>JAWNOV010000089.1:1319500-2639000 GCA_035045575.1 Drosophila falleni | reverse complement strand
GCCTTTGCGATATAATGCTTTTGGATTGTTGGGCTGGCACCGCAGCACATGCTCCACAGACTGAAGAGCGACGTCAAAGGCACCAATTTTGATTTGGGCCATAGCCAGATTATTATAGACTATGAGACGATCCTCCAAAAGTGTTTGCAAATCACTGTTGCTTAGCTGTATGTTCAGAAAATAAATTAAATAATTTGAATTGATTTATAATTAAGTAACATTTGCCTTTAAATCTTCTTTGTCAAACTCGGCATCCGGATCACCATCGCGATTATCTAAGTAATCCAGGGCGCGTCTGTAGAGGTGTATAGCATTATTGTATTCCACACGTTTGTAGAAGTAATTGGCGCGTTCTTTTTTTCGAGCACTGTAAAAGATTTATCTTTGTTAGCTAGTGTCGATAAAAGGAATTCATTAATTTACCCATATTTGCGTAGTATATCGAATGTCTTTAGATCTTTAAAGTCTTCGTACTTGACATCTAACAGTTCCACATCGTAGATAAGCTGAAAAAAGCAAGTTGCCACTTAAATCTATATATTTATTAATTATGTTTCTTATTGACTTACATGAGCATTTGGTGCTACGATGGTTTCAGCAGTATTTTCCTTTTTAAGGCCCAGAGCACCATAACCGAAACGTGGATCAACTGATATTTGCGCTATTTCGCCCACATGCATCATTGGCAGCACCATGTCCAATCCCTGAATCACCTCATAATCACCTACGTGGCATTGGAAGTTCTTCTCCTCTTCCACAATGGTGCCATCTTCCAGTTTGCCAGTGAATGTGATGGTGACCAAATCACCGCGATTGGGACGTTCTGCACTGACGGGTGCTTTTTTAATGATGCGCTTTATCAGCTGCTTATTGCCCAAGATATCACACTCAATCTCCTCCTCTCCCTCTCCTTCGCCATCTCCCTCTTCCGCTTCTGCTTCCTCGTCATCATCCTCAACTTTTACTTCTTGCGTCTTTGCGTTGTCATCGTTATCGTCAACATTTTTTTTTATTGCTGCCGCTGTTTCAGCTAGTGAATCGGCGACACTTGTGGCCACCTGTGCTGCACGTATGTCCTTCGTGTCCTCGGCATTGGTTAGGTCCTCAAAAGAGCTGCTACTTGATTTTTCCACGTCCATTTTTACCTGTCATGTAAAAGTGTAAAATGTTGAAACATGGAACAAAGGGCAACTAATGAGGCGATACTCGCATAAAATAAAAGCAATTCTATTTGTTATATTGACTTACGGCGCCCACAGCGGTGTCAGGTTTTACGTTGAAAACTTTAAAACGGCTTTCACACCGTTTCAATTTGACAATTTTCGTAACAAATAACTTATTTTAACAAATAATGTAAAAACTAAGATTAAGAAATGACTTACTTGTTTTACAAGTGCTGCCACCTTACACAAACAGAAATTCCCAATCTGGCAAGTTGACCCATTTTGGGTCAAACAATAAATTTTCTACAAAATACCTTTTTTTTATTTTCTTTATATGAAGGGGGTGACAAACTTTAAATTTTCATAATAATGTTTTCCTGAATTTTGCCTAATTTCGAAATTTAACTTTTCATCAACTTTTTAAATCATTTCAAAGTTATTGCATTTTGTAGTTTGCATTCACCTGAATTTAAATTAACGACTATCGATTGCATTTTCTAGGGCTGCAAGACTTTCGATGCCGCGATGGAACCAAAGTACCATAAATAGCTATCGTCACACTATCGATAAGAAACATTTCATTTTACAAGGTGGCAGCGCCGATCAGCTGTGAAACTTTTGTTTGTTTGCGCAGCACAATTTGTAAGTTGAATTTATTGCCGCTATTTGTTCTTCAATAATGGGTAAAAGAAATAAAAATCGATCAGTAAAGAAGACTATTAACCATAAGCACCGTAAAAAGAATCTAAAGCATACAAATGCCCCGCGCAAATCTAAGAAAGCGCCAACTCTGCTGCCAGCGGCAAGCACGTGTCAACTAGCAGAAGCAGCAACAGGACTTGCAATTTCAACTGCATTTCCTGTTTCCACAACTTTGCGCCAAATCAATGTAAGCATTATAAATGTTGTTTGATTGTTTCTAGTTTCAAATGATTTGCGTCGGTTTATTTTGGGGAACTTGGGGGTGCCACGGTATACTGTGCAGTCGGAAAACTGCGCAGACGCCAAGTCCCTGACAGCACAAGAAAAAAAGTTGTGAAAATTTTGAGCAAGTTCCAGATACAAATTCCAGCAAATTGAATCATCGCGAATTTTGTGTAACGTTCAAGTGGTCAAAAAGTGTAACAAGCCCCTCAAAAAAAGTATAAAAAATAAGGTTAAGCAATGGAGCAAATTTGGAGAAAGATTTGCGCTCATTATGATGTGCCCGAGGATGTGAGCAACACTTGGTATGCACGCATCGAGGAGCACTTGAGTGTGGACAGTCCAACGCGCGCTTATCACAACTGGCAGGAGATGATGCAGCGCAAGCATTCCCATCTGTCCGACTGTGCTCCCAGCATTGCACTGGCCGCCTTCTTCCAGTACTATCACTTTGATGGCAATCGCAGCTGTGTGCAGGAGAATTGCGAGGTATTCGAGGAGTTCTGTCGCGATGCCATGATCGAAGATGTGAGTAACCGCATACCCATTAAAAAATGTCAATGCTTAAAACTGTATGTTGGTCAACATAGGATCATGCCAAGTCGCTTGTGTGCAATTTGCTGGGACGCAAAACGCCAGATAATGAAGTTACTTGGTCCCATGATGACGAGGCTAATTTGCTGCAGGATGTTGATCTGGTTGTCCTTGCGTATGTAATGCAAATAAACACTTAAAAGAAACTAATCAGGAACCATAACAGTTATGAGTTTTAAAATACAAATTCTTTAAGACCCTTGAAGGAAAATTTACTTATTATTTATATTTTTTCTATTAGAAAGGTTCTTGATATTCATTTTACTGTAGCATATTTCCCTAAATTTGTATTTTTTATGTTAAATTTTGAACTCATAACTATTGTTTTCGGTTCCTGATTCTAATGAAGCACTTTGTAATGCACAGCGCACCACCGGAGGAGTATAAACACTACACGGAGCTGCTGCGACACGAGTATGCAAATCTGGATGATGAAACCTACAAGTCGATGAGGGTAAAGGTGCTGGAAACTCTAATGATTATACCATGCATTTTCTCCACTCCCGAATATCATGAAAAGTACGAGGATCTGGCACGCACCAATATACGCAATGAGATAATGGAGCTAAAGCAGTAAGGGATTCAGTAAAGGATTGCAGTAGTTCAACAAGGGCTATGTATGCACCATATAATTGGCTATTAATCGAACATTTTTATATACATAACACAGATAGATATGCATGATATGTCTTAAGATATTCCATTTAATTTAATTAATAAATAGATGGATGAATTTGGCAATGTGAAAGAATGTTCACCTATTGAGTGATAATATTGAAGACATTAGCTAGCCGAAATTACAATCAATCAAACACCATCGATAATTTAGTTAATTGCCGTTTTTTAATTCAATTAAATGTCTAGCCATAAATACAATTTAGGAAAAACATTAATGTAATCAAAATTACATCAGCTTTTATACAAAATAATAAATATATATTGATATATACGTAAGCAACTGGCCTGTCAACACTGCAAATCAATATTAATAAAATCGATGTGTATATATAACCAATAACAACAAGTGTGTTTTACTCAAAAGCAACCATTTTGAAACTCAATATGAAAGTATAGAAAATCGCAGTAAGTACATAGGAAAAGTAACAAAATTCATTTGTTTTCTTTTCAAATTTTCATAATCAACCCTTAATCACAGTCAATAACATATATTTCTTATCTGGGATTAGCTTGAAAATAACACCAAGGACAGTTCTAGGATGGCGCCGCAACATCAAGCCTTTCAGAAGATTAAGGATCATAATGCTCAGGTATGCTATACACAAGTTTTAGAAATTTTTTTAATATATCCTTGTAATCGACAATTTTGGCGAAAACGAGGATATCAAGTCTTAAGAATTCTTAAAAACATATTTTTAATTTCAGAAACGTGTTAAGCGGCTTAATAATAAAAAGAAGAAAAATAAAATCACTTACACACAGAAGCTGGCAAATTCTTTAAAGCGCCGTGCATTAATTTCTCCCAAGAAATCTTTAGCTTGCGGCACCAAGCGGAAATTGAACTTTAGAAATGCTGTGGAGCTGGAAATTCAACAGCAACAGCAACTGCCAAAACCAAAGTTTTATTTAAACAAAAAGGTAATATAATGCTTAAGTCTTTCCTCTACTCAACTTATATCTCTCAAAATTACAGCAGGCTGGAGGCTCTAAGAATCGAATGAACGAAACAATTGAGGATGGCGAAATAATTGAGGAGATTGTGAGCAGTGATGAAGATGATTGCATTGTAGTGGACCCAGTTGTGGATCAAGTAAATGTTGAAGAGGATTCCAGTGACTCTGAAACGGCATCAAGGCAGTCGAGTGCGGACCTTAATGATAATATTCCAACAAGTAGTCGGTTTGTTGTGGACAGAATAGGCGAATACGGATTGTCTTGGTCCACAAACAATGGTTTTTCTTATCCCATAAGATTAAACGATTCTAAGTCAAATGATAATAAGTGCATTATAATAGATGATAGCTTTGAAACATCGAGTAGTCCTATGAAAAATTTAGAAGATCGCAAGCCAAACAATTTGATGGACGATAGTGTAATATTTATACAAAACAGCAAAAGCGAAGAGGACTTCATACCACTTCCGGCTGACGAAAAGCCAGTTCTAAAACGTGTTAAAAAAGGCAAAGATGTAAAAGCCGAACCAACGCCAAAGATTATGAGGCGTATGAATGAAAGTCTGTTTACCACAACGGAGCGTAAGAAATTGGATAACTACAATAGTAACACATATAATCCGGGCACAAAGGTCTCCAGCACAGCCGACTCGAATAAGCGACCCATTATCATCGATGGCAGCAATGTCGCCTTTGGGTAAGTATACTGACTTTTATTTCCTATATCTGAATAGTAATTTAAATTTATTCAACAGTCATGGCTGCTCCAACATATTCTCTGCGGAGGGCATAAAATATTGTGTGGAGTATTTTCAAAAAATGGGTCATGATGTTAAGGCTGTCATTCCATTGTTTCGTCGCAATCCTCACAAATCTTCCAATCCTGCTCTGCTCGATCAGCTGCACAAGGATAACAAAATAGTATTTACACCATGTAAAAATTTACCCAATCAACAGAGCATTAGCTATGATGATCGGTAAGTTGCACAATTCATTATTTCTATAATTTTTAATATAATACATTTTTTTTTGCAGTTTTATTTTACAATTGGCTTATGAGCGCAACGCTGCTGTTGTGTCCAATGATAACTATCGTGACCTGATACATGAGAATCCGGCATTTAAGAAGATAATTGAGAATCGTGTTATTGGCTATTCGTGGTGCGATGACATTCTAATACTCCCCAAAGATCCCTATGGAAGATTTGGACCACCTTTGGATGAAATCTTACGTTGTTAGTTTTACAAATTTATTTCTTTTTGAATTTCATTTAATTTATCTTTCTTATTTTGAAGTTTAGTTTTTGTTTTCTTGTATAAAGTGTAGTTTATTGTGTTTCAAAGTGAAGATAATAGATTTAAGAAAAAATTAATACAATTAGTTCAATTAGATTCGGGGCAAGGGGCCATTAACCACAACTGTTGTGGTTGTTGTTGTGGTGGTGGTGGCACTTGCTGTGGGTTCAATATAATCTGGTGGAGGCTCATTTAAAGCTGCTGCCAGATTCGTATTGCTGCAATCCAAATCGGTGGTTATGGTCAGCATGGAGGCGCCAAGGCTGCCCGGGGGCTTCACATTGTTGGTGTAGTTGAGCTCATCATAGCTGGGCGGTAAATCCATGCCCTTGGGCAATATGGTCATGTCGTTTTCAGTCTGTATAGAAACGCTGCCATTGCCGCCGCCTGAGTTGCCAATATTTGGATTGTTGTTGGCAATGCTGATTTCCATATCACGGCGAGCTAAAGGGGAAAAAAAAGAAAAACAGAGTCATAACTTCTTATATTCGCATAAAAATCAATATTTTTTCCGAATAACTTTTTAAATTTGATTATTGGTATCATCTGCGTAACGTACGATATTATTAGCTAATTAATCGATAAAATATTAAAAAGGTGGCCACAGCGCTATCGATATTGCTTATCTCACGTGAGAGCTGCGTACGTGCCTTGAACAGCTGATTGTTTTGCTCAGTTGCGCGCGATCAGCGTACATGCCTGGAACAGCTGGTTTGTATCGTTCAGTTGCGCGCAATCGGCCGTCGGTCGTAGGTTTAAAAGTTGTTTTTATTAATATAGTGTAAGTGTAAGTGTAAGCAGCAGCTACTAAGAAGCGCGCACATGTTATTTTAGTTAGCATGCACTTTTGAAGCAAAACTGTTTGCACAAGAACCATTAAGACACAAGAGATTGAACATTTATGTAATATAAAGTCAAGCAGTTGCTGACGTTGTTGGCCCAAAAAATGGTGAAAGTGATGTACACATGTAAATTATGACTCAATGCACGCTGCAACAGGTTTTGGGTCACATAAAGTCTATTGATTATTGTCAACAGAGTGCCAAAAGTATAATAAATAAGTAGTGGCATTTGTTTATTGGCAATGCTGTCTCAATAAGTGAAAGTTGGCTGCCAAGGGTTAAGTGCTAAATTCCACAAACGTGTAATTTGGGGGGTTAAAAAAGTCAGCTCATTATGATGGGCATATGAATTGTTTATCAGTTTTGTAATGTATTCTAATGGGGTTAAAGGTTAATTGACATTAAAGCTGTATGACAACCTGTTGACTTAACGGTTCAATGGCCACAGGTGGGCAAAGTGCAAAAACACTTGAAACTAATTCACTTGTATTTTGTCATTTATTCGAAGCAGTTAAAAACCTTCAAACTGCCATAGATGCTGCGACGCGTGCTTGTGATTGGAGCCCTTGGAGCAGGCAGCGTCAGCACCGCACTAAGTCTCCGCACCAACGATTATGACCTCAACTCTTTGGGAATTGTGCGATTGTCGCGTTCCGCTTGCGCCGTTTTTGATGTCGCCCTCACCTACCAACGGCAGCTCTATTACAAGGAATGGGACAAGACGACGCCGGAGTACAAGGCGGAGAAGAGTCGAGTGCATAAGATTGCCGCGGAAAAACTCCTGGATTTGATATGTACCAATAAGGGAGTGTATATTAAGGTGGGACAACATATTGGCGCTCTGGAATATCTATTGCCCAAAGAGTTTGTCAATACAATGAAGGTGCTGCACTCGGATGCTCCACAGAATCCCATAGAGGATCTGTACAAAGTCATTAGACAGGACTTGAAGCGAGATCCGGAAGAGCTCTTTGACAGCTTTGAGCGGGAACCCTTGGGCACCGCCTCATTAGCCCAGGTGCACAAGGCTCGTCTGAAGACGGGCGAAATTGTGGCCGTCAAAGTGCAGCATCCGTATGTAAAGGGAAACTCACTGGTGGACATGAAGACCATGGAGATGGCTGTTAGAATACTGGCGCGTATATTCCCCGACTTTAAGATACAATGGCTAGTAGAGGAATCCAAGAAGGTCAGTATCTTAAGCTCACTTAATAATATTCAACTAAATGAAATCTTTCGCACAGAATCTGCCCATTGAATTGGACTTTCTAAATGAGGGCAAGAATGCAGAGAAGGTGGCCAGTCAGTTTAAGAAATACAGCTGGCTGCGTGTACCCAAAATCTACTGGGAATTGAGTTCATCCCGTGTGCTGGTCATGGAGTATCTGGAGGGTGGTCATGTCACCGATTTGGATTACATCAAACGTCACAAAATTGATGCCTTTGCGGTGGCCAATAAAATTGGCAAACTCTACTCGGAAATGATCTTCTCCACGGGCTTTGTGCACAGCGATCCACATCCGGGCAATATTCTGGTGCGTCAGACGCCCAAAAATGAGTTGGAAATCGTTTTACTCGATCATGGCCTCTATGCTAATCTGACCGATAAGTTTCGCTATGAATACTCCAAACTCTGGCTGAGCATATTGAAGGTCGATCGCAAGGCGATGCGCAAACACAGCGAACAGCTGGGCATTACGGGTGATCTGTATGGTTTATTTGTCTGCATGGTAACGGGACGTCCCTGGGAGACACTTATGCAGGGCATCACCAAAGTTAAATATTCCAAAGAAGAGGTAAGAATTGTACTTTGCTAATCAAATGAAAATATCTTCTAGATGAGGGTAAAGTCCAAAAACGAAGGCATATTCAAGACATAAACTTTCCAACATTTTAAGTTATGATATATAAACTATTCTTAAATAAAATAGAAATAGTTTAGCTTTCAAATATTAAATTTAAATAACTCCTCAAATCTTGAGACTTGAATATACATTCGATACTAGACTTTTACCTCGTTTAGATCTATTTAGACCCCGTACTTAAAAAAAGTACAGGGGTCTATTGGGTTTGTTTTACCGACTATGTGCGTAACAGGCAGAAGGAGGCGTGACAGACCCTATAAAGTATATATATTCTTGATCAGTATCAATAGCCGAGACGATATGGCAATGTCCATCTGTCCGTCTGTCTGTCTGTCCACCTGGGAGAGGGACTGTGAGTGGGGCCTGGGAGAGGGATTGGGAGCGGGGCCTGGGAGCGGGGCCTGGGAGAGGGACTGGGAGCGGGGTCGGGAGCGGGGTCGGGAGCGGAGCCTGGGAGAGGGACTGTAAGAGAGACTGGGAGCAAGGCCTGAGAGCGGGGCCTGGGAGCGGGGCCTGGGAGTGGGGCCTGGGAGAGGGACTGGGAGCGGGGTCGGGAGCGGATCCTGGGAGAGGGACTGTAAGAGGGACTGGGAGCAAGGCCTGGGAGCAAGGCCTGAGAGCGGGGCCTGGGAGAGGGGCCTGGGAGAGGGGCCTGGAAGAGGGACTGGGAGCGGGGCCTGGGAGAGGGACTGGGAGCGGGGTCGGGAGTGGGGCCTGGGAGCGGGGCCTGGGAGAGTGACCTGGGAGAGGGACCTGGGAGAGGGACTGGGAGCGGGGCCTGGGAGAGGGACTGGGATCATTATAAGTTTTTTCCATAGTAAGTACGGGGTCTCCGACTGTCGAGTATGCTCGACTGTAGCACCGGCCGACTAGTTTTATTCGAAATGAGCAATTTTTTGGTATCGTATTGCTATCAATTTACACCACGTTCTAATCCATTATTCGTTTTGCAGAAGAACACGCTGCAGAGCAACACGTCGCTGGTGTTGCCCCATATTTCGGACGTGCTGGAGCAGGTGGATCGACAGATGCTGCTCATACTGAAGACCAATGATCTGATACGTAGTATTGAGGCAACGTTGCGTACACAGAATCGCATGACTGCCTTTTGGGCTATGTCCAAATGCTGTGTTCAGTCCACGTATGCCGAGCAGCGACTACAACAAACGGCGACATCAAAACGCTGGCGTTTAGATCTTGGAGAACGTTGGGAGCTGTTTAAACTTAATATTTACTACCTCTATTTGGGTCTGATTAATTTTGACTTTTTGGCGGCCCTGAAGCAGGTGCTTTAGCAGCCAATGATGGATGACATTGCATGACATTGATTAAAGTACAAATTTGTTGGGAAAATTACCTCGTTGCCTCTGCTCGACTAGACGTCGTGCATTCTCCTGACGCTTGCGCTGCTGCATTGCGTTCTTTTTAAGGGGTGGATTGGTTGTGATTAGATGTATATTAATGAGGATTGTATTATTATATTACCATTATCACAGCAAATGGCAAAATGATGACGAAACAAACGAATATCACAATGTAGAATGCGTAGCCCGAATAGAAATAAACATAATCCGGTTCTGGATCTGGCCAGTAAATGGTCGCATTATATGCAGCTGTGGTGCTAGTGGTACTATTTATATAAACGGAGCTCAACGGAATGCTGGCCACGGTGCTAGTTGTCACATTTACGGATGCTACAGTGGGTGCCATTCTTTTTGTGATTGCCCGCTTTAGGAAGGCAGAAAGTCACTTCCCAAATACAAATAAAACAAAACTATTTAACGTGTCTCGTTTCGCTCGAAGTGTCCGCTCAAACTGAATTAAAGCCCAAAAATTGATGGGCCTGCGCCTAGTCATCCACGGGTCACACACTCACCCGGACACGGCCACGAATACAGCTCACATATTTGCTTTGTAATCATTAGCTGATAAAACTGACAAAACCACTGCCTAGCCTGGGCTTAAGTTCCGTATGGGGTTCCTCCCCGGTCACATATCGAATACAAGGTGTGCACAATTGTTTTCTGCAAGGGAGTGAAGGTGTAGAGGGGTGGAGTGGAGTGGAATGGGGAACCATCGTCTTTATCTAATGAGGCACTATGATAAATGTGTGCAAATGTCGCACAAACTTCATGATTTCTTTTTTTTTTTGTGATTTATTGCGACTTTTCTATTTCGAATACACAACTTTTATTTTGTCATGCCTTCGATATAGAGATGGTTTTTTGACAACAAACATTAGAAAGTTAAGCTTTATAATAATTGTCTAATGTTCTTTTTGAGACAGTTTAATAAAGTTTACTAGAATAATTATTTATGTACGTCATTTAGTGCCAATTTGAAAAGCTTTAGTTAAAATCTTGGGTAACAATAAAAAGATATACAGATATACTATAAATTTTAAAAACATTTTTCAGTTAAAATTAAACTGAACAATAAGGAAACAATTTCTAAATTTTGCTTGAATTTTACTTACATGCACAATATAATTTTAGATTATGAAGAGAGAGAGAAAGAGAGAAAAGAGAAAAATGTCCTAAATATTTAAACTCCGTGAGAACTTCCTAAATAGCCCCGTAAATCAAACTATTTTTTAGCGTGCAATATAAGCAATGGAAATACACTTATTTTTAAAGAGTACACATAAAAATTTCATTATTTTAAAAAGATAAATTATAAGACTTTTTTTTGCGATTTTTAGTAATAAAAAAAACACGACATAGGCCCCATCTCTAGCTAAGTTGGTCAAGTAGAAGAAACTAGTGTAAATATTTACGATTATGTTTGCTCACCTTGCTCGATGTGAGCCACCTCCTTAAGTTGTCGGAGCATATAGAAGCGATATGCAATCATCATGGTCTACAATTGAATGTCAATGAATTAGCAACATATGTGTTTAATATAATTATAAACAGGTAATAACAATAATAATTTGAATTAACTCACGCGCAGAATGAAGAGGCAAAAGCATATTACGGCCAAGGCAATTAGCAAAGGGCCTGAATCCATTTTAAGCTCCTTTATTAACGCTTCTAATTTGTATTATATGATTTAAATAATTTCTTTGAACATATGTATGTAATTGGATGTATTTTCAGTTACGATGATTCACAATAAGCCTTCGCGCATGTCCAGCGATAAGATATGAATTGATATTTTCGTATATGTATTGATAATATTCGTTCAAAATTGCATTAATTACATTTTAATCAGTTAATAAAATACACAATGAACCATTTCATATTTTTTTGTAATATAATAATATATTGTGCGGGCTAAAACAGCTCAAAGTGGCTGGCTAAATGCGAATGGACCTTAATAACTCTGCGTATTAATATACTCTGCACCCAATAAAATCAGTATAAGAAGGGTATGATCATTTGCTGCATGCGTATGTATCGGAAAGGGAAAGTCGGAGAGGGAGAGTCTAGCTGTCTCTCTGAAATTCAAATTTGATCACGATCGGATTAAAAAGGCAGATGTTATGCAAATAAACTAAATATTGTCTTTAACTACGGTTACCAATTTTGTTACAGTTGGTACAAGAACTTAAATGTTTTGTTTGCTATTACTTTAAACTAGTTTCTTATAAAGTTTTAAATTTTTAAGGCAGCTATATTTTTTGCTATTACATAATAATAAAATTTATTTTTTTAACTAGTACTAAAAAAATATATATTTCAATTGAAATTTATCATTTTTAAAAGAATTTTTTGTTGTTTTGTAATGTATTGTATTTATTTATTTGTAATCATAACTGTCAAAACTGGACCGAATTTTCAAAAGAATATGACACATTTTGCAGGGTATTTTCTAGTCGAATTTGCTGGATTAAACCGTTCTCACTTATTTTTTCTGGCATTACGTTATCGCTGCTGCTCCGGCTCTCCACTTCAATAGCCAGATTGCATTTTGGTCGCTTGTTTATGACTTTTGGTTATCACTGTGCAAACCCGCCAACCAGCGAGACGTTCTGTCTGTTTTACCCCACATCACACCTGTGCTGCCCGACGACGCCAAACCCCCCGTTGATAACCCGCATCACAGAAGCAGAAGCCGAAGCCGATGCAGTCGTTAACCATTAATTCAAGTGAATGGCCGCTTGACTTTTGGGTTTGTCAGTGCTGTGGAATGCCCAGTCTTTACTTTGCCCCTTGACCCCGCCACTGTCAACAAACACACACACACTCATTTTGTACACATACGCATTGCACTTTTGTTCTTTTTGTCCAACGTACGTTTTACTTCGACCAATCGCCAATGATCGATGAGAGAGTCGCTGAACGAGAGAGTAAGAGATTCGCTGAACGAGAGAGTGAGAGAGTCGTTGAACGAGAGAGTGAGAGAGTCGCTGAGCGGGAGAGTGAAAGAGTCGCTGAACGAGAGAGTAAAAGAGTCGCTGAACAAGAGAGTGAGAGAATCGTTGAACGAGAGAGTAAGCGAGTCGCTGAACGAGAGAGTGAGAGTGTAGTCAGCATCTGCAAATTTATTAAATCTCTCACACTCACACAGACATGGAAAAAATTATTTAAGCTGTACCGTGACTACAGTCACATTTGTACCAAATACTGTACATTTGTCATTCAAAAGAAAATTACTATTCGGATAATATCAATCAGGAACAATCATAAAGCAAATAGCAGAGGAAATCCAAGAGCATCTACTGATGCAGCCTCCTTTAGAGTTGATACAAGATCCCCAGCTCCAGTGCTCTCTTCTTTGTTTGATCCGACTCTGCAAGTTTCGATTCTTTATGGATAGTGAAATAAAAGACATATTTAGGTTTTTCAAACGTATATTATGATTTGAAATCAGTTAAAACGAATCAAAAGCACCGCACACGAAATAAATTCTTAATTAAGTACAACATTTGGAAATGCTTAAATTTAATTAGCATTTCTAACATCAAATTTGCATTTTAATTAACAGACACTTTGCTTACATTTTTGTATATATTTTTTACATTACACACTATATTGTTGCTGTGTTGCTTGTAACATTAATAACTTTTTTTTATAAGTTTTATTAGTTGGCACAGTTTTTGTATTGATTTGTTGAAAATGGTTTAAAACAAATTGATATTGTTATAGGGAACGTATGCTAAATATTGCGAATATTAAGTTCATAATTAGTCGTTTCCTTGGATGCTATTATTTTTCTTCAATATATATTTTGTATTTGGTTGGTATTCCCTTGCAGACGGTATTCAAAGTCATGTATTTATAAAGGTACATATTATTGTATTTAAAGTCCGAAAATTGAATAAAAATTGCTATGGAAAATAGTATCTCAATTTGAAGGCTATGTGAAAAAATATAAATTTACATAAATATTTATTTTTAATACAGAAAGAACTAAACCTCGATTATTCAGTTACCGACGTACAATTGGGCTTATTACTGTATTTAAAATTTTTTCAAAGTCAAACTGTTATATTATTTATGCATTTTTAAATCTGTTAACAAATTTTAGAAAATAAACTAAAAACCATTTTCCTTTAGCTACACAGAGCTGTTTTTTAAGTATGAACAATCTGCAAGGTTATTATATTTGCGGCATACCAGAGAAAATACTTTTTTTTTTATTTTTTCAGTTTCTGCATACACTTTTCTATAGATTTATTGTTAAGCTGATTCTTTAAATGACAGTTTGCCTTTGGCGGTTTGCAATTTAATTGAAATTGAATTGAAATAAAATGTATACAATAGAATAGCGTGTGCGTTTACTGTTTGCACACACTGTTTGTGTGGGTGTCACATACAGTTAACATGCTTTATTCAATTTAAGTTTAATTAGCTGCAGTTTGTTGACGTGTTATTTACCTTGAATTATTCAGTTGATTTTCCCCATCATCTGTTAAATACTGAAAATGGAAATGGCAAATGTGGTTACATGTTATTATTGTTTGTCAAACTGTTAAATTCAGCAGAACGTAAAAATCACACATAATTATGTTTATTTATTTAATCCTTACATTCTCATACAGTATTCATTTAAGTTTGATCGGAAACATTGTCACACACACACACACACACACACACACTCACACAGAGTGGCATCAGTTTTTGGGTCATAAAATATTCATGTGCTTTAAATCATGGCTGGTTGACTGCGTCTAAAGAGCTTTTGACCAACATTTTTCATTTAGTTTCCAGCACTAGCATAATTTATGATCTAGGCTTGATAGACACATATGCCGCATATTACATAATATACATACATTCCCATTTAAATAATATTCAAATACTTAAAGTTCCTCTTAAGATGTCTGCCTTAAAGACGCATTTTATTTGCCGAAGACTTTTAAATGTAAGCAAGAAAGTTATAGTTAAAAATGACTAACTATTACATACCCTATAACAGTTAAGCTATTGATTTATTTAAAAACTAACATATATTATTCTAGAAATAATATAGATTTTATGTTTTATTTTTTATATTCAAAATATATTATTAGTTAAGAAAATAAACAATTAAATTCAGTTTTTTTTTACTTTTTAAAAACATATAAAACAAATACGTGGATTTGAATTTAGTCAACTATATATTGTCTCCTATATATTTTTATTTCAAATTCTAATTTATTACTTTATAAAATATAAAATAGTTGTTTCGATTCAAGTGAATAAAGGATATTAAAAACGCAAATAAACACAGTAAAGTTGTTGATTTATAGTTTTGTCAAACAACAACAATAAAAATAACATTAATTTTGAAAATTTGGCGAGAGAATTGTTGTTGAATGATAAAAGAGACAAAAGCAAAGTGACAGTTTAATTAATTTAAATGAACATTTCTTGTTAATAGTTGCGTGTTGATTTGCCAACTTACAATGTAAACGAAAATGTCAAGCATACATATAAGACCTTTATCAAATACACACACACACACACACACACACACACACACACACACACACACACACGCACACATGCATACTTTGATAGGCAAGATTGTAAGGTAAACTGTAGAAATTGAAAGAGAAAACATGAGACACAAATCAATTTGCATGAGGAAAAGAAACTTTGTAACTTGCCGCAACGAAACTTTGTTTTCCTGCTTGTATGTAGTGGTGTGTGTGTGTGTAAGTGTGTGTGTGTGTGTGTGTGTGTGTTGGGGTGGTCGTGTAGGCGTTTACTTCAAGGTCTAGAGCTTTTGTGTGTGTATTAAATTTGAAATTCAAATTTATGAAACGGCAGCAGTCGTAGTTCACAGATTTTTGCCAAGTACATATGAGCTAACATACACTCGACCAAAAATTTGTGGCATTTGCTTGATACTTAAACAATTATATAGCCTACTTTTTGGGGCACCATCACACACACACACACACACACACATACGTGTTAAGCAGACGCCATAAAAACCTTTTTTGGGTCCCGCTTTAATGTGGTGCAAATTTTTGGCCTGACTCAGAGACTTTTGCGGCAAATCGCTCGTTGAAAGTCATTCAGTTGGAATCAAGTTGTTAGCACAATTAGTGTGGGCGTGTCCTGCCTCCTGCCCCCTGCCCCCTTGCCCCCTGCCACTTGCCACTTGCCCTATGCTCCAGTGTCTGGGCGTTACTGTTGCGGCTTTCATTATCGGCTACGTGCCTCATTTTGTCCATGAATGTTAAGTAAAATTAATTGCGTAGCCGCTGGCACAAAAGTGTGCGAATTGTTGCCGCTTTGTTTGCTTATTTTGATAACAGCAACAACGACAACGACAACAACAGCAACAACAATCACTACGTTAGAAAAGTTTTTGAATAATTTCATTAATATATCTGGAAAATTTGTTGGCGTGTAAGAAATGCAAGTAATTTTCACACACCCCACACACAAAAACACACACACACACACACATTGCGGCGGCCTATTAGAATTTATAATTAGCTTAAAATTGATTACAACAAAATCGCTATGTTTCTTTTGCTTAAGTAATTTCATTTTACAACAATTCTTATTCTTAAAGTTTCGGTTGAAAAAAAAATCTCAACAAATATCATACTTTTTTTTATAGAAATTAAATTACAAATTTACCTTTAAGAAAATTTAAACTATAGCTTAAAAAATATTTTAGCTATAATTTTATTTACTTTTTTCCTACTAACAATAATTTTTATTCAACTTAACGCTTTAAAGCACTGGAAAACTAAATTCAAAATAACTCTTTAATTAGATTTTTAAATACATTTTATTAATATGTTAAATATTTTTAAAATCTATAAAAATAGAAAAAAATTTGAAAACTAGTGAGAAATAAAATAATTTTAACTTATAATATAAAACTAAAAAATTACGGCATTTCTGGACTGATGAACAAAAAGTCAAACATAAAATTTATTCTTGAATTGAGAGTTTGTTACAGGGTATTTTTTAGTTGATACCTTTCGCTTTAAATTAATTTTGCTTATCAAAAAATTTTTAATTATATTTTTAGGATATTGGCGAAAATAAAAAGTTTTCATTGGCCTTGTTTTGTACAGCATATTGGAGCCATAAGTGGGAAGAGCCGTTTGAGTTGTAGCCAAGACCCAAAAACAGGTCAACGAAAATGGTGTACAATAAACTTTAATGAATTACAATTTGCCATGGACAGACAAGTGGAAGAGAGGAAGGAATCGGATGGAACAAGATGGGAAGGGAAGAAAAGCAGGCTGGTAAATCGTTGAGCAAACAGGGTAAAAAAAAAGATGGAACGAAAAAAACGTTGTGAATGTAAAAGGAAATGAAAATATGTCGACGGAAATGAGGATTGACGCCATTTCTCTGGAGCTGGTCATTGCGAATTGAGAACTGAGGATTGAGAATTGGGAATTGTGGATTGTTGAATTGATATTGGACTTGTTTCTGGTCAAGACACAACTGCTTGGCCCTGATTTAAGTTGAATTGGGCGTGGCTTTGGCATTAACTTGCCGTTTCATCATTGTCAACAGTCGCAGTCACAAACAATAAATATTGTTAACAATTTGTTGTGTCTGAACCAAAGCAATAGCAGAAATGCCAGTACAAATATTTGAACTTGCCCCAAGGAGGAAATACGCTTCGAATGTGAAATCCGCAAACCCTTCGGCCCATAAATTATCATCATCATTCTCATCAGCAAATGGTTTGGTTGGGACTCTTTTTTTCCAGTTTTTACATTTTTCAATTGCCGCATGTCCCGCACCTTTTCTCCCTGGTCATTCACCAAGATTTTCTAATCCCAAGTGGCGTTCACGTGGCCAATGGGGCATTAATTAAATCAAGCATCATTAAGCGAATGTGGCAGGAACAGTGACTGTGACAGTGGCACCTAATCTGGTGGACACTGTGTGGGCGTGGTCATCTCAGGTGTTCTTTGTGCATTTTCTAGATTTACAGACAAGTGCACAGTGAGCACAGATTGTTTTCTTTCATTTATTTTTCAAATTAAAATTTCTTTATTTTTTTATCGTTAATTATACTTCAAAATTATCCATTTATCAAGCTGAAATTTTGAGCAAAAATTGGAAAAGTGTAACATATATTATATATTTGCGAAAGTGCGTCGAATTATTTTTAAATATGAAATAAATATTTCTCTCGACTGTAGCATAAAAATTTTAAAATAATCATATATTATTATCATTTTTTCAAATTATTAAAGAATTTAAATCTTTACAAATACAACTTAATTTGATACCACATTGCAGCCGTGTAATTGAAAATTTCCCCAATTGCCTGGGTGTGTAGCGCATAAAATTTCATTTGGTGGAGTGTAATTTTATTGCAATTCCTGTTGATTTTTTAACGTATCTAACTGACTCTTAAAGTGTGTGCTAAGTGCTCAATTGGTCTTTAAAAAAGCCGAATCATTATTCATGCTGTCTGCCACAGTTGAAAGCAACGTTTTTATTTCAATTTCATTTATAAAAGCTTTTTCTTTCAAACGAGAAAAATTATCTGTTGCCAAGTTTCAATATTAATTTAATGCACACAAAAATTAATTTGAGTTTAACTACAATCGTAATCACTTTCAATTCAAAACTAAGCAGATAACATATAGTAAGTATCTTTATATTAATGCACTTAAGATCTAGAAGATATACATACTAAATATATTTTATCTATAGTGTGATATCAGTCTTCTTTCTACCAAAATTAATATCCTTGGAACTTTAATTCGAATTTTTTTTTGCTTAATAAAATAGTGTAGGAAAAGCAGAAAGTTTTTTAAGGAAGGAAATGAAAAAAATTATATGGGAAAAGAATTTGATTACATTCTTGCATTATGTGTTTTATACGCAAGTGCATTTTTCTTTTTGGCAATTGCTTTGTCTTTAGCCCTGTAGTTTTCTGTGCGCCTGGCAGCTGGCCAAGTCCAGAAAACAAAAGTCGACCCCAGTGTGTCGCCTGTGCAGGAGCAAAGGGATGAAGGGTTGGATATGAAAGGGTAAGGGGAAGGGGAAGGACAGCAAGTGAAATGGAAGAGATGCGCCAGATGTGCTTGTTGGTTTAAACAACAGTAAATGCACTTCGACGAGGCTTTTACTTGGCAACTCACACACACACACACACACACACACACTCAGGGACTCACACATATTGTGTCTCTTTCCCTGCTCATCTATTTCTTGGGCTTAAATGGGCTTTACGTACACAACGTCTATTTATTGCCACGCTTGTTAAGGCCATTTTTCACTTGCGAGGATTTTGCGCGAACGCTTGAAATTTCATTTGCTAAATGTAATTCGATTTAAGTTTAAGGCATTTGCCATTTGCTTTCTGTTTTTTCTTCTTTCCCATTTACCATTTCTATACCCATTAATTTGGCTTACAAATGTGAAAAATTTAATTTTTAGCAGACTTTCGTTTCTACCACAATAGCATTACAAACTTTATAAACTAAAGTGCTTCTCCTAGAGCATCTCCTAGTCGATCATTGGAATTTTCTTTATGATATTCGCTTGTTTTTATTCATTTTTGGTTCACAGAGCACTTAGCTCCTTGTGTAAAGTGCACTGAAAAACATATATTTAAAATGCATGCTTTGTCTTTTTCATTTCATTTTACAAATGTTCCATGAAATGTACAAACTGCACAATTACTTTCTTTATTTATTATTATTTTTTTTTGGGTATAAGTGCAATTCCCTTATGTATTATTCATGTACTGTAGTTTAATAAAATAATTAAAAATTCCATTTAATATTGAAGGCATATGAGAAGCTTTAAACAAGATTTAATGTTTATTTTTGGATAAAATTGCATTAAAACTTAACACTTATGGTAAATAAGTGATACTGAATCATATTTAAGTAATTTTTTAATAAATAAAATAAGATTTGAGGCTTTATTTTTTTATATTGTACTTTTATTATATTATACATTAGATAAATAAAATCCAATTTCGAAATATAATTTTCAGCTTTTAAATGTCTGGAAAGTCTCCCAAATTGTTTTGATACGAAAATGTATTTTTGTTGATTAAATTATTGATGGATAGCAGGTCTTTCATTTCTAGAACTGCTCTCAAATAAAATTAAAAATTTGAAAATGCTTTTTGGCAAAGAACACAGCACTACACAATTCGGCACTTGTGGCACTTGCACCACAAATACAAAAAATATACAAATTATTTTGCAGATTGCTTTGTGGTCCCGCACAAAATATGGAAATTGCACTTGTCTATGTAACTGTAACTGTAACTGCAACTGCAACTGTGGAAAATCAAATTTGTTGGTTTCCTTGAACCCGTTTCATGGTTTGGGTACCATTCAAAAATGTTGCGCCAGCGCATTCGTATATAACAATCGGCGAAAAATAACAATAACAACACAACTTGGCCAAAAGCAATAAACTGGCATTGCCACTAACCGCTACCCGCACCACCGAACCACAGTTACCACCGTTACCACTACCAACACTACCACCCACTTGCCACGCCCCCTCGCCCAGTTAGCCTGTACAGGATGCTACGATGAGATTTGCCAACTCAGCAGGCATTTAGTTTTGTGTAAAATGCAATTTGCAGCTTTTGCATAAAAATTCCATTGTTGTTGAATGGCCCTCGATATACTCTGTAAAGTGTTAGGGGTATATACATTTCTGTAAAAATGTCAAAGGTAAAAATGTCAAAGGGTAGGTAAGAAAATTTGGATAATTGATGACTCAGAAAAAAAAAATGAAATTTTGTAAATCAATAAAATTAGAGTGTCGAATCAAATAATGATCAGAATGACATTCCACGTAAAAATTGGTTGAGTTATGACAGAGTTATGAGTGTTCCAAGATTTAAAAAAAATATCAAGGGGTTGGTAAGGAAAATTGGATAATAAATGGCTCAGAATAAAAAAAATATCAAATTTTCTAGATGATAAAAATTTAAATGCAGAGTAAATTTAGAGGCCAAATCATGAACAAAATGATATTCCGCTTGAAAAACGGTTGATTTTTTATGATGTTATGGGAGATCAAAGTTTTTGAAAAAATGTAAAGGGTTAAGTATGTAAAATTGGATAATAGATGGCTTAGAATCGAAAAAATATCAAATTTTCTAGATGATAAAATTTAAATGCAGAATTAATTAAGAGGCCAAATCATGATTAAAATGACATTCCGCTTGAAAATCGGTTGAGTTTTAACAAAGGTATGAGGGATCAAAGTTTTCGAAAAAATGTCAAGGGGTATATATGTAAAATTGGATGATAGATGGCTTAGAATCGAAAATATATCAAATTTTCTAAATGATAAAAATTTAAATGCAGAATCATTTTAGAGGCCAAATCATGATTAAAATGACATTCCGCTTGAAAATCGGTTGAGTTTTGACAAAGTTATGAGAGTTCAAAGTTTTTAAAAAAAAATATCAAGGGGTTGGTAAGGAAAATTGAATAGATGGCTTAGAATAGAAAAAATATCAAATTTTCTAGATAAAAATTTAAATACAGAATCAATTTAGAGGCCAAATCATGATAAAAATGACATTCCGATTGAAAATCGGTTAAGTTTTGGGAGAGTTATAAGACTTTAAAGGTTTTGAATAATAGTGAATGTATTGAAACAGTATAATTTAGAAGGCAGTAGCGCATTACATATCATGTTTCTGTGACTATATTTTTAATGGATTAACTCTCTAATGGCTGCTGGTTGCCATAGAAAATGTAGTTAAACGACAAGCACATGCATACTTGTGTAGTACTAACATACATACTATAGTTTATATATGTATATATGTTTAAATATGTAGATTACACCCACCTATATATTTACGTAAATGGCTCCACTTGCTGTTCGACATCGAGCAAACTTAAATCGTTGAATGTCCGACAATTTTGCAGGACTTGACTGCTGGTTGCATTAATTAAATCAAAATCAATGGCCAGACGATGTTCAGACTTGGATGCGGACACCGTTTGAAGTGTTGCCTGCTTTGGTTGCCCCCCATCATCAACTTTATCATCATCATCATCATCATCATCATCATTATCATCATCACTTTTGCTATTGCAATCAAGTGCATAACAAAGGTTCAGGTCTGTTGCCTGTTGGCCTGTTGGTTGTGTCATGGCTGCTTGATTATGGCCAGCATGATGAGCAGTTGTCAAGAGTGACGCCTCCTCCTGTTCCTGATGTACCTCCTGTTCGTAGCCATATCCGTTGTACGAGTACTCGTATTCATCATACTCATCCATCAGTGATTGTTCCGAGTAGCTTTCATCATCATCATCGGCGCAATCAAAGTAGCCACTCTGTGGATTTTGCGTGTAGATCTTTTGTTTAGTTTCTTTCACCAATTTTGAGTCACTGTAAATATACGCACCTGGCAGTCCAAGCAACGGCAATTATCACAGAGACTGCAGCTCAGACCCAAAATGTCGGCTGCTTCCTGGTATAACTCATAGCTCGACCTTGTTGTCGCCTCTTTATTCCTCTCCAGCTGTTGTTGTTCTTCCCTTTTTTGTTGTTGTTGTTGTTGTGTGTAGTTGGTCAACTTGTTGTTGTTGTCATTATGCATGCTCCAATTGTTCAATTTACTTTGCTGTTGTTGCTCCGCTCCAGCTGCCTCTTGACTGTTGTTATTATTGTTGTTGTTGTTGTTATTCTTACCGCCCGAGTGAACCGCCAATGTTGATGTGGACTGCGCGATTCCTGTGTAAAGATCCGCCTCATTGCTGTTTTGGATGAGAAATGAAAAGTTAGTCGACTCTTATTTAGCTTTTGGTTGACTAAACTAAACGCACGCTCTATACAGGAAGCGATGCACAGTGGGACAATCTATCACTATAATAAATTCGAAATAATAATAATAAAGTTTTCTTAAAGGTGTAATTATTTTAATTTTTAATTTTTTTTTACCAATTTATAACATTAAATAAAAATTTTTTAAATAAAATCTAATTTTGAGTGTCGATAATATAGCTACTATATTTATAATTGAAAAAATAATTTATAAAAAACAATTTTTAAATCCACATTAAACTCCACTAAACTTAACATAACTCCCACTGTTCAGCGTTTTGTTTGTAAATTGAAATAAATTGAAATAAAGCATGCATTTTAACGAAAGCTTTAGTTTTTGCTTTTATTAAAGCCTACTTTTAAGGTTGTCAGCCTATAGTAAAAGCTGAGAATTTATGATGTAATGCTTGCTTAACTTTCACCGTGAAATCAACTGATAACGTAAGCGGAATATGGGAAATTCATGGTTAACATACTTTTTTTTGCATCAGTTTCAATTACAGTTTTCAAGCCTGATATATCAAACTATAAAATTGATTAAAATGTTTAATGTAATTTAAGCTTTTATAAGCTCAAGAAGATTTTTTAATACGGTAAATTGATATAATAAAAAGTGAAGCATACTTTTGTGCGTTAAATAGAACATTTTTTAATCTAAAAGCATCATTGTAGAGTTGCCACACCATAAAATGTTTTAACATCGCTAAACCATTTATATATCAAACATTTTCAACACTCTTCTGTAAAGAAAATTAGCTTCTAGCACAAAAATGCATGTAAAAAAAAGTGAAGCCTACTTTTGTGCGTTAAATAAAAAATAAAAAACCTCATTTTAGAGTTGCCACACCTTAAAATGTTTTAACATCGCTAAACCATTTATATATCAAACATTTTCAACACTCTTCCCCAAAGAAAATTAACTTCTTGCACAAAAAATGTGTGTTAAAAAATTGAAGCATACTTTTGTGCGTTAAATAGAACATTTTAAAGTCTAAAAGCCTTATTGTTGAGTTGCCACACCTTAAAATGTTTTAACATCGCTAAACCATTTATATATCAAATATTTTCAACACTCTTCTCTAAATTAAATTAACTTCTAGCACAAAAAATGCATGTAAAAAAAAGTGAAGCATACTTTTGTGCGTTAAATAGAACATTTTATAGTCTAAAAGCTTCATTTTAGAGTTGCCACTCCCTAAAATGTTTAAACATCGCTAAACCGTTTTTATATTAAACATTTTCAACACTATTCTCTAAAGAAAATTAACCCCTAGCACAAAAAATGCATATAAAAAAAAGTGAAGCATACTTTTCTGCGGCTGACTTAATTTTGTACTGTTTTCCAGGCTTATTGTAGAGTTGCCACACTACAGAAATTGTTTACGTCGCTATCAGGCTGAAATTTAAACCTTGTTCAACTCTTTCCCTCCATGGAGGACCATTCAGTTGGAGATATCAAAGGGAATGCAGGCCATTAAAAGAGCTGTCTACCGTTGCTCGGGAAGCCGCTTATCAGTTGCTGAGGGACTGACAGCGAAGGTATAAAAGAGTGAAGGGCTTAACAAAAATGCAAATAGTTGCAAAGTGCGCGACAAACTTTTCAAAAAAAAAAAAAAAAACGAATATTTCGCAAGTTATTTTGTCACACTTGAAGCGCCTTGATGGAGTTGTTCTCGTTGGGAACTTTGATTCCCCTGATTTCCTTTGATTCCCCTGTTTTCCGTCCTGTAAAAAACTTGATGAATGCGCACAGAAATTTCTCTTGTAATCAACTGCAAATTTAAATTATAATTAAGCAAAAAACAAAAAAAAATGCCGACTGCATTTCCCTGCTGACATTTTCATACTAATTAAAGTCGCTAATAAATCAAAGGACCCAGTTGCAATTAATGAAATATTTAACAGTCTGCACTTTGACATCATTATAATGAAAGTGGGAAAAGAGGTGAGGGAAGGAGTGAAGGAAGGGGAGACGGAGGGAATTTCTTCAACATAGGCACTGAGAAAGTGAGCAGTTCTCTTTTAAGATATCGTAATTTAATTTGAAATTTCCAAATATGCAAATTTTATATAACATATAAAATAAAAATTTCTGAAACACAATCTTTAATTTTAAAAAACACAACGATATAAATTTACTTAAGGATAACGTATTTTTCCGAGTGTAGCTGGGTGGAAAACTATATTTTTTGAGGTGAATTTTCATACGCGAAGCCCCTTTTAAGTCGTTAGCTATTGAAATATGATTATTGCACTTCAATATGTGCAGAAGCAGCGCCTCGGTTGCCGTGTGGCATGCATTTTAATCAACTTTATGGCACGAGAGGCAACAGTAACTTCTACAGCTCCCATTTCCCCTCTGACTCGTATAGTGGATCGGCTTTTTAAACGCTGAGCGATTCACTGAATTCCTGTTAGCGCTTTTTTTTTTTTCTTTGTTAGCGCGTTAATTTTTCAATTTCGCAAATGGCTGCGCTAACAAAAGCGACTAACCGTAGACATTGCCACAAAGTTTGCACCGTGCTCTAAGCACTCGGTGATCAAAACTTATGACTTTATGAACAATGCAAGAAACTTGCACAACTAAATGGTGGCAAAGTGTATATAGAGCGCAAAGTGAGAGGACATTCAATGTCCTGGGCAGCTAATTGAAGGCGCTTAACAACCGCTGTGTAGACAAGCACAAGAAATAAAAACAAGTATACGCCTAGTTGAGCTCATTTTCGTCATAAAACTGCGCCCAAAGCATTAAATATATTGACGAGCCCAAGGCATCAAATAAACTGCAGGACTACCATAAATATTTAAAGCCAATTATTTGTGCCATCAGCAGCCATTTTATTAAGATTGAAAATTAACAATGACAGCAGTTGAATTATCTATGGTTAACCTTTAAAAAAAATTTTTTTAAACTGGAGAGTTATTTTGAGATATTCAAATCATGGGCGCTTACAAATTTTCCAAGTAGTTAAATATTAACTTATATTATTTACCTAATATATTTTGCAAAATTAAAAACTTTATTGGTTTTTTATATTTATAATATTCTAATTGACATATATTATTATTCCTTTAGTTTTTGGAACAAGTAAAAAAAAAAACGAATGGTATTGACTTGCACCAAAAAACTTAAATCAAATATAAATTTTAATTCTTTTTCAAAGAAAATATTCTAAAGCTGTAAATGATAATTTTGATTTGTGATAAATTAATTAGAAATACTAGACTATTATTTATACCATTAATAAGCCTATTTTCATTCATCAAAAAATATTTTAATAAACTAGATGTTTGAAAACTTTAAAAATGGCTTGCTTCAAAATAATATTAAGTTTGCGATTAGTTCTTGAAAAAAATACTGCACTTTCGATAAGTTTTTTTATGCTTCACGTTTTCAATATTAAACTGAAAGCATGATTTTACTTGTCTCATAACCGCTTGGCAAACTTAATGACAAAGTTGTTGTCATGACAGCGCATTCTGCGAAGCATCTACAGCTTGTAGGTGGTGGAAATGTGCAGGGAGGAAGGGAGGGAGGTAAGTATCTTGCAAAATTCCGTTGGCCCAATAAACTTGTGGCCCATAAAAAACTTGTCCACAATTTGAGCACCGCAATATGCCTTATAACATTTATGTGAATTTATAAGTTTTTGCCACATAGTACCGACTGACTAAAAGGGGAGGGGGAGGTGGAGTGGGCAGAAGTACACCTACCTGCTGGGCAAAAGGGCATCCGCATCCGCATTCGCATCCGTGTTGATGTTGTTGCTGCTGCGCCATTTTTCTTCTTCGAGAAATTTCAAAAACTTTGTCTTCTTGGCAATAAGCGTTGATTTGACATTGGTGCATTTCTGCCTGTTTGCCACGGCACCAAGCAGAGGCAGTGCACCTGCGACTCCAACCGTTAAGGCTCCCGTTCCAGTTCCCGTTCCCGTTGCCGTTCCCGTTGCCGTTAAAGTCTCTTGCGGATCAGAAATGCGACTGTGATGCGAAGATGTCGCTGACAGGCAGCTATTGTTATGGCTTCCGACTGGGCAATTGTTGTTGCTGCTGCTGTTGTTGTTGTTGTGCCACTGCTGCTGATTTCTGTGGCTGACATTTTGGCAGTTGTTGCCACCACTGACGACGCCGACGACGCTGCAATTGAACAATTTCTGCAACGCTGCTGTTGCTGTTGCCGGTGAACACATTGCGGTTGACATTGATGTAGCGACCGGATTTATGTAGTTTGTTGTTGCTGTTGCAGTTGCAGTTGCAATTGTTGCCGTTGTTGTTGTTGTTGCTGCTGCAATTATTGTGGTGGTTGCGGCCACCACTGACGAGTTGCCATTGCCAAAACTTTTGAATTTATGCTGCAAACTGCAGGCGGCACTCGAGCAACTTGCCCCAATTGAATTCCTTGTTGTCCTTGTTGTCCTGTCATTCATTTCACGCCCAGTTGCTGTCGTCGCATGTATGCCAAAGTCCTGCGAATATGCAAAAGATTCCCTGCTCTTGTATTCGAACAAAACAACTTGACCAACAATTTCAGCTAAATACGACTAAGGAGCAAAAAAGTAAAAGTTTCCAAAACTTACGCCATATGATGGATTGTAACCGGCATTGAGCACGTAAATGGAGTTTTGATTGCTGCACTGATAAACCATGTCGTCCATGTTTTGAACTGTTGTAGCAAATAAAAAAAAAATAGAAAAGAAACATTTATTAATAACATGTTATTTAAATTGTGTGCTATTTATTTAATTCAAATTATAAAAATATTAAATAAATTAAAATATCTTAAGGTAAGAATTCACTGATAAACCATGTCGTCCATGTTTCGAACTGTTGTAGCAAATAAAACAAATAGAAAAGAAACATTTATAAAATAACATGTTGCTTAAATTGTGTCCTATTAATTTATTTCAAATTATAAAAATATTTAATAAATTAAAATATCTTAAGGTAAGAATTCACTGATAAAACAAATAGAAAAGAAACATTTATTAAATAACATGTTTCTTAAATTGTGTCCCATTTATTTATGTCAACTTATAAAAATATTAAATAAATCAAAATATCTTAAGGTAAGAATTCACTGATAAAACAAATAGAAAAGAAACATTTATTAAATAACATGTTGCTTAAATTGTGTCCTATTAATTTATTTCAACTTATAAAAATATTAAATAAATTAAAATATCTTAAGGTAAGAATTTGGTTAAGATTTGATCAAGACTCAACAAAAGGATATACAAATTTTATGTAGCATACTTTTCAGCTGAAACAAAAATCCCCTTTTAAATTATTTAAAATATTGTTGCCTACTTTTAGGCATCGTGAACAAAAAGTACTCGTAAAAACTGAAATCCGTTTAATATGCGTGCGCAAATAATAAAAGTATGCAAATTTTTGTAGCTCAACATTGATTATCGCCTGCTGTCCCATGTCTCATTTCAAGTTGAAAATGAAACGCAAGCAAAATCAAGAAAATTAATTTAAATTCTGATTGATGGAAATGTGTTAAGGCGTCCGCTGTGATTTTGCATATTGTTCTTCTTTTTTTTTTGTTTGTGTGTGTTTTTTTACATTACCCGCTGAACTTTCAATGAATTTCGTCTCGTAAATATTCGACGAATTTCTCAAATGTCGCTGTTCTCGCCGCTCTTTCTCAGTTCGCTTCGGTTTCAACTTCAGCTGCTCTATGGAAAGTGTTGATTGAACTTGAGCTGTTGATGCTGCGCTCTGTAGTTTAAGCTCTTGTTGTTGTTGCTGTTGTTGCTGGTCTTGGTAATGGCCGGATGGCAGCTCGTGTTGTTGGTAATCAAAGCTGCAATTACCGCTGTACACGTCCAATTGAAGCGGAAATTTATGCGGCTGTTGTAGCGTGTAAACGCCAGCATTGACAGCTTTGGTAATATGGCTCCTATTGCTGTTGTTGTTGTTGTTGTTGTTGCTCCTGTTGCTGATGTTGTTGTTGTAGCCAAACCAGCTCGTTAGCCACAAGGATTGTAAGTCTATCAAGTGAAAGAAGAAACGAAAATGAATGAAAACGAAACGAATTGAAATGAAATGAAAGAGAGAACAAGCATATTGAGCAAAATAAGCAAGTTTTGCGGTTAACATGAAATGTAGCCCCAGATTTGTTTAATGCACAGGATGAGCATTTGTTCCATGTTTCCTAGTTATTGTTGTTGTTATTGTTCGACACGCAAAAGGGCTTTTTCTTTTTTGATATTCATGTTACTGGCTTGTTTTGTAAGTAGCACGACTTGTGCATACCCTGCACAGAATTTAATTAATTTTGTAAAGCTAACAAAACTGACAAAAAGTTGCTTAAAAATTCCTATACACATTTTTTTAGTAGATGCAATAATTTTTATCCTATTAAACTGACTAAAATTAGTTTAAGGCTTCCGTTTGAGCTTATTTATAAAAATGTTCTTAATTTAATTTTAGTTATAGTCAGATTTCTCCTTTAAATATGTATATGTATTATTTGATAAAGCCAATTAAACTAAGTGAAAGTTGCTTCCATTTAAACTTTTTAAAATTTAATGAGCATTTTGAATTTTTAAAGTTATAAAATATATATAATTAAAAAAACAAACAACCCTTTTAATAACTCTGGCTGAAAAAACAAAGTGAGCTGAGACCATTGTCTGTCTGGGTCCTGATAAAATTACTCTAAAAAGGCAGTTCATTGAAATGAACAGCAGCAGGTTGTGGCTCATTCCCTGCTCCATTAAAATCCTCACTCATGTACGACTATATACGATTGTATATATATACGAGTATATCTCTCTTTTTTTGTTCTCTGCTTTGGGCACTGACAATGCGTTTGTCAGTTCTGAATGTTATCTCTGTCCGTTTAACCAGCCCAAATACTAACAATGGACAAAGCTACAAATTTGTTTTGAGGCACGCAAAATAATCAAAAATAATCCTTATTCCTTTTCCTTTTTTTTTTTTTTTGTATATTTTGGGGTTAGAGCAGAGCTTAGTTATGGATGCCATTGTTGGTCTGCTTTTAAGCTCGTTGATTGTTTTCATTTAAGCCAGCGACAAAGCTAGAAAAAATACCGTGGCGTATACGCAATATTTCTAATAAACACTCACACTTTACCGTTGTCAATTGTTCCGTTAGGCAATTTGTATATATTATAAATTATTATGCAAAATCATGTATCAAAATTGCTGAGGGAAATTTTTTCTTTACAACAAGGTCAGGCATTAAATGCGTATAAGTATGAGTTTGAGTTTGGGTATGAGTATTTGTACCCATTTGCTTTAAGCCAGTGTGGCTTGATGCGTTCACGAATGATTCCATTCATCAAAATGTCACAACAGTTGGGCTCCCGAATAAATCCGATAAAGCTAGACAGCGAAATCTTTTGGATGTGCTGCCATTAATCGCAGCTAACTCTACGCCACATGATATGGCATATGGACAGTCAAAAGCTAGCAAAACTAATATGTGTTGAAGCCAAAAATAGGAAAACCTAACATCGCACACTGTGAGAAATCGGGGACTATCAGGTAAATGCTGATATTTATAAATCTTAACGTTAGCTATTAATAAAGAATATTGTATGCGATTTTTATGTTATTTATATTCTTTAATAGTACTTTTCAAAAAACAAAGACAAACTATATTTAAAACTTTCTTATTTAAACCAATAATATTTTTAGATTTATTTTTTAATCCGAACTTTTGAATGGTTTTTCAATAAATATTCAAATTATATTATTATGTGTAAATTAAAATTTGCATAATAAACCATTTGTAAAATAAAAATTAATCTCTTGCATATCAAATTGATTATTAAAATTAATTGAGATTTTTATAATAATTTCATTACCAATTACACTAGGCAACAGCCCAAAAGTTACAAGAACCAAAACCACTTTTTTGGATAGATTTGGGGCCAAAACCGACGAAAAACATTTTTTTTTTTTTTATGGTGAGATTTTTTTTTTAGAATTTTTCAAAAATCTGGCTTTTTTTTATTCCTTTTTTTTAGAGGTGCGCCCACGTTTGTAATCATTACTCGTGAATGCCAAAACCGATTTATCAAAACTTTACTTTATCTAAATGCTAATGAATATATCTATATTTCATTTATACACAGTCTTAGATTTAAACCAGCAGTTTAAGAGATATCAATTTTTGAATTAAGAAAATGATGATTTTTTCTTGGCTTTTTTCTTAGCTTTTTTCACTAAAAAATTCGAGGAAAATTCGAAACAATTTTTTTAAATTTTATTAACTATTTTATTTGCGTAGCTGTTGTAATTACGCGTTGTTTAAGATATGATTCATTAAAATCTATGGTGAGACGGCGATATGATATTATGTTAAACCGAGGCATGTTTTTGTCGACTTTTTTGACTTCGTTGTGGTGTGGCATGACCTTTAGTATGAAAATTTTTTGTGTTTTTTGAGATATCCCAACCAAACTTACAGAATTTGAATTTGTTATTGTTTTACACATTGTGACCAAAGTTGGTTCAAATCGGACTACTATATCATATAGCTGCCATAGGAACGATCGGTCGAAAATCAAGTCTTAGTATGAAAAACTTATTTGTATTTTGAGATATTTTAACTAAACTGACAGAATATGTATTTAAGAAGGTCATTAATTTGTTATTATATATTTAGCTATATTAATTACCCATCGTTTAAAATGTTTACCATTAACATCTATGGAAAGACGACGGAGTTATTAGCATATAAGCAATGAAACAAGTTTTTCGCAAAGGTTGATTTTCGACTGATCGGTCCCATGGCAGCTATATGTTATAGTGGTCCGATTCCAGCCAAATTTGGACAGATTGTATAAGACGATACGAGATTCTTAATTTGTAAGTTTGGTACAGATAACTTAAAAAACAAAAAAGTTTTTCATACTAGAGCTTGCTTATCGACCGTTCGTATCGATTGTTCCTATGGCAGCTATATGATATAGTGCTCCGATTTCAACCAAATTCGGTAAGGATGTGAAGAGCAATTAAAAATACTCAATTCATGAGTTTAATTGAGTTATCTCAAAAAAACAAAAAGTTTTTCATACTAAAACTTGATTTTCGACCGATCGTTCCTATGTAAGCTATATGATATAGTGGACCGATTTGAACCAACTTTGGTAAGGATGTATAAGGCTTACTTAAATGCATATTCTATAAGTTTGGTTACGATATCTCATAAAACAAAAAAGTTTTTCTTACTTAAACTTGATTTTAGACCGATCGGTCCTATGGCAGCTATATGATATAGTGGACAGATTTAAACCAAAATTGGTGAAGATATAAAGGACAACATAGAATACACAATGTGTGAGTTTGGTTAAAATATCTTAGAAAATAAAAAAGTTTTTCATACTAAAGGTGGATTTTTGACCGATCGTTCCTATAGCAGCTATATTGAATAGTGATCCGATTTGAACCAAATTTGGTAGGGATATATAACACATTTCCAGATATACAACCTGTGCGATTGGTTGTCATATCTCAAGAAATAACACAACCTTTCATACTAAGCATGGATTTTTGACCGATCGTTCCTATAGCAGCTATATGATATAGTGGTTTGATTTGAACCAACTTTAGTCACAGAATGTAAAACAATAACAAATTCAAATTCTGTAAGTTTGGTTGGGATATCTCAAAAAACACAAAAAATTTTCATACTAAAGGTCATGCCACACCACAACGAAGTCAAAAAAGTCGACAAAAACATGCCTCGGTTTAACATAATATCATATCGCCGTCTCACCATAGATTTTAATGAATCATATCTTAAACAACGCGTAATTACAACAGCTACGCAAATAAAATAGTTAATAAAATTTAAAAAAATTGTTTCGAATTTTCTTTGAATTTTTTAGTGAAAAAAGCTAAGAAAAAAGCCAAGAAAAAATCATCATTTTCTTAATTCAAAAATTGATATCTCTTAAACTACTGGTTTAAATCTAAGACTGTGTATAAATGAAATATAGATATATTCATTAGCATTTAGATAAAGTAAAGTTTTGATAAATCGGTTTTGGCATTCACGAGTAATGATTACAAACGTGGGCGCACCTCTGAAAAAAAGTATTAAAAAAAAAGCCAAATTTTGAAAAATTCTAAAAAAAAAATCTCACCGTAAAAAAAAAAAAAAAAATGTTTTTCGTCGGTTTTGGCCCCAAATCTATCCAAAAAAGTGGGTTTGGTTTCTGTAACTCGCAAAAAGTGCGATTTTGTTGCCTAGTGTTATAGAGCCTAAGAGAGGGACTATGAGCGGAGCCAGGGAGCGGGTAGTAGAGAGGGTAAGAAAAACAGAGAGAAACTGAGGAAGAAGAACACATCCTTAACAAAGTTGGTTCAAATCTGACCACTATATCATATAGCTGTCATAGGTCTTAGTATGTAAAACATTTCTGTTTTATGAGATATCGTAACCAATCTGATAACATTTTCATTTAAGTTAACTAAATTATTTTTAGTTTTTTTCCAATATAAGTTTTTTCCATAGTAAGTACGGGGTCTCCGACTGTCGAGTATGCTCGACTGTAGCACCGGTCGACTAGTTTTGTCTGATTTCTTAAACACATCATTGCGATTCCTGCATTTCTCGCAGTGTATCCCCAGTATTACACACATCAACGAAGCAGCTATTAATGTAAGGTGTGATTGTTGTCATTTATTGTTACTGTTATTGTTGTTGTTGTTGCTCTAGCTTGGGTCTGCATATGTTATGTGTTGAATTTTTGTTGTTGTTATTTTGTGGTATCCCAACTAAAGTTGCCTCGCTGTGAGCTTTTCTAATGAGCGGCAATAAAGCAAATGTGGCAGGTGACATATATCAAACAATTTGCACGTTATAATTGTTGACACGCTGTTCCAGACAATCCCTAAGCTCGGTTCTCGACCTGAAGGAGTGTCATTAGTAGCCAAAAATAAAAGAATATATATATATATTGAGGGGATCCACTCGCTTCGTTTTCTAACACAAAAATGAATGCCTGACTTTGGTTTATTTTGTTTTATATTATTTGTTTGGGGCGCGTCGTGTCCTAAGCATGCTAATAATAAAACTTGTATTTATTTTAGGATTTGCGTAAAATGCCCGAACGACGAAAAGGCAAACAAGTCAAGCGAATCACAATAAGCGCTTTTCTGGGTCGAATTTCGGGTCGAGAATACCCCTACTCTCTCTTCATCCCCTCTCGCACACTCTCCCCTCAGGGGGGAAGAGCGTATCGCAGCTACTGAAGCGTGGCATATTTGTCATAATCAGCGCTTAGGCAAAGGACATGCATTGGAATGAGTGTGCATACCCCTAACACACACACACTCACACCCTCACACCCTCTCACACACACACATACTGTTGACATATGAGAGTGTGATAGTCTGACATTGGCTATGATTTGTGACTCTAACTGTCCACTTGGTGAATAACTAACGGCAAATTAAGTCAGGCAGCAATATTTTTTTTTTTCAAGGATAAAGAACTTTATTTAATTCTTTTGAAAATTATAAATAAAATTTATTTTTAATTGAATTTAACGCTACTTGAAGCAAGACTTCAAACCTCAAATAATGAAGTTGAATTTTATAAAACAAGATTTTAATTCGAAGTTTGGATCAATTAAAAAAACTATTTGGCTTTATTTTTAAATTTTAATTAACGGGTATAAATATTAAATATATGTTCTTAAACTATAAAGCTAAAAACAGTAGCAGCATTCAAATATTACAATATATCTGCTTAATTGTGAATTTTTTTCTGCCTGATCACTTATAATTGCATAATTATAAACATTTAAAGAATTTGACGAGTAATTCTTTGTGTTGCTGGCCTTATATATTATATATTATATATTTATATATATTTGTATATCACAATTGAAACTTGACATTTGCACAAATTGTATAAAACAATAATAAGCTATTATATTTTTCTCGATTGTATTTCAATTTTCCTTAATTTTTTAAGCATTTAAAATTAATCAGTAAATTAATAATCAACTGTTTAGCGTATAAATTTTAATTATTAACTCTAAAAATAATTAAGAGCTTGTCAGATACACGTATAATAAAGTAACAGAGCTAAAAACAGCACATCGAAACATAAATGTCAATCTCCAAATTCATTAAAAGGACCAATGTTTGGGTGCCTGTATTTTCCATTGTTTTTTTGGGCAGGAAAACTTGAGCAAGGCTTGTGGAAAAGCGCGTTATCGCCAGTTTCGGGTGGCAAATATTTGTCAGGCAATTTTCGAGTGCTGGAGGCAAAATCCGATATCGAATTCAGAGCGAGAGTTAGGGAATAACTGCGAAAGAGGGAGTATGAGAAATGGAGGATATGACGTTACCACAGGCATGTCCATATGGAGTAAGACAGTCCTGCTACTGGTCATAAAAATGTTATCGATTTGCTTCGATGCTCACATAAATAGAAAGGTCACGTATACGCAGGTGTCTCTCCTTTTCCTCTCCCTCTCCCCATCTTCTCTCCCTCTCTCGTTAGCAACAACAAAATGCAAAACAAATATAAAAGATTTTCATATTAGAAATCTATATATTTATTTTAATGCAGATATTTTATTTATTTATATTGCAATTTGAATAGAAAACTACAATACAAACAATGTGTGGTCTGTCTATCATGTTGTGGCTTTTGTTTTCCATTCTAAATATAAATCTAAAGCCTGAATTGCATATCAACATTTTAAGCTACAGTTTTGGCAAGCGTTGCGAGATTTCCAATAACAATAATAGCAATAATAACATAACATAAAATATATCCGGTGAAATTGGCAGAAAGCCAATAAATTAACATTTTATGCAAACAAATCCCGAGTTCTTAATGTGTGTGTGTGTGTGTGTGTGAGTAACGGCATTTACCCCATTATGCAGTTCTGTAAGCCTTTTATGGACCGATTATCGAAATATTTTTGGCATTCCAATAAGCAGTTATTCAAAGCGGATTTAGATTGGTTGTTGCCATGGATATTGCCATTATCCCAGCTGGTCAGTTATTCAGTTGTTCAGCTGTTCAGCTGTTCGCTTATTATTTCTGTTTTATTGAGCAACGCACAACTTGGCGTATACGTAATGCGCTCAAACAGATAAGCGGCATTTGCATTTGCAATAATAATCAACAACAGAAAAATATAAAATACTAAAGCCCAATCTGTTCGCAATGTTTTGGCACGTGTCTGCACGCTTATAAAATTATGTTTAGTATACAATAAATAATAATAATTTAATAATCCGTTTCCAAACTTAAGAATATTTGCTTATTTTTTTTTTATATATTTTTTAAATAAGACAACTAATACCTTAAAATACTAAAAAATGGGTATTGCTAGTTTATTTTTAGACCTCGTATTTTTAGAGGCGTGGCAGACCCTATAAAGTATATATATTCTTGATCAGCATCAATAGCCGAGTCGATATAGCAATGTCCGTCTGTCCGTCCGTCTGTTTGTCTGTCTGTATAAAAACCTCATCTCAGAGACTAAGAGCTAGAGACACCAAACTTGGTATGTAGGTTCCTCTATACTGCAGGAAGATCAAGAGAGGGACTGGGAGCGGGGCCTGGGAGAGGGACTGGGAAAGGGACTGGGAGAGGGACTGGGAGAGGGACCTGGGAGTGGGACTGGGAGAGGAACTAGGAGAGGGACCTGGGAGAGGGACCTGGGAGAGGGACTGGGAGAGGGACTGGGAGAGGGACCTGGGAGAGGGACTGGAAGAGGGACTGGGAGAGGGACTGGGAGAGGGGCCTGGGAGAGGGACCTGGGAGAGGGACCTGGGAGAGGGACCTGTGAGAGGGACTGGGAGCGGGGCCTGGGAGAGGAACTGGGAGCGGGGACTATCTTAGAATAATTCTGAAATTTATGAAATTATAAAACAGTGGTAGTAAAAAGTTCTTTTAATGAAAAAAATTCATTTATAATTGTTTATTATTATAATATTTGTTATTATTATAAAATATTTTCGACTATGGTTTTTTCTAATTTTTGTTATTATCAATTTTTTTATCTAATAACATTATTTCATATTTTGGTTTCTTGATCTTTATTTTCATATAAAATTGTTCCAAGTTATTATTTCCTTATTTTTATTTAAAAATAGCTTTCCACATTCGTATAGGAGATTAAAAATTATATTCTACAAGCAGGTTTGTCTTTTCCTACATCTCTCTTTTTTTTTGGAGTGGAATTAGAGTGCCGTTAAGATAAAATATACATATATAAAAATGTGTAGAAAATATAAAAAAGGGCTTCAATTAAATTGTTTTTTTTTAAGCTTTGAAGAATTTTTCTCTAAACCTTTTTTTTTTCAGTGTACATAAGAGCGTCCGAGCTGAGGAGCTCAGGGCCCATAACTTAGAGGTTAGGTTAGAAAATACCCAAAATATTTCAATTTGAAAGATCTGAGGACTAAAACCCAAAATACACCCAGATTTTTACACACTTGTAATGAAAGCCAGCAAATAAATTCTTCAAGGGTCTTGGTCTTTAAAATGCTGAGGCAATCAAGAGAGCAACAAGAGAGGAACTGGAGAAAAGGAGAAAAGCAGAAGAGAATAAGGGGAACGTTTGAAATGTGAGGCATTTATGTTTAAGGCCAGCTGGCACTCGAAAGGAGATAAACATTATTTAAGAAATATGCCAAGTGCGTGTGTACAACACACACACACACACAACAAACACACACCCACAAAGCACACACAATACATACATATTTGGCTAAGGGCAAAATTTACATGAAGCTAAGCAAATGTTGTCGCTGTCACATGTTTTGTTATTGTTGTTGTTATTTTGTGGTTCCTCATGTCCTGTTATTAGTCGTGATTAATTAAAGCAAAACATTTCGACTAATTGGCAGCAATGTCATAACATTTGCTTTGATTCGAGCACTACAATATTGGATTTGGCCAGGTTAAAAGTGAACAGCAAACAACAATGATAAGAGAGAACAAGAAAGCGTCTAAAAAAAAAGTCCAAAATGTGAGTGAGAAATCCACCCACGATAAGGACCTTGAGGGCCAGTTCACTTTCAAGTCTTGCGGCACACTTCAATTCTAATGGAAATGGCACATAAAACAGAAAGCAGGAAAAGAACAAGAACTGAGCACCGAAAAACATCAGGACAACGAGAACAGCCAATTCAACAAAATGTCTGACCCCAAGGACAAGAGCAGCTGGCTGGACCTGAAGACAGGACGATAGCAGGACAGCAGGACAGCAGGACAGCAGGACGATAGGACACAGGACACGGCGATGAAGTGTACAAAAAACTTCAAGTGCGTGGTAAAAAATATTCTTTTTTCTTTCTTTCAAGTCTCTGTGTTTTTTTTTTTTTCTTCTTCTTTTGTTGGTTTGCTGCCAATGTAAACACATTAGATATCTCTCTGTTCTATCTATTCCACCACTGCATCTCATTCTCTTTACTTTTCCCTAGAACTTTCTCAGTTTGTGGAGTGCTTTTGGCGCATTTTATTATACCCTGCACCGAAGGGTATATCAAGCTGGTGTAAGCTATGTAATAGACAGAAGGATCATGTTTTCCAAATCTTTGAACTGAAGCAGAATGTCATTTTATTCAAAAACTTTGAACTCGTATAACTTTGTCAAAATTCAACCGATTTCGAATATCATTTTGATCATAAATTGGTCTCCAAAAAAATTCTGCATTTTAATTTTTTTTTTTGACAGTAAGACATCCAAATTTTCCTTATCAACCCTTTGACATTTTTTCAAAAACTTTCATCTCTCACAACTTTGTCAAAAATTATCGGATTTTCAAGCGGAATGTCATTTTAATCATGATTTGGCCTCTAAAATGATTCTGCATTTTTTTATCATCTGGAAAATTTGATATTTTTTCGATTCTAAGTCATCTATTATCAAATTTTCCATACTTAACCCTTAAATTTTTTTTAAAAACTTTGATCTCTCATAACTTTGTCAAAAGTCCACCAATTTTGAGACGGAATGCCATTTTGATCATGATTTTGCCTTCAAATTTATTCTACATTTAAATTTTGTTCACTTAGAAAGTTGCGAAAGTCAGGCACTCTCAGCGAAGCTTTCTCACTTATTCGCAGTGTTGTCGCTGTTTCTTGGGAATATTTTCTTAACAATAAAGGCATCTGGCGAATGCCTTCACCGCGCAAAACAATCACTCATTGCCGGTGTGTTGGGCACACTTACTTTGCATTTATTCGCTTTTCAGTTTGAGATTGAGATAAGCACGCTTCAGCGTTTGAGATAGACAGAGATAAACACAGATATAAGCATATATAAATATATATGTATAGAGGGGGTGATAGATATTTTGTCTTCAAGCTAAAATCAAATGTCATTTGCATTTTTGCAGATACATTTGATTTTCTGCGCTTTTATCTTTCTTTGCTTATTTCTCCCAAAAGTCAACTGCAATAATTTCTCATTTCTTCAGAACTTTCAACTGCTTGGCGCGTGCTCAAATACCACACACACACACACCCACACACTCACAAATACACACATAGAGTCGCACTAAATATTCACTAAATGCAACCAAATTTTGTCATTTGTTTCAGACGTGATTTGATTACACAAAGACTTCAGAGAGTCTCTGCCCACATTCAGGTCAACAGCATTTGACCAAGCTGGCTATGGCAAATATTCTTAAGTCAAGTGACAAAACTTTCATTTAATTTTAGTTGGCAACGGATTTTTGGTACTACAATATATACTCGTACGTCCGGTTAGTGGGGCACGTAGTCATCGCACCACCGAGTGTTGCACCTGCTGTTGTCACATATTTTTGATAGCTTGTTTGCCAAGTCCTTTATTATAAATAGTTGAGTCACTTAAGGGGATTAATGTTGAAATTAGTTTATGCCATTGAATGTGGTTGACAGTCTTAGTTTGCGATGACAAATCAGTTGGGAGTTTGGAAGCAGAAGGAACACATGCTGAATATTTGATACAGACGTACTCATTAATTTCAATTAATATTCACATAAGAAGTCTCTCTGTCAACTGCCTGATATTTCCATACATTGTCAATTTTACTTTGACAATAAATTAAATCAATGCATGAAATGTTGGAAAGGCTTCTTGAAATTCAACTGGGACTTTATAAGTTACGTGGTCGCTTCAAAAATAAATGAGCATGTGAAATATTAACAAAGAGGACTAACAGATACTTTATCTAAAAGTATGAGATACTTTTTTATCATCAAAAAGATACTTCAATTAAAAAGCAGTTGCACTGCTTGCACATCACACACACAGTACAAGCAGTGCTCTCTTGGCAGCTCATTAGCTTAAAATTTTGCGTCATGTGATGTTATCGCTCTCAGCAAATTCAATGAAATGCATGTGATATGACTTCAGAGAGCGGGAGAGTGAGCGGCTGAAACGATCAGTCACACACACAAAAGCACATAAGTATTCTTTTTGCTATTTACATAAACATAGACATTTTTATATTTATCGCAGTTATTGTGCTTTGTTGTTTTGTTTTATTTCTCGTTTTAAATATTATATTAAATGATAAACAATTATGTACATATATTTTATATTTGTTTGCTATTTTTAAAACCAAACAAATTTTTGTTGTTCTTGCTTTGTAAGAGCTCTCTTGGTTTCTTTTTCTTCACGTGCTCGCACTCTCGCTCTCACCAAGCAGATGCCGACGCTCTCTCGCTCTCTCGCGCTCTCGCTCTTTGCATGTGTGAAATGGTGAGTTGATTGTAGTGGAGTATCTTTGTGGTGGACAGAAATCAGATGCTTGGTTTAGTGGCGTTTCAGCGGTCGGTGAAGTAAGACGCTGCGCGGCGTTGTTAGGAGTCGGACTATTGTCGAACGTCTTTCCCCCCGCTCTCCCGGCAATGGCGCTCATTGAAGTATTTTTTTTGCTCACGATTATTGGTGCGTTGCTGTACAAATGGACGGTTTCGGGATTTGATTACTTTTCGAAGCGGGGCGTGGCACATTTGCCGCCCAAGCCGCTGGTGGGGAATGTGCCGGTATCGGTGCTAATGGGAAGCGGTTCCTACTTACGTCACAGCATTGAACTTCATCAGCAGCTGAAGCAACACAAAATCTATGGGGTATACAATCTGAGCGAGCCTCTCTATTACCTGGCAGACGCGGAACTTATACGCCAGGTGGGCATTAAGCATTTCGACAACTTCACCAATCATCGTCAGGGAATCACCGATGACAACGCCACTGGGAACCGTTCGGTCATGTCGAAATCTCTGCTCTCACTAAGAGATCAACGCTGGAAGCAGATGCGTCACACATTGACACCCACATTTACAGGTGCCAAAATACGCCTCATGTTCGAGCTGATCCATGCGTGCAACGTGGAGGCGGTACAATATGTGGAACGCAAGTTGCAGGAGAAGAACAACGAGGGTGTCGAGTTGGAGCTGAAGGAATTTTTCAAGCGCTATACCAACGATGTGATAGCCACTGCCGCCTTTGGCATCCAGGTAAACAGTTTTGTGGATCAACAGAATGAATTCTTCACCCTTGGTCAAAGAGTCTCGCAGTTCAGTTTCTGGGGTGGCCTTAAGATTCTGCTCTTTATTCTCGTGCCGCGTCTGATGAAGGTAATTTGATTTAAAGACTTAAAATAAAACAATTGAAAAATTAACTAAATTAAACTAGTATAATTTGTAAATTAAAACTGGAAATAATTAGTTGTAGTCTTTATGGATATTTACAAAAATGTTCAAATACATTCAATTTTTAATATCAAGAATTTTCATGTTAATAGCACAAATTGAAAAAAAGAAACCAAAATATTGAGACAAAATCCCTTAACTTAGACTAAATAAGATCCTTCACTTAAAAAGCACTTAAGGTCTATTAGTTATTTTTTTTTAAATAAAATGTTTAAGTTTTCTCAAACCAAAATAGAAAGAAATGATATCTCAAAACTTATAAGAAATCCTAACTCTGAAATTATTTAAAACACCATTTTACTCTCATTTAAGGCGCTCCGAGTGCCTCCCATGGACATGGACAACGTGGCCTATTTCAAGCGTTTGGTCTTTGGCGCCATGCAAGAGCGAAGAGAGCAGAAGATTGTGCGTCCGGACATGATTCAGCAGCTGATGGAGGCACAGCGTCAGTTTAAGGAGCAACAGGAGAAACAGATGAAGGGAGAGGGAGAGGAGCAGCCAACGAATGGAGCCGAATTCAATGATGAGGATCTGTTGGCACAGTGCCTGCTATTCTTTTCGGCTGGCTTCGAGACAGTCTCCACCTGTCTGAGCTTCACCACCCACGAGTTGTTGATGAATCCACGAGTGCAACAGACGCTCTACGAGGAGATCCTGGAGGTGGAACAAAGACTCGAGGGGAAGCCCCTTGACTATGACAGTTTAATGGGCATGAAGTATCTGGATTGTGTCATCTCAGAGTCACTGCGCAAGTGGCCACCAGCGATTGTCATCGATCGCATGTGTTCCAATGACTTTGAATTGCGGGACGAGGCAGATGAATTGTTGTTAAAGTTACGCAAGGGTGAACTGGTTCATATACCCATTGTGGCACTGCACTACGATCCGGATAACTTCGAGGAGCCCGAGGAGTTTCGACCCGAACGCTTTGATGATGAGCACAAACACGAAATTCGGCCATTTACATATTTGCCCTTTGGCATTGGCCAACGTAGTTGCATTGGCAATCGAATGGCTCTAATGGAGGTCAAATCGCTCATTTATCAGCTTGTCCTCAGATTCCATCTGCTGCCCGCGGAGCGTACAACACAGGACATGATGGGCAGCATTACCGGTTTTCGAATGGAGCCCCAAGAAATGTTCTGGTGTCGCTTTGAGCCAAGGCCAACAGCTGACTGGCAAACAAGCTAATTAATTACCAATTATCCAAGGGCAGCTCACAGTTCCTAAGGTGATTTTAACTTAAAGATACTGAACATAACTATTATAATTTTCATATATAAAATGAATATAATTTTCATTGATAAACTGATGAAGAAATATAAAAAAATAACTCTAGTTCTCCAGTCTTATTCAAAAGAAAAACGAAATAATTATAAAATGTAAATTTTTATTAAGTTAAAGTAAAATAAAAAAAAAAACAAAATAAATTATTTTGATTGTGCTCAAAGCTTTTAATCAGTTGTCAATTTTTATTTTAAAATAATGAGCTTTTAATGCTGTCCTCAATTCTAGCTTATATGTGCTTTCAAAGCTAATGCCATTCAACTTTAATCAGAAAGTATAAAATTATGCAAAATAAATGAGAGAAAAAAGTGCGACAAACAAAAAACAAAAGCGAAAAATCAGGCAATTTATTTTATTTTGTTGTTGTTGCTTCGCATCGCGATGAAAAGCTGACAAATTTGCCGTGGCAATTTTTATACATTGTAGGTGGCAGCCACGTCATAACACTGTCACAACATGATGGTCACAACAACAGCAATAACAACAACAACAACAACAAATATATTTATGACTGGCCCACTGTGGTTACAACAACATCAAGAAGAAACCGAAACAGAAACCACAGACGTGTTAAACGAAATCACACGAGCCAACATACGAGTACAATACACCTACATACACGTAAATATATACACCTACACATATATGTATGCGAAAGGAGTTGGGTTCTGAAACACACGGCAGGACATGGGACACACAGGCACATTAAGGATTATTTATTGGACCTTATTTTTCAGGCGGCATTAAAATTTTTGTACATTATGAATTACATTTCACTTGTGTCATAAACCGCGTAAAAAATGTTACTCTCATGGAGGTAAATATAAAAAAAAGAACCAGCCATAGTAGCTGTATTTTTGGGGGAAGGGACTAAACTTACGAAAATATCAAATTTATAACTATAAAATAATTAAAATTATTTGAATTTAGAAATCAAAAGTTAAGTTACTTTTTTGTTCAATTTTATTATTTATCGTTTAGTTAACGATAACTAAACATTAAATGGGACTCGGATAAAGCTTTTAGTTACTTCGTTTAATTTGTAAAAAGTAAATTAATTAAGGAATATTATTATTTAATTAATTTTAATTTTATCCAACTTTTGTAATTATTTAAAAAAATTTAATTTCCGTAATATGAACATGATTAGAATTTTGTTTGTAAATTCTAAAAATATATTTTGTTTCTTTTGATAAACAACGTAATAAAAATTCCATTTAATAATTGTGTTTTATTTTTTAAATTTTGCTACAAATTGAAGCTATTTTGTCGTGTTTTTTTTAATATTTTTCCGTACTTTTAATTGTATTGGTTGGAATATTCCCAAATCTGAGATTATAAATTTCAACTTTAATTTGGGATTTGCTGGACTAAAGTGCTTTGCGTTTGGTCATTAAAGAGTTGTAGAGAGCAATAAAAAAATGCGATACGCTCTTAGCGTATACACAAAAATAGAGGAGAGAGGGAGAGAGAGAGAGGGAGAGAGAGAGAGGGAGAGAGAGAGAGGGAGAGAGAGAGAGAGAGGGGAAAAGAGAGCATTATGCACACAAAGTAACAGACGTAATTAGCCGCATATTTAACTTGTGCCAATGGTTAATAAAACTTGCAACGTGGGTCAAATTAGTGGCAGGTTTTTTATTGGCAACATTTTCAAGTTTGTTGTTTGTTGTTTTAATAGCGCACAGCAGTATTAACAACAACAACAACAGCAATAACAATAATATCAAGAACAATATGTGCTTGTTAATGTTTTTCGGAGTCAAGGATAGGACTCGTATTTCCCTCGGGGAGTGTAAGAAACCGGATGGGATCAGTCAACACATATGAGACTTGCAACACAAAGACAAAAGTCAACGGCAGCAGTTGTTGCAACAAGAATAAATTCTTTCTTTTTTTATGAGTCGAACATGGCGTATGCGTAATCTCTTGAAATGTAAGCATAAACAACATAAAATTCAGAGACGAGACGAGACAAGACCACAAAACAAAAGCCGTCGACTGTTTTTCCAGTGTTCACAAAAGCTTATCAATCAATTTTGGCCAACAACTGCAAAGAGAAGGGAGGGGGGAAGGAGGTTAGAGAGAGAGAGAGAGAGTTGGAAAAGTCATATTCTTCTACTCGCCGACAGAGGTCATAAAGAAAACTTTGGCGCCGCGACCGTTAGACGCCAGAAAACGCCCTCAATGCAAACACCCTTTAACCCGCATGCTGCTGCAACATGGCCAAAAACAAGAACTTGGCTTAAACCACAACAACAACAGCAATAAAAATGGCGTGGCAAGGACGATACAATGATAATGCCAAGCATAATAACAGCCAAAACGGCGTCATCACAATAACAACAACAGCAATGGGAGGAAAATAGAAGAAAAATGAAACGAGGGAAAAAGCCAAAGGGAAAAAGAAAAGCTGAGAAAACGTTCAACGCTCAACTCTAACAATTTTGGCTGAATGGAAATTGTCGCAGTTTCTTTTGCCTTCGCTTCGTTTCGTTTCTTTGTCCTTGCGATGCGTTCGCGATAAACACGAAGTGATAACATTTACCAATACATATGTGTCTCGATTTCTATGTGTGTGTGGCATACATGTGTGTGCTTGTATGTATGTGTATATATTGTTTGTCATTTCTGTTTTTGGAGCGTGTCTGGAGTGAAAATGACAACATGCTCCTAAAACTGTGAATTGTGCGCCTAAAAATAGGCAACTAATCAAAATAGATGCCAATTGTCAATTTTCAGAGTATTCATACTTTCACATATATTCGTATTTTCATTAGGAAAAGAGCTTTGTTAAACTAAAACAAGCGCAGATGAATTCTCTTCAGTTTTTTTGCAAACGAAACGTAAATATTTTCTTGTTTAATTCCAATGCCAAATGAAACAAGCTTGAAGCTATTTTAAATACTACAAAAGCATAAGCTGATAAGCAAAATATAATAATTTAATATTTTCTTTAAGTAGTCTTTATGTTTGAGTGCTGGCTAATTGAATTGGTAAAAAGACTGTTTTTAAATAATATATTTCTTTGTAAAATCAACACAAATAAACGAAACAAAGATTTTATTAAAATTATGATTTGAATTAATATTACCAATTAAATACACAAATAATTGAATATCCAATACTATTGTGAATTTTAAATTTAAATGAAAATTCTAGGAATTGAATTCTTCTACAAATAAACCAACGAGAATTCATATTTATTTTAGCATTTTTATTTAATTTATTTAATTCTAATTTTTCAAGCTGTCGCTTATAAATTTATTTAAAATATTTATATAATTATGCTCCTTAAATAAAAATAATATGAGCTGAATACCTAAATTGTTTTGCTGTGCTATTCTTTAATTTTGTGGCTTTCATTTGCGAGTGAAACCAAGTTGAATTTACAATTAATATAAGTACTTGCATACAAATGTATTACTTCATATGTTATATGTATTTTCCCTTGAGCTCAAGAAACTTAAAAGACTATATAAATTGTATGCGAGGTGTTTCTTTCTCAAGTCTCTAGAGCCTCTTGAAATTCAACATTCAATAAGTACATACGCATACTAAGTATGAACATAAACTTATGTGAAACGAGCACAAGGAGCATAATTTCGAGCATCCTTCAAGTACAAGTTTTCCTTACAAGTTTCGCAGTTTTCTTTTTTTTTTTCATCTGCTTGAAACAAACTCGAGTTGTTTTACAGCAGCAAAATAAACATAATTTTTTTCACAAATGTGGCTGTTATTATTATTTTACATTTTTATATGTACTTATTTTGTTCAGCACACATTGAAAATGTTGCAAAAACTTTCGGCTGACAAATTTGCGGTGCTTTTGGTTGGTTCTGACTTTAAATTGAGTTTTTTTAAATAACAAAAAGAGAGTGTTTGACTAAAAATTACGTCGGAGATTTAAGCCAGGAACTGAAAATAATTGTTATTGATCAAGATGTCAATTAAAAAAATTATTAATATAAACATTTGCAATTTATATTTAAAATATATCAAATAATTATAACTACAATGTCTCTGCAAATAGCCAATACAATTTAAATTTATTAATTAGAAAATAATGTTTTTAAAGACATTTAATTTTTTCTCAAAAATAAAAGTCTTCAAAGACGTTTATTCCAAGAAGTCTTCAAGAGTTCAAGACTGAACAAATAAAAATAAATATGAATTGTTATTTAAAGATTGATAGATGGTTAAATTAAATTAATTAATTAATTTGTTTTTAAATTAAAAATAATTATTAAATTGGATTGATAAAATAAGGCTCTATAATAATCACAAAAATTAATTTTAAGACCCCGTACTTAAAAAAAGTACAGGGGTCTATTGGGTTTGGGTTGATGAGCATCAATGGGAGCGGGGCCTGGGAGAGGGACTGGGAGAGGGACTGGGAGAGGGACCTAAGAGAGGAACTGGAGCGGGACCTGGGAGAGGGACCTGGGAGAGGGACTGGGAGCGGGACCTGGGAGAGGGATCTAAGAGAGGAACTGGAGCGGGACCTGGGAGAGGGACCTGGGAGAGGGACTGGGAGCGGGACCTGGGAGAGTGACTGGGAGAGGGACTGGGAGAGGGACTGGGAGAGGGACTGGGAGAGGGACTGGGAGAGGGGCCTGGGAGAGGGACTGGGAGCGGGACCTGGGAGAGGGACCTGGGAGCGGGACCTGGGAGAGGGACCTGGGAGAGGGACCTGGGAGAGGGACTGGAGCGGGACCTGGGAGAGGGACCTGGGAGAGGGACTGGGAGCGGGACCTGGGAGAGGGACCTAAGAGAGGAACTGGAGCGGGACCTGGGAGAGGGACTGGGAGTTTTTTATTTTTAGTTTTTTTCCATTATAAGTTTTTTCCATAGTAAGTACGGAGTCTCCGACTGTCGAGTATGCTCGACTGTAGCGCCGGCCGACTAGTTTATAACAGCTATGAGCCTTGCTTTAAGCATAAGTCATATAATAGCTAAAGATAAAATACATATTTCTAACAGATAGATGAAAAAATTAATTAAAATGGATCAAATTGAAATGGATAATGTTAGGATAATGTTAATTTTTTTGTTGAATCCAGGTTCTTAATACCGTTTAAGGACTTTTCTGTATACAGGGTATAACTAAGTATTGTGTAATGCACAAAAACAAAAATAAAAAAGAGAGTGAACCTGGCCAAGCATAAATTCGTGTGTGTTGTTGTCATTGTCATAGCTGTTGCACACATGAATCCGTTTTGGCCAACCATGATGATGGCTTGGATTGTGATACGTTTTAGTTGCAGTAAATGTGCCACATATTTGTGTGACACCATACATATATATATATATATATTTTGTTTTTGTTTTTTTTTTTGGTTGCATGGTCACAGTTACGGTACGCGGAGCATGTGGCATGTGGCAGCAAGCAACTTTTAATATTTCTATTTTCGCAGCCCTAAGCTGCTTTAATGCCACCTGCAGCAGCTGTTGTGCCCGCACATTTGTGCAACAACTGCTCTATCTCTCTCTGTGTGTGTGTGTGTGTGTGTGTGTGTGTGTGTGTGTGTGTTGCGGCATGTGGCAAGTGGCAAGTGGCATGTGGGGGCTGCCATGTGATTTGTGTGTGCCCACGGCAATTTGTCAGCCAAACAGAGGAATAAGAGGAACAAAAGGAAGAAGAGGACAAGAGAACAGACAAACTGCATTTCGCGTTTGCATCGCTTTTGCCAACGGCGCAGCCGCAAAATATGCTACAAAATGATAGAAAATATAATTATATATTTATTTATTTGCATGCAACCACGCGGCGCATGAGTAACGGATCCTGAGATACAAATAGCTACATACGATTATTTATTTTAAATTTGTACAAATAGCTACATACGATTATATATTATAAATTTGTACAAATAGCTATATACGATTATATATTTTAAATTTGTACAAATAGCTACATACGATTATATATTTTAAATTTGTACAAATAGCTACATACGATTATATATTTTAAATTTGTACAAATAGCTATATACGATTATATATTTTAAATTTGTAGCTACTATTTTAATTAAATTAATTGAAAATCTTTCAAGTTGCGTGTATAAAAATGCAATCTTTTTTAATTCCGAATCTTTTGCTGGTTTATCACGCATATTGGCGTAGTTATAAGCATTTAAAGACCGATAGAAATTCCAAGTAAGTTTTGTGGTTTAGTTCTCTTTGTTAATTTTTATTATTTGCTTATAATAAATTAAAAATTTCTGCACTTTTGCTGGTGAGCTGCACACTTTGTTTAATGCACAGCAAATTGCAATTATTTCAGGTATTTATGGAAATTTGAAATGAGGCGAAATTTCAGGAATTCACGAAGCTCAAACTCAAACTCCAAACACGCTGAACACTCGGCACATCCGGTCGACACAACGGTCAACGTCAACGTCAACATTGCCGGAAGTCACCTAGTTGACTGCTTTATAGTTGTTGTTTTTTTGAGTTGTTGTTGTTGTAGTTGTTGTAGGCAGCTGGCGTTTTTTTTTTTAACATCATTCGAGAGTCGCGTTAATGAACAGCAGCCTGTGGCAGGTGAAAGCAGCTAAGAAAGCAGACGTGCAAAAAAATACCCAAAAGGAGGCCAGAGGAAATCGCCTTGGCCAGCAGCCAGTTGTGGAGAGGGGAGAGGGGAGAAAGAGAAAAGGGACTGAGGAGTAAGGGAAGTGTTCAACTTACTTTTTAGCAAATCCGCCAGTGTCGTAAAGTCGTTTATTTCAACTGTGGCGAGACGTAAATGAAGTTAATGTTGTCGTCGTTTTACGGTTGTCCTTGCCACTGCCACAGTTGCTCCTGCTCCTTGTTCCTTTCTCCTGCTCCTTGCTCCTGCTTCTACTCTGCTTGAGTTGATGTCCTTCAGTTTAGCTGTCTTGTGTTCTTATCGTTTCTCACTTTGCATTGCTGTTGTTGTGAATTGTGAATATTCTTCTTAATTCTTTTTTTTTAGCTTTGACAATCGCTATGTTGTCTGTTTAGGTGTATGTGTGTGTGTGTGTGTGTGTGTGTGTGTGTGTGTGTGTAGCACGACAGGTGTGATAATAAGTATAATGACTCTGCCGCAGCTGAGTTTTGTACTCATTTGCTATAACAACAAATATTCTATGACATTTTCCAGTCGCTTTTTTGTAATACGCCTTTTTGTGTCAACCCCAATGACATTAGCCTAAAATAATTGGCTTAATGTAGACTGGCTAAGACTTGTAATGGAATAAAATTTTATAATTCACGTATTTTTTCTAAGACTGCAATCTGTTTATGATTAGATTATTAAATTACAAAAAAAAAAAATTTATAAAAATAAAATAATATAAATTTTATATATGCCTATTTAAAATAATATTTCAGTTTATTTAAAATTAGTTACAAAAAATAATAATCAGTTATTGATGTAAGAAAATCTCTAAGAAAGTTAAAAATCTTTTAATAAATAATTGTATAGGCTGCAAAAAATCTTTTAAAAAGATTTTAGAATAGAAAGTAGCTTTTAAGCATAAAATTAAATCATTCAAAATTAATTAATTTTTCTTGACGTTGAATTATTTATTTATACAAAATTATTAAATTAGAAATAAAATATATTTTATAATAAATCATATTTTACTATAATTCATTAAAAGATTTCAGCTTAATTATTTTCCCAAAAATTCTAGAAAAATGTAATTGGGAGAAGAAAGTTATTTTTGTGAATATAAAATGTACAAAATAATCATCAAAATTTTGTAAATTTGCTGTCTTGATGATAATTCATAAGTTTTCCTCTAATTAATCTTATCTGAGTGACACTTTCAGCTCGTGTCATTTTGAGCTATTAAGGGCAAAAGTTCGAGTCAGCCAGTCAGATAATTATGCCAGAGTAACAGAGCGACTAACTGATATTGTCTGACTTATCCAGCGCTGCTTTATTAAATCTAATGGCCGCTCTGGCACTACGAAGTAGAAGAAGAAGAAGAAGCAAGAGAAAGTGTTGGAAAATGGGGAGAAAGTGTGGGGAGTGTGTTAGGAGTGGGTTATGAATGCTGCTGCTGTGGCATTACAATAAATAACAAACAGAGTCCAGGAACAAGCAGCCCACTTAATAGTTGCTTTGCGCACCAATATATAAACATGACTGTGACTCTGTGAGTCTCTGGGACTCGAATGCGAATGCGGATGCGGATTTGATTGCGGATGCGGATGCGGAGTCGCGTCAGATTCGCATCTCCCAGTGCCCGATTTGAGTTTAGTTGTTGGCTCCATAGCGAAAATATATATTTATTTTTTATTTTTTTTTTTGGCACAGATAATCAGGCAGTCAGCCAGCTGAATGTTTATGCATGTATCTGAGTGTGTGTGTGTGTGTTGTAGACACACACATTGTATCTGTGTGGCCACATTGTCAATATATACACTCGCTTTTGGCACTGGAGCCTAAGCTCAACAGCAGCGGCAACAACATCAAAGCCGCCCGACAGTCGCCAAGGACTTCATAATGTGCCAAAGGATGAGAGTGACAAGCAGGAGAAAGAGAAGGCAAAAGTGTGAGGAAGACAGAGAGGGAGAGCAACACGCAGAGATTTGCGAGAAGGACGCACGAATGCGTATAAACGTTGAATATTTAATAAATGCAAAAAGGGCTAATATAAAAAACGTACAACGCGTCAGGCCAAAAACCAAAACAAAGCAAACTTAAATGACTAATCAGATACCCTGTTCCTTAGCATTAAAAATAATAATCCAGAAAAAAATAATTTAAAAATTATGTAAAGTGAAAGTTAACAACTGTAACTACAAATCCATGGATCTTAAAATAAATGTTTTCCCATTTATTGTCTAACAGTAATATTCAATTCAACTGGATTCAGTTTTCAAATATAAAAATCTTAAAATGTAACATATACACAAAATCTCAATATTTTAACGAAATATTAAAATAAACTATTTAAGCTAATTAAGTGTACTTTATTCATTGCACTTTGAAATGTGAGTATTTATTTAGTTATAATTTTTTTAGTTATATTTTATTAAACTTAAATATGTTTCATATTTAAATTTAACATAGAGAAGTAAATACTGTTGTATTTGTTTTTATTATGCGTTTTTTCTCTGGGTGTTAATTCTTTTTTAAAACTAACTTCTATATCTTTAACCTAACTTTAACTAAAGATTATTTTAAAAAATATTTGCTTTTCATTTGAGTACTTAAAATTTAAATTAAATTAAATTATAAATGTTTTAATTGAACTTACAAATATTCTAAGAAATTGCAAAAGCAATACGAAGCTCAATTAAAATTATTTTAAATATGAAATGAACAATTAAAGCTCCAAATAATCTTGAAAAACTAAAGAACAATTCTAGTTTCAATTAAAACTCTCGTTAAAAACATATCTCAGTTAGGTTTACGTTCAAGTGTTTTTTAATTGCTTTCAAGATTTTTTCTTAACAGTTGCTGATAAATTAAAATGCATTGCAGTCGTTTTATTTCCCCCTAAATAGGGGGAATATCACAACATTACTGAGACCAATGAATTTGTTTTCATTTAGTTTACTTCTTTGTTTTTCTTGAACTTTTTTCTTCTTCTTGATGATAAAAACGTGAACGCTGATAACGCGTTTTAGTGCAGAGTTTTTGGCCAAAATGCTTTTGATATTTTATTCATGATGCTGCTGTTGCTGTCAATTGGCATTAGGCCATTATAATTTATTGATAAACAACAAAGCGAACTAAGCGGCTTTACATATTACAAATCAGACGAAATGGAAGAAGTCTGTTTTAATGTCTAATTGTGAGTGAGGAGAAAAGGAAATGAAAAGCATAAAAGGTGTAAGTTAAATACTAAAGGCGCGCAATTAACGTGGCCTAAAGCTAACCACGCTCACTTTGAGGCTAATGCGTTTACCTTACACACAAGCACACACCACACACCACACACACTATTACACACAAAACACACACACACACCTACACACACTCACAACTTGTAATCACACGCGTAAGAACGTAAACTATGTACTGTTAAGACCGTAACGTTAAGCGTAACGTAACGTAAGCATTACGTGCGTTTCCTTTGGCGTGCTGCCTTCAACTGATTGTCAGCATTTCAAATTATGAATCTGGATGCTGGTCTAGAATTTTCGGAGTACTCTTGAACATTTTCGGACTCACGTCTCGTCGCGGTGCATGCAACTCGTGGCACTGGGGCACTAGCACAATCGTATTCTGCGCATGTCTCGTGAGCGTCCATAAAATCCTGACTATAGTCGTCAGTAGAGAGAGAGAGAGAGAGAGAGAGAGAGAGAGAGAGAGAGAGAGAGAGAGCGAGAAAGAGAGAGAAGAAAGAGAGAAGAGTAGACAGGACATATTCCTATGCTCGCACTTTTACTACATATATCCATTGATATATTATAATGTAATGCAAATTACTTGTAAATATTTGGTTGAGTACATCTATTGAGGCTGAGGTTGAGTGTGAGTAATCGAGAGGCATAAATATTATTTATTATTATTAAATATTTTATTTTTTGCATATTCATAACTGAATGTACATTTAATATTTACGACTTGTTTATACCCTATTAAATTGATTGGTAACATAGATTTGATTTACCGTTTTTTTTTTGACTGCTGACTGTGCTGTTTTGCCCACTGTGCGCGCTTCAACTGCAAGCTGTGCCCATTTCGGAGTAAACAACAACCAGGGCTGCTTAGGCGACACACACGCACTTCACACACACACACACACACACACACACACACACACAGCAGCACACACTTAAAAATCGTCATAAAACTGTCGTTGAGTTTTGTGCTCAGTTTGAATTGTGTTTGGTTTAAAAACGCATCAAATGTGACATTTCGAATGCCAATTGCTTGCCTAACAATGTGAACTAGTCGCAAAGCTAGTCATCAATTTAAATGGCAAAGAGTTTTCGAAAATACCCTCTTAAATAAGGCATTAAATTGTGCTTAATTCAATCGAAATTCCCTTCAGCCTTCAGCTATGATATCATCATTTCTAAAGAATATTTATAGCCAAAATATAAACATATCTTTTTTGCTCTGACAAAGTGTGATATCCATCGCAATAATTGCAAAACTGACATCAGGCATTAATAATTGGCGTTCTTTATATTGTCATCGAGAATTTATTTATGCGCATTCCCCGGTCGCGAGAGGCTCGTAAATCTCTCCAGATGGCCAACTCGGCAACTCTTGGTCCTTTTCCTTCATTGGCCACTTTCACAGCGCGTATTTATGGCATTCAGTACGCGCATTAAAAAGTTTATTATTATTATTAATATTGCGATTCATTTGAGCACAATTGAGTGAACTCAAACAATAAATTGCTTTTATTTACAGTCGATTGTTGTTTTCAATTAAATTTCATATGTTTGTCAACAAATATTTGTTAATGTGACAAAATGATATACATTCAATTGGAATTGTTGAATTTACAGTGTGTAAAAAAATACGTTATAAAAATTTTTACAATTGTAATTCATACAAATGATTTTATAAGAATTATTTGGAAACTGTTTAAGAACTGACATCATTTTTTGATTTGCATGCGATTTTATAGGTTATAAAATATAGGTAAAATTTAAATTTGTTTCGAATAATCAGCCCTCTAACACCCAATTTTCCTTGACATTTATAAGACAAACTTTGAATATAATTTTGTAGTTTTACACTCATTAAGCGAATTAATTTTTATTTTGTTTACTCTGATTACTGAGTTCGCTTCTGTCTTGCTATCCAATCTATAAGCCTTTCAATCGGAGATCGTCTAAGGGATGTTGGCATTTTTGGTCTGTTCGCCGTAATTATATAAATGTAATTTGGTTCGAATTCTTCATTCACAAGATTATGATTTTTTATCAGAGCACAATCACCGACAGTTTCCTCATTGCTGCATAGGTTTTTGAACTGTCGATCGGAACCGCATTTGCATTTATCGCCAGGTAAGTAACCAATTGCATAGGTGACCTGATTATTCTGCTTATAGCATCCATAGAGACATATCATTAATTGAAATTTCCATGTACCCAGTTGATATTTGACAATTGCACAGCCCACACGATCATTGAGTCCCGTAATAAGTTGAATAAAATGTGAAACTTCACGACTGTTAAAGATTTATATTAACTTCAACATTTTGATTTATTATTTGAGTATTTTCAACTTACCCAAATGGGGAACGACCCGTCGAGAGGCTTTCGGTGGTCGTATGTCTGTATTCATCATACCAGGCCTTTAATTGGGAGCCAATTATTTTCATTTCATCCTGCTTCTCTTCCTTGGGATATTGATTGTAGATCGCATTGAAACCAGGTCTAGAAGCCATTGTTGTTGAAAATGAACTTGTCGGACGCTTAATGCTGCATTCCCTTGCGGCGTATTCAGCCAATTGAGCCAGATTCGTATCCCATTTCACTTTGAGCATTCGTGACGCTGTTGGCAGCAGATGAAGAGATCTCTGAGCCACAATATTGCGATAGACATTATGCTGTCTTACTATAAACCTTTTGACATTATCCGTTATTGGAAAGATTTTCGCATACTGACCACAAGCAGGGGCAAAAAACTGCAACAAATTACGAATATAATTTTATCTAGATCCTTTTACAAAATATATAAATTATCGAAAAACAATTATATATATTTAAAACTTACATTTTTATTAATAATGCAGCCCAAGTGTGGTTCTTTTTCTTCACAGTAGTCGGGAGCGGCATCATTATATTCCGTCTTTATCGTGCAAAAGTCGGGCAAAGCATATATTCTAACCAAGCCTATGGCAACAATCAGAGCATAAAGCAGGCAATGACCACGACAAGTCATTTTGGTGTCTACTCTTTAACTAAAGTCAGTAAAATTTCATCAGTTTATTAATAAATCTTTCTGCATTCGCTACGAATTGTTATAAACACTAAATGCATTCGATATTGTTACGGCAATTAAGGAAAACATTTCAAAGAATTAACTAAATGTTAGCAATTTCTCACTTTAAATTAACAGTGCTATAAAAAAAAAAATACTGCAATCATTATTGTTAGTCTAAAATTTGTCTAAAAGATTACAAAGTCGCCTCACTGTTTACTTTTTGAACTGAATATCCAATAAAAAAAAAAAAAACAAAAATAAGGGCTGTTCAAATATCAAATCGCTACAGTCATCGCTTAAGAAGATAAGAAACAAATGAAATAGATAAGCTTGCTTCCAATAATGTTTACGGTCTGATATTGAAAGTAAACTTTGTCACACTAAAATTGATTAGAATATTCATTTTATAGCCGCTTTTCATTACAAATATATTTATACTTTTTTCTTTAATGTTATTTTATAATATAATCAATTGTTATTTATTTATACTTACATAAAAAACCTAAAACTCATTAAAGAGGCACTAACATGCATTTCTGCTGTAAATGTTAATAAAAGGGCCTGGGAGAGGGACTGGGAGAGGGACCTGGGAGAGGGATTGGGAGAGTGACTGAGAGCGGGGACTGGGAGTGGGACTTGGGAGAGGGACCTGGGAGAGGGATTGGGAGAGGGACCTGGGAGAGGGACCTGGGAGAGGGACCTGGGAGAGGGACCTGGGAGAGGGACCTGGGAGAGGGACCTGGGAGAGGGATTGGGAGAGGAACCTGGGAGAGGGACCTGGGAGAGGGACTGGGACTGGGAGAGGGACTGGGAGAGGGACTGGGACTGGGAGAGGGACTGGGAGAGGGACTGGGAGAGGGCATGTGAGAGGGCCTGGGAGAGGGACCTGGGAGGAGTAATATTAATAGTAGTATTTATAGTAGCAGTAGTAGAATAAGTACGGGGTCTTCGACTGTCGAGTATGCTCGACTGTAGCAGCGGCCGACTAGTTTTTTATTCATCTTTTTTGAATTGTATAATTTTATTTTATACTTAAGAATATATTTTATTTTAATTCCTTAAGGTTGACTGATCATAGCTGATATTATTGTAATAAATTGAATAAATAAAAAAGACTTTGACTTTTCGAATTTATTTAAGTTATATAAAAAACTAACACAGACTTAAGAAGTAGACTTATGTGGGCCTATTAAAGAAGACGACGACTTAGTGGACATTCTCCTGTCGATTGGGCTCGATGGTAACGCGGGCATAGGGACTACCAGCTCCAACCTTCCTTCGCATGGTGACACCTCGATGTGGTCGCAGTCCCATCACAATTAGATAAACGCCAGCGGCACAGAGGGCAATGAGACCCAATATGACCAGTCCATAGACCCATCTGGGCCACGACTCACAGCTGAATTCGTCACGTCGCACGGAGGTGATGAGCATGCCACGAATCCGGGCGGGTCGCAGGCAACGTCCGTTTGTCTGGATGGCCAGATTCTTGAGCCAGACTAGCTGGCAATCACAGTTAAGCGGCACACCATTGAGGTCCAGTTCGGTGAGTTGGCTAAAAACTGGCGACAAACTGGCATTAAAAGAACGCACAAGTGTGCCGCGAAATATCAGGGAATGCAGTGGAGGCAAAGTTAAATTTCCCGACTCTGTGACGAAGGCATCACCATCAATGTAGTTGAGACTGCGACTGTTCTGGAAACTTATGGACTCGATGAGCTGCAGACCCGACAGTGCATGGGCATTAATACCCTTCAAATGGGGCATATCCTCCACATAAAGTTGCTGCAACTCGGCCAGATTTCGTGTATCCTCCGGCTGCAGTTGCTCCAATCGATTCTCACTTATGTCCAGGCGCTGCAGGGAAATGGGAAGCTGACTTGGCACACGCTGGAGAAGATTGCGACGCAGCGAAAGCTCTCGCAATGGCGCCGACTTGGGCAATTGAAGTTCATTCAGATTGCAGGCATCCAGATGCAGTGCATTCAGTTTTCTATTAATGCCATAGCTGCTGTAGATATCCTGATTAATGCTATGATTCAGCTGACGGTTCCACGACAACTCCAAAGTGGCCAACACCAATAGAGGAGCAAAGATCTGAGCCGGCAGCGAGTGTAGATTGTTGTGCGCCAAATTGAGCACCAGCAGATGAGGTAGAACAGCAAAGGATTGTGCATCCAACTGTTGTATGCTATTCCAGCCCAGAAACAGTTCACGCAAACTCACCAAATGGCCAAAATTGTTGGCCGAAATGGCGCTAATGTTGTTGTGCATCAGATTCAGTTGACGCAAACTGTCGCTGTTGAAAACTGGCGCACGATTCAAGCCATTCCAGGAGAGATCCAGCGTATCTATATAGAGTGGCAGCAGCTCTGTCAGATCCTCCGTCTTGAAGTCCTTGTAGCTGCAGTCAATGTGGAGAGCACGCATGCCCCATGGGGCAGCACTCACATTGCTGCACTCACAGGAGTGTCGCGTATTCCGATGCTTTTCCGGATAACAAAAGCGATCCACTTCCTCCTCGTTGGCATCGATCAGTTCCATCTGAATGCCATTCACCATTACCAGTAGCAACAAAAGCAATAGATACAAATTGTACCTCAGACTAAAGTTCAGTCTTTTGGTTGCTCTCGTCATCGTCATCGTCATCGTCTTCGTTTTCGTCATGGAGTTGGGATTTGGGAGTTCTTTATGGGAACGTGTTGGCTTCCATACTGCACAAATGCTGACAAATCGCTTTTGAATTTCTTTGCTGCGACACCTGGCTCTGATACGACGACAGATATGGGGTATATCTTATCGCAGTAACAGTGAAAAAGCTCTCGGGCTTTGCTCCAATTAGCGATGGCCAAGTGATCGAACTATCGAGAGACACAAGTTTTCTTATATACAAATTTTATATTTAATACTTTCATTTTTATGCGTGATAAAAACTATCAAAAGCTTGCGAAAAAATATATGTTTTTAATTAAATATCTTTTATGATTTTTTAATTGTAATGTCGTTTCAGTTTTTATTGTTTTCTTTTCGCTTATTATTCTTTACCTAGATCGTGGAGAAAAAATTTTTTTTAAATCTAATTTATTTTATAAAAAAGAAGCTTAAATTAAAATTTGTAATTCGTTAATTCAATTTATTATAAAATCTGAAATATTGTGACACTATTTATATACATTTTTTATCTTTAATGCAATTTTTTCCTATCTCATCTCTTAGTCAAAACTACTAAAAGCAAATAGAGAATTCGATAATGCCTAAAATCATTTCATATTTGAATACTTTTACACTTTTGCACTCTGCATTTTCTTCTTCTCTCGTATACATATTTCATTTAAAAATTTAAAATCATTTAAAATTTTATGGTTACAGTCTTTCGAATTAATTTGCCAATAAAAGCTATAATTTTGTTGCACTTTCTCCATTTTTTTATATGTGCTTATTTCTCATTTTATTTTTTGCTTATTCTTTAATATATTTCCCACACAATTTATCAGCCTTATCCCGCATTTTGTTGAACAGTTATCCGGCATATGTTCAAATTCATATTCATTTCCACTCATCGCACTCATTTATGTTGTTAGTCATGAGTTTTGTTTTGGTTAGGTGTGCATTCAAATGTTATGATAAGATAAGGGCGAGCTTTTTATACTCCATCTCTTTCTGTCTCTCATTCTCTGCTTCTGTTGCAGTCACAGTCACAGTCCCATATCATTTATCTAGTTCATTAATCATGGCTAGTTTCAGTCCTAAGCTCTGGCATAAACAAAAGAAATAGGCTCGTTGACATACATAGAATATTGATGAAAATTCTTTGCTCTATGCCTGGCCTAAAACTTAATACATTTCTTTTATTTTAATACCTCTCAAAAGTCACGCTTAATCCTAGACTTCGACGTACACGCTGACTTGGCATATCGTTTTATCCACAGGGATTTGTGAGGCCAAAATGAGCACAAACTTAACTTTAATTCTAATTACAGCAGGAGATTTGGGCTGGAAGCCAATTATCAAGTTGAAAGAGTATTTTTTGATATATATATTTGATGGAAAAATACCCTTTAAAGTTAAGCAAACTATTTATTTGAAAATGTTGGTTTCCGAAACCTTTTGTTAAAATAGAAGATAGCATTTTTCTCTTATTTAAATTTATTCAAATATTATGTATTAAAAAAAACTGTTATTAATTTTAAATAAATGTCAATATTTTTTTTATTATGTTTTGGAATTGTGTTACTTTAATTTCTAAGAACCTTATTTCTTTGAAAACTTTTTTTTTTTGTTAATTTCTTAAATTTATATAAATAAAATGAATTTAAAAAGAACAATTAAGTCCAATAATTCTGATTTTAAATCTCAGCTATTTTTCAGCTGAAAATATCTTAATAGCTGCTAGTTTTCCAATTGTTTTTTGCTCAAAGAAAAATATTTTCAGAGTTTTTTTTTCAATAAAAATTTTCGATTGGCTTGGAATTTCCTAAACTCTATTTACCACAAAGGAATATCTAATTTCATAGCATGCTCTATAGTTATGTGCGAGCAGTCTATAGAATTTTTCCAATATTCTGTGAAAATTGGTGCTGATTTTCATTTAATTTGTTGGTTTTGCCTTCGCAACGTATTTTCTTTGTGTCAATGGAAAATTGATGAGGCTCGCAGGCATAAGTACATATACATATAAGCATATATTCACACTCCAACTCACACCCACGCCGCAACACCCACACCAACACACACACACACACACATACACTCACGCAAAATTTACATAAATTAAAGACTTTCATGGAAAACTGTTTGGCGCTTTTGACTTTTGAGCGGAGACAGAGCATCAAATTACATGTAAAGGGCGAAAGGCGACACGAGAGGAGGATAAAGAGAAGGATAAAGAGGAGGGATAGGAGGAAGAAGAGGAGGGGGTAATAACAGAGAGGGAAAAAAGGAGTTCGCATGTAAAGCATTTAATGAGCTCTGTTCTGTGTGTGTGTGTGTGTACTTAAATTTTTGAAAATGCCAGGCACATGTTTCCCCTCGAGTCATTATTACAGACAAATTTATTTTCAACTAAAAACTCATTAATTACATTGAAATGCTGATTATATGTTATGTGTGTGCGTACTTAACAATAATTATGCACAATTTAATTATAGCATCATTTGGCGATCAATACGATGCGCTCTAATGAAATTGTTAATTAATACGCCAAATGAAAGTGGATTTCTCCCATTCCCAATCATATTCACATCATTTGCTTTGTGGTCGTCAATTTCCGTTAGTTTTATGACCAGCAAAAAAAAAATTGAAATTGAAAAAAATAGTAAAGCAAGCTAAACTTGCAACAGACACACACACACTCACACACACACACACATATAGAACACAAGCTGTGCGCCGAAACGTGCTGAATATTTATGAAAATTTTAATATTAAATTGTGAAGTTGCAGAGGAAATGGGTCAGCAGGATAAATGGCTTAAATGCGTCAGCGGAATCAGCAGCAATGCCACAAATCGCTGCAAGTGGCAAGAGAATAGTGAGAGGGAGGGGGAGGGGAAGAGGTGGTAGGAAATGCAAATGCAAATCGAAAACACAATGGCAAATCATTAAAAGCGCGTTCGTTATCCTGCAATTGACTTTAATGACATCTGATTGCCTGACAGTGTTGTGTAACGTCCATGACATAACATTATTACACTAACAATGACATATACAGTGGCTAACAGCTTTTATGAACCACTAATACGTATAATAGATAAATGTGAATGTTATATTTAAGTTTAAGCAATATTTAAATTATCTTATTTTATTTATATCTCGTTTCCTTTTAGAGATAAATTCATTAAAAATTAAGCAAAGTGGCTCACATAAGCTAAGAGCCACTGTAAATAAATGAAATGTCATCAATTGTTGTGCGACTTGAGCTAATTGAATCACTTGTCGGGCATTTTGTCTAATAATAACGCATTACGCTAATGCATTTGACAGTGGGGAGATTAAAGTAATGTCTGCCGCATCCGTTAGCCGGATACGGAAGTGGCAGTCAGTCAGTCAGTCAGACACTCTCAACGCATGCATTATGCACTGGCATCGCTTGGCATGTGGGGCGTATGTGTAATTTTTTGTAAATGCCGCAAAGTATGCAACACAAAGCATGCAACAGACACAGCACAGCACACACACACACACACACCCACTCACCCACAAAGTCATTATTTAATTGACTTTGAAAACGTTTCTGGCATTTTTACCCCTCCACATTTTGAAGCTGCCTCTTTTTTTTTTGTTGAGGTGGCGCCGTCTAGTTAAGCACTGAAGGAGCTGCTTTAAAGGAATTCCAAATGAGCTCAACGAGCAATCAAAAAAGGGCACAACACACACATACACAGACTGTGAGCAGCATTATTTTAGCACTCACTGTGTAACAAATTGAGGTACTTTTTGAACAGGTCGTCCGCATGTTGATGGCAATTGAAATGCTCAGACTATTAATTTAACTGAAAGGGTATTTAAACTTCGACTTGCTATAATTAATTTATTTGTTTATTTACTGCGCTCAATTAAATATCAAATTTAAAGAAAATGATTGCGTCTAATGGTAAAACGTGCCACAAAACGACCTCGTTTCCTACTTCAATGTGCTCGCAAGGCCTTAAATAAACAAGAGAACATGACCAAATACTTGTACAACGAGCATGTTTTAGTGTGTGTATATGTGTGTGTCTAATTTAATACAAGCAATTTGATCGAAATGATAAAAGCCAGAGGAAAAGCAGACTTGAACATTAGACATCAGACTTAATCTTTAATTAGAAATAGGCAAACATTTACTTCTTCATTTTAATAAATGTATTTAATTTAATTGACATAATTAAATGAGAAAATAAGTATATGTTAAATTGAAACTATGTTTTAAACTAAAATTTTATTTTTTTAAATTTAGTTTATAGTTATCTTTAAACTCAGCAGTAATTTTATACAAATATGTTGCAAAATGAGACGCATTTTTTAAACCAACACACCTTTAAAAATATCTAGTTGCCTAATGAACTAATTAAATTTAGTAAATATTTTATAATTCTCTACCATTTCTACCACGAAACACAGATAACACATATGAATATGTTCTTGTATATTTCGATATATATGTATATATGTTTTTGTATGATCATTTATACAGCAGCTTGCAATGGTTTCTAAGTGCATTGCTTCAAGCGTAATGAAATTTACAAACCTTTGACGGCTTTGCGGTGTAAGTGAAATGTAAATACTGGCAACATAGACATACACATTCACACACACACACGCACATACACACGCAGACAAATACAGACAAAGCGCAAATGTTTAAAACTAAAAGCAAAGATACAAAACTTAAAAAGTGACGTTTGTCTGCGTGTGTGTGTGTGTTTGTGTGTGTGTTATGTGTGTGTGAATGTTAACTCGTCTGCACGATATGTCAAATATGTATTTGCAGTTACGTTTAAACTAACTTAACTGACAGCTTAACATAAGAGCAACAATATTACGTATACGCATTTGAAAGTGACATTTAATTAAATAAGTTTCTAGTGCTATCAAATTGTTAAGTTTATGTGCATTCTACTAATCGTTTACTGATGACTTTAACGAGATACAAACTTCAACAGATTGAATTGCACTAGAGAACAATAGCAAAAACTTTTTATGCTTAGTATTAAATACTTTAAAAAAGGTTTGTGCTTGACAGAGGCAACTTGAGGTGTGGAAAATGAAATCTTGTAATTTGAACATTTAATTAATTTAATTTGGTTGTTATCTTAAAGTTTCTATTAATAATTTTAACTATTATTTTTATTTCAGCGTTGAATTAAAACAGTAAAATAAAATAAAATAAATAACAAAGAGTATCTCAGTTGTGCACTATCCACTGTATCTATTTGAATTGTAATTTTTCACATAAAAGGCAATTTGCTTGGGACAACATCAACATTTTTGCCATCTTTGTCCCTTTTGACGTCCTTGGCTTGCCAACAATTACATTGCAACGCTGTTGTTGCCATTGACGCCTTCACATTGGCCAAAATGAGAATTCAGTTTCATTTGCAAATGTTGTTCGAGTGCCATTCACTTCTCCTCTCTCTCTCTCTCTCTCCCTCTTTGTCTCTCCTCTCTCCTTCATGCTCCGTCTGCCAGTCTCTCTTTCAGTTGTTTTTCTTTCTCAAAAAACACTCACTTGCAGGCTGACCAAAGTTGAAAGTGCCTTTCATTTGCTTGTTGTTGTTATTACTATGGTTGTTGTTGTTGTTGCTGTTGTTATTATTGTTGTTATTACTGTTGTTACTGTTGCAGCTTCGTTTCGTAGTGTAATTTGATTTGTTTGGTCCATTTTGCTGTTTGCTGCGGCAATTGTTGCTGCACTTTTCAGACCCGGCACTTATAAAGCACTAATAGTCTTTTAAGTTTGTCAAAAATAAATTTAAATAATAAAAAAATCGTACAATATAAAATATATATTTATATATTTTATTTTATCTGCATCATCACCAGATTTAATATAAATAGCCATGTCTTACGTACATTTTATTAGTGTCAGCAGATCAAACAGAACAAACATAATAAACATTGACGTTATTAAGAATGACTTAAAAGAATTAGTTGTAATTCTTCAGAATTATTGCTTATAATGATTCTGATGCGGTTTTTACCTACATACCTAGATTATTCGATGGTAAATATCTTTAAGCAGTTCTTATTTTATTTTGTCATAATTTTTTGGACTGCATTTTATTTTAGATGGTATATTTAGATTGAATAAAAAAAATAAAATGAACTTGAAATACTTAGCCTAATTTTAGCGTAACATTTCCATTTGTTTAATGCTAAAACATGAAAAAACTAAACAGGCAAGTATATTTATATAATTTTACATACATATTCTATTATCATTTTTTAACAAAATGCTTACAGGGCTTTTTAAAGTCGATTTTACTGAGCTGTAGACTTTGCTACTGTTGTAGTGGTTTTTTTTGTGTGACCTTTCACTCGACTGTTGCTTGAAACGAAATGAGTTTGAGTTTTGTTCTTGCCTCGTGCTGTTGCTGTTACACTAATTAATTTTGTGTCCATTGTTCTTGTTGCATGTTGCATTGATTGAGACTCAATTTGTCGAGCAACTGGCCATAAATGTGTGGGCATTGCATTCACATGGATTATGGATTACTTCGAACTGAAGTTGAGCTGAATTCAGCTGTCAGTCTTTGTCTCCTTGTATCCTTGTCTCCTTGTCTCCTTGTCTCCTTGCAATGCGCATGTCCTTCACATTTCGAGAAGATTTATTGCCTTTGGCCTGCTAAGCTGAAAATTAATGTACTTCACAGTTGAGTTTAGCAGCTGCCAAAAACGAACCTTAAGATTAGCGTAGGCCAAAGCAACCAGCTGTGAGTGTGTGTGGGTTTGTGAGTGTGTGGGTGTGTGTGTGTGTGAGACTGTTTGTGTTGGAGCCTAATGAAGTTGTTAAAGCCTGTGTCGTCTTTAGGTACCCATATGAAGTACTCACTTGCACTTATGCTTACATCTAAAAATACACACGAAAATCTAATAAGATGCTTATCTCGGAGTGTGTGTCTCTCTGCGTGTGTGTGTGTGTGAGGGTGTGTGGGTTGACCATGGATTTAACACCCTTTCTAGTAGCTGACAGCCTGCGGCACTTTGACTACCACAACCAGCAACCGTAGAAGGAACATGATGACGATGACCATTAGCCGAGGACAGGCAACAGGATACCCAGCAGCAAAAATAGAAAAGTTATTCGGAATGCGAAGGGAGACGTGAAATGCGAGTGACATTTATCTGCTTTATGTTCTGTTTCTGTTTATACTTGCTCTAAATTTTATTGCGCTGTTTTTATACGCTTTACCTAAAGTGTACAATAGTATTGCAATTGTTTGCCAAGCTATGTAACAGGCTAATATTTTTTTTATTTAAAAATTTATAGAAGCGTTTTCTCGTCTTATATAATATAAATAATAAATATATAATAATAATTAATTATTATAATATATAAATAATTTATCTCTGATTAACATAATTATTTTCAAATATATTTTGTAACTTATTTCATTAATTGCGAATTAATTAATTGAGCACCGAATTACGATTGCGAGTATTTCGCTGTCGAGTTCGCTCTACTATATAATATTTTCTTATGTTTCCCTTGTTTTATGTGTTGGCCAAAACTCGCGTTTGTAGTTACGATTTAAGGAGTTCGGTTTCCGCTATCCCGTGGGCTTGTTGCCATTTTTTACTGGGACTGCGTTTATTTTTATGTCCGTGCTTGATTGGATCGTAAAACTTGTGCAGTTCGTGATGCTTAAATCGGCACTAGAATCAAGTAGCTAATCATGTGTCCAACTGAAGACATTCACTCTACAAACCGTTTGGTTTGAAGTCTGAATTTAAGTTTCTTAATTTACCAGATTTATCAAACTTAAGCAGTCTTCATTTAGATTAATTATTCTATCTGCAGTGTTGAAAAAATTGATTGAATTATCGATTTTCATAACTCGATTGTATTTTGAACGATCAATTGAGTTATTTATCTTTAATTCGATTAAAAATTAAAATTGGAATACTAAATTTGTATTCCATCACTGTACACTTTTTTCATACTTTCCCCTTAATAGATTTTCAAATAATAGATTTTCAAAGTGATTTGTAGTACTCGATATTTGTAACTTGAATTATTATTTGTCAATTGAATAATTTTTTTCACAGAATACGTAATCAGAATTAAAATTAAAAGCCAATGTCGCCTATTTATCATATTTCTGCACAATTATTTGAGCCTTGTTATTGCATGGCAATTAAATTTAATGCCTGTGGCATGCATCAGTTGCACTTCAGCAGTTGCAATTAAATTACTGCTAACGAGTGAGCGAGATAGATAGAAAAACAGAATGGGAGGGAGGTTTTAGAGGGTGACACAGTTTAAGCTAGGCCAACTTGCAATTGGCTTAAATGACATCATTGCATTTTGTATTTAGTATTTTGCATGAAGCGGATGCTGCAAATGAATTAACTTTTCATTTAATGGAGGAAGTGGGAAAGGGGGCTGGGGAGGGTTGAGAATACTGGTGGATAGGATAGCACGTTGAGTGCAGGCGCTTAATTAGGTAAGTGAAAGTGGCGCCAATGCTGAACAATTGAAGCTGTCAGTCGCCAGAAGAAGTGGGTCAATTGCCATGGGCAAACGGTACTCCAAACGGTGCCACTTGCCACATGCCACTTGCCACTTGGTCCTAGGTTGCCTCGTCCGTGCTCGAGCATATTTTAAAAGCGAAACAATGCGGCAAGTGCGGCATAAAGTGCATTTGTATTTGACATCCATATCAAGATGGTAACCAAGACAGCAAGAGGCAGTTAGAAAGAGAGAGAGAGAGAGAGAGAGACCGAAAGAGAGAGAGAGAGTGAGTGGAGTCTGATAAGTGCAGTCTAATTTAATTATGTGCTCAAATTCTGACAGACGACCCATCAAAGTGTAATAACAAAAGCTGCAGCTGCCTCTGGGAATCACTTTAGCCCCGGGCACTCAGTCCTGAGACTGAGACTCCGACTCGACAGAGGCTTAAGAGGCGGATGTGTGTAATTGACAACACTAAGCTCACTTCACAACACAGGCAAACACACACACTCTGACACACACATGAGTGTACATAACAAGAAGTAGGCTTCACTTGTTGTGTGTGCAATCAATGCGAATTATGGGACTTCAATATCACCAGCTGAAATATTGGATTATTTTGAAGAAAAAAGTTAAAACGTTGGATTAATCTGAGCAAACAAAAATACTAGAAAATAACCTACTACTTCTGTTTCATCATTTTTAAAAAAATTTTCAGGCAGTCAAAATTGTGACTAAAATTTTAAAACACCAGCTAAATTGTTGGATTAATTGAAGCAAGCAATAAAGCTAGAAAATATCATATTACAGCTTTTTTAAAATTTATTAGCAACTTTTCAAGCATATAATAATTATAATAACACTACTTGAAATATTGGATTTATCTAAACATGCAATACATTGTAAAAGTCGTTTTTTGAGTTATTTGTTTGAGCTTAAAATTAAACAAAAACTTATTAAATGCTGAAAGCTCAACTGTTCAGAAAAAATTTCAAATACATTATTGCTTTAAGTAAAATAATGCAATGTTTAATTGCAGCTAAAAGTTTATTTAATTAGCTTACTTATATAACTTACTTCTCATTTAACCCTCTTTTATTCTATAATATTTATGTTTCAAAGAAAATTAAGTTGAAAGCTCAATTATCTATAAGTCTGCTCCCATGTTTCTCTAAATAAAAGTTGTAAGTTTAATTTTACAGAACTTAAGTCTAAGCACTGTAACTTTTCGCATAACTCAATAAATTAGCCTGGTTTTTGTTTAATTTTTTACCTACTCAAGAAACACATACAATTTTAGTGTTTAACACAAAATTAAACTGAAAGCTTAATAAGCTACAATAAGGCTCTCATTTAACACTTTTTAACACCCGAAAGCTGCAAGTTTAAGTTAATATAAAACTCTTAACTTAAAAAAACTATCTCAGCGTCTGTGAGCTCTTTTAGCTAGCAAAAAATAAAGCCCTCTCACATTCAGCTGGTGTCATTGGTACTTGATTGCATATTAAGCATAATGCGAGTACGTGCAATGATTCCACAAATTTAATTTAAATGTCAACGCCGCAGGATGCACTCGACTCTTAATTGTATTTATGACATTTCTCCCGGTCTTTCTTTCTCTCTCTCACTCTCGCTCTCTCACTCTCACTCTCTCTCTCTGTCTCGCTCTGTCGTTTTCTTTTTGTATGGTTTTGCAATTTGGCATAATTGAAATTTTATGGTCGCCCAGGAGCTGCACTTAATTTGAAGCAACAAATCTTATCAATGGGGGGCCATAGAAATCTCAAACAGAACTGAACTTTGACATTAGGATAAAAATAATGGGAATAAGTGCCTTGTCATTTGATCTATATATATATATATATATATATATATAAGTATATACTCGTAAAGCCCGAAACTGTCAATAAAAGTAACATGAGCAAAGTCGACTTTGCTGCTAATTTATGTATCCGAATTCTTGTTTGGTTTCTTTATTTGAAGCAGAGGAGAACACAGATTTGGCTCTGTCTGGGAGCATTCTCGTATAATGTATTATGTATAACGTATAATGCACACGCGACTATTTCAAGTACTTTATCTGTATTTACTAACACGGGGCGTTCTTACAAGTTCAAGGACCAAGGACGAGAGAGCAGCTAACAAGAAACACATTAGCCAAGTTTGTGGGCCCTAAATGCGATGAGATGCGACTTGTGGAAACAGGTGAATTCCGTTGACATGAGGCAGGCAGGTAGATTTATGCACTTGGTTTATTGAAAGTCGGTCGCCTGTTTAGGCGCTCATAAATATTTTTACGCATTTTTATACTGGCACCCAATTGACAGCTTAAGGGTATACCTGACAATTTATTTAATTACTGCATGAATTTAATGCTCTCCAAGCAAATTTTCTTCGTCAACTTTAATAATTATTCTTATTATAATTTGACATCAGTGAAAACATTTTTTTCTCAGTTCAGTTATGAAATAGTCGAACAGATAAGTTAATGTAATTTCCCCTTATTCATTTAAGCTCGCTCTGTAAACTTTAAAGCTTTTCACTAGTTGGAGAAATATATTTTTTTTTGTACAGGTATAACATAGTAGAGCAGTTAATTTGATTCTATATATTTGTCTCGATTTCCTAATCGCTTAGTTAATTTTTCAGCAAAGCTTCAATAGTTTCACTTCATTGAAAAATTATTTATCATCGTTCGGGTATATTATAATCGAGCACATCCTATAGTTTTACACATTTCTTTGTTTTCTTATTTTTGGCTCGGGTATAACATAGTCGATCAGTTAACTTGATTTGACATTTCACTTTATTTACAAATTTTCTAGCACAGCTTTAAACATCTCACTTAATTTGAGAACATTTCAACTTGGCACGGGTATAACCAAGTCGAGCAGCTGCTTTCTGCTTTTTATTTTTAGTGTTTTTCTTTCATTTTTATTGTTGTTGACAACAAATCTCCCGCTGTTCAAGCATCAAATGTATTTTGTGATTTGCTAGTTTCTTTCGCCTTGCACCTGACAGCTTCAAGTGTACTTGCCACGCCTCCAGCCCCCAGTCTCCCTTCCATCGTTGTCATAGAACATATAACATATACACAGTCATAAATATGTGCGAGGAAAGAAGAAGAAGCAAGACAGAGGAGGATCATAAATCGCGGCAAATACTCGTATATCATAAATGTAGACGATGCCTAAAAACAAGTTTTCAAATTGCACATGGCAAAAGTTTTTTATGATGCATTTAAAACTTCTTGATTACGCGAGGCGCAGCAATGTTATCTAAAGCTATATGTGTGTGTAAGAGTGTGTGTGTGAGAGTGTGTGTGTGTTGGACTGACAAACCACTTGAATCCTACAAGCATGTAAACTTATTTCATTTCCCTGCAAGCAAAGTTAATTTAAAGTTGCACAAAAAAAAATTTGTATCTAAAACATAAGTTGTGGATTGTGAACTTTGTAAAATGCTCGACGCCATGATACCCTCTTTTGAGTGCCTTAAAAATAAGTTGGGACTTTAGGCACTCGTAAATTTGTCAGTCTTTTGGCAGGCAGCGTGGCTGTGGATGTAGTTGTATCTGCAGATGTATCTGTATCTGTATCTGTATTTGAATCTGTCGTCTAATTGGCCTTTTTATGCACACGAGCACACACTCGACATCATTTCTATTTCCAGGGCCATTTCCGTGCCAAAGCAGTTTATCACTAACTATGCACATTCAGAGCCTCGTCCTGTTTGCCTTCCGCCTTCCGTCAGACTGCAATTGAATATTACGTATACGCAGCGTGCGCCGCTTTAGCCCGCAGCTGCAGCCACTGTTGCTGTTGCTGCCACTGCGACTGCATGTGGCATGTGGCATGACGTTTGTGCCACAGCCGCTGGCTAACGACGCTGCTTGACAAAAAACGTGGAACACTTGACAAAGCGCTCGTCCAGCCTAGAAGCAAGCACAGCACCCGCATTCATCCAGCCGCGATTTCCCTGACTCCCTGTTGCTAATGGGCAACGCACAGTGATATCCTTGCCACATCCTAGCAATCCTGCCGCATGCGAGGCGCTTAACTTGTCGGCTTTAAGTGTCCGCGTTGAGCGTCGTTCAGCTTTTCAGTGTTTCCCTCTCCATTCTTCATTCTCTTCTTCCCTCTCCCTTTCTCCCTTTCTCTCTCTCCCTCTCTCTCTCTCTCTCTCTCTCTCTTTCTCTCTCTATCTGTATCTGTCTCTTCTCGGTGCTGTCGTGCGTATAGCGAATAGCGTTCATTAGTTCCATCAGCTCAGACCTCAGACGATTGACAGTTCTTATGAGATGTTCCACAACTTTTTTGCAGTCTATGCAAATTGTCCTAATTGGTAGTTCCAGTTGGCTTAACGTCGCAGAAAAGTGACAACTAGCTAAAGCATTAATTAAATTTAATATAGAATATATAGAATAGAATATATAGAATATATATATATAATATAGAATATTATATATTAATATAATATATCTTTGAAAAATTTAAAATTTATAAGAATTAGCTTAGTTCGATTAAGTTTTGCTAAGATTTAAAAAAAAAAATGACGCTGCAAAACTAAGATTTTCTAAAAATATACAATTTTCTTCTATGAAATGTAATAAAAAACAAGAATTAAATTAAGTATACAGTAGGACAAATAAATGAATTATAAGATCACTTTTGTCCATTCTTTTATTATATTCATCTCAATGCTGTCTTATCAAAATTATAATAAAGTATTTGTACTATAATTTTTAAAATCTTCTTAAGATCTCTGAATTATTTATTTCTTTTTTTTAAAAATAATTCTTTTCTATCTGCTTGACAACATTTTGATGACAATAATAAGGAACAAATCGGTAGTAAATGCGATTAATCGCAATTGACAACTTCGTTGAGAATCACACGGGAATGTAATTTTATAATTTATCTTTAATGTGAAATAATAACAGGCGACAGCTTTGCACTTTGTCAGTGTGCCACGCCCACTTATTAAATATGCAGTGCCTTAAACAAAGAGAAAGCCTTGTCATGCTATTTTACTACTTACCCAGAAGAAAGAGAAATTGCTGCCTCTGCACGATTGTAATGCTAGTTCTCAATATTAGAAATTCTTAAGGCGCACACAATTGAACACAATAAGGCGACAGCCTCATTAAATGCTGTTGTCGATGACAACAGCAACAACAACAACAACAACGACAACAACAAGGAGTACAACAACATGCCAAGTCAAAGAAGAAGAAAGGCCAAAAACTTGAACGCTTGCTCATGTTCATTGTTCGACAATAAAAAGGCTGTTGTTCATTTTTATGGAGTAACGCCTCCATCTGCCCGGGTTTCCAAGCCATGTCAGAATCACGACAGACGCCATTGTTGGCCATACACCAAAAACAAAGACAGCAACAACAACAGGAAGAAAACAACAGGAAGAAAACAACAGAGAAAAACTGCTGTAGAGCAAGCTAAACAGTGAGATACTCGGTACCCGATTCCTTGTTAATTTGATTATAAGATTGCAGCCTAAAAAATAATATTAAATATGAAAACAAAATTTTTTTATTACAAATATTATTTACAATTCGAGTACTTTTAAATATCGTTACAATTATTCAACACAATATTCAAAACTCAACGAATTTTTTGAAACGCATTTGTTTTATTTTATTTTTCTTTAAGGTTATTTTAAAATCGAGTCTTTGTATGAAAAACATTTTAGGTTTATGAAATATCGTAGCCAAACTTATAAAGTATGCATTAAAGTTAGTCTTATACATCCTTGTATGAAAAACTTATAAAAAACTTATTTGTTTTATGAGATATCGTAACCAAACTTATAGAATTTCATAAAACTTGGCTTTATCCTGTCCAAAGCTCGTTCAAATCGGACCACTATAACATATAGCTTTCATAGGACCGATCGGGCCAAAATTAAGTCTTAGTATGAACAAATTTTTTGTTTTATGAGATATCGTAGCCAATCTGATAACATTTGCATTAAAGTTAACTAAATTATTTTTAGTTTTTTTCCATTATAAGTTTTTTCCATAGTAAGTACGGGGTCTCCGACTGTCGAGTATGCTGGGAGAGGGACTGGGAGAGGGACCTGGGAGAGGGACTGGGAGCGGGGCCTGGGAGAGTGACTGGGAGAGGGACTGGGAGAGGGACTGGGAGAGGGACTGGGAGCGGGACTGGGAGAGGGACTGGGAGAGGGACCTGGGAGAGGGACTGGGAGAGGGACTGGGAGAGGGACTGGGAGAGGGAGTGGGAAAGGGACTGGGAGAGGAACTGGAAGGAGTTATATTTATAGTAGTATTTATAGTAGCAGTAGTAAAGAGGGTAAGAAAAACAAAGAGAAACAGGAAGAAGTACGAGTTTGAATATAGAGAACTAATTGACAAGTGTAGTTTTTCCGTAAGATCTCTCAGCTCTCTTCTTACCTCAAACAGACTCTCATTAAAATGGATCAATGAAACTCGAATCACTCGCAAGTCGCATTAAAAATATTCTTTAATTTAGAAACTATACATATTTTGTATAAGCATTGTAGCATACATTGCCACAAATTGATAGCACTTTGGGTAAAGAGTATAACAATAAGCACTTGTTGTCGTTTAGTTCAGCCACAGCACATTGGGCCCAATTGCCGTTTTTTTGGCATAAAGTCGAAAAATGCATTGAAAAGAAAATCACTTCTAATGTTACAGATTTGTAGTAGATAGTCTATATATAAAGAATCGATAAAAAATATCGATTTTTTTAAAGCCCTAAAATTTTTATCGACTTTCAAAGTCAGCTGTTCAGAGAGCGGTCTGTTTTTATGAAATTGGCGTGAAATTTTTGTTGACTTTGTGTGCGTCTAACTTTTTAACCCTTGGACTAAAAGTAAATATTTAAAATGGAAATTGAAGGCCAGGGTATGTAGAATAGCAAAACCAAACTTGTTTTCTAATAAATAATTGTTTTAATGTTATAAATGTGTGTTATTTGTATGTCCAATAACAGAAATAACTTAACCAAAGGGTTCGTCTTTTGTAGACCATACCTAATTTGGCGCAGGGTTGCGCAACATGTAATGTATGTTAAATTAAAGTTGAATATGTGTATTAACCTTTGGTAATAAACTTTTATCCGGCTTTATCCGGCCTTGGCGGTACTTTTAACTTAAAGATAAGCTTAAGTTAGAAGAATCCGAATTTTTAAAAGTTGTTTTTTGTATATTTTATCTTTATATTTTTTTAAATGTTAAGAAAACTAGTTTTAATTTAATATCTAAATAACTTCTTACATTACATATAAAGAGAAATTAAAATTTATCTATTTTTATAATTACCATACGTATACGCAATGTGTACTTGTATGGGCGGTATGGGTAGGCGTGTCCAAAATTTTCAATTTTTTTTTCTACGTTCTAAGCTATTTGTATTAGTGATATATACAAAGTTTCAGCTCGTTAACATCATTTTTAGACTTTATGCCAAAAAAACGGCCATTGGGCCCAATGTGCACAGTCAGAGTTTAGAACTGAGTCAGAGGCAGAGTCTGAGTCTGACCCAGAGTAAGAACTTGAGGCAAAGCCGCAAGGCAACGCCCACAGCTTCAGCCTGGAGGCGACACGAACGGAGCGTGTGACGCACATAATGAGTGCCGATACCGCTACCCTCTTCCCCTCTCCCCCTTTCCCTCCTCTTCCCGCACACTGAGTATGCTCTCAAGTTAAGAGCATAAAAAGTTTATGAATATGATGGAATAATTAAAACTTGGCGCCAATTTGAAGGGGCACGCGTTCATTTTATTCTTGTGGCGTCGCCGCGTGTCGCCTCGCGTAGGTGGCACAATGTCAACTTTAAATAAGAGCAGCCACGCCCACTTGTGTTCTTTTGACGCCTGCACCTGAGCATTCCCTGCCCTGCCCTTCCCTTTCCTTTAGCTCCCCTTAGTTCAGACATTGTTTGAAACACTTTTGAGGCCTTTGGTTTTGGCCTTTGGTCCCCTATTTGATCCTTTGGGCCTTTTTTTCCAGCTCCTATGAGCACCTACAAATTTTTCTTTCCTGCAAAAAATATGTAAGTTTTTTGTCCTTTTTTTCTTGTTATGTTTTCGTTTTTTTTTTAGATGCTTAGCAAAGTTTTTGTTTTACTTTGTTTTCGCTGTTTTTTGCGTAACCTTTTTTTGTTGTGTGTTGTAGTTGCTTGTCTGGTTTTTAATTATGCAACATTAATTAAGACATGGATCGGCCCTTAAGGCCTACAAATGTTGTAGTTACTGTTGATGTTGTTGTTGTTGTTGTTGTTTTTGTAGCTGCTTTAAGCCTGTTCAAACAAAACTGAATAAGACGTTGTTGAGATGTCGCGTGTGTTTGCTGAAGCGCATTTGTCGCCCCCTGCCACGCCCCCTTCTCTCAGCTCATTTCAATTGAGGTGACAGTGTCTCCAGCTCACACACACACAAACAGACATACACTCACACACACACACTCACATGCAAACAGTTTGCTCTTTGGCTGAGCGCATTCAAAGGATAATTATGTGCACATTTATCACGGCCCCAGACCGGGCCAAGTCTCTGGGTGGCCACTCAAAGTGCACTGGCGCATCCTCATGTCAACAGCAACAGTAACAATAACAACAGCAACAACAACAACAACTGAAGGGTGAAAGTTTATTTGCTGCTAAGCAGCCTCAGAGTCAAACGCAAACACGGAAATGCGCTCAGCATTTGGTTCAATGAACCTCAATGGGTTGAGGAAAGCCAAAAGAGAAGGGGTGAAAAGTAAAGAAGAAAAAACTACAGAGCACAAAATAAAAAATATAGAAAAAGAGAAAGAGTTGCTGTCCGTTATAAAACACTTAAAGCCAATTTAAAAGAGCTGAATAAATTAAATTATAATAAACTCAGTTGTAGACTAATTTTTTAGATATTTTGATATCAGCTAATGCTAAAATTTATTAAATTTATTATAAAATATAAAATTATATTGACACAGTATGATGAAACAATCAGTCTTGTTTCGGCTTTCACTTAACATTTTATAGCAATAAAAACAATTAAATTTATCCATTTTAATTCATTTTTATTTTATTAAATATAAATACAGCAACCCAAATAAAATTTAATTCTCAAAATTTTTGGAAAATTAAATTAGAACAGGAGATTGAAATCCGAAAAAGATTTAATTATTCACTTTACAATTTGTATTTAAATAACAATCTATAACACAAGATTAAGGTGAAACCAAAGACATAGTAGAATGTGTAAATTATAATAAAATTTAACAACAAATTAATCATTATTGAAAGAAAGATATCTAAGCTAACTAGTCAAAAACATATATATGTTGAAATAATAATTCAATTAGACTTTTCATTTAAATAACATAGTGTAGCATATATTTTAAATTAAACAATTAAACATATATTTTAATAAGACAATTGGCTAAGTAAATTTTATTAAAATTGGAAAATCATTATTGAAACAATGCAATCCATATAAAGCATTCGCTTTTTATCTTTCTACATTAAGTTAAATACTGATTATATTTTTATTTTGCGACAAAGGAACAAGTTTTATTTAATGATAATAGCTTTTCCCAAGTTAAATATCAATAATTTGATTACAGCTGTTTCCAGAATTTAATAAATTTATTACTTTATTAAAGTACTCAAACTTTTGTTCAGTGCATGATTTGCTAAGCAGCTGAACTGCAATCTAAGGCTCCCAATTTGCCAGTTGGCTGTCTGAAGCGCTTTAAATTTCAGCATCATGTTTTAACTGTCTTGTTGCTCGTTGTAGCCATAAAAAATGAGAATAAGAAAAAACGAACAGCAAGCAGATGCCGTCAAGAGTTACGACCACGACCTGGTCTGGTCTGGTCTGGTCTGGTCCGGCTCATGTTTGAGTTGAGGATATAACATATGAGGAGTGCGGGTATAATATATTTCTCAGGGCTTTTCTCAGAACATACGGCAGCATATGGCAAGTAGTTTATTTAAGGTAAGCCAACCCCTCGAAATACAACATGGACATATAAATTTGAAAACTTGTAACTCGAATTTGTTTTATTTGTTGCGTGAGCTACGCAACTGAAAAGTTTACAACATAATCCAAAGTCCACAAAAAAAAAGGAGTAGAAAGCTGGACAGAAACTTGTGTGTAACTTCTCCTTTCTCTTTCTACACTTCCTCACTACACTCTTTGATTTAACTGATGTCTAGAGAGTGTCTCATGTGTAGGTGTAGCAATAGGTTTTATGTTGCAAGTCCCTTTATTTTAGCTTGGCATGTGGAAAATTCACATTGCCACAAACTGTGGCACGCTGAGTCAAACTTTGCATTTGCAGTCAGACACTTTGAGGCAAAGGAGTCAGCATCAAAACATGTCAATTTCCACGCGAATGCATCGAGAATCGTTTGTGTGGCCTTTGACAGGGCGCTGAAAAGCCAAAGATTTTCATCCAATTTGCAAAAGTGGCGCGTCGCGTTACGCATACGCCACGTATGCTCTTTTTTCTCCCTTCCCTTGCCCTTTCACTCTGCTTTTCTTTTACTGACTTCCCTGACTTGACTCGCTGCGACATGTGAACACTGAACCTGTAACTCGTAAAGGAAAAGGGACTGGGACTGGGACTGGGACTGGGATTGGGACTGGGACTGGGAACGGGAATGGTATTGTTGCTGGGCCTGGATCACGTGCCCGTTGGCAAGTCAAACATTACAACATTACGCGCTTTCCAATTCACCTGTGAAAATCATTTTCTTTTTCTCTTGTTTCCTTTTGTTGTGCATTTTTCTTTTATATTATTTGTAATACCCTGTAGCTTAGCTATGTAATAGAGTTGCATTACTTATACAAGTTTTTAATTAGTAACATATATATTTTGATAATTCTATATTTTTAGAAATTAAGGCTTTTGCTGGTAAGAATATTTATAAATTTATACAGTCCATCTTTGGCTAATTAAGTTGAAATTTAATACAGGGTATCTTATTGTTTTAGCATACACCACTGCTTGCGAAGTACGCGCTTGTAGCGCTCTCTTTTGTTTTAATACCCTTACAAAAAGTCTCATTATTTGGCTAAAAATGTTTAATGCTATGTTTATTTCCTCCATATCTTAACCTATTACTTTGAAGATTCTTAAGGTGTTTTTGAAGAATTTGAACAGTCAAGACTTTCTCAAAATAAAATCATTGCTCAGGCGGAATATCCAGTAAATTCATTTAAAATTGAAAATTAAATAACATTTCTTATATGTTATTTGTCAGGATTACCCCTTTAAAAACATCCTTAAATTTGAATTTATTAAAATTCATTATTTTTTTAAAAAATATTCTGTTTTAGAAGCTGAAAATATTTTGGTTTCAAATTTAAAACAAAAGTTTTCAGATTCATTTACTTTTTACATGCTTTACTTAGTACTTAATTTAAAAAAAAATTGTTATAAATATTGTTGAGCTAAATGATAAGACGAAACTTTATATCAAATTATAATTTGATTGAAGAAATAAATTACCATAACTGTGTGGTAATTATTTCGTAATCTTCCTTATATTAAAACATTTTTCAAAATCTACAGAGTTTTGCAGAGTATCCAATCAGCTACATGCCGAATATAACTTTTCCTACTTGTTTTGGTTTTTTTGTCTTTATATTTTTTGTACTTTTTGGTGTGTTGAATTTGCCTTGTCAAACGTTGAAGCAAACGTGACAAGCATTAGGTACAGAAGTTGCCTACAGAGATGCCAGCATGTCTTCATATATAAAACTGAGAGGGGATCTGGGATCTGGAAAATGGTAACTGGCAATGTGGAATCATCAACGTGCGTAGTTTGGCATATCAGTTGGTTGCCAATTTGAAAATCGTTGATACGATAGAGACAGAGACAAAAGAACTAAAATTGAAGGGGTTACATGTAAATCCCATATATGCATGTTATCTAATTTAATATAATGTTGGGATATATGCGACAAGAACTGTTTATGTTCTGTTTGTAAAGAGTTTTGAAAGTTTTGAACATCCATCAAAGGGATCTGAAGAGAAAGGAGAAAAACACAGTGAGTTTTCCCATTTGACATTAGAATTCATATGCCAAAAAGTCACATATTGTATGAGTAGTTGATGCCTAGAGCAATATGCAAATGCGAAATAGGGGAATGTGGAAATGGAAAATAGAAAATGGGAAATGGGAAATCGCAATCGAAATTAAATGACATTTGCTTATTGTGCAATCAAGAATTACTACAAATAAACTAGTTGTAACAATTGTGTCGCATTTACATTTCATTGAATAAATTGCATCAAATTCTGGTATGAGTACAAGCTCGAGTACTCACAGTACTCACATTGTGAATACTTGAATACTGTAAATAAATGCCATAACATTTGCCTCCTCTTCGCGCTTGAGAAAGCATTTGCCATTTCTAAAAGTTGTTGACTGTAGAAATCACATAAAAATACACCCACACACACACACAGTTATGCCATATGGTGTATTTTGTGTGTGTGTGTGTGTGTGTGTGTGTTGTTATTGCACACAAGTTGCAGACAATGCGAAACAAAAACGTCACATTTTCGATTTTACTTACTTAAATTGCTTTCTTCTTTCTCTCTCAACGAGCTCAATTTCCAAATTTTCACAGCAAATGAGTTTGACTTGTTGTTGTTATTGTTGTAACTGAAAAATTTGCTGTGGCAATTGAGTCAACTTATTATTAGCATTATCACCTCTCGATGCCAACCTGGCTGACAGGATGAGCTGTAAAAATTGCCAACGTCTCGATGTAAGGACAATAAAAGCAAATAAAAAATGCAAATTACTCTCGACGCATTCAAGTGAAAATGGCGATGAAATTGAAAACCAAAATGGCTGCGAATAGCGCGTAGCGCTATGAATACAAATACATATGTATGCATACATACAAACAGTACATAGAGTACATACATATACACATACAACTACAAATACACACTATGTGCGTATGTACCAGAAAACTACACTAAAATACCCAGAGATATCTATGAGTGTAAAGAGAAAACTGAATGATATTTTACTGGCAATACCGTTGTACGTTATATACAACATAACTGTATTCCTAGAATATTTTTAAAAATAATAATAATTTAATAATTCATTATTTAAGCACGACTAATTTAAATTAAAAAAAAAAAATATTATAACCACACGCTGCGTATACGTATTTTAGACAATTTACCTATGTAATCTACTAAATTGTTATCGAAACCTCAGAAATTAAAATGCAACATCTGTTATACATGTGAACGTGTATAACAATACTGCGTGTGTATAAATGTACGATAGGTATTATAATTATCATTTTAACCTTTAAATGCCATCTTGTATTGAAAAATTTATTTTTTAGGGTTTTTTCTGTTCCAATTGAAGTGTAAAATGAAAACTTTGCACTTCATAAGTGTGTCATTAAGAAGTTTGACTGTACAGCAACTACTATTTGTGTACTATTGTGAAAATGCGCAAAAAGCAACAAAAATCAAGTGTTCATGTCCAGGTTGAGTGAAACTTTCAAAGACCCTTTGGTTACACGATTTTGAGTGGTTCAGTCAGTTTTAAAATTGCATCAGCCGTAACTTTTGACAACTCATAAAATATGTATTCAAACGGGTAGACGGTTAACGGTAAAGCTACGCCCATTTAGCCAAATCCAAAGGCAAAAAGGTAGCGTAAATTACTGAAATATGCATGCGACTCACAGAGAACGGCAAAGGACAAAGGGATGCGGGTTGCGGGTTACGGGTTACGGGTTGCGGGATACGGGTAATGGTCATTGCCATTCCATTATCAAGGCGTTGGTCTGTCCAGGAGCTGGCTCTATGCCCCAGCAAACTACGTGTCCAGCATGCCAAAGTTAACGAAAAGCAGTTCACATTGCTATTGCATAGACAGTGCGTGAGGAAATGGACTTCGGACTTTGGACTATGGACTATGGGCAATAGTCAATGGGCATTTTGGGTCTGTTCGGTTTTTGGGTTTTGTGGTTTTTCAAATTGCACGCATTTGATTGCGTTATTGAAATTGAGTGTGGCTTCATTACTATAATGCCTTTGCCTTCAGAGGGAGTCGCTGAGGCGTATTAAGGAATTCAATTATAAATGCCCCCAAACTATATAAAGTCGTCTGGCATAAGGCATCTAGAATTCTCAGGGTCACACAGCTGCTTGGCTTATGAATATAAATCTGCTACCTGTGTGCGGTTTCTCTGGGTCCACACAATTTAGTTTAATTGCCACGTGGGATTTCAGATCAACAACCCTAGTCTGAGTGCCACAAAATGGCTGCTAGTGTACGGGGATTTCAGATTAGTGCCGGCTGTTGATAAATGTTGACTTTCTGCCTATTGGGAGAATAACTCCTGCCAATTCTGCATGTTTTTAATTAACTCCTGAGGCTTAAATGATTTTTAATGCATTTCGCCTAAATATTATGTAAATTATTAAGAAGAATTAAATTAAATTTAGTATCAAAATTTAAATACAGAATCAATTTGGAAGTCAAATCATGATCAAAATGACATTCCGCATGAGAATCGGTTCAGTTTTGAAAAAGTTATGGGAGTTCAAAGTTTTTGAAAAAATAACAAGGAATGGAAAATTTTATAATGGATGGCTTAAAAACGAAAAAACAAAACTTTCTGGGTGAACAAAATTTAAATACTAAATCAAATGGGGCGCCAAATCATGATCAAAATAATATTCCAAGAGTTTGAAATGATTGTAGTTAATTCAAATCTCGCGCGTTTTACGATCTTTCCCAGCGGTCACAACAGTCTGGCAACCTGACAAAATAACCGTTTCGAGGTATAACAGCTGATTTTGATAAGCCAACAATCGATAAGCGAAACACTTTCTGCTTAGAGACTGGAGAAGTTGAGTGAATTAAGAGCCCGAGTGCATAACGAAAAGTATTTTAATTAGTTGAGGATCAATAATTAAATGCAAAATGGCCCTCCGACGCTGTCACTTGAACCCAAAAAAGACGCTTTTCCTTCTATGCGATATTCAGGAAAAATTCCGGCCAAGTATGCCGCTGTTTGATAATATGGTGAAGAATGTGGACAAATTGGCAAGTGAACTTTGTGCTTATTTTAATCGAAAATAGAATCTGGAGATTAAACAAGTTCGATTTACAGACAAAGGCGGGGAAAGCGTTAGATGTGCCATTAATTGTTACGGAACATTATCCCGAGAAATTGGGAAAAACCGTTTCCGATTTGGATGTTTCTCATGCCAAGGTCGTTCTAGGTAAAACCTACTTCAGTATGATGACTCCCCAGGTGAGGAGCGTCATCAAGGACATTTTTGGCGAGAAGCCGCAGGATGTGGTCCTCTATGGTCTAGAGGTGAATGAGAAATATTATTATTTCTTTATTATTACTAATCCTAAGTATTTTCCTGTCCAGTCTCACATCTGTGTGGAGCAGACGGCCATTGATCTGCGGGAGCAGGATATTAATGTTTATATCGTGGCCGATTGCTGTTGTTCCCGTCTGAATCAGGATCGGGATTTGGCCCTGGAGCGCTTACGCCAGGCGGGATGTGTGATAACCACCAGTGAAAGCGTCATTTTTGATCTTGTGCGTGACAAGAATAATCCCAAGTTTGACGTGGTTCGCAAATTGGTGAATCCCACTTCCCAGGACATGCAACTCACGCACAGTCCATCCAAATTGTAAGGCATTTTGCCCTCTGTATTTCATACGTTCACTTCTATTTTAAGCTTCAACGGCTATTAGAGTTTATATTTTAAAAGCAATGTTAAAAATTCATTACCAACAGGTATTTTATTCCTTTTTAACACAATAGGAGCATTAATTTCGAAATAAAATGTGCGAAAGAGACAAACGGTATTTTAATGTAGCACGCTCGACAGTTGAATACCCTGTACTCTGTACTGAAAGTTGATTTTCGATTGATTGTTCCTATTGCAGCTATATGATATTTCAGACCGATTCTAACCAAATTTGGTCAGGATGTATTATACCAGACCAGATGCATATTCTATTAGTTTGGTTCTGATATCTCAACAAACAAAAATCTTTTCCATACTAAAACTTCATTTTCGATGTACCGTTCCTATGGCAGCTATATGATATAGTTAACCGATTCTAACCAAATTTGGTCAGGATGTATAATACCAGCCCAGATGCATATTCTATCAGTTTGGTTCTGGTATCTCAACAAACAAAAATCTTTTCCATACTAAAACTTCATTTTCGATGTACCGTTCCTATGGCAGCTATATGATATAGTTAACCGATTCTAACCAAATTTGGTCAGGATGTATAATACCAGCCCAGATGCATATTCTATCAGTTTGGTTCTGATTTCTCAACAAACAAAAATCTTTTCCATACTAAAACTTCATTTTCGATGTACCGTTCCTATGGCAGCTATATGATATAGTTAACCGATTCTAACCAAATTTGGTCAGAATGTATAATACCAACCCAGATACATATTATATAAGTTTGGTTCTGATATCTCAACAAACAAAAATCTTTTTCATACTAAAACTTCATTTTCGATGTACCGTTCCTATGGCAGCTATATGATATAGTTAACCGATTCTAACCAAATTTGGTCAGGATGTATAATACCAGCCCAGATGCATATTCTATCAGTTTGGTTCCGATATCTCAACAAACAAAAATCTTTTTCATACTAAAACTTCATTTTCGATGTACCGTTCCTATGGCAGCTATATGATATAGTTAACCGATTCTAACCAAATTTGGTCAGGATGTATAATACCAGCCCAGATGCATATTCTATCAGTTTGGTTCCGATATCTCAACAAACAAAAATCTTTTCCATATTAAGACTTCATTTTCGATGTACCGTTCCTATGGCAGCTATATGATATAGTTAACCGATTCTAACCAAATTTGGTCAGGATGTATAATACCAGCCCAGATGCATTTTCTATCAGTTTGGTATTGATATCTCAACAAACAAAAATCTTTTCCATACTAAAACTTCATTTTCGATGTACCGTTCCTATGGCAGCTATATGATATAGTTAACCGATTCTAACCAAATTTGGTCAGAATGTATAATACCAACCCAGATACATATTATATAAGTTTGGTTCCGATATCTCAACAAACAAAAATCTTTTCCATATTAAGACTTCATTTTCGATGTACCGTTCCTATGGCAGCTATATGATATAGTTAACCGATTCTAACCAAATTTGGTCAGGATGTATAATACCAGCCCAGATGCATTTTCTATCAGTTTGGTATTGATATCTCAACAAACAAAAATCTTTTCCATATTAAGACTTCATTTTCGATGTACCGTTCCTATGGCAGCTATATGATATAGTTAACCGATTCTAACCAAATTTGGTCAGGATGTATAATACCAACCCAGATACATATTCTATAAGTTTGATTCTGATATCTCAACAAACAAAAATCTTTTCCATACTAAAACTTCATTTTCGATGTACCGTTCCTATGGCAGCTATATGATATAGTTAACCGATTCTAACCAAATTTGGTCAGGATGTATAATACCAGCCCAGATGCATTTTCTATCAGTTTGGTTCTGATATCTCAACAAACAAAAATTTTTCCAGAGAGACGCACAAGCGGCGCCAGAGAGACGCACAAGCGCTCGAGATCGTAAATACCGAAGAAATTGTAATAGAATTAATTTGAAGTAGAAGATGATTTTCCACATGTAAGTCAATTCAATTCTGACGATGAGAATATTCTATGCTTACTTTAAGAGGGGAATTTGGAATCCCATTAAGTTGTCGCTTCCGTAACATGTTCAAATGGCGTCCATTCAGACCGTACAATGGACTCCTTACATTTGAATTTAACATTTACAATGGCCTCAATGGCCATCCCTTCCGGGCTCCCTTTTCCTACTTAATATGACAATGCGTATTTTATGGACTTGCCACATTGAGAGAAGGGGGAAGAAGGGTTAGGGACACACCCAACCGCCCACTTTGCATTGAAATTTGTGAGAATCTTGCGTCGTAAAGTTTTATTTTTATGTCCAACTGATGGAGACGCATCCAATTGCAATTGAATGTGCGGGAAATGGGAAATTCCTGTGAATTGAACTTCCTAGAAAGCAGGACTCTAGTGTTTGCCATGTCCATGTCCATGACCGTGCTCATGTGATTCCTCCTTGTGCGGATGCGCCTCAATGTATGCCAATGCCTTGAGAATGGCCTCGGGTGTCGGCGGTGGAGTGGGCAAAACATCGCCATGTGGTTGATAGCCGTGCTCATCCGCCGTATAGGTGATTCCCACGGGCTTACCCTCCTTGGACACAAAGTGAAACTCTCCAGACTTATGGTTGTGCTCATCTCCAGTCTCCTGGGCGCCAATTCCATTGCTTATTTCGTACATGTAATTAAAGTTGCCATGACCGTCCTCCTTCTTGGACTCTTCTGCGTGAGCATGTGCATCATCGTCGTGCGCAAAGCTGACGGCGATCAGTAGCGTAAACAGAAGCACCTGCAAAGTGGGCGTGGCAATTTAGTAGGCGCCAGGTAAATCGTTAACAACTTACGTGTTTGTACATGGTGAGTTTTGAATTCAACTGTTGATCAAACTGTGCCAGACTAAAGGTATTTATACCGACTATGCTGAACCAATTATATATATATTAAGTACTCCAAAATATACCTGTATTTTACAGTATATTCAACTGTCGATCGGTACTTAATTTAAATGTAGAAATCTCATAAATTTCAGCTGCATTTTTTATATTTCAATAACATTTTTTTTTATTTTTATTTTGAGCGTGGATAAACAAGTTGAACGAAATTTAGCTAATTACAGGACAACCTTAATTTTCGATGTGTGGATGAAAACCAGTGGCGTCAGCTACATAGGTGACACGCTGGGGAGTCTCACCCTCCTTAGCGGGTAAAAAGTATTCTCCCTCAACTCTATTGACATCACCCTTAGCTTTGAGTTCGACGCCTTGGTCAGTCTTTACTCCATATTCAAATAGACCCGCTCCATTCAGATTCTGATGATTGAAATGATCTAAGAGCACAGCATCCGGAGATGCGTCATCAGCACTGACCATGTAGGAGAAGGCAACCAAGAGGAAGCAGGAGTAGTAAATGAATTTCTGTTGGAATAAATTAAATACGAATTGCACAGTCAGTTCTGTTTCTGCATTTGAATACACACGAATAAACACACTCAACACTCACATGATTCAACATTATTTTTTTTTTTTTTGGGTTCTATGAATTTCAACAAATATCACAGAGGCATCCGCTTTTTATACTCACTCTCTACTGCTGAAAAAGCCGCTGCTCCGGTTAAAAGCTTAACGAAAACTCGTTTTAATTAATCGCTAATCATTGCTAATGATTTGCTTAACCACTTGATGTGAATTTGCATAGTTTTTTTTTATACTTCTCGAAGCTGTCTGTTATTGAAGGGCTCGTCAATTTATTCACATTATCAAACAAAATATAAACAACCAAAAATAACTCTTGAAGTGCATGAAATACAATTATTGTTTTTTTTAGTTTTCTTCAGCTTCAACTAACGATTGTTTTGACTCTTGGCCTTGCACTGGATTAATTAAAGGTTTGACCTTACCCATTAGCTCTTTGTTGGTTAGAAGCTTGGCAATGCCATTAAGAAATTTAGTTTCCTTTTGCGCAGTCATAGGTTCAAATGATTCCTTCTTTTCCTCCTTCTCCGTATGTTCATTACTGGGGTTGGGAATAACCGATGGATAAAGTTGTGCCACTTGTTTATCTATATCCGTATTCCCTTCTAGTTGATGACCCTTTGGTACTTCCTGATTACGTTTGTTGTAGAACTTTTCAAAAAACTTGTGTGCCTCATTGCTAACCGACGACTTAAGTTTATCCATGTCCCAAGCCACTCCCAGTTTTGATTTGATTTTATCCGAAATGCTATTGTCGTTTGAGGAGAACAGAGAGCGGAATAAGTGGCTCAGGTCATTGGTACTTTCATACTCATTAGTTCCCGCCATTCTTTTGGATTTTTCACCATTATTTGATTCCTTTGATTCTTCCTTACCCACGTCTTTCCTGAACAGACCAAAATCGATCTGAGGCGCCGTGAAATATCCACGATTTCTCAAGTACCAAATGGGCGAGTTCCAGTTACTTATGAGATCTTTGACAATCTCCCCAACGGAGTTTCGGTAATTTAGCGTCTTTACGGGTCCATTTGCAGTCTCTTCAACAGTTCCACTTGGCTTAGCAGAACAGGCACCCAGCAAGGCAATTAATACCAACGTATTAAATATAACAAAGTTCATTATTGTACATAGAATTTCACAAAAATTGGAATAAATATGTTTTAAAATTTTCAAATTATAGAATTTGACGGTTGCAGCAATCGATAGGAAATGAATGTATCAAATGTACGACTCTAGCTATCGGAGCTGCCACTCACGAATGTGTCAAACGGTTATGCCTATCGATAGTCCGATAGCTTGACAGCTCGATAGCGAACAGCTGTTGTGTAGCTGGAAACGAGATTTTTGACTCGAAAAAACTAACAATTTGTGTATTTGTTTGGATTTAACACCATTGCTGCATATTGGAAGCAACGGGCGGCACAACAGCAATACCATGGTCATAACAAGCAATACAACGCTGCCCGAGGAGTCGGAGCTGAACGTACAGGAGTTGAATTTATCGTCGGCTGCTTTGAGAGCTGGAGCTTTCCACCTGGGAAAACAATGCGAAAACCCCAATAATGTTAGTAAATTATTGATATTAAACTAGTGGAATGTGGGTTAGCCACTGACTAGTGCAGGATATACATTATTATATACATTTTAAGTATAACTTTTGCGGTCTAGTGTCAGTTATATAACCTAACCTCAAAACTCATGGTTTGTTTACGTTTCTATTTGTGGATATATTTGGCAGGAGTTTATGCTGTGCCGTCAGGAGCTGGACGATCCACGTGCCTGTCTATCCGAGGGACGCGCTGTGACCGGCTGTGCCATGGACTTCTTTCGCAAGGTGAAGAAGAGCTGCCATGAGGAATTCATGCAGTACGCCACTTGCCTGGACAAGAGCAGTGGAACCATGGCCTTTAGCCAGTAAGTGAATACCAAAGATTGCTTTAGTCCACATTCTAATGTCTGATTTATTACAGCTGCCGCAAGACTCAAGGTGTCTTTGACAAGTGCATGAAGGATAACTTTGACTGGGATCGTCCATCTTATGGCTACTTCTCGCGTGCCAAGGTGAGTACTGTCTACTTTGTCATTAATAACTATAAATTGATAGCAATTCCTCTCGCTTAGGTCGTTAAAACAGCACGTGAGGCACCAAAGAAAGAGGAAATCACATCGTATCCAGATGCTACGCCCGGTTTGCCAGCAGATTATCCAACGCCACCAGCCAAGTATGGTTCACGTTTCTTCTGGCTGGAATAGACCCGGCTGCTTAGTGTAATTGAAGTGGCTTTTGGCCCTACTTGTAATTTACAACATGCATAAAATCTTGTTTCCATTAGTAACCCAAGCATTTTATTGAGGATCTCAGCCTTTTCATCTGGACTTTAACTGCATCAATAATTTATTGATCCTACTTCTACTCATGAATACAAGCAGCTACAGTTTTGAATTCTTTAATTTCTTATACACGTATATTGTACATTATAGAGGAAAACTTCAACTCAGTCCGCGTACCACTTGGTCCGCTTGGGCTTCTTCACTTTGCCGCCTGTGACTCCGCCACCGCCTTCATTGCCGCTGATCATGTTCTTGTATTTGTTAATCAGTGGCCTCAGGTCATCCTTCTCCTTCTTGCGTCCCTGTTTGGGTCGATTGTTGGCCTTTCGCTCAGCCAAATGTGTCTCCCGTATCTTTTTATTCTTTTGCTTGCGCTTCTCTGTCTTGACTCGTTTCATGTGCTCCTTTGACTGCTCCATGATCTTCTTTCTGGATCGCATGCGCAGAGATGTGCCTGGCTTGGCGGCCGTTCCCACATAGTCGCCTTCGACATCGCTGCGTTTCTTCTCCTCATTCTGTTTGCCTGCTGCTTTCGCCGCTCGTGCTGTCTCCAGCTTTTTAATATGCTTCTGCAGCTTCACCTTGTTGTCATCCTGGGGAGCTATGGTCGTCGGTGTGGGCTTTTGTCCCTTACGCTTCTGTTCTCGTCGCTGTTTGCGCTGCTCCAGTTTGGTTTTGTAGGTGGGATTGTTGATCTTGGAGCGTTCGTCCCGCTTCTCCTTGATTTTGTGCACAGCTCTATCCTCAATGCTGAAGGCAACAATGGGTCGCTAGTGGGCGGAGAATAATTAGTGGTTTGAATCTGTAGTTGAGCATAGATTCATCAATTGTTTACTTACGTGCTGGGTGCCAAATATAGTCGGATTATTGTTCAGTTTCCGCAGTGCCGTCAGAGCCCGTTGATGCGTGTCAAAGGAGAGGAAACCGAAGCCCTTGGATTTACCATTGGGATGCTCCGGAGTCACCTTCTGCTCCCGCATAACGCGACATTCGTGCGGACGGAATCCCGTGTAGGTGAGCGCCATCTGCTTGAGCTTCTCATTGTCATAGTTCAGTGGCAGATTGTGGATGGACAGTCGATTGCGAGAAACGAAGCTAAATAAAGTAAAGGGATTCTTTAGAGTAAGATATAATAACTAATTACGGATTCAATCTCTCACCGATTCAAGTTCTTCAGCACTTGTGTCTTAACCTGCTCCAGTTCGTGTCGCCTGGTCATGTCGGAGGCGGAGACGCCATCGGCTGCCTTGGAATTAGCCATAATGAGACCCTCTCTGGCCAGATACAGATTACGTGAATCCTTGCCGCCATCATCTTTGGACTTTTCCGTGTGTCTGGTTTTGATCTCATCGCGACTGAGTGCTGGATGTGGATCCAATACCTCATCCATCAGTTTGAACTCGGTGCCAGCCTGCAGGCAAAGATCCGCCGACTCCTTGGCCTTGAACTTGACGAAGGCAGTGCCTTTGGAGTGTCCGGAAACCGATTCCCGGTTGATGATCGCATAGTGCAGCAGACCGAACTTGCGACACACCTTGCGCAGATCGTCATCCTCCGCATCAAAGGGCACGTTCTTGATGAAGACCGTGCAGCCCTGTTGCACATCATTGGAGATGTGCTTCTCACGCTTCACATTCTCCAGGTCCAGCTTTGATTTAACATCTTTCTTATCCCCATCCTCCTCATCTTCATCGTCATCTTCATCTTCATCATCATCATCACCCTCTTCATCTTCTCCATCTTCATCTTCTGCATCAATTTCTGCTTCTGATTCTTTGCTATTCTCCTCTTCATCATCTTCTCCTGCACTTTCAGCTGCATTTTGATCCTCGTCAGTTTCCTCCTTCACCTCCAGTTTTGGCTTTTTGTCCGCTGGCTCATCACTCTTTGGATTCTTTGCCGCATACTCATCCTTGCCTAATGCCCAATCCACAAACACCTTCCTGCCCAGCAACTCCTTGCCGTTGGCTTGCATTATGGCTTTTGTGGCCTGGTTAATTGTCTCGTATTGTACAAAGGCACAGCCCACGAGCTTGCCATCGCCTCGCTTCAGGATGTGAACATCCTCCAACGTTCCCCACTGTCCAAAATGCTGACGTAGTGCATCGTCTGTTGATTTGTAGCTTATGTTGCGCACTATGAGACGTGCTCGTTTTTTCTGTCGGCGTTCCTTTTCCTCTTTCAGGCGCTGTGTGTTGAACGGATTGCGTCGCTTATGCGGCTTGTTTTCCTCCACATTCTCTGTTGATGCTGGCTCCGTATCCAGCAAGGGTTTCATTTTTTTAAGCTCCATTTTACGGCCACATTAATTGTTGTTTGCAACGCACGTGTAGTATCGATAATAACGATATATCGATAGCTAAAGTATTTAAGCCAGTGATGGGCACAGTCTCGCACGCGTGCAAATCAGCTGTTCAATTTACCAATACAAACGCAAACAAAAAACATGAATATGCACTGTGAGATATAGTTGGGAATCTCTATTTGGAAAAATGTATTCTTAATGTGTTTGCATTAAAAATTAAAAGAAAATAAATAAATTTTATTTATTTATTAAGAGGCCAAATCCATGATTCAAATGACAATCCACTGGAAAATCGGTTTAGTTTTGATCAAGTTATTGTTGAATGTTATACTTACTTTGGCACTGTTAAGCTCACATTGGCACTGTTACACTCACATTGGCACTGCTAAGTTAACAGAGTTCTGCTAACCGACCACCCACGCAGCATATAAAAGGCGGCCTTCTTGCAGCAGGCAGGCAGTTGCTGTTTGGCGGTCGCAGGAGTCGGATCATCGCGTAGTTTTAACTAACCTTAAGGGAATCGTTTGTACTTACATTTATTTCTTAGAATAAGCCCAAAATTATTGGAATAATAAAGTTGTTATCTATATGCTAATTATTACCCGTTATTTTGTAAGCTTAAAAATTATTTAATAAGAATAGTTTTATATAATATAGCTTTATATATGATATAGTTTTATATATAATATAGTTCTATATATAATAAAGTTTTATATATAATAAAGATTTATATATAAAAAAGTTTTATTTATAATAAATACAACTTTATATAATGTATTTTTTTTATATAATATAGTTTTATATATAATGCATTTTTTTTATATAATATAGTTTTATATATAAAGTATTTTTTTCATATAATATAGTTTTATATATAATGTATTTTTTTTTAGATAATATAGTTTTATATATAATGTATTTTTTTATATAATATAGTTTTATATATAATATAGTTTTATATATAATTGTGTTATATACAATAAAGTTTTATATATAATTAATTCTTTTATATATAATATTTAATATAGAATAGTTTTATAGCTGTTTTATTTTTAACAATGGTTATTTTAGTACTTGAATCACAAACATTGCAAATTTTACATGATCTCTATGCAGTATCGGTTAATTTATTCCTCCTCAAACTTTTAATGTGTTTGAGCTGTGTACTGATTTCGCGTTGCTTGATGCGCTCGGGTTTGCGTTTGTATTGGTAAATCGAACAGCTGATTTGCACGCGTGCGAGACTGTGCCCATCACTGATTTAAGCGATACCTGAGGGCTGCCACACTGCAAGCGTCATATATTGAAATAACCATACGGCAGCACTGCACTTTTGTTTACCAAAACGAAATGTAATTAACAGAACTTTATAGAATTAAAAACAAGTCAAGTTTGTTTTTCCTCAAACAATTTGTGGAATTCAGCTGGTGTCTTAAAGTAGTCCACTAAGAGTAATGATGATCGCTGGCCCAGTTTGTACATGCTGTGACTCCACGGATTCAGCACGTTTTTGTATTCTGCAATTTGCCCTCTGTCAAAGAAGTGTTTAACAATTCCTACTGGCAATTGTGAGCCATATACGGCAACATATCTGCAATAAATAAATACATTATATAAGTTGTATTCTTAGTTTATAAAAGTACTTACTTATCTGCACTTTTATAGATTCTTAACGGATACTTGGCCACAAATGCTCGTATAGCCAGGTTGATTAGCACAAAACCCGTTGTAAAGTAGTACAAGTCTGTTTCATTCGATACGAGAAAGGAAATATCAATTTGCTGCACAACATTCATGAAATTCATTGAAGTTGCCAGCTGATAGCCTGCAACTAAACTTAAGAATGTCACTGTGCCAGTTGATATATTCTTTGTCCATGTCATATAGTTCTCAAGGGGCGCTCTATAAATCAACTGAAAGTGTTCCGGCAAATTGTCATCCGTCTGCAGTTTTCGCTCTACATCAATCGAAGATGTTTTTCGCCAATTGTAGCGAAACGTGCTTGTGCTAAATTAAAAATGCAAGTTTCAATCTAAAGTTATAGAACTTATGTTAAAGTATTTACCAGATGTTTCTGCTTGCAAACAACGTTGGATTTATTCTTAAATTTATGCATTTAATGCTGTTTCGTAAAAGTGCCGCACACATTTTATTTGTTATGCTTTTTCTGAGGTACAGTACGGTGACCTAGGCTGATAAGGCAATTAAAAGTTTATATAACCCATGTATGTATATTGTACATATATTCAACTGCCGCACGTTATTCAAAGTTAAACAACATTGCTCAAGTTTTATTCCCATAAAACAGCGTAGTCTTAAGTTTTGTAATCAAAAACGACAAACAGCGTACTTTGCTCAACATATGTGAGTTTGAAGTTGACTGAACATCTGTAGGATAGGCGTTGCCACACAGTCAGCAACACAACACAGTAGTAGCATATTTTGTTAAAAAGCTGATATTTTTTTTGTACAAAAAATTGTGATTTTAAAGCAATTTTTTTTTATACGCAAAAATCTTTAATAGTCAGTAATCGGAATAACAAGATGCAGGACCTAATACACGCGACGCAGAAACAGAAATCGGGCTTAGGGGATGGCCCGGATGCCAAACGCGCGATAATAATTCTAGGCGAAGAAGAAGACGAGCAACAAGGGCAGGATTCAGGATTGGATAAAGATATGAGTGATATTCAGCAGGAATGCATACAGCTAGATGTATGCAAAGACACGGATTGTGATAGCCTACAAGCTGACCACGGCAGCTTGTCGCCCAGTAATCATGTGGCTCCCTACACTGGAAGCGGATGTGCGCCCTCATTGGAGTCCTTTATGTTCCAACAGACACCGGCTGGCAGTCAGCTCTGCTCCTGGATGACACAGACGGAATCTCGTACATCGGCCAACGATCCGTCAACGTTGTCCGAAGCCGACAAGGATAACAAAACGGTTGCGCAATGTAAGTTAGTTAACTTCTTATCAGAGCAAGACTTTAAACTTCTACACATCTCACATTTAGCTGCCAAACTTAATCGCAAGGAACAGACCAATTTGCGGCGTCAGAATGCATTACGTGCACTTGCCCTGGAACGTGAGCTGGCTACTAAATCGGCACAGACACCGACGTTGCTTATACGCTTTCCCGATCCCAAAATAAACGTCACATCCGTCAGCGAATACTCGCAGGCCATCAGGGATGTGGTGTTTCCGGCCAACGTGACGCAGCGCTATTGCCTGGTGCATCTTAAGCCGGGTTGCAATGTCGAGCAGACCATACAAGAGATAAAACGTGTGCGTTTTGGCCAAGGTCATCTACACGCTGAGATTAAGACGTTTACCGACGAGGAGCAGGCCGAGTGCATTGATCCCTGCTCACTGTACGTGAGCAATATACCCTTCACCATGAATGCCGCTGATATAAAAGCATTTGTGAATTCAATGCGTGTTGATATTGGCGTTATGAAACGCCAGAAACGCGCACGTTACGCATTTGTACGCTACGCCAACGCTGAGACGGCAATGGAGGCCTTTAAGGATCTGGTGCGCAGGACCGTTAACAATCGCGTACTCACCGTACGCTACAGACGTCAACGCAAGCGCCTTGCACAGCCAACTCCCTCGTCGCTATGCGGCATCTCGAATCTCACAATCGACACAATTCCATCGGACGACGATGCTGCTGAATGCCGGGTCATCTCACCACCGCCAGTGGAGTCGATTACCATCATTGACAGCGATGACAACTGCTCCGACACGAGCCTAAGCAGAGTTCCACACAAGAAGAAGAAACATGACAGCAAATTGAGCGCCAACGATAAAGAAATTCAAAAGCTAAAGCGTCAAATGGCTGAACATGAAGCTATTATAAAGAGCTTACAAAAGAGGCAGAACAGCATAGGTATAAAAAAGATATAATATCTTTTAAATTATTCTATTTAGCCAACTCTTTATTTTAGTTACCAGTACCAAGGTGGAGCCACAATCGGAACGAACCACAGACAAGTCTTCATTGATGCAACGCTCACTCTCACCCTGTTCCAGCTACGATATCAAAATGGAGAATGAATATTTGGGCATTGCTCAGAGTACGCCTGAGCCGGAACCCGAGTCCTTGCCCGAAACCGATAACCAGTTGAATACACCCTACAGGCCAACGACTTGTGCAATTGACGGCCTTGAGGATTCTATCAAGTGTAAAGTCTTACGTCTTTAATTTAATCAACTATTTCGTATATTACTGTCACTATCTTACATAGCATCCGATTGTTTTGGCTGGTTGATTTCAGGTCTCGGACGTCGCAAGAGTACAAAATCTACAACGCACTCGATCAATATAAATTCAGGAAAGAAAAGTCCAAAAGACGACAACGTGGAAGGGCTTTATGCGCAGCTAGAGAAGGATTTAGATGCTTAAGATAGGAGTTTTGTATACAGCAATATGTTGCTCCTCAAAATTTCGCGTATGAAGCTTCTAAGGTGTTTTTTTTAGTATTTATTTTTATTTTATTTTTTCGATCACTTTTTCACAATTTTATAAAATTGTTACAATAATAATAATACGTAAAGAAAATAAAATAATTATAATAATCGTAATAATATTTCGGTTTTAAATATTAAACCCGAACAAATATCGTTTTAAGAACTTACAATCTTACATACACTTAGACTTATTAAATAATCAAATGTATTTTAATGATGAACTCAATTCTTTATAATCTTAAGATTCTAAATGCTTAAAAAAAAGACATCTATAGTTCGTAAATGTATCTATGTAATTGTTACAGCTCCTGGCACAAACTAAACAATTTCCAATTCGTTCTTTTAGTCAGTGTAACAATTCAAACTAAACTAAATTACAATTAAATTAATTGCTTAATCGCTTGCATTCTGTTTTACACATTCTTTTTTTATGGCTCGTTATAGTTAATATCGCAAATTGTCATATTTAACATCTTTCAAATTACATAACATACTTGTTGTTTCGGCTTTGATATGATTACTAATTCCTGATATCATCATGTTCAGTATTTTGTCTATTTCATTCATTTTTTTCATATTGTGGAATGTTAAAAACTAAGTTTAATTATATTTAATGCTGGGATTTGTTTGTATTTACACAACAACGAATTTAAGGCACCTGTTTCACATGATATATTTTGTTTATAGTTATTATTATTAATTATTTATCATTATTCGAATACACAAATCAAATATGTTGGTAGCCCACAAATTTAGCAACGTGCGGTAAAATTTTACAAACTTTACTCGGGTTGTTTTGTTTTTGGGGAAATAAATCCCCAAACAGTTCTCAATATGTGCAAGGTATTTTAGCTAATTATGAATTTGGAGATGCAGCTCAACAGAATCGTGCTGAGGAGCACGCTCGCAGCCGAGTTGCTGGTTAGCTGGGTTATAGACATCGCACCAGATCCTTTCCGTTCCGAATATTCGGGTTCGACGGGTTCATCATTTGATTGGTTATCCCCAACGGCTGTTATTTTTAAATAGAAAGTAATAAGAATTAATTAGTAAATATGTAAAAAAAAGGTTTTTAATCCTTAGCATAATCTATTACAGTGTAAAGTTCAGAGATCTCTATGTGCATATCTTTAAAAGGATTTTGAATGAAAAAAAATGGTAACGAATTATAACTAAATATAGATTTTAACTGCCAAAATATATGTAAAGCTAAACTAACTTAAAAGATGATGAAAAAATATATGTATAAATAAAAATAATTATTGCAACATACTGTTCCACTTTTGAGTACAATTGGCGTTTCTTGATTGTTTTCTGGGCGTTTTTCAAAGGCGTTGCGGCAGCAGCGTAGGCTTTTTTGGGCGTGGCATTAATGTGACATTATTTTCAGACAGAGATCACTCAAGCAGGCATATGTATATATATGTATATACGGTTACATATGTATAAAGACAAATTACAAATTAAGCGCGCGATTTAAAAATCGTTACGAATACAAGATTAATACAGTTTATAGTTGATGTTGCTGGTGGACAGAACACGAAACAATATACAAGACTCTGAAGGAACTGCATGGCGTGCTCTCTAAAAGTATCTGTTCGTTAGACTCCACATCCAGCCGGGCAGAAAGCCCGTACCCGTGCCCGTGCTTGGAACCGTATTCGTATTGAAAACTGAAGTTTGCGGTACTGATTGATCAATTAAATCAAAGATCGCACGTCCAAAATAAATGAAATGATAGATACATATGTAATAAAGAAAAATGAAGGAAAAATAAAGACAATCGCATAAATAACAATTGAGCAAAAATTACAACAATTGGAAAGCGGTTATGAAACGGTTGGTGCATCTACGGGAGCTGTGCGATATGATAGCAAGCGATAGCGATAACTAATAATCGATTTCGATCAGCTACAATACACACATACAATTCTAAGTACAGAGAGCCAAACACACACACACTGACTTGGGGGTGGCTTTTTGTGTTCAGCTCAATTTATTACTGAGAGACAGAGGCAAAGCAGTAAGAGCGGAAGAGACAGAAAGAGTGAGTGGGCGGAAGAATACAAAGAAGCAAAAGCAGCGTAAGTTCATTGCCAGCAGCGGGTGTGGTAAAGCTTTTGATTTGCTTATAGCGATATGCGCGCGTTACTTTGTTTTTGTTTTTTGTTTTTGTATTTGTATTTCGTGTGTGTGTTTTTCGAAGTTCGTTGTTATTGTTGTAGGTTCTTTTCTTTTCGTATTTTTTTTATAATGTTTTTAGTGTGTTGCTGTTGTTAATTTGTTCTGTGTCGTTTTATCCGCGTCTCTTAAAGCCTGCAAGAAATACATATACATACAAACAAATTGAAGTTCAGCTCGTTTATGTAAATTTAACGGTTTATGGGTAACAAGCACGTGCATGCAGTGTTAAATATTCAAATTGGCCGACCGTTGAGTCAGTCGTGCAATCTGGGTCATAACATAACGGTTGTGGACCACATACACATATGTACATACAAACATATGTGATTCTATTGTGCGCGTGTGTATGTGTGTGTGTGGGTGTGGATTCATGCAATTTTTGGATTTTAGTATTATTGATAAAACATGCAATTAAAAATATTGTTTACAGGTGTATTATAAGATCATCGAAGAAAGCGCAACCCAAGAAAGTCTTTAGCCATTTCGAATTTTTGGTGCCATAGGTGCCAGAGGAAAACAATTTTTGTACCCAAAAGGTGTTGGAAAATGCCATAATTACTACAGTTTATACATACGTTTTTAGTGTTTTGTTTTTAACAGGGAAAAGGGAAATCACAAAATATTAATAATACTATGGAGCTACATAAAATATATATACTTAGTTTGGGGTGTTCATAACTTAGGATTGCAAGAACTACATTTAAACCGAAGGGGAAGGTTGGGAAATTGTGTAGATTTACTGCTTAAATAGTTAACGGGCGGGAATTCCCCGATCAATTGTGGTGTTTAACAAATAGTGTTGTAAAAGTGTGGATTTCATTTGATTTGCATAGATAAGTGTTGTAAGCATAGTGTAGTAGATTATTAAGTAGTTTTAGTAACTTTTAATGCCTACTACTAAAGTTATATTAGGTAGTTAATAATCTTATTAGTTAGGTGATAGTGCATGCAAAGTATTAAATGCATGTGGGGCCTTAAAAGGTAAATTGATAGTTTGGATTTATTGCCTGAAACCGCCCCAAGTGGAAGCGGGAGTGAAGTTAGTGAGACCGACTGACCAGTAGTTTGTTTTTTGTTTGGATTTTCTTTTTTTGTTTTTACACTGTAAGCAAGATATTATATAATTAATATATTATCGTTAATTATTTGACCTATATTCGTTCTTAATAGCCTTTAATTTATTTATTTTTTGGATATTATTTATGTTGTTTTTTTTTTCTTTAATTTTACATGGTATGCTAAATTGAGTTGGTTAGCGAGATAAAAGTTAGTATAAACCAAAGATGAAAGACGCAAAATACCCATGTTAAAAGTAGTGTGAAATATTATTAACTGAAATCATATAAATAAGAGAGTATGGTTAGATAAAAAACTCAAAATAAACCAGTTACTAAATGGGTAAAATGTATTAAACTGTTAGTATAAAGTAGTTCATATTAAACCTATTAAAAAATATAATAAATAATAATAATGATATTATGAAATTATGATAATTATTGAATTCAGTTAAAATAGAGAAAATAAAGTTAGAAGGGTTAGAAAGTGTACAATAGGTGTTAAGAAGAAAGTGTAACCTGGTTCAGTTTGACAACACTGAAACAAACTAAAGTAAAACACCACAAAATAATAATTTACAGAAATTATAAAAATATACAAGACTACAAGGACTAAGAGAAGAAATTCGACATACACAATTCGAGAATTAGTTTTCAGTAAAAATTATAATGTATTTTATCATTTCTTTTTCAAGTATTCGTTATTTTTTTTGTTTTCTTTTTTCATTTTGGGTAATTAAAACAAACACATTGAGTTCAGTAATAGAATTGACTACAGTACAAGTACGATACATACATATAATGATAAACTTAATTAAACATACCATATTTGTATAAATTCATTTAATGGATTGATTTCTCTCTCTCTCAATCTCAATATTTAGAAGGAGAGAGTTTTTTAAGGATTTTTAAACATTTCTTGGCTTGTAAGTATAACAACTCATACATGTTTATGAGATCTTTTTGACTTTGTTTTCAAACAAATTGTTGATTCGATAACAGATATTTTTCATTTATCCAGTTTAGATTCAAACAAAACTACCGCCGAGTCGATCCCACTCACCTGCCTCTAGGTCAATATCACCGTTACCATCATCAACAGCATGCAGCTGCGATCGCTGCTCAGATTCTTGTGCTTCTTCTTCAACAATATTACCTGTGGATGAGGGCGTGTTCTTGCAACCGAACCACCAATGAGCTGTGGGTCTTGGGAATGGCGGCGTGGCCGTATCCACCTGATAGGGAAGAGCAGAATATTGAGATTATTATGTGTTTTACATAAGAATCATTTAGTAATTTTGAGTCGAGAGGCTGAACACAAATAACTTATGAATTTGCTACAAATGTTTCTTGTTCTCTGCTGATCTTTTCAACCTACCGCGAATCGTGCATCGTGGAATCGATAGTACTTGTCACCCTTGAAGAAGTACGTGTATCCATTGGTGTATCTAAGCGCTGCATCCAAATTATTTGGCACACCCTCCCAGTTCGAGATGGGCTTGGGATAACTGGCCTTCACCGGCGGCCGTTTGGTGGGATCGAAGCGCCAGAATTTGCTGCCTTTGAAGAAATAGATCTTGCCATTGCCGCCCCATACCATAGCCGCATCCAGATGATCGGGAATGCCAGTGAATCCCTCGCTGATTTCCTTGGGATAAGCGCCATCCATTTGACTGCCCTGATAGCGCCAGTATTGGGTGCCCTTGAAGAAGTACGTCTTGCCATTCTTGTACGTAAATGCAGCATCGATGTTGCCGGGCAATCCTGGCCAGCCCTTGGATATGAGTTGCGGATAACCCTCCTCCACAGAGTCCGTGGTCAGCTTGTAGTACTTGTCACCCTTAAAGGCATAGGTGTCACCATGCTGCGAGTTGAAGAGCGTGTCGATCTTTGAGTCCTTGCAAATGGAATCATCCAGAGGCACCCTTGGTGGTATGATCGATGGTCGCTGTGTGCTGACTGCCGGATGGACATTGGTGGGTGTGTATTGGTTAGTCTTGCGTCCATATAACGATTGAATGGCCGCCTTATCGTCCTCATCCAACTTAAAAACGGGCTCAAAGCCACGATAGAATGGCGCCATTAAAGCTGAGCTCTGATCCGAATGCGAGAGACCCAAAGAGTGTCCAAATTCATGGGCTGCCACCTGGAAAAGATTTGTGCCACGTGGTGAACCAATTGTCCAGAGTTCGGCATCATCAAAATGCGCATCTCCGCCAAAAACAGGGAAGAAAGCGTGGGCCAAAGTACCGCCCTGGCCATCAAAGGCATCGCCATCTCCATGTTCGCTCTCAACGAATCTGTAGAGAAGAAAGAGACAAACGATCATGAGTAACAAAATAAAGAAGAGCAGAGAGCGTAACAATTATATTAATCGTTATTTTTGATGTTTTATACTAAACAATTAATGACTACTCTTAACCTTTTACATCTCTTATTAAGGATCGCTAATAAAAATTACAAATTCATCTTACTTTAATATTTTTTATTTAAATAATATTGCAAATGAGACTTTAAAATTATTTTAATTTTTAATTTATTATACAAAATATGAAATAAAATTAAATCTTAATTGTTAACCATAAAATAGCTTTAATTTTTTATTTTTATCATAAAACCATTTACAAAATATAATGTTCTTCTTTCAAATATGAAATTTTTAATCCAAAAATTAATTTTTTATTTTACAATAAATATATATATATATTGAACCCTTCGAATTAATATATTTTTGTTTGTTACAAAAGTTTAATTTTGATATAAGATATAAGATATTCAAATTAAATTTGAATTTTAAATTGAGAAATTCATAAAATGAGTCAAATTTTTCTTTTTATCATGGTTAAAATCCATTTTAATGACTCTCAAAAAGTATAACATATCAGATAATTTTTCATTCAACAGATTCTTGGAACTTACTTGATTTCAATATGCACTGGTCCCGATGTCTTCCTGGTGAAAGTTAGATCCGTATCCTCGCTCCAGACGGCAAAGGCACGTGCAATTTCCGCATCGACATCGACGCGCTTCAATCGCTTGGGATACTTGGAGATCTTGTAGGTGAGGTTCTTGACACGCCAGCGACTACCCTGGAGCGCATAACGCTTGGATCGACTATCCCCAGTTCCCACACGATCCCTCACACCGCAACGAGGCAGTGACATCAATTTCTTAGTCTCCTCATCCAGTTCGCCAGTGATGTTGAGGCCGGCAAAACTCTGGAATTCCTCTATGGCACTAACCCAGGTATGTTTGTCCTGGAGTCCACTATTGGCCGGATTACGTGCCGAGGCGGGCAGATAACCGAACTGCGACAAATAGATCTGCAATGTGAAAGAAATGCGACAATTGAGTTTAAAGAATGATTGATAGAGTTGCAGGAATAGCATACAAAGGGCGGGAAAGGTAAAGATCAATGGAGGCAACACCAGGTGGCTTGGGAATGCCTCTGATTTATGATGATCCGATAAAAGAAGTTTGCTTGCATTGTAATTGTCCTGCGGCGCAATCCCTCAACTAAACACATTTCCCTTTTCCCCTCGAGTATTCGTCACATTTACGTACAGTGTGTGCAGAAATATAGTTGCCGCATGCAGAAAACAGAAAAAAGCAAAAAACTATCTGACTTGCATAATTTATGACCAAATGCTTGGCATGGCAATGTTTTATAATTTTGTGTGTGTGTGTGTGTGTGTGTGTGTGTGTGTGCTACATGGCGTATACTCAATACCAAGAGCGAGTCACAGTTACGTGACGTTTAATTATGCGATTCAGGTGTGAAAAAAAACGGCCAGTTCTATTGAATCTGAGTCTGAGTCTGAGCTTAAGTCCGAGTTAAGCTTGAATCGAGGAAGTGTTTCGCATTTTATGGCGATTTCAGTTAATTGAACGCATGTAAGTCAAATTAAATTGTAACGCAAATCTTTATAGACAATTGACTAAGCATCTATCTATCTATTTATCTATCTTTTTCTTTTCCAGCACTATAGGAAGTGCTGTGCGAGGTTAAAGAGAGAGAAATAGGCACCTAACGGTATAGCGAAGCCCAAAAACAATTAAAAACATTCGTTTTATTCATTGTCTAATTACAAGACTTTACTTAGTTGTTGCTTGCACTAATTGCAGCAATTACTTTAGTATATATATCTTAGTTTGTGTGTATATATATATATTTATTATTTTCTTTAAGTCTCTTTATGTTATTGTTTATATCTTCTTTAACGTAATATACGATTGGCATGTGAAACATGTTCCTCGACTCGATGTGTCGCACATTTTAATGGCATATGAAATACACTGTACATATATGTGGCACACATACATACATACATACATACATATAATGATGTAGTTGTACTGCCAAAATTAATATAAGTAGAGACTGAAATTGTCGGCTCAGTTTTATTTATTTTTATTATTCCGTTTTTTTATTTGATTTTATTTTATATAGAATCTTTTATGATATTGCCATTTATTTAAGTAGCCGAGGAAGTAAACATTTCGTTTTTAGTATTCATCCTAAGTAACATACTTAATAATCTGGGTGGTTGGCGTGTGGTAGCCACTGTGTAGGGTAGGTGAGGGGAGGGGAAGGGAGGGGCCTTAGACCCGCTTTAAAGGTAAATGAACTCGCTTTTGTGGCTCTGTTGTGCTTTTCCTGTAAACATGACTCTGACAAGCGACAGACAGACAATCAATCTGTAAAGTCAGAGGGATCAGAGCTACAGAATCGGGAACACAAGCAAAAAAACAAAGAGCTATACGATACGATACATTTTTATATGCAAATCATTTGCAATTTGCGTTCCGCTTTGCTGTCAAAATTATTACACAATAAAATTAATCTACGTCTCTCTTTTCCGCCACTTCCTCTTGCTCCCTTCTTTCTTTCTTTCTGTCACACTGTTTGTCCGTTGTTTTCATAGCACCAGTGTAATGTCATTGTATTTAAAATGCAGATCGAAGAGGGGAAAAGAATTACCTATAGCTGAGCTCCATTCATCAACTGTTGCTGAAGGAAACCAGTTAATAAATCAAATAAATTAAATAAATTTCTATTCTCTAGAATTTTTTGTATGTATATTTTAATCACATATTTTAGAAAATTCCCCCCGTGAAGATAAGCCCAAATTTATTTTCATTCTTTTATTTTTTTGTTTTAATATTTTAGAACTTATTTCATATTTTAACAACAATTGACTTAAGAATACCAATTTTTACTGTTATATTAAAAAATTGCATCAAAGTTTAATAAGAAAACAAATTTTAATAAAATAATAGTTAACGTATTACTTCTTAGGTTTGTTGAAAATTTTTGAAAAATTTGTTCTTAGTGAATCAATAATTTTTTATCAATAAAAAATTTAAAGATAATAAAAAATTATTATTATTATAAATTATCTTTAAAGTTAATTCCTATAAAAAATATTGAAATATTTTCTGCACCTTTTTATTATTAATTTAAATTTTATAGAACATTTTATCTTCGTTGCAAAGTTTTAAAATTTATTGTGCCTTTTCATTGCAGTGTACTTGGCATTGTGGCAAGTGTTGGCATGTTGAGTGTTGCAGCATATCAAGAGGCACTTGAACATTTTGTATGCTCACATTTTGGGCGGTTCCCATAAATCGACTCATCGCTTGAGTCTTGGGGACAAACAGAAAATAAGTTGACCTTGTCGTCGTATAGATAGAGAGAGAGAGAGAGAGAGAGAGAGAGAGAAGGAGAGAGCAAGAGAGAGAGAGAGGGGAGTAAAAGGAGGAAGCTACAGTTATAGAATAAAGTTAATTGCGAATTCCAGTAGATGCTCGTCTTATGCATTTTGTAATTAACATAATTGCCGCATTTAAAATGCAACAAATTAAATGAGGAGCTGCCACTGCAACTGCAACTCGTGGGAAATACATGAAAGTAGCCGCTGGCCAGACACGCGCATTGAAATTCCAATTTCAATATAAGTATTATTTTCAACATTCATTTTCGAACATGATGTGCACGTAGAACAAGTTTATGACACGGGTTAATAAATCTTAACTTAACTTGTCAACGGCAACTGCAACTACCAATGAGTTGGCCCAGTCACAGTAACAGTCACAGTCAGAGGTCGAGTTGGCTTTATTCCTGATAAGATACGAGCAGTGTCAGTGTAAATACGAGTTAAATATTAGGAGAACAGTTCGTAGAACGTTTCGATGAGTGCTTTATGAGCTTATCATTTGACTCGTGTCTGACATACAGAAATGATTCATTTAAGTTGCTGACAAACTTTTCGAGTACCTGTAAGCGAAACGAATCAAATGCGTCAGAATGTGTCGAATTTGAGAACGGAAGTGTTAAGCGGAAATGGCTTTATAAATTGTAGATACACGTAGTCAAAGATATACAGCAAAAATATCGAGAATTCCGAGAATAAAATAAGTGATATAGAATTTTTAAAATTGAGTATATTTATTGAATTTAATTTAGGTAATTCCCTTTCATTAATATTATATATATATATATATATATATATATATATATATATGTATATAAAATTAATGATATAGAATTTTTAAATTGAGTATATTTGTTGAATTTAATTTAGGTAATTCCCATTCATTATACTCCTTGCAAAAATTAATATTATCATAGCTTCTAAAGAATCTCTTATTTAAATTAAATTTTTACGATTTTATACGTATATTTTATTCTAAATAAGTACTTTAAAAATTTAAAAAAAACCCAAGATTTTTCAACTTGAATTTTAAAATGATTTTTTATTCTGTGAATAAGTTATCTCATTTTTTGGGTCAGTCCATATAATTTGGCATTTGGTATTACAAAAACTGCACAAATTATAGAAATTATAGTGGAAATATGTTATTTGTATAGTTGGTTCACGTATCGGCGCTCGCTGAAATTGCACTTCAATTTACAACACAGACACCAGAGACATTGACACAAATTGCCACATACACAACTAATAACAAATGTGCCACCATTTTCAATGTTAGAATGTTGCCTGCCTCTTTTGCTGTTGCAAAATGCAAATGGAAAAATGGAAAAAAAAGAAATGGAAAATGTCAACAGGCAGAGTGGGGTTAAAACTCAAAGCAGACACTTGAACTGAGCACTCTGCATTTTGTCTATTACTGACCTCTTTGCCTACTTTGCCAGCTCACTAGGCTGCCCCCACCTCCGACTCCCCTGACTCTCCTGACTCCCCCTTACCCCATGTGGCATACAAGCTGTTGGTTCAGGTGGCAATTGCAGGAAATGCCTAAAGGGCTTTACATTTCAAAGCCAGGCTAAAAAGTTAAACAAACTGCATGCACAGCAAGTGAGCGTAAACTTTTCTTACTCACTGTGCATTAAATAGTCTACTTCAGGGTGATTTTTGTCTGTTAGGAATATACATTTCTAGCACCTGGGAATTCTAAGCAGAGCTTGATAATTAAATAAGAATTGCAGTTGACTTTGGAGCAAGTAAAATTGTTAAGTCGGGATCATTGACCTGGTCGAAAAAGAATTGTGTAAATTCCGTTAGTTTGCGTGTTTGACCCTTGGCTTAAAGGCGGTGCTAAGTCCGTATATTTCCGTCTAAACAAGACCAGGACATGCATAAATTATAAATAAGCGCCGTACGTTTAGTTTTTACACTTTTCTCCTTTTTTCCACTTTCTACATTTTACTTGACCGGAAATTGATGAGAAAATTGTATTTGCCCGGCAAGAGGGTGGCTAACACCCAGAGTGTGTGTGTGTGTGTGTGTGTGTTTGGATAGTTATACGTGTCTAGGTCTAGGTATCGTTAGGGTGCGTTGCTGACGCTTTAAATTTCCAACTGGTATTTGGGTCAAGCAGCGTGAGGTCAATGACTGAGAACTGCGAACTGCAAGCTGCGAGAAGGAGTTAGCTACGAGTACCTATTTAGTACTTATTAAAGCCTAGACCCAATTTAAAAGACGCATTGGGAAAGCGATTGCAGTCAGAAAAAACCAGGGACTATAATTATGACTAATAATGGAAAGTTATTTTCTAATTAACAAAAATATTTTAAGTCTCCATTTTTGATCTAAAATTATAGTATGTATCTGGTTTAAAAAACTATTATTTTTTAAATTCAATAAATAAATTAAATAATAATAGAAAAATAATTTTTATTCGAAAGTCATAATATATCTGCACCTTATTTTTATTAACAAAAACGCAAAATTAAAATTAAATGCATATCTGAAAAATTCAATATTTATTCCAAAATTAAAGTTATATTTAAATTTTCACTTTAAAAATTTACAATAAGTATTTTATAATGATTAAAAAAATTACATATTTAATTACATCATAATTCATCGCTTTCCAGGTCATACAAGAGTTTAAATAATATTTGAATAGAAATTATATATATTGTATTTTGGTTACCATTACCTTATTCAAAAATAAGCATGTATAAGTATGAGATTATCCCATTCATCAAGATAATTTTTTCAGCTTTAATTTTTTCAAAATCATGTCTTTTATTTGCGATCCCTGGTCACCATTATAAGCCCCGCCAACCAGTTTGGCTCGTTTCTCCTAATGATTACATCATTGAAGAAAAGCGAAAAGCTAAATCGAAGCTGGTCTTTAAATGGTCATAAAATAACGAGGGAGCGACTGCAACGGAGCAATTGAAAAAACTGGGCCAAATCCGTCTCTAAAAAGGTGCCGAAAGTTGCGCAACTTCGTAATCAGGCTAATGTGAACCGGGTGCCAAACAACAACAACAAGTACAAAGGAGGTGGCTAATAACTTTGTCAGCTGCGAAATTCCCATAAAAAAATTTGACATTTAACCCCATTTGAAGGTGTATTTTGACTCGTTTTTTAGCCACGGTTAATTTACGGCACGATAAATAAGCTCCTGATGCTAAGATAACAAAAGTGTTATATGCTAAACTTAAAAAACCTGCTGCTTCTAGTTGACTGACAAAAAAAGGATTCACATTTTGTGTTTTTTCGTACGGACTTATACCCTATGTAGACGTTGCAGAGAAGAGTAGTTTGATTTAAAATGCTCTTTTATAAAAACAAAAAAAATGTTTGCTTTTAAAAGAAAATGTTTTTTTTGTAAATTATCGAATTTTTAATTTGCAACAACTTGAGAAGTAAATTTTTTAGACATATTTTCAAATATTTTATAACCTTGAGATGATTCTTATATATATTAATAATTATATATAATAATAAAAAAATTATTTTTTGAATTTAAAGTATATTCAATAAAATGTTGCATTTAATGTATTCTTAAATGATTTATTTAGAGGGTATCTATCAGTAGGCATATTAGATTTGGTTTTTTTTCTTTTTATGGCGCTGTGACCTTAGGATGTTCCGCACAAAATATCATTTGTTTGAGCTGTTAACATTTGCTTTCTACTTTTTGCATACGATGCTTGCGTTTTCAAAATGGCAAGGTTATCCTGTTTAGTTGTTTACCTGGTTGCCTGTTTACCTGTTTGCCTGTTTACCCGTTTGGCATCCTTTTGTTAACACCTCATGAAGGTCGCACACGCGCCACATGACTTTCAATTTTTTCACTTTTTTCCCTGTTTTTTTTTGTAGTTTTTCAGCTGCATTTTATCCAAATCAATCAAACGAGCAAACTCAAACTTTTTTCGCCAGTCATTATAACGAGTAAGTATATGTTTTTTTTTGAGAGTTAGTTTAACTTATTGATTAGCTGGACGTCAAGTTTTGGGTCTGTTTTTGTTGCTGTTGCTGCTGTTTTTCCTGCTGTTTTTCTTGACGCTGCGTGACGCACGCAAAAATTTGCGGTTAATACGCATCGAATTTTCTTAGGGCAACTTTCGCCCAGTTGCCTAACAATTATAATTAGCTATATACGTCATTATTGAAAGTACCATGTAACTTTTTCGTCTTTTTTTCTTATTATTTTTCTTTTTTTTCTGCCAGCTTTGGCCAGTTATTTTTAGTCAAAGTTTTCTCTGCATATTGTAGGCTCTTTTAATTAGACATTGTTCTCTTTTTTCGCTAAAAAAAAAAACAAAACCAAGTCAGACAGAAAGAGACAGAGACTGAGTTCTGAGCTCATTTCAATAAACTGTAATTAACCTTTGACAGCTGAACGCTTGTTTTTATTAAGTATACGCAGCGTATGACGCGTTGCGAGGTCTTTATGTGTGTGTGTGTGTGTGTGTGTGTGTGTGTGTGTGTCAACACTGGGGTGATATATTTATTAAAGGTGCGCTGCATTATGTCTTAATCACAATGCACTCTGAGTCAGTATTCGCTTTGTGTTTCATTTGATTAAAATCATTGACGATTTATATGAAATATTAAGAGCTTTTTTAACGATGCAAATGTAAAGCAATTTGTACAAGTTACAACAAAAGAAAGACAACTAAATTCTGGAAATGACTCATTTAGTAAATAATCATCAAAAGCCATGTGGAGATAACAAACTAAAACAATCAAATTCAAATGCAGTGCGAGATAAAAAAGTAGATAAATAAATAATAAGAAAAAAAAAGATAAATACAAATACGAAATAAGCTATTGAACAATTACAAAACTAGACTTCGACTTTGTCTCGAAGTTTTCTGAAAGATTTATTGGAGAATTGTGACAAGAGTAGAAAAAGAATAGAAGACTTCTATTTAATTTGTCTGACATTGAATTGAGACAAACTTGGAGCGCACAATATTGACGTATGTCTATTCTATGAACATCATTATCATCATGATCATCGTCATTATCATAATCGCTGTCGTTTTGGGCGACTGGCCAGCCAAATGGCCATGCAAGTTGGCAACGCGTTTTAAATATCAATTAGTCGTCAATCCGTTCCGAACAAGGACAACAAAACTCGAAAAGTTTTTTTATTTTCATTATTTAGTTCTAGGCACGCAATCGAAAATGGCGCGTGCTCAAATCGATCGCATTGATCGATAACTGCTATCGATAGCTTTGCACTTGTTACATAAATGGTCAAACAGGAACTGAGAGAATAAGATACATTTCCCCAACTCTCCTTCATTTTAGTTAGAGGTGTGTCTGGATTCTGATTCCACCTGCTGCGTTATTTTTTTTATTAATTTTATGCAGATTGCAATCGTGCAACAAGAGAAAACACTTTGTGCCGCAAAACGTGACAACCTTGTCAGGCGAATCATGAGTATTATAAATGCTCTGCTCCCCCAACTTATCCACCACCCCCCGCCAATGTCCTCCAGTCACGTGCCAATTGCAATTTATATGACAATTTGTTGGCGGATTTTGTGTCAGGAATTCGTGGCAACACTGAGATTCGCCTGGGGGAGATTTGCATGCTGCAACTAAACGATAAGCATGACAACAATTTGGCTGGCATTAGACGGATAATCAGCTCAGCTGGAAGTCAAAGTCAAAGTCTCAATTCAATTCAAGTCTCAATCGAAGTCTCAGCTCATCATCAGCTACTTCATATTAATGACATGCAAGCTCAGCTCAACGATTTGCAATCTCGCATTAGTAGTCATTAATAGTAGTCATTACTAAGTTTAAGCAAACGGAAAACAATTGATTAAATCGCAGATTAATGTGTCAAGTGAACATGGAGGTGATGTATAGCCTTAAGCTAAACATTGATATTGGAAAAATAAAAAAAAATAATTATAATTGTTATAATTCAGTTTTATCCTTAGTGCATGCGGATGGAAATATTGTGAGGCACTAAGAAAAAGTGAACATGGAGGTGCTGTGAAGACAACTAGTAAGGATCAAGAAATCAAAAGCTAAGCTTAATTCAAGTTCAACTCTGCAGTTAGTTGATGAGGTGGGATATAAAGTATAAGACAATAAAATAAAGTGAACATGGAAGTGCTGTGAAATGTTTGCAAACTGAGATAGTAATAGAGATATAAAAAATATAAACATTTAGATGCTGTTATGCTGTCTTCTAAATTTAGTAAGCTGAGAAAGCTAAAAGGCAAAGAAATAAAGTTAACATGGAGGTGTTTCCTCTATAAGTTGTCAAATAGAAAAAAAAATAAATCTTATTTTTAGTCCAACTTATAAGTTGTGGATGAGAATTAAAGTTTGAACATGTAAGCAGAAAAAGTGAACATGGAGGTAATTTTAATGTAAAGTTAACTTGTAGTTAATCAAGCTAACTAAAAAACAACAGCATCATTCCTACTCTATAAACGGAAAAATACAATCTTTCATCTATCATCTTTGGTGTCTTATCGTTAAGATAATTAATCTAGACAATTTGTGGCAAATAAAAGTTAATTAGACCACTGTAATTGCATGTCAGATGGCATGTGACCAACAATTGGAATTGAAATTGAAATTGTCAATGTCATGACCAGAGATCAACACCAAAGGCAACTTGGCCAAAGCAGCAATTAAGCAACAACGTGCACAGAGACGGAGAGCGAGAGAGCGGGAGAGAGAGAGCAAAGGTGCGAGAGGGAGAGAGAGAGGACCCAAAAGACCCCCAAAAGGAGAAACTAAGGTCAGTTAACATGGGCAATAACAATATGCAATGAATGAATGCATTGCGTGCAGATGTGAGTGGAATAATTGCCAATGTGGCATGTGTTGCACTCACTGACGATATAAGCACACGATATAAACATATTCTAATATACATTTCTATATATTTATACCTACATATGATGTTTAGTATTATTATTAAAACAACTGCCAATTATTCGCTGCGATTTGTCATTAAAATCGGAAGTAAATAAAACTAAATAATCTAATAAAAGATCATTTAATATTCATACTATATGCAGTCACTAATTAGTCAATGCTGCTATTCAGTTTACTTATTCAATATTTATTAATATATATATATCGTGTCATTAATTAAAACTTCTATTATAAAAATCATAATTGATAAATACTCTAAAAGAAGATTCTTTAAAAAACTTGCAGAACAAATTTTAAACAATTAAGAAATTGACATTATATATTTTAAATTGAATCAGGGATATGTTAAAGTTAACATATTGAAATTGAAATCTTGTCATATTTTGGAGATTTGCAGGCAAAAAATTTTGCTCTACAATTTGTGATTTTATTGCGATTTTTTGTAAACTAAATAGCAATTCATATTATATTTATAATAATAATTTATTATAGTTGTGGCTGCATTATACCTTTGTAATTAAGTAAATTGTTTGATTAACTTTGACATGACAGCAATGCAATTTAATTTGATTGAATTGAAATAAATTTATAAAATTGTCGTTAAAGCTGCAATAAATACAATTTTATTTGTTTGTTCTTTTAACTCTGTCTCTCGTTTATTTACTGCTTACGCTTTGCTCTGACATTTAAGCCAACTGCACAATTTGGCCAATTAGTTGGCAAACACTTTGGCACAAGTATTGTGTTGATTTTCTTGCAATTTCTGCACAACTTCGAGAGAAGTCGAAGTATTTGCTACTTTTACTTTATTGTAAGTTTATCTTAATGTTTAGTTTATGCATTGTATATTTTATTGAATCACTTACCTCGGCTTGTGACGTTGAGGTAACTGGAACACTTTGAGCTGCCACAAAAATGGACAGCAATGTGCCCAGAATTATGAACACGGATGCGTAGCTTTGGCAGGTGTTGGACATGTTGTAGCTGTTGTTGTTGTTGTGTTGTTTGTTGTTGTTGTTGTTGTGGTTATGTCTAGGGCGCACTTTGAACTTCAAGTCGTGACTGAAGTTGTAATAACAACTGCGCACTGCAAATAGAAATAGAAATAGAATTGCAAAAAGGTCAATTAATATTTCATACAGGTGCCATGCTAAATCCAACAGACAGCTAAATACATAGAAAGCAAATCAAAAAAAAAAAAGAAAATAAAGAGCAGGCCAAGTGCAAAAGGGCGAACGGAAACAGTTGCCCCATTTTTTCTACCATTTTTGCTACCATTTTTCCTTTGCCCCAATGGGAAAAAAGTGCCAACAGGTTGACTGCGGCCTTTGCAGTTTGCAACTTGGTCTAAATGGCACACATTTTGGTGCCGGCAACGACTAACGGAAGTGCTGGCGTACTACGTCAAGTTATAGCCAAGTTGTAGCCAAGTTCTGGCTCATAGTGTGTCGTAGTAAAAATTGGTAGTAACTGACGTCAGCTGTTTGTTGTCGTTGTCGTTGTTGTTGTTGTTGTTGCTGTTGTTGTCGTTGTTGATTGCAGCCGCAGTCATGTGTCCGCCTCACCTTTGTCTACACTTGAACTTAAATTTAGACTAAGTTTAGACCATATTATAATTTAAATTTAGACTGTAAATAGAGGCACAAGCATTAGAAGCCTCTGTTTTATATGATATTTTAAAAATAGCCAAGTCTTTGTTTTATATGATGGTCCAAAAATAGCCAAGTTAACAAAATTTTATGACAACCATGTAATGTATACGCCACGTTTTCAACTCAAGAGAGGGAAATATAGAGCTAGTTTATGGCTCTATAAAGATGGCTAAAAGCTGCTAATTTGACGTTTGGTAACTGACTAATTGCAGTGATAACTGCAGTGACAACTGCAGTGTCTACAGAGTGCAAAAATAAATAGACATTGCACAAAGAAAACTGTCAAATTCTTTTTATTTATTTAATTCCGTATTTTTGTTTTATTTGTTTGTTATTCAACCTTTTACTTCTTTATGTTTATAAGAATATATTTGCTTGAACTATTTGTATATTTTATTACGACTTTTTTTTAGGGCTAGTAGATTTAGTAAATTATATGTGTCTGTGAAATAAGCGATAAATGATATTAAGTATACGTCAGAGTAGGCATACAAAACTAAGTTCTTGGCTTTAATTATATTTTTAAAAGAGTCTTCTCTAACATTTTTTCTTAAATTATATATTTTACTGAATTTTCTCTTTTACTTTTTTTTTAAATTATTTTATCAATTATTTATTAAAATATATATTTTATTAAACGTATTAGATTGTTTTTTATTTATTTGCTTAAGTTTTGTATATATTTGTATATATTTTACACCCTCTTGGGGCTCGTAAATTTGGAGCAGTGCAATTTTGTCTCTGACATCAGCAGTGTGAGCGATAAGTGATATCAAGTATACGACAAGTGGCGCGCACTTTTCAACGCCAAGAGCCGAAAGTAAACGACAAAAAAAAAGAGAAGACAAGAAGAGAAGTGAAGAGAGAGAGAGAGAGAGAGAAGGGACAACAAAGACTGAAATGTTTTGTGCTTCGGGTGTGTCGCCCAGAAGAAACAATATTTGCTGATGATACGCGTAAGTCTGCATTTTGTTGTAGTTGTTCCCTTGATTGTTGTTGCCATTGACTAATCGCTGGGGATTTTCAATGTGGACACGGGAGTTATATATCTATATAATTCTGCGCCTCTCTAGGTGCCTCTAACTCACACAATTGGTTCAACATTCAGTGTGATTATTTATATATAGATATATTTTGTGTTTGTTTTGTGGGTTTTTGGGTGAATATTTAGATATAACAATGATAAACAGTTTAACTTTGTTGGGGAGAGGGTAGGTGAAGAGTGTCAATTAGCCAATGGGTTGAAGGTCGTTGCTATTTGGGTTTAAGGTTAAAAAACTGGCACCTGTTTATGGCTACGCTTCACTTGGTTGCTCTTCCTCTTCTCTCCCTTCGTTACTCTAGCCCCCCTTTTACTCCCAATCATATATAGTCGCTATAACAATGAATGTTTCTGCATTGTTGTTTAATCAATACGCGCAATTTTGCGGCATTCTGCGAAGGGAAGCGGAATCAATAGCAATTGCATTTAGTTTGAAGTGAGGTTTTTTTTGGGAGCAACTTTTTATCAGCACATTACGTATACGTAATGTGGAGCATTAAGAAACACGCTCACAACCCAGAAATTTATGCTATATATGTTAATGTGATTTCTACATTTCAAAAGAAATACTTAAATGTAACTTACAAACATAAATTGATTTCATATTCAAAAAACATACACAGTATTTGCTTATCGCTGGGTTTATTTTTGTCATAAAACGTATTTAATTATCAGTTGGAATTTTTGCCAACCTGTTTAGCACCGGTTTTAGAATTTTGGGCATACACTGAGAGAAAACAGCAAGGCATATGTAGAAAATAAATATTTCTTATTCAAGCTTTTTATAGAATTTGTGGGGAAATTATAATAGATAACTGACTATGACTATTTTAATTTGATACCAATTTTAAGCGTTCTTTTCTCGCAGTGCTATGTATGACGTTTGTGTGTATTTCCAATTTATTGGACAGTTTGTTGTTTTAGAAAGATGCGGCATTGCACAATGGGTATCTTGGTGTCTGTGTGTATGTTGTATTGTTGTGCCAGCTTATCAGCAATAATTTTTTCACTTTTCAGAATTCTCGAACCTGTTGAATTTACCCATTGATAAGAATGTTGAGTCGATTTATGCTTCAGGGCTGTGAATTACCAAATATTTTCAATAGCCAGCGGTCTTTAGTGAGTCAAGTAATCGAAATTATTGGTATAGAACTTGACCTTAGAGATATGTAAGTGAGATATGAGTATGGTGAATCAACCAAGCAGCGGACAGAGTGAATAATAGCTAAAGTGGAATGAATTTGAATGAATATTGGTTCTTTGCCAACTTCTATTCCCTAATGATTTTTCATCTATGGTATGATGATGCTTACATGTTAATTGTGAGACGTAGATCAATGAACTGCAGCAGCAACAGTTACAGTTGTTGTTGTTGTTGTTGTTGTTGCTTTCTTTGTTCCTCTTTTGATTGTGGTTGCACGCAACACTTTAACAAATTGATTAATTAGCTCTCGTTGCATATATTAAAACCGAGTGTGTGTGGGCGTTGAGTTATTAATTGATTCTTTGATATAATCACAAGTTGACGATTCCTTTCTTTTCTTTTGTTTTAATTAATTTCAAAAATTCGAATTGCACTAATTGACGACACACAACTGACAATATCCGCAATGCAACTGAAACGGTCTAAAAAAACGGCACAACGAAGTTTAGTTCACTTTGCAATTGCTTGCAACTGTTACTTTTGGCTGTAACTGTTAAATAAAATATGTGTGTGTGTATTTATTGTTAAATATTTTTAATTCGTATTCGTTAATCGCCGCTAAACACAACCGCACAGAGCAGCGCGCAAATTTCAACTGATCCCCAAACGCATGACAAACTGCGATCGAAGCTCTGCTCTGCTCTGCTCTGCTCAGCGAAAGCTTTTGCAGTTGCGCACAAAAGCTTTCGCACGCACACGCAACAGTTGACGTCAACAGCGACTGTAACAGGAACAGCGACAGCGGCGCTGGCATTAACAGCGTAGCAGCAATGTAAACGCTTAACAGTGAAGATTCCAATGCTGTCAAACCTGTTGCTGTTGTCGCTGTCGCTGCTGCAGTTGCTGAAATATCTTAAGGCTACGCTCTGTGAGGGAATCGCTTGTGTGAGTAATGCGAATTTCTTGGAATCCACAACATGTGTCATACTATTAAAAGACGCACAGACAGAGGCGGCAACAACAACAACAGCGCTTTTGTTAACTGTTTAGCGTGCGCTTTGTTGCCGCTTAACTAATTTGCATTTTTTTAACAGCTTTACAGTTTCCAGTTTACAGATCTCATTTGACACTTTACTGTCGACTGCTGTTTCTTGCAAATATCGTGCAATTTCCGTTGAATTTCTGTGTGTGTAGGTGTTCCTAATGGGAAATCACTCGATACACAAATTTATGAATGAATTTTAAATTGAATTTTCGATTTGAGTTTTGCTTTCGATATTGTGGTTTCTTATTTCTCAATGAATATTACTCATGAGTAATCTCTGTATACATAAGTGTGTGTGTATTTACAAATAAGGCGTCATGAGACAATTAACACTGTTCGGTGGCACACGCCTTCTGGTCTGTCAGTGCGACAGACTTACAGATAGACTGGGAACTAACGTTCTACTATTAGTTAAGATGGGAAATAAAATACCCTCTCTATAAATAAATGCTAAATATTTTCCAAAGATCAGATTTGATAAAAGATATGTGTGTAAAGTAAACTTGCATTTATTACTTTCACTACAAATATTTTTTTAATTTATTGCATTTATTTAATATGACAACCTTAGAGAAAAATACTTAAACATTATCTTATAATCAAAAAGCTTTTTCTATATTTTTTTTACTTTAAACTTAACATTATTCTCATAAAACTAGGAATTTAAAAAAAAATCCATAGAGAGCACAGTTTTATTTTATTTTTCTAAAGACTGAAAACATTTCCATGATTAAATGATCAACTGTGATTTTAGCGTAATTACAGGGTATTGAATTGACGCCTCTCAACTATTTGTTGTTCTTACACTTGTTAGGCACCAAAGATCATATAAAAAATTTGTAAGATTTTAGTCATGATTTGCTTAGCATTCTTAATAAATAAACAACTGAGTGTGTGTTGGTTTTTGTGTGAGTGTGTATTTGGCTTTTACCCCATTGCCTATTAGCATCAATTGTACACAAAGATATTAATGTCTGGGTTTATAGCTCGACTGAATCAAGTTGTGAGTCAGCAAATTACCCTCCAATCCCTTTTATTCCCTTGTCTTCTGGGGAATCGACTAGTAGGCACAGATGCTGGGCACGTGAAGTAAATTGCTCAATGTACCATATACTTAGTACAGTAGCTGCAAATTATATGCGCATATGTATGAATAGTGGAAATTTACAGCACAGATTCGACTGCAAATGAAATGCGCACATGTGTGAAATTTAATGTCAAACTTAAAGATTGCAGTTCGAATACTGAAAATGGAAAACAGCAGTTCGAACAAAAGCCCAAGAGATTGAGGAAGAACTCAAGCATTGAGAAACTGAGAGATTGAAGAACTGCAGAACTGGGAAATTAAAGAACTGATAATCTGAAGAACTGGTACTCGACCTCCCGCCTCTTTTTATGGCAATGACAACTTGCAGTTGTTTCTTTTCAGTCCCATCGAACTTGCAGCTTCCCTTGTTACAGTTGTACCCAACTCCCTCTCCCTCCCCTCTCCTTCCCCAGTCAATCCTCCTCTTTGACTTGAACAATGAAATATTTATGAGTCTCCCATTCAGCCTTTTTGTTGTCAACTATTTATACTTGTATTTATAGATTTGTGTTCAGTTTATAAAACTGTCCAACGGTTCATTGCCATTGGCAATGAGAACTGCAAAAAGAGAACAGAGAAATAGAGAAATGAACTCACAGAACTCTGCTAAAAACTCACAATTAAATCGCAAACAAATAGCAAAATAATAACCATATTTTGATCATTATGATATAAAATATAAAATAGTAATTGTTGCTGTATTTAATACTGATTCTTAACGCAATCACGTCACGGTCAGTTCGGCCATTCACATATTGTTTGTTATTGACATTTGTATTTGAATTTAAATTTGAATTTGAATTAGAATTTTCCACAATATGCCTACGTGCTGCATTTGTTAATGTTCAGTGAAGAACAATCGGAACCCAAATGACACTCACTTTATAATGCAATCAAAACTGCAGCACATAAATTCATATATATATATGGATGCACATTAGTGATAGGTATTACAATGATTAGATCAAGCAGGAAATACATTTGTTTAACTAAACAATAATCGAGGAAAATACTAGATGAAAAGAGTTTTTATTTAATCGTTTTGAATACAGAACAATACAATATGATCTTACATTGACTGAGAAATAATAGATTTGTAAATCAATCTAAGCAAAGATAATAAGATGGATACAATAATAAATGAATAGCATATGTTTTAAGTTACTTCAACGAGAGGAGAATCGAGAAAAGATTTAACTTTGAGTACAAAATTATACTAAAAGATAAACGAGTTTTTATAAGTTAATCGATTTGAGCAGAGATAACTATTTTATTTTTTTTAGATCCAAGTACGACTTAGAAATAATAATAAAAAAATTAAATTACTAATTAATCGATTCGGTTAGAGAATTAAAACATACTATAAGTTTGACTTTGAAATAAAAAAAAATGAATAATTGGAAGATAATATAAACTGTATGTCAATTGATTTAATATATTCACATATTTGTTTATTTATTTTTAAAAATATTTGATTTCAATAAAAATTGTTTTTTTTTTTTTAATTGTTTAAAGAGTCACTAACAAACAAAAACAATAAAAAAAAAAACAAACTTAATAGACCCCTGTACTTTTTTCAGTAAGGGGTCTAAATAAGGTTATACATTTTTTATGTTGTCTTTAAAATTTCTAGACTCTAGAATGTAGACTTACAATACATAATAATAAATGAAGAGATTTTGATATTTTCAATTTATTATTATAAATTGGTTCATCTAATATGAAATTCAATATGATCTAATAATCTGCTCTCTGAGTCACTCTCTGCACATAATATTCTAATATTTTTAGCGGCTTTTGGGAAGGGGGAAATGACTCATCAGGTTAAAGTTGGCTTACTTACCACAGATTGCTGAATGTAGAATTATGGCAATTGTAATAATTATGGAATAGACTGAAGCATATGTTGTTTTTAACCAGCTGATAAGAATCAGCGCAAATATTGCACACACACTTTGTAGGATTGTTATTATTATTGTTGTGGTTGTTGTTGTTGTTGTTAGATCTTATCAGATTCAGACCACAAGATTGGCCAGTTTAGCTGATTAGATGAAGGCGTCGCGATTCGACTCCGTTGATAAGTCGAGAAATAAGACAGCTGTCACAAGGCTAACTCTCTTGTTTCTATTCTTAGCTATAATAACTAAATTTACTAATATATGTTGCTTAGTTCAACTGGCAGTTTTCTGTATATATATTTTTATCACTTGGCCAGTTAGCGACTATGAGAGAACTATGGATATGGATACTATGGGTACTACTCTGAGGTGGGTGAGCAACAAATTCGAATCAAATTCGAATTGAATGAAGCGACTTCGTGGATTACGCGAACCGTTTCATAGCACGTTCCGTGTGCGACTCCCGTTTGTTGTTTAGCCACTGTCTCGGCGTTAACTTTGCATTCTCTCTCTCTCTTCCACTCTCCCGCTCTCTTTCTCTCTTACTCCCTCTCTTTTGGTCTGTTGCTGATTCGTGGTGGCCTGGCCAAAGCTAAATTACTCGTATATTCGCTGTTAACTTGTCTTTATGGCGTTTCTTTGGCGCGACAACGCCGGCGACGTTCGTCTCTCTCTCTTTCCATGTGTGTGTGTGTGTGTGTGTGTGTATGTGTATGTGTGATATGAATTCTAATGGTAAGAGTATTACCTATTACCTGTCCTAGCTGTACATACATATACATACGTCTTGAGTCTGTGCCCGCATTCGAAGTTCTAACAATGAGTTTTTCCAATTTTACTTAAACTTTGTCTTACTTATAATATCTGGATATTACTCTAAGAACAATGCTAACTCTATCACATAAGAAACATACTGAATTCTAGAGTATAGTCGAATTTAAGAATATAATGGCTTGCATTTTGAAGTCTGAATTTAAGTATATTGGGTTTTTTGACTATTTTTTAAGTCCGAATTTGAGAATATTGGGGATCTTATTTTTAGATCCTGTTGCCATTAAAAATTGACAAATAAAAATTGTCTTCCATTCATAATTTTATTATATTCAAAAATACAATTTTGTAGCGTGAATTTATAATTATTCGTTATGAATATTTATTTTTTTTATGAGAATTAAGATCACCGAACTCTTAAAACCGATGGGTTTATATTTCTACCCTCAAGTTTCTGAACTTTTTATTCTATGTAGCATTGATCTTTTTTTTTTTAGGAAAAAAATATAATTATTGTGTGATTTTTAAAAGTATTTAAGTTTTGGTGCTTGCACCCGAGCTTTATTACTTAGTAACCATATGATTCAATCGGTATTTTAAATTTAAAATGATTATACTTTACGTAATACGTATAATTCTAAAATGGTTCTTTATATAAATTGAAATAATTCAATGATTAGTGTTATGACTTATTAACTAATCGTAAGTTGAGCATTTTTAGAAACTCAAAGTTTTATTTTAAATTTTGTGAATACTCATAAGTAATAGGTATTTATATCAAATATTGTATTCCACAAATTACTACGAAATGTGTGAGTAAGAGTGTACGATGTTTGCCACAAATAATTGTGCTTTTTTTTGCTGTTCTATTTAATATTATAGTTCAGGCTGCATTTGGAACGGGCGTCGTCGCTTGTCGAGTCACGCGACTAACAATAAACATAAAATACATACACACATATACATATATATACAAAGTCGAAGTGGTTGCTTTCATAGGAATAACTAGAGAATAATTTCCTGCCACTTTTGTGTGGTCAAATTGGCCACAGGCATAGAAAAAGTTACCATTGTTGCCCTGGACTCGAGCAACAGGCCATAACAAATGTTCTAAAGGCTTCAAAGGCAATGCGAATAGAAGTATGAGTATTGGTAAGAGTATGAATACCACTGTGAAAATGAGTATGAGTGCATGTACTTACCACAAGCTTCAAATGGTATTCAAATGTCAGCAAGTCCTCTCTGTTAAGTTAACAGCGTGTTAAAGTTGCTGTTAGCAGTCTATTAGCAGTTTGTTAGCAATCTGTTAGCAGTCTGTTAACAGGCTGTTGTTTGGATGATTCACTCAAAAAACACCTGAACAACAAAAGCGTTATTTATTTTATTAATTTTTTTTTAATTTCTGTTTATGCTCTCTACTTTTATTTATCTTTTTATTTGCTGCCGGAAACGGTACACTTCACAATTATTTCACTTTTAACGGAAAGTTAATAGCTCGAATTTGATTTTTTCTTTGATTTATGTTTGATTGATTTCGTTGCTGTTTTTTTTTATATATTTAATTTCAATTTGCCTTTTTCTCAAGCTGCGCGCACTGCACCTCAAAAGTGTCGAGTATCAGTTTCTCAGTTTCAGTTTCACGAGTTTGCAACTAGACTGAAGCTGATGCCGCCCCGCTTAGATACTTTTATATGGCTTGGATCAAGACGAACAGACGATCCGACTGTCTGACTGTCTGTCTGTCTCACTGTTTGACGTTGCAGTCACTGTCGTTGTCGACGTCCTTCCCTGTCAGACGGATTCCTCAATGTGTTGCGCTTCTTCCTCATTTGTTTTGGGAAGTATGCAAAACAACAACAATAACAACAACTACAACAAAACAATGCTTGATCGGAGACAAATAACAATTGAGATTAGACCTTAGGCCTCTGTTTCTGTCTCATCTGCTCCAATTCCGAGCTCAACTGACTCATCTATACATTCAAGAAAAGTGACGCACTATTGGACCCAGTATCCAAAGGGAACAATAACTTCTGGGTCTTAGCGTTGTTCATTTAAATATTAATTTGCTGTTTTTAATAATTTTTTCTATTCATTAAATATTAATTTTTCACTTTTAATTTTATTTAAATTTATTTTTTTTATTTTTATATTTAATTAATATTAATTTTTGATTTCTTCGGTTACTGCTGTTTATTATAATTCAAAAAATTGTATATTTACATATTTATAATTTAATATATTTGAATACAATTTATTTTTATTTTTAAAATTTTTTTTACCTTTTGATTGCTTTGGGTACTGGGCATATAACTGTCGAGCATCTCGAGTGTAGTATTCTTACTTGTCGATAAGAAATGGAGTCATCCCCGCCTTAATCGAAATCAAACCACAATGCATTGGTATTGGTATTGGAATTGGTATTACGAGTGGTATCTTTGAAGTTCAAGAGCTGAATCATTTGATATGCATAATGCTTCAAGTCCGAAATGGATGAATCTGTTCTTGCTTTTTGTTGCTGCTGTTGTTGCTGCTAAATTTCATTTTATATTGTTCTTATATTTTGATTTATACGCACGTAAACGTGCAGGAATGCCTCTCTCTTCCTTGTCTCTTTTAATGTCGCCTTTGTATTGCATTTATAAGCAAATTTTTATATTATTTTCAAAAACCAACAAATCAACAAATAAACCAAGCATTTTACTTGAAAGGAATATGGCCAGGAAGTGTTGGCCAGAAAGAGACACACCTTAAAATCAAATGTTACTAAGCCTTTTGTCTGTATAAAAATAAAAAACACAAGGAAATGTCTAACAATGAAAATGTTAATGTTAGTAAATTATTTAAGGAATCCATTTTTATTAATAAATTAAAAATATAGAATACCTTTTTTTATGTAGCACACTTTTTGGCGCTTAGCTTTGAATATATATTATAACATGATTATAACATTAACTGCAAAGTCACTTTCTATATTTATTTAAAAAAATTTAAAATATATATATTTTGTTGTTTCGATTTCGTTCCCCATGATGTCTTTCTATTATTAATATATAATGTTAATCGGATCAATCATGCCACGCACATTAAACTCTTAATTGTCATCCGTTAATATTATATCAAATATAGGTTTTGGTTTAATGGATTCATCAGTTGGTTTTGTGACTCTGAAATCATGAGATTGTTAATTTGGCTGATCTTTGGCTCATTTGTTTTATACTCCAGTGTAAAGTTTTTCCAATAAATCAGACAAATTCACACATTTATAACTCTATCTTCTCACAGGTGTTGGCCAGATTTGAGTTCACCAAGGTCAAACTGAAGATTACAGATAAAAACTTTGCAATCGTTGAAAAAAATCATGTACAGGCCGTGAATCGAAGTCTAAAATTATACGACTTACACGTCAAATTACTTCAATTGCCCGTAACCAATGTCAAGGTAATGAAAATCATTTAATTTATATTTAATATCTCTTTAATCATAACTTATTTCAGGTGACATACTCCTTGCTTAAGCGAAGCAATGGATATTTGCCATATAGTCAAAATTATACCGTAGATGTTTGTCAATTCTTTAAGAATGGCAAAAATCTGGTTAATCACTATATATTCAGTTTCTTCAAGGATTATACAAACTGTAATCATACATGTCCATACAATGTAAGTGCCGAACTGAATTAAATAAATTGAGATTATCAAATCCTTTTTTTTTTTGCAGCATGATATTATATTGGAGAAATTTCCAACATATTCCTTGAAAACTAATAATTTATTGCCCTTATTGGGGGGAGATTATGCGGTTGATTCAACATGGTATACAGATGGCAAATTGCAAGCCGAGGCCAGAGTACATTTTACATTAACCTAGTTCTTAAAAAAAGATGTTATATACGTGTATATTTCAGGTATGATTAGCATTCACAAGTAAATGTAATATGTTAAGAAAAGAAAATAGTTAATTTGAATAAATGAAAAAACCTTAGTTATAAAGTACTACTTTTAAATTGGAAACAGGGTCAAATATTAATTTCAGGTTCTATCATAAATATAAAAATTTATTTTAGTTTCAATATTAATTTCAATTTCTATCATAAAAATAATATTTATTTTAGTTTCTATATTAACTTCAATTTCTATTATAAACTAGTCGGCCGGTGCTACAGTCGAGCATACTCGACAGTCAGAAACCCCGTACTTACTTCCTCAGTTTCTCTTTGCTTTTCTTACCCTCTCTACTACTGCTACCTCTCCTACTACTACCTCTCCCAGGCTCCGCTCCCACTCCCGCTCCCAGTCCCTCTCCGAGGTCCCTCTCCCAGTCCCTCTCCCAGTCCCGCTCCCACTCCCGCTCCAAGTCCCTCTCTTAGGCCCCGCTCCCAGTTCCTCTCCCAGGTCCCTCTCCCAGTCCCTCTCCCAGTCCCTCTCCCAGGCCCCGCTCCCAGGCCCCGCTCCCAGGCCCCGCTTCCACCCCCGCTCCCAGTCCCAGTATAGAGGAACCTACATACCAAGTTTGGTGTCTCTAGCTCTTATAGTCTCTGAGATCTAGGTATTCATACAGACAGACGGACAGACGGACATTGCTATATCGACTCGGCTATTGATGCTCATCAAGAATATATATACTTTATGGGGTCTGCCACGCCTCCTTCTGCCTGTTACGCACATAGTCGGTAAAACAAACCCAATAGACCCCTGTACTATTTTTAAGTACGGGGTCTAAAAATAATACTAATTTTGTTCTTCGATAAAAACAATAAATCTATGCGATTGTCGGCAAAATATTTTAATACACAATATTTTAAATTTTTAATGTTTCTATGTTTATTTTTAAGTACAAATTTAATTATTATATTTTTTAAATAAAGCGTATGCATTTTATCTTACGTTATTTATTTGAAAACATTTTTCCGACTGATAATATTTTTAGTATTTAATAAGAAAATGAATAAATAAAACAAATTGGTTGAGGGAAATAGAGCTGAATCACTTATTTACCGTTACTTACTCTCGACCTTGATCGGCAGTCATCGAAGATAATTAACGGGCATACAAATAAAGGTGTCGCTGTCAGTTAAGAGTGAGTTGCAGTCTTATAAGTAAGGTGACTTAACCTTGACTCTTCTGCGTGTCTGAGCCACCTTTGTCTCGACTTGGTCTGGCTGAGTTATCCGATGAGTTATCTCTTTGAGTGTTAAGAAACGTGTTGTGGTCGTAGGACACGCTTTGATGCATCATGGGATAAAACTTGCTCATACTTAACGAGCATAACAAAAACAAACCCTTTTTTATATTAGCCACAAATAATTCATATGCCATATAGTCTAAAAAAGATATATTATATATATAATAAAAAGAGTCACAGTGTCTGACAATCGTCGACGCATTCCAAGAAATGTCTTGAGTAATGCTTTCGCCGAAAAATAAGAATGAAAGAAACCAGACGTCAAATGAATAAACATACTCATTATTTTTGGGAAATTAATAAGAAATTAAAGCCAGCTGCTGGGTTTTCACTTAAGCAGCGATAATGTGAGATACTCATTGGATCCGTTCTTGGATGAGAAATGCGTCAATGCTTAATTGACAGACAGACAGACAGTCTTGAGTCTGATTTGAATATGCACAACATTGAAGCGCAGCCAAATTGACTTGACAGCGAACTCGATGTCGATTTCGATGTCGATGTCGTTATCAATGTTAATGTTGACCCTCCTTGGCAACCAGACCTGTCACTTAGCACTTAACTACAAATAAAATAAATATAAAACATATTCGAATTAAATTTAAATTCAAATAAAAACAAGCAACATGCAATTGAATATGCATTAAGCATTCATTCCAGTCCAAGGAGGAGTGAGGAATACCCCTAACAAGTTCCTCACTTATCCCAACACATCCCCAACCCATCAGCATCATCTGCTGAATCCCAAACATCAATTATTCAAATACTTTTGCGATTTAACGTCAATTCGCGTAACTTTCTTCACACTCCATTCTGACTGATTGCTGATAAGCCAATTGGCTAATTAGCCAAGTTACTTATGCAGTTGTACATTTTGCTTAAACGTACTTTGCACTTAATCATTTAAATAAGTCGATAGTTAATGGTGAATAGGAATTGCAAAACAACTTTTAACGTGCTTACTCATTAATTAAGTGTAACCAATAATTATAAGTACCAGTTAAAAGCATTACGTCAAGATCAATAGCGAAAATATTCAGACGGAAATACTAATAAATTAGGACTAGTTAAATGATTGGGGAACAATCTTGGAAGAGAAGAATGCGATTTCTAAAGCAATTTATTGCCTATATTTTTATTGGCTATATTTTTATTGGCTATATTATAATTGGCTACGTTTATCTAATATCTAGTTAAGGTGTTAATTAACTACTGCAAGATATATTATCTATAGAGATCAGAGAATCAACCAAAACAAAGGTTTTTTTTTAATGAAATTAAATAATATGCAGCGTCAATTTGGTGGCCAATAATGGATCAAAGTGACATTCCACAAATTAATCGGTGAAGTTTTGACGAAGTTTTGGAATTTTTAAGTATTTAGAAAAATGTCAAGAAAAATTGATCTTAGAGTCGTAAAAAATTAAATTTTTTAAGTAAACTAAATTTTAATGCAGAATCAATTTAAAGGCCAAACTCTATTCAAAATTTCATTCAAATTAAAGTTGGTACGACTTTGAATATATTAACTTTACAAGTCAAAATTTTTGTCCACGTTGTCTGAATTTTTCACAATAAAATAAAAGTTGACAGCATCAATTTTAAAGTGTAATTTACTTATTACAATATAATGAGTTGCTTAAAAGTTTAAGCCTAAGATATAATGACTTCAATTTTTAAAATTCCAAAGGGGGTGTCTTTGCATTTAAATTGACGGCTAGAGAATTTTCACGCTAAACGCACATTTATGATATCAAATTTGATGACCTTATAAATATGGAATTAATCATTTCGGCGGAGTTTTGAGAATTACAAACACGTTCGCTGGGCAATGAACGCAATGAGCGCATGAGCAAAAGGTGCAAAAGGTGTAAAAGGTGCTTCAGACTGAAATTCTGAAATTTGCGTTTGGCAATCAAAACATATCAAAAATTTTGACTAAATGAACGATTGAGAATGGTATAAAAATTGGGGGATGAAGTGGGGCGGGATTTGACTCGCTCATTGAATTCGAAACGCTGGAAATAAACATAAACAGAAATGTGAATTGCAGATGTGGCATAACAAAACAGCAGAGAACAGAATTGTAGAGCAGAGCAGAGGAGAGGAAAAGAGAGGAGAGGAGAGAAATGGTGAGAAAGAGGGAGGGCAGGGGAAACCACAGGCCACATGCTATTTGCATTTGTCAAACAAACTCGTAAATGGATGTTGGTAGTAAAAATTGTTGTTGTTGAAAACACAAATAAAAAAAAAAGGCGAGTTGCAGTTTTGGACACTTTCAGAGTTAGCTGAACTTTTATTGTTGTTGTAGAGTTTTGTCGAGTTTTTTCAACTTGCCCATTTTCGTTAGTACACCTGTCAAATTTTCGCATAACATTATTTCGATTGCATTTGCTTTCATTTCAACTCTTTAACATGCCAAGCAGGTGAAATGTTTTAAACTGAAGTTTAAATTGTTTAAGATGATGCCGCTGTCTTTTGGCCATAACTTTCGTTTGTTTAAGCACTTTTTCCTGGTTCATGTCGAATGTTAAATGTTTATTTGGCCATATATGAGTATATTTTATTTAACTGCACTCACTGCCAATAACACTGAGAGATATTGCGCATACGCCGCGTATTGCAAGTGCCATCATAATTTTTTTTTCTTACTTTACTTTACTTACTCTTCATCTGTTTGTTTTTTCTCTGTTTTTGGGGCCTGGTTCTACTTGTCTTCGGATTCTCTCTTCTCTTCTTGAAATGCCTGTCACGTTTCAGACACCACGGCACGTATTAATGAGCCATGTTCCCGCCACCGATCCCCTTCCCCCTTCCGCCCTCAATCCATATGCTCTTCTCTGTGTTCCTGTCTCTTCTCCATTCGTTTCTCTTCGTCTCTCGCTGGCAATTGTTGCAGAAATAATATACATATATTTTGCTCAGGTCGTTGTGTAGACAACAGTTATGGCATTTAATGGTTAAAACATGCAGCAGTCATCAGCATACCCTGTAATATCACTAAGCAGCCAGGTTGATTGAGTTGGGGGTTTATTAATATTATTTGTAATATTTATACATTTTTATTATACTTATTAAAGTAGACCAGTAGCATTTCCTGTAAAATCCCTAAGCAAACGGGATGATCGACTAACGAAATTCTTCATTAAAATTAGGAAAATTAAATTTCATCAGTATACCCTGTAATATCACAAAGCAGCCAGGTTGATTGAGTTGGTAGCTAGTAAATATTATTTGTAATATTTATACATTTTTATTAAACTAATTTAAGTAGACCAGAAGCATTTCCTGTAAAATCCGTAAGCAAACGGAATGATCGACTAATGAAATTCTTCATTAAAATTAGGGAAAATTAAATTTTTTTTCTTACTTACCTTTTTACCATATTTTAAATTGTTTTTCTTTCTGTACTACTTTTTGTAGGGTATACGCTAGTTGTGCTTATTCCCAGCTTACCTAAGTTGATTTAGTTGCTTTTGTAGCTTCTCGAGAAGCGCTGTAAACAAACAAACAATCAAATTCAAGTGCAATATGCACTTAACCAGGCTCCATTGTCCGCTAAGAGCGTATTTCTTTTTTTTTTTTTTTCCTTTTTTTTGCGTGGGCGACTCACAACCTCAAGGGTATTCCAACTTCCGCAGTGCCACACCCACAGCCATACCAACCCAACACTAAATATATAGGCAAATACAAGTTTATTAATTGCAAATACTGCTAAATTGCAGATACTCTTTAATTGTAAGCTACTTGAAACGTGAGTTGCACATGTGAAAACCGCTTGATTAAATGCACATTGATTGTCCAGTCAAAACTGGCATCGAACGTAGATCAATAGCCGAAAAAATTAAAGCCACAAAGCAGCTTGTCCGGTCGACGTATACGTAATATGCCAAACTGAAATACGGACATATCATCGGCTGTATTCATGTCCAGAGCCATTAACTTCTCAGCGGCCAAGGGATGCCAAGAGCCAAAAGTGCAGGCGGAGTTCATCTAAAAAGGTAACTCAGTTGAGTGAGAGGTAAATTTAATTAGTTTCCGTGTTTTTTTTTTTACCTCTTTGCTGTAGTAATGACATCGTCCGTTGAGACGCGTTGACGGCACATATTCCACAAAGTCCACCTGGGGGCAATGGGGCAACAAAAGCGCTAATCCTGTAAAAATAAAATGAGATGGAATTGAATATTGAATTAATCAAGATGAAAGCTTTTATCCAGAGCTGACAACGTATTTTTTCACAAATATTATTTGAAATTATTTTCAATTGCACACATTTTTTTTATTTAAGGAATAATTCATATTACAAATGTTGAAAAGAAAATTGCCTACAATAATTAAATTCATTTATGGTAATTCAAGTTTGCTAAAAATTGTCAAAAATTAAATATGTTGTTGTTAGAATGCATACAATTTTGAAAAAAAAATGAGTTGAAAAAAAAAACATAAAATAAATGAAGTAAATGATAATTTTAGTATTATCATAAATAAGATTCTATATATATATATCTGTATATCTAAAAAAAAAACTGAAAAAAAACCTTAAAAAAATGTAAAAGATTTGAGATTATTTTTCGAAGTTAAATTCTTTAAAAAACTTACAATTTAAAAAAAAATAATCTGTATTAGAGATCAAGAAATAATTAAACAATCAAGAAAATTACGTTTTTTGTATTAAATTAAAACAATCTGAATCTTTAATATTCTTTAAATACCCTCGTTGCTCACCAATAAAACCGGAACTAGGTGGATTACGGCGTATAGCTCGATTTCCGGCAAACATTTGCAGACTTTGCCAAAGACGCCACACGGAATGGGGATCGATGAGAAAAGCGCGTGATTTGGGATAACGTCGTCTGTAGATCTCATAGTTGGTAAAGAGATCATAATCTGCAGTTGTTAGCCAGTCCTCGAGAGTGCCATTATAACGTCCTGGATCCCAGGCAGCAATTGTGACATTGCGAAAGATTGGCGCATGCGCAAAATCAAATTCGGGCTTGGTAACCACCTGGAAATAATGCAAATAAATCAATGATTGATGATTGACAAGCGACAAATGACAAATGACAAACGGACAAATGACAATTGGGGATTAGGAATTGCAATGAACGGAACGGAACTGCAGTTAACCTACTTGGGAATTCACGACACGTATTGTGGTTTTGCTGCCAACATCCACTTCGTGTCCTCGGGTTGGCGCGTGATTGAATCTCATGACGATGTCGTGGCTATCTAACAAAATATAGAGTAGACAAAGTGGAAGCAATCATTGTATTTATCAGGGATTAAAACTGTAATCGAAACAGTAATCTTTTACCGGAATTAACCGACTTAAACTGGAAACCGTAACTGAATTGAAAATAATACCAAAACCAAAAAACCAAAATTATTTAAATCAATATTACCGATAAGTAAGCAATATATGTACAACTGTTAATTTCGGTTCAATCAACCATTAATTTTAATTGTGATAATAAGGTGTAAACATAGTTTTTTAAAACTAATTTGGATTTTAAAAATAAATATTGATCATATTAAATAGATGCATTTAAGGTTTTTCTTTTAACATTTTTACAACTAATTTTTCTATTTTCTGAACCGAAATCATACCAATGTTTATTACATACACTGAAAGAAAAGACCTACTTCTAAAATCAAGAACATTCATCTTAAATATTTTAAATTTTTTAGTCCAAAAATCTTAGTTCTATGACCAAAATCTTTATTTTAGAACATTTTTTTTATCAGTGTATCTCACCTATAAAACGTCCTAGCTTGGAACCCGCTAAGGAACCAGCACTTGAAACAATTGCACATGTTTTCACATTCTTGGCATCCCGAAAGAGTTTCTGACGCGGAAAGAGTCGACCGAAGGGCAGCTTGTTGAAGGGTGCATCCTTGCGGCGCAGGACACGCACTCCTGCCTCCATCACCAGGCAGGCGGAGGGATAATACTGCTCCTCGAAGCTGTCGCCAAACACGGGCTTATAGTCGACATTATAATGATTGGATTCGTTGAGGGATTCCTTCATCGAACGCTCAAAGACTTGGACAATGCGTTGACGAAAGGATGCCGTTTTATTGTGACACTGCTCCGCATATTTATCGTGACAGAGATACAACTTTGGACTGAGCGTCAGTTTCGTATTCTTCGAGACCTTCAGACGTGGATGTGGCGCCAGCTTGGAGGAGTTTATCGCCGGACTCTCCCGACTCTCCACAATAAACTTCTCATTGGGATTCCAGCGCACATGAAATACGCTGCGGGGCAGACGCTTTCCAGTGCCACTTTCCACTCCTAATATAAGAGAAGTGCGAGTATAAGTGTGAATATAAGTCAAAGTATAAGTGTAAGTATTAGTGTGAGTATAAGTGTGAGTATAAGTGTGAGTATAAATGTGAGTATAAGAGTGAATATAAGTCAAAGTATAAGTGTGAGTATAAGAGTGGCACTAAGTTGAGGAAGTTTGAGAAGCAGAGTAAGTATAATTGTATAGAAGTTAGGAGTAAAAGAGTAGAAGTCTAAGTAGAAGTTTGAAGAGAAGTACGAATAGAAGTGGAAATGAAAGTGTGAGTGTAAGAAGTAGTGGGAGTACAAATAGAATAAGTATAAATAATAATAAGCATTAGTCTAAGTTTAAGTCAGAGTATAAATCGGAGTATAAATGTGAGTAGAAGTGTATTTAAAAATATTAGTAGAAGTGTGGAGTATGTTAATAAAAGCTCAAATATAAATAAGTAAAAGAATAAAAGTCTGAGTATGAGTCTGAGCATTATTCTAAGTTTAAGTCAGAGTATAATTCGGAGTATAAGTGTGAGTAGATGTGTAATTAAAAATATGAGTGATATAAGTTTAGAGTATGTTAAGTGCTCTCTCTCTCTCTCTCCCACCATTTCACACTCATTGACTTAATTATACCCACCACTGCGCGTCTCGACTGTCGCATTATTCACCACACCGCGAGTCGTCTCTGCGTTGGGTTCGCGTATTCGCTGAGCTTTTACCGCAGTCGACTTCGGCTTCGTCGCTTTATCGTCAATTTGTTGCTGTTGCGTTTGTTTTTGTTGCGTTTGAATTATTAATGCGCTGAGGATAAGTACGCTGATTAACGCAGCTGCTGGCAACGTTGCCCTGTTGCCCCGTTTAGCTTGCAACATTTTGAAATCACTTCATTTTCTGCGTATTCTTTTCGAATGGAATTTCAGTCACGTTTCCGGCTCAGATACATTTGTATCTGCAAGTGAGTTTACGAGTGTGTGTGTGCCAGCTGCTGCACACTTAATGGCCAGCAATTTGTCAAGAATGGTTAAATACGATTATTTATTTATTAATGAACTGAAGAAACGTTTTCCTGCGAGTTGATAAACAAGTATTAAAGGATTTATTTTTATAAGATCTGTATAGGGAAACACTAAGACTAAGTATATAAGAAAGTCTAAGGATATCCGCTGAATTAGACAATGTGTTATGGAATTTAGACCTTTTATTATCTAGAAAGCCAATTTAAGAGTTTTAAAGTATTATCTCTCATAAATCAATCTCAACTAAAGCTCAATTCTTCAACTTAACTCTCTCGTGTTTAAATTTAATTTAAGAACAAGTTGTTATAGTTTGTAGCAATAAAAAACTTTTGAAAAGTTTTTCAGTTGCAACTTTTATAATATATTTATACCTAAAGCGAAGTTAAGCTTAGTGAATTGAGATGAATTTAAACGAAACAAGTAATACTCGAATGTTTATAGATTATTTATTTAAGAAATCAAATAAAACGGATGGAATTTTATAAGCTTTATTTTGATGTAATAAATAAAATAACTCTCTAATAAATATACCCAAATCAAAACTACGTTTCCGAATTTGATTTAGATTTATCCTCAACCAATTTACATAAATATATTAATAATGGCGTGCTGTAAAAAAGAGTAAAGTTCACATTATTTTGTGCCAATTTCCATTAAATTTGACCTTTTGGCCCCATGCTGAAATAAACAACCGAAATGAAGTAGAAAGCCGTGTTGAATGTCAATTGATGCTGTTGTTGGCCATAATTAGCGTGTGCATAAATGAGATGAGATGACATGGCCAACAAACGTTGTCATATTAATTTGTAATTAGTTTTTGCACACGTATTTTGTAATTTTTGGCACACAAGCCGTTACCTCTCTCAACCTTTTCGCATTTGGGCGCCTAAAAGTAGGCAAAACAAACCGCAATTGCTATAAAAACAGGGTCTAAAAACTGTGGACCAAGTTGACCGTCAGCTCGTTAACGTTTAACGTTTATCCGTGTTGCCTGTGCAAATATTTGTACTGTTTTACACACAACAAAACACACACACACACACACTGTTAAAATGCGTACGCGAGCACTCGCACTTGGACTTGGTTTTGAGACACGCAATTGTGGCAAGTGGCAAGTGGCAAGTGGCAAGTGGCGGCATCCGCAGCACGAACTTTCCCTTTCGCGTGTTGAAACGTATCTGAAACTGCGGCACAGTTGCTGCCGCCATCGACACCTGAAGCAGGACACTTCGGCAAACTGCTTCGGCCAGCTAAAACGACCGACATTCCGACCAACCGACCGACATCGGACCTTGCCACGATTCTTCTCCTTTTAGGCCCCCAAGTTAGCAGCAGCAGCTGCTTCTTCTTCTTCTACGCTGCGTTGGCAAAAAGCAAAAAAAAAGCAAGAAAAGTGAAAGTTTTAATTCGCAAGCGAATCGCGTATTTTTCACGCAAAGTTTGCGCTTTTCACAGCGTTTTTTTTTTTGCGGGTCAAAGCGACTTATGGCTTAATGACACTGACTGAAAGTGGAGCATGCGAATTAATCCAGCATAGAGTTGATTAGAGTCACAGGCAGGAAGCTACATTAAAGCTCGATTGTAGCTAGCTTGAGACTTGAGCTTAAAAGCTTCTCTTGATTAAAGCTGTTGAATGAAACGAAGCCAGTCATTGTTCTCATATATATATGTATATATATTATTTGTTTTGTTTTTGTATTCATTTTTTGGTTTTGGTTTTTGGTATTTCTTTTCGAACAATAATTATTATTTTTAATCATTTATTATTCATCGTCATAATCATAATAATTTTCTATACAAATACATTCAATAACAACAATTTATTTTTATTATTTTCACTTTTTCACGTTTACGTCATTGTTTAATTATTTTACAATTACCATAATTATGCCAGTGGTTTTATTATTATTATTATTATTAATATTATTTTTATATAGTATTACTATTACATTATCTTCTCTCAATTTTTAGATACGATTTTTATTTTTATTTTTGATCGTTCTTTTTTAACTGCTGCTTAGGGGAAAGTGAGGGAGGAAGTACCTCTTTAATCTTTAATTTTTTTTGTATTTTTTTGGGAGGTCTTACGAAAGTTTCTTCTTAGGCTGTTCAGTTTAATTCGGTTTATAGTTAATTTAAATTTGTTGTTTTTTTCGTTTTTGTGTCTCTATTTGGCATTTTGTTGTTGTTAATTAACAAGTACAGAAGATTTCGATTTCAGTTGAGTTTGTTTAGTTTATTCATTTTCATTTTCTTTTTAATTTTCATTTTTCTTAAAGTTTTTAGCTGTTTTCTTAATAACTCATTTTATTATTCCTCAATTAGTATTATTATTATTATTATGCAACTAACAAACTGTTAGTTGGCATCTCGAGAGAGTGAGAGTGTAGAGTGTTGGTTGGGGTGGGGTGGGGTGTGGGAGTGGTGGGGGGAATTTAGGGGGTGGGGGCAGTGCACACACGCTTGAAATACTTTATGTTATAGAGTATTTGAATCGTCTGCATTCGCTTTAAATTTATGTTTGCATTTAATTAAATTTGACATGAGTTTTTTCTTTTCATTTTCATTATCTTTTTGTTTTGGTTTTTTTTTTTTTTTTGTTTGGTTTTTAATTATTTATAAGTACTTTTTGTGTGTGCTCGCTTTGGTGATGATATCAAATACGATACATAGAATAATTTCTCGCTTGGCACATAAATTATGTAATTTCGTTTTGTTTGTGGCCTAAAAAGAATTTTGGTTTTTGCATTTCCCTCTTTTTAAAATTTTTCATACTCATTTTATTAAGTTTTTGTTTTTTACATACATTAAATAGGTATTTATTATTATTTTTTTATTTTGTTTTTCTTTTTGCTTTTGTAAAAAATAATTGCTACCTTGACATAACATTTCTTTGTGTTTTCTCTTAACATTTCCAGCTGCTATTGTTGTTGTTCTGGTTTAATTTTGTTGTTGTTTTTAGCAGCTGTCGATCGCTTATAAAATTATTGTATATATTTTGGTTTTAATTTATTTAATTATATACTTTTTCTTTTTCGTGCTAATTATTTTATATATACGTTTTTGTTTTGTTATTGATTTCGATTCGGTTTTTGGAATTTGGTATCAAGAATTTATTTTGAAATGAGTTTAACATTACGAGTATGAAATGTCCAAAATGATGCAATGGCATTCGCTCAATTGATACTTTTGTACACTTGAAAAAACTTGAATGTAAATGTTGCTGTAAAGTAATTTAATCAACAATCCGCATTTTGAATTGCATATCCCGTATTCAGTATTATCAATCAATCAATTAATAAATCAATCGATCATTATTTTTAGCAATATCTATAACATAATATCATTAGCATTCAACTAGTTGACGATATCATTATCATCTTTGGATCTGATGCGTTCATTCTCAATTCTCATTTCTCAATTTCGGGGATGATCCTGAACATGATCCCAGGACATTAGGATCAACAAGAGACGCATTCAAAATCGACGCCAATATTTCGCTAATGTTTCGTTTCATTTTCATTTTTTATTTTTCATTTATGTTTTTTTGTTTTGTTTATTGTTTACATTTAAATAAATTAACATTTAATTTATTATTTAGGCATCTATTCATGTTAACTATATTATATATATCAAAAAGTTTTACAAAAGTACACAATAATTCATAACAATTTGCATATGCGCGCAATTTGTGCCAGCGGCTCTCGCTTTGAAATGTTTTTCGCCTCAAAACGTGTGTTTCTGCTTCTTTCTTAATCTTTTTATATATTTTTTTCTCGTCTATATTTGTCGTTTTTTTTTTTATTTTGTATTTTATTTTTTTAATTTATTTATCCTCCCAGTTAATTAGAAAAACACACAATTAATCGAGGTCGAGAACAAGTTCGGTGTATGTAAATTCTCATATCTCATATTTCGAAATAAATAATAATACAAAGAACTCCCGTAAATAAATTAGAAACTGAACAGAAATTGAAATGCATTGCATACTTTTTTTTCAACGAGTTTTTGTGTGTGTGTGAGAGAGAGAGATGTGTCTGTATGTATGTGTATTTACAAAGGCAAATAGCAGCTTTCGGTTATATTGAGTAATTGATATGGAAATGAGGAGCAAAAGCTGTTCAGCTCAGGTGGGAACGAGGAGCTTAAGTTTCAACATGAATTAAAGTAGTTAAACTCTCGTCAATAATTTTGGTCAATGACACTCACTAAAACTGGCAATTAAGACTTATATTAAGTTGGTTAAATAGCATTGAGAAGAAATAGTTAAAAGCTTTAATGTGCTTTTAAAAGTGTTGTCATAGAAGTTAACTGAGACGAAAATTTGAAGAGAATTAATATTGTGAACATATAGAGTGAGTGCTCAATTTGTTAGATTAATCTGTTGCTCAAGTTCCATTTTCAGCTCCTGTCATTGTTTATTAATTACGCTTACAGTTTTTGTTATCTACAACAACACTTAATATACCACACAAATCAAAAAAGTTGAAATTTGTTCATTAAAGTAATGCGTCAGTTGGCAAAAAGTGTGTGTGGAAAAATGTTAGAAAAAGATCTATGAAAATTTGGTTTTTAGTACTGCCTGCAGTGCCTTAACCAATACAGAAAAAAAGTTACACATAGAGAGAGAGAGAGAAAGATAGAAAGAGATAGAGACACAAAGAGAGTGGGAGATAAAGAGAAACAGGAACCGAAAACTCTCAAGTGAGTGCGAGTAGATCAAAAGGTGGAAAGTGAAAGGTGAATAGTGGAGAGGTGAATAGTGACAGACTGGTGAGTTTTTGAGAGTCGAGTCATGTTGGTGGTACATGCTTAATTCAATAGGCAATTAGTTAATATACCAAATACATCTATCATTTTATTTCATTTAGTAACTAATTATTCTCATATAATACTTATATACCATAAAGTTATTTCCATCCTCATTTCGTTTTTTTTCTTTTTCATTTTTTTTTTGTTTTATTTATTTTATTGTTTGCCTATAGGTTCAAGTTTTGTTTTTCGTTATTTTATTTATCTTTGCTGCAAGTATGTACGATAAATTATTAATTATAAATATATATAATATATATATTTATGTTGTTTTCAATTATGTATATGTACGCTACATAGAGTTAACTTTATTACAAAAATTTTCATTATTATTATTATTATTTGTATGCACTATTTATATAGTAGGTATGTTGTTGTTGTTGTTGTTGTTGCTACATCTGCGTTGCACGTTGTGTTACCTGTGTATACCTAAGCTATTCTTTACTTTACTTTACTGTACTTTACTTTACTTGTAGATCCCCCTTTTCTAATCTCGTATATAATCGTATGCTCCTTCTTCTTCTTCTTTGACATGCTCATCTTTTTCATTTTCTTCTTCTTCAACATTATTCTTCACTTCTATGTTGTTTATGAACCTTATAATTTAAATTTACTGTGCGCTTTATATTGTTTTGTTTTTTTTTTTCTTTCTTTTGGTTATACAAAGTTCATTTTTTTTAAAACTAAATAAAGACAATCTTAGACACATTTTTGGTTGTTACATCTTCTTCATATTTTCCCCTTCTTCTTCTTAATCCTCTTCAATTATAATAGTTATTTTGTTTTTTTTTTGTTCTCATCTATCAAATCGATTCCTTTTGTGACTATGTTATAATATTTGATTTGTTTACAACTAATTTATGCAATAAGTAAAGTTTTTTGTTTCATATTTGGTTTTCTTTATTAATTTTTTTATTTGTTTAATGTACTTTGAAAATGGTTTGATAAGCGGCCTATGTCTATGTCAATTTGTATAGTGAATTTTCTATGTAATTGTGTCTGTATCTGTGTATGTGTGTGTGTATTTATGTGTGAATATTGCTGAAGGTGTTTGTTTTCGATTTGCGAATTGTTTCATTATTATTTTCAATGAATTTTCTGCTAATTGTTGATTTTATTTGGTATGCAGCGATTTTTGAGTTATTTTTTTCTTTATTGAAATTTTATTAGTCTAGTTGTAAATATTATTTCAAGTTTTTCCATTTTTTCTTTTTGTTTTTCGATTTAGCTAACCTAAAATTTTGCTCGTTTTTATCTGTTTTTTTTTTCTTTGCCGTTATTTAAGTTTATAACTATGTTTATTAATGTATTATTTTTGTTTTTTCTTTTCATATACTTTTGTTGAATGTTTTGTTTGTGGTTTTTGGTTTATCTTTCTGGTTTTTTTTCTTTTGTATTTGTATTCATTTCTTTGTTTGTTTAATGTTTACCTAAAAAACCTATTTTGTGGCAGTTGTTTTTTGTTTAATTAAATATTAATATTCTTTGTTTCTAGTTGTAATAAAATATGCTATTTTTTGTTTAGGTTTTTAATAGAGATTTATAATTTTGTTTCTTTTCATATTTGGTTTCTTTTGTTATTTATATTTCACTTGAAAGAGGACCATAAATATTTAAAGTGTTATTCATTTCCATTTCATGACATTCCCTTTTATCTTTTTTGTTTAATTCCCATTTTTTGCCCTGTCAGGTTGAAAGAGACCTGCAATTTCTGTCATTATAATAATTATTAGATTTATTTATTATTTTGTTTTGCATTTTTTTTTACACTCAACTGACAATTTGCAGTTGATGTTTTTGGTTTTGGTTTCGTTTTAATTAGCTAGCATTACGTGTAATTTTCTAGAGTACGAAATACAATTAATGACATTATAACTGCAATCTGCAGGTGACCGCATACTAATTGCATGCACTATAAGGCGCCAATAGCGATGGTTCCTTGTATAAACCACTTCCATCTTCGCCACCAATCGTTTATGTTGTAGTTGTAGTAGTAGAAGTAACGATAATTTCTAGCATTACTATTCCTATCGCTGCACTTCTTGATTCGCATCATTAGTTGTTGTAAGTCTCTATAGTTAATAATACGACTATATGTAGAGCTCATTTGAATAATGCGTTCAAATTTTAATTTACTTCTGCTGCTACCCCTAAAATATCGCACTTTTCTACACGTTACTTTATAAGTATTCACTGGCCATTTAACCACCCATTTCCACGCCCATTTCCATGCCCATTTCCACGCCCATGCCCATGCCCAAGCTTGGCTGGCAGTGAAGCTTGCACTTCCGTTTCCTTCGGCATTCCGCCTGCGCCTCTTGCTGGCGCCGTTTTCCGTTTCCCGTTCCCGTCTCGAACTCGCACTCGGACTCGAACTGGCCAACAATTCATGACAGCTGGCCGCACAGTCGCCACGTCCAGTTGCACGGCTTGTAGCGGCACGGGAGGCACAACGCTGCCTTGCCGCTCCACAGCTGCTCAGCAGACCGAGCAACGCGCTCAGCCAGACAAGCAGCTGCGTCGGCGGCGTCGGCGCCACACCGGATGCATAATAGGGTATCGTACAGCGTGTAGTCACCGATGGTACCGCCGCACAGCCGTCTGAAAGCGCCATATCCGGCATATCGCTGCCCTCGTCATCGTCATAATAATAGACGCTGTCATGGCGCGCATAATACGGCAATCGTTCCAACAGCTCCTCCTCCGCCGTCGGCGCTACACTCACATTCCGCAGCGCCACCGAGACGCTGGCGGCACGCGCATGCTCGCCGGGCGGTGAGCTCATCGTTAGCGTTATGTTATGCACACGATGTCCGCTCACGTTGGTGGTGGCATTCGATGTCGTTGTTGTTGTTGTGCCATTACGACCGGACGTGGACGCGAAATCCCGGCAGATGGTGCAGAGTCCCGACGTCGGTCCATTGCAGTAACTGTAGCAGCAGTCGTTGGGGCCGTAGCTCGATTTCTTCAGCTGCTCGCCGGTCTCGGGTATATTTTGATCTGAAAGCGAGCAGATTGAGAATAAATGAGAATACCAAAAATCAAGTGGTTAATCTAATTTGAATCAACATAAGTTCTAGTGTTGTAAAAGTCGGAGAATAGTATCGCATTCAAAATTTCATAACTTTGTCAAAACTAAATCGATCATCAAGCGGAATGTCATTTTTATCACGATTCTGCCTCTTAATTCATTCTAGATAAAAATTTTATTAATTTTATTAAATTGATCATTTTAAATATCAAGTTTTGACTATTAATCAACTCCTTCTATCATAATTAAGTGGCATAAAACAGCACTTAAATCTTGATTTTGAGACGTTTCATTTTCAGACCCCGTACTTAAAAAAATTACAGGGGTCTATTGGGTTTGCTTTACCGACTATGTGCATAACAGGCAGAAGGAGGCGTGGCAGACCCTATAAAGTATATATATTCTTGATCAGCATCAATAGCCGAGTCGATATAGCAATGTTCGTCTGTCCGTCTGTCTGTCCGTCTGTCTGTATGAACACCTAGATCTCAGGGACTATAAGAGCTAGAGACACCAAACTTGGTATGTAGGTTCCTCTATACTGCAGGCAGATCAGCGGGGCCTGGGAGTGGGGCTGGTAGAGGGACTGGGAGAGGGACCTGGGAGAGGGACCTGGGAGAGGGACTGGGAGAGGGACCTGGGAGAGGGACTGGGAGAGGGACTGGGAGAGGGACCTGGGAGAGGGACTGGGAGAGGGACCTGGGAGAGGGACCTGGGAGAGGGACTGGGAGAGGTGCCTGGGAGAGGGACTGGGAGAGGGACTGGGAGAGGGACCTGGGAGAGGGACTGGGAGAGGGACCTGGGAGAGGGACTGGGAGAGGGACTGGGAGAGGGACCTGGGAGAGGGACTGGGAGAGGGACCTGGGAGAGGGACCTGGGAGAGGGACTGGGAGAGGTGCCTGGGAGAGGGACTGGAAGGAGTAATATTAATAGTAGTAGTAGTAGTATAGTAGCATTAGTAGGGAGGGTAAGAAAAACAAAGAGAAACTGAGGAAGAAGTACGAGTTCGAATAACCGTTTTATTTACTCACCTAGGCATGAAAATGTCGGCTCTCCGGCATATTGGGTGGGCAGCGCGGGGGCGCGATCGGCGGGCAGCAGATAGGGGCACTTTTGTTCCACAGTTTGGCATACGCTCAGGCAGGGTCGAATGCGTCGGCGCTTACGGAACTCTGCCTTGCATGTTGATCTATAAAAGTAATGTATATTTTAATGAAGTTTGTTTAAATTAAAAATTAAATCCAAATTGAACCTCTTTTGTAGTTTTGATATCACTGGATCCGCTGCGCTGGGATCCGCATTATTGGCAGTCGATATGAAATTATTGAATTGTTCATCTTCATCATTTTGTTGTGGCGCAGAGATTGCTCCTCTACTGTTATGCTTAGGATTGTTATTGTGGGACAGGGACTGGGACTGGAACTGGGACTGGAACTGGGATTGATGCTGGCCAATGCCAACAACATTATAGAATGCTTGCGCCACATTCACAACATTCACATTCTCATTCACATTCACATTCGCATTCGCATTTTTGTTTTGTGGCTCATTGTCCTCGTCATGCTGTTGATTAATCTGATGCTCGTTCATGTTATTGCCGTTGTTTGATTTATTGTTATTGCTGATTAATTTCTGAGATTTATGCTTGTTGCCATTGATGCCATCGCTCCCAAGAGCAGCGCCTGCATTTCTCGCAGCACGTTTACTTTTATTTTTACTCGCTGCCTTCGTTGGCTTTGTTGTTGCTGTTGTTCCCTTGCTAGTCGGGTTATCAACTGGCGGTGACGATGGCTGTAACGGTGCCGTTGACTTTCCTGTTGACGATGTTGTTGGTGTTGTTGCATCAACGTCCTGCGGCTCGGCAAAATACGGCACCAGCGTGCTGCAAACCCAGCGGCGATAAGCTTCCTGCAAATACATAAAATACATATTAAATACGTTAGTTACACACCTTGCAAATATAGTAAATAAATGATATTCTTAAAAATTTTTATTTAAAATCAAGAATATCCCTAAATGTTGTATATACATTTTATAATTATATATATATTTTATAAGAATATTTTCAATGTCTTAAAACGGCCCTAAGTGAATGCTAAACTAGTGGGCGGTTACAGTCGAGCACACTCGACAGTTGAATACCCTGAGCCCAGGTACTCTGTCCTGAAAAAGATGATATAGTTAACCGATTCTAACCAAACTTGGTCAGGATGTATAATACCAGCCCAGATGCATATTCTATCAGTTTGGTTCTGATATCTTAACAAACAAAAATCTTTTCCATACTAAAACTTCATTTTCGATGTACCGTTTCTATGGCAGCTATATGATATAGTTAACCGATTCTAACCAAATTTGGTCAGGATGTATAATGCCAGCCCAGATGCATATTCTATCAGTTTGGTTCTGATATCTTAACAAACAAAAATCTTTTCCATACTGAAACTTAATTTTCGATGTACCATATATATAAATATTATATGTTAAAATAATAAAAAGAAAACACGTTTTCAAAGTTTACGTTTTAATTCCAATAAAATGATCAATTTTCCACTTTTATCAATCGGTTTATTGTCGAAATACGATTACAATAAATTTTACAGCCCCTGGCAGAGCACAACATTTAGCTTCGGTCAAATAACAATTAACTTTGCTGCATTGCGTATTACATTGCGTATGCGTGATAAATGTGTATACACGCTCTGTGGCTATTTTTGAAGGTTGCCTCAGGGCATATGCACAAAGTAAGGGAAGTTAAATGCAATTATGGCCGTATTTGCGTTTGAATTTGCATTTCTGTTTGCATTCACATATAAATAATTGGCATAATTGATTTAGACAATCAAGTTTGCAAACAATCTTCTCACATTTTGTTGCATTAATCTGCACATTTGCTTGAAATTTGTTGCATATTGTTGCACTTGGGCCAATCAAGCGAATAGTCAAATATTTGTATTTTACTATGCGCCTTTTGGCACATTTTCTATGTATTTTTACTTGGCACTGACCCGAATACGAGTCAAGTCAACTAAAAGTCTTTCAAATAATAGTCATTGCAAGTGTTAGATATGCAAATACAATTGAATACACTAAGCAACAGAATTCGATAACAACAAATTCACTTTCGACACACAATTGGGATTTAAGAGCTGCTCTCATCACACCTGAAGTAGAAACTGAAGAGATATTTTAACCCTTTTTACAAAAGAAGAGAAGAGAACGAAAGAGAAAGAAGAGAACGAAAGAGAAAGAGAAAGAAGAGAACCAAAGAGAAAGAAGAGAACGAAAAATACGACAAATTTTTTAATAAATCAGTATGAATTTAATGAGTTAATTTTTTTTTAGAGGAATAAAAAAAAAGTACAATTTGATGCAAAATTAAAATAGAGGCATAATAATTTAACAATTGAAATTAAATTTTATTTTTTATGGGGAATTAAATTTGAATCAAGTTGTCGATTTTTCACGAAACCAATTAAATTAAATTGTTTTTTACTAGAAAAAATATGCATATAAAGCATATATTTCTCTACTTTTAATTATTCAGCCCTTTTTCTACTTCTTAGAGCAACATATGTAAAACAGTAGACTCATTTCTGAAACAGAGTACGAATATTCTATCATTTTATAGAGACCTAACACAAAATGCTGAAGCAACAAGAACTAGACGCAACAACACACACACACACAACATAAATCTTAAAAAAATATATATAAGCACAAGTGGGCGTGGCATCTTTTTTAGAACTCTCAGGCAAACTGGCAACTGAAAAGTCAAGGGAAGGAGTTTGTACGTTATCTTGACATGCTCATAAAGAGGCAAGGTACAAAATTATTATTTAATTACGAAAAGTATTTTTCATTAATGGGCGACAGTCGCGGTGTCTGCATTTTTATATTTCAGCAGAGATAGCGAGCAAAAGAGAAAGAAAGAGAGGGAGAGAGAGAGAGAGAGAATTGGGGAAAGATGTGGCACAAAAACTTGAACCTGGGGCACAGTGCAGTGCTTATGGGAAAAAGTTGCAAGACGCAACTCAATTAGCGGCAAAGCAGGCACCTTGACAAATGCAAAAAGCTTAATTAGAGGCAGGCGAGAACACAGGTAAACAAATCACAAGAATGTAAAATGCAGGTGAAATTTCATTTAACATTTACGCGAATTTAAATGAGATCGCAAACACACGCAACACACACAACTGAAAATCACATTTAACGATTTTAATTTCCTTGGGACAGAAGAGAAAAAGCTCAAGGCATCATCCAAGTTGCTACTACATCTTCATATGATGTCCCTGCATCCCTACAGTTCCCTCAGCTGCCGCAAGGCAACTGGCAAATCCATTTAAGCTGCGCCTTCATTTAAATGCCAGGCGCAAAAGTCATTCACTCGCCAGTCACCAGTCAACAGTCTCCAGTCGGCAGTCACCAGTCGCCACTCGGCAGTCACAGATACCGCAGACAGCCAACGGCCCAAAAGCCCACAGCCCACAAAAATACTAACAACAACAACCAGCAAACCAGGCCAGCACACAAAACTGAGCACACCTCCTGATAGGGTGGGGTGTTTCCACTGTTTACTGAACGCAGTGTTGCCAAATATTCGAGTGCTAAACTAAACACATTTATTAGATAAAAAGAAAGACAGAAAAGTATAAATTCAAAAATTATAAAACTGCCTTACAACTATTTACATTTTTAAAGGCTTACATTTATTACAAAAAAAATGAAGTAGACAAAAATAGCCATCATAATTCAGATTGCCTTAATAAATATCTTTTGAAAGGCCTACATTAAGTCTTTAAAAAACATCTGTCAATCTAAAAACTGATGTATTTGTTGTTGTTTGAAAAAATGTAAGTACTTCAACTTTTCTATTTTCCGCAGTTACAAAGTAGCCAAATCTAGCTAGAAAATAGCCAAAATGTCAACCCTAACTGAATGTGAATGTTGCATAGCATTTCTACGTATGCCTGAATTTCGTTTTCGTCCATTACTTTGACATGCACATGCAGAACGAAATGGACTGACGGAGAGGCAGAGAGACAGACAGACGGACGGACAGATAGACGGACGGACGAGCCGTGACCGGGACACTGAGCTATGTGGTGTATTGATGCGAATCCTTAACTCATTCCCCAACCCTCAACGATATCAGCTCGCAAATTCCAGAGCAAACCTTGTCAGTGTGCGTTTGATTGGCCGTGTGGATTTTGCACGCTTTGCGTGGCACAGAGTGAGACAGAAAGTGTCGGTGGGTGCAAGTGAGAGGGACAGTCTGCGAAATATTGTGAAATTCAATATTTGGGTAATGATGCGTGTGGCGACTCTTGCGTGCCAAAATTGTTCAGGCAACGTGCAACCATGACGCGATACGCAATTTATACAATTTTTTCAATTTAACAATTAATATGCCTTTTTTTATAGTGATAGAGTTACATTTACAAAGTAATTGCATTAAAAAAAAAAAAAAAAAATAGCGTTAAATTTAAAAGTAATCTCTTTGCAAATATCAAAATAAAGATCAAAATAAAGATTTGTTGGACAAAAACTATTATTTGTTTAATAGTAAAAAATACTGATAAAAAACATATAAAAAAATTCCTCAAACTCCGTTTAACATGCACATAAACATGTCTTTGGGCCAATGGCATTCCGAAAGTCGTTACTCATAAACATTGTAATGGGTTTAAGTTGAGTTTAAGGTCATGTGTTTGCAACAAAGAGCTAGAAAAACATCGCCACTGTCAATGACCGTTTGAGGTGCCAGGAGCGTCAAATCATTGAATTACTTTTTATTGTTATTTATATACTTTGTTTTCATTCTATTTTCATTTTTTTTTTTTTTTTTTTTTTGAAAACACACTCCCACATAAAAGTTAATGGACGGCAAGAAGAATTGCTTTTATATTTGGCAAATCAAGCAGACATTGTGACTGGGAGATTTACGAGTTATACTATCATAATTTCATGTGCCATTGAACTGCGCCTAAGACAAACAAAGCAAACTCAGAAAACTGACCCTAGTATGAGTATATCAGAATATAATTGGCACAAAGAATATAAATAATATGTTTCTATGAATAACCCAGGGGACCATTTACAGTTGATATTCGTCTGGGAAGAAAAAAAGTATTAATAAATACTTGGCAAAAATATTTCCAGTCAAATTTATTTAGATAAACTTCAAATAGATGATAATTTGTCAAGGAATAATCCTATTTTGACATATACTCCAATTTATATTCCATTTAGTCCTACTTCTATTCATACTTCTATTAGCATTTGAATTATTTCTCGATATTCGAACTCGTACTTCTTCCTCAGTTTCGCTTTGTTTTTCTTACCCTCTCTACTACTGCTACTATAAATACTACTATTAATATTACTCCTCCCAGTCCCTCTCCCAGTCCTTCTCCCAGGCCCCGCTCCCAGGTCCCTCTCCCAGGTCCCGCTCCCAGTCCCTCTCCCAGTCCCTCTCCCAGGTCCCTCTCCCAGTTCCTCTCCCAGTCCCTTTCCCAGGTCCCTCTCCCAGTCCCTCTCCAAGTCCCCTTTTAAGTTGCTCTTATAATTTAGATAATTTTGAAACAAACTTGATCTGCCTGCAGTATAGAGGAACCTACATACCAAGTTTGGTGTCTCTAGCTCTTATAGTCTCTGAGATCTAGGTGTTCATACAGACAGATGGACATTGCTGTATCGACTCGGCTATTGATGCTGATCAAGAATATATATACTTTATAGGGTCTGCCACGCCTCCTTCTGCCTGTTACGCACATAGTCGGTAAAACAAACCCAATAGACCACTGTACTTTTTTAAGTACGGGGTCTAAAATATATTTTATGGGGAATAATATAACTTAATGGATAGTTCAAGGAATTCATAAATAAATATTTTATATAATATTTTAATATAATTATAAATAGTTATCTTTAATTTAATTTAAAATGATATTTTTTTTTATTTATTATTTTAAATTGTATTATTATTATTAATATTTATTTGTGATATAATTATAACATATTAATGGATTTTATAGAGTCATAAAAGACTGGTATTAATTTTCAAAATACGAAACTATGCACATTAATATTTTCTGTTAAAGTTAGTTACTCAATTCGAAAATTTTGAAGCGTTAGCTAATTTACATTTGGCTCGCATTGTACAGTGGCTGCTGTTAATTGGTATACCGAAAATTTTAGTTGCATTTTTGAGCAGCCTGAACAATCAACGAGAACAGAGAATATAATCAAGCTTGTTTTGCAACTCGATGAAACTCGGCTCACATCAAGTTCTTACCCAAAAGGTCTTACTTATGGGTAAATACTATATAACAGAGTTCATGCTTCAAGTATTGGCCTTCAATTGAACTGGACGAGAAGCATAAATATTTTATGGATTTCTAAGAGCACACACTGCTACAATTTGGCTTAGTTTCTCCGAGACAGAAAGAGCGAGAGAGAGAGAGTGAGAGAGGGCAGTCAAAATGTATAGACCATTACCATTTTCTATGCCAATCACAATCCCAATTCCAATCCCGGCAACACATGACGGCAAAATGAGCTACCGTAAAGTGGCCACAACAGTTACGAGTAGTGTGGTCTGGTCTGGTCTGAACTGGAGGGGGTATATACGGTTATTTTAATACACTTTCACTTGGGTCAGCGCGTTATGGAAACGTGACCGAATTGGACAAAGATTTGGCGCACTATACAAACACCATATGCAGAAGTCGTAACGTATCATGCGAGTGTATGTAATGTAATTGATATGGCAAACACACACACACACACACACATTCACCCATACACACTCATACACACAAATAGAGCTCCTTCGCACTAGTCGTATGTATGCAAATCAGTTATGATTTGATTTGTACCATTGCAGTAAATTTTGTAACAACGAAGCATTACAGCTGGGTTTGCTCTTCGGTCTATATATGTATGCTCTACCATATATATATATTTTTGTAAGCAATTTGCATAATGGTGTTTTTGCTACTCTGCCTTTCTCCCTCTACCTCTCTCTTTCTACATGTAAAAACAGAATTTCGCACGCCTAGTGGCCATATAATGCAGACACACACTGTAACTTTGACTGCCCATAAAAGTATGCTATGATTTTTTTTTTTTGTATGCCGCGTACACAGCATAAATAATAAACAATTATAAGCCTTGCTATTTAAAAATGTTAAAAATTAATGGCAAAATAATTCAGCTGTCGAATTTTAATGAAAATCTCTTTATACCCACTTTGTCACAGATTTACATACACTTTTTTATTCATATATATTCTTTTGAGTATAGCTCTGGGAATTAAGTATAAGTTTTGTATATAAAAAGTTTATAAAACCAATTACAATTTTCAGACTTTACTTTTAGTTTATTGTACTAATAAATAAATTCAAAAAACACAAAAATCCAATTACAAGATGTTTTTAAAAACAAAACAAACACAAAATAATAAAAATTTGTAATAGTCGTATATACAAGAAAACTTATTTTTTGAATAGCCTATTCAAATTGCTAACTAAATAATAGAGAGAATTCAAATATAACATATAACACACTTATTTTCCGAAGGTAATTATTAAACTGTATATTTAAATATATCTACACAGAGCTTAGAATTTGAGCTTGAAATAGCGAGTTAACTTATGAAAATTAGGCTAAAAATAAATAATCTAATATTTGATTTAATACAAAATACAACCGTTTGATTTAAATGCCTTCAACTCATTTTAAACACATTTCAATTTCTGTTGGTTTCCCTAATAAATTATATTGTTATCTTAATGTGTGAAGAGTTTCAACTGCTGTTTGCCAGCTAAATTCAAATCTATTTAAACAGTATACATAAACATATCTCTGTTTTAAGTGCTAACTAATGTGTTTGTCCTGAACTAATTGTGGGCAGTGTTAGTGTTAAGCAGCAATCTCATATTGAGGCGATTTTCAACATTCAAAATGCAAATTAATTTTCAAATGCAAATACTTTATGTCTGTATGAGCATTTGCATAAGTATGTATACATATATCATAATCATATCTTATATAAGTATGACATGCATACATAGATAGTCAGGTAGGATTTGTATATATATGTATTGTACAATAATTCCAACACTTGTCGGTCCACATATCCGTCATAAACACAAACTGCAAACTGGGGACAAAACATACAACGTTAAATTTTCACTTAAAAATGCAAATTTGACCAAGCGCGTTACAAAAACATAAAAACACAAAAACCCAGCAACACAATTACAACGGATGTGTGTATGTGTGGGTGTGTGTGTGTGTGTGTGTTTTATACGACAACAAAGCATATAAAAAACATAAGTAGAACAGTAGCTGCGGGGAAGGGGGAAGTTTAGGGGTTGGCTCTCGTTTTTCCGGTTGACATTTCAACTGCTTTTTGTATTGCATACTTTCAGGCAGCTGAAAAATTGCTCCTAAAATTAAACTCATACTTGTATCTCCGTCAACTGCAACTTTTGAGGCATTTATAAGCTCAAGCAATTTAATTGTGACTGACCAAATTGTTGCTTTTGTTTTTGTTAATATTAAATTTGCTTTAAATGCAGCAAATTAATTAGAATTAATTTATACTCTTATTGTTAGTCGCTGCTTTCAGATTTCCATGTTAAAGTAGTTAAAGAACTTGACGAGTTGGCATTTTAATTTATTCAAGGGTTTTCCAGAAATACAAACCAATTAAAATCGCAAACGTTTTATTTGAAACCGGTTGCGGCTTTTACTTTCGACTAGCTTTTTAGAAAGTTAATATATTTAAAAACTTCTTATTTAATTTTGGTAAATTTTTGCGTATTAGAGTTAATTAATTAGAGTTAAAAAATTTAAGTTCGCTCCAGTAAAAATGATCATTTTTGTATTAAATGCCTACAATTTATTAAAATTAATTCATTGTCTACAACTGGTTTTTGTCTATTTCTACTTCTGGTTGTCTATGCTTTTGGACTGCAATGTTAAAGTGCGAAGAGAGCTTAACAAGTTGGCATTTTGTGTGGGGGATTTTGTGGCTTTTAAATTTTGTGCAGCGAACGCGACGCGTCCGAGTTTCACTCGAGTGCACGTAGTTTGTAACAGGGAAAGAATGAAGGGTGAAGCAAGGAGGAAGGAGAAAGGAGGAAGAAGCGAAGGGAGGGAAGGAGGGAGTAGGATGGTGGCCTTATGCGATGCAGCACTCGACAAAGAAGACGAAGGTAACACGTGACCGTGTGCAAACAAAACAAACGAGGCAATGAACCAGTATCCGCAAGAGAGAAAAAAAGAGAAAAAATAAAGCAAAAAAAAAAATACTCAACGAAAGAAAATACTAGCGCACACATACACATGAAATAAAAGTTTATCCTTGTACCAAAAGCATTACTTAAGTGTGTGTGTGTGTATGTATTTTTGTGGCAATGTATTGGCTTTTGCCAGCGCTTATTGCCATAGCCAATGCGACAACACGTGCCACAGTTGGTCAAGTGCGTTGCCAATGTGTGTGTGTGTGTGTGTGTAAGTGTGCTGGTTAACAAACTAAACCCGCTAACACACACACACTCTCTCACACCCAAAAGAGACACTCTCACGCACAGCAGAAACGCATCAAAGTTGCTTCGTGCCGTAATTGTAGAGCTTGAAAGCATCAAATTGCAACTTGGCTGCAATTTGGCAACGAAACTCGCACTGTTCTTCCTCTTCTACATCAGCTTCTTAGCTTGAATTTCACAAAATGCCATTAAGGGGCTAACCTGAACGTAACCTGAACATTTCACTTATTACAAACCCGGGCGAGAAGCGATTTAATACACACATTGCTAATAACAAACTCGGAAATCTGTGAGCAAAATAATAAGGTGAGAATTTAATGTGACAAATTGAGCATGAGTTTGTTGCATGTTCCAATTTAAAGACAATAACGATAACAATGTCAGTTGACAGCAAAAAGAGAGAGAGAGAGAGAGAGAGATAAGAAGAAAAAGAGAGAATGATGCAGAAAGAGAACAAAAATGATAGTGAGATAGAAATCATTAAATTGCCATAGCATAATTGTAAAATCTGAGAACCAAAAGAAGTTTTCTTTTTTTAAACCTTATACTTTTTAAAAAATATAGTTAGAGAGAAATCATTAAATTGCCATAGCATAATTGTAAAATCTGAGAACCAAAAGAAGTTTTCTTTTTTAAAACCTTATACTTTATAACATATTTTTTTTATTCCTTTGCGATAATTTTAAGTGGTCATAACTTTGTCAATTTCTAACAGAATTGTTTGAAGAATATTAATTTGTTTATTATTGCGCTCTATTTTGATTCTGCATCAAAATTGAGAAACTCTATTATTTTCATTCTTTTTCCAAAACACTTAACACTTATTCCAAAAAAAGTGATTTGTAACTTAACATATTCTTTCTCGATTAATCGAGAGCTCAATTCTTTTTTTTCTACTTTTACAAGTCGATTGTAAACTTAATTCACAATTTAAATTTAATTTACTATTGTTAAGTTATAATAATCAAAGTAACTTTACACTATTATAAATATTTCTGTGCTCTCTAATAAAACCCAACAGTTAATTCAGAGTTTCTGCTTTTACTGTTTGGATATTATAAGGAAAGTTGATTATAATTTTTTGTTGTCATGCTTATACCTTAAAGTCAACTTTGTGCACAAGTTGGCTAACACAATTAAACATTTTGCAACAACTTTGTCCACATTTGCGTTAAATACAAGCCATAAAAAGTAAGAAAGTGTTACAGGTCAACATTGTGCATGTGTGTGTGTGTGTGTGTGTGTGTATGCATGTGTGTGTAAGGCCAAAAGGTAGCAGCCAGCTATTGGCACAGATTCCACAAAGAGCCATTAACTGGATTCCCCCTTTTTGCCTGTCAGCCTTCAGTTTTAATAGCCTAAAAGAGAATACGAAGTTAGGCGGAGATTGTGCCACAAAAAAAAAACCAGAAGGTGCTGCAATTTCACGTTGCACGTTGCAAATTGCCAATGTTTTCATTTGCAAAGGATACAAAGGTTATCAAAGAACGGATTAATGGCCAAAAAGGTACAACATGCAAATCAGTCACACACATTTTGATAAGCCAATTGAATTGCACAGCAAAATTATAGCGTCAGTCAAGCACAATTGATTTGCCACATTTAATGTGGCAAGTTGCAATTGCAGTTGCAGTAACTGTAACTGTAACTACACTGCAATTTCGAGTGCAGCTAAATTTTAATTAAACTTTCATTTGATTGCGTTGAGAGAGAGAGAGAGAGAGAGAGAGAGAGAGAAAGAAGCAGAAGAAAGCCGCTTAAATATTCGCAGCTGCATAATTGAAATGCCACAAGGAAATTTGCAATGGGTGAAGCAACATTGCAATGCAACAAACACAAGCAACCCCAACATAACATATGTGCCCCAATGTGTGGCACGCAATTCTGTTTACAGCTGGGCGCCATTCTCGAAGCACATCGCACATTGTCAAATCGCAGACGCCTCTTTCCCGACATCCGTCCCTTAGTCCCTCCGTCCATCCTTCCCTCGACTTGCACACAATGCGCAGACAAACAAGGCTCCCCTCGAGCAGGGGGATGGAAATCGAGAGGGGTGAAGCACAGCAGTGAAAAGGGAGGTGGGGAGGAAGGGAGACTATCAGCAGCGCCTGACTGATTCAGACAACCGGACGGAAACTGTGCAAAATAAACTAAACACTGCATTTATGCAAATAAATACAAATGTGCACGATACGATATCGTGGTGTATGTCTATGGCCTGACAATGGCAAATATCTGAAAGGACTAAAGAAGCACTGGCTATATATATATGCTACAGACAGCGAGAGAGAAAGAGAGAGTGAGAGAGAGAAGAGGAGATTGTATAGAAGTAGCATGTGTGTGTGCTGTGAGGAAACGTTGATTAATCAAACGATTATGACAATGAAAATAGAATAGAATTATATAAGTCGTATAACTGCTGCATCATCTGCTACTTATTATTTTTTTAAATTTGATAAACTATGAAAAATCGTTTACATAAACCATTTTTTATATTCTATCTAATAATATATATTATCGTATATCTACAAAATGTTATTCTCAACTGTAAGATGCTTTAGTAGATAATCAAATAGACTCTTAGAAAGTTTTAATTTTATTCAATTATCGATAGCATATTGACTTCTTCTTTATTTCAAATTTTGCCAATTTTTTTTAATTTTCCTAATTTTAATTCTGTTCTAATTTTGTTACCTAATTATTATTAAATTTATAACATTTTGCTTTATTTTGATTGCCCAAATCATTATTTCTATAATAAATTCTTCCTAGTTTTGTTTTCCTAAATTTCATTTCAAAATTTTGGTATTCTCTATTTATAGTCAATTTTGAGATGCGTTTACAGAGAGATATGAAGACCAAAGGATGAAATTGTAAATTTGAAAATGCCTAAGATCGAAAGCATTAAAATTTTAAAAAATTAAATTTATATTTGTTTTTGTATTGAACATTTTTTAAATGTAGAATGTCTAAGTATTGGAACTAACTATTATCGAGAGTAATTTAAAGTAAATGCAATTCTCTTTTAAGAAACTGTCAAATATTTATATTAATATGTTATAATCAGTGAGAACAACAAACCAATCGAAAACAACCAAAACTGTATAGATTTTTGGATGGTTTTAGGTTGCTTTTCGGTTTGTTTGTATTTTAGAAACACTCTTAAATAAGATAGTTGCCCTTTTTAAATGCAGCTGCTCAAAAATGCAACAGATATGTATTTGTAAAAGAGAAATTTCCGATAGATTGATAGAGCAGACATTCAAGTGTTATCAATTGCCTCCAAGTTAAAAACACGTCCATTCATTAAGAGACTGAGTCATTCACAACTCATTACATGCACTCACAGATACTCACACTCAGTCTCGCACTCACACTCGCACTCACACTTACACTCACACTCATACACACTCAGATTGTAGACAACGGAAAGTATGAATGACACTAATACGCAGCTACAGTTACACACACTCAGACGAAATAGACACGCATGACGTCAACTTATGCATAGGATAGACCGCAATAACAACAACAATAACAACAACAAACTTCAAGTGTGACAACAACAACAACAACAACGAGAACAGGAGCAATAAATGGAGACAACGAGTGAGACAATCGCCGGCACTTGAGAGTTTCACAGTAATTCGTTTGCTTTGCTTGCTGTACTTTCTCTATCTCTGCCTCTATCTCTATCTCTACATTCCCTTCTCCTTGTCTATTTCCCCATCCAGTTAACAGTTAACAATTTATACGTCCTCCATTTATCCACATTTTGGGTTCATTCCGGTTTATTCTGGTTCGGTTCTGGTTCAGTTTGGTTTTGGTTTTCACTTTTCTAGCTTTGTCCTTTTGTCTGCTTTTGATACGCGCCTGTCATTATATGAGATAGAAACACCAAAGGGCGAGCGAAAGAGTGATAGTGTGAGAGTGAAAGAGAGTGTGTGAGCGAGACGGCAGCGAGTGCAAATTTAAATAAATGCTTTGAAGCACACTAAAAGCGATTTATCTTTGTCGATTGTGGATTACGAACATGTTTTCCAAAACATTTTTCATATTGTCCCAGCTTGTGTGTGTCTCTGTATGTGTGTGTGTGTGTGTGTGTGATTGCGCTGCTGCTGCGTTGACTGACAAGTCTTTGTGCAAACACCAGCTACAAAAAACAACAACAACAACAGCAGCTGCCTGAAACACTTTAGTTGCGACCCTTTGCCCAGTCACCCAGTAGGAAATTTAATAATGAAAAGCATACAGAGCAGAGACCACAAATAATGAAAATTTTCTTTCTTTTTAACACAATAATTCAACAATATAAGAAACAAAAATCAAAACAAATCTTTGTATTTTCTCCATGATTCTTAAATCATTGATTTTTTTTGGATTTTGATCTATGAAAATGATTTATTTTGAGTAATTTGATAAAAGTCTAACTGCCATAAATGTTATTATAATAAAAAAAAGTACAAATCATATATGATGATTATATGCAATTCTTATCTTTTCATTTTCATAAAATGATTATAGTCAGTTTTTTAGCAAACTACATAATATTTAGTTATTTTTTTAATTTTTTTAAGAACTATTATTAAAAAAAATTTAAAAAAACTGTATATTAAACATAATTAAAAACAGAAATGCATTTTTTATTTAAAATTTGTATGTTATCTCAACCAATCTCAAAATATATTTGATATTGCCTTATAAAACTTGAAAAAATTTGGCTTAAATTAAGCCAATATACATATCAAGTAGAAAGGAACGCTTAAAAATTTAGCTGACTGTTTATTTAACTGTTGGTTGATTATCCTTCTATCTTTCTGGTCTCTAAATCTATTTCATTATTTCCTACTGGGCTATGTCTGTCGCTTTGTCTTTTTGTCTGTTTGTCCTCTGCTCATCAGGTTTCGTTTTATTGATTAATCGTCTCCTGCGGCAGCTGTTGTTGTTCTTGTTGTTGTTGTTTTTGTTGCTTCACATTAGCCGCATTCGCTGCACTACGCCATAACTAACAAAGTCTTTTGTCCATTTTTCTCTCTTTGGCCTTTTCCGCATACCCAACTCCAACTCTCACTTCCACTCCTATTCTCATGACCATTTCCATTTCCATTCTTATTCGCATTTTCATTTTCATTTGCATGCGCCCATTGGCCGACAGCGGCCCACGCAGCGTATACGCAATTTAGCTGCTTGTCGAACAGAACTGACGTTCCTTTTCCTTTGCTCTTGCTTTTCCTTTTTTCCATTTCCATTCCCATTCAGTAAACGTGCCGCGCAACGCCCACGCAAAAGTCGATAAATTATTAGATTGTAAATAAAGCGAAACTGGCTAAAAAAAAAACACACACACACATAAAGTATAAGCCGGGCCAAAAGGTAGCACCAACTGCTGATGGCAAAAAAACAAGGAAAAAAAAACTGGCGAAAAGCGAAAAGATTATTGGAACCACAGCAAACTTTTCTTTGGCACATGTGTCCAAAAAACCACAAGAAAAAAACCAGATGAAGAAGCGGTAGAAGTGTTGGACATAAAAAAAGTGAATATGGAGATGGAGATGGAGATGGAGAAAAGGGAAGTAAAGACAGAGCTTTACAAAACGACGGCAATAGTTGTGTATGTGTCAGCTGTCGCCTATTCTGGACAACAACAACAACGACAGAAACGACAACAACAATTGCCTAAACAACATTTTGTGTGTGTGTGTGTGTATGTGTGTTCACATAAGTGAGAATGCGTGTAAAGTGTGTGTAATCAATCATTTATGAAATTACGCTACTTCCGCTTTTGACAATTTTCTTTCAACACACTCTACACCCCCTCACCCCCTCCAATAGCTACCCCGCACCACCTCTAACGGATGACGTAAGAGGCTCTGTAATATGTTTGCTTCTATATATATTTGTGTGTGTGTGTGTGTGTAGCTGTAAAATGCAAATTTACACACATTCCAAGTGTGTGGTCTGTATCGAAATCTGCGATGGGGAATAGATTATGATGATGCCCCAGCAACAGAATGTGATAAAAAAAAAAATAGAAGAAAGAAATTTGCTTAAAAAATTGAGTCAGAAAAAGTGTATGAGAATGTTTGTAAAATTTGTAAATAACCTTGAACCCAGTCAAATGAACTCTGTATTCCACACAGATGTAATTTCTTAAAAATTAAGACAAAAAAGAATTGGAAATGAAAGTAAAAATTTAAACCATATTATCCACAATCATAAGACAGCTTAGATTGACATTTTAGCATCCACATAAGCCAAAAAATACAGCCTAAAAGTATGCTTTAATTTTATAGTAAATTTGATTGAAATGTTTTTTATATATTTAATTAAGGTTAATAATGAAATGAAATGAAAACAAGGATCTAGTGTAGACCATTTACTAAACTATTTAAGCTAATATATAATATAGTTTAAATGTTTAAAAGTGTATATAAATAAATATTAATAAATTCAAATTGCAATAAAGTTGAAGAAGTTAAAAATTCAAAGTTCAAAATTCCACAGAAATATGTAGATTTCATTTATAATCCATTAACTACGAAACATTTGAAAGGATTTAATACCACAGCGAATTAGTACGAAATCCAAAGAGCAGCTAAATATCACTAAACAACAAGAACCCATTTTTAAGACTACAAAGAAAATTTCGAGCGAAAGAGAAATTAAAGTCATTACTTCGAAACTAAGCCGATATTGTAGAGAATTTTAAGATACTAATAACAATTTTTAATATGCTTAACATGGCAAATTAATACGAAGCAAAAAAAATGTTGAATAAAACAGAAGATTAAATAATCACTGAAGCTTTTGATTTTAAGCCGGTATTCTAAAGAATTTGATCAAATGTATCTACTTTAATTCTTAAGCTTTGAATGAAAAGAGCGATATACATGTAATTAGCACTTGCATTATAAGTCTTAGCTATTAAATCCCTTTTCCAAATGTTAGTCAAATACACAATATAAAAAAATAAATAAATAAATAACACTGTTGCAGCAAACAATTTCATAATCTGTTCATTCATTTTTAAGGCCTTCAAATATTTTCATTTGCAGATTATTGAAAACTACAATAACAAAACAATAAAAGCTAACTTTCAAATGGTATTTAGTATGTAAAATATTTAGATTTGAAGTTTTAGCCAGCATAATTCGAACACATAGTTGCAACATTCTTTGTGTACCTTTACCAAAAAATTGAAATAAAAAGGATTTGAAGGAATTTGCCATTGAAATGAAAACAAATGTAACTTTTAGTTCAATATAACTTGGCCCAAAATAGTTTTTAAATGTCTATAGACTAAGCGCTTCCCTTTTATGCCTTGCTCTACCCTAAATATATATAATATGTGAAATAAATATATATTTTGGTCAACTATAATTTGTGTTTATTTGACCATCAAAAGGCTCGTAAAACAAAAATGCAAATGAGCTTGAAGTGTCATTTGGGGTGTGTGTGTGTGTGTTTTGAGGCCCTTTCTTGGCCAGTTTTCGACTTTGGTCCTGCGGTTGGCCACAATGTCAGGCAAGTCCTTTTGACTAATTAGACGACTTGCGGTGAACGTAATCATAAATACACACAGCAATTATAATGTTTTGGCATGACATGAAGCACAACAACATCGATAAGCAGCAGGCATTAGGCATATAAGACTGTCGAGTTAATTAATTTAAAGCTGGCCAACAAAACTCGCGTCTCGGCCATGTGCAAAATGTGTGTGACAAGCTGACTGGAAGCCAATACGAGTCTTCAAATTCTTTTTCTTTTTTGCTTTTCTAATTTAATCCCCCCCACAGTTTTTTCCCCCATTTTTGGCAATTGGAAGCTGTAGCCGCTGAATGTGGAGCGCGCAGTTAACAATTCAAATCCGGTAACTGGAAATGACAGGCGAACATCAGTTTGAATGGCTAAACAAATTGATAAAATTTCTAGGAAATAAAATAAATAAAAATATGAAGTATAGAAGCTTAAAAATAACATAAATTAAAGCGCATTTGTGACACATATTTTTCTTATATTCTTTTTTTTTTTTTGCAGCACGCGGACTTAAGAAAATGCCAAGTGAAAAGAAGCGTTGAAAACTTATATAAACTGCGGAAAAATAGCAGAACAGAAAACGCTTCGTGTCATGTGAGAGCAGACGCTGAATACGAGACAGAGAAAAAGAGAGAGAGAGAGACAGTGAGAGAGAGCTAAGCAGCTGATTAAGCTCTCTTCTCTCTTTAAAATTTACGCTCTCAGTCCTTCGCTCTCTTGTGTCATCACCTGATTTCCACAGCAGCCGCGTTTCGAACTAGAAACATGTTAAATTTAACAGAGAGAAGGTGGTGGGTAGAGATAAGGGAAAAGAGGAGATGATGGGAACTGTTAAAGGCTCCACCCGCCTATAATAGTGTAGCTCTGTTGTTTTTCTTCTCCTTCTCTCTCTCTCTCTCTCTCTCTCTCTCTATCCATTTAAATGTGTGCCAGCGACACACCGGGCGTATGCGTAATTTAAATTTAAATTTCTGTGTTGGTCTTTTTTGTTATTATTGTTGCTCTGTTGTTGCTGCTGCTTTGAATTTGGCTCAAGTTTTTCTTAATCAGCAGCGCAATTCACATGTTTGCAACGTGTTCGCCAAGTCATTCAAAGAAGATTTTCCTTTGCTTTTCCTTTGCCCGTCTGCCAGTTGCGCTCATTAGCGGCCACATTGTCGCCACCCCGACAACCTCTTCTCCAACCCCTTTGCCTCTTCTCCAGCACCCCTTTTAACCAAGGGCGTTGTCAGAAGGGGTTAAGTTCACAGCTAACAATTTTTAAGTTTTCGAAATTCATCCAGAATTTTATTTAAATTACAACAAAGAGTTAATGCAAGTTTCAATCAAGACTTAAGACTTACAAAATTAAAAAAAAAAAAAAAAAAAAAAATTTTTTTATAAAAAAAAAATTTTTTTTTTTTAAAAAAAAAAAACCATTATAAAAATAAATTAAAGATTTAAAATAAAGATAAAACTAAATATAAATTTCAACTGTAAAGAAAAGGTTTAAATTAGAATCAGAATTAGATTTCTAAAGATATATAATTTATGGAAACAATTTAATTTTTATTGTTTCAAAGTTTTAAGCTAACATAATGATGATGATATAATTAGCGAACCTTTAATCATTTTATAATAAAATCTACAGATATTTATTATAAAATTGTGCATACTAGGAAAAGTAAAGATAGCTTTAATAACTGAATTCTTTATAATCACTCTAAACGATCAACTGATTTTAGTCGACATTACATTACCAAATAAGTACTAATAAAAATGTCTTAAATGTTTCTTTTTTTTTAGTAATTAAATAAGTTAAACATGTTCGACCCCCTTTGGCTACGCCCTTGGCTTTAACCCTCTGCGACCTTTGGTCGACATCGTGACATCGTTAGAGCTGTTGAGTGAACTAACTGCAGCAACTGCTGGTCAGTTGGTTTTGCAAAGTTGTTTAAAGGCTCGCAACAAATAATTGGCAATTACATCCAGAGAGAGAACAGAGAGAGAGAGAGAGAGTGTGTGTGTGTGTGTGTGTGTGTGTGAGATAGAGTCAAATAGAGAGGGAGGTCATCAAATATGCAGTCAAATGTTTGCACAGACATTGAAAAATGTGCCACAACAGCTTCAGTTTGCCAGTTGGTGGCAGTTAGGGGGTAGTTTGGCTAGGTGGGGAGGTGGGGTCAGTTGTCGACCTCTAAGTGCCACAAATTAACCGCAACGCGTTGCTTTTTCAGCTGCCGCTGATGTTGCCACTGTCGCTACTCTCAACAATGATAATTACGAGCAGAAATATAAAACCTGGAAATGAGCGCGTAACAGAGAGGGAGAGAGAGAAAGAGAAAGAGCGAAGGAAAAGGACTGACTGCTGAGCGCGGATTTCAAAAGTGGACAACAGACTCTGCTGGACTTGGAGCCAAGTTCTGAGGGCGGAGGGTCAACTTCAATAATTAATGAGCAGCTAAAAATGTCACGCAGCGTTGTTATTGTTGTTGTTTCTGCTGCTGTTGTTGTTGCTGTTGTTGTTGCTGTTTTTGCCGCGCGGAAGTGTTGGGCCCTATACAGGATTTTGTTTTAGCCGAGAGTTGATGCTGCTTTGCTCATAATGGCAAATGCTACGGCCAAGCTTAAGCTTGTTATACCCTGCAAAAGCACAGCAAATGGGGTAGCTACTACAGGCTCGAAGCGTTTAGAATGTGCTCTACAAAATGCACCTATTTAATTCTTGTACTACTTTACTTCAATTTTATATTCATTTATTACAATAACATTAAAATTCTAAATAGTTCCTAATTCGATAGATTTTAAACAAAATAAACAAATTTAATAAAATAAACAAAAAAGAAAATATATGTTTTTATTTTTTTTAGCAAATTTATTTGTTTCTTAAAAAAATTTGTATTTTAGAACTCGGCCTAGAAATGTTTATTTTCATGTTTTTTTTTAAGATATTCTTGATTTTTAAACCCGGTTATTTCTATCAGTGTGTGATCCTAGTAAATGTATCTATAGGGTATCTGTAGGTTGTGCTGAAAAGCCAATGAGAAACTACAATGTACAACGTTCTACAGTATTCAAATGTAACTGACTGTGCCTACAGGGTATCTATTATTATATAATTCATAAGCTTGTTATACAATGCAATAGATTAGAATGCAGACTATACGTTTATATAAGATTAAAAAATAGTAGCAGCTCTAACTGGTTAATCGTTGATTCCACCTACAGAGTATCTCTAAGTTGTGCCATGTGTACCAGAGGACTTTTGCTTGTATTCATTTGTTTTCATTTGTCTTAAAAGGTTGCGGGTCTGATGCTTTGGGGCTTGGCATATTTTTTGAGGTTAACGGGCAGAATTTAAATGAGTTGCGTTGAGTTTTGTTGCCTTGCGTTGTGGCAAGGGTTTTTCCCTGCCCCTCTGCCCCCTGACCCAGCCCTTTCCCTACACCCTGCCTTGTTTTCCATTGCCCATTGCCCAGCATTTAATTAAAACATGATGTAATGCAAACGCGTGCTTCAAATCTTTTCAAAATAAAATTGAGAGAGCGAGAGAAGGATATATACACGTACATATGCATATCCCTATTGAAAATTTGACAAATAACACTAAAACTAGGCTTACCAAAATTACCTTTACACTATTTTATACCCTGCGCCCAAACATGTTTCTACTACTGTTTAATATTTGGTTTTGAAATGCTCCTAATATAGAACCAGCAGAGAAAACATTACATTTTAGATTTAAAATCATTTAAATGTAATCTCACTGCGAAATCAAAATGCATATGACTACCTAAGAAGATTTTTTAACTTTAGCCAGAATATTAAGTCTACAATTTTTATAATTTTAATGAATTAGATATTTCCTAATTTTTGTACAGTAAATGTAAAAGAAATAAGGGAATAAAAATAATTAAAGCTAAATATAAGAAAAGTCTTTCCGTTTCACTCACATTTGTTGCTAGTCCAATTAATGTATAACCGAGACATGTAATTTAATTTGTCACTAACTTCCATACATTTTTAATCAACAACACCTTATATCCTTTTTTGCCAAGTGCCCATTAAATATATTTCTGTACCTAAACTAGACATTGAAGTAGTAGACATATTTTTTAATTTGAATTTTCCAGTTTGGTTTCTTTCAATTTTTGAATTATACATTGTATTTTTAAAGAATATAAATTTTTTAAAATACTTATTTTTGTGTTTGGGAAAACATATATTAAAAAAAAACCCCAATGCTCACCTTGCAGTCGTCACACTGATTGACCAGCGAATACACCTGACGGCAATCGAAGCGAAAGAGTATCTCGGATAGTTCGCAGGTAATTCGATTGGCCAAGGCGTCCACATCGAGCAGATCCTTGAGAAGACGCACACACTCATCTCGATCGGTGAGTGTGGCATTTAACGCGAGTGTGTGCAACGCACTGAACACACTCCGCTCACAGCAATGACGCAATCGAAGGGTGCGAAGTCGCTTCAGCAGCTGACCAGGCGATGCCATGTCACACAAATTCTGTGGACTTGTCTCGACGGTATCGCCCAGGTAATCAAGGCACTGTTGTTGTTGCTGCTGTTGCTGTTGTCCATGTTGCTCGTGTTGTTCATGTTGCTCGTTTGCTGTGAGTTGCTCAGGTGTCTGCAGATGGCTATACAACAATGTGGGCATCGATTGTTCATCCAATTCATCTAAATCGCTGCTGGTTGATGTTGCTGCCAATGTTGATGCCTCCATTGTATCCATTTCCAGTTCCATTTCCAGCTCCTGCTGTTGTTGTTCAGTGGCTGTGGCCGTTGCTGTTGTTGTTGTTGCCACCTCCACCTCCTCCTCCTCCTGCGTTGGTACCCCATCCAGTTGCCATTTTTTATCGCGACGCACTCGCGACATGGCTTTAATCATATTCCTGTTATTATTGTTATTATTATTATTGTTGTTACTGTTGTGGCTTAAACGCGTATGCTGTGGCGACTTATAGTTAAACCTATTTGCATTTATGAAATACTTGAGTTTATTATCGGTGCGCAGTTCCGAGTATTTCGCACTGGCGCTGCTGTCCGTCGGCTGTTGTTCAGCACAGGAGCGCGGACAGATTGGCGGACCAGGTCCCTCATCGACCCAGGCCATGGGCAGTGTACCAGCTGAGCACTGACCCTGAAAAAAGTCAACAAAAAACATAGGTTACATGTTAATATATTTATATTTATATATATTCTTTATTTCTTAATTTTAAGAGTAAATTGATAATATTTTTCTATTAATAATTCGGTGTATACATTATCCATTAACTTTATTTTAATAAGAATTTTATTAATAACAAAAGCAATATTGCGGTAAATTTTATTTTATATTTAATATTTTTACAGGTTAACAATTTCAATACATTATTAGAAATAACTAGTCGGCCGGTGCTACAGTCGAGCATACTCGACAGTCGGAAGCCCCGTACTTACTTCCTCAGTTTCTCTTTGTTATTCTTACCCTCTTTACTACTGCTACTATAAATACTACTATTTATATTACTCCTCCCTGTCCCTCTCCCAGTCCCTCTCCCAGTCCCTCTTCCAGTCCCTCTCCCAGGCCCCGCTCCCAGGCCCCGCTCCCAGTCCCTCTCCCAGGGCCCGCTCCCAGGCCCCGCTCCCAGTCCCTCTCCCAGGTCCCTCTCCCAGTCCCTCTCCCAGGTCCCTCTCCCAGGTCCCTCTCCCAGCCCCCCCCCCCCCCCCCCCCCCCTCCCCCCCCCCCCCCCCCCCCCCCCCCCCTCCCCCCTCTCCCCCCTCTCCCTCCCTCTCCCATCCCTCTCCCACCCCCTCCCAGCCCCGCTCCCATCCCTCTCCCAGGGCCCGCTCCCAGGCCCCGCTCCCAGTCCCTCTCCCAGGTCCCTCTCCCAGTCCCTCTCCCAGGTCCCTCTCCCAGGTCCCTCTCCCAGTCCCTCTTCTAGGCCCCGCTCCCAGTCCCTCTCCCAGGTCCCTCTCCCAGTCCCTCTCCCAGTCCCTCTCCCAGTCCCTCTCCCAGGTCCCTCTCCCAGGGCCCGCTCCCAGGCCCCGCTCCCAGTCCCTCTCCCAGGTCCCTCTCGCAGTCCCTCTCCCAGGTCCCTCTCCCAGTCCCTCTCCCAGTCCCTCTTCTAGGCCCCGCTCCCAGTCCCTCTTCTAGGCCCGCTCCCAGTCCCTCTCCCAGGTCCCTCTCGCAGTCCCTCTCCCATGTCCCGCTCCCAGTCCCTCTCCCAGTCCCTCTCCCAGGCCCCGCTCCCAGGCCCCGCTCCCAGTCCCTCTCCCAGGCCCCTTTTAAGTTGGTCTTATAATTTGGATATGCATTTTTTTTCCGAGAACCTACCTACCAAGTTTGTTGTCTCTAGCTCTTATAGTCTCTGAGATCTAGGTGTTCATACAGACAGACGGACAGACAGACGGACATTGCTATATCGACTCGGCTATTGATGCTGATCAAGAATATATATACTTTATAGGGTCTGTCACGCCTCCTTCTGCCTGTTACGCATATAGTCGGTAAAACAAACCCAATAGACCCCTGTACTTTTTTTAAGTACGGGGTCTAAAAACGATAAAATAAGACTACATTTTTATAATTAAAAAGTAATTTTTATAATTATGATTAAATTATAAAATAGTTCTTTATTATTTTTATACTAAAGTGAATAATGTATTCCATAGTTCCTTATGTATATTTATAAATTTATATTTAAATCCATAAAATCCTTTGTATCTATAAAATATTTCATATTATTTTTGAAAACCTTTGATCTACAAATAATTAAACATATTTCAAAATGTTAAGAAAATATATTAAGGATTTCTGAATATGGCAATTCTATTAAAAAAAGAAATCCCATTCATTATCTTAGACACAAACAACAACAACTTTTTAAGGTTAAAGTATAAATCTCTGAAAGAGACATTTAAAAAGTTTGAGAAAATAAATGAATTAATGAGACAAATCTGAGCGTTTAATGCGGACAATTACGCATGTATAAAAAATGTTTGCATTTATTTAAAAATTAAGCTGGTTAGTGGCAAATACAATGCACACATACACATAAATCCAGAGAAGAGGTAAAGAGAGTAAAGTGGAAAGAGAAGAAGAATGCCAGGCAAGGCAACGGGGTAGAAAACAAAAAGTACTCTCGTATATTGAAAAAGTTTTGTGCAGCTAGTAACAACCACTACAACAATGACAACAACAGCGAAAGTCATAAAATAAAACAACAACAACAAGTAGGAGAAGAGCAAGTAAAATAGAAGCCAAACAACGAAACGAACAACAACAACAACAACTACAACAAGAACAACAACAACAATAGCGTTGAGTGCATAAAGAGCTGATGTTTTTCGTTATTAAAATGACCGCACTTCGTTGGAATTTTCCACTTTTCCACATGCCCCAGCGTTAAACACAAGCAGAGCGCATATAATAATAAAAAAAATATACAAAAAAAAAGAAACTACAGAAAAAGAAAACAAATATTTTGCAAAGTAAAATTATCGTAGCATACTTTATGGCATCGACGATATCAAACCATTAATGGCTCTCACATGTGGCCCATTATTCCAACTGAAGGCCAACTATTTTTTTTTAAATTTATTTTTAAAGTCAGCATATCTGGCAGAAGCAGAGAAATTGATTTCCCCAAAAACACATCAAAAGATATCGAAACAAAACGCAAAAACTGCAAAAAAAAAGTGTTTAAATTGCATTGCAGGTAACATCAATATTGAGTATGGGTATGTGTGTTTGTGTGAGTGTGTGTGGGTGTGTGTGGATGTGTGTGTGAGAAATGTGCAGCAATCAACGACGCATAAAAACTCAATTGCCTGGGCTCAGAGTACTCTGTGTGAGTTTTTCTCCAATTCCCTGAAGACTAGCCATTCGAGCAAGTTGAATTCTCGCATTTCAACAGCACGCACGGAAAATATAAGTCCGGTTAGAGACGTATTCGAAAACGAATGAGAATGTGTATGCGAATGTGAATAAGAGACAAATGAAAAGCCATACAATGACCAGACACACTCACTCACACAATCACTTGAATAATCAAAAAAATGGTTTGTTTAGGCTTTGACTCTAAAATACTCTGTAAAATTATTATAAAATACAACTGACATCAATAAATAATTTTAAATTCTAATTAAAAATGTAAGCACCTATAGAGCTTGTTATAAAAATATTTGTTAATAAAGTGATTTGGATTTAAAAATATAAGAAATTTAAATTAATTGTTATGCTGAAGAGAACCAAAAAGTTTTAATTAAAGATGTATCTTAAAAATTTTAAAATTAAATAATAAAAGATTTAATCTTTTACTCTGTACATCTGAGTAAGTCAAATTTCGAATGCTCCTCGTTTTATTTTAAGCATTTGTATTCATATTTCGTGGAAACTTTATACTGAGGAAAATACAAAGTATTCAGTACAATGAAACATGCAAAACCATAAAGCCAAATTATTCAAATATCTAAGTAGGCTTAAACTTTCACTCTCTATTATTATTCTATGTAAGCTGTTACACATTTATTAAAATTAGTCTGGATCCCAAAAACTTTGCTATACAAATTTTGCAACGCATAAAATTGCAAAATTATGTTATAAATTAGGTTTTAATAACTATTAAATATAACACCTAATAATTTCACCTAACTCTTACCGTTAACTGTTAAGTCAGTCAGTGATTAAAAAATATAAAATCGTATATAAGTATACATAGATGCGTCTACAATTATTAAACAGTTCAAAGCAGGTCAACTAACGTGAGAGAATAATTTTTTTTTTTATTTTAATATAGGGTACAAAATACAATACAATACACACACGTATTCACACACACACACACACACACACACACTTGCATACGGTTAGAGAAGCACGTGTACACGCCGTCATTGTTGATTTAATGGCAGACCAGCTGCGGCCCAGTGAACAACAATGCGACCCAGGATTGAGTACAGTACTGTAAAAGAGGGTGATAAACCCCTTGCACCCTACAGGAAGAGCAGTGAAGAAGAGAAGAGTGGGAAAGAAGAGAGCAGCTAACGGACAATACAAGACAGCAATAAGATAAATTCTTCAATGCGCAACAGCGAAATAAGAAATTACAGAATGAACTGACATTACAATTTGTTAGACCCTTTAGCCTCCCACAACCCAGCTAACCCCTTTTCTCTTTTCTCTGACCCTACTCCACCGTTTTTCCCACTTCCTGTTGCTGCCACACTGATTAGTTGCGCTCATTTCGCTCCGATGGCCGTTCAAACAGTTTTCAAAATGCAAAATGCAAAGTTTTCACAAAAACTTTCGCGAGTTTTGGTTAATGCAAAATTCAAGGGAAATCTGAAAAGTTTCAATTCAACGTGAGAGTCGAAGCTGAAACTGAAGCTGAAGCTGTTGCGGCTGAGAAACACACACAAACAAATGAACTGGCCAACTTGTAAGCTTCCTGCCAACTGTTACTCAAGCTGGCTAACACTTAATTATGCCGAATTGTTTTTTATGGCCAAAACTCAAGTTTTGAAATGGTTTACCTGCAGGGCAAAGTCTCAACACACAAAATCATAACTATTAATTATAAAAGAGCTTTAATGAGCATCAAAAATGCCCCAGTGTGAAGGCAAATTATGCACACAGAAGCTAAAGGATTCAATATTCATAAATTTATTTCTATAGGGAAGTGCAATTTGAGATTGTGTTGAAGAATTCTATTGACTGACTTGGTTGAAAATAATGAAATTTTTTATATGAATACACAATTTAAATGCAGAATTAATTTGAAAGCCAAATCATGATCAAATTGTCATTTCGCATAGAAATCAGTTGAGTTTTGATGAAGTTATGAAAGATCAAAGTTTTTGAATACAAACTGTGAATCGAGTAAAATGAAATTCATTCACAAATTGTCGATTTTCTATGTATTTAAAATTACCACTTTCCAGTCAAAATTTTCATGCACAAATCTAATTCTGAAGAGGAATCAGTAGAAAAACCGAACTAATGTTGATTTTTCGCCAGCGAATGCAAAATCAATGGACAAATTTTGTCGAAATTCGAACTGAAAAAGCGAATGATGAAAAAAAAAAACGACAATAGCTAGAGATAATTATGCTGATGACATTTGCTGTTTTGTCGGAGCAACAAATAATTTACTAGAATTGAAATGCATATCACATGCACATTACGCATACGACCCATTGGGCAAGAAATAGAAAATGTCAATGGAGAAAAACGAGAGGAAATTCGAATCGAAAATGTTTGGCATGAAATATTCATCATTGTAGCTGTGGATAATTGAAATTGCAACAGCTGTGGATGTTGCTGTTGCTCTGAATGTGGCTGCAACAAAGAGCCGCCCCAGACACGTGGCCAATAGCTAAAAAATTCATGTGTCTGTCGACAGAGGACAGTCGAGTGTGTCTGTTCTCTCTCTCTCTCGCTGTCTCTGTCTCTTTTTACTTTCAGTGTCGTATCTTATGCAAGTTGTCATCAAGTTGGCGACTGCCCAACTGACTGACAGCCTAAGTTCTTTATTGTTGCAACAACAACAAGTTGCCTCTGCGTCGCCTCTCTAATCAACGAGGCACAAAAAAAAACCTTAAACAAAGCCTTGGCATAATGGAGTGTATGCATTATGGCTAATAGTCAGGCACACACACACACACACACACACACACACACCCACTTGGACAGCTAGTTAAATGTCCTTTGTGTCATAGAGAGCCTTGTCTGTGTTGTTGGCTTTGCATGTTGAAAGGCTTTCGTCTAATAAACCTCTACAGGCAGACAGACAACGTACCTCCCTCTGGTTCCCTCCCTACCTTCCGCCGCCCTGCACTGCATTAGACAATGGATTGGACGCTATCCACCGCCAGAGGGCGCACTTGACCCAGGACAGTTTTGAGCCAAGTGTTGATAGATGCTTCCCACACTTTTCGACATCAAAATCAAATGTTGCCTAAACTTGCGTTCATTTTATGACAATATTTGAAAACTTAATTTCTTGCTCTATGAAAATTAATACAAAAATTAATATTCATATATTACTATATTATTTATAGCTTTAAAAACTAAGCTCGTTTCAGGGCCCAAAATTAACAAAGAATTCAATAATAATAATCCATAATAATTCAATGTAAACAAAATTTGATATTACAATATAAATAATTTTTGATTTGACTGTTGTTTGAATTTTTAATAAATAATCTCAACATAATAATTAAAAATATATTTGTATTTAAAAATTACGATAAGCCACTTTTTTTATTTTAAATTAAAAGCAAAGAAATAACTCTTTTATCGTATTATAAAAAAAAGAGGAATTTTGTAACTCAAAATAGAACTTTGCGATATTCGGTAACATTTAGTTAAAAATTTAAAAAATTAAATCAACCTAATTTTTTTTTTAATATCATTACCAATTCTTTTTTTACGTATATTTTTTTAAATAATATCCTCTAGTCTACTGTATTATTTATTTTCAACAAATTGCAGTTAATCTTTAGCTGCTTTTTGTGAGTTTCATGTAAATATTTGGTAAAACAATTAAAATTTTGTTAGAAAGAAGAATGCAGCAAAAAAAAAAACATGGACAGAGGCAGCTGCTGTCAGAGCCAAAGAGGAAGCAACCAAAAGTGCACTTGAGCTAAACACCAACAGTAACAACAACAACAACAACAACGGCAGCGGCAACGGAACCGACAACACTTTAAATGTTACAGCTTAACCTCGACAGGCAATTCAAACAATGCACACACACACACACACACACACTCTCCATATATGTGTGTGAGTGTGTGTCAAATTTCAACGCTTGTCAACAATGGTGCAAGAAAAATGCAAGTGCAAAACAGCTACAGCAACAACAACAACAACAGCAACGTCAACAACAGCAGCAGCAACTGTAGGAAGAGTAAGAGAGAGAGCGAGAGAGACAGAGTAAGAGAAAGACAGGGAGAGAGAGGGAAATATGTCGCAAGCAGCACTCAAATTTCCAAATGCAATATGTGGATGTGTGTGTGTGTTTGTCTGGTAGAAGCGTAAAAAAGTGACAGGCACAAACACAGACACACACGCACACACACACACAGACACACACACACAGAGAAGGCTCACATAGCCCGCAAGGGACTGCAGAGCAAGAGAGAGTGAGTGCGAGGGAAGGAGAAAGAGAGAGAGAGGGAGAGAGAACGAGCTTGTGGGCAACTGTTAAGCAGCAGTGTGAGTGAGATGCATGATAGGGGGCCTGCGTATAATTGTTTGTCACTTGACGGGCCGCGATATACACAGGCATATGAGTAGCAACCCCGCCCCGCACCTCCCCACACCCCAGCCTTCCCCAACAGCCAACCCCTCTCTCCACTAACATTAACACAACGACAACAACAGCAATAACAACTGTCACCTTGATGCTTGGAACATTTTGTTGCCGTTGTCGTTGCCGCTTACTTTGTTGTCAAAATCATAAACATGCCCCCTAACCTCACTTTCCCTCTCCCCTCCCTTTCTCTCTCCCTCTCACGCACCACTCTCCCTCACGCTTCTCCTATCCCTGTTACGCGATCATTTTCATTGTTTTGCCATGCAGCTTTCAATTTAATGCAGCTGCAACAACAATTGGCTGCTAGAATTATGCAATCAGTCGCTTTTTGCATGCCTTCAAATGACACAAGCTGATAATATAGCAGATTAATTCTTCAATTGCGTATGCTAGTGTTGTATAACGTTAGGAAAAGCTGTGCATGTGATAACAGTACAGTTCTTTAATTTCTACCAACTTGTTTTAATTCTTTGTTGAAACATTTTCATAATCCAGTGTTGTCTAACGTTTGAAAAAATTCAAGTAAGCTTTAAATGTTCTGGTTATATTATTTGCACCCCTTAATTCATATTAATTTAAGATTATTTTCAGTAGTTATATTCTTACACATTAATGCCAACTTATATTTCATTCAGTATTGTATAACGATTGATAGAAATTTGAGTGGGATTTAAATAACGTTTGATAAAAAAAACCGTCTAATTTATATCAAATTGAGACTATTTTCAGCTAATCTTATTCTCACTTATCACTTCTAACTCCTGCTGCTTCCAGTGCTGTATAAGCTTAAATAAAGTCGCAGGAAAGTTTTCAATATGCTTGTTACACGATTAAAGCTTTTTAATTTATATCAATTTGTTACAATTCTCAGTTGATCATATTCTGTTATATCAAATTCAACTGCTTTTCGTTCCTGGCAGTTGAATGTCAAATTAGCATGCGTAAAGGACACAAATCACGCAACGTACCGAAACACCGAGCTGAGCTTTTGCCGTACTGACATGGCCAGGACAATTACAGCGCTGTGTGCATAATTCAGCGAGTGCTCCCCAAGGCGCTGTAAACCTCCAAATGGGGCAAATCATTTCAATGTTTCCACTACTCCCAAACCAAAAACCAGACGGACAGACAGAGCTGTTGTTAATGTCAAATATTCTCGACATTTAACAGCTTTAATTTGGCAAACATATTAAATAAAAATTGAGCACAACAATTGTAAAGTAAAATGATTATTCAGGATAAGGTACTAAATCGTTAGGATTTTTTCAAATTGATCTCTAATAAAATTTGAACTTTAAGGATTCTTTAGAGTGTTTAATGTTGCTGATATTAGTGCAAATTCAAAGTATAATAGCCCATATCTGATCAATTGTAATCGGATTCGAGGTAATGCAATAATGTAGAATTTATGTATCGGCAGCAATCCATCAAAAATATATATATGCTAAACATGTGTGTACAGGGGAATTGTCGGCACTTGGGAGTATTATTTTAATCATATTTAAACAGCGCGTGTATTTATCACTCATTATGACCGGAAACCGCGCCCAAAAATCCAATCGCAAGGAATTAGGCAACGTGACAAAGACCAAGTAATAGGTCTGTCTGAGTGTGTGTGTGTGTGTGTCTGGGTGTGTGTGTGTCTGGGTGTGTGTGGGGGTGTGTCAGTTAACAGCACACACCTGTCTATCAACGTGAATGATACTCATACAATTGAGTATATTCGTATTTGTTTGTTTTCCTCGCAAGCGTCATATTGAAAGCCTCATTTGTTGAGGCTACAACAAAAACAACAAAAACAACAACAACATCAGGAGTAATGTGGGAAAGACAGGAGGAAACTGCTGGCTTTTACGCTTGATGTCTGTTATTATGCCACACAATTTTATCAACATTAATTTGTCAAACATTTGCCGGCACTTTTGCATATGAACGTCGAGTATTTGTTGTTGTTGTTTCTCTAATGACAACACAATGGCATTAATATCATCAAATGAGTTGTAAACAGTTGTGGGCAGCTTTTGTTTAGAGCCTCATTTGCCCATTTTCATTTTCCGCATTCTGTACTTTGCACTCGTCTCTAGACTCTCGATGCAATTTACTTTACTTTATCAAATGAGTTGTAAACTGTTCTGGGCTCAACAACACAGCAAAATCGCTATTGTTTAGAAATTAATAGATTGACTTGTCCTTTGACACTTACTCAAAAACTTCCCACTCTCATAACTTTGCCGAAACTTGACCGATTTTAATGCGGAATATCGTTTTGATCATTTTTTGGCCTCTATTTTGATTCTGCATCAAAATATTATTTATTTAAAAAATTCAATTTTTTCCCTACTGTCTATTTGTGCATATATTCCCTTGACTTGTCCTTTGACACTTACTTAAAAACTTCCATCTCTCATAACTTTGCTGAAACTTGACCGATTTTCATGCGGAATATCGTTTTAATCATTTTTTGGCCTCTTTTTTGATTCTGCATCAAAACATTATTTATTTAAAAAATTAGATTTTTTCCCTATCACTGTCTATTTTATCCATACTTTTCCTTGGACTTGTCCCTTGACCCTTACTCAAAAACTTCCACCTCTCATAACGGCTTTAGAACTTGAACGAATCGTGGCCTCATTTGTCCATTTCCGTACTCGTTCCAATACCCTCGTCAGCAGCCTCTCACCTCTCTCCTCTCGCTGCAATTCTCTCGCTAAAACTGAAACGAGTCGATGGCTCATTTGCCCATTTACACACTCGTTACAATACACTCGTCGGCAGCCTCTCACCTCTCGCTGCAAATCTCTGTCAGCTCGCTAAAACTGGAACGAGTCAATGCCTCATTTGCCCATTTCCGTACTCGTTACAATACACTCGTCGACAGCCTCTCACCTCTCGCTGCAATTCTCTCGCTAAAACTGGAACGAGTCGATGCCTCATTTGCCCATTTACGCACTCGTTCTTTCATACTCATCGCTCGATACTCTCCTCTCACTGCAATTCTCCGTTTGTTTTCTCCCGTTAAACTCGTAATGAAATTCTTCAGTTGAATTTCATTTGCAACTTTTCAACAATGCTCATTGAATAATTTACGCTCTGCTCTGCTGTTGAGGCGAAAATGGGAGAAGAGAAAAAAAGGAGGAAACGGCCAACGAATGTGGCTTTAGCAACTCCGTCAGGACATGCAAGGGGGCCAGGCTTTGAATGACGCTCCACTTAAGCTGGTCCCACGGCAATTTACGTGCCGAGCAGCGAGCAGCGGACGAAGCTTCAATCTCTATTCACAAAACGCCCCTCACATAATTGCATTAGCTTGTATGGTGCTTGGAGTGGGCGTGGTTTTAGCAGCTGGACACGGAACGTGCATGGACTTGCTTGAACTTGTCGGGACTTGCTTGGACTTGTTCTGATCTGCTTAATGCAATTGTTGAGAATACCAAATTTCTTAATCAATGCATGCAGCTAGAAATCGTGGCAACAGACTGACAAATTCGTGACCAGACGCCATTTGCATCTTGTCAAGAAAGTTGGCGTTGGCTTAAGCCAAAAGACTGACAGTCTGGCCTCATGCAAATTGCACTGCAAATTGTCGGTAATTAACGGATGTGGCCGAAGGCAGTGAAGGTTGCCGGATTGAAACACCTTAAGGGAGTGTAGAGTGTACAGTGTAATGTAGGGGCGACATGCGACAGGCAACACGACACGTTGGCAAAGCGGCTTCTAAGCCAAGCTAATTAGGCTGCTAACTAATTGAAGTTCGTGTACAGGCATTTGACTCTGACATTTAAGGACGACGACGAAGACGAAGCTGTTGAGTGCTCAAGTTCAGATATCTTTAAATTAAGTGCTAGGGAATTGAAATTATAATTAAGCTTAATATTTAAGGTCTCTTTCAAAGTAGAGAACATACAGGAAATTGATTTCTCATAAGCACATCTCTACATTATATTACTTAACTTGCTCTTGGTCTGTGAAATCAACTTGTTTGTACCATTGAAATATGATACTCAAAATTTGTTGGCAATTTAATTTCAATTTCAATGTAAACATATATAACCTTAATCAATGCTGGACAATCTTGTTCAATCTGTGGCAGTGAATGAATTGCAGTTCAGACACAATAAAACAGCTTCAATTGCCGCAAGTCGTGACAGTGAGAAGGATATGCCTATGAATTTCTTATGGACAACCTGAAGCACTTTACTTACGAGTATATATTTCTCAGTTGCCATCAAGAAAGGACAACGGAAATGCCAATAACTGCACAGGGTGTGTATGTGTATGTGTGTGTGTGTGTGTGTGTGTGTGTGTGTGTGTGTGTGTGTGTGTGTGTGTGTGTGTGTGTGTGTGTCAGTTCCTGCTCTCTACTCCTCTCTGATATATCAGGAAACATGCTACAGTCGCCCATTTACCCAGTTGGCCAGTTTGCCCGGCGGGGCAAGGCGCATTCAATCAGTGTTATTGCAGGCTGTCCAAATCCCTGGCGGCCACAAGTTTCATTGCTCGCAACGATTTGCCATTCAAGTGGCGAGCAGTTCCTCGTAGTCAGTAGTCCGTAGTCAGTAGTCAGGAGTCAGAGCTGGAATCGGAATCGGAATCGAAATTCTCGTCGTCGTCAAACCCAGAGCGGAAATTTATGACAGCGCTCGCATTCAGCTGCAATTTGGCTTGTCTGTCTGTCTGACTTGGCATTGGGATTGAGTTGCTGTTGTTGTTGTTGTTACTATTCTTGTTGTTATTGCCACAAACTGTTTGTGAGCTGGCAGTGAAAATGATGTAATCATATTGCACATGGCATCGGCATCAGGAGCAGTTTTCACTTGCCACTGTGCGTTTGCCTGCTTACAAAATAATTGATTTTGTGTGCACATCCTTGACACAAATAAACACTCGCATATAGCGTATACACACACATACATACACCCGCACACACACACACACACAGAGAGAGAGACCGCGCAAGTTTAACAAACTGCCTGGACTGGAAGCTCTATGAAAATGTTGAATTAAATGCAACAAAGCAATGGTTTTTAATTGAATTTGAAACGGCAACGCAGCCTTTTGACTGCACAAATGGCCTGTACCATATTTTGTAACTGTTGAGTAAACTCTGCCTGTTACCATATTTCTATAATACAAGCACTCAGACAAAGCTTCTATATGTTTGCCAATAGCCATTTGAGACATTCCACCCAGAGTTCCATGCAATCAAACCCAAAAGCTGTGTAAACTTCGATAATTTCGGAATTTCTGTAGTCGAGTATGCAATAATTTTGATTACAATCATAATTATACACGTACTGTAAGAAATTTTTAGACTCCGTACTTAAAAAAAGTACAGGGGTCTATTGGGTTTGTTTTACCGATTATATGCGTAACAGGCAGAAGGAGGCGTGGCAGACCCTATAAAGTATATATATTCTTGATCAGCATCAATAGCCGAGTCGATATAGCAATGTCCGTCTGTCCGTCTGTCTGTATGACCACCTAGATCTCAGAGACTATAAGAGTTAGAGACACCAAACTTGGTATGTAGGTTCCTCTATACTGCAGGCAGATCAAGTTTGCTTCAAATTATAAGAGCAACTTAAAAGGGGCCTGGGAGCGGGGCCTGGGAGATGGCCTGGGAGCGGGGCCTGGGGGCGGGGCCTGGGAGCGGGGCCTGGGAGCGGGGCCTGGGAGCGGGGCCTGGGAACGGGGCCTGGGAGCGGGGCCTGGGAGCGGGGCCTGGGAGAGGGACTGGGAGCGGGGACTGGGAGAGGGACTGGGAGAGGGACTGGGAGAGGGACTGGGAGAGGGACTGGGAGAGGGACTGGGAGAGGGACTGGGAGAGGGACTGTGAGAGGGACTGTGAGAGGGACTGTAAGAGGGACCTAGGAGAGGGACCTGGGAGAGGGACTGGGAGCGGGGCCTGGGAGCGGGGTTGGGAAAGGGACTGGGATCGGGCCTGGGAGCGGGCCTGGAAGAGGAACCTGGGAGAAGGACTGGGAGAGGGACTAGGAGAGAGACTGGGAGAGGGACTGGGAGCGGGACTGGGAGAGGGACTGGGAGAGGGACTGGGAGCGGGACTGGGAGCGGGGTCTGGAGAGGGACTGGGAGAGGGACCTGGGAGAGCGACTGGGAGGAGTAATATTAATAGTAGTATTTATAGTAGCAGTAGTAGAGAGGGTAAGAAAAACATAGAGAAACTGAGGAAGATCGTGCGAAAATTAAGTCTTAGTATGTAAAACATTTTTGTTTTATGAGATATCGTAACCAATCTGATAACATTTGCATTTAAATTAACTAAATTATTTTTAGTTTTTTTCCATTATAATTTTTTTCCATAAGTAAGTACGGGGTTTCCGACTGTCGAGTATGCTCGACTGTACCACCGGCCGACTAGTTTTAATTGAATCAATTAATTTTTAGCTTTTTTTTGCTATATTACAATCATATTAAATTTATTTATTTAAAATGTTTAAATTTGAATTTTTAAATAATATTTGTTTCTATATTTCTTCCCTGTTTGCAGAATTTCAGTTTCCACTCGACTATGCAACGTGCAAACGGCAAATAAAAGCAAAACGTAAGGTCACAACGCACAGCAAAAACCAAAAAACCAAAAAAAAAAAAAAAAGGCAGAAAGTGGCAACTGAGTAGGAGTAGAAGACATAGGCGATGCTGGAGACGCAGACGGAGATGGTGACGAGAGAAGGTTGCAACTGAGGCGCACTTGACAGGCACTCATGACATGCGCTGAGTGTATGCATATGTAGCATGTAGCATGTAGCATGTAGCAGTAGCAGTAGCAGCAACATAAGCCATGTGCACAATAAACCACCTAGCACTTGACAACAGGCAACGGCAACGGCAACAACAACGTCAATGGGTCGAGGAGCAACCGCAACGCATCAACACATCAACAGGCCACATCGCGATGCAGGTTTTAAACCAAAGCCAAAGCTGATGCTGATGCCGACGTCGATGTCGATGTCGATGCCAAAGCCGAGGATGATGACGATGACGATGCCGATGAAAGTGATGAGAAGAACGAGCGAGGTCTCATCAGAAATTCCGCACTCGCACTTGTATTCCCAATGAGCTGACAGCTGGCATTTGTATGTCTGTCTTAAACAGAAGAGGGCCAACAACAAAAAGAGCAAAGAGTTGCCTTGCCACGCCTATTGGCCATTTGGCCACATAGTTTCGCTAAGGGAATGTTTATAAAATGTTTACTAATTTGCAGCCAAACCGTTGGTTATGGCTAATTGAAATTGGGCCACTTTGCTTCCCTTGCATATTTCACATTGTTCTTGAAAACGTTTCAGCTCTCTCCAGTTCGTCAGAGATTGTCAAGTTAAATTGGCTGTCAGCTGCACAAAGGCAACAGCCGATGACTTGCCAAAAGGATTGAAAACTTTTTCAGCCCGTCTGCCCGTCAGTAGAACGTTTCACAAACTCTCTTGTGCTTGCCCGCTTATTTGGTATTTTAATTAAAGTTGCCACAATTTGTTGCACAAATACGAATACGAATATGGAATATGACAATCAAAACATGCATAAATGCAAACTAAATATCACAGTCAGCCTCTTGAGAAGCTCTAAGCAAGCAAGCATGTAAATCAGTATTTATGAGGATGGTTCCATCTGTACTGCAAGCTGCAAATCATTTTTAAATGGCGCCCAACGTACATATGATAAAGAATATTAATTTTTATCAAAAGCTCTTGTAATACAATTTGGTATTTAGATATGACTTTATTACGCACTCGACACAAGTCTTTACGAAACTGATTTCATATGCACTGAGAGTTGGAGAACCAATTTAAATAGCGCCCAACGTATGGGAAAATGTTCACATTTTAAGCGAAAGCTTTAACAATGATGTTTAGTTTTCAGATTTAGCATAGTTATATACTCAGCACATAATTCTGTGCGGGAGGCTTTTTAAAATAGCGCCCAACGTATGGAAATACTAAGTTAAGCTGGCGCCCAACGTATGTTAAAATATTATAGTTTGGAAAATAAAGCTTGAATATTTATGCTTGAAATTTGGCAATCGATTTATCTGCTACATTTTGAGCTGTCCTTTCTTATTTTTTTAGCAAACCTGAGAAACAGTTTACAAGCCGTGACAGCCGCTTAAGTTAAATGCATTTAAATGGTTTGATTGACTTGATTATTTAATTGCCACTGGCCGAAAATAACTAACCTTTCCGTTGGCAGACTTACAGATTAAACAGGCTGGGAAATATTTTGCGAATAGAAGTGAAGCATTGATTGAAAATCGATAAGTACGCGTGTGTTTCTCAAATGAAATTGAAAGGCTCCATCCAGTAATGACCAAGTAACAGCAGCAATTAATTGGCATTGAAAGTCACTGTCTATCCGTCTGTCAGTTAAGCCAAAAAAGAAACTACACACACAGTCAATTGAAACTATCATGTCAGCTTCTAGTAAAGATTTTATTGTTTTTACTGGTACATTCTATGGTAAGTTGGCTAAGAACTGAACAAAACAAACAAAAATAATGGCAACGGTCAAACTCAAATGCCAATGCAATCGCAATCAAAAGGCCATTGAGCAATGCCGCGAAATTGAATTAGATTTGCATAGGAAAACAGGCAAACCGACGACGACGACGACAACAACGATGGCTCTTAATAAATATTAAAATTTGAATTATACTTGGCAACCCAATGAGAATTTTATGCGCGCTGATAAAAAGGCCACCCAAGGCATTTCATTTTGTGGTCGAACTGGGAACGGTACAGTCCCCATACAGGGCGGTATGGGGGCAACTGTAGGTGTGGTTCCACATTTTGGCAACGTTTCAAAAGCCGGCCTGTGATTTCAAGAGTACCCACAAAGCAAAGTGCCAAAAAACACAAAAAAAATATATGTATATACATAAAAATGACGAAGAATATAATCAAAATGCAAAAAGTGACGACGAATTGAAAGTTTTCAACGTTTTCTTCAGGTCTTTTTTTCTTTTTTCATTTTTCTCTTGCTGGCACAATTACGAGTACCAAAGCCATTTTCGTTGATTTGTAACACATTGCAGATGATGATGATGACGGCGATGATGATGTACAACTTGGCTGTCGTGAAAGTAGAACTTGAGTGGCCCAAGATGTGGCGCAATTGTCACACAAACACTTTGCATGCACAATCAGAGAAAGAAGGAACAAACCCCTCACGATTGAGTGCTAGCCCATCGTCAGTTTCTCCTTCATTTCATATTCCCTCCCCTCTCACGCCCTCTCTCACAATACTTCTGCTTAAGTTGAGTAGCACTAGTAATAAAAGTATATGGAAACTTGTCGCTTGACACTTTCAAGTTCTAGCCAATGGTTGCCATAGAAAAATGCTGCCACCGAAACAACAGCTGCTGCATTTCTGCAGTTTTTTTTGCCGCTTAAATTCATTTAAAGGAAACAATAGTTAAAAATTCTCATTGCCCATTGGCGAATTGTAAATGTCGACGAAGCGCAACGTTTGTAGCATAAATTAATATCTTTTTCCTTTTTTCTAGATTCAAACCAGCTCAAATTGCAATGGGTAAATTCACTGTGTTTCAAAGAGCGTGCAATTTGAGGCTTTTATAAGGTGCTGATGAATTTGAAAAAAAGGCAAAATACGGGTATTTTATAGTCGAGATACAGCATCCTCTACTCATATATTGTTATCGCTTTCTTTTGTATCGCCATCATCTGATGGCCTTTTTGATTTAATTAAAAAAATAACCCACAGGGGGTATTCAATTTCATCGATATATTCAATATGTTATGCATGGCGTTGCTTGTAAATTTTATATTATTAATTTCCAGAGTCATATTGGACATAACCTGAACATGTATTCTTCAATCAAAAGTGCACCAAAATTATTGAGACAGACTCTGAAGAATGGTTCTCAATGTTCCTCAGCTCCTTTTCAAGGCGTTAACAATAAGAAACGCAATAAAATATATAGATCTGTATTTATGTTGCCAGCCTTCAATGCATGTACCCGTATATGTCATTGCATTTGTATGCATTTAATCTGTTCTTTGTGGCATCCAATGAGTCGACAATGGAAAAGAAAAGGCGATGAGTAAATCAAAATGAATGAAAAAACAGAGTTTTTCTTCGCAAACCGATCATTTTAATACACTTTCAGTACACTCAAGTTAAGGTAAAGAGAAAGACTTAATAAAAGTTTAATATGTTAAGTAAACGCAATTGAAATATGCTATAAAAAAAGAGGAAGCAATAGCAAATATTTTCAGGGCGCTTCAAAATATGTCAAGCGATTTTTACGATACATCGCCATATCTTGATCAAAGACATTGGACAAGTATTCGAATTATCCGTAAGAGTACAATCGAAAAAAGAGTCCTGGCCTTTGTCGTTTGCTCCATTTAGTAGTGGCTTTATGGAGGCGCTCTTGGTCGTGTCATGCGCGTGGCCTTCACTCCCTTTGCCATCGCACAATAATTATGTGCATGTGGCCAATATGGAATTGTAGTCTGCAGTCTGTAGACTGTTCTGTTCTGTGAATGCGCCTTGTGTTCTTAGCCACGTGCAAGGTCGCAATACCAGCGATAAGATATTACACATTTAATTGTGCATTCGAGTGAAGTCAGCGATGTCACACAATCAATATTGTGCTCGCATACAAAAAAAGAGCTTCCAATTTCCAATTTTTCATAAGATTCCCTCTTAACTGCTACTGAGTTAATGAAAGATCGGCACGAAACTGTAAAAAGGTGGTATTTAAATTATTCATGAGCACGATTAATTCACCGTTCTGTTATTGAAAAAAAAAAATCTTACTAGACTTACTGAAAGCCGCTGACCCATGATAGTTTGTGAATTTAAGGTAGTTATCTTGTCTGTGTTTTCTTACTATGACAAGGGGATTACATCCCTTCTTAGTGTGTACCATAGACAGAAAATATTAAAATGTAGATTACTCCTACATATCGACCCAAATTTACGAAAATATGTGGCAAAATCTTAATTTCTTATTGTTGGTATTTAAAGACATATGTCATATCGGTGTATAATGGCGTATGAGAAGGTTTTGGGCCATAAATATTGGAAAATTCACACATTTAGAAAAATAGTTAATTTTCAAGAAAATATGATAAACTGAAAAGCGGCACTTCTCTTTATACAATTATAATAATAATTATATGTTTTTATTATTTGTAAGATTTAAAACGCTGCCCTTGCTAAATAGATTATCCTTTAGAAATTAGATACAAATATGTAATTTCAGATTGTTATGAATAGGTTGATAGATAGTTAGTATTGAGTCTTACCTGCAAGTCGGTGCCAGTTGTGCCCGGCTGTGCCAGATCACAAGCTGATATCCAAGGATTAAGGCGTGTTAATGCGGAGTTAGTGCCGAGTATGGATTTCTTAAGGTCCACAACAGGCGATGATGCTGTTACGCTGCCTTTGTCTGTTGCACCAGTCGCACTTGTTTTTATTGTTGCAACCGTGGCCGACAATGTGCCACCGTCCCTTTGGGCAATCGCAATCAGATGCGACGCATAGGCTTCGTTTCCACTTCTACTCTCCTCTCCTGTCTCACGTTTGTTGTTGTTGTTGTTTTCGTTATGCTTCTCGTTGTGTTGCGCCTGCAGCACACTTTCATCGACCAATCGAATTTCGTCCTGTTGCTGCGACTCGGTTTCCTGTTCCTGCTGCTCTTGCAGCTCTTGATGATCTTTCTGTTGTTGTTGCTGCTTGCGTTGTTGCGTGTGAGTCAAGGCAATTCTTGCATCCAGATTGTAATCCTCCTCGGCCTCTTCGTTCAGCTTTATTAAACGATCAAACGACTCCTCCGACAGCAGATCGTCCTCGGCGACCAGCGCAAAGATGTCCTCGTCCGCTACAACGTCAGCGTCCTCGTCAGCGTCAAATGCACGGGATGAGGAATACTGCACCGGTAGTCCGCTGCTATCCTCCTCCTCTGCCTGCTCCTGCTCCTGCTGCGGTTCACTTTCAGCCTCGTTCTCGTTCTCGTTAGTAAGCGTCGCCTCGCTGGACTCGGGCGCCCCCGCAGCTGTTTCTGTGCCCTGACTCGCGTCGTGGCTGCTCCCCGACCTCGTGCCCTCGTCGAGACTGCGTGCACGTCGCGTTGAGGAGGCAAGCGCTGATTCGTCGGGTGCAGCGTGCAGCGCCGGTCGCCGATAGAAATCAAAGTTAAGCGGAAAATTGTGGGCGACCGGGTCACTGCTGGGAGGACGGCCAGGGACGTCACCAGCGCTACCGTCGTCGTCGCGGAATTTTGGCAGCACAAAAAATGAGAATCCGCCACCAGCGTCAACAAAATTTGAAGACTCTATGCCACTGGCCGTAGAGTCGTAGCTGGACGGTAACGTTGCTGTCGCAGATCTTGATGCCGGTGTCGTTGTTGCTGTTGCTCTTGTTGTTGTTGTTGTTATTGTTGGTGGTGTTGTTGTTCTTATTGTTGTTGTTGTTGCTGTTGTTGGTATTAACGAGCTGCTGCTGCTGCTGCTGGTGCTGGCACGCCGAGCCCCCGAAATAAACGCAAGCGCCATCACGACCAGCCCGGGTCCTGGCCGCATATTGACCTCGGGTTCGGCGGTGCTAGCATGGTGCAGGCCCGCTTGAGACGCGCTTGCGACTCCAATTCAATGCGAGTAATGATGGGCTCATGGCCCCATCATCATCATTAATATGTGGGTTTCGTTTCGATCTCCTCCTGCTTCTGCCTGCCTCAGCTGCTGCGCTTTCTGCTGCTGCTGCTGCTGCTCTGTCTCCTCCTGCTCTCCTTCGTTTGGTGCCGCTGCCTTTAAGGCGGCTCCAAGCGTTACCGTTTCCGTACCCTGGCAACTGCTCGGCTCGTCTCTGCTCTCTCCGGCTAGCGGCATGAATCACGTCGTTGTGCAGTTGAAAAAGCTACAATTTCGACACACTGTGCACACTATTTGCCAATAGATGGCGCTATTTTTACAGCTCGCGTTGTTGCTTTCTTTGACCGAGCTAACAATTAACATCTGTTTTTGTGACTTTGACTGTTGCAGTTTTATCGGCAGGCTTACAGCTGGCAGATGAACGAAATGCAGTGGGACGAATTGAAGTGATGAAGAGGGGAAGCAAACACAACGCAACGCAACGTAACGTAACGAAACGAAACGGAAAGTCCCGACTTTACGATAAACGATTAACAATTTATATGCCACTGATATCGATAACACAAAACATTTTGTAACGATTAACTACACTTTTATTTGTTGAAATATAGATATTCTTCTTTCTATATTTGTTTTGGGGCCGTCGTTTAGTTGTTGCTGCGGTTTTGGTGCTGTTACTATTTGGATTTTGTTGTTGTTGTTGCTGTTGTAGTAGTAGTAGTTGTTGTTGTTGTTATTATTGCGACACTGCTGCTGCACATTAACCTTGAAATTGAAATTCGTGTGTGTCGTGTGTGTTTTTTTTTGTTTTGTTGCTGTTGCATATTTTTTTTTATTTTATAACTTATTGCCTCACGCGAAGGTCACATAGCAGCAATTTGGCTGGACTGCAAGTATTATTTAATTAGCATTTGTTGTAATCGATTGTTTAATGAGTTTCTTTCATATTCACAAGAAACAAAAGACTTTTACGTTTGCCGCAGCGCTTTGCGTTTTCGAAACAAAAATTTTCGATTTTAATTTCGCTTTCTCTGTCTCTCTCGCTTTTGCTCTTGTTTTCTCTCTCTCTCTCTCTCTCTCTCTCTCTCTCTCCCTCTCTACTCTGTTTCTCTCTGTGTGTGTTCGTATGTTCAAAACGCCAACGCAACGTCCTATAGCTCGTTGTTATGCGCCCACGCTCCAAGCTCAGCTGCGCGCTCTCTTTCGCATCGGTAGCAACGCTCTTTTTTTGCATTTGAAATACCGTTACATGCGTTCAACGCTTTTGCAAAGCAATTGCCACACTTACAAAACGCAGTTTGATGACAGAGATTTATGACAAAAAAAAAAACTATCATTTTGCATTTTGCATTGTCGTCTGCTGCTACTTTGCATTTTGCACATGCAAAAACAAACAACAGCGCAGTGTATGTGTGTGCAAGTGACACAGCAGCCAGCTTTAAGCGAGCCAATAAGCAATAAGAGTGAGAGAGGGAGAAACGTAATAGAAGAGTGGGAGCAGCTTGACGACGAGCACATGACGAGCACGAAGTAAAACGAAGCAGCCACAGCAGCCACCGCACAAAGAAGAACGCCGAAAAAACGTTGCTAGCACCACGCACACACACACATTGACACACTGACACACACACACACTGACACACACACACACATACACTCGCACACTGACACACAAATTGTGAGACAGCAGCACACACACAGGGCAAAGAAATTTATATAATTCGCAGCAGCAGCCAGCGACCGACGCGTCGCTGCTGCTTTTGATGCTGCCTGGTACTGCTGACTTGATGTTGTTGTTGTTGCTGTTGTTGTTATTGCTGCAAACACAAAACAGCGGACGAAACGCTCGTGGGTGGTGGCAAAACAGTCGCTGTAAGTGTGTATGTGTGTGAGTAGTTACTTAGGGCAGCCAGGCAAGCACTCGACGTGCCTTTTGTAGCAGCATGAAGTAGTCACCGTCTTCTTTGTCACACTGTACGTGTTAGTGTGTTGGTGGTAACTCTAAGTACGAATGTATGTATGTATACAGCTCCGGTGAAAATAATACCACCAATTTGAATGGTTTTTACCCATTTCTTATTCCTTAACTATTTAAATTTTAACTCTTTCCCAATTTATTAAGTTTTTTCCAATATTTCTAGTTTCTTAATTTTGATACTAATCCAACGCTGCTGTACTTACAGTATTTCACTAAAAAAACACCATGATCAATTTAAATTATCTTCTTTACTTAAAGTTAAGTGTTCTGACTTTTTAAATTTTGTGAAAAATGCTTTTCCCCAATATGTGGATATAAACAGTTATCGTCTCTGAAGTCATTTCTATTTCGAAATTTTTTTAGTTTTTCTCTTTTTTTAAGTTTTTTAATTTTGATACCAAGCTAATTCTAAGGTACCTACAATGTTTGCTTAATATTTCTAGAAAGCGTATTGATCCATAAAAAATATCTATGTTACTTAATAAAAATTACCTATCGGATATAAACAATAATCGCCAATAAAGGCATTTCCCCCACATGGTGCTATTATTTTTACCAAAGCTGTATATGTATTGTAAATGTGTTATGGCAGCGCCAAAGACGACAGCGACTGCGGCGCCTGCATGTGGATTTTGTTAGTGTATTTGTATATTGGTATTGGTGTTAGCTGCTGCTTTTGCTGCTTCTTTTGCTGCTGCTTCTGCTACCGCTGTTTGTCCAACAACAAACGCAGCATACTTTCTGGCAAAATGTTCTTTTTGTTTAGAGCACGCAGAAACGTTTTAGTGTTTTTTTAATGTATGCTGTATTTTTTGTACGTTTTCTTTTATTTTTCTTGTTGCTGCGTGCGTGTCACAAAAGACGCTGCGCTTTTCAAAAATAATAATCATCAGTTGTAGAGCAGAATGTAATTTCAATGACTCTCTGGCCACACTGTGCGTGTGTATTTGTTAACTTTCACTTTTGTTTTATTTGCTGCTGCGTTGACACTGCGCACACATACACACATTTATACGCATACGCATATGTATAGGTATTTTCTCTTTTTTTTCTTTTCTTTTTCTTTTTTTTTTTTTGGTGCGTATGTGTGTGTGTGTGTGTACTACTTCGGGTTTGCTGTTTCTGTACGGCGGCTGCTTATATAAGCCCGGAACATGGCACACAAAAAACTATTCGCAACGAACTTTGCGCTGTATTTTTTTCTGCAATTTTTGTTCAGCGTTTTTGTTGTTTATGCAACGTGGTCACACTTTGGAATCCAGTGTCAAGCGATTTTCACATTATAGTATTATATAACTTTTGCAATTTATATGTTGAAGGTTTTGTTATGTGGTGGCATTCGATACATCGCTTATTATATGATACGTATTGTGGAGATTCTGATCTATCGATCGCGAATTATCGAAACAACATCATATACACACTCTCTCTCTCTCTCTCTCTCTCTTTTAGTCTGGCACGCATAAAAAGCGCTTACGTTACGTATAAAACTAACGTAGCAAATGCCTAAATAACCGTGTGTACATAATTACAATGTATATGTGTGCGGGTGTGTGTGCATGTGTCTGTCTGTGTGGTGGTATTTCTTCCAAGAGCGCAGCATCAACTGCCGTAACGGCCGCGTGGGCGGAGGCTGAGGTTAAGGGAGAGGTGCTGGTCCAAAAAAGGGGGGACAGTGACTATTGAGAGTTATGCTTAGCAGCTTTTATTAATTGAACACCAACAAAAACGGTATAAATGGCATTCCATTCTCAACAACTCTGATTTATCACCGATAACGATAAATTATCATTTGCCGTTTGCTCGGTTTTTTCATTTTCGATTAGCAACATTTCACTATTTTCTTTTCTCTTTTTTTTGTCGTTGTTTTACTTTTATGCTTCTTAAATTAGAAATTTGTATTTTATTTAATATGATTTTCTTTGATTTCGTTTATTTTTAATGCTATGTATTTATTTTATATATTTTTTTATCTTCTTTTGGTTCTTTTGCTGCTTGACTCTTTTGGACAAACAGTTGCGCGACGACGCAGGATATACCGTAACAATCCTGCTTCTTGCTGATGGCCCCAAACGGCACTGACTGTGCCACAAATTGCAGATGGCGCTTAACTGGAATATGCCAATGGCCCGAGCTGCCCATGGGGCAACACGAACAACGACCGTCTCGCTCTTAGCGCTGACACAAGCATTCGCAGAGAGAGAGAGAGAATTTACGCTTACTATGTCGCTCTCGCGCTTGCACTCTCTTCGTGTGACAGTTCGAAAATCGAATGGAATGGCTTCCAGTTATGTAAACTAACAGAATGCTCGAAATATGTTAAGGCTTAACACTTGTATGTGTGTGCGTAGAGCTGAAGCAAGAAAAATTACTTGCTGCAGGGCACTTAATCACTAATGACAGCAACGCCAGCTTCAACTGAGGCAGCGGCGCGACGGCGACGTCGGCAGCGGCAGCGGTGCCTGAACCTCAACTCACTCAAAGTGCGTTGGCGTTAGCGTTGTTGTCTCCACTTGACTCGAGTCGTAACGACTCGACACTACACTCGGATTACGTTCTTTGCTCCTACTTTATTCAGTTCTGTTTATCTCTGTTATGTTCTGTTCTATTCTTTTCTATTCTGTTCTGTCATTCCGCTTTCTGTGTGCCTGTCTGTACGGCGCGTTTCGTTACGGCGTTTTGTTTCACTTGGCCTAAAATGTCTAATACCCTATAATATCGTTTAATCCCACTCAACGTGCTTTAGTTTCGCTTTGCAGCTTACAAAAGCACGTAAGACGAATCCGTTGCAGTTGACAGTTCCAAATGAACTCATTGGATATGGAGAGAAAATAACAAAGCTCTCTATCTCTTTTTTATATCTGTCACTGTCCCTTACATTCTCTATAATATCAATTCAAAATAATGTAGCATAACTTTGAGCGCAAGCTGTCAAACTTGCTAATCAGAAACTAACAGCATTCAAAGCTGAAGAAACTCGGCCACAAAACTCAGTCGACAGTTGATATCTGAGAAGTCTCGCTTGCCACAAACAAAACAAAAACAATCCAAGGCCACACGACCTTCAACAGTTACTAAATACAAGTAGTAGACAGTTTGTTGATGCTGTGTTAATGCTTCTAAATGCGATTCCGAGCAGCCACTTGAATAATTAACCTTTCTTAATTAGCTTAAGTAACTGTGCCACAAATCAAATGCACGAGACAGAGTGTAGGTAAGTGGCAAGCATGAACTTTTCACAATCTTATGATCAGATTGCAAATCTACCCAATTTTAAGAATAACTAAAGTTTCTTTCTTTTGGCTGTTATTTAGTATTTTCTCTTTTCTTTAAGAATTTGATATTTATTTATATGATAACAAAAGTTAAAATATTATAGTTATTTTTTATTATTTAGTTTAATTTAAATAGCTAAAAATATTTTTTTTAACAAAATAAAAATAAATAATTTGTATTTGTTAATTTTTTTTTATCAAAAAAAAACTAATCGTTACGGCTTTGAAAAAGACTATTGGGAGCGATATTCACATTTGGAATGTCCATTAAAAGTGGATTAAATTCAATTTTGAGATCAAAATTAAACAGATCGGATTAAAATTCAATGTTGGGATTTAGAGTGATTTCGCTTTCTAAACTGAGTTACAGTGGATTTTCACTTGCCCCTGACCACACCCTATGAGATAAGGATAAGGAACAGTAAAAATGAATGAGCCACAGACAAAGGACGAAAAAACTTAAAAACAGCGGCAGAAAATAGAAAGAAAAAAAGGGACGCAGCGAAGAAGAATCCCACATAATTTGGCTTGGAAACCATTTTGGTTCAATTTATGCGCATTCCAATCAATAACTGTGACACATGCAACCAAGCAAGCAACGAACCAAGCAGGCAAGGACATCACCAGTCACCAAGGAGAGTGAAAGTGCTAAGATATGCCCCAAAGAGCAGAAACAGGATGAAGTAGCAGAGGAGCTTGTAAGAGACACATACACACATACGCACACGCACACAACCAAAGCAGAAGAGGAATGAATATGAATGTGTCAAACTTATGCGGGCACACTGAGCTGAATGTGTGCGTGCAGAAATTGATAAGAAACAAAATAACCCTGAAGAAGAAACTGTGTGCGAAGAGCGCCAGTAGCAAGTGAGAGAATATGTGTGTGCTTGTGTGCGTGAGAGAGAAAATGGAAAACAAAACCCAAAAGATGCCTGCACAAATAACAATACAACTGCTAACAACTACAACAACAACAATATTCTAATACCAGTTAAACTATGTGTGTGTGTTTGTAAGATTTATTTTTACTACAGCTTAAGCTCTGTATGCTGATCATAAGCACCTTTTGCATACAATCGATATCGACACATGCCTATTGCATCTCCTTTTAAAATACCGATCTTTTGGTATTTTATGCTTCGCTTTATTTCCAATGATCAGAAGCATTATAAATTATTTAATTTAAACCTTGAGTTGGTGCTAAATAATTCTAAGAAATATCATTTTAATTACAATTAAAATTAAAATTTTCTTATCGGTTAACGGCAGTTAGCATGTTGGGTTATCGCAATCGACTATCGCAATCGCAATCGAAATCAGCGACTACCTTAGCGCACCCGTTCAGTGCTCAGACATTGAGTTAACCGTTACAAGGACGCGTCGCTGCTGCTGTGGCTGCTGCTGTTGTTGTTGTAACGAAACTGGGCAACGAAAGGAAGCGGCAAGGATTTTGCGCAGTTTTGCTGGCAAGCGGGCTGGCGGACAGCGACTTCTGCTCTTTTTGCACGCACAGTAACACAACAACAACAAGAACAAATAACAAGCAAAAAAAAAATATAAGAGGCAGAAACAGGCAAAGGCAACGCAAGTTTTGTGAATGAAATTTCGCGCAGGCACAAAGCGCACAAACAATGTTAAGGTGGCACACAGACACACACACAGACAGACACACAGATGCTCACTCACTCTCACTCACATTCTCTGAAAAAGTCACGCGGCAGGCGTATGCACAGATGCGAACCAAAAGGGAGACGCAAAGGGAGCAGCAAGAGCAGGAGGAGCCCAAAAAGCAAAAGCAAACAATGCCGCGCTGTGTGTTTGAGTTCGAAGCTAGAAAATACGAAACGTAAGCAAAGCAAAGCTAGGGAAAAAGAAAGGAGAGAGCAGCTTGGAGCGGAACGTGTAATGGGATAGATTGGGTTGTGAGTGGGAGAGAGTTAACAATTGGGAGACCCAAAAGGGAATCGACATCTGCCGCTGGGCAGGCAGACTGCCGACTGACGACTGTCGCTCTCGCGGGCGTGGTGGTCTGCACGCCGTGGGTGAAAGTTGAAGCTCTTGGAATGCTGCTGCTGCTGCTGGAAGGCATAAGACAAAAACTAAACTAATGCTCAGCATTTATCGATGATGACGGTACACGAGGAGCGGCTTCAACGGCAGAGCTTATGCCGCTTTATAGATTGACCCACAAATATTGCTGCAGCCGACATACATAATTATGTTAACCTCTGGCCACTGTCTGGCGCGCACAATGATAAACATGATAATGTAATGATGATGACGATAACGATAACATAGTTCAAAGCAGCGCAACGTAACTTTAATAAAACCGATTGACAAATTTATTGCTGGGATGCGAAGCTCATCCAAACAAAAGTAAAATGCAAACAAACGTAAACTAGCTATATCAAATGAGCATTGTAAAGATAGAAATTTAGCCAGAATAATATATTAATTTTAGATTAATATATTCAAATATTAAGATAGACATAATTCAAAAGTTTCCTTAACAAATTTATAGTTTTTGAAAATTTAACATATTTTTCTTTCCAGAAATGTCTTTCTTTCTAAAAGATAGTAAACCCCATGATTTCCAATATCTATATATATTTTAAATTCGATGAACTATATCTAGTATATCCATATCCTACATATATATGTTTATCCTCTTAGTACATATATGTATGTAGGTTTGTTTATGTACCCAGTCTACCTAAAAGTATGCAGCGACTTTTATGCTCATCGTAGCGCATTTGTTGTTCACTCACACGCTCTCATGCACACACACACATGTGAAATGCTGCACATAAAATGTAAATTCATCTGTGTGGGTGTTTGTGTGTGTGTGAGTTGGGTGATAAAGCCATAGATATAGCTTGGCCTGCATGCGTGTGGATAATAGCGCGCCGAAAAGTCGAAACGCACACAACACACTAACACCCAAACACACACACTCATACTGGCACACACACATGCGCGCACATAATAAGGTGCGATTTGTCTCGCGCATAAAATGAAATTTCCTGCAAATATACACTCATACACACAGAGAGACACACTCACACATGCTTATACACAACAGCTATACTTGGTAGATGAATGGCTGGACAACAATGGCCAAGAGTGGGGGGGTGGACAGGAGAGAGGGTGTATGGGGGACAGTTTCGATTGCTTTGCTGCTTGTATATGACAGCGTGCCGATGTCTCTATGTATGCGTCTCTGTGTGTGTATGTGCACTCAGAAAAATAATACACAAGATCTCCGTACTTTAACAGGGGATATATAAACACAAAATATTACAAAAGCTGTCTAAGCTCATAATTATCAAAACTAAGTACAAATAGCTCATTTCAAGTTCGTTTTTTAGAATCCCGGATATCTTAAAATTTTTCTGGAATTTTTAAGTACGTTTTGGGTTTAATTTAACTCTGTGAAATATCGAAAAAAAACTAGCTTGAGTCTTAAGTCTTGTTTCTAGTAAAAAAGACTCTCATATTTAACCTTCTAAATTTTCATATTTTAATTTCAATCTTGAAACAAACTATGTTAAATACAAAACAAATATTTAACTAGTTAAGTATAAAAAGCTCTGTTTTTTCTGGAGGTATCTTACCCCAACTCATAGATTTTATAATTGACTAACTTTGTTTAAATGTGACTTTAATATCATATCATATCATGGTTAGTCAGAATTTGAAATTTAAGTTTGAATCATTTTTAATTTTCAAAAACAAAACGGTACCAATTTCTTTGAGTGTATGCATGGGGACATCTTTGTAGGTTAAGGCTCATGTCAAAGCAGGCAAACTGTGCGACAAAAGGCGTAAGGCGTAAGGAGGTGTGGCAAAAACTCGTTTGCCATAATTATTGCTTTTGTTGTTCGCTCGCTTGCAGCCGATACCCGTGTGTGAGTGTGTGTGCGTGTGTGTGTGTGTGTGAGTGTGTCCCGCATTATTATTTTAACCGGAAATGTGTGTGTTGCCCTACACTAAATGTATTTGTATGGACTTGTCAGTGTGTGGGTGTTACGTGTATAAAATTTGTGAACTGGATGAACTTTTTTTTGTGTGCTCGCTTTGGCGGAAGCTTTCTCTGTGTGCCGGCGACAACATTTAGCAAATTTTTTATGACAATGTCGCTTGGCATGTCTCTTCTTCGCTCTCTCTCAATTTCACACACAATCTCTCTCTCTCCCTCTTTCTCTCTCTCCCTCTCCCTCATTCTCTCTCTCTCTCTCCCTAGCTCTATCTGCTTGGAGTAACCTCAGCTGCTGACAGCGCCCACTTTTATGACAAATATTATGTTAAAGACCGAATATGCGCTACGCCATAAAAGTCAATCATTTTTCATTTCGCTTTGCGCGTCGTCGTTGCTGTTGTTGTTCTTGTTGTCGCTGTCGTCGTCTCTCACAGTGCGTTTCCTTCATACCGCGCTGTCACTCTCACAGCCATTCACACAAAAAGCAACCACGCCCCCACTCCACTGCTTTGAGTGTACCCTTCCCAAGGACGTAGACAGAAGGGGAATTCTTGAAAAATTGGACCCAAATCTGGACTTATAAAGTTGCACGTTCAAAACTCTGACCAACTTCAAATTTTTTCAGATCGGAACCGATTTCAAAGCGGAATTTATTTTTTATCTTAAAATTCTGCATTCAAATTCAATTAGATAACAAAAATTTTTCCTTTTGGCATCCCTTTTTGTTCAAAGCTGACTACGTCCTTGCCCCTTTCTCTATTTGACTGCTGCCTTTGGCTTTACTGCTTGCTTCTTCTCCTCTTCTTTTTTCTTTTACTTTCTTTTTTTTTTGCTTGTGTCCGCTGGGGACATTTAATTTTTGGCGGTCATTCGTTGTGATTTTCCTTGATATGCGATATAGTATTTTATGTACAGTTCGTCTATATGTATGCATGTATTAGTGTGTATTGCTCTGTTTGTGTGTGTGTACATATGTCTGTGTGTGTGTATTCATCGTTCTCACTGCCTTGCCCAACCGTTTGTTGTTGATATTTGGCGCGGCTTGCTTCAATTTATGTTCTGTTTGCCATTATTGTCGATTTTTACTTGTTCTTGCTTTCGTTTCGTTTTTGTGTTTTTTTATTTTTACATTTTAAAGGACCTTTTTTGGGTGTGGAACACATTTGTTGTGTTGTTGTATTGATAAGTTCATTTAATGGGCACGGCCTGAAATGCCCTCTTCCGGCTCCCAGTTATACAAACACACAGTATGTCAAGTACGTCTTTTGACAAAGGACTAAAAATCACACTTGTACATATATATTTTTGAAAACAAACGTTTTTTTCATATTATTTTAAATTTAATATCTATTAGGCTTAACAATTAAAAAAAACATTATAGCTTTCTTATTTTCAATCAATTTCAAGCAATACACATACATTCATTTTATAAGGATTTTTATTTTGATTATTATTAAATTCATAAAAATTATTATATAATTATTATTATGATTTTTTAAAGGGTATGTTATAATAGTTACATTGCTTGACAACAAACCTCAATATTTTTTTTTTGTCAAAGCACTTTCTGGACTAACTGTACAGATTTATAAATTTGACATACATATGTATGTGTTTTTGGCATTTATTTGAGTGCGTCGCGCCTAATGAGTTTAATGCTTTGTTATCAGCGCTGTAATCAGCTTATGTAATATGCGGCCAAAACTTCAACATAATTGAATCACAAATTATGTCATTTTGTGTGTTATTCTCTTCTTACACACATACCACAAGCACACATTTAAAATATTTTAAGGCTTTAGGCTCCAACTTTAAGCAAATTTATTTTCCGATTGCTGGGAAAATGAGAGAAGTGAATGGCAATTAAAAATTATGATGATAACAGTGAGATCTGTTAGAGCGAGACAACAGCAGTTTACAAAGGATCTGAGCAATTTTACACACACACAAACACAAGCATTTTAAATAGTCACCGTTTGTAATTGCCATCTAGTTAAAACAAATATTGCCCGTCTCTTTTGTTTAGTATTTCATTGTGTGTAAAATGCTAATTACAAAACGTTTAAGCAACTGTCATAAAGCAATAACTAGAAATGCCACACCTGAGATCGAGCTTTATTTGTTTTTAGAGCAATTTCCAATACACTGTAAGTACACATGCCCATGGGCTGGGCCAATACCAACACTCTCTCCCTCTCTCTCTCTCTATCCCTCTCTCTCTCTCTCTCTTTTTGCCCATGTCTCCCTACGATTCCTGTCAATGACGGAAGGCCACTTTCATTTTGTAGGAAAAGCAAATGAAACTTAACGGAAAAGAAAATTACATCATGCTCGTTTCAATGGGTCGACATAATATTATTTTCTTGGTTTTTTTCATTTTTTTTTATTTGTAGCCCCGACCCCACATAGCACCCACGTGCACAACCATTCCTTGCTATATATGTTTGTATAAATGGGTGCGTGTGTGTGATTGTGTGTGTGTGTATTTGTGTGCTTCATCATCATCTTCCGGACTGCGTTCGTCTTCAAGCTCCTGCGTTCTGTCGATTTTTTATTTATTTATTTTATGCCTACGCACATACGCGCCAAGCAGTTTGACAGGTGTCGCCGACTGAGTGGCTGACTGACTAGCTGACTGCGGGGCTAACGGGATCAGCTACCAGTGTTGGCATTTTAACTATTAAAATGTTAGACTTGGAAAATAACCTGAATATCTGGCTCTTTAAAATATGCAATATAAATTAAAAAGTTACTTAAGTTATATATGATAACTAGTATTAGTTAAATAAGGTTAAGTTTTCTTAACCCATTTTTTCTAATGCCTAGAAAGGTTTGATAGCTTGCGATTACTAACTTACTACAATCTGCATTGTCAAGTTACAAGCTCTATACAAAAATATCTCACTTTTTAGCTATTTCTAGCTACCTTTTTTTCATCAAGTTAGCAAGTTAAGCTCTTGAAATTCTGGCAGCACCGATAGATGGAGAGGGGAGGTTGGCTGGGCTTGTCGCGGGCGTGGTTCGTCTGTGCCTGGAGGGGAGGAGAAGGTCGATGAAAAATGTGTCCCTATTATTCTTTGTATTGTTTTATGCGGCATTTATACGCTTATTTTTGTTGTCTTTTAATAGACGTGGCAAAGTACGCCAAAAACAAAGGCGACATCATTTGCTGGGGCTACTTTACGTACCACACCCCACAACTGGGTGAGGGGCTGAGGGGGTGGCGCATTGCCAGAGGGTCTTCCTCTCCATCTCTCTGCGACTTTGTCTGTTGGGGTTTTATCATCATCCAATCAGTAGATAAATAACACATAAAATGAGGTGCTTAATCGGGTTTGAAGTGATGAAAGTGAAACTGTGTCGAATTTTTCTCTCTTCTCTCGTCCCGTCTTGTCTACTCTCCCTCTCCCTCTCTATCTCTCACTGCCAACGGCACAAGCGATTGCGATGCCTTTGTCTTAATATTTGGATATCTGTTACATACACCAACACACACACATGGTTAAAGTGCGTGCCGCATTACGTTTTCCATTTTGGCACACCTAAGAGGCTGTCAACTGTGCGTGACAACATAATTCTGGATTAATTTGTACGCGTAGATAAGTAATTTGTCAACATTTATTCACATAATCTACAAATCATGACAATTGGTCCTATAACATCGCAGCTTGAATTTGGCGCACAATTTGCTGGTTAACTTATCGATAAGTAAGACATGTCTTATCGAAATAGTTGGCAACACTTGCACACAGAGTTGCGCACTTCGATTGACGATCCGATTGCTATCGGTGACCACACACTATCTATTAGGCAAAGGTGAATATTAGATAAAAAACTGATAGAATCTTTATAAAAGAATGTGGTTTATTTTATTTTTAAAGATATCAAAAAGTGCTTTCGATATTTAAATTGCTAAGCTTTCATTGAATTAAACAACTTGATAAAGTTGTACAACAGATTGTGTCGTGTGTGCGCTACATCAGCAGACAGCTGTATGTTTTTTTAGTGAGTGAAGGAAAATCGAACAAAAACAGTATTATTCAGTCTGTCAACGTAATTAAACATAGAATATTATTAAACAACCATTCAGTATAACTAAATTGCGAAAGCAGCAAATATTCATTAACTGAAATAACAAGCGGTATTATTTCCTTTAATACAACAATTATAAAGGAAATATTCATATAGCAGCAGCCGCCCACGAAGCCCAGCTTTAAATGGCTAAAAATGGCTAGGTAAACGATAAAAAGCCGCATGAATTAAATAAAAAACAAAGCAAGAACTTAAACTTAAACAATGCAAATGCATATGCGATTTCTAAGAACTTATTAAGTGTGTAATAAAGACTTGTTGCTTGTGACAAAAATGGCAAACGTTGAACGCTGTGTATTGATTTTATTGTGCCTTCTCTTTGATACTTTCAATTGGCCATACAAATCGTATTTGTTTATTAAACAAATTGGGCTAAGCGTTATTGTTAATTTTTATTGGCTTTACTAGAGTTATAAGTACTGCTGCTAGCAGTCTTTATCAGTTTCTGTTTTGTATATGACAAAACCACAACTGATTTATAATCGGTCATATTTATTGCTAATGATTAACACACTAACAAACATCTACGCCTCCCACCGCCCACTTATTGGGAAGTCGTTTAATAATTGAGAGGTGTGCTTCGCATCTATCTAAAGAGACGCTAATTGAGAAGATTGACTGATAATCAAATTTGTTATGATATGTGGATTAATCACTGCGAGCAACACTCTCTAAATAAAGTCCATTAAATGTTTACTCTTCACAATATACGCACTTGAAATAAACAACACCTAAAAGTGCTATGCGAGGGTGGACTAAGTAATAAAAGTCAAATTTACAATTTTATTTTATAGTTGAATATACTAAGTGAATGGCTCTGAAAAAAATATTATGTTAATATATAAATTTATTTGCATTCAATGCAATGACTTTTCAATTCCAGTAGCATTATTTTGTTTTTTTTATTGAACTTTATATTGCAGTCATGATTTCACCGTTTGAAACTAGGGAATCCATCAGATTTAACGCCTGCTGCGAACTCATTCCATATATATAATTGACAACAGATGCAAAAATGACACAGAAAAGTTGGCGGCACAAGCGCAAATAATTGTTAAAACGACTTGAAATAATAATAAAGTTAATACACAATTCTAAAAGGGATTATTAAGGAGATTAAAATGCTTGGACGCACACAGAAACTGCTGCTCGGCATTTCAATACTGTTGCTGGTCAACATTTTATGGGTTTCCTCCAGCGAATTAAGCAAGGTAATTGGAAAAATTCTACACTAAATGATTAAATCAAAAGTTAACTTATAATTCATGTATTTAGCAGTTTCTCTACGATGATAACAAGTACGACAAGCCCTTCTTATCAACATACTTCATGACATCAATGTTTAGCATTTATTTGCTCATCATCGGTATTATTGCACCCTGGAAGGAATCATGCGATCGTCAGAATGGAAACTATGTGGTATGTATAGATCGGAGATCGCAAATTTGAGCTATGATTCGAACAAAAAGTTGGTTTGAGTTTTTGAAATTCTAAATAAAAAATTGTATGCTATTCTTTCTAAAACTATGTACTCTACAGATGATGGATCAGAATGGTGATGATGAAAACTATTATTCGAATCAAGCCGCCTTGGTAAGTCTTTTGAGTGTCCAGTTGATATGTTACTATCTCTAACCTGTTCCATTTATAGGGTAATCCCACCTTTGTGCCCATACGCGTGGCCAATCCGATCAATGGCGTCTTGTCCGGCACCGAAAGCGATGATTCCAGTGTGCGCAGCGTGCGTTTTTGCAAAATGGCTGAGGTTCGTGAGATGTCAGCCCATGAGGCAACGGATGCCTTGATGGCACGTCTGTCCTATGCTGCCAGCATGCGGATTAGTCGCCAAAAGTCACATCACAAGACGGCCAAGACGGCGTTGCTCTTCTGCCTGTTGTGGTTTGCGGCCAATTACTTTTCGCAGCTGGCACTGGACATGGATAAAGAACCCATGATAACGCTTATCAAGTATAAAAAAGATCACAAAAGTTCAACGAATTTAAAGCTAATTATCTGCTATTTTAGATCAACATCAGCCACGTTCTTTGTCATTCTACTGGCAGCATTATTTCCCTCGGCAACGGGCGATAAGGTAACCATCACAAAGGTTCTGGCGGTGATCATGAATATTGGCGGCATTGTGGCAACCACCATAAACGATCTGCATGATTCAAAAATGAGTCGCGGCGTATTGTTGGCTTTATTCAGCGCCTTTTTTTATGCCTCCTATTTGGTGTTTGTTAAACGAAAAAGCGACACGGAGGAAAAGGTGGATATTCCACTGTTCTTTGGTAGGTTTCTTTATAATACTTTATTTGATGTTGATTTTCATTAACCCTTTTCTGTGCTTACAGGCTTCGTTGGTCTTTGGAATATGTTGCTGTTGTGGCCCATCTTTTTTATACTGCACTTCACCAAGATCGAAACATTTGAGTTGCCCAGCCAGGGACAATTTGCATTGCTCTTTCTAAATGGCTTCATATGCACGATGCTTGCTGTTGCTCTCTGGTTATGGGGCTGTTTTCTTACCTCATCATTGATCGGCACGTTGGCCATGTCGCTTCAAATACCACTAGGAATTGCCTTCGATATACTGCTGAGGCACAAATCTTACACATCTATGCACTGGATGGGCTCTCTGGGATTGTTTATATCGTTGTTGATCGTGGTGCTGCTGACACGCAACGATGATTCAGATCCGCTGATGAAGCTCTTTAAAATTGTATATAGAAAATTATGTGGCTGCCACAAGGCCAGCATTGTGAGGTAAGTAATTCGTAAATATTTATTATTGGCTAATTTTTTAATTTTATTTTTAATATAATGTTTGTAGAGTCAACGATGATGAGCAACAGGAATCTCTGATAAATAGCAGTGATTAAAGTCTGACGTCGGTAGAGAAGGCTTTTGAAAAACGCGCTTCTAAATTAAAATTGCTCACTGCAATGCAAATCCAAACTTGGCTGTTCACGAGTTCGTTTCGAATCGTTCTTAAATCTTTAGCGACAAAATATGTATTGTATGTATGTAGTTGTAGTTGATATTTCGCACAACTTTCATATATTTATCATATTGTATGTATTTGCTAAAAGAGTTGATCTTGATTTGCACTTTTATGTACAATTAAGAAAATCTATTTATTGCTACTACCATTGTATTTTTCTGTAAATAGTTTTAGCCCTAGTGTTTATCTCTATGTGATAGGTCTTAAAATTTGCTGAAGTTCATTTATAATGATTATGATTGTGCGAATTTTATGTTTATACTAAATAGCTGTGCATAGCCTAAATATTGCTATTGTGCTCGATATATATATACCCACGAGATATTCAAAGATTTTCCGTTTGATACCCTATCAAATAACAATAGCTCAGGTATCAAACATAGAATAGTTTCTATATTTTAATCTCTATTAGATAACTAATCTGTAAACAGAAGAACCTAATCGTATTTAAATGCACATAATTATACGTTAAAGACAAAATAATATGAATGATTATTAAATTGTAAATGTTTCCTGATTTTAAGTTAAAACTCTTAAATATTATGAATTCCAAGACAGCATCAAATTGTATTAATAACCATTATTGTTTTCAATAAGCAAACTCAAAGTTAAAAATAAATACTAACCCGCGATAAGATTACTCCATGCAAAATACTGCTGGGTTTTTTATAAAGAATATGAAGTTAATAATACTGAAGGAAATTGGAACACTTCAGTTACTCGCATTTTCGATTAAATTAAGTTGTACAAATTTTCTCCATAAGATGATGATTGGTCTAATTTCAAATTTAAAATTTTCAGTGAATTATTAATTAATTAATAGCATAAAAAGAAAAAAATGTTAATTTAAAAATGCGGCATCGCCATTTCAGCACTGGCCTTTTGGCGATTATTATTTTTTTAGCGATGCAATATAGCTAAAATACTAGCCAACTGTGTGCGACCACACTGGAAAATTTATATTTTGCACGGTGGCAACGTACTCTGAAAATGGCCAGAACTAGCTAGAAAGTAGCTAAGTTGACAACACTACTGAGGGAGAGAGAGCTCGATTATCGCGCTCCCACAATCGCTCATATTATTCTATTTCTCGCTGTCGAGGTGTACGGTTGTCTAGCGTTTATTTGATTGTTGAAAACTTGGTAAAAATGAAGTTCCAATTGGCTTTGTGCCTGGTCGCCATTGCGGCCGGCATTGTGGTTGCTGATGAAAGCAAAGGACCCAAAGTGACCGACAAGGTAAGCATCATCCCCACACAGACACACAGTCACTCACATATGCATACATATTTGTGTACCTACGTCAGTTGGTGTACACACAAGAATACAAATGATGATAAATGATTTGCGCTGTTGTTCATTTTGAATATGCTTATTAAGTTATTCTGTTTGTATGTATTTGTTGCGTAGGTTTTCTTTGACATCGAAATTGGCGGTGAATCGGCTGGTCGCATTGAGATCGGTTTGTTTGGCAAAACTGTTGAGAAAACTGTGAAGAACTTCAAGGAACTCGCTGAGAAGCCACAAGGCGAAGGGTAAGAAACAAATGTACCGCTAATTGGCGTATCAACACACAGACTCTCACACACACACCCACATAGCTCACACGTATACACACACATTTATGAGATAGTGGTGCATACAAACACATTTGTAGGTTAGAGCCGCAGTAGTTCATATCAATTACGTGGCGTTTAAGTAAGAATTGTAGTTAATAAAAGCATATAAGAAATGTGACCAATTGATTTGTTTACCAACTGATGTGGCATAAATTTAACAACAACCGGAAATTGTAAATAATGATTTCTTTTAATCAATAACAATAAATTAACTTACAAAAAAGATAATGACATTGGTAAAAAATCTTAAATTTTAATAAATTTAACTAAATTTATAAAAAAAATTTCACACTACCATCAATACTCAAAATGAATCATCATTAATACAAATTTTTAATAATGATCTTTATTATTATGCCAATTGTTATAAATAATCATATAATTTTATAAAAATTGTTGACAATTTTTGTATCAAAATAATTTTCCATATTATAGTCACATTTTTAAATTAAATTAAATAAATTGGTTTAAATAAGTCATTATAATGATAGTTATCATAGATAAAATTAATCAAAAATAAAATAATATTTATAAAAAGCTTAAAACAGATATTTTATCAAAACAATTCCCAATATTATAGTCCGATTTTTATATTAACTCAAAATTAATCATTATCATTAAAGAAAGTTCCCAAAAATGATCATATAGCTTATAGAGCTTATACCATTATAATGATAATTATCATTGATAAAATTTCTTAAAAATGATCATATCGTTATTATGTAATTTTGTAGTATATAGCTTTCGTTACTATAATGAAAATTATTATTGATGAACTATTATTATTTTTAATCTAATTTTTGATATAACTTTTGTTGATAATATTCCCTGTTTTTCATCATTTCCATAGCTACAAGGGCAGCAAGTTCCATCGCATCATCAAGGATTTCATGATCCAGGGCGGTGACTTCACCAAGGGCGATGGCACTGGCGGTCGTTCCATCTATGGCGAACGCTTTGAGGATGAGAACTTCAAGCTGAAGCATTATGGCGCCGGTTGGTTGAGCATGGCCAATGCTGGCAAGGACACCAATGGCTCGCAGTTCTTCATTACCACCAAGCAGACCAGCTGGTTGGACGGACGTCATGTTGTCTTTGGCAAGATTCTGTCCGGCATGGATGTGGTCCGCAAGATCGAGTCCAGCGCCACCGATGCTCGCGATCGTCCCGTCAAGGATGTTGTGATTGCCAACAGCGGCTCTATTCCAGTGCCCGAACCCTTTGCCGTTTCCAAGACTGATGCCACCGAATAAACTATACTCTACTCTGTATGCATTGCCGGTGGCATTTATACCAATTTTAATCATCAAATAGAATGTTAGTACATTGAACATTTTTGATGCCAGCAATCGATTTTTTTTCCTTAATCCTTGCCACATTATCCAGGCAACGGATTTTGCATTTAAAATTGCATTGGCATCCAAGAATTTTCTATTTAAATTTTGTCATTTAAGCAAAAATACTCTGCTCAATTATTCACAAATTGTACTGTCAAGAAATGCATAATAAATAAAAATAACTATGTGATAAAAAAGAAATGAAAACATCTTTTGTTTCCCCTTTTTCTTTTAGTTCTGTTTAGTTTTGATGAGATTTCAGTTGGTAATGCGGTTCATTGAACTGGTTGTGGATACCAAAAAATTGTCTGTATGTGTATTGTAGTGGCTTTCTTTGTACCTTTGCTGTCTCCCTCTTTGTACTTTTGCTATCTCCCTTAAGCAGAACCGGTTTAAAACGACAACAGTTTCAGGTTGTTTAAATGCGAAACACTTGCTGACTCTGTTGCCAATTTCTTCAGATACTTTTTTGTTTCCCCTTTGGATATTTCTAGTTCAAGTTTTATTTTGATAAAAAGCTGACACAGTTGCTTGACGCTTTCATTAAATCTTCTTAGCTTCGTGTCACGTTCTTAATTTTAGCGACAATGCGACAATTTTTTAAACACATATTAGTAAACAAATTTCATTAGACTATGACTATTTTAGCTACTTAAAGTCTAAAACAACCTTGATTTTATGCAAATACGTAGTAAACAAGTAAATTGGATTAGAAATGACGAAAATTCTTAAGAATTATTTGTGTCAATTCCTTTTTTTTGTTTCTTTTTTTAGACCCCGTACTTAAAAAAAGTACAGAGGTCTATTGGGTTTGTTTTACCGACTATGTGCTTAACAGGCAGAAGGAGGCGTGGCAGACCCTATAAAGTATATATATTCTTGATCAGCATCAATAGCCGAGTCGATATAGCAATGTCCGTCTGTCCGTCTGTCTGTTTGAACACCTAGATCTCAGAGACTATAAGAGCTAGAGACACCAAACTTGGTATGTAGGTTCCTCTATACTGCAGGCAGATCAAGTTTGTTTCAAAATTTTGCCACGCCAACTATATCGCCCACAAATCGGAAAAAAAAATTTCATATCCAAATTATAAGAGTAACTTAAAAGGGGCCTGGGAGAGGGACTGGGAGCGGGGCCTGGTCTTTGAGTGGGACTTTGAGTAGGACTTTGAGCGGGACTTTGTGCGGGACTTTGAGCGGGACTTTGAGTGGGACTTTGAGTGGGACTTTGAGCGGGACATTGAGTCGGACTTTGAGTCGGACTTTGAGGGCCTGGGAGCGGGGCCTCGGAGCGGGGTCTCGGGGCGGGGCCTCGGAGCAGGGCCTCAGGGCGGGGCCTCGGAGCGGAGCCTCAGGGCGGGACCTCGGAGCGGGGCCTCGGAGCGGGGCCTCGGGGCGGGGCCTCGGAGCGGGGCCTCGGGGCGGGGCCTCGGGGCGGGGCCTCGGGGCGGGGCCTCGGGGCGGGGCCTCAGAACGGGGCCACGGGGCGGGGCCTCGGAGCGGGGCCTCGGGGCGGGGCCTCGGAGCGGGGCCTCGGGGCGGAGCCTCGGAGCGGGGCCTCAGAACGGGGCCTCGGGGCGGGGCCTCGGAGCGGGGCCTCGGAGCGGGGCCTCAGAACGGGGCCACGGGGCGGGGCCTCGGGGTGGGGCCTCGGGGTGGGGCCTCGGAGTGGGGCCTCGGGGCGGGACTGGGAGCGGGGCCTGGGAGAGGGGCCTGGGAGAGGGACTGGGAGAGGGACTGGGAGAGGGACTGGGAGAGGGACCTGGGAGAGGGACTGGGAGAGGGACTGGGAGAGGGACCTGGGAAAGGGACCTGGGAGAGGGACTGGGAGAGGGACCTGAGAGAGGGACTGGGAGCGAAGTTTTTTTCCATTATAAGTTTTTTCTATAGTAAGTACGGGGTTTCCGACTGTCGAGTATGCTCGACTGTAGCACCGGCCGACTAGTTTAAGGTATAAATTGTTTACAATTGTTTTCACGGGATGCTGCTTTAAGCAGTTATTTATTTGTTTGTTTATTATGATCTAATTATGGCACTAGTCACAAATATTTATATATTTTGATTTAATAATTTATTTTATAAACTTTACAAGTAAATATTTATATTTATTTAACACATGTTTTTATTATGCACTAATTAGGGAGTACAAAAAGTATAATATAATTCGTCAAAATCACATATACTCCGGTTAGTGGAACTTATGATTTAAAGATTTTCTAGTCCAAAACGGCCATTGTTATTTATTAAGATTGCAAGGAAAATTATTTAGAATTTAAATAAAAATTTAGATTAAAAACAGTTGAATATTAATTTTAATTTTAATACTGAACGCATACAAAAATTTAAAATTTCATAATGAAAATGTAGACCGTTTCTGTCCCAGCATATGGAGACGAATCTAGATATTTCTGTAGTTAAATGGAAATATTTGTTAAGTCTAGACTTAAGATATTTCTGTAGTTAAATGCGAAGGGTATCTCGAAGTTAAGAACAGGTGCTTCAAATTGAAAACGATTATTTAAATTAAGATTGAGCACCTTTTGACTTTTTGATATTGAATTGTAGCTCCAGCAAAGCAATATCTATTTATTAACTCCAAGTCATCCCCTCATTTTTCAGTTTACAGGCATACATACATACATATACAAACAGATGCAACAAGACGGAGAGCGAATAGGAGCGAATTGAGAAGTGAGAAAGGGAGAGGAGAGGATCGTTTTGTGAGAAATCAACAAATTTGCCTCTGTCAGTGCAATTGTACCCCATTCGTTTAATGAACGACACACACACATATGAAAGTACATACATACATACATACATATGTGTTTATGGAGATTGTGTGCTCATGTCGGCGGCAATCTCATGTGCCACATATGTTTCCAATACAAACTTCCAGATAGTCATATGTTATATATGTATGTGCATATGTACATTGAATAACCACAGAAATTCTGGACGCTGTCGCACTTTTATAATTATGTATTTGTTTTTCTGCTTGTGAGCAATCAGTGCTTTGAGGGAAGACGTTTGGAAAGGAGACACTGCAGAAAGGGAAAGAAGTGAAATAAGTTGGAAAAGCTTTGAAAATTTGTTGCAAGCAGTTGCAGTTGTATGTTGAAAGAATAGAAACTCAAGTAATTGGCTTTTAAATGGTAAGTTTTTAAGATTTTATTCAAGACGTATAGAAAAATCATTCAGCTTAACGGCTTAGAAATATTTAAATTGATAAGAGTAGAGAGATTGAGAAAGTGACCGAAGCTGATGTGTACCAATGAAATCTGACAAATACATGTGCATCTATCAAACTATAAATATTTGTATATACAGTGACCCACAGCTTATTTGACCCATTACAATTTTAAGTTACAGAAAAAATACAAATGTATGTAAGATACTATATATTTTTTGTTTAAATATCAATCCTAAATAACCAATCTGAATTTTAATTTAATTTTTATCATTTTGCCATCAAAAGATACTTTCAGTTAAAACTTGTAATATATTAGAGTTGTTGGTTAAATAAGTTGTGAGCTACTGATACTTATATACATATGTTTATGTTTTTGTTTTTACTCTCTCAGCATCCACATAAAGGAGCCGGAACACCTTGGGTGTTACTGCTCTTACTCCTGCTGGGTGGCAATACAGTGCGTTCGGCCAATATACTTGTCCTTTTTCCACATGCCAGTGAGAGTCACTTTGCAGTGATGAGAACCTTGGTCACCGAATTAGCAGGAAGAGAGCACAATGTAGGTTTGTATAACAAATACAAGTGCAACATTAAAGTAAAATTCCTAACAGGTGACTGTATACGGCAGCCATGGTCTAGGTGAGAGTGTGGAACGCATTACGGAAACTGTTGTCGCGCCGGAATATGATTTCTGGAGTAACTGTAAGTAAACTGAAGCCAAACCATAATTAAATATGCAACTTATAAGAGACTTTCCACAGTGCAAAAGCATGCGGCACCTGGTGGCAGCTTGGAAGATCTGAGTCGTTTGGCTGATCACAAATTACGCAGTTCCTTGGCCAATGTGGGAGCACAAGCTATGGATTATTTTCTCTCCAAGCCGGCGTTGCAAGCGTTGTTGCAGTTGCCAACCCTGGAATTTAATTATGATGTCATTATCGTTGATTACTTCTACACGGAGGCGCTTCTGGCGTTGGGCTATAAGTATAATAAGCCCACAATTGGCATAGTTAGCACTGATTTTGGCAACTATATGGATGCTGTGCAGGAATCATTGGTACCAGCTGCCTGTTCACCCATTGATTTTGAGCAGTACACATCAGATTTAGGCTTTTCAACCCGTTTGGGTAATATACGTGACTGCATTGCGAGACGCAAACGATTCCAGAAGGATCATTATACGGCGCAGGATCAATTGATACGCAAGCATTTCAAAAGTAAGTAAAGTTTGATTACCATTGAGAATGTGACTTAAATCAAGTCCTGGGGCGCCTTTTATTTACATTAAATTATTAATTTATTGCTAAATTATATCAAAACAAAGAAACTAAAATAAATTAAATTTGCTCGCCACCCTTTGCTATTGAAACGGTTTTTCATACATCTGGCAACTCCAAGCCAAACAACTTAACGAAACTCAAATTCAAAGTTTTAACGACAATTCAATTTGATTGCAGTGCCAAACACAGTGATGGAACTGCAGGCTTCTCATCTGTCGCTGCTGTTGCTGAACAATCATGTGCCACTGTTGACTCCACGGCCGTTAGTGCAACAGATTGTTCCCGCCGGAGGTCTGCACATACGCGGACCACGCGAACTGCCCTGGAATATCAAGCGATTTGTGGAAGAGGCTCGCGCCGGCATCATTTATATGCAGCTGGGTAACGAGCAGCTCTGCGGTCAGCTGCCCAAACCGAAGCTACAAATACTCTTTGATTTTCTGGGCGCGCGCAAGGAGGGTGTGATTTGGACTTGCCACGATGTGAAGAAGCTCGAAGGTCAGCCCAAGAACATGATGATACAGCATGCAGTGCCCCAAATTGACATCTTAGCCCATCCGAAAGTGCGCGTCTTTATTATGAATGGAGATCTGTTGAGCCTACAAGAGGGAATTGTTCGCCATGTTCCCATGTTGGGTTTACCGATATTCCAGAATGAACGCAAGAATATGCAGCTAGCGGTAAAGTTGGGAGTAGGCTTACAGCTGGATTCAACCAATTTCACCAGCGCAGCCTTGAACTGGGCTCTGGAGGAGCTCACAACAGGAGAAAAGTATCATCTGGCAATTCGAGAGGTGTCCAGTGAGTTCCGGGACAGACCGCTGGGTGCATTGGCCAGTGCCATATTCTGGGTGAACTACGTGGTACGGCATAAAGGCGGCGCATCGATAAGAACACGTGGAATTGATATAGCCTCTAATCATTTACATCTTTTTGATTTGTTTATATTTTACTTTGGTGTGGCAGTTTTGTTTCTCGCAGTTTTGCTGGCCGGTTACTTTGCAGTCGTATATACTTTGCAAAGAAAGCGAAATGAACAAAAGTTTTCAAAATTAAATTAGATTTATGTTAAAAAATTGTTAAAGCCAAAGTGAACTAATAAAGATTACAATTTTCAAATAACCGATTGTATCGATTTAAAATTGCGCCAACTACATGGTTGCAATGGCAGCAATTGATTTTCGTTCAATACAACCCTGGAAAAAAGTGCTGCCAAGTTTTCAGCAATCGACGGTGGCCATCTTCCTTTCTAAAGAATCGCGTTCGCACAGCAGACGTGTTTAAAACCTTTTTGAGTGTTTTAAAAGGTAATAATTGATTTTAAATCAACCAAAATGCGTTTAAAAAGTGCTGGTAATGTGTGGAATGCAAGTGCATATGAATGCAGGCCACCAGACGCGTGAATAAACAAGTGGCGAGCAATTGATTGTCACACGTGGAGTCTCGAGTTGCTCAGCGGAACAGCAAAACGCATTGAGGTTATGTTGACTGCGAGTTGAGACAGCAACAACAAAATAACATGAACATTATTGTGACATGAGATTTATGTGTGAAATTATTGTCTAATTGTTGTGATTTTGTGTGTTTTACAGCTCCGCCAATATGTCGACTGGTACAACAGCCACAATCCGCACCCGCAAGTTCATGACGAACCGTCTGCTTGCCCGCAAACAAATGGTCTGCGATGTGCTCCATCCCGGACTCTCGTCGGTCAACAAGACTGAGATTCGCGAGAAGCTCGCCGCCATGTACAAGGTGACCCCCGATGTTGTGTTCGCCTTCGGTTTCCGCACCAACTTTGGCGGTGGTCGCTCCACGGGCTTTGCCCTCATCTATGACACTCTGGACTTTGCCAAGAAGTTCGAGCCCAAATACCGTTTGGCCCGTCATGGTCTCTTCGAGCAGAAGAAGCAGACACGCAAGCAGCGTAAGGAACGTCGCAACAGAATGAAGAAGGTCCGTGGTACCGCCAAGGCCAAGATCGGTACCGGCAAGAAGTAAATACCCGCTACACTGGAAGAAAAACCCTGATTGTGTGTGTGTGTTACCGGTGGCGCACACCGACAATTCCAAAAGCTGCTGGTTATGCGTTAGATTCACTTTTTTAAGTTAAATGACAACACAAATCAGTTGTTTACTTTTGGAGCGGCTTTTGTTTTGTATGCTTAAGAAAATAAAACTCTAAAAGTAAATGAAGCCATGCATTTTCTTTTGGAAATCTTCAAGTTCTACATAGAAATTACATCTAAATATCTGGATAAAAACATAAATTGATAAACAAATGCAAAGTTGTCAGCAGTGTTGCCAACCCAGCTGTTATTCTGATAGATCCGGATTATTTTAATGGCAATCGCGAAAAATAAATGGAAAAGTGACTGACGGAAGCTCTAGCTATTTTAAATGTTAAAAACAGCTATTGTTTGCCTGTAAAAAGTTTCCAGCACACAAAAAAAAATGACCAAAATCTACAAACGGCGCCAAATTTAAATTTTATTTAGTTTTTCAGCATTAATTTGACAAAAAATTAACAATTTAATGAAAAATTGAATTCAAAATTAGATAAAATATAGCTAAATATTTTTATGTATGCTAGGACTTTAATGTGACTCTGGGGGAAATTTAATTAAATCCACAAATTTACAAAACTCGATTTTGGAAATTGATCACAATCTGAAAACGGGCATCAATATGCTAGCCAAGCCTGCCAACCCATTTTTTTTTTGCGACATGACTATTTAAACGAGTTGGCAGCACTGATTACAACCCTACTAGCAACGCTACAAAAAAAAAAAAAACCAAACCGGAAAAAGATTCATATACAGAAATTGTATAAAATTGTTTTAAATGTCAGTTGATAAGTTGATCAGCATTTTAAAGGACATTTCATAGCAGCAATTACACCAAACTCAAAGGCCACGGATCGAGCTTATAATGTCCAACAGCGGGGGTGGTGGTAGTGCTGGCGGCATTGGCGTCGGCGTCGGAGTCAGCGTCTCTGCTGGCGATTGGATTTGTCCAGATATTGAGTGAGTGCGCGTAAAGCTTGCAACTAAATATTGCAAGCCAAGTGCGTTGGTTGGTTGGTTGATGTCTACAATAGGACTTGAGTGTCAGCACATTATCCCTCTACCCCTCCTCATAACAGACAAATGAAATATAAATTGTTGTTTTGTTACTCTTATTCTTCCTCCATCCGTGTGTGTGTGTGTGTGTATTGGTTATGGCGTCTGTCTGTGTTGCAGCTGCCGCCATTTGAACTTTGCGCGTCGCCTGCAATGCAATAAATGCGACCGTGAGCGGGAGCGGGAAAGCAGCATTATTGAAAAGCCGGACCGGGATCGGGACCGAGACCGGGACAGGGATCGAGATCAAAGTCGAGAACGGGGCAATGGGAGCAGCGGCAGCAGCAGCTCAAGCAAAAAGAAACTGGGCACGGAAATTGGTAAAGTGGCGGCAGACAAGTCACGTGGTCTGTTCAGCGCCGAGGATTGGCAGTGCAGCAAATGTGCCAACGTTAATTGGGCGCGCCGCCAGACCTGCAACATGTGTAATGCGCCCAAATTCACAGACGTGGAGGAGCGCACAGGTGCGTAGAGTAGCCAACGGATAAAGCCAAGTTTCATATTATTATAAACAATTTAATTGCAGGCTTTGGCGGCGGTTACAATGATCGTGGCGTTGTTGAGTACAAGGAGCGTCAGGACTCTGATAGCGAGTACGATGAGTTTGGACGCCGCAAAAAGCGTAAAAACAATGACAAAGGCGCTGGCAGCGATGAGGACGGGACACAGGGCCGTGGCCGGGACCGGGACAGGGATGAGGCGAAACGTCCTAGACGCAGTGATATTGATGGCGTGGAGGAGGAGGAAGATGATGACGAGGACGATGACGGTGATTTGTCCAAGTACGATTTGTGGGGCGACAACGAAGTCAGTTCCAGCAATTTGAAGAGCAAGGAAACGGACAATGGAAATAGTAGCAGCAAGTTAAATTCATCAGCAGCAGCTGCTGCTAGCATTAAAAGAACCTCCAGGGACTCCACCTCGTCCGTCTCTTCGTCGTCCTCGTCAAGCTCGTCCAGCTCCAGCGATTCCTCAACCACCTCATCCTCAAGCAGCTCCAGCAGCAGCAGCAGCAACGCATCCAACAGTAAGCGTGGAAAGAAACGATCCGACAGACGATCGCGATCGCGATCTGTCGAACGTGCTGCTCCAGGTCGGCGCTAAACCTTTTAATTATAATCTCCGTTGGAGAATTCATGCTTTCGTCTTGTTTTTGCTGTTTATTTATTTTTCTAAGCCTGCATCACTTCCCATGACATGTAATGAAATCCCCACAACTCTATAAAAAAACACTCAATAAATTCATATAATTTAAGAATCATTCCAAGGACTTTATTGCCAACTTATTAATGGAAGGTATCATCCGACTGTTTGCGTGTTGCAGCTGCCGCCGCTTCTCGTTCCTCCTTCAAACGTGCCAGTTCCTGGCGAGCTTCCTCAATTTGCTGCTCCGTAACTGTGACGGGAACATCGCAGTCGATCTGCTCCTGTCGCACAAATGACATCTTCTTGATGGCATCCTCGAGGTAGGGTATCTGTTGTGCTTGCAGCTCCTTGTGATAGGCTTCCAGTCGCTCTTCCTTGATTTTCTCGCAATAAATATCCGTTAGCTTCTGCAGCGATTCCTTGCGTGTTATCCAATGGAAATTTGTAGGTGGCGGCTTGTAAACCAAGTCGAGTTTCTCCAATATCCACTCAAAGCGTGGATAATCCCAGCGTCTGAGGTATTTTAGAAACTTTTTGCGCTTCTCGATCATCTCCTTTAGACGCACTTTGATAACCCTGTCGCGTGGACTGGTCTCCATGAGCTCCTGATACCGCCGTATAAATGCAGTCATCTTGGCCACTGTTATAGATAGATATGTGATACTTATAGAGTACTTTGAGTACACTTATACATACGTTTTGCCTCCATGGAGCCAAAGTCCTGGGCATGTCGTTGCACCTCTTTAACCATTTCATCGCGATAATATCTCGTAGTCAGACTGTTTCGATTGTTGCTCAACTTAAACAGCGATTTGACTGCTTCATTGGCACTGAAAAACGTTAATTTAAATATATACGTGCACAAATTATTCAACTCTTGCTCTCTTACTTCTCCAGCTCTTTGGAATCCTTGTAATCCGGCAATATTTCATTTGGGTTCAACGGCGGCAACTTGGCAAGATCACCACTTTTCTCCGGCTTAATGCAGGATATCTTTTCAGGTCGTACCCATTTGATTTTCAGATCTGACTTGAACGCATAGTCCCGCACAAATTGACGCGGCACTACGTGCCCAATATTTAGTAATTTATTCATAAATAACAATTTTAGTGTTTATCCAATGTGATTCGCTCCGCCAGGTTATATCATTTGATAAGTGTGCACACACCAAACAAAAACACGAATATGCCGCAACAGCTGATTAGTGCGGTCAAATTATCGACGGTCATCGATACCATCGATAAAAACAATATTCGAACATCGATAATTTTACAGCACTACAGCTGATATTGTTTAGTGTGTACATATTGTGTAAACGCACATCGCTGCAGCAACACCAGTTGTTGCTTTCTTTTGTGAGTGTGAATTAAAAATGTTAAAGAAATTGTGAAATTCCAGAGATTAATTTGCTTATATTATCTTTAGAAATATAAATCACAATGGCACACATGTCGCATATGTTACCGCAGGCATCGACGCCATCCAGCGCTTCGTCCGGCAGTTCATCGCGTACCATGTCGCTAATGGAGAAACAAAAATACATTGAAGATTATGATTTTCCCTACTGCGATGAGAGTAGTAAATACGAGAAAGTGGCCAAAATAGGACAAGGCACATTTGGGTAAGTCCACATTCTATCAAATATATAACTAGATAATAAATAATAATAAATATCAATCACAGTGAGGTGTTCAAAGCCCGCGAAAAGAAGAGCAACAAAAAGTTTGTGGCCATGAAGAAGGTGCTCATGGACAATGAAAAAGAGGGCGTAAGTAAAGTAAGCTACTTTAATTAATATACATATTAATGTTTTCTCACTGTTTTCACAGTTTCCCATTACGGCCCTGCGCGAAATACGCATCCTGCAACTGCTAAAGCATGAGAATGTCGTCAATCTCATCGAGATCTGTCGCACCAAAGCAACTGTCCACAATGGCTACAGATCCACCTTTTATTTGGTATTCGACTTTTGTGAGCACGATTTGGCTGGACTGCTCTCCAATATGAATGTCAAATTCAGTTTGGGTGAGATTAAGAAGGTGATGCAGCAGTTGCTCAATGGTCTCTACTACATACACAGCAATAAGGTAAATATGTATATAAAATGCAAATATATTAAGCGATCAGTCGAGCGCATTCAACGGTAGGATACCCTATGCCTATGCCCTTAGATGGCGTTCGAAACGCAAAACTCATTTTAGACCGGGTTTTTTTTCGATGTAAGCTATATGATATAGTATCATCAATTTTAATTAAATTTGGTCAGGATGTTCAATACCAACCCACTTGAATGCATATTCTATCAGTTTGGTTTTGATATCTGAACAAATAAAAACTTTTCCATACTAAAACTTCATTTTCGATGCACCGTCCCCATGGCAGCTATATGATATAGTTTACCGATTCTAAGCAAATTTGGTCAGGATGTATTATATCAGCCCAGATGCATATTCTATCAGTTTGGTTCTGATATCTCAACAAACAAAAATCTTTTCCATACTAAAACTTCATTTTCGATGTACCGTTCCTATGGCAGCTATATGATATAGTTAACCGATTCTTGCCAAATTTGGTCAGGATGTATTATATCACGCCAAATGCATATTCTATCAGTTTGGTTCTGATATCTCAACAAACAAAAATCTTTTCCATACTAAAACTCAATTTTCGATGTACCGTTCCTATGGCAGCTATATGATATAGTGGACCGATCCAAAAATTAAAACAAACTTGATCTGCATATGGTATCCAGGAACCTACATATCAAGTTTGAAGTCTCTAGCTCTTATAGTCTCTAAGATCGATGCGTTCAAACAGACGGACGGACAGACAGGGCTTAATCGACTCGACTTTATGGGGTCTGCCATGCCTTCTTCTGCCTGTTACATACACTCTGCTAAACATATTATACCCTATATTGCCCATTATAAAAAGTAAATTTGTCACTGATATTCGATATTTTCTTGCAGATTCTGCATCGCGATATGAAAGCAGCCAATGTGCTGATTACAAAACATGGCATTTTAAAGCTGGCCGACTTTGGATTGGCGCGTGCATTTAGCATTCCAAAGAATGACTGCAAGAATCGTTATACAAATCGTGTGGTCACCTTGTGGTATCGTCCGCCGGAACTGCTGCTCGGAGATCGCAACTACGGTCCGCCCGTTGATATGTGGGGAGCTGGCTGCATTATGGCCGAAATGTGGACACGATCACCCATAATGCAGGGCAATACGGAGCAGCAGCAATTGACATTTATTTCACAGCTGTGCGGATCCTTCACTCCGGATGTTTGGCCCGGCGTCGAAGAGCTGGAACTGTACAAATCCATTGAGTTGCCAAAGAATCAAAAGAGACGCGTCAAGGAACGATTGCGTCCTTATGTTAAGGATCCCACGGGTTGCGACTTACTAGACAAACTACTGACGTTGGATCCAAAGAAACGCATTGATGCAGACACAGCACTGAATCACGATTTCTTTTGGACTGATCCCATGCCGAGTGATCTGAGCAAGATGTTGTCCCAGCATCTGCAGAGCATGTTTGAGTATTTGGCGCAGCCGAGACGCAGTAATCAGATGCGCAATTATCATCAACAGTTGACAACAATGAATCAAAAGCCACAGGATAATAGCATGATTGACAGAGTGTGGTAGATTGAATTAAGATTAAGTTGGATGCGAGCATATAGCATTGAGACTGACTATATATGCACTAGTTGTAGTTGTATTATCGTCAAAGTACACGAAGGACGTGAATTATAATTATTTTATATGATTTATCTATATCTTTAGTTACATAGTTTTGTTCATGCAACGCGTGAAATACATACATTTCCATACAAAATTTTCAAAAATAAAAAGAAAATGGTTAAAATGTTTCATTTATTCGACTTAGACTCTTGACTTAAATAAATACTTTAATTATTTTTTTTTTTATAAATAGTAAATTCATTTATATAAATGCCTTTAACTTTTTATGGTTAAATCAAATATCAAATAAAAAGCTGCGTACTAATCTTAATTTAAAGAAAAATGCATAGTGTGCACACACTGAATAGTTTTGGTATTTTTTAATGCATTTCGGTCTACAGATCTAGCATGTTGCACGTTGAGCAAAAGGTAAACAAAGCCAAAAAGGCGGATAAAAAACAACGACGTTGCCTGGCAATAATACAAAAGGACTGCAATGTGACTGCAAGTGATTCTCCAAATCTCTATCTGGCTGTACTGAATGTGGGACTCAGCAATGGACTCACTGAGGAAACGCTGCTGGCAGCGGCTGCCAAGACAGGCGGTCAAGTGTCTCAAGTATTGATGCTGCCATCAAAATCCTATTGCTTTTTGATATGTGCCACTTTGAGGGATGCCGAGCTTGTGTATCAGGGTATGCACAATCTGGCGACTATAGGTCAACAGGGAGCCGTTGCCTATCTCAGTTATATAACAGAATTGCCAAAGGAAATGGAGGAAAGCGGTTGGCAAAAGCCATTGCCCAGTGGTCTAATCCTGTTGCCCGATTTTGTCAGTGTTGAAGAGGAGGCCAGTCTGTTGCAGGCTGTCGGAGATGATGACAAGGGTATTATACACACGGAGGACAAACTGAAGCACAGACATGTTAAGCATTTTGGCTATGAATTCCTTTATGGCAGCAACAATGTGGATCCCTCGCAGCCTTTGGAGCAACCCATACCAGCTGCCTGTAATTTGCTCTGGCAGAGATTAGGCAATAGCGATGTTCCTCAGATCCTGCCACCTGATCAATTGACGGTGAATGTCTATGAGCCTGGACAGGGCATACCACCGCATGTGGACACGCATAGTGCATTTGTGGATCCGATTTTATCGCTCTCCTTGCAATCCGACGTGGTCATGGACTTTCGACGTAACAATGAGCTGGTGCATGTGCTGCTGCCGCGCCGTTCTCTGCTGATCATGTCCGGCGAATCCCGCTACGATTGGACGCATGGCATCAAGCCCAAGCACATCGATGTGGTGCCCACATCCTCAGGTGGCTTAACAACTCAGGCGCGCAGCAAACGCACCTCGCTCACTTTTAGGAGACTGCGAAGAGGTCCGTGCAATTGTAAGTATCCCACATTGTGTGATACGCAGCAGACCACAGCTCCACAGGCATTAAACGATGCCTTGGCCACGCATGCCAGCCACCTGGAGCAGCAGAATGTCCATGAGGTGTATGATAAGATTGCCAATCACTTTAGTGACACACGGCATACGCCATGGCCACAGGTTGCTCAGTTTCTGCACAGCTTTGAGACATTCTCAGTGGTTCTGGATGTGGGCTGTGGCAATGGCAAATATCTTGGCTGTAATCCTCACTTACTAAGCATCGGCTGTGATCGTTCCCTGGGCTTACTCTCCGTGAGCAACGGACGAGGACAGAGCGTCTTTCGTTGCGATTGCTTACAGCTGCCGGTGCGCAGCTCCAGCGTTGATGGCTGCATCTCCATTGCCGTCATCCATCATCTGGCCAGCACGGAGCGACGGCTAACAGCGCTGCGAGAGATGGCACGCGTACTGCGTCCGGGCGGACGTGCACTCATCTATGTCTGGGCCAAGGATCAGCGAAAGAACGATAAAAAGTCAGCATATTTGCGACAGAACAAGGCTGTCAACAAGGAGCGCACCACGGAGCAGGCACAACGTCAGCAGCTGGCCCAGCAATTGGAGAATATGGATCAATTTCAGGTACCGCTGCCGGTACACACAAATCGCACAGAGTTCCAACAACAAGATGTCTATGTGCCTTGGAAAACCAAAGACGAGCAGCGTACAACTTTCCTGCGATACTATCACGTCTTTGAGGAGCACGAACTGGAGCAGTTGGTGTCTCAATTACCAGATGTTGTTCTCAGGCGAACCTACTACGACCAGGGCAATCATTGCGTCATCTTTGAACGAAAGTAGAAATAAGAAATTTAAGTTGTCCTTGTGTTTTTTAAGGCAAGCTTAAAAAATATATTGTTTTAATTACATTAAATGGTTTCTTATTTTTAGACCCCGTACTTTAAAAAGAAGTACAGGGGTCTATTGGGTTTGTTTTACCGACCTGGGAGAGTGACTGGGAGCAGGGCCAGGGAGAGGGACTGGGAGAGGGACTGGGAGCGGGGTCTTTGAGTGGGACTGGGAGCGGGGCCTTTGAGTGGGACTGGGAGCGGGGCCTTTGAGTGGGACTGGGAGCGTGACTGGGAGCGAGGCCTGGGAGAGTGACTGGGAGCGGGGCCTTTGAGTGGGAATGGGAGCGGGGCCTGGGAGAGGGACTGGGAGCGGGGCCTGGGAGAGGGACTGGGAGCGTGACTGGGAGCGTGACTGGGAGCGAGGCCTGGGAGAGTGACTGGGAGCGGGGCCTGGGAGAGGGACTGGAAGCGGGGTCTGGGAGAGGGACTGGGAGCTGGGCCTTTGAGCGGGACTGGGAGCGGGGCCTTTGAGCGGGACTGGGAGCGGGGCCTGGGAGAGAGACTGGGAGAGGGACTGGGAGCGGGCCTGGGAGAGGAACTGGGAGCGGGGCCTTTGAGTGGGACTGGGAGCGGGGCCTAAGAGAGGGACTGGGAGCTGGGCCTAAGAGAGGGCCTGGGAGCGGGGCCTGGGAGCGGGGCCTGGGAGCGGGGCCTGGAAGAGGGACTGGGAGCGGGGTCTGGGAGAGGGACTGGAAGCGGGGCCTGGGAGAGGGACTGGGAGGAGTAATATTAATAGGTGTATTTATAGTAGCAGTAGTAGAGAGGGTAAGAAAAACAAAGAGAAACTGAGGAAGAAGTACAAGTTCGAATATAGAGAAATAATTCAAATGCTATGTTCTAGTTATAAAAACTTCAAACGTTTTTTTAAGTATTTCGTTTATTTGATTTCAAAAAATACACATCCACATATATTTTTAGCGAATTGAACATAAACTAAATATTACTTAGTTAAGCTTACTTTTGACCCAGTGTAATGGTGTTTTATTGTAGCTTTGGACCACAAAATTGACAATTCCTTAATAACAACATCTCGTGTGCCATTTAAATGGTATATTCATAGGTTTTTCTCTTTTAGTTATGAAGTCTGTGTTGATAGCGGGATTAGAGTTTGTATTTAACGTAGGTACAAGTGCGGGTGTATTTACATAAGATTTAACTGATTTATAGATATATTTGTATATTAATTGTATTGGTATATAGATAGATATAGTTTTGGGAGATATATAGGCAAGTATTGCTCTGATAATTTAAGTAACATAACTAAAATGTAAAGACTACCTAAAGGAGAGAGCAAATGATTTCTGTGTGCTGCCATCAGTTCTATTTATAATTTATAATGTATATTCACTATTATAGAAGAATTCATATACCCAAGTACTTGTATGTTGTATATGAAGGTACATCAAGTGAAACTGTTTTTTAAAATGCATGCTTAAACACTACAAGGATACATCATGAGTTGGTATATATATAATATTTTTAAAATTACAAGCTACATGAAAACGTACAAGTACAAGTAGTTTTTTAAAAACACTTAGAACTCATCCTGGGCACTTTCTTATTTGACAAGAATTACAATATCATATGTAGGAATTATATAAATTTATTTTATAGAATTTATAGACTAGTTTACAGTTTTAACGTTTCGTTTTTGGTCGTGGGTAATTGATATGTTTGCCTTAATAAGCAACATTCGGATCTTGTGCCTATAAGCTATAGTATATGAGTGTATCTCAAAGGATCTCATCTAAACAGAGGCTACCAATGAAAGTATATAAATGTGTAAGTACCTAGAGTGGTGTATAAATATGTGTGTTGCCCTAGTTGTGGCTATAACTAAGTATATATGTATATTCATCATATATATAAGTGGTAAATGGTACAGATATATATATAGTAGAAGAACAATAACGAGAATAACTTGTTCAACAGTTTTTTTTGGTCTTTACAATGACCAGAAATTCATCATTATATTAAAGCCTGATAGTTTACTTGTTTGTTTGTCGTTAAAGCTGATTTATCAGTTGTGTGTGTATATATTTACAAACGCCTTTTAAACGTTTAATAGGTTCATGTTCGTATGTGTATACTTCAGTCGTTGTTGAATATACAAAGCTTTCTTGCATGGCGTTGCCCTTTTTTGGTACAATAACTACTCCTAATTTTACTCCTACTCCTACTCATATTCATACTCTTAATTTTAGTTCTACTTTTATATTTCCTGCTGAGTAGAATTTCTCCTTTCATAGCTTCACCGAAACACTTATTTGAGCAGCTGGCATACTTCTAACCACCTTTCATATGAATATGGGGAAGGGATTATGTGGGGTGCATTGGGTAGTTCTATGTTTGTGTGTGTGTGTGCTTGGTGCTAATCCAGTTGTGGGTCTGGGTCTAGGTCTGGGTCTGGGTGTCCAGTTGCCTTGTGTGAGCGCGCTTTAGATAAATGTTTCGGCTGCCATTTGTTACAAACATTCCGCCAGCGGCGGCTTCTCAATTGGCGGCGATGGACCGGACACGGACACCATTGGCACAGCACTAATCTTGGGCTTGACTATCTTTAGACCCAGCCCCAGATTCTTGGGACTGTTGTGCGGCGATGATGAAGCTGTCGATGAGCGTTGATGGACCAGAACACGTGGCTTCGCCTCAATGGCAATGCTGGGCGTGGAGGCGCCGGAAACAGATGCCGTGGCTGTTGCACTGGCCAAAAGAGGAACATGAACCAGTTCCTCGACCGTCTCCGCCGAATCCTGTGAGTCGTGCACAATGGCAGAGGCATCACTGTGAATTAACGCCGATATGGAGTGAGTGTCATCGTCCTGCATATACGGCGGTGGTGCCTCCAATGAAATGCTGCCCACTATAACATTGGCCGTGGTAATCGCTGATGAACGTGCCAACAAACTGGTCACAGCTGTCTGCGATTGCTTGGCGTCGTGGAGCACGGGCAACGTAAGCAATTCTCCGGCGTTGTTGCCACATTCCTTTAGCTCAATGTCCTGGGAGGAGTTCTGTTGCTGCTGCTGCTGAACGGAGTCATCATCGGTGCGCCAAGGTCGCAAGCTCTTCTAAAAATGGCACAAATTCCACAACATTTAGTCAGAAAGTATTTAAAACATTTGCATACCCTTACAGAGGGTATTTCAATTAAGTCAAGTGGTAAGTATTAAAAAGTGGAGTGCTCGAAAAGAAATGAATGAAATTTAAATGCAGAATAAATTTTGAGACCAAATCATGATCAAAATAAAAATCCGCATGGAAATTGGTTGAGTTTTCATGAAGTTAGGAGGGATCAAAGTTTTGAAAAAAAATAAAAGGTTTCCGGGAAATCCATTCTTTGATATAGTTGATTCGCAATATAAAGGAAGATCTTACCCTGCGTCCATTGTCCGTGATATTCTCCGCACTCTTGGCCTTGCGGCAGAGAACACTCTGTGAGCCGTGGCGTCGCAGGAACTCGATGGAATCGAATCCTCGGCCCTCGGACGACACGAATATGGCCGAGTTGATGCGACTGCGCGTGCAACGCTCCGATATCGATGTGGAGCGCTCCTCGGCCAACATGTGGATGTGCTGCAAGACAGAGAACATTAGCAGAGAATTGACTAAACGGATAATATTGAAATCTTGGATGGTTTCTCTTACGCGGCTATTGCAGTGCAACGGTGGGTGAGCAAAGGTGCCGCCACAATCACTGCTGTCGAACTGTAATCTCATTGCAATATTGAAATTGAAATAGAGAGAGGGAAGAGAAAAAAACAGATAAAGAGAGAGAGAAGAGCCACGGAGAGGTGGTGGTAGAAATGTCAGACGATTACACTCACTCATACAAACACACACACACACACAAAGAATTTGTACATTATTGGATTTGGAACCCTAAAGATCCCACAACGATTACAAAGCTCTATGGAACAAAGCTCAAGAACAGGAACAAGAACAAAGCGAAAGCTGCACAAGATTCTCTACAAAGCGATACGAAAACAGAGTGCGGATTTTTGTTGGTGTTTGTATTTGTTTTGATATGTTCAGAATTTGCGGCTGTGTTTTTATTTATATTTATTATTTAGCTGTTTTTGCTGTGCCTTTGTGAAGCGTAGGTCAAGAGTGACAGAAGTCAACCTTTAACCCATTAACTATACAGGGTTTTACGTTTCGGTGTGTGGGGTGTAGAAATGTGAAACATTGTGAAATTATAAACAAGGTGACGTATTTATTTATTTATTTCTGTACTCTTTTCTTAATGAAGCTGCCTTAATGCTGCCTTAAGCCTTAAATTCACTATAGATTTTTCTCAGTAGAGTGTACAGAATAAAGTGTATAGCTCTACCGATTGTGTTCAGACTGTAGAAAAGCTTTACGTCTATAGAGTACAAATGTGTAGAGAAAATTCTATAGTAGAGGTAGCAAAACGCTCTACTACAGAGCTCTATAAGATGTTTACATTACTCTACCTAACTCTACTAAGCACTTCTCATTCTACCTAGCTCTATTTTCTACACTCTACTGAAAATACTTAATACTCATCCGGGCAAAGCTCTATTGTGTTGTATTTAAGGCTTTACTGAACATAGCAGAGGCTATGGTGAATAAGTGCATTATCTTGCTAATAATTTAACCTTGGTGTGGGGCAAGGTGAATTAAATTACAAGGTAACGACTTCTCCACAGCTATGCTATTTTCGCTTTCTTATTTTCTTACTGTCGAATTGAATATTTATACAAATACGTCACCTTGTCACTAATATCACCATACAGTGGGGTGCTTTTTTTATATTTTGTGCTCTCAACGCTGCAAAAACGGCGAACGATCAAAATGGTAAACGGTTCACTTGAAACGGTTAACGATTAACGATTAATGTGCCCAAGTACAACACTAAGTGCATGGCGATGGTGCAATTATCGATAACGATAAGCGAGCGAATCGAACGAATGAGCGAACGAACGAGCACACGAAATGTTTCGGTTTCGGCTTCGATTTCGCATTTCGAATGTCGATTGTCTAACTTCGAATGTCGAAAATCCACTTACGCTGGCCGGTTCACTGTAGTTGCTGTGATTGAGCACTGAGGATTCGGTGTGTATGGTGTCGCTGGCAACCATGCTGTGGTATTTCTGCAGCTGCATCGACGAGGAGCCGCGACTCTCGCGCGATCCATCGCGACTGCGATCGGCGCACGAATACTGACGCCGGTACTGTCGACGCCGACGACCGGCATTGGCATAGGAATTGATTCCGTTTCCATTTCCCGCTCCCATTCCCATTCCCATTTCGATTCCGCCAACGTTGATGCCGACGCCGGCAGTGCCCATGCCAGGTGCGCCGTAATCAGCGTATGCCAGCGGTCTAGACGGCAGCGGAGGCGGGCGAAAGTAGCTGGGATCATAGCTAAACTGTCGCCTTCGCCACTGATCGTACTGCCGGTAATGGCTGAACAGGCGACGCCGTCGCAATATCAACTGCTTTTTGGCCTCGAGCACCTCGTTCTCCTCCACGAAGGTACGCTCTTGCGAGTTCTTCAGTATGCTGCGCTGTTGCGCAAAGCGTCGCTGCTTTCCATGACTGTTGATTGAGAGCGGCAGCAGACGCTGTGACGGTGGTACCACTGGTACCACCTCCCGCTGCAGCAACTGCTGATCCTCAGCTGCTGCCTGGCAGCGATTCTCTCTGATCGCATCCGCATCCGTATCTGCATCCGCATCCCTATCAAGCACTGCACTGTCTATGCTATCCACATGCTCCAGTATATTGTTGCCCACAATGGACTGATTGTCGACACTAGGTCCCCGGACATAGGTGTTGGTGGGCGTGCCATGGGCGTGATTAACGGCAACACTCTGGGCAGCCGTATCGCGATGCACTGGTTGCTAGCTCTCCACATCCGCCTTGTGCAGCAGCGCAAACTGACAGCCGCAGTCGCGTTCCAGCTCCCTGCGCGGATACTGAAAGCAACGATCGAAGATTCCGCAACCCTCGCAGCGGGGCAAACACTGATTGATATCGGTATTGATATCGACATCGATACCAAGTCATCGAGTAATTCAATAAAAGAGAGAAAGAAACAGAGAAAGAGAGAGAGAGGGAGAGAGAGAGAGCGGCGGCAGCAGCAGCAGCAGCAGGCGAGAGTGAGCCAAGTGGATTGGTATGGGTGGAATTAAGGAAACTTTGTCAATGATTTTATTGAAAGCTCGCACCTCAACAAAGCTCCACAAAAGCTCAAAACCAAAACCACTAACTAATTATGAGTATTATAAATATACAGTTTGTCAAGTAATTGTTTTGACTAAATTTAAAATTGGTTTTCTTTATCTTCAATATAAAAACTCCTTTCTTGAGTTATTTAAATGTATGTGATATTTTTATTTTGTCAAAACAATTATCAGATTGACTGTATATTGAAAACTATATATAGAAAATGCAAACTGGGGACACTTGAATAAAGTGTTTCCATGCTTAAGCATTAAACATATAGATCTATGAATCTATAGATCAGGTTCATAAGGTAAACCGCCTGGGTGCACTTCTAATTGTGTCTATATAAATGGAAGTTGAATTGAAAAAAGTTGAAGCACGAATGTATCTAAGAATAAGATTAAAACTATCTTCGGACAACCGAAGTGGCGGTACCATTTTAAAGACCACGAAGGATGCGATTTTGAAATAGTACGATCATCATTTAACTATTAGTTCTACAAAATAGTATAGAGAAAAGAAAACAATAGTTTAAAAACAGCAGAAGCTTTATAATTTATTTAGCAAATAAAAATAGAGAAATGAAAAGCAGAAACTGTTTGATTGCAAATCCATATTTTAAGTAAGGAATTTGGCTAGCTAGGTTTTGGGAATTTCTTAAACAGACAAGGGAATTCTTCAGTTGCTAGTTGTACTTCTCATTTCTCAAGAGTTTCTCGATATAACTATAACGATTTTCGAATTTCTCAAAAGGATTTCTTTGCGGATTGTCTAACTTTCTGTAAAATGCATTCATTAAGCGCTACAATCATACAAGAGGAAAATAGAAAATATACAGAAGAAGCAATCTCAATTTTTTTGGATTATGTATTTTCGAGAAGGACATTTAAATGAGAGGGGGACGAGCGGGCGGTTCCTTGTGCACTAGAGTAAAGTAAATTGTGCACGTTTTTTTAAGTACATATTTTAATAATATTTAAATAGTATTTACTTGACTTGATGCAAAAGCTAATTAAATGCAAAAATATTGTTCGTATGCAGTAATTAATTAAGAAATTAAATATTTTGAATACCTTGACAAAGAAATCGGGGTGTAGGTTCTATAAATAAAGCATAACAAAAACAGGAAACATAGGTAAGTTTTATACGCGCTCATACGAGAATTACTTAAAACTCCCACCCAATTCCCGCTAGTCCCATCCTGTTGCGCTCCATCTAGCTCCCCACAGAAATTGCTGTGTGAAATGCATACCTGATGCGAATGCTGACCATTGCAGCCGCTGGCACTGCACACTCCCGTCCCGGGCACCTTCAGCTGTTCGTGCTTATAATCCGGCTGGTATGGCAACAGCATTCGTATCTTGCCCCATCGGTTGAAGAACAACGCTATGGCCCCGGCCCAAACCATCAGTACGATGAGTACAATGCCAATCTCGACGCCGCGTATCTATCAAGGGATTTAGAGAGAGAGAGAGAGAGAGAGGGAGCCTTTTATTTATAGTTAAGTAGGTTATTTACTCTAACCACTCAATTGGTGTTATAAATAACACTAGACCTTGATTTGAGCTTGCAATTTTATTGTCTTTCAATCAGAGTTGTAATAAATTGAACTGAATTACAAAATACTTGATTTAAGCACGATATTTCCCAGTAGTCTGAAAAGTTTTTTTTTATAAGTATTTAAGTCTTTTTTAACATTCTTAATGTTGAGTTTTTTGCATTTTATCTTTAAATGAACAAAAATTAAACTTGTAGACATTTTTTTTTGTCTTTCGGTAGAATTTCTTGAATTCTGCGATTTTTGAGAACCGACTAGCAGCAATTGACTGTTATCGAATTTTGATTTCAAACATTTCTTCATTTCTAATTGCAATCTCTCAAGAATTGAATTACTCACTTTATCTATCTATCTGTATATTGACCCATTTTGCTACATATATATCTTTAAATCTTTCTATCAATCTAAGTATTGTTCTAATTATATATTCATCGACTTATAGATTTCCTCACCGTTGGCAGTTCTCGCGTTGTGGTGTGTGTGAGAGTATTGGTGGCCGTGGAGGTGACATCGTCACCAAAGATGCTGCCATTGCCGGAGCCATTACGTCCATAGATGCCCGGCGGAAAGTCCTGCTGTGATGTGTTCTTGGGTAAATCTGCAATTCGATGTGGATTGAATAAACTAACAGATAATTGAGCAGATGGAGGAGGAGTGTAACTTATTTAGTTATTGGTTGTTGACTTACCCAAGGTGCGAAATTTGATCTGCCCGCCACTGCGATACTTTTTGCCCATCCAAATAGCTGTGACAGTTAGGGAATACTGTGTGCTGGGCAGCAGACGATCCAGGACAATGGCCTCGCTGCTGCCGGCCACATCCTGTACAATCCTGTAACTTAAATTAATTCAATTACCACTCTCGAACGACAACTAAATGTGACAGTGTGTGTGTTTGTGTGTGTGTGTGTGTGTAGCTAATTGCAGAAACTACAATAAATAGTCGTAGTTGGAACACAGAAAGAGAAAAGCAGTAAACGTGTGAAATATGAGACCAGAGTGGAGTTCGTAATTACAGCATGGACCCAATATTTCACTTTGTCACTTTGCCGGGCAGTTACCCAAACATGTCCTAGATTTTACCAATTGAGCTCATGTTACCCAGTGTGTATACGCTCTATATAGGTATATATAGATTGTGTGTGCGGGTGTGTGTGTGTGAGCTTACAAGTGCGTGTGTAGGCAGTGTTGTTTCTGACATAGTGGCCATTTCAGCTTTTTTATAGCTAGACTTTGATATTACTATATATCTCAAATAGAAATTAACCATTTTGAAATATGTTAAGACGTTTCCAGTTGATTAGCCTTTTATATTCTCTTGTTCTACTGAAAAATTCATTGTGATAATTTTTAAATGTATTTTTAGCTTATTTTATTGATAAAAAAATTATGATTCCTTCAACACTTTTGTCTTCATATTTAGTTTTATCTTTTACACTGTTTCTATCTTTTCTTTAATAAAAGTATTTTATAATTTTGCTAGCACTGGAATATGGACATCTTTCTTTAAAATAGTATTTCTGCTTTATTTTTTAACATATTGATTCATTTTTCTTGTTTAGCATTTTAAAGCTTAATTTTAAATGAAATTACCATATCTTGAAATTTAGCCAACGCTATTCCCTAGACTTTTGCCTGCCACTGTGCAATGTCTCTTGTTACAGTTACAGCAATGTCCGTGCTACACAACAGCCTGACAAATGATTCATTATTCATACACAAGCTATAGTTACATTCAAACACACTCATTCACATACAGATACATATATAAAGTCCGCGACGCCACAATGACCCCCAATGGAATCGTCGAACAGGCGCAACAGCAGATACAAAACATAAGCTCGCAGCCATAACAACAAAGCAACAAAATAGCGCCAAGTGAGCAAATAGATAAGTACAACACGACGAACTAATACCCTGTAAAATGTAATGAATGTTATAAAATGTAAAACGAGTAAGCGGACTACTCGTAATAACACAAGGCAGAGTCAAAATATTAAGTGGGGAATTTCTTATAAAATATTTACTCTCCTCTAACAGCTGTACATAAATTATTATACCGTACTTTACTCCATCAATTATTTGGTCTTACGTGTCACGAATAACAATTAAGAGTCTCAATAGTACAAGAAATTTAAGGATTTATTTTCATGCAATTTTAATTCTACTAATTATACGAGCTTGAGGCGTATGATGGGGTATTTTAATAACACGTTGGGGATGGAGGTAGTCAAGTACAGTTTGTTCAAAAGCTTTAAGGGTTAGATTACACAAGTACCAGTATATCTCAGTTTACCAAGCGTCTTTCTAAGCTGCTCAAAAGTTTTCCTTAGATTCAATTTTCTTTGCAGATAAACTTTAAAAAATTTCCCTAACAAAAACTTGTTCGTGTACATTAAATAAATAATAGCCAGAATGCTTGTACATAACTAATATGCCCCGTGCAGTCCTTAAGTGTCGTTTTATGTAAAGTTTGAAACAGGCCAAAAGGCAAACAGTTAACACAGCTAAACAGCTGAATAAAGCCAAGAAGCAACACATGTGACAACGTCCAAAGTTTCGGCTTATTAAAGTTAACAACAAATGCCGCCGGGGGGCAAATCAAATGCAATGACGGCAACGAATGCCGAGTATTCACTGTACCATTCACTGGCCACCCAAACATTTGCCACTACCCGCAATTTGCACGCACGCCATCCGTTTGTGGTTCGACGGATTCGCTGGCTTCTGGTTTCTGGGTTGGCTTTCTGGCCTTTCCAACTCGCTTATAGAGGGGAGGAATGTGGGAGAGAGAGAGGGAGCAGTATTGGCATTATATATGCAGATGAATTTAGCGCAAGGGAATTGAGTTCTCATATGTGCACAATGCAAACACAGTTAAGGCGCAAGCAGATGAGATAAGTGAGAGCGCTACAATCAAGTGTGCTCGACTGTGAGAGACCCGGTATCTTAAAAACGTATTTGCACAGACGTTGATACAAACATCTTTGCTCTAGAAGCATTTTTTTTTTTAAAACATTCTTAGTTTTGGAATAGAAATATTAATTTCTAATCTGTAACATTAACATCTTTTGCATTTTTATTTATAATTATTATTAGATTAAAAACAATTTCTAAGTTAATATTATTAATTTTAAGAATCGGTCGATCAGTACAAAGTACAATATAGTAGATTAACTATAAAAAAAATACAAGGTAAGATGCTTTTGACGAACTTAGTTAACCTTTTGTATTTTATACGTACAGGGTCAGAACATTGCTTGCTTAATGCTCAATTCAAAATTCGCTTACAAAATTTCTTGGTCGTATTTGATTTTTGTGCTTTTGCCCAACTCCCAACTCTAACTTTCGTGGTTGCCACGCCCCCAAATGCTTCCGCTAAGACCCCTTTATTTTTTATTTTATTTTTTGTTTTTGTTAGTTTGCAGTTCAGTGGATTTCCGGCTCTGTTGAATAAACAATCAGCTAACAAGCTGACTTTCAATTGGACCTTTTAAAAAATTTGTCCATTACTCAAACTCTAAATTGAAAATTCAACCTAAATACAGACACACTCATATATACACAGAGGTATGTATGTATGTATATTTTTGGGTGTAGGTGCAGTTAGTGGATAACATTTTGCTTCGTAAATTTAATAACTTATGATGGACATTGTGGGGCTTTTGGCTTTTTTGGCTTTTGGTCACATACCGAGCACATACGTAAGCTCACAAATTTTCCATATTTTCCAAAAAAATTTCTGTCACTTGACGTACATATTTGTAAGGTTTAACATATACATATACAGATATAGTTACATTTACACGCTAGAATGAAAAGTTAAGGCAATATTTTGATGTCATGTGCACACGCATACACCTACACACACACACACTCACTCATCTGCATACACATATTGTTTTGACATAAGTTGCAACTTTTGTCTATGCCACAAACTTTTGACAACACATTTAGTTGCTTTATTGCCACGATTAAAAACTTATCCTTAAGTCCCGATTAAATAGCTCAAGTAAAGCTAATAAATATGAGACAGAGATAAACTTAAGTGGACAAATAAAAGGAGAAAATGGATAGAGAGAAAGATTTGAAGTTAATAAAAAACAAATAAATATTATTCCAACATAAAGATTAGCTAGAATATACCTTAACCTTCATACTTTAGTTTACCTTAGAAGAATAGAAAATAGGCAGCAGCCATTTTTTTTAAATGTTTTATAAAACAAAAAAAAATCTATTTATATCTAATAAACAGTAACTAAAAAAAATACTAATAAAATAATTAAATTATAATATGTTAATACACAACAGACTTAGACTATCTCAATTTTATGAAAGTAAATTGTTTTTTATATTTAATAGGAGAATGTTTGCCCTTTTGCTAATTTGACCTTTTAAGTATTGTGGATATCGACTCACAAGTTGTTGATTGGTATACTGAAAAAAATGTTTGTACTTAAATTACAGCACTTACATTACAACAATTTTTTTTAGTATACTAATGAAAAGAGAAAAAAGCTAAAAGTGCACGTAGACTTATTTCCCTGAGGTTTAAGGAACAGCGCTTATAAACTAACAATGCGTTTCACTTCATTTTCATTTAAAAACTTTAAATTAGTTTAGCTTAACTTTAAATTCGTATTGCTTTTGCCTTAGCATCGACTGTTTAATAATTTTCCTTATTAGGGACGATTTACAAAACGTTTAAAAACTGCAGCTTAATTAAATTATAAACTTAAATTTTCATAATATTTCTGCTTTACTCTATTTCTCTGTCCCTTTTTTTTACTCTCTCTCTCTCTCTCTCTCTATCTTTGTCTTTCTCTCTCTCTCTCTACCTTTGTCTTTCTCTCTCTCTTTCTCTTTCTTTCTCTCTCTCTGGCTCTATTTATTTTGCTGTCCATCGATGGTATGGCTAAATGCTTTATAAACTTAATTTTAAACGTTTTGTGTGCTAAGCATAATTTTATGTAAGGAAGAATTGCCTGTTTTCAACGTATAATTTACCTGATCTTATAATTTAAAGATTTATTTATTTTGCATAAAAATTTAAGAAAAATAATTTATTCAAAAACATTGAAATTTTTTTTGTTACAAATTAATTACCCTAAAAACAAAATTTAAATTAGTTTTTCGATTGAGATAGCAGTTTTTCGAGTCAAAATACATTTAAATGGCAAACAGAAAAAGAGTAGAGAGAGGAAAGGATAGAAAAAATGTGTAGCCCATTTAAGTGGTCCTTGACTCGTGGCCTTTCGTATTCAATTATACATCTGACAGGATAATGCTTCAAATATGTAAATAACGCAGACAAGACAAGGTAATGCTGAAAATTGAGAGCAAAAATAATTGTGAATACGAGTACGAGTACTTCTACGAGTACTCGAATGTTAAGTGCACTTTCAGCACAATTTAATCTAAATACATAATTCATATTGATTGAAAATTTCCCGAGTGCTTTACAGCTGTCTGAATGGACTTTAATTGTTATTAATTATTATGATTATTGTTATTGATGACGGTGGAACTCGTTTACTACTTCAATCATTTGTAAATCCACTAGAAATGTATGCAGATCGAGGATATGTAATTTCAGTGTAGGGCGTGTTTTGTCGGTACTCTCCATATATAACTATACGAGTGCTAGTTGCGACTATATATATATATATATGTGTGTGTTTATTGTTCTGATGTCTATTCTGTTGGCTATGTCCCCCTTTGGGGTTTTATTTTATAGACCGAGTCAGCGAGTCATCGTCAACGTGTCTATGTACTTATCATACATTATTCAACGTCACAATTTTACTCGAAAAACGGCTGGAAGATACTCGTACATGGTTGAGTTGGGTGTACACACTTTCCATCTACCCCTCAATAACCACCTCCACTCCGTAATGAGTGCTTGGACTAAAAAATCGATAGTAAAGAAACACAAAAATTAAAAAACAAACTGAATGTCGACTTATAAATAATGGCGGGCAAACGAATAAAAGAATGAAATGAAAAAAAAAACTACTACTACAAAAAAGAAAAGAAAAATAAAACTAAACAACCAACAGAACGTAATAAAATTTTGATATAGGCGTGAACTTTATGAAACAAAAACACTGGGAATTTCACTAAAAGACAAACACGCGCATGCAGTCAAACTTTGACACACACACACACACACATACACACAAACACCTGCTATTAAAAATGAAACACCTTGACCACAAAAACAACTATAATAACAACTATACTATAACTACAACAAATGGAACACAGCAGCATTTTGACGGATGGCAGTGCAGTAGTCTGAAAGAAAGTCACAAAGTCACAAAAGCCGAGCACTTAACTTATTACACGGCATTCCAATGTCCTTCAAAATGACGTCTCGCGTCTCGCCAAGAAAAGCAAAGCAAGAAAAAGAAAAAAAAATCCAAAAGCCAAAAGCGGAAGTCCTTAGTTTGTAGTCGTTTTCTATAGTCCAACTCGAAATATGCAACGCCACTTTCCTATTTCTTTTTACTTTCTTTTCTTAGACGAGAGAAATCGCATTCGCATTGCAGAAGACTTATCGGAGAGAGAGGGAGAGAGCTAAAAAGGGGGAAATTGGAGAGAGGGGTAGAGTGATAAAAAGGAAGATGGTGGAGAAAGTGCATGGAATGGCTTCACGCCCAACTGAAATATTACAATTACAAGCATGTTTTGTTCCCCCTTCTCTCTCTCTCTTCTTCCTTATCTTCCCTTTGTTCTTACTTCCTTGTGTTATGCAGCAGTTTATACGCTTTGTTACCAGCTGCGAGCAGTGCAATGCACTGAGAAAAAAACGACAAATTGTTAAGTCTAAAAAAAATATATTAAACATAAATTTCTTATTTTTTAAATTTAGGTAACTGTTAGAAATATATGGTTGATTTCGCATGAATATTATTTGATTTTTAATATTAGTTTGATTTTGAAACAGTAAAAATAATATTAAGTGAGACTTGTTAAAAAGCTGCACAATGATGAAGAGAATTAAGAGAACGAAATAATTTCTTTAATATGGAAGTAAACCAAGTTTTTAGTTAAAATCCTTGTTATTTTTCATTCTTTTTCTTTGTTTGTTAAATTTTGTTCCAATATCTATGAATAACTTAAATATTTTCCTTACATACCATTTACTTTATGCAATTTTTATTTTATTTACATGCACTAAAAAGTTTCTGTTCAGTGTAGAACAACTTTGAAAACTTCAAGTACACGCGGTGCTTGTTTTTGTTTCTCGTTTTCGGTTTTTACCATAGTCGCGGTCATTTTGGCTTCAACTTTGTATTTGCTATTGTGGCTGTAACCCCGCCTTACTCCGCCTTCTGCTGCCGTTTACTTCAGGCGTTATTTAGCTCATGGTCAGAACACACTCCCGCACACATTCACACACACACGCTCACACACACACTCGCATAGTTACAACAGTTTTGAGCCTGTCAATTGCATAAAATATTGTTAGAACAGCAATGACTTTTTGCATAATTGCAGCTACATTTTGAACAGTGGATTGAGTATTGGGTTGATTATGTATAAGGTAAAGGCTTCATTTGTAGGAGTCGTAGGTACCTACCTGTCATCTGTAGGCTTATAAGTCACAATGTATTTCTCAATGGGATGCGCCTTTAAATCAATCTGCGTTTGCCACGACACACGCACCGCGGTGGGCGTTAAGAATGTGACTGTGATGTTCTCCGGAGTGGCAGGAATGGTGCCTAAAAACGTAAAAAAGTTAAATTACAAAAATTATAAAGAAACTAGTCGGCCGGTGCTACAGTCGAGCATACTCGACAGTCGGAGACCCCGTACTTACTATGGAAAAAACTTATAATGGAAAAAAACCCAGTCCCTCCCCCAGTCCCTCTCCCAGGCCCGCTCCAAGGCCCCGCTCCCAGTCCCGCTCCAAGGCCCCTCTCCCAGGCCCCGCTCCCAGGCCCCGCTCCCAGGCCCCGCTCCCAGTTCCTCTCCCAGGTCCCTCTCCCAGTCCCTCTCCCAGGTCCCTCCCCCAGTCCCTCTCCCAGGCCCCACTCCCAGTCCCTCTCCCAGGTCCCTCTCCCAGTCCCCGCTCCCAGTCCCTCTCCCAGGCCCCGCTCCCAGTCCCCCTCCCAGGTCCCTCTCCCAGTCCCTCTCCCAGGCCCCGCTCCCAGGCCCCGCTCCCAGGCCCCGCTCCCAGTCCCTCTCCCAGGCCCCGCTCCCAGGTAAATCTCCCAGTCCCTCTTACAGGCCCCGCTCCCAATCCCTCTCCCAAATTGAAATTCACTATTCTATACTTTTTTTCCATACTTTTTTTTTTGACAATTTTCCATAGACAAAGTTATTCTATACATTTTCAATTGACGTTTAATGTGTTTTGTAACTTTTTTATTACAATCATAAAATATGAGTTACTATTTATTTTCGGGATAAGTATTAGCAAACAATTTTAAATGTACGTTTGTAGAATTGTAAGCGCTAAGGTCTCTGATATATATATATACACATATTTATGTTCATATAGTATATGAATGGGTACATATATCGGATGTCTTGTCGTGTCAATATATACTCACCAGCCAGACAGCTATTGACCAACAGGACGGCAATAAACACAAACATTGCGCTTCAATTGCTTCAATAGTTTCACTTTTCTGTTGTTACTCCTGATGATGACGAGCGAGGATAACGATGATAATTGTGTTGGGTCCTGGAAGCGGATTTCCTAAGGTTTCCGCTTCGTTGGTCGTTTTGGTTTCGTTTCGTTTAGTTTCGTTGTCAGTTGTCGTTTTGTAATGCCAGGAGGTTTAGTTATAAGAATAAAGCTAACTAAAACATAAAAATCAGTCTTGCTTTGCGTTTGCTACTTTTGTTGTTTCTACTTCTTCTTTTTCTACTGCTTCTACTTGTTCTTTTTCTTTCTTCTTGCTTAGTTTTGTTCTATTGTTCTTGCCAATTATGCATTGCAATTCTCTTCATTTCATTTAATTGAACTTTATTAAACTTTTACTTGAAAATAAGTTTAGTTTTTCTTTCAAGTTTTATCTATTGTAGTTAACTGACTTTTATTTAATATTTATTTATATGTTTTTAGTTTTATAGCACACTTTTATGGGCTGTGCGTGTGTGCATTGTCTTGAATCATCGTGGGGTCTTATTAAAGTTGGTAGCACGAAATTGTGTGTTATTTGTCAACTCTTTCTTTTCTCTCTTGCTCTCTCGCTTTCTCTCTGTCGCTCGCTTTTCTCTCTATTGTTTTTCTCTATTTATTTCTTATTGTTTCGTGATACGTTTGAGTAAAATTATTCACATTGCGTTCGAGTTTTGTTTTTCTTTTATTCTTTTGTTTTATTTTAGCGGCAAGTCGTAATGTTTTTCCTTTTTCCATTGTTCATTGCCAACTGTTATTGTTGTTGTTATTATTATTGGGCGTAAATAAAATCAATAAAAAAGCGACTTTTGTTGTCAGTTTATCGTTGTCGTTGATTTTGTCGTGTGGCAACTATTGTAAAGTTGTTTCAACTTTTCAATTTTCGGTTTCAGTTTCTGTGTCTGTTTTTAAAGTAGACAATTTCCGTTGTGTTAATTTTGTCGTTGTTGCTTTTGTTGTTGCCCTCGGCTGTTGCCTCGTGCCACAAGTCGAAAATTAATTCAATGCGACGGCGACGGCGCTGCTGGGGCCAATGTGCCACCTGTCGTCGCCGTCCTGCCCGTCCACAAATTAAATGTTTGCTTAGCTGTTGTTGTTCCTTTTCTTATTGTTGTTGTTGCTGTTTCTGTTGTTGTTGTTCGTTGTTTAATTTTATGCATTGCGCATTTTGTTAACAATTTTTGGCTTAATTGCCAAAGCATTTAAGCCGTAATTTTCTCGGTCTCTTGTTGCGCTTTTTTCCCCCTTTGTTTTCAATATATGTACATATATTTCTTCTGTGTTTATTTTACTTTCGTTTTCTTTTGGCTCGTTGTTGTCGTTAATTATTGCTGCCGTTTATTTTTGTTATTTGCTGCAATAAATCAAAGTTTTTGGATTATTTATGTGTCTCAACAGCGCAGTTCAGAACGTATTAGCCAAATTGTTTTGCATTTACATTAATTATAATTAGCAATCAATCTGAATGAGTTTCAATAACAATTACTCATACACACCCTTACACTAATACATATATCATCTGAAAAGTTTATCATAATTTTCATTACTCAAATTGAATGCAAACAAAGTGTTGCCTACTTTGAGGCTGATATTGCGTATACGCCACGCATAGCCAGCTGTTATGCCTCGATTTGCGTCAATGTACATTTGTAATGTACTTTTGTCGCACACATGTAATTTAATTTCATATTCATTTCACGCTTAAATTCAAATACTTGCTTGCATTAACACGCAATAACATTTTCCTGGCATTCGATCATGCGTAAATATGTTCTCGGTATCTTTGTCCCTAGTGTGTGTACAAGTCCAGGTGCGTCTGTATGTGTATCTATATGTGTGTGTATTCGCATTCTGTTGTTATTTGCCTAAAACATTTCGAACGCCTGTGGTTTTCATTGTTAACTAGACATTTGAAATATATTTCTTTCATGTTTTTATCTCCTATTTTTCCACACAAATGTCAAATGTATAAAAACAGCGTGAATTCATTTCAATTTGAAGACTAAGCAATACTATTAAAAATAATAACACAAACAACAATTTAAATATGCTAAAAATAATTTACAAGTAAACAAATTTCAGTATGTCGAATAAAAAGTACTCTAGCAGATTGTTTCTTAGTTTGATTTTTATTTCTGGAACTGTTTATCTCATATCTAACACAGCTCACCCCTTTTATTCGTACAGGGTATCGACATTAAAAGCTACCTATGGATTTAAATTAAATTTTGTTTATACTAAATGTTGACCTGTGTTTTCCAGACAAAGCGAAAAGTTTGTTTATCAGCTGCGGGCGTGGGAAATAAATACGAGAAAGAAAAACATTAAAAACAAGTTTAAAAAGAGACACCCACAATGTATGATCTAATGCTATAAACAGATATAATTCTCTAACAATTTAAGGGAAAACAAAGTCAGCTGCTGCTTGTGGAATAACATAATTAGATTAAAAGTATCTTATAGTTTATGTACTTCAAAGATACATAAATGATATCCTTGCGGGATTATGTGCATATCGTAAAACGAATCTATGGGAATAAAAGCGAGTGAGGCACATTGAATATTGATAGATTTAAGTTGGTTAAGTAGCTTAGTCTCTTCTTTGATTGTATATATTACCTGGACTGGGAAACATGTGTGCTTTTGGGATTTACGACCACACGTATCTGCGACTCGACTGTCTGTCTATCTGTCTGAATGTATGTGTAAATGTACGTGGCATCATTAAAGTGTCACACGGTCAATGAATAGCTACGAATACCCAAAAGGGCACACTTAATTGATGCAATTGCAAATGAGTTTACCTAACTGACTTAATGATTTGACATCAATTCAAACGTACTACAAATTCCCTTGAATTATGCAAACAATTTCGAAAATTATTGTTATTATTAATAATGAAAAAACGCGTTGGCATGTCACAAATTCAATTGAATGCGTAATTTGAGTGAGTGTACAATATATACCCATACTACTGAGTTAAATTTAAATGCAAATGTCCAAGAAAAATTTCATTTGACACTCGATGTACTCGTAAAAACAGAATTGTTAACAACGCTGGTGACGTGCTGTGAAAATATTTCCGACTCGTTGGTGACGTTGCTGACGCATTGCGAGAATATGTCTTACTCTAGCGTGTGTGTGAGTGCATACAATGCTTAAGGCAAGTAGGTGAAAGCCGTTATCGTAAAATTAAAATGGCGGCTAGTACGCGTTGTCGTCGCTGGCGTCGCCGTCATTTTCACTGCTGTTAATTATGGCGACAATACATGCACGCATACAAGCGCACGCTCTCTTTCTCTCATTCACTCTTTCACTCACTTAGTCCTTCTGCTTGCATGTCTATTGCTCTGTGTGTATGTGCGTATTTTGTTTCTTTATGTTTTCACTGCATACGTTGCGACTCCAGCTTATTGAGGACTTTTGGCATTTTGTTTTTTGTGAAGTTTGTGTTTGTCTTGTATTTGTGTTGTTGTTGTTAGCTTTTTGTTTGTTTGTATATTTGTGCTGTTTTGTTTGCGGTAGCCAGCCAACAGACAATAAATCAATCAGCTGTGTTAACATCAAATTGCTGGCCGCAGACAATTCTACCTCGATATGTACGAGATAATGTGAGGAACTAAATGACAGGCACTGTTAGTGTATGTATGTGTAGAAATTAGGGTGTTCCTTCGTTATATGATGAAATATTTTATTTAAATATTTTCGGCCTCACTGACTAACTTCTCATTGTGGAGCCCCAACCGTAATACCTAGGGGAAATTTGGAAAATTCGACCTGCAACTGGTTTAAATTTGCGTAGTAAGAAAAATGTTGTTGTTGAGTAATCTTTACCAAACTGACAGATTGATTTGTTACATCCTTATACAATTTGGTCAAAATCGGAATAATATCATTTTACATCCTGATAAAGTTGGTCAAAATCGGTTTAATATTTTATATAGCTGTCATGGGAACAATCGGATGCCAGTTTTCAGAAAACTTCGAGATTTGAAATTTTTAGTAAATTTTTCTAATATCGAATATAAGACATTAGACAGTTTGAAATCGAAAAATAGGGAACACCCTAGTATGAAGGTATTAGTGAGCGCAAGTTGGCGTGCTATTAACAAAAAGGTCAGTTTAGCCAGCGGACTAGCCCAAAAGGCTTGTGTCTAGTGCTTAACTAAATACAGTTACAACTTCACTGGAGCTGTGTGTGCTCACTGAGAGAATTGCGAGAGCCTTTAATGGCTGTTGGGCTTAATGGCAACTCAATTAAAGTCAGGCAACTGCAGCTTAAGCGAGTCACAAACTGAAAAGTTACCCTTAAGGAAGAGAAAGTGTAAATTGTAAAGTGCTGACCTTATGAATTAATGATTCATTGCTGAATTAATGATGAACTTATCATTTAATTGGATTGCTGCATTAAATTGTATATGAAAATTGAGTTAATTTTAAGTTCTTTTACTCAGCTTCTTTTAAATATAATTTTACACCAGCGACAAAATTTGGCTTGGTTCTCAAGCTGTTTATTTTGCTGCTGTTTGTTGTAGAGTTTATCGCATTTTCTCTCTGTGCATGGTGTTGTAAAATGGTGTAGAGAGCGAACAATGCTATTATTTGCTGGGCGCTCGTAAAAAACAAAAGCACTTGCTTCAATCTGGAGCCCAAAAGCGCGCTTTAGATATATGTGTGTGTCTTTGGGTATATATGTGTATGTATATATGTGGATATTGTGTATTGCGTGTGTGTGTGCTTTGGCCATGCACTTTAAGCTCAGCTAGACCTGAAATTTTGTTAGTCTCTCCCCCCTCTCTTTCTCTCACTCTCTCCTACCACATCAATTCCCCAACGGCAACTATGCGCCATGTTCTTGATCCCTCTCTTTGCTGGCTGCTGAGTGTTGCCCCACCCCCCAACTCACCCACCGTTCTCCTTGGAATTTTGAAAGTGTGTCGTCGAGCAGTGTGTACACACAGTCACATATATACGCATTGTCATAGGTTCAACAGTGCACATACATACAAATATTTGAATATAAATATATATACATGCTGTTATGTACATATATACAGAACATATTTATATTGGGAAAGTGAAGTCTCTGAACTGATTTCGCTGCGTGCAATTTACTTACCGCTGCACAGGCCAAAAATAACATAAATCGTATAAATAAATTGCCACATTTCAGCATTTCCACATGTGCAGCAAGCAGCGGCAACAGCGGCTGAATTTGTGGCAACAACACACGCAACGTTGCGGCTGTGTTGACGACAGGCGGCAAATTTATTTCAAATTGAGAAAATGTGTAAAAACAAAATACATTTGTTCGGCCATTGCCGCTATTTCCAAAACGAATTTGAATTTGATTTTGACCTGTTGTATTATGCAGTGTTGCCAACTCTTTGAGCCTAAAAAGCTATATTAACATGGATTTTATAGCAGGTTTCCAATAAAAATAGGCAAATGTATGGGACCGAAATAAAAAGGCAAATGTGACCCTATTTTTGTATATATAAATATTTACATAATATATAAACAAAAATAAGATTACTGTATAATATAGTGATCTAGTATGAGTCAGGCATTTTGGCTTAGTTTTTAAAAATGGTCGTACTTTATTTTATAGGATTTAAATTCACCAACCCAAAATACATTGAATTCTTAAACTTTTAGCAGAGTTTAAATCAAAGAGTTCAAATTCTTCACTTCAAAAAAATAGCAAAAAATTTAAAATAAATTACAATTTTCTAGCTATTGGCATTCGAAAAACTCCAGATCTGACGGGAAAATAGGTGTGTGTGTGTGTGTGTGTTTGTATAGGTGTGTATACACTGGCATTTACTTTTGTTTATAAATACGAATTTCGTGTTATTTTGGCGCGATACGTTCTACGTGCTACGCTTCAGAAATGGCCAAAGATGAAAAAGATTTACAATCACACACAAACACAACAAGTATTAACTGTAAATTCGCATTGTTTGCATAAATAGGGCATTAAAATGAGATTTTCATAGCGACAGCTGCTGTTCATCTCATTTACTTTACTTGTTCATTATTTTTGTTGTTGTTCTTAAATCTATTGTTGTTGTTGCTGTTGTTGTTTCTTCCGCTTTGAGTTTCAAGCATGAATATGAAAACTAACAAAATCCATTAGCTTTCACTGTTCTTTCCGTTTCTTTTCTTTTCATTTCGTTTCGCTTTGTTTCGTTTCATTCACCATTTTTAATTTTAATACCTTTTATTGGCTTAACATGCAGCTCTCCAGCCACAAGACAACAACAACAATTAAAGCAGCAACAAAGACAACAACACTTACCAGGCTCAATTTTTGTGTACCCTGTCCGAAACGTTAATTGAGAAGCGCGAAGAGACACAGACATACACACTCTCACAATACACTCACACAGACAGCTTACACACAATTACAGGTATATAGACAAGCGCTTAACAAAAACATGTTTGTATTACATACATACATCATATATTGTAGCTTTTAAGTTGTTATAATTTACTTTGGTCTTTGTGGCTTTTTGCCGCCGGCTTAGCCACATTCACTCCACTCTGTTGCCTGTCAACGTGACTTTGCCGCCGCTGATAACACAAGACTAAACACTGTCAATGTTCACTGACTGCGCTTTGCCTTTCTTCCTGTCTCTCACGCTCTCTCTCTCTCTCTCTTTGTCTTTGATATTTTACACTTGCTCTCTGGACACAGTTTTTGGTCCGCCTGTTCGTATGCTGCGTTGTGCTGCGACCGACGCGTAAACTACAACTGAAAACGTAAGGCAAACTTCGTTTGGCACTAGAGGACGCTTTCGCTCTCAACAGCTGTAGATGCGACTAAAGAGAATACACTTGTGCACTGAGCGAAATCAAACGCAGCTGGCGATAGCGTGTTAATTACCTATGTTGCAGTTCGCTGCTAAATTTGTTGCCGTGTGCCGCATGCAAAGCTTTTACTCTTGCAGTCATGCTCTTTGTCAAAAAGAGAGCATGATGTAAAAGCTTTCGGTTGTGTTAGGTCGTGGTCGCTTGGTAGCCGGAAAGGGAAACGCGGTACTAAGTATTAACTGTGTGCGCTTTGACTTACTGATTGTCCGACTGTTTAACTGACTGATTGACTAAGAGACCGACATTGGGCTCTTAAGCGCATTATTAGAGTTCAAGTGCAAGGGAGAGAGAAAGAACCAATAGCCTCCCACTTTACTTGCTCACTCGTTAATGCCTCAAGTGCGTCCTAGGAAATTAAAAGCATACTTAGAGGCGTTTAATTATTTATTCATGGCCTTTTGGCACTGTTTGATTATGGCCAGGCCAGCACAACCGTTTGCTTCGCGCGCCAAAAAATAAACTTGCTGTTTTTCTGTTTTCTGGATGCCATGGAATTTGCTGTCAGGGCTGCCAAACAATTACTTCGTTGTTTGATCGAAATTATTTGAATTTTCTTCGAGAGCTTAGGACACGAAACGTTTCGATTTCAAATTGCACACAATATCTTGATAAACATAAATATATTTTTTATATAATTTGACACGATGGATGACCAAAAGAGGCCGTCGGTGGTAAATTCGGTGGTCATTAGGCCTCGCCTTATTTATGGCCTACGCACCGATGTCATTGGCAACATACAGTTCAATCTCAACAAGGAGGTCATGTATCCCGTCGAGGGTGTCCTGGCCTTCCATGACTTTGTGACCAACAAACAGCGTTTTCTTCGCTTCCCGGAAGACACCAGACCCGAGATAATTGCACTTAGTTCACATCGCAAGCTCATGGCCGTTCTGGAGAGGCACTCAAAAAAGTAAGTTTATTGTAATGACCTACAACAACGCCACTAAATTAAATATAAAAATTTTAATCAATTTCCTTTATATTGCTTAATTTTTATTACTTGACCTTAAGTCTTAAATCAGGGCAGCAAATTTATACAAATCTTAACCATAATAATAAAAAACAGTAAGGATTTTAATCCGTATCCGAAATAAAAAGTTAGGGAACCAATTAATTTTACAATAAATATAAATCTATTTAAAAAACTCTAATTTTAAAATAAAAAATAAGTTGCTTTTCATTACTTAAAAAAAAGCTATAAAAAATAAAAATTTTAAAATACTTTTACAGTCCAAGAAAACCAAGAATAATTGGTAATTTCATAAATACCTTTGCTTCTTTCCAGTGGACGTTATATATCCATTTATGAGCTGTCCACTTTGAAGAAACGTCGACATCTGGAACTGCCCGGCAATCATCGCAATGCGGAGGTACAGCAAATGATCTTCACCAACGATTCCCGAGCCGTTGCGCTGGTCACCAAGCCTCCAAATGAGATGATCTTCATGCTGGTGCTGGACAAGACCAGTACTGTGATCGAAGGACGTGCCACTGTGCCGGGCTCCCATGGAGGTGCCGAGTGCATTACTGGCAATCCGAGTGATTGCAGCTTCATTGCCGTGGCCGGAGATCGAACGCTCCTACTGATGAGCAAGTCGGAGCGAGGATTCACCATTAGCAATAACTTGAAAGTCACGTATCGCGTCACCTCGATGGCCTTTCTGTCCATGGATCTGCTCATGGTGGGCACCGATCACGATCAACTGATATTGGTGGAGAATGGTGAGCAGAAGCTTAGCCAGAAGGCCTCCATCGCGGAGACAGTCGATCTGCTGATGGACCAGGAGATGTTCGACAAGGAGCGCGAGGCTCTCGATCAACGATTCGTGCACACACAACAGTTGGTCCTGCCCGACTGGCGGGTACTCTGCATGACGGCCTTTGCCCGGGGATTTGCCTACATCATCTTCAACAAGGTCTTTGTCTTTGAGCGCGTCTCCAAGTTCAAGTTTGAGCGTAAAACAGTCTTAACTGTGCCCATTACACTATATGCCGAACCCCTCTATCAAATCACCAATTTGGCTATAGATCACAAGCAGGAGACTGTAATTGTAACCTGTGCTCATGCTCAGATCTATGTGGGCATCCTCATTGTCCCAGAGACTCTCAAGACCAAGCAGCTCAAGTTTGAACCACTCGGCGTGCTCATCCACATCGGAGAGGTAGTCGATGTATCCGTTTGTGCCTGGAAACCCATCATTATGACGGCATGTGAGTGTAGAACCCTTTAAAGATTAATTCTACATAAATTATCAAATATTGCCACATTCATGTGCGCTTTCCCAAACCGATAAAAACTTCACCACACCCACCGTTATTATTAAGCGAGACAAAGGAGACTGCAAATGGGAGAGTAAGTCAGCGACAGCGACAGCTGTTTAGCTGGCACTCTCAGGTAATGCACGCCACCTACCACTCCACCTACCACTCTCTCTGGGAGAGGGGCCTGGGAGAGGGACTGGGAGCGGGACTGGGAGAGGGACTGGGAGAGGGACTGGGAGAGGGACTGGGAGAGGGACTGGGAGAGGGAGAGGGACTGGGAGCGAGGCCTGGGAGAGGGACTGGGAGAGGGACTGGGAGAGGGACTGGGAGAGGGACTGGGAGAGGGACTGGGAGAGGGACTGGGAGCGGGGACTAGGAGCGGGGACTGGGAGCGGGGCCTGGGAGAGGGACTGGGAGCGGGGACTGGGAGCGGGGCCTGGGAGAGGGACCTGGGAGCGGGGCCTGGGAGAGGGAGTGGGAGCGGGACCTGGGAGAGGGACTGGGAGAGGGACTGGGAGCGGAACCTGGGAGAGGGACTGGGAGCGGGGCCTGGGAGAGGGACTGGAAGCGAGACCTGGGAGAGGGACTGGGAGCGGGGCCTGGGAGCGGGGCCTGGGAGCGAGGCCTGGGAGAGGGACTGGGAGCGGGGCCTGGGAGAGGGACTGGGAGAGGGACTGGGAGAGGGACCTGGGAGCGGGACTGGGAGAGGGACTGTTAAGCTCACATTGGCACTGTTGAGTTAACAGAGCTCTGCTAACCGACCACCCACGCAGCATATAAAAGGCGACCTTCTTGCAGAATGCAGGCAGTTGCTGTTCGGCGGTCGCAGGAGTCGGATCAACGGGGGACAAGTGACAAGTGACAAGAAGTAGTAATTAGAACCTAGTATTATTTTGTAAGCTTAAAAATTATTTAATAATAATAGTTTTGTATAATATAGTTTTATATATTATATATTTTTATATATGATTGATTTATGTATAATATAGTTTTATATATAATTGATTTATATATAATATAGTTTTATATATAATTGGTTTATATATTATTGTTTTATATTTTATATAGAATAGTTTTATAGCTGTTTTATTTTTAACAATGTTTATTTTAGTACTTGAATCACAAACATTGCAAATTGTACATGATTTCTATGCAAAATCGGTTAATTTATTTTAAATAGTCGCAGAGACTGCAGGAAACGGCATTCGGCAGCGAACGTTCACACTACGCAGAAGCAAACGTCGGGATCGTGTAGCGTTAATTAATTTCTCGAATTTCATATTTACGTATTCAGCGGTGTTTTTGTGTAATTTTAAGCAGTGTACAACTAATTATAGCGGGTGTTTCGTACTCCACCCACCTTTTAATATTATCAATCGTCATACTTACTTTGTAAGTATGTAACGATAGTTAAAATATTTATTGATGCAATTAGTGTACCTTTATTTCATATATTATAAGTTTATAAGTTATTGATATTTGATATTCAGCAACTTGATTTTAGCTTTATTACTTGTTTTCTGTCTGTAATTCTAGCTCGGGATCAGACTATACGCATCTGGAACTATGAGACTGCCAAGGTGGAGCTCGTGCGTAAATTCCAGGTGGATGTCAATATTGTGGAGCTAAACTCGACGGGTCTAATGGCGGCCATTGGTTTCTCCGATCAGCTGCGCATTACACAGATTTTTATGGATGAATTAAATGTAAGATTAAAAGCTTTACATATTCTCAAACCCAACAATTATTTCATTGCTTCTTTTCCTTTCTTATAGATTGTCAAGACGTACAATTTTCCGCATTGCAACGATGTGAGATACTCGAATCTTGGACATCTGATGGCAGCTGCCTATGATAATAATATAGCCGTCACATCTGTGTATAATCTTGAGGTGATCATTCAGCTGAAGGGACACAATGGAACTGTTCTGTCGGTGGCATGGACAAAGACGGATAAGTTTCTGATTTCTGGCGGGGCTGAGGGTGCCATCTACCAGTGGGACATTGAGACGGGTGCCCGCCTCCAGGAAATTGTCCAAAAGGGCACTGAATATGTCACCATCTGCTGTAGTTTCAACGAACCGCTGACGATCTTTGCGGGCACCAATCATGGCACTATACGTGAGTTCCAGGACTCGACGCTACAGAGGGAAGTCGTATTACCTTCCCGCAACAAGGGGTCTGTTTCGGATCTTTGCCTGGCACGCTCCGATCTCATCATGTTCATAGCCGATCATGAGGGCGGACTGTTTAATATGCAGCTGCCCTTCCTCGAAGCCGGAGGAGGAACTTTTACCAATTTTCGATTCTTCGATGGTCCGGTTAATAAGCTGAGATTCACCTACGATGGCTCCATGCTGGTGGCTATATCCAAAAGGGGCACCGTTGCCATTTGGTCCATGGAGAACGTTGAGGAGAAGCTGGCGCCCATGGATCAGGACCTAATGAAGAGCCAGGAGGTGTTGATACCACGCACCCAGCTAAGCGATAAAATCGAACAGATTACGAATCTGGAGCTGCGCCTCAAGCAGCAGGCGGAAGAGTTCCAGTATCAGTTGAGTCAAAACGAGATCTTCGATGGCCAGCAGCTGCAGGAGGTGCATCGCAGCTATTGCAGTGCCCTCGAGGAGCTGAAGGAGCTCAACAACGAGATCGTGTCGCGTCACACCGAGGAAATGAATCTCATCACGTTCCAGATCAACGACATCAAGCAGGATCATCGCGGACAGATGGACGTCTTGGCCAATCAGTACTCGGAACGGATGCTTATTGAGTACCAGAAGTTCACCAATCTTCGTGAGAATATGCTCGAGTTGCGTGAGAGTTACGAGGAGAAACTGAAGAATTCGACGGGCACACTGCAGGACACGATCGAAGCCTTGGAGAACGATTACAAGAAGCAGCTGGATGAGCGCAAGGATCTCATTCGGGAACTGATGAAGGAGATGCAGGACAAGAAGGATGAGTTCATCAAATACTGCCAGGAGGTGGAAATGGAGAACGATCGCAACATGATCGCCACCCAAACCGAATACGAGAATAAACTCACCACGGAGCGCAACGAGACGCAGATGTGGCGTGGCAAGGCGGGTGTGCTCCAAAAGAAATACGAATCCCAGAGCCGCGAGATTGAGAGTCTGCTCGAAGAGGTGGAAACTCTGAAGGAGGAGCACGTCAAGTCCCAGTTGAAGATGGCTAAACAATTGCGCAATGTAGAGGATCTGCAAAAGGATATTTCCGATCGAGATTACGCCATTGGGGCGAAGGAGAAGCGCATCCAGGAGCTGCTGCACAAGAACCAGGAGCTGGACAAATACAAGCAGGTGCTCAACCACAAGATTGCCGAACTGAAGGCACAGATCGAGCCCCGTGAGTTCCAGATCAATGACAAACGCAAACACATTATCGAAATGGAGCACGAACTGGAGGGTCTCAATCAGAACAACATACAGCTGGAGCTACAGCTCAAGGAGATGCGCGACAAGTATCTGAGCAACGTGGCCGAGCTGCGCACCGAGCGGCATCGCGCCAAGGCGGCCCGGGAATGTCTCACCGCCATCTGTACGGATATTTACTATGTGGCCGGCGAGGTAAACACCTCGGAGGGACTCAAGAAGGCGGTTAAACAGCTGTTCCACAAGCATGCTAACGATGATGAGCTTAAGCGTTTCGTCACCCTGGATGCGGAGGTGCGGGATGAGTTCCTACGTCAGCGTAAACAGATTGAAACCGTGCTGGCGCGCTACAAACTCGTGGCGGAAGATAAGAGTGTGCAGAAGAAGTATGACAAGCTGTTCCAGGAGAACGTTGTGCTGCTCGAGGAGCTGGAGAAGATGCGTGATGACAACAAGGGTCTACGTGCCCGTCTCAAGGAGGATTTGCGAAAGTCTGTGGTTCGCAAGGTTGACAAGAATTAGTTTCGTTTCGGGATCAATTACATATATACTTAAATGCAGCACAATATTTCGAATCTGTTTAGCAAATGTTCTTATAAAAATATGTGTAACATATCGGACTTATATACACAGGATACATACATACATAAAGCGTTAAGATTAGTTATTAGTTTCAGGCCTCAACGAGCACCTGCTTTGCCTTGGTCTTTGTTTTGTTTGCTTTGGTCTCGACTGCTTCTCCTTCCTCATCCTCCGCTTCCACACTGGCTGGTAGCTCATCACTGGGCACACTGGGCAACTGCACACCTTGTTCCTCAGCCTCCAGCGCATCGAGCTCGGCCAGCACATCCTCTTCGTCTTGTGTGGTCAACACATCCGTTAATATGACATCAATTTCCTGTTGCTTCTCAATTCCTTCTCGTGTTTCGTCCATAATCTTTTCCACCTCATTGATATCCAGCATTTCGTGAACTTTCTTCAAGGCGGCATTACCTTGCTTCAAGCCATCCAGTACCTTCATTTCCACTTGGGCAAACTCCAAATCGGCGGCCAACTTTTCCAGGTTTTCCAGTTGCTTGTCGGCATTGGAGAGCAAACTTTCCTGGTACTTCTTTTTACGCAACAAGAGCTTGGCCCGACTAAAATTAAACTCATTGAGTAAACAATAATCTGAGTGCGTATTATGTAAACTACTTACTCCTTTCTGCCCTGCTGCAGACACTTCTTGGCGAGTAGTCTGTCATTTTCCAGCTGCAGCTCAATGCGTTTCTGATACTGCTTAAGACGATCCCGCTGCTGCTTCAGTTGCTGTAAATTCAGATGATAATATTATATTTTCGATACATGGACAACAGCACAAGTAATTGGACCTACCAACACAGCCTTATCATGGTCGGTAACGCGGCTAGGAGCCGTCTTTTTACTAGATTTCCCAAACAAAGCACCCATTAAAGTTGTGTCGAATCGGATGAGTAAACAAATGTAAGAGCAGTGCTGCCAACTTGTTATAATAGTCATATCGCAACAAAAAACTGGTTGGCAGCCTTGCTTCACAGACGTTTATTAACAGCCTGCTGTTAGATGCCAAATCATTTGAATTCACTGCTAATTAACAGCTTGTAGAAGTTAACTGAAATTAATTTTAAAAACGAATAATACGAAAGAATATAATATTTATAATCGTTATTTACAACAAACCTATTTAAAGTTTAAATATGAATATCATTGGTATACTCAAAAAACAAATATAGGTCAATACAGGTGTCTAATTTAAACTTGTGATGTTTAGAAGTATTAAAGTTTCGCTCTTAACGACTCGTAGCAATCCGTTCTATATCTCTTATACATGCTGCGCCAGAAATCCATTCGCTCTGCATCTGGATTTCGCTGCATCTTGCACTCCCGATCAATGAGCATATAATCCAAATGGAAAGGCTCTCGCTCTCCTTTCTCATTGCTCTTCGGTCTTGTCACTGGCATCCAGCTGTCCAAAGGTTTTCCATATTTCGCAAAATTGGCCCACATATGACAGAGACGCTTGGTAAGTTGTTGGTCCTCCTTAGACTTCGTCGTCTCGTCTCCAGACATTTGGAACAAGTAGCACAGTTCGTCTGCATGTGAAGCTCCTCGTAGTGTATCCGCCTGGAGCATCCGTTTATACATATTTTGGCCACCCAAGTAATCGAAGCGATAGAAATAGAGCGGCGATGTTAACTGACAGTTAACATGAATCTCTGCTGCGTGTTGCATATCGATGACAAAGTGGTAATCGGAGAATATGTCCACCAGATTATCGAGGCGTTCCAGTGTTAGCGGCTGTCCGTTAAAATAGAATTGACGCATATCGTTGGCTGCTTCTAGGGCTTCTGGCGCCGTAGGTTTCTCCACAAGATTACGAGGTACCACTCGTGCCAGATCCTCTTCATAGAGCTCCAGTTTACGCCTAGCGTTAATCAGCATGGCAATGCCCTCCGCTGAATTATAGCCCATTAACAGAGGCATTCCTTGCAGCCGCTCCTTGTCATGTAGCAGATCAAGAATATTCGTGCTGATAAAACTGTCCGAACTGCTTGCATCCTCCACAACAGGCTTAAAAGCCAGAGGTAATCCACGACGTCGCTCATCCGCCGATAGCACGTTCAGAGTCTTGGAGAGAATTCCGTTTGGTGTCACATTTTTTGATTGCAGGAATTCCAGCAGAGCACTGTCCTCCTCAATGTTCTGTCCCTGCAGTAGCTCACCCATTCGACTTGCCTTATACGCTCCATTCTGCTGGAACACCCACTCCATGTTGGCAGTTCCACTTTGCACGATCGCCTTGTGGAATAATTTATTTGCATGCGCCGCATATGTGTGCAGATGCACTGAAGCAGCCCCGGCACTTTCTCCGAAGAGAGTCACATTTTGTGGATCACCATTGAAATTGGAAATGTTATCCTGTACCCACTGCAGCGCCAGACGCTGATCCTTCAGACCCGCATTACCATGAATCCCCGCTTCTGGCAAGCTGAGGAAACCCAGGGCTCCCAAGCGATAATTCAGGGTTACCACAATCACATCTTCCTGCATGAGCTGCGCTGGAAAGTGACTGCAAATGGAAGCAAAATTATCAATCGATATCGATAAATATATATTCTACTCACTAGTCACTGTTGCCATTGCCAAACCAGAAACCGCCTCCGTGAATCCATACCATGACAGGCAACGGTGTCCTGGAATTGCCTTTAGGTGCATATACATTGAGAAAGAGACAGTTCTCTGAGCCAACTACCTCTTGAGTAAACGGATCACGCTGATGAGAGACATCACGTTCCTTGCTGCAGTCCAGCTCGTGTTCTGGAAAACGTTCCAGTGGCACGGGGCTCTATAGGGTTTATCGAAAAGTTTAACACTTGTTTGGTTGTTTACAGTGCACAGTATTTACCCGAAATCGGAGTTCTCCCACTGGTGGCTGTGCATAGGGTACTCCAAGGAAGCTCTCGTATTGCAGACCACTTGGCAACTGATTCCGCTGTCCAACAACAACTCCTTGTTTCACTGGCACCTTCACCTGCTAATGAAATCAAATACATATAAACGAACAGAAATGATTTTTTAGCCTTGATCTACTTACCTGCATGTTACTGTATAATCTGATCAATTTTTGTGAGTGTCCACGCCAATGTGCAAAGTTTATTCTCATTATGATTTAGCGATTAGATCCAAAATCTAATCAATCTGTAATAACTAGACAATGACCAACCTGCTTTAAATTGAACTTTAGACCAGCGTCTAAATTCAAGTCTCCGTGTATGTGCGAATTTATGTAAACACAATCAGCTGTTTTATGTTTCTTTAACCCTTCAATGACCACATGGCCTTTTTTAGAGGCATGTTAATTTATAGCAAATTTATACTCGGTTGTCAAAAATTTTCTATTATAAGCAAAATAGAATTTTTATTGCTTAAACGTATACTTTTGCTATTCGATTTGTTATTTATTTTGATTATAAATTTTTTATTCTTAATGGCTTGAAATCATATATAAAATTAACATTAGTTAGCTTTCTGTAAAAATGTTAAATCATAATTTATATTAATGTTAGCGAGAAACGAACTCTGTTAATTTGCTATAAAATGTTACATCATAATTTATGTAAATGTTAGCGCAATGTTATGCTCACTTTGGCATGCATTAACATTGATCTGCAGCACTGTTGTCAACTCATTTAAAAATAGCTCGCAATAAACGCAACACTCAATTTATCTTGTTCGTTATCATTTTGAATTAAATTAATAAATAGGAACATATCATTGAAATTTTATATATAAGAGGAGCAAAAGAATGTTGTTGGTATATTAAAACACCAATCTAAGAAATCGATGTTGGTGGAAAAGAAATATCTTGATTTAGATTTGTGTTTTTTTAGTGTATTACAGTTTTGACCTTAACGCCTCGTAACATTCAGCTTTATATCTCTTGTACATGCTTCGCCAGAAATCCATTCGCTCTGCGTCTGGATTTCTCTGCATTTTGCATTCCCGATCTATTAGCATATAATCCAAATGGAAGGGCTCTCGCTCTCCTTTCTCATTGCTCTTCGGTCTTGTCACTGGCATCCAGCTGTCCGAAGGTTTTCCATATTTTGCAAAGTTGGCCCACATTCTACATATGCTTTTAGACAGTTGAGTGTCCTCTTTGGTCTGTGGCGTCTCTTCTCCAGCCATTTGGAACAAGTAAAATAGTTCCTCTGCGTGTGCCGTTCCACGCAGGTTTTTTGCCTGGAAGAGCTTCTTAAACATGTTTCGGCCGCCCAAGTAATCGAAGCGATAGAAATAGAGCGGCGATGTTATCTGGCAGTTAACATGAATCTCTGCTGCAAGTTGCATATCGATAATAAAATGGTAATCGGTGAATAGATCCACCAGATTATCGAGTCGTTCCAGTGTTAGCGGTTGTCCGTTAAAATAGAATTGACGCATATCATTGGCTGCCTCTTGTGCTTCTGGCGCTTTAGATTTCTCGATCAGATTACGAGGCACCAAGCGTGCGAGATCTTTTTCATATAAGTCTAGTTTACGTTTAGCATTTACAATCATGGCAAGTCCCTCAGCTGAATTATATCCCATTATCACAGGCATTCCTTGCAGCCGCTCCTTATCAAGCAACAAATCAAGAATTTGAGAATTAACAAAACTATCCGGACTGCCCGCATCCTCCACAACAGGCTTAAATACGAAAGGCATTTCTCGACGTCGCTCATCTGGTGTTAGCACTTTTAAAGTGTTGGAAAGTATCCCATTTGGGGTAACATTCTTTGACTGCAGGAATTCCAGCAGAGCGCTGTCCTGCTCCATATTCTGTCCCTTCAGAAGCTCACCCAATCGACGTGCTTTATGCGCTCCCTTCTGCTGCATTACCCACTCCATGTTGGCAGTTCCACTTTGCATGATCGCCTTGTGGAATAATTCATTGGCATGGGCCGCATAGATGTGCAGGTGAATTGAAGAGGCACCGGCACTTTCTCCAAAGAGTGTCACATTTTTGGGATCACCATTGAAATTAACTATATTATCCTGTATCCATTGCAGCGCCAGACGCTGATCCTTCAGACCCGCGTTGCCATATATGCCCGCTCCTGGCAAGCTGAGAAATCCCAGTGCTCCCAAACGATAATTCAGGGTTACCACAATCACTTCTTCCTGCATGAGCTGCGCTGGAAAGTGACTGGATGAAAATGATCAACGGATTATCGGTATAAATTCCGATAAACATATTCTACTCACTAATCGCTGTTGCCATTGCCAAAACAGAAACCGCCTCCATGAATCCACACCATGACCGGCAGCGGATTTTTATTCTTGACCTTAGGTGCATATATGTTAAGGAAGAGACAGTTTTCTGAGCCAACCACCTGTTGAGTTATCGGATCACGCTGATGAGCCACATCACGTTCCTTGCTGCAGTCCAGTTCGTAGTCTGGAAAGCGCTCCAGTGGCACGGGACTCTATAGGGTTAATCGAAAAGTTTAACACTTGTTTGGTTGTTTACAGTGCACAACATTTACCCGAAATCGGAGTTCTCCCACTGGTGGCTGTGCATAGGGTACTCCAAGGAAGCTCTCGTATTGAAGACCACTTGGCAACTGATTCCGCTGTCCAACAACAACGCCTTGTTTCACTGGCACTTTCACCTGCTAAATAGTTGGTGATTAAATGATCGCAAATAATTATCTACCATTTATCTTTTCACCTGCATGTTGCTGCATAATCTGATGAATCTCTGTGAATGTCCATACCAACGACCAAAGTTTGGCCACATTATGATAGTCCGTCTAGACTAAAATCTATAATTAACAGCCGAAAAGACAGGCTTGTTAAAAAAAAACAACAAAACTTTAGACTTGTGTCCAAGTGCAAGCCTTTGTGTATGTATGTGTGTGTGTGTGTTAATGTAAACACAATCAGCTGTTTAATGTATCGTTAACCCTTTGATGACCGCGAGAGGTTTTTGTGACACTTGCATATGTATATAAATCAATTCGATACGAAATGATTAACATTCCCAATATCCCCAAAGAACAAAACACGTTTGTTTACACATTTATAGTTACATTTAAAATGTTTCTAAGTTTTATTTGACTAGTTCCATTGCATAAACATTAATACAAGTTTCAAATTCATTATTTATGTTTTTCAATAAAATTTTTTGTTTTTGTGTCATGAAAGAGCTAACTTTGCTGTTGGGAAGTGGTAAGGGGGAGGGAGTTGTTATTCACAACAACGGTCGAGCTGGCAGTTTGAAATCCGAAAAAATTGGTGTTTTAGTCAGTTAGAAACGGAACATGGATGCTCCGAGACAACTTGATAAAGGGTTGAGCTTTTTTCGGTTCCAAACAATAGCAAACTCACCGTTGTTGATTGTTTTTGATTTTGTTTTTGGTTTGTAGTGTGACAGCAGAGGTCAGCACATTAGATAAGGTAATAATAATGTTAATGTAATTAACTTTAGTTGTAGTTTTTCATTTAAGCATAGTTTTTTTGTTATTTGTTTTTTTTTTATAGTTCACACCAAAATATTGAAACATTTACACTTATGTACATACATACATGCACACACATTGAACATACATACATTCAAACACTTAATAAACATTTATAATAGTAGTAATAATAATAATAATAATCGTCATATTTAAACTGTAGTAATAGGTAATAAGTATATATAGCAAACATTGAGAACATAATCGTCTACACAGTATGCCATATATTCAATATTATGTATGTATATATAACTATTTATGTTCGAGACTCTTTTAGCCATGGTTATTTGCATTGTTGTTGTTGTTGTTGTTATGTTATGGTTGGTTGGTTGCATTTAAAATAAGGGTCACAAAATTCTTTTACAAATAGTAAATTGGTGTTTTGTTCTTCGTCAACTTTAACTTCAACTTTAGATTCTTTATCTTTTAATTCTTATTTAAAAACGTCGAAGCGCCAAAGTTCGCTTTAAATATAGACAAATGGCGCGATGTATGAGCTCGTACTGCTCGGAATTTTGGACCATGCCGCCGCGTTGCAGTCGCAGGTTGCACACAATGCCCAGTATATCGACAAAGATGTCTGGCATCTTTGGCAGTTTATCAAAGCTGACACACTGCTCCGTCTCCGTGTCCACAATGTGCCGGATGTGGAGGATTGTGTTGCAGCTAAAGCTGCTCTCTGTATCCGCATCGGCGGCATTCTCAGTAGCCTCTCGAGCTGTGTCCGTCATGTCCGCCATGGTCAGAGTTTTGCTCAACATGCCCGTCAGCGAATACGCCAGAGATTGCCTCAACTGGCGCACAGCATTCATAATGGCCGTAAAGCAACCGGTGCGTCCAATTCCCGCCGAACAATGGATGATGGGCAACGGTTGCACCGCATTAAAAATATCCTGCTTGTAAATCTCCAAACGTTGTGCCATCAAATGGGCATTGCACGTGCTCCGCTTCTCATCGTAGTTGTCAAACTCGGACTCGCACTTGCCCAAGTTGAGCACATGCAAACAGGTGTCCAGCAGCGTGTTGATGTCCCGCGGCGAATGATGATCCGGCCAATCTGGATACCAATAGTGATAGCAACAGATCTTTTGCAAATAATACTCAAATCGACCCGCACTCTCCGGCACATTGATGCAGTACAGCAATACCAGCTTCCGCACGGAGTAACCATTACGTCGCACAATGCCCACGTTCTTGACCAAAAAGAAACTGCCATCGGTGGGCAACATGCGACGCAGTGTCTCATTTAGTGTCACCTTGACCGAGTCAATTGCAATGTGCCAACGACTGTTAAGCTCCTCCCGTTCCCGTTCCCGCTCCCCTTCCGGCCGCAGCAGTTCAGATGGCTCATCCTCTGCGCTCTCCGCCTGCATTGGTGTTGGCAACAAATATGGCTCAAAGTATTCGCGTGCCAGCGCGCTTAATTCAAACACCTCGAACTTGGACGCCACCGCGAATATCTCATTCACTTCGATGGGAAAATAGATGGCGCACTTCTGTCGACTGTTCTCCGTAAAATTCGTGAGCATCACAATTTTCTGATAGTACTGTTGCAATATATGCGACTTGTCCACATGCGGACTGCTGCCTCCGTCCAAGCAGCGGCGAATGTAACGCTGCGTATTCTGATAGACCATCAGCCAGAACTCGTATATTGTGTTGGGCAGCGGTCCCTGGGAGGCCACATAGCACTTGGACACGTAGTCTGGGCCCTGCAAAAATATTTACATTAATTAAATTTGAATGCAGTTTAAATTTAGAGGACAAATCACAATCAAAAAGACATTTTGCAAGAAAATCCGTTGAATTTTGATAGAGTAATAAGAGATCAAAGTTTTTGATTTTTGAAATTCAGAAATAAATTTAGAATGTTATTTTACACTATTTACCACATAAATAATTGATTGAAAATGAATACGTAGAAATTTAAAATTGTTTTAAAATCAAAATCAAGATAAATTTTTTTTATCAAAAGTAGTTCTGGTAAAGTTAGCAAGGTTGAAGTTGATCAAATCTTTGAACTGGCAACATGACAAGCTAAAATTTATGTTAATTTTAGCATAATCTTTGGCAGAAAAAATGTCCCGTTTAAAATAAAGTTCAAAGTGTTGTTTAAAATTAATTATATGACATAAGAAGTTGTTAAAAAACAGAAACTTGAGATTGTATTTCCTAAAATACACATATACATTATGACGATACAAAATTTATGATTGTTCTTGTTTAAAAAATAATGAATGATTTATTGTGACTGATGCATTAAATAATAAGTCTCAGTAATTGTAAATAAATAAATGTGGGAATGATGAAGTAATATTTATGACGTTACAAAATTTATTATTGTCTTGTTTAAAAAATAATGAATGATTTATTGTGACTGATGCATTAAATAATAAGTCTCAGTAATTCTAAATAAATAAATGGGGAAATGAGGGAGTAATAATAAAAAATGGAGTTCGCGTCTTCTTACCTTAATGTAATTGGCATTGATGTAGGGCAGATCCTCGTTGGCCAACAGCGTTGTCGTCGTCGTCGTCTTGGCCATCAGCTCCTCGGTGCTAACCTGGGGAGGCATGAGACAGCTCTGTTGATGTTGCTGCTTCAGATTGGACAGCTCGGTGGCCTCACTCTCTAGGAGCACACGCGAATGTTCGTTGGGGAGTATTGTTTTGTAGCGATTCTTTGTCTGGGAACCAACGACCATGGGCTTCTCCTGATGGTTGAGCGGCAGATCCCAGAACTCTTTGTGCAGTTCACGGAAGATGCGCTTCTGTTCATCGCCATCCAGTTGGGGCAGGGATGTGACAATGCTCTCGACCACCGCCTGATACATGGCCAGCAGTTCGCTATCCTCGGATGTGGGCGGCAACTGATTGGTGGGCGTGCCGCCTTCACGTCCCAGCACCAGAACCGGCGGCTGTTCCAAATTCGCCTTGTAGCTGTGATCAAACACGTAATTCAACTTGATCAGATCATATTGATTCAGCGGATTTGTCGCACTTTGCAGCATTTGGATGCTGGCCAAGTAGATTTTAAACTCCTCACTTGTGGCCTGCGGGGACAGAGGACGTGTCATAATGTTTCGTATGCCACCAACGACTCCACCCACTCCCGTGGAGCAACTGCAGCTGCACAAGACAACTCCCGGCTCGTTGTGACCATGACCAGCTGGTGACTTGATCTTTGACTGCTCGCTGGGCTGCAAGTCGGAGGCGGAACCAAAGCACAAGGGTGGCTTGCTAAACTCCAAGAACTGGGAACTGTTGCTCCCACGATTGCTATTTAAATTCTCGGTGCTAAAGAATTTACGATGATGCGGCGCTTGAGCGGCCGAGGCAGCTCCACAGCTGCACACGGTCAGCTTGGGCTGTGGATGCAACTGCTCCTGCCCTCCGGCCATCAGTTGGCCACTCATGTTGAGGGTGAGACTCTGATTGCTGCCGCGACGCTCGAGAAGACCACGCTTGGGCGTCTGATTGGCCATGGTGCTGAGTTCGCCACACGAGTTGGTTGTGTGACCCTTCAAGGTGATGCTGTGATTGGAGCCACGTCTCCGGAACAATCCCTGACGCGCAGCGACAGTCAATTGCTGCTGCTGCTGTGGCTGCAACTGTTGCTGCTGTGACTGCGATTGCGACGACTGCAACTGTTGCTGTTCCAGATTGCAGCTGGACTTGGAGTTGCTGACAGAGCCCAAGCTGTAGTTGGACACGCTCAGACCGCTGTTCATCAGGTTGCCACACGAACTGTGCAGATTCAGGGTAAGACTATGATTGGAGCCACGGCGCTGTAGAAGATTCATGGAACCGGCCATGCTCTTAGCCGGCAAATCCATGGACTTTTGCTTAAATGGCGACTCCACCGCCACAGTGCTGGGTGTAAACTCCACCAGAGTCAGGCACTCGGGCAACGTTTTCAAGTTGGTGCTGGACGAGTGCAGCAGGGGATTGAGTTTGTGGGCACTGCGAGGTGCCAAATTGGCGCCCAATGTAAACTTGGCACTGCTGCTGCTGTCCACACTGCAAGCGGACTTCTGCTCATCCGCATCTAGAGAGCTTTGATATTGATGCTGCTTGCGATGATACATTTGCCAATCGCTGCTATTCAATCCCGGAGATTTGCGACGCGTTGTGCGGCGACTGTGCAAGGATTGCTGGGAATCCAAGCGGGACAGGGAGGTGGAATAAAGGCTGGAGGCGGTTGGCTGTATGAGCATGTTTCCCTGGCTAACATGACTACTGCTGCAGGGTGTGGACATGTCGTGAGATTCCTTAATGTGTTGCACCACAATCGACAGCTCCGTCTCATTGGCAGCGGAGTCCAAGGAGCGCGCCTTCTCCTTGGTGCTCTTAATGGTGGGTGTCTTGGGTTTGGCGAGGGATGACGGCGACAGCTGACTCTTGCTGGCCAACTGCACATCTGTGATGCGTATGGTGAGATTATTTTTATTCTTGCGATTCTTGCGTCCCGCCTCCTGGACAACTAAAACCTCATTTGATTGCTGCTGCTGATTGTCCTCCTGCTGCTCAGCTGACACGGCTGCCGTCGTAGTGGTAGTGACAGTGGTGGGCACCACCTGAACCACATCCTGCACCACATGATCAATTTCGGGAAAGCGAAAGAAATTCCCATTTTTATAGCCCGCCGAGTTGATAATGTTCAAGGGAGAACCGGAGAGTGATTGATTCAGATTGAGATTATTTATGGAGGCCAGAAGTTTGGGTGAAAAGCTAAGGCGGCTGGAGGAATCGTTGAGGAGATTCGGATTTGGATTCGAGTTCGGATTCGGTGTCGTTGAGCTCTCATCTCTAAAAATAATTGTGGGTGAGTTATGTTCGCTTTTCGATAAATACAAACTATCGTGATCGTTATCGGCGGTGCTGCACTTTTTTGGTATTGTATTCTCCTTGTTAGAAAAGATGCGTCCGTCCTGTGGCGAGCACGACCGTCGATCGTACAATGAGAATCGTTTAAATTTACGATTTAACGTCGTCGGCGATTGCGGCAACTTTGGGTTGGCAATTGTAAATTGTTTGGGTGTATATTGGCCATCCTCGTCGCCTGGACGCTCAATTGATGCAGCCGTTGTTGTTGTTGCTGTTGCTGTGGGTGATGGAAACTCAAAGGAGGTCTGAAGAAAGTCCAGGGGTGTATAATATGGAGTGGGCGTGCTCTTGTTGCTCTCCACGTCCACATCGGCATCAGCAGCGTTTGTATAGGGGCACTCAATTGATGCAATAACTGCATGCTCTTTGTTGTTGTTTTTTAACTTGTCCATTATATACACACACAAAACACACTAAATGCGCTTCGCTCCGCTCGCACCCTTTGCTCGCTCGCTCTCTCGCTCACACTCACTCACTCGTCTTCACTTTGCTTGGCTGCTGGCTGTTTTGGCTAGACAGACGCTGCCATGCAGTTGGTGTAATGCCGTCAAACGGTTAACATTATTGGCTTGCACATTGGCCAATAGCTCTTTGATTAACTAAATTGGCATTACAATCAAATTACGTTTTTCACGACTCGACATTTTACACACAAAAAAAGGAAAATAATTGGAGGAAAAAATAGCTGTTTCTGGCTGGAAAGCATCCGATAAATAGCTGAAATTGCGATGCAAAATAGCTAAGACCAAGACGGCACAGCTGATTTAGAAATGTTGTAGCAGTGCTGCCAACTTGTTTTAATAGTCATATTGGGTTGGCGATTTGGGTCATTCAAAAATGGGCTTAAGTATGAAACTTCTATAATTTTCAAATTTTGCAGAATCTTTTTTTATATTTTGCCAAAGTTATGGATTTACTAAATTAAAGTTTTTCCCCCTGAGACACAACTAGCTATAAAATAGCTAAGTTCTCTGCAGTGATAAGTGCCAACAGAAGCAGTATTTATTTTAAGACGATTAATACTAATTTATCGAACATTGCGTTAGCAGGGTTAAATTCATATCAAACATATCCGCCAAATTACAAATTATTGAAATTAAAATACCTTTAAGAATTAATATACAGTGTATCACTTAAGTCCCCGTACAGCAGAGCATTTTTTCTATTTTGAACTAGAAAATTTAATCCATAAGTTTTAGAACAAAAATTTAAATGCAATATGTTAAATTCATTTATTGTCTTTCATTTAAGATGTATATATATTTAATATTCGATGTTGTTCTTTACATATCAATGTTTTAACATATTGAAATGCATATTTGACTCCACTAAAGTCTTCGTACAGCAAGAAAGATCATTCTAGTACGTACTAGAAATGTAACAGAGTCTTGCAAAAAGTGCGTAATACGAATGATTTTAATGCGTTGCGACGCACATGCATTAGTTTAGCCAAAATTTTTTTGATATTGACACATTTCACACAAACTTAGCGCAAAAATGTCAGGAAAATATTTATCTATTGAAAAAAGGCAGCTCATCCTTAAGTTGCACGGAAAGGATGGAAAGTCTTATGCAGAAATTGCCGCATTGGTAGACAGTCCACGATCCACCGTACAAACTGTAATCAATCGTTTTCAGTATGAAGGGCGTGTGAAAAATAAAATCAAATCTGGCCGACCTCCAGCTCTCTCACATGGAGACAAGCTGAAAATTAAGAGAATGGTGGCCACTGATCCTTTTATTAGTGCTTCAAAAATATGTGGACAGATTGCTCTGTGGAGTCAAAAAAGAGTCCACCCCGAGACAATAAGGAGAGCGATTGCAGATGCCGGGTACAAGTCGCGCACGCCTCGTCGAAAACCTCTTGTTTGTCTAAGAAATAGAAAAAAACGTTTGGACTTCGCCCGGCAGTATAAAAATGCGTCCAAAGAATTTTGGAGAAAAGTTATCTTTTCGGACGAATCCAAATACAACATTTTCGGGTCGGACGGAAGGATACGTGTGTGGAGGAAGCCTGGCGAAGCCTATAATCCAAATAACACTATTAAGACTGTCAAGCATGGAGGTGGTGGAGTAATGGTATGGGGCTGTATGGCGGCCAGCGGTGTTGGAAACCTGGAAATACTTAATGGTGTGATGGACCATAAGTACTATATTGATATTCTCAAAAGAAATTTAGTACCAAGTGCCGAAAAATTGGGTCTGGCCAGCGATTATTATTTTGTGCAAGACAATGACCCAAAACACACAGCTCTTAACACAAGAATGTACCTGTTGTTCAATACACCACATTTTTTAAAGACGCCGCCACAAAGCCCGGATCTCAATCCTATTGAGCATATGCGGGATAGGCTCGAAAAAAAAATAGGGAGCCGCATTATAACTTCAAAACCAATGCTCATCCAGGCTTTACAGGAGGAGTGGGCAAAAACAAAGGAATCTTATACACAACATTTGGTAAATTCGATGCCAGACCGACTGAAAGATGTTATAAAGAACAAAGGCTATCCCACAAAATATTAAATTTAATTTTTTCAAAGTTAATTTATTTAATATGATTTTTTTTCTATTAATTTTCCTTGCTGTACGAAGACTTTAGTGGAGTCAAATATGCATTTCAATATGTTAAAACATTGATATGTAAAGAACAACATCGAATATTAAATATATATACATCTTAAATGAAAGACAATAAATGAATTTAACATATTGCATTTAAATTTTTGTTCTAAAACTTATGGATTAAATTTTCTAGTTCAAAATAGAAAAAATGCTCTGCTGTACGGGGACTTTAGTGATACACTGTATGTATAAAAAATATTTACTAGCATATCAGTTGAGCAGAGTTTATCCACATGTTGTGAAATAAGACTATTAAATCGAGCGTTGCGTTAGCAGGCCAATATTATTTTGACCGCATTATTTCAATGATAATTTAGTTTTCGACAGGCATATAACACAGAATATCAGCTAATTTAACTTTAAAAATTTATGTTTGTGAAAATTGTTTTCTAGCATATAAGTTGATCAGAGTTCATCCACAAGCGGAGCATGGTGCGATTTTGTGCCAAAAGTGCAGCATCTTCGAGATATTTAAAATGTTTATCCTCAAATTGTGGTACCTTCATTGGTTCTGGTGATTGTAAGCAAATCGCGCAAATATCTTGATTTTTGATTATCCGCTGCAATCGCTCACGATGAAAGCTTAAATAACTGACAGAATCCGCAAATGTCGGTGAATCCTTAACGTGTCTCGTCTGTCCACTAGACGCTGATACTGAATTGCCCTTAATTGCAACGGTTGCAGTACTTGCAGTGTTGCAGTCCATTTTCTTAAATTGCAATTTAAGCGCCTTAATATCATCGTCATTTGGATCAGTTTTCAACGCTACCCTTAACTGCGGTTTGCTGGTCTTTTGAGGTATTGGCTTCTTTAATTTAGAGTTCTTCATTCTTGATTTTTGTTCAGCATCAGCTCGAAACATTTTGGGATCTACACGAACAATATGCGGCTTGGGTTGTTCATCAAATATCCGAAACTTTGTATCAGCGGTTATCTTATTAGCTTTGCCCCTGCCTGATTTACTCGTATTTGGTTTATTCAGACGCGGCGATATCATAACCTTAACTCCTGATCCAGTCTCAACGGCGGCTGCATAGCTCATTCGCATCCCCTGCATTGACGGAGATGGGGAAGACATCGGTGCCTCCAACTTCATGTATTCACCCAGCGGCTTACGACGTACGGGAACAAATTGGCACGGTTCCTTCGTTAAATTTAAGTTATCGGTACCATCGTTTTCCTTTTTTCGAACATTGCGGTTTTTGCGTTTAATGAGCGCAGCCGCTGATTTTGATTTGGGCGCCGCCAGCTTCGTCTTGCGTCGTCCTTTGGTTACCACTGATTGACTGTCTTTTTCAAATGGACGCATTGAATTTCAAATTATTTAATTTACTCAACAACAAATGACGTCTTAATATAGTGACTTACCGTTACCGGGATGTAGTTTTCGCGGAGTTCTCTGATGATTTTTTTATTGCTGCTTTCATTTTATAAAATTTGAACTTTGTGCTACTTTCGTCTGACATAAAATTTAGATGCCTTTAGCATATGTTCATTGCCAGAAAGTTTTCCATATCGTATAGAACATTTAAATACTTTAAATACGAAAAAATGTTTCCTACTGGTTTATTTCTACGTACACAAGCCTTGAATCTAAATTACGCGTAAGTTTCAACTGTTTTAAGATTGGTGCAATATATATATATATTATTTTTTTACTTGCAGACTGTGCTCTAATAGACGTTACTCGGACACAAAGAGCAACTTATCAAATGTCTTCTTTTTGGGCGGCGGCTTGGAAAAGATGCAAGGAGGAATCAAAGAAGAAGAATATTTTACCTCAATCAATCAAGGACTAATGTGTAATATACGCAAGCATATTGAAAGCTCTAAAAATGCCGACTATATGCGCAATTGGGAGGAATACCAGAAAACTCTGGATCACGCCGCTCTTTATAATACCACTTGCCTCAACAAATACAAGGATGTTCACGAAGAAGCCTTCTTCTTAAATGAGGTATTTATATACCTAATAATAGCTACCAATTTAAAATAAATATTACATTAACCAGAATACGGAGTGCATAAAAATCATGATGAATCGTGCCAAAATCCCTTCCGACACTGACGAGGAAACTTAGCTTACAAATGGCGATGTATCAAACACATTTGATTTTAGAAATTTCGTTCTTCTCCACATATATACTATATTAACTAGGGTGTTCTTGTAATTAACACAAAACACCTCTTTGTTATCAAATTTAAATAAATTGCACCTAGACCGTTAAAGTCGTTTTTCACTCGTCAAACTAGTTGGCATCCCTGGCAATATTTAAACAGCTGGTTTTTTCATAACAAGTCGAAATACAAAACATAAATCACCCTCTATATATAGTTAAGTATACTATATTAACTACCGGTATATAAATCAATATGCTTACATTGCGTCGTCTTATTCAACGTCTAAATTCCAATCAAATTCAGTAAGTTTTATTAAGAAAAGTGCCAGAAATTTCCTAAAATTTTTGGGAGACATCATTGCATAAGATTGCATGTATAAATAAACAGTGCACTAATTAATTTGTTTGCAGACAATTAAGAATGTCGCATGTGGGTGAACTTGGCAGCGGAGCGGGCAAAGGCGGCGGCGGTGGAGGCGCAATTCGCGAAGCCGGCGGCTCATTTGGTAAAATGGAGGCAGCACGCGAGGAGGAGTTTTTCTACAAGCAGGTACGCTGCTCATACATGAATATTTATCACTGTTTATCATGTTTTATTTTTGTACAGCAAAAGGAACAGCTCAAGAATCTCAAGACAAAGACGGACACCAAAGCGCCAGATGCAGCTAAAAAATAAGATGAAGCAAATTAAATTATAGTTTATAGACTTGTTAATTACTCTTTTCTATGGCTGATGAGTTTTTGTGGTTACTGATGAAATTAAAACTAATGAACAAATAAAAAGAAAAAAAAATTATTTAGAATATACAGTGATTCCCAGCTTATTTGCACACATTAAATCTTCATAAATTCATATTTAGCAAACAAAGTAAAGCTGTCAGGCATGAAGTGGGCGAAATATGCTGAAAGCGACTGTTGCTTTCCAGTCTCAGTGTGGGCTTCTAACTGGGAGAGAGGTGTGCTCATAATTCATAAGTCGACCTGGCGATTGTTGTTTACGAATTTGAGTGAGAACTAGCGGTCAGTGATAACTGATAGTGGGCACATTTGCTGATAAGCGGGAAAAAGAGAGACCTATGCATAGAGGCTGAATTCGAAAGCAAACAGAAAACAGTTATCACCGGTTAAGACAAGTGTGCATTGACATGGCAGCTTCCATCCAGAATAGCCTGAAAGTGGCGCTGAGGAAGCGCATGAAGCAGCTTCTCAGTTGCATAACACCTGAGTCTCGCGCTAAGCAATCTCAAGCTGTCACCGCAAAGGTAAGTACATAATTATTTAATTGAAAACCAACTCAAAGGCTTCACTGTACTTCACAGGTGCTGCAGAATGAGGCATTCCGTCAGGCGCAGCGTGTCAGCATCTATTTGAGCACCAGCGATGAACTGGATACTACGGCAATTATCTGTGAGATGCTTCGTCTGGAGAAGATGGTGTTTGTGCCCAGTTACCAGGGCACAAAAATGAAGATGGTGCGACTGCGCGACATCAGCGATTATGATAGTTTGCCATTGACCAAGTGGAACATCAAGCAGCCCGACTTTAAGGAGACTCGCGAGGATGCCATGACGAATGGTAAGCAAGCTAGATACTCTAAATGCGCTAGTTGCTTTCACTAGGTTTGCTGCTTACAAAAATATTAATATATCGATATTCTTCATAGCATGAATATCGATATGAATATTATACCTGAAACATTCAGATTAGACGTTGATTATAAATTATAATCGCTGATTAGCCGTTTATGACACCAAAATTCAGAAAATCAGGTCTAACTAAAACTAGTATCAGTCTTAGACAAATTTTTTGCACACTTTTATATGACGTTTAACAACAATAATTAATCAGATTTGCTTAAATATAATCCAAATCTAATTTAGGAATACCCATATTATTTTTAATTGATATTTTTTAACACAGAAATATCGATAAAAATTTCCATAACATGGCGCAACTTTTAAATAACTTTTAATCATTTCCATTTATTTCAGGACATGGCATTGATCTATTCATTGTGCCCGGCGTGGCATTCACACGAAGCGGCAATCGCATGGGACACGGCATGGGTTACTATGACAAATACTTGACTCAACATGCGGAGAAGTATCCACAGAAGAAGATTACCATTATGGCGCTGGCACTCAACGAACAGATCGTACCCACCGAGGAGCTGCCCATGGATGAGCACGATGTGCGCTTGCAATTTGTTGTTACAGAGAATTCTTAAATTTAATTACGAATACATACAAATTGTATAAATTGTAATATACACAATACATTTTTAAATGCAAATCCTTAACGTAAATAGGGCGGTCTTGAGCGCAGTCCACGTCCACGCGGTCGTCCACTGTAATGGGGCGATGTGTAATGGGATTCACTGTTGCCAAAGTGCGACTCAGCATTACTGGAGCGATATGGAGTGCCAGTCGACTCTGACCAGCTGGAGGGCGATCCAATGCGCATCAGCTTCTTTTGCCTGCAAGCAGAGATACAAAAGATTAATAAGTTCTCTATTATATCCTAAACTTGATCTGCTCACCTGTAAGCAGCTGCTGCTGAGATGCGGGATCCGCGATTGCGACCCACACGCGATCCACGCAGCATTGAGGGTATTTTGTTGTAGCCAGTTGGACCTGTGGGCTGTGCTCCACAAGTCTCCAACGCCAGAAAGTCATCCACATGCAGTGAAGGTGGGCGCGATGTGTTTGGCGGTCTGGAACGGAACAAATCACCGCGCGAGGGAGGCGGTCTGGCAAATCCACGACCACGCACTGCGGACACAAACATTTTCTTCTCGGGTCGCCCAGTTGCCGGCTCCACCTCAACGCGGCGTGTACGGAAACAGGGAGCGGTGGGTGTCATCTCGCGATTGGACTGAGGCGATCCAGATAAATGGAGTACTCGTTTGCAATCTCCGGTGAGATTCAAATCGGGATTCAGACACACATTGGCCAAGTCCGTCAAATCGCAGGCAATGCGCTCGTAAAGTGGTTCATTCATGTCCTCGATAACCTCAATGGGCAACGGTTCCAGCCAGTAACGTGCCGTTAGCTGTGCATTCTCCGCAGTCGCACAGAAGCGGGTGAAAATGGGACGTGCCTCGTATTGGGTAACAATGCCCTCGGCTTGTGGCAGATACGGCTCCACATTGAGGGGACCTGTCACTCCGGCATTGTTGCCTCCACTTGCATTTGCCTCACCTTCGATGGTCGCTTCTGTTGGCGGTGCTGCGACTGCAGGCGTCTCCTGATCCTTTGACGAATACAGTGCAACGAGCTGCTTCAAGTCACACAACGCTGCCTCATTGGCCACCGCCTTGTGCTTGTCCAGCACTTTGAGAATACGCTGCAAAACTGGCGGCTTGTCCAGTTCCACATCCTGGAACTCCAGCAGCTGGGCAAGCTCTGTGGCGCCCAGTTTAAGTGTGCGCTGTGGCATGGCGGACATCGTTGGCGGTGGCTCAATTTGTGTGAGGGAACGCAACAGTAGAATCAAGGATTCAATGTTGGCATTATACTCGACCGTCTCATTGTGAAGTATAACACGCTCCATCCAGGCCTGAAACTCGCTGATCTTCTGCTTCAGCAGCTGCGCCAGGTGATAAAATGTGAAGCTGTAAAAAAGCAAGTGAGATAGCTTTAGAATACCCAAAAAAATAAACTTGGAACTGTTACTTACTCATGCTCGGTGAGAATGACCAGATTACGCACTGCCAAAATGGATATACCATGTGTCACCTCCACGCTGGCCAGATTACTAAAGACGGCATCGATGACGCGAGGGATTAGCTCCTTGGGTGGCAATGCGGCTGACAGATTGAGTGCTGGCTGTGCCGTCGATTTATGGGAAATTAAAGAGATGCCCGAATCGAGAAAACTGTCGAGTATGCGATGCACTGCCTCCTGGCAATTGGAGACAACATCGTTGAACTCATTGAGGGACAACAGAGATTGAAACAGTTCCCAGAACTTGCCCGACAGAATGGACAACATGGAGCTCTTGAGCGGAGCAAATGCACAGAGACGCGTGGAGAAACGAAGCAGACGCTCTAAATTGGTGGTGGGCATGCAATTGGCGCTTTGATACTCATTGCATAGCAGTTCCATAATCGTCTTGGCAATCAGCAACGTCATGTTGGGCGCCAGATCCGAAAGTTGCATGCAAACCCGCTGCAACAGCTCCGAGAGCTGTGGAAAACTCGAAGGAGCTAATGCCTCCACCAGCTTGGCAATTTGTCCGCTCTGTGGATGCAGGTGGGCGGACCAGAGTTTACGCTCGGTGATCAGACGCTGCTTGTGCTGTTGCTTCAGTTGATCGCACAGTGGTTGTGGCATGGGTAACGGCAGTGGCAACAGTTCTGCCAATAACTTGAGACCGGGTATAAAGTTGGCTGGTCCATCGATGTTCTTCAACACCTCGCGTATCATTTGGGTCCACAGCGACTTGTGCAGCGACTCCTCGTCCTGCTCGTGGGGCTGTGTATAGGCCAGAAGTGTCTGCACCACTTCCAGCTTGCACTGTTCCACCTCAGCGCCCGCCTGACAGCGTGTGGGATAATAGTAGAGCAGAAAATAGACCTTAACCAGATGATCAATGGCCGTCAGATCCTTGAAGGTGCCATCGCGACACAGTATGGCATAGGTGAGGAGTTCGCGTAGAATTTGGAGCGTTGGCAACATAATCTGACAACAGTGGACTCCTTGTATGGTCATCAAGGCGGGCGCATGCATTCCCGGCTGCTCGAAATATGTGCAGAGTCGTTCCATGATTTGGATCAGCAGCTGGACGCCATCAGCTGCATACAGTTGAAGGGCAACAAAACGATGTTTGAGTTCCTCGGTGCCCAATCGCTTGGATGGCTTGATGCCTGGCGGTGGAGTTGATTTGGTGGTGACCAGGAAACGTAGTATACGCAAAGCCATAATTAAATCACCCGGAAATGTCGTCAGATAGTCCAGAGAACGTCCAATTACCTCCACCAGAGGCATGATATCATCGTAGATAAACACATTGATGGCCTCCAGTGGCTTCATATACACATACATCTCCTGCAGCACGGCGGATACAGAGGGCTCAAAGGTCTCGTGATTCTTGGCCAGCTCCAGGATGACAGCGCCATGCTCGATAAGGTAATCCAGCTGCTCACAGTAGCGCACACATGCATCGACCATGTCGACGGCGTAACTAAGTACAGGGCTCTTGTATTTGGTGCCCGGCGAGCTCAATTGACGCTGCGACTGCAAACGCTGCTCTTTCTTGATAAGGTCCATGAATATCTTTAGATTATTGTTTAATCCTAGCACCTCAATGGTGTGCTGACGTCCAGCCGGATCGCAAGTCTGCGAGTAGATGGAATGCATGTGCGTGGCCAGTTTGATGGTATCATATTCGGGTGCTGCGGCCGTATACACAATTGCATCCAGGTGATAACGTGTCTGCACCTTGTAGGCCAACTCAATACCCAGTCGCGCTAAACGTGGCAACACGGGACGAAGAATAGGGCCAATCTGATGGAATACCTTGCCTAGAATCACGGCTGTGGGCTCCGTTTGCACTGCAACATCAATGGCCACAGTTGGAGCTGCAGTGGTTTCCACTTTGACTTCCGTTTCCTTTGCCGAACTCTCTGACGTGTCCATGGGTTTATCTGCTTGCTCCGATTTAACTAAAAGATATAGAAAATGTAGTCTCAGTCGCGTCTTGTCTATGTTTAAGCCTACCTTCCTGTGCCTCCTCTTTGACCAACTCAGCTTTGGGCTCCTTGGGCACCTCATCCAGTCCAAGAAGTATGGCAACAATTAGTTGCGTCACTTCAAATGCATCGTCCACAAAGTAATCGATGCCCACATGGGATTTAAGCAGCGCATGCATTAGATCCAAAGTGCACAGGAATGTTGTGGCTGGCAGCTCCTTCGAATTGCTTAGAATCAACAGCAGGGCTTCGGCCAGAGAGTGCTGGGTAAAGTAAGCTTGTAGGGCATTGCCAAAGCTTCGCTGTGCATTTGGGTCAGTGACCAATTCGAATTTCTTGGAGACGGGCAGAAAACGACGCGGCTGCTGATAACTCAACTGATTAGCCAACAAGGCATCCATGAGCATCTCAAACGCGAATTCAATTTGCTGATAAACCTCTTGGGGTTGTCGTTCCATTTTCCGTACGAAAAGCTGCGTGCAACTTTTCCGCACACTTTCCAAAGCCTCGTAGAGATGCAGTTTCTTGATGATGGCCTGGAGAGCATATTTAGTTCGTGTCAACTTGGCCGTCTTAATGGACTCGACAATCAATTGATAGCCATTGGTCTTGGCTGCCAGAAAGTGTTTAATGCCTGCTTGGGTATCTAGCATGGAGTAGACAGCCTTAAGGAGCTGCAATTTAATCGATAGCGCCATGTAGGGCTCCTGATAGAGACTGAAGATCGCTTCGAATGCATCAAAGTTGTGCTGCTGCAGCAGATGTTGGAACAGTTGTTCATAGCTGCAAAGCAACTCGGCCATGCGTGCTCCCAGCTTGATATGACGAATCTTGAAAGCTGGTTGTGGTTGCATACAAGCTGCCTGGAAGCTCAGCGCAATCTGCAGAATATTTGCAGCCTGACGCAAATGGGACTCGTCATTTTTGAAGAACTGTTGCAGCACAAAATTGCGACGCTTGTAGTGATGTGTCAAGTAGCCAAGTTGATTGTTTAGCTGCTCTCCTAGATAGACAAACTGCTCGCGTTCATCGACAGTGACACCGCCGTGTTCCTCATTGAATGCATTCACATTGTCCCAGCGTATTTGCAGTGACAGCTTCTTGAAGAGCAGACGCAGTGTGTCCAGCTCCTTGCTAAAGTGTGCCTGCAAGTCGCCTTTGTAGACCAACAACGGACGTTGCCATGGCTCAAAGGCGTCTATGGCCGGCGGTGCAGCTGCTGCGGCTGCCTCCAGTTCCCGTTCATACTCTGCCGCAGCCGCTGCATCCACACCATCGTCATCATCTTCTAAATCATCGCCAATAATCTCATCATCGCTCAGAATCGGCTCAAATTGCTCTTGCGGTGTATCTGATCTCTCACGCTCCCGCTCACGCTCTTCCTCCTCTCGCTCTCGCGGCAGAGATTCCGACGAGCGTCGATAGGCGTGAGAGCTCTGCAGCTTGTAGTGAGAGCGGGTATCATCATCGTCATAGTCCATGGTGTCCGGAGAGCGCGGTCGCGTGGGAGAATCAATTGAAACGGGCGGTGTACGAGGCCACTTGTGCTCATCAGCATCAGAGCGTGAGCGCTCCGAGCGCTTGCGACGAGAACGATGGCTCGAATACTCTGGCGAACGGGACCAATCACGTGGCGCCTTATCACGAGAGCTGTAAAAGGAATAAATGAAGATATAGATATGCCTGTGTGTGTATGTCTACTATATTACCATCGCAGGTATTCTCTATCGTTGCTCTCGGAATGTGTATGGGTTCGTATTGGAGGCGGCGAATGATCCGTAGAATGCGTGGATCTTCGCAGGCGGCGCAATTCACGTTGCTCCTCGTCCGCATGTTGATGATAATGATCTCGCGATATGCCGTACTCGATGTCATCATGCTCATAGTCACTAACACTCACACTGGCTTTGTGTGCAGTCGTGACCAGTAGTTCGCTTGGTATGGGCTCCGACCAATCCTCTTTTAGTACCTCTTCGGGAATTATTACATTGTGAGCATCTCCGCTCAGATTGCAAATTTCCGGCCCAATCATAGCTGGCTCGCAAGGCAGCGTGGGACTCGCTATGGGTTCCGTTACCGAGTTGGTGAGTATGCCGTAGATAGCAAGGGTAATTGCACTATACCAGCCACGCAGGACGAGTCCATCCGTTGGAATCTTCTCCTGCGAGCAGTCAAGATGAATACAATCATTCTGATTGTAGCGTAACAGGCCCAAGTTCTCGAAAGCCGAGGCACCCGGCATGCCCAAATCGTTCACAAAGAACTCCAGATCAAACTTTGAGGGATTCGTGGCGCCCAGACGAACACCGCCTGGAAAGTCCGCTTGCACCCGGGCACCCAGCGGTATAATGCGAACTTGCGTTATAAACACGGGCTTTGGAAACTGAACCAGATCCAAGTTAATGTCCTTTTAATAACAAACATATATATATATATTTCATTTTTATTAGATGTGAATTTCTACAACGAAAATGCAAATTATACTTACGGTGACTTCTTCGTGCGAGAACGTGTCAAAAAACAGCAACTCGGCTCCATCATCGGCGTCGGCCATTTTTGGCTTGCAATTATGTCCCACTTATCTGATGTAACAACAAATATACTAATTATTATTAGGTAAATTTACTTTTTTAAACAAATAAACAAGCGTCCGTCGGCAATTTTTCTGCTTGATGTTAACAAGTTGCCAAGCAGCGTTGCCACTATTTGATCATGTATATGACGAGTGGCAACTTTATAACAATTAAAATGAGTGGCAGCTCTAAATGCAACCGGCTACAAAGTACGGCAGCTCTCACGCCATACAAGTTTCTTACGCAGAAGAGTCAAGTAAGTTTTTTTGCGCCATAATAAAAATTCCGAAACATACATATACATTTGTTAACTTATACATTTGTATATTGTTTTTATATTGTGCAAACAGTAAACAAAAGCGCTAGATATACATTGATATCTGGATACATACAAAAATTGCTAAGTACATATTTGCGTGTATCTATTTTTGAAGCTTTTCTTTGTTGTTTTTCTGACTTTTTTTTCGTGAACTGCAACGGTGCTTTGTCTATTTTTTGCGGATCATTGACTGTTTAATACCTATTTTATTTTTCTTTAGATTGTCATCTTAATAATCTACGTAATTTATTGACCAGAATGTTCGTTGTACGTCGTAGTGCTGCCCGTTTGTACCCAGCAGGAGTGCAGTAAGTGTTTCTTAACTCTAATTAAATGCTAATTACCTGACACCTAAATACAAAGTAATGGTTGTTAAAGCAGATTGAAAAACTCATTTTCATGGTAGAAGGTGCTTCAAGCACAGACACATACGTAACTCTCGTTATATCAAATTTACTGATAAGAAATACTCAATTACCAGCCCAAATTTCATTTCGTTTGACCCGGTACTTTGTATAAATTCATGTATGTGTGTATGTATGTGTGTGTACTACCGACTTCATTATTGCATAACCAACCGAGTGCAATCAAATATTAATATGTATTTGTGTATGACGTTTTCCCCCACAGGTTGGCCAAAATGAGCGGTCAACTCGGTGACTTGGGCAGCGGTGCCGGCAAGGGAGGTGGCGGCGGTGGATCCATTCGCGAGGCTGGTGGCGCCTTCGGCAAAATGGAAGCCGCACGCGAGGAGGAGTACTTCTACAAGAAGGTTTGTGAATACTGTCAGAAATAAATATTTACAATTTATTTAAATATCGTATATGATACATGAATCATAAGCTCGCGCTTATAATTTGCTAGAATGATACTTTCAATTTTCATAAAAATGTACTAAAAAATGTCGAAGAATCGAGTAAACAACTTAGAGTGTCAACTCTGGCTTGCCAAGTGAAAGGCAAGATACTAGTATGATACTTTCAAGTTTTGTTTTAGCATGAAAATGAACTGAGATTCGCCAATTTTAGTAGATTCGTTTAGTGACAAGGCAAACCACTGAGCAGCTCATGTACTCCACATTTCTGTATGCGAAAATTGACTTCCTTGTAATTGAGTCCAGAACCAAAAGCCTTCTGTAAACGATTCGATAGCACCCATAGTTCCTCTTTTCCTTCATGATTCCTCACTATTTTCATGCCGCTGGGGAATTGCAGTCGCTTCTCATCGTGTATCACTAGAGCTAGATTTTCATGTTTGTACTGCTGACGTATGTTCCAGGCCATAATGCTGGGTGGTTGGACTAGGCCGCAGAGTAACATTCCCGTCTCGCTCATGGCAGTGCCTACACACTGACTTCCCCTCTTGCCCAGCACCACAAATTGATCCAAGGCGATGGTTACATCATTGGGCTTCCACATGCTGCCAGTCCACAAGCTGGCATTATTGACCACCTGCAGGGGAACGGCCATTTGCCAGTCACCCGATAACGAGTGGAAGTATAGCATTCGTTCCATGCGTCCTGCCAGTCCATGTGGAGTCAATGTCAAGGCTACAGTTCCATCCCACAGGTCAAAACTCTCGCCGGCTATGGTAAAGGTGCCAAAGTCCGGATGTGGATAAGTGTACTTATTCTCAATGCGCCAGGATTTCTGTGCAGCCACATCGTACACCACAATCCCAGCACCTATGGAGTCAGCCATGTACACATGTCCCACATCGCAATTGTGAGCATCCAACTCAATGGTGGGAGTCACAAAGCGACTAACTCCGGGCTTGTACAATCCCATTGGCATGCGGTAATGATGCACCATGCTTCCACTGGCCAGATCAATGGCATACAGCTGTGGTGGACAGTGTTGTACAAAGTCAATCTCCCCACTGTCCAAAATCCACATGCGACCACATTCGTCAATTAATGTACGGTACACCGAAGTCAAGCCATTGCAATCCCCTCCATGGGATTGATGCCAATCGTAGTTGGGATAGGCACGCAGCTCGGTTCCATTCGCACGCACCTCGTTGGTCACGTAAGCCAGGGAGTAGGGCACGCCCTTTGCAAATCGCGGTATGGTCACAAATATTGAGGGCGTTTTATCACCGTCTGTGAGAAAATTGAAGTTGGGACATTTGAGAATTATAAGGAAAATTTGGGGAATAAATAGTGTCAATTGAAGCATTTATAGAAGGATAATGGAGAAAATATAGGTATATAATATAAAGAATGAATAGTTGTAATAATATATCTAAGATTTTGACATTCCACCAAAGAATTTATTAACATTGTTCACTCTAATTTGCGACCGTAATTAAGATTCTAATTACCATTCTGCGATAAATCGTACAATTTAATGACGTTAAAGTATTATTAGCAACGGTTCAAGCTTAACAAGAATTGTGGCAATGATCGAAGGCGGGTTTATTAAGTACTTACGTGTGTAGTAGACATCCACATCGATGGGCACAACGCCATCAGGATTATAAAGTCCCGCACTAAGCACACGTTCCCGTTCCTGTGGCGTGGGGAATCCCAGCTCGAGATTGCGTGCCTCAAAGATGCTTTCCAGTGCCTTGGAGTCGTAACCAATGCCATGTCCTTGGCTGTACTGTCCTCTCACAATGGCCAGACAGCAGTTGAGGAGCGTTAATATCCTTATGCAACGCTGGTTTGCCATGATGCGGTAATCCTTTCACTTTCCACTGGTCTGCTCGATGTAAGACTCAAATTGTAACTGCGCCAACGACGCCATCAAACGGCGTATGTCTTTCTAATCCGCCAATCGGCCACAGCTTCGGCTGCCAAACCTGAACAGACCTGGTCAATTGGGTCAGCTTTGCTTTAAACTGGTTTAATTGCACATTAAGAGCGTGCATTGAAATTCTCATTGTAGCCATTTGTCTGTGCCCGCTCCCAATTAACAACATTAACAACAACAACAACATAAATAATAATAAATAAAAACACCAAAATAATAAAAAACAAGCTGGTCAAATTGGTTGTCTCATTATGCATAACTTCCAACGACTTCCAGTCATTTCCAACTTCCACATTGTGCAGCACCTGACGGCAAAGTGGAGTCCATTGGCCCCTAAAATATTGCAGCTTATTTTTATATCATGTAATATACTACAATGGGTCATTGTGGCATTATCATCGTGTTTGTCTACTTTGTTTAAGAGATTTCTCTTAGACTTGTCTTAATTCCACTGTAACTCATTTCTTTTGTTAGTGTATTTTATATTCGCATTGCTTGCGTAACTTATTTTAACTAATTTTATTTTAAACCGGATCCGGTATTATTTTTGTTAACGAGTTGCTCAAATTAATTCGTTCAAATTCTACATGTTCCACGAGTCTGAGAATCGTCTTAAATTCATAGCATCAGCGATAAGACGATCTTGAACTTTGTAACAAGTTGATTGGCGACAAAATATTCTAGCTGATAACATGGAAAATTGTTAAACAATATTTTATTTATTGAATTTGGTCAGTTATTATAGTAAGATTATGCAATTACTTGTAATAGTGATTCACTTTTCTTTTATTATCTTAATAGGATTAGGAGTTGATGCGTAGATTTATTATTTGGTCTATTCATCGGTTATATCGTCAAGCAGACGACGCAAAATTCGGATGTTAACCTTGTTGGGAATATTCTGCAAAACGAGTTTACCATAAAACTGTATAAAATAGAACGGTGGGAGAAGTTAGAAGCTGACCTACCTTATGAGGTCTGGAGAGCATCCAGAGTTCCTCCTTTCCATCGGCATTTCGGGCTACTTTAATGCCGCAAACAATCTGTAACACATTCGATTTGGCTGGCAGATTGACAAAATTCTTAGTGGAGTAGGGTTTATTCGAATTCCAGGCGAACAGCTTGTTAGGATTAAAGGTGACACAGTAGAGATTACCACGACTGTCAAGGGCTGAGCCGGAACATTGGCTCTGTCGTTTGCCCAGGAGCTTGAACTGATCCGACATTGCATTGACGCCATTTTCCCAGTTCTGTCGTCTGTTGAGAACACTCAAAGGAACCGAATACTCACTGACACTGGCCAGGGCATGGAAATAGAGATTGCGTCTGTCATTGTTGACCGCAAAGATGCCGTCCATTAGAGTAAAACTCTCGCCTGCAACAGTGTGTACTCCATGATCCGGATCTGGATACATAAATCGATGCTCCACTCGCCAAGCGGTGTTCGCACTTTGATCGTAGACAACGAGTCCGTGAAAGGTGACATCCGAAACATAAATTATGGTACTGGCACAGTTTCCACTTGGTGGAGGATCTTGTACCAGTAGACTTAGAGCATTGAAGAGTGAGGCTCCTGAAGTGTAAGTCTCGTTAGAGAAACGGAAACGATGCAGCAAAGTGTCGCTGTTGAGATCGAACTGCAAGAGTTGAGGGGGACAATGTTGGACACCGCCAACATTACCCGAATCAATAACCCACATCTGATTGCACTCCGAGATCTGCAATGATGTTTCACTTAAGTATATACATATATTAGGCTTCGACCACGCATTGAGCGACTGAGGGACTAAGCGACGCTCTCTCGAGCGACGTTAATGAGCGATGAGTGAGGTGGCCACGCACTGAGTGACATCTCTCGAGTTGAACAGCCGAAATTAAAGATTTGCATTTCGTCGCTCAGCGATGCACTCAAAATCAATTCTAGCGCTGAGCGACGTCGGCGCTCAGCGGCTGCGTGGCCACTCTAATGCTCTCTCATAAGCTTTAATATTTTACGTCGCTCGAGAGAGCGTCGCCCAGACGCTCATCGCTCAATCCGTGGCCGAAGCCTTAGGCTAAGCTTTTTTTTTTTAAACACTTACGGCTACACGGAAAGCAGATGTGATGCGGTCACAGTCGTCTCCGTTGTTGTTGTGCCAGGCATAATTGGGATACGGCTGCAACAGTGGCCCATTGGCGCCCTTCTCGTCGGAGACGGTGGCCAGGGTGTAGGGAATGCCAGTGACAAACCTAGGAATGGTGGTGAACACACGAACTTGTGCATTGGGCAGGAAATGCGGCTGTATATCGATGGGAGATTTATTCACCGGCAATAAATATCCGTCTGCTTCTGCCTGCTGTCGATCCTGAGGCGAGGCATATCCAAATTCCAGTTGTTTCCACTGGTATAGTATTTCTACGGTGCGTACTGGAAGACTACTCCTAGCTGCCTCAGCGGCAAGTGCAAATCTGAGATATCCTCCAAATACGAACAGTAGAAGCAGCCGCGAAAATATTTCATTAAATAGCATCTCGAATGATAGCTGAAATGTCAATGGAGAACTGAGATTGTTTATGCATATCATCAGGTTTTATAGAATACTATTCCTGTTTGCATTGAATATTGTATTTTTTAGGACCCTGTATTTAAAAGGAAAAAGGAGTATTTAGTTTTTTGAAAGATTAATGTTTGTAAATCGCCTAAGTTCTTGTATTAATAATTTTAGCTTTTTATTTTTATTTCAAATTTGATGTTTTTTTTTAAAAATAAGTACAGGGTTTTCTACAGTTGAGCTTGCTAGTTATTAGTATTTTTGAAACTAACAATCCAGTTTGACTTTAATTATTATCTTAACATTTGAGCTAATAGCATAAGTTGCATTTTTTTAGGCCGATCTAGTTTTGTTTAGACAGTTGATTTGAATTTTAGGTAGTATGCGTAATAAAATAAATTTATTTTAATTTTTTGCCGGGAAGAGCACTTTAAGTTGGAATTGCTCGCAAAATTGAGTCTTTTATTTTGGGTTAACAATAGATTCTTATATTAATGGGATAAGAAGTTAGACGTTGATTAAGTAAAGATGAGTTGATTGGTCAAGTCATTGTCGCTAGGAAAGAATACTCCACTGTGTATATCGTCGAGCGGACGACGCAAAATTCGGAAGTTCACCTCGTTAAAATTAACAGTCCCACTGGCAATTTTCTGCAAATAGATATTGACATGGAAATGTATAAAATGGGGGAAGGCAATAGATGTAAAGAGTACAATTACCTGATACGGATTAGAGAGCATCCAGAGCTCCTCCTGACCAGCGGAGTTACGTGTGACTTTCATGCCACTAACAAACTGCAGTTCATTGGATTGGGCTGGCAGATTTCCAAAATGTTGATTGGTGTAGGCCGTATTGACATTCCAGCCGAACAACTTATTGGGATTGAAGGTGACGCAGTAGAGATTACCACGACTGTCAATGGCTTCAGCGGCACATTCGCTCTTACGTCTGCCCAAGAGCGTGAACTGCTCCGACATGGCGTCGACACCATTTTCCCAGTTCTGTCGCCGGTTGAGAACGCTCAAAGGCACCGAATACTCACTGACACTGGCCAGGGGATGGAAATAGAGATTTTGTTTGTCGTTGTTGACCGCAAAGATGCCATCCATCAAATTGAAGCTCTCGCCGGCAATGGTGTGACGTCCATAAGCCGGATCTGGATACATAAATCGATGTTCCACTCGCCAAGCGGTGTTCGCACTTTGATCGTAGACAACGAGACCGTGATTGTTCACATCCGGCACGTAGATCATTGTGCGAGCACACTTGCCACGTGGCGGAGGATCTTGCACAAAGAGATTGGCGGCAATAAAGAGTGAGGCACCCGGAGTGTAAGTTTCATTTGGGAAACGGAAGCGATGCAGCAAAGTGTCGCTTTTGAGATCGAACTGCAACAGTTGCGGGGGACAATGTTGGACACCGCCAACATTACCCGAATCGATAACCCACATCTGATTGCACTCCGAGATCTGCAATGATGTCTCACCTAAGTATATATCAGGCTAAACTTTTTTCAAACACTTACGGCTACACGGAAAACTGAGGTGATGCGATCACAGTTGTCCCCGTTGTTGTTGTGCCAGGCATAGTTGGGATACGGCTGCAACTGTGGCCCATTGGAGCCCTGCTGGTCGGAGACGGTGGCCAGGGTGTAGGGAATGCCAGTGACAAACCTGGGAATGGTGGTGAACAGACGCAACTGTCCATTGGGCAGGAAATGCGGCTGCACATCGATGGGAGTTGCATTCTCCGGCATCAAGTTGCCGGCTGCTTGCGCCTGTTGACGATCCTGAGGCGTGGCAAATCCGAACTCTAGTTGCTTCCACTGCTTCACAGTCTCCACAGAGCGAACCGGTCGTCCTCCACCAGGACCACGTCCAGTTCCAGTAAGACGACCTCTAGCCGCATCAGCGGCAGGTGCATAGCTGTTGTAGGCTGCCTCAGCGAGACTCGCACCAAGTATGAAGAGTAGAAACAAAGTTTCTCGTTGACGTAGCATTTCGAATGGTGTCTCAACCGTCAATGGTGTTGATGGAATGGGATAGACAGCGCTTATCATCAGTTTTTATAGAATTCTGTTAATGTTTGTATTCGACTTTTTGTTTTATATTAAGACCCTGTACTCCAAAAGTACAAAGGGTCTATTAAGTTTGCCGAAAGAGTTTGTAAAATTGAGCGGAAGGCGTGGTAGACGGTGTTTAATTTTACTACTTCCCCGAAAATTAATATATTCTAAACAAAAGAACTGTTAAAAAGATACAGATAAAATGTCATTCACATAGTATCTAAGTAATAATCTTGGCTACAAATAATTTATCTTCCCTTCAGAAGTTTTGGTATTTATAATTTTTTTCATATAAAAAAGCTTACATAGTTGTTTTTTACAATATAAAAACAGGGTCTGTTAAAGTCGAGCTTGCTCAACTGTAACCGTTGCTATTTTATTATTATTTTTGGAATTGATAATTTCTAGGGTCTGGGCTAAATCTGACCACGCGTCGTTTGTCCCGCAATCTGTTTGGATTCTAATTTTATTATTATTATATGCGTGAATCAAGTGAGTTTGTTTTTGGTTTTGGCGAGATTTTTTTTATTTAACGTTGGGTTGATTTTGTTTCATTAAAGCGGCTTCAAATGATAGATGCTGTGGGTTAATAATGCGTAGGAATAATACTTATTAAAAAAAAAGGGAAGACAGAATTGGAAACAAATTTAATTATCCAATTGTAATGCTGAATAAAAACAATCGTAAAATAAATAATGATAAAATTGATATTCCGCGATGAAATCAGTTAAGATATGGCAAGGTTATGACAGTTTATATTTTCCGAAATTTCGAAAAAACGTCAAGGGGAAAAATGGACAGTAATGGAAAAAAAAAATAATAAATAAAATTAGAGTTGAGTAGTCGATTTTTCATGGAAGTCGATCAAATAAACTCAATTTATCGACAAATAAATTATCGATCTAAAGTAGTTAAAAATTGATTGTGCAAAAATCGAGATTTAGATTTTTCTATGTATTTTACATCACTAAATATTATCTTTATTAATGCTGTCTATTTTATACAATTACAATTGGTAGTAATATAGTTCGACTTCTATTTTGGGTTAACAACGTATTCTTATTTTAATAGGATAACAAGTTAGGCTTAGTCTAATTGAAGATGAGACGTTGGGTCAAGTCATCGTCGCTGGCGAAGAATACTCCACTTTGTATATCATCGAGCGGGCGACGCAAAATTCGGAAGTTCACCTCATTGAAATTTATTGTGCCACTGGCAATTTTCTGCAACAATATAAGGGAAAGAAAACACATAAACCGATTTATTAATTATATTTTAAATAACATAATTAAGGATGTGCTAGAAAATAGTAAAGAAGGATTTCACTCACCTGAAAACGATTGGAGAGCATATGGAGCTCATCCTTTCCTTCGGCATTACGTACTACTTTCATGCCGCTGACGAACTGCGATTCATTGACTTTGACTGGCAAATTGCCAAAATTGCGAGAGGTGTAGCGTGTTTTCACATTCCAGGCAAAAAGCTTGATGGGATCGAAGGTGACGCAGTAGAGATTTTCGCGACTGTCAATGGCTTCAGCGGCACATTCGCTCTTACGTCTGCCCAAGAGCGTGAACTCCTCCGACATGGCATCAACACCATTTTCCCAGTTCTGTCGCCTGTTGAGAACACTCAAAGGAACCGAATACTCACTGACACTGGCCAGGGGATGGAAATAGAGATTGCGTCTGTCATTGTTGACCGCAAAGATGCCGTCCATCAAATTGAAGCTCTCGCCGGCAATGGTGTGACGTCCATAATCTGGATCTGGATACATGAAACGATTCTCGACACGCCAAGCAGCATTTGCCCGGTGATCATAGACTACGAGGCCGTGAAAAGTGACATCCGGCACATAGATTATGGTACGTGCACAGTTGCGTGGCGGAGGATCTTGCACAAAGAGATTGGCGGCAATAAAGAGTGAGGCACCTGGAGTGTAAGTTTCATTGGGGAAACGGAAGCGATGCAGCAAAGTGTCGCTTTTGAGATCGAATTGCAAGAGTTGAGGGGGACAATGTTGGACACCGCCAACATTACCCGAATCAATAACCCACATCTGATTGCACTGCGAGATCTGCAATGATGTTACACTTAAGTATATATCAGTTTGGGATTTCTCCAACCACTTACGGCTACACGGAAAGCAGATGTGATGCGGTCACAGTCGTCTCCGTTGTTGTTGTGCCAGGCATAGTTGGGATACGGCTGCAACAGTGGCCCATTGGCGCCCTTCTCGTCGGAGACGGTGGCCAGGGTGTAGGGAATGCCAGTGACAAACCTGGGGATTGTGGTGAACACGCGAACCTGTCCGTTGGGCTGGTAATGCGGCTGCACATCGATGGGAGTTGCATTCTCTGGGATTAAATTTCCATCGACTTCCGCCTGTTGTCGATCCTGAGGCGTAGCAAATCCGAACTCTAGTTGTTTCCACTGGTAGAGTGTTTCCACAGAGCGTACCGGTCGTCCGCCTCCAGGAGCACGATCATTGCCAGGACGAATGCCTCCATAGGAAGCAGCAGGGGCTGCGTAGCTGTTGTAGGCTGCTTCAGCCAGGCTCGCTCCAAGTATGAAGAGTAGAAACAAAGTTTCTCGTAGGTGTAACATTTCGAATGATGGCTCTGTTATCAATGCACCAGTTTTTATAGAATATTATTTATATTTGTTTTGGATTTTCGTTTTTATAATTTGTTTTTTATTTATCAACAGTCTTTATAGAATTTTTTTTCTGTTTGTTTTGGTTTTTTGTTTTTATTATTATTTTTTTGGAACTGATGAACTGTCGCATTTAGTATTATTGACATATAATTAGCAATATTTGCAAGCTATATGGACTATTTAGTCAGTTGTATTATTATTTGCCTTGGCTTCAAATTCTACTTTCTTAGTAAATTTTTTTTATACACTTGGCTAATTTGATGGGCTCGTTGGTCACGTTAGCGACACTCTGGCTGCCAATTAACAACTAAAACTGGCTCGAAAGCAACGCGGACCAATAACCGATACAGAATAATCAGGTTCAGGTTCAACTTGGGATCGCAGGCAGATGCTGCTGTCAAGAATAACAACAACAAAAAACAACTGATACTGACGACGTTTTTCCCGCAATTTGTTTGGCTTTTATGCTCTCTCAGTCGCACATTGTTGACTAGCTTTGGCAGATAATAATATAGCTAAAACGCATGAGTTGTCTCTTCTATAGGTTGACTTTTTTTGTTTAATTTTTTGGGGAATTTATTCGTATTTTACGTATGCGTGCTAATATTTTAATACTTAATATGCGTGTTGGCTCTCTGTCAATGGGACTTTGGAGCCATGGCTAAGCAGCTTTATAAGGTAAAAGCTGTCGGTTAATAATACTTTTTAGAATTCAACGCTGTCACAATTATCGGTTATTTATAATTAGGTATTTGCCCATTCATCAATATTGTTTTTTGCACAATAAATTATACGTTTATATTTTTAAGCATATTTTTCAAATTTTTATCTGCTTTCTGTAATTGTGTTTACTTTTTTCTACGCAGCAAAGGGATCAGCTGGAGCGCTTGAAGAACGATCAGATCCATCAGGCTGAATTCCATCATCAGCAGATCAAGGAGCACGAGGAAGCTATTCAGCGTCACAAGGAGTTCCTCAACAATTTGCACAAGTGAATCAATCTGGATAACAAAAATCTAAATATTCAATGCGAAACATGTACATTTAAAAAAGGCATTTTAAAGAGAGAACTTTACTGATATTTTTGATTGTACTTAAAGCAATTCCATACACACTTTATAAAGAATGTTCAGTGCCTAAATAAAAATCATTTTTTAATATTTGCTGATTTGTTTTTGTTGAACTTGAAATTAGCTGCTTGCATATCGTTTAATTCCGTAATTTGTATACTAGGGTCGTTAACTGGTTTTTGATTAGCATATTCAAAAACGACGCTAATCGACTAATCGGCACTAAAATTTTTGAAATTTTTCTTGATTCTACAACTGGCTCCGTTTGTAGAGTGAAAGTTTAGAAAGTTTGATATTAATAAATATTAGCGTATAATAGATCCTTCTGTTGGTCTTCTTCAAGCATTTATGGGTAGCTTTCCCATACTTAGAACTGGTTTTGCGGTATTTGCAGTATCAATTAGCAACCTTAAGATTTGTACGCCACATAAATACACCAAGCGTCATTCATTAAATTTTACGAGTGCATATATTTTTACTCATTCAACTGTAAACAAATTTTGAACTTGACTTTACTTCGGTTGTAAAAAGTAGCTGCTCCTCGACAAACGACTTAAAAATAAGGAAACAATTTTATTTACAGTTTGTTATTGCAATTAAATAAAATTTGAGTTATATGACAAATTAAAATGTAATTAATATTTGAGAATAATTTCATTAGTGATATAACAACAAATTCTGTATATAGGTCATTGTCAATTCATTTACATTAAATTTATTGCCTACACCGAAATTGAACAGCCCTTAAAACCCTTAAAAAAATCTGTGGACTATAAGTTAATCCCACACATTTATCACAGTTTATTTTAAATATTTCAATAGAAATTAAATAAAATACACGCGATTTTAAATTTGCAGAAGTAATTAAAAAATGTGCAGCCTAAAAGTATGCAATGGAATTGTGAATAGTCTACAGCACAGTAGCGTCCTGAGTTAAGGGGCATGCCTATGATAGGCTTAGCAGAGTCCGTTAAATTTTATTTGCTGTCCGAAGTGATTTGAACAAACCTCACAAAAAATTACATTTGAAAAACATATCAACTAGGCCTCTTCAAAATTTCGTTAGAGTTTTATAAATAAATTTGGTGCCTAGATTTTTTACCAAAAACAAAGAATGTCCAACCTAATTCGCAAAATTCTTAACCAAACCAAAGACTTTACAAATTGGTAAACATTATTTTTAATTTTAAATTATTGAGTAGTAATATGTTTTTATAATTTAGGAAATTTTTGATTAAGAACAATTTCAACTTGGCGAATGTGATGGGCAACAGTCTAGATCTGAAGCTGGAGGAGCTGCGTTTGGTAATTATAGATTAACTTTTATATATATATATTTAAGTAATTTTACTATTTAACTAAAAAATGTACAGGAACGCTCTCAGCTGGAGGCACGCGCTAAGACACTAATGCAAAAGCAGAGATCCGCGGAGTCCATGTTGACGGACTTGACTCGCAGCATCAAGCAAATGGAATTCGATATTGTTCAGATGGAGAAAGAGAAGACGCAAATGATTGCACCTGAGGAAGCGGAATCACAACGAGCGTCAAACAGTCAACAGAAGGGATAGAGACAGAGCAAGCGAATGAAAGAGCAAGCAGAATAGTCGGGGATGTTCTCATCTGTTATCAGTGACACAAATGATCTTTTTTTACAAAACAAAAAAAATCACTTAAGGGGCTTCACCTAAACGAACAGAGCTGAGTCAAAATAGCTATATAAACACAGCTCATACCCAACTCTGATCAGTAGTCAAAAACAAACGGGAAGTAGGAGACATCATGAAATTCATCGCACTGTGCAGTCTGCTGTTGGCGTTGTGCGCCGTAATTGGATTCCTGCCCGCCACCTCAGCCAATCCCTCGCGGGACAGTGGTGGCAACAGCTGGAGAGGTGGCTCATCTGGATCACAGATAAAGCAGCGGCCATTCTATTACGACGCTCCCATAAGAAGGCCTGGTCAATCCCAGACTAGATACGCTTAACCCTAGGGCGATAAAAATTATAGTATATCTTATCTCTAAAATAAATTAATATATATTTAAAAAAAAATACGTGGCTCATTTGAATAATGGGTATTTGCTAGTCAAGCCTACCCACGTTTTTGCTCGTTTATTCTCCCAACTATTTAGCCTTACCTTTGCTTTCAAAAATAAAACAAATTTTTTCATACACAACCTTTACCTAAAATTTGAAATTTGTATTCTGCACCATTTTTTTTATCTTCAAAATTCAAAGTTCTACAGTTATATGGCTCAAACTATGCAAAGTATCGCGATAATGTTTGCTAAAAATATTAAATTATTGCAGCCCCAACAACTTTGCTGTCAACAAATGATTAAGTGAGTTTTTTTTTTTAAGCTCTGCAAATCGTTATTAGTAATTGAAATAATGAATTGTAGATACTCTGAAAAGATTTATGAGGCGGGCAAGGCAAAAGAAAATGTGCACTTCTTGAAAGAGGTTGGATCTAATAAAACTTATAAATTACATTTAGTTACTAATTTAATTTAATTTGACTTAGCAACGGGAGCATCTTAAGGAATTACGCAGTAAAATCATTAAGGAAAGGGATCTGATAAAGGAGAAAATGAATCAATTAGATGAGGAGATTGAAAGTATTAAGAAGAAGAACACGGAACGAAAGAAGCAGAATAATAATTAGATATGAATCAAAATTCAAAGTCACTTTTTAATATGGCAACAAATGCTACGTTTTTCTATTTGTTGTCAGCTTCTAGATTTTTATTCAAAATTATTCGAAAAATATCTAAAAATTTTGGGTGAACATTATGGAATGTTTCTTAAGCTCCACATGCAGAAATGCTCGAAAATTACTTCAGCTTCAGCTCCAGAAAGCTTCGGCTCTTCAAAATATCAAGTAAGTGCCTAAAAATGCTCACTTTATAAAGTCTTCAATTTTTTTTCTAGGTTTTTTAGCGGTAAAATGTATTCCACTAGAAGCCCAACGGGAAATACAAGCAAATTAAAAACAGTATGTATTCAAAATCTTAATGCATTTGGCAGTATTATAATTTAAGTCTTTTCCATATTTATAGCTACATAAACAACTTGGGTTTTTGAAGAGCAGAGCACTCGATGAACGAAAGGAAATTGATGCGAAAATCGCAAAATTGCAAAGGCGTATCGAACGGATTAGAGATCAGTTAAGAAAAGCTGCTGCCTCAAAGCAAGCTGAGCATAAGAAAGCAATGCAAAAGGAGGAGTAACCGTATTTATCGCTAGGAGTCATAGAAGATGCACACATATTCAACTGCCTTCCGTTCTTATATGAGCTTTTCGCATTTAACATTTTCTGTATTTTTATCTTTTCGAAATAGACCTTTCTTAGTTCACACAAATTGAAATGTTTTTATTTGTAGCCCAATAGTTAAATTGGCACCGTTTGATTCTTATTTTGAGCACGACAAATTTGCAAAATAAATTCCGCCTAAAAGTATGCAACAAAATTTATACTCGAGATCACAGTAGTTAAACAATAATTTTCCTTGAATGAATTTAGCCTTTCTTTAAGCTTCAATTTTATAAAACTTGCTAAGCTTTTTTTATTATTTCAAAAATTTCTTTTTGATCTTCAAAATTCTAACTTCTCGGATACCATGATGTTCGTTGTGCAAATTACTTCCGCAATTGTTGCAAAGAACGCAAAGATATTGCTGCCATCGCCACATTATATTCAACAAATATTTCCGTAAGTTTTATTCTAATCAGAGATAATTTTTCATAAATATAACGACCTGTAGATATTCTGATAAGATCCGTGAAGCGGGCAAGGCAAAGGAAAATGTTCACTTTCTGCAATTGGTTCGATTTTGATTCGTTATTTTATAATAATAATAGCTTTTATGCTTCTAAATTAATGTATTTCTTCCTTTTAGCAACGGGAGCAGCTGCGGAATCTACGCGAAAAAATATTAAAAGAAAAACAGCTAATTAAGGAAAAAATGGATGAGCTAGATGAGAAAATCAAAACTATAAAGAAGAAAAACGAAAAAGAAAACAACAAAGAAAAAAAGAAAAAAAATTAGAATCTTAAAACCTAAAACCGTGGCATGCGCCTATATCAAAATTGCCTAAATTTTTAAAACTCCTTTCGATATTTTAAATTACTTGTGTAATAATATTTGAATGTTAAATTACTTTGTGAGAAGATCTAAGAAATTATTGAAATAAAACGAGAATCGTTTTCGAATTGCGCCTTAAGAACTCTATTTAATGGGATAATTGGAGAAAACTTGCTTAAAATGGAAATGAAAAACTAGAAAAACATTTTGTCTAGCGCTCATTGAAGAAATTCTCAAATCAGATGTTTATACATCAAAAATATTATTGTAGTTTTCTGTCTCTTTCGAAATACACTTATTATTATTTATCTCTAAATTGTTTTTGTTGTAGTCTTTCATTATGAACAGTAAATTTGGCGTCTCATACCGATATGTTTTTACCCTATTAAAGCCTCAACAAACTTGGAATAAACTACACTTAAAGTAAGTTCTGATTTATATAATTTATATGATATGATTAATATATAATGTTTAATTATTTCCATGGAACTTTCTAGATATTATGCCAAGGAAATTTATGAGAGGGGCAAAGCGAGGGAGAATACTCATTTTTTGAAAATAGTTAGTATTTAAAAAAATTCATTTTCTTTATTAATACGCATATTTTCTTTTATTACATAAGCAATATGAACAACTGATAAAGTTAAGAACGAAAATACTTAAGGCTCAAAGACAACTGGATAGGCAAATCAAGGAATTAGATAGTGAAATGGCAGAGGTCGAAAGCAAGTATCAAGGCAGACATCGAAAGGAATAAACGCAATAGACTTTTAAAAATATATACAAATTTTTAAAATAATATGACGGTAAGCATTTTAAAAATATACTTTCACAGTAGTCCATGAAAATAATTTCTCACTTTTTGCCTTCAGAGTTTGAAAGTCAGGTAAATGGAATTTTTTTTGTGTTAAGTTACTCAAAATTGGAATTCTGCTTCATACATTGGAAATGGAAAGCTTGTTTGGTTTCAGGTTTAAGAGTGCTGATAACTTTTTAAAGCCCCAACGTTTATATTATGGCCGGGAGTGAGTATTTGATAATCTGAGATGAAATTCAAACTAACCCTTAGATGCTTATTAATCACTAGATACTCCAAAAGAATTTATGAAAAAGGCATAGCTAAGGATAATTTATATTTTTTGAAATTGGTATGTAGTTTTAGCGAGTCTTTTATTTTAAATATTATTATAAAATATTAATTTTTCTATTCAAAGCAATACGAAAAACTGCTGTTACTGGCGAGAGCGAAATTTAGAGAGCAAAGAAAACTTAAGAGGAAAATCAAAGAACTCGCAAACGAAATCGATAAAGTGAAGGAAAGGATAGATGAGAAGGAAAATAGAAAATTTCAAATAGATTTCTGATGAACTCAAAATTTTCGAGTAGCCAGATCTAGTCCAAGTAGGCGATTTAAAAATAATACTTTCATTGTGCCTAAATTCCAAATGTACTTAATCATTCTAAATTAAAACTTTAACAAATTTTAAAATTTTAAAATTGTTTTGTATAATCTTTTTTGTATAAATATTATAATGATGCAACCTGGTTTGAGAGCAGTCAAGACCTTAAGCTTGTTGAAGCCAGCATCGAATTGTTTTTCCTTTGCCTATATTTACATCTTAAGAAAATTTAACCAGGATGCATATGAGAGAGCCAGAGCCTTGGAAAATGGACATTTTTTGAAAATTGTCTGTATGGAAAATGATTTTCTGTTGCCCAATAACTAAAGCTGTATTTTTTTTATAACAGCAAATTGAACAGCTGAAGGAATTACGCAATAAAATGGTTCAAAAGGAGCAACAAGATCAACATAAAGATGTGGTGCGAGATGAGATGAAAGTTCGCAGCGAACAAAAGGGAACAACAAAGTAAGCTAAGAGTTGAGATTTGAATTTGTTGATGGAGAAATGAATATGAGAAAACTGGAAAAACAACAACAAAGCAGTAAGCATTGCTGTTTTTTACACAAATTTCCAAAAAGAAACTTCCAAATTCTACCATGTGGAGCTGTTTCAGGCACAGATGTGTGGCAACAAATTTTGCGGGGAGGAAAAATCCGTTACCTCAACAACTGCGCCTGTTATCAGACGACGAGAAGATTAAAAAACTGGAAAAGAAGGTAACAAGATATATTTTAATTTACAACCTAACAGATATTAATTTCATTTTGATTTTAGAATTTGGCACTTTGGAGTAAACAAATTGGTCAATTAATTCGGGTAAGTTTAAAATTAATAGTGTTGAATTTATAACAATTTTCTTGTTGCTTAGAAGCGGGATTTGCTGGCGCTTATTGGTGAATATATTGATCTGCAGGAGCAATATGTAGTTACAAAATTGCATAGCAACAAAAAGATGCTGAAAATAGCGAAAGAGTCCTGCAACATGAATAATCCTTAGTCAAGTGAAAAAACCCCCTTAAAAGAAACAAAGCAATACACCGTGAAAAAATTTAACATTTATAAGCTTTCCATATTATTGTTTTTTTATTCAAAATAATTTGCATTTCTCATTTACATTCTGAAGTCAATAAACAAATTCAAATGCTGCTTCCAAAGATAAGTTTCTCATTTATTTATATTGTTTATATGTATATATAAATGATTTTTTTCTATATATATATTGTATAGACTTAACAACATTTGAAACAAAAATTGTGTGAAGATAATTGGAAATTAATATGGCAATTACAGGAAAAAAACATTTCGACATTAGAACTAGACAAAATAAATACAAATCAGCATTCAAATTTCGTTAAAATTTAAAATAATAATAGATACGCGTAGAGTAATGTTTTTGTGTGTGTGTGTGTTTGTGAGTAACTTAGGTCTATTATAAGATAAAGATAAAAAGATATTGTGCATTTCGTTAGTCGAACTCAAGTCAAAAATAAGTATAAGTACATTTTAAAATACATTTGTGGTAAGTAGTTTGTGTCAGTGTCTGTGTGCGTGTGTGTGTGTGTGTGTACATTTGAGCAACTTGGAGAAGAGTTACAAGTACAAATACAACTACAACTATAACTAAGTACAAACTAAAAACTTTAATGCAGGCGCGGGCGTATTCAAATATTCACTTGACTTGGTCAAGTGCAGAGCCCCAAAATACGCCTACTTTTGCCACTCCCCCCCCAACACAACAGCTATGTGTGGGTGTTGTGTGTGTGTGTGTGAGGTAGGCTGTATGCATGGGCTGCTGAGTGTGTGTGTGTATATGTGAAAGGGGGAGAAGTGCTTTGAATAGTTTTAAAATAATATGGCATACTTTTGTGCGCCGTTGCAGCTGCAATTGAAAAGAGCTGCCAATCTATGTGTGTGTGTGTGTGTGTGTGTGTTTGGATGTGTGTGTTTATATATGCTTCTAGCTTTTAAATACTGGTCAAAAACAATGCCAGGAATGTTGTGAATGCAGCTCAATTGTAACTGTGTGTGTGTGTGTGTATCTGTGTCTGTTTTTGTTCACAAAATCATATACTTAGTCTAAACTTTAACTTTAGCTACGCCCTATGTGCTATATATATATATGTATGTGCTAAGTGCTACAAAGTTACAGTCTACAACTAAAACAACGATCGATCCAAAACAATGATGATCCATGATTCTTGATGATTATGTTGATAATCAAGCAATTAACAAGCCAAAAAACGCGTCTCTAACTGGGCAATCGCTTGCTGGCCAATTCCTGTAGCTTCTGCAGCGCCAGTGTCTTGTTGATCTCGACGAGATCGCGACTATGTTTGGCCGCCTGCAATTGCACCTCGAGTATCTTCATGCGCATCATGTGCTCCTTGCTCTGCATCTCCATGAACAGACGCATCTCGAAGGAGTTGCCACCAGTTGTGGTTGCATTGCTGTTGCTGCTGCTGCTGTTGCTGCCACCGACCACGCCCACGCCGACGCCCACTCCGCTGACACTGCGCTCCAGCGCTTGACTCTCGGTGGATTGTGGCACTGTTGTGGACAATGGAAGTGGCAACGTTGTCGCTTGCTCCTCGCTGGCCAGGCTGCTGCTGCTGGTGCGTTGACGCTTGGCCATTGGTTTGGGCAGCTCATCATCATCCTCATTGTTATTGTTATTATTGTTATGTTGTTGCTGCTGCTGCTGTTGTTGCAGCTGATGCTGTTGTATGGCAGCTGCTGCTGCGGCCGCTGCACTTGGAAATTGTCCACTGCGCAAGGCGTTGAGTGCCTCCAGCGTTGCGGATATGTTGTTCATGTTAAAGCTGGGCTGAAAGCCGGACATATCACCGCCAGTGGGTGGCATAAAGGCGCCTCCAACGGCACTCGTGTCCAGCGCGGCGGCAGCGGCAGCGACAGGACTCTCAGCATCGTGCAGACCGTTGCGACTGTGATTGGGCGAGACGCTGAGACGTTCGCCATTTAAGTGGATATCATTGCTGTGATTATTGTACGTTTCGTTAAAGGTCTCATTAGTCTCCTCCTCCTTGATGTCCACATCGCACAGCTCCTGCGGCGGCGTGCGGCTGCTATAAATCATAAATAAATAAAAATCAATTAATTAGCTGTGATTTTACTTAACAATTGTAGCTTCACTTACTCATCCATGTCATGCTCATCGGCATTGAATTTGTAGTCATCGCGATATTCAAAGTCCTCCTCAAGCGCCAACGGAATCTTGGAGTAGTCAATGCCATCAAGTGCCTCCGATTTGCACGCCTTTTTCGCCTCCTGCATAAAGTCCCAAACCTCAAAGGTAAACGGCGATGGCTTCTTGCGATCTGCGACCTCAGCCCCGAATCTAGCAAGGCGATTATTATAGTCCAGAATCTCATTACGTGTGCAGGCTACAAATAATATATAGAAAAAACAATAATTATTAACTGATCTTTATAGTTATTCTTATAATAGTCTTTAAGAATTTATAACTGAATAATATTAAGAAAAAATATCATTATATCAATCATTATAAACTAAATTGAAAATCAATGTAAAAAATATAAAATCGCAACAAAATTACTTGGAAATTAGGCAAAAATAAGGAATGTACAACATAAAATTTTTTTTTAAACAGTCGCTTTGATGCAGAATAAAATTTTACTTTGATTAATTCAAAATTTGAGTTAAGTTTTAACCAAGATCTGACTGTTTAAAGTTTTAGATAAAGGGTTTAAATTTTCTTCTTAGTTTCTAATTTGTTCTTTTAATTTAAATAAATATACCTATTTTCGGAATATCTTAATTTAATAATACACACCTTTCATGCGTCGCCATTGTTCCTTGAGACGATTGCAGGTGCGATCTGTGCCAAATTGATTTGAAAACTTTTGGTGTATAATTTTCCAGGCCTTGTTCTTGACTGCAGTAAGTCCAGCATCGAGTCGTTTATTCTCAATGATGCGCATATCCTTGCGGCACAGATCCAGCAAGTATTTCTTCTCCTGATGATTCCAGTTCTGTGTTCGCTCCCGTTTCTTATACATGTTCATCGACGGACTGTTCATATACTGAGTCATTTCTGTATGTGAATTATAAATGTTATAATTAGTTTATGATGATGAGAATGATTTGTGAGTGCTTTACCTGTCTTTAAATCGACACCCTCCAGCAAATTGTGATTGGTACTTTGCCAGTTGGCGGCGATTTTCATAAAGGCCTCCAGATCGTTGGCTGTATATTGTTTGTTCACCTGCAAGTACAATAATAAATTAGTTTAATTGGCAATCAAATAAGTATTCTAATTCTATGATAATTCCCAAATCCTTTTCCACTCCCAGATTTGTTATTAAACACTTCGAATTGAATCCGAAAATCGAGCTACTTGGGCATGCAAAACTTGTACGCTTTTGAGACTTGTGAAATGCTTTAAGACGCACTTGAAGATTCATTGAACCTCATTTTCGACTTCAATTCCTCACATCAATAAACCGTGCCAGCAAAAAATACGAGTATTCAAAACAAAAGGATTCAAGTTCTCTGTCTCTCACTTTTTAATTTTATTTTTATTCTGATGCTTTTGTTTTTTTGTGGATGATTTCTGACATCGACTGACATTGTCTGATATGGTGGGTATATGCGGCCACATTAATTGATTTTCAATTAGCCAACTGACAGCAATTCCAGGCCCAAAAAGGGGGCGGGGCAATGGAGCTGTATAAAATCCGTTTGCAGGCCATTTTGAAATGGACTAAGAAATTTTGAATAACAATGATTGAAAATGCATTTGTATAAAATGTATAAAAAATTAAAAAAAATAAGAACATTCAAATAAAATGGGCTAACAAACAGCTGCCGACATTTTGCTGCCTGTCTGACTGTGTATGTGTATGTGTATGTGTGTCCGAGTGTGTTTCTAAGGGGCGATCAAACATCGCACTGACAGCCAATTATATTAAGATCGTATACACTCGAATACACTGACACAAATTCTTCATATTACATTACACACATACTTGTACTTGTTCGTATGTATTGGTGTCTGTCACCTTGGTTTGAAGCTTGAAATTAACTGGTAACAAATAAAAGCAATGGTTTAAAATAATAACTGAAAGATAGTTTAAAGTCAAATTCAAATTAGAAATAGCCATAATAAACTATGGGTTTATTTTTTAAGTTTGACATTAATAAAGATATTTAATAAAATAACTCTCAGTTTATTAGTTTTTTCTCTCTCTTTTAATTACTTTATTTTACATAAAAGTTACAAAATGATATGTATTTATTTAATTAATTCAATGTTACGCTCTTTTAAGTTCTTTAACAACTTAACCATTTAATAATTGTAATTTAACCACCTTGGTATCATTTACGTTAATCTGTTAAAAATTCAAGTCATAATAAAGTTTGACCCACTATGCCCGACGGCGCTGCCGCAAATCGTCAATCTTTAAGTACGTTTTATTGTGCTTTATTTAATTTCATTTCATTTCGATTTTTCAGTTCGCAGTTCCCCCTCCCCTTTACTTATCCGTCCGTCTCCCCACGCACCCCTGAACCCCTCCCTGGAACCCTAAAACACCCGCACAAACTTCTCTTAACGCTGCTCCATCGCCATGTGTTCAATATTTTTATGCCGTATCTGATTTACAATTTGCATGTATGAAGGAATGTTTGAATGGATATGTATGAGTATTTAATGGGTATATACAAATACATTCAACGAGTACATACATTAGGGAGTGAACTCAGTCATTGAGCGAACGCAAATTATTCTGATGATTATGATGATTATACTTATTATTATTTTCATTATATTTATTAAAAGTTGATAATTGTTGCGCATAATATATTAATACTCTAGTTCTTTCTTGATTGGATTCATTTAAATGCGTGTCGGGTGTATTAACAACAGGGCACTTGGGATAAAACAATTGATAAATAGGCTCTGAGAAGTGATCTTACAAATAGTATCTACAAGATACTTTTAGAATTATCAGAAATCTCTAAATTTGATTGACATGTTGGGGATTTAATTTTACGGTGTCACAAAAATAAATTGCCAATTCTACAAATTTTTATTGTATAAAATGTTTACATTTACTTCCTTTCTTTAAAATATATAAGTTACAATATTCATTTTATTTCAATAATTTTATTTTAGCTTGAACTTTCTAACTTTAGTCAATAGCTTAATTTATAGAAAGTTTAGGATATTTCGTTTAACTTTTAAAGTCATTATTGTCCAATATTTCTAGTTGTTCCACTTGTATTTTCGGCACTCACGTCAATAACAACTTAAGGTGAGTTAACAATAACGTTTATAATAATAAAAAATAATCATTCCAATCAATTGTGAACATTAAGCATTGAAATTAAACAACAACAATAACTGGTTTATATATTATTAACGTACTTGTGGTTGTTGTTGTTTTTTAATATTGAAACCAAAAAATAATTATTGTTAGTGCTTTACAATTTTGTGGAACCTACACACAACAACGGCGACAAAATACATACATAAATATGTGTTAACCTTGTGCCTTAAAATAAAGCACGGCATTGTGAGAGGGCCCACAACCACCAAAAAATCAGTTAGTAACTGTCTGCCCCCGCCCCCTATAATATGTGTGTGTGTGTTTAGAGTAATTACGTCAAATTAACAATGTTATTAGATGTACATATAGTATACGCCTGCTTAGTACAGTGAACTATTTTTGTCAAAGATGTTAAAGCCATGTTATAGTTCAGAACGTCTTTTTATAGCCTCTATATAAGTACAGCTAAGAGGGCAGACATAACTACACTCATATATACATATGTAAACGCATTAATCTAGCCAAGTACGTGATTCATTAAACTCTGTACCACTTGAAAAATGATCCAACAGATTCTATTTCCTCGAATTAGTTGAAGATTCATTTGGAAGTTTGAGTTTTTGGCCTTACTAAAAATCTGTTTAAATTTAAGCATCAACAAAAAATCTATTTAAATGAATTACAACAAATTGTTACAGCGCAACTTATTTGGGTATTTTTATTTTGTTTTCTGCTTTTTCACTCGCTTCGTGCGTCGTAGCATAAATTTATTTTTTATTATAATTACAGCAAGAAGAAATACTAAAAAATAATAAAACTGAAATGTCATCGAACGTTCAAGTGGGGTAAAGTAAAGAACAAAAAAAAAGAACGTGGAAACTCGAATAACCCAAACCTAAAATCATACGCTACAATTGGGAATTGTGTTTGGGATATTGAAATTTTTCTTTCTCTCTTTTTATTATAGTTTTCTGGATGAATTCAAGTGGCATCGAGCATTGATTTGTATAGTGTTTATTGTTCTAACGTCGCAGTACTCAAATCGGTTCCCATTTCCATTCCCATTGAAGTGGAGTTGTTTTTTTTTCCCCACTCCTCTGTTCCTGCTCCCACTTGATATACCCTTTCATTTCTCTGTTTAAGTACTCGCACATATTTTTAGTATTAACATATGCATTTTGCCTATTTTTTTTATTCATATATAAATATATTACTCGTAACTCGAACAATTTTGTTATAATTTGGACAAAGTCGTCGTCGCAGCTGACGGAAATTGACTCATGGCTGGCGAATTATGCTCCAGGTGTGCATGACACTGGCGCTGCCAACAACAAATTTATTAGAAATTGCTACAAACACACACACACACACACATACAAACGACTTATGCAAACAAATAAACTAATTTCATGACGCACACGCGCGCGCCTGCGCAGTTGGTTCCACTGACGTCGCCGTCGCCGTCGCTGTCGACGTCGTCGTGTGCTACTTACAATTGTAACTAGCTAAAAAAAAATATATAAAAAAAAAACTAAGATTTTTTTTAAAACCAAACGTGCCTTTGTTTACTTCCCAGCTCTAGCCTGGCCTACACCCAAAAAAAAAAAAAACAAATGCTGGAAAAAGCGTCGCGAGTTCAGTGACATTTTTTCTATTTCATTTTTTGTATACTCTTTTTGAGAGTACTATAACTTTACTGTTTTTTGTAACACGACATTAAAGGATACTTCTTGAAATGCAAGGTGATGAATCAAGCGAAATAGGATGAAGATGATAAATAATGATTTTTAAATTTTGATAAAATAAAAAAAAAATTCAGGGTGTTAGTGGACCTTTATGCCTTTTTTTTATAGTGATTATACTAAGATTTAGCTTAAATTGATAACGTTCCCTGAATTTTACTCAATTTTTAATTTTTATTTTAACAGTTGTCTCAAAATAACTTATTTTTGTTTAAAATCTGAAGATAAATAAAGAAAAATTTGGCTTACAATTTTCAGAAACCTACCAAAATAAAAATCGCCCATTAACAATTAATTAAAACTTATATATTTGAATAATAAACTAATATTATTATATACAATTTAATAATTAAATTAAATCGAATTTTCCTACAAATCAGCTGAATTTTCTTTATTATTTCTAACAACAATCTGTACAATTTGTGTGCAAGTGTATTTGCACTTCGTTGGTACACATTGTTGTAATTTCTTTGTTGTTTGTCGTTGTTCTTGTATTTCGTTGTTGTCTGTGACAATTGTTGAGGCATCGACTGTAAGTTGAACTGCGCATGCGTAGGTACAACTTACTAAATTATTGGGTTGTGTTTCATTAGTCAGCCCACAAGGCGTCGCTTGGAGGGGATTTGGATACGGAATCGGAATGGGAATCGGCCTGGGATTTGGGTACGGTTGCAGCTGGCAGAAAATATAAAAAGATACTTGAAGTGTGTGTGTGTGTGTGTGTTGGCCAAGTGTGCGCATACTTTTCAATCAGACTGTTTGCAGTGTTGTTTCTGTGGTGTCTCTGTGACAGCTGCAGAGATATCGGAAAGCCAAATGGATTACCTATGCTATATATGCGACTATATACATATGTCTGTCTGTCTGTCTAACTGACTGACTGACTGACTGACTATCGCCATCTCAATCGGCCTGAAAACAAATGGAGCAGCTCGCATTTGAATAGTCATTATGTGGTTAAGAGTTGTATTCGTTTTTTTGTATTCTTATTCGTACACTCATATCTTTATATTCATTGTACTTATGCGTACTGTCTGTGACTTTCTTTGGCCCGCACACACACCCTAAACATGGCTGACAAGTTCATTACACTGAACAACAATCCAAACACACTCCTCACACACACACACACACACACCATAAGCTATGACTCTGTGCCACAATTCAATGGATTGCCCTCTCCATATATGGCCAATGTCGATTGCTATTATTGTTTTACGAGCATACAAAGTCGTAGTAGGAGTACAAATAGTAGTAGAAATAGTAGCTGTAGAGGGGAGTGTAGGGCGTGTGAGGATACCAAATGTAATATACAGTCATAACTAATTCGAAAGTCATCCGTAATTGATTTGTCTTGGACTTAATTCATTCTAATGAGCTATTAAATCAATCAACTGAAACATAGCAAATAATAATATTAAAACTGCTTGGAAATTGTAAGAAAATTAATAAATTAAATTATAAATTCGAAAATAATAAATTAAAATAAATTTTAGTTAGTAAAATGTCTATTTATCGAAAGTATTTTATTCAATAAAAAAAATTTACTAAGTTTCTAAAATATGGAAAGCCGAATTTCAACGTATCAGGGTGAAATACGGATAATTTTTTACTGCGTATACTAACAAAATTCTTATAAGTTTAAAACTTTCGCTAAATATATTAATTTTTTTTTGACTTAAGTCTCCAGCTTACATTTTTGGTTGTTATCTAGTTTTGAGTTAGTTTCATTGTTGGAAAGTTGGCAGGCTCATTGTCAGTTCCACCCACACAACATTACTCATTTCAGTTAACTCACCCTCCTCCTCACTCCCTTAATGTCTTTCTTGGCCAACTCTAAAGCAGTTGCTACCAATTGCTGACTGGCATTTGAACATTTTTCGTAGCTGCCACTTTTGAATTTCTATACAAAAGTTTCTTTAATTGTTTATAACTTGAGTGTGTGAGTGTGTGTGTGTGTGTGTAAGTGCGTTAAGTTGAGATATTTTTTGATGTGGGTTAACATTTCTTTAAGCATTTCACTTGGTCTCCAACTCTTACTCGACAATTCTAAGACCCAAAATCAACAAATTTTCGTTAGTCATTTTGTATCAAAATTCATTTGAATATTGAAACTTATTGTTGTTGCTACAGATACAGATACATTTGGCTGTAACTGTGTGTGTGTGTGTGTGTGTGTATCTAATTTCTTTTTGTAGTACTGTAGCATTTTATAATCGCATCAAGTCATGATTACGCTATGACTTTATGCCTTATACTTTTGCTTCTTAGATTTTAATGTGTGTGCGAGTGTGTGTGTGTGTGTAGCACTTGAAGGCGTTCAAAATAATTTCTGGTTCCATTTAACTTGGACTTAAGCAACGAAAACTGAAACGCTTCAAACGACGAAACTACTTACAAATGAAATAAAAGAAAGCCTCAAATTCTCAAATTCTTCTCCCCTCCTCACAATTCTCTGTTTCTCAGCCATGTGGTTACAGATTTAAGTTATTTTTTTCAACTTATTATTCTTGGTCTTTTTACTTTTATTTTTTTTTTGTTTTTTTTTTTGGCATTAATTGTTCCATGCGCCGAATCTAAGATTGATTGAACGAGTTCAACGAACCTTTTTGGGATACAAACTTTATGTAAATCATAATGATTACTTTAAGAATGCAATCATTAAACGAGCATACGAGAGTAGCAATGTATATTGAATGTATTTAAATTGTGAGCAACCAATAAAACGGTGAATACTCAATACTTTATACTCGATATTCATTTGAATTGGCCAGCCAATGCGGTTAAGATACTATGTCGATTTTTAGCCACGCCCAGTGGCTGCCATGTCATGTCGATCGCAATGCGCAATAATAATTACAAATGATCAGATGTCAATTTTTTTTCTTTTTCGTGGCAATATTTGCTTTTATTTTACAGCCAGCTCCCGAAGCAAGTATCTGTCTCTGTCTCTGTCTCTCCCTTCAGCCTCCCTTTTGGCGTTGTTTTTAAACAAATGAAATTTATTGTTAACGGTTAGTGACCCGAATTACACGTATCGCTTATTTATATCTATCTATACTCGCCAGCGACAAGAGAGCAAACTCTAGAGACAGACGGACAGACAGACCGATCAACATCGTATCGACTGTGTGTTGTATGGAACATTTGAGAGTGTGTGTGTGTGTGAGTGTGAGTGTGTGTGGCATGTATCTTTAAGTAGCATACAAGTCAAGTCAAGACTCGAGACTGAATAACTGACTCAATAACTGACTGACTGACTGACTCTTCGACTGTCTGACTTGCTGCTTAGCTTTAAGCGTTTTAATTGCGCCAAACGCCGCCTACAAAGCGAAGACGCAGCTCAGCTCAGATAATGTATCTTTGTATCTGATCTTAATGTGCAAAGAGCTCACTCTTGCTGTACTTATACATATGCATGTACAGTGTACACATATACGTAACATATACATACAAATATTTATGTCTTTTGCAGATGTGTGTGTGTGCCCAAAGATCGAACAGCTTCAATTAGTTTAGCGCACCAAGTCACAACTCAAACTTTGAGTTACTTTTTCTTGAAGATACTCCAAGGGTTTCGCAACAATATTTATTTCGCACTTAAATAAATTCAGACTTCTTTATAATAAGTTCTGTAACTTATACTGTAGAAAAAAAAGGGGGGAGGGGGCTAGTAAGGAAAATTTGATAATATTTGGATTATAGTCGAAAAATATGAAACTTTTTAAGTGTATAATATTTGAGTGCAGAATTAATTTGGGGGCCAATTTTTGAAGAAAATGGTATTCCGGTTGAAAATCGGTTGAGATTTCACAAAATTATGAGAGTTCAAAGTTTTTGAAAAAATGTCAAGGGGTTAGTAAGGAAAATTTGATAATATTTGGATTATAGTCGAAAAATATGAAACTTTTTAAGTGTATAATATTTGAATGCAGAATTAATTTGGGGGCCAATTTATGAAAAAAATGGTATTCCGCTTGAAAATCGGTTGAGATTTGGCAAAGTTATGAGAGATCAAAATTTTTGGAAAAATTTTAAGGATTTGGTCTGTAAATAATATTTAATATTTTCTACTAGAAAGTAGACTTGCATAATAAGTGGAAAAGTCCCAACATTTTTCCTTAATGTTTCCCTTTTCAAAACAAAACAAAAATTAAATAAAAAAATTTAATTTCAATTTTTCATAGACAGAATAAATGCAAGCATTTAAAGAAGAAATATTTATCATGTTTTAAAACGTCTTAATTCTCTTTTAGTGTATCTATTTAGTCAACTTATCCATTTGAAGGACCTAAACATCTCTCAATAATTTTTATAACTTGCTGAATTGATCGCACACTTTCCCCAATTTAATTATATTTTAAGTAGAAGAAGAAGTAGAAATAGTCGAAGATATTTTCCAATAGATTCTTTGTATCTTTGCCTTGTCTGGAGTTATGCAATTCGTTAATTGAAATGCAAGTTGGGTTTGGTTTTAATGGAAAAGCAGACACGCACATTTCTTAGAGCCTATCACACACACACACACACAGGCATACACATATTAAATACATACATATATACATATATGTATCTGTATCTTTTTTCTTTGCATTGTTGTTGTTGTGCACAATTGCCGCTCACGTTGTTTGGCCCTGTGACAAACATCAATTGTTGTTATTGTTCCGCTTGTTTCTGTGTTTTTCTTTATGACTTTGCACGTACGCATTTTGGCTTTTCCTTTTGCTATTTAAATTTATCAAAACAAAAAAAAAAATAAATAGCGAAAATACAAAAAAGGTGTTTAAATCCCGCTTTGTGTCGAGATTCTAATGCTCAATTCCCATGCAACGTCACATTGTTACGAAATCGTAGCAAATTTTTAAATGCGGCAGCTGCAAAATCCTCAACGGCTTATCAGCCATGTATTTCACAGATATTGTATCTACTTATAAATAAGTAAGTATCTATGTAATACATATGTTCGGTTGGATCTTTAGCAATCGCAAATTATATGTTGATTTAGGCGTGCTTTTTTTATGGCTTATCAGGCGGCTAAAAGCCAAAGAGAAATTAATTTAAATGCGCGCCTCAAATGGCATAAAATACAAATTGTTTAATTATGACCAACAACAACGACAATAGCAAAACAAATGTGCTAACTAATTCTAGGCAATTGCCCTGAACTGATAAACAACAACAGCAACAACAAAAAAAGCTTAAAACAAACGCGCCCCTTTGGCAAAGTGACGCCTGCTATTGTTTTAATATTTATCATGTCTTCTGTTATACCCTTCTTCGGGTACTTCAGCACCTACGTTCCGCTTGGGTAGCTCCACTTAGTTGAATTTAATTAGCACAAATATGCCATAAACTGGGCTGTCATTACACAATTTCTCATTTATAATTCTAAAATTGCTTAAGCTTTAATTTTAGGCAAATTGTCAGCTTGTTTTTGGATTGTATCGCAGTTTAACTAATGCTCAAAGTTTCACTTATATAGTTTTGAAATGAAGTAAGGGAAAAATATCTTTTGAAAATTTATAATAATTTGTAAGCATAGTAAAATAATTACAAAATCATGCTCAAAAATACAAGCTTCATACAGTTCGGATAAATTTTTAAAAAAGTTTTGAAAGTTTGTCATTTAAAGAGATTTCTTCGTTTATAGTTCAACAAGAGTATCTAGGTTTCTGCTGCGGATGTGTTGCAATTGCATTAAATACATATAAAAAAGGTTTAAATTTTAATTAGCCACAAGAATCAATGCAAACGACTTGTTAAATAAATTTACACAAGTCTTATTCTTTTATGGGAGAGTGTACTCGTATATGTACTACCTACATAGGTGTAGTCATATCTAGATCTTGGCATGTTATACAATAATTGTGTCGCTTATCGAACTAAATAAATATTAAATTGTAATTAAAGTCATGCGAGTGATTTTCGGTATTTCATTTGTTGTCAACAAATAAAGTATCAACTTTGAATCGTGGTAATTGTGTTTATCTATAAGACAGTTGGCAATAAAAAAAAAAAAGGTGGAGGCCCAAGTCATAAGTAAGTAAATAATGGACAAATAAGTCGAAAAGACTTTCCTAGCATTAGGTCAACGGAAATTTAATTGCTAATTGCATCGTCTATAAATGTGGGGAAGGCTTTAAACTCGACTAAACTAAGTAAGGCAGACAGCCAGGTGATAGATAGCCTTAATTAAGTTGTCATTACATAAACACAATATGACACATTAAAAACAAGAACAAATGTTGGCTCGTGATTCGACAGTAGCTGAGAAAAAAATTGTTGGCCCGATTTTATTTGATTCTAGATTCTGAATTCTTGATTCCTTTCCAGGCTGACTGACACACGGCATTGGCGCGCTCCGTTGAACTGGAAATTCATATTCAAAATAGTTATATCAAAACCAATAAAACCAACAGCAACAGCAACAACATATTTTAAACAACATGCAACAAATTGCGCGAGTTTTTTGGGACACACAGCTTGCAACATTTTTGTGGTGCACACCTGGAGAGACACACACACACACAGAGACAGAGACAGCAACACAGAGAGTATCTAGAATCTAGCCACAGTTATTGGGCTGCCTGGCAACAACAATGCCACAAGGCAACAAGGGGCAACAAATCTGCAGATACCAAAAACTTAGCTGACAACTGGGCAACTGGGCAACCCGACAACTGCCAACTTCCAACTACCAACTGCCAAACAGCAGCCAACGTCGACGCCTACGTCGACTGCGTTGTGCGCTGCTTGCGTCAACGTCTGCGTCTGCGCCTTGAGTTTCTCTCCATCCACGTGCCGCTGTCTTGTTGTCTGCTCCCTTTTGCTCTACTTCGCATTTCTGCTCCTTTAGTTTTTGATACCCTAACCACCTTTTAAAGTTAGCAAATATTGCATTTTATTGCAGGACCTTTTTTAAGAATGGCTTAAAAATCTTTAGTTTACATTTTAATTTATCAAGTTGATAACTTGAAGATAAATTTATATTTAAGACTAGATTAAATTTGAGCAAATAGCTTGCAGAGATGATGTACGGAAATTAAGGGTATTCCACAAATATCTATTAATTTTTATTTATAAAACAGACGAAATTTTTTGCGTACTTTGCAAAAATTGGCTACCATTTATTTATTTAAAATTTCAACAATAAATATATTATTATAATATTAATTATAATATTGCGCATTTCACACAATAAATAAATGCCCTACAAATACAATTTATGACTTCTTATTAAATTGAAAAATACATTTTACGCAATAAATTTCAGATTTTATCAAATTTGTCAAATGAATTCTTTGATATTTCTTCCACGAATACCGACAATTTAATTTGCGTTGCTTTTAAGTTGCTGGAGATTTGCAGAATATGCCTGATAATACGCCGATTCAACAAAAATTCCTAGTATGGAAATATATTTAGTCATAACAACAAGTTTATACAGAATCTGACAGATGTAATTAATGGATATTGGAATTGAATGGACTTTGTAATACCTTAAATAAAACATATAGTAAAGCATTTCTGAACACTATTTATAACTGTTGTTAATCACTAATATTAATAAAATTAAAAAAAAAACGATTACAAATGAAATAAGAAAGCAATTAAATTCAATTCAATTTTTATATCTCAGGAAAGTTTGTAGATTATTGTATTATCTGTGCTAGCAGAGAGTTTATTTCTGCAATTTCAATACTGCAGTTCGAGTATTTTGTAGTCGTGCAACTTGCAACAGATTTGTGTTAATTTCGGTTTGGCAGTGTTCGGTTTTTAGCCCTCTCCCAGATATTATGCGCAAGTGTGACGCATGAATCATAGCAATTTATTTTGCTAGTTGTTGTTATTGCTCTTGTTGTTGTTGTTATTTCTGTGCCATTTGCTCTGAAAGTCATGCGCTTTAAATTTTAATAAATTAATATTTTTTGCTTTTGTTGCTTTTAGTTGAATTGGCGCATTGGGTGGGTGACTGATCAGGGGCAATATTTTCAATGCCTTTTACGATAATTGTACTGTAGAATTCTCAATTCTAATATGCATTTATTCTAAATTGTTAATGCCCAAAAAATTTAAATTTAAACTATTGCTAGTAAAAGCGAAATGAAACGAAAACGCATTCAAAGTAAATAAATAGTTAAGGGGGAATTTGTTACCTAATCGAATACCCAAATCAACTGTCAAACGCTAAATTAGTGGAAGAGTTGAGATGGAATATGTATCTGTATCTATATATGTGAACCTACATAGATTGGGTGTGTTTTTTTTACTAAGTCAATGCCAAATTTTGTGAGAGCTGAAGCAAAAAAAGCTGAGCAAGAATTGAATTCAGCTTAAAAAATGCTGACGACATTTTTAATCCTAAAATTGAGACTAAAACGTTTCAAAAAATCAAAAATAATAACAAAACAAAAAGGAAACGAATACAAGGAGAAACAACGAAAAGAAACGCAGATTTCAAATTTCAGATTTATGTGCAGTTCTCAAGGTGGGGGAGTTGCTTTAGCAGATCTGACGAAATACTTCAAATATATTTACCTGGGAAGAGTTCGTGCGATCGCAACGTCGAGGCATATTAAAGATTCCCCCTTAATACTATGACCAAAAAAAAAAGAAAAACTGTAACTGAAATCGTATGTGAATGTACAATCAAGATTAGGTTTTAATAATTCAAAGTGAGTCGCAGTCGAGGGATTAGCTGAGAAACGAGTCTAATGTACAGACCGACGACTTGAAGTAAAAACAGAAATCATGTTACTTTTTGACAAATTCGAAAGAAATTAAACGCACTCAATGCCAGGGGTTAGGGGAATATAGGGTGTGTAGAGAGCAAGAGAGAGAGAGAGAGAGAGAAAGAGAGATATGAAAGGAAGTGGCAATGCGCACGCGGCTCGTAGCGCTATTAAAATACAGAACACACCCAAAAATATTTTAACGACAGTCAAAGAAACAAAAACAAAAGACAAAAAGAAATAAAGAGACGAAGAGACCGTATCAAAGTTTTTGTTGTAGCTAGTTGGGACTCGCATCGAATCCGATGGATGTCTGGATGATGATGACAATCAAGATGATGATGATGATGACAATGATGATGATGATGACGATGACAAAAGGCAGGGTGACAGCGCGCGATTTATGCTCGAAATTGTACGCGTTGATGCATAAGTTATGCCACAAAAAACAAAGAAAAAAAGAAGTATCTTATGGATGCATTCATGGGAAGACACTTTAATAACGTACTTATTTATTCACTGCTCATTCCAAATATTAAATGATGACATTAGTCAAATTATAAACCAGTTTCTGCACGCCTTGCGAAATATTTTATATCACGTTTTTTTAGGTATTCTAAATAAAATATGGGAGGCAGTTTTCTTTAAAAGTATTTTCTTAAAAAACGTTTTCTACATTTAATTAAAATACTTATTTAATTACAATATGTACTTGTTTAAAACATAGCTTTAAAGACTTCTAAGGATTTCGCTTTAAAACAAATTTATCTGTCCTTGCAGCTGTCATCATTTCAATAACTGGTTATATGATTTTATTTTTTGGCTCGGCTTACAAAGACGACATCAAAAGGAGACAACAATACGCAGTTGTTGAAAATTCACACACAGACAGAGACATAGAGATATTAAAAGAGTGAGAGAGAGAGAGAGATGCAACTATAAAATGTTAATCCTATTTTATTAAGTGCACGCAGACATTTCGAATCAAAGGAATGAAATGAAATACAACCCCTACTTTATAGCATGGCCAGCTGACTAACTGGATTCCACAATATGTCGCATATATACATAAATATATTTTATTATGATCCTAAAGTCTGACTGACATTGAATGCAATGCAAAATATTTCATATTAATTGGCCAGTCAGGGTGAGAAAATCTACAGATTGTCTTTTGTATTAATGTGTGTATAAATTATGGCATTTGGGATGCGAAACAAGAGAATTAAGGCAGTTATATCTAAAAATATTCTTGGAATTTAAAAACATTAATTTCCTACAATGCAAATCAATTTTTTTTAAATATACCTTGAAAATATAATTAATATTGCAATGACAGAAAAATTAAATAAACAAATTGCTATTTGAAAGAGGATATGTTTTATCTATAAAAATGAGGACCTAGTAAAGTGATTTACATAAATATAATTAATAAAAATTGGTGTGAAAAATTAACATTTATGATGAAAAGTTTAGAATGTTTAAATGTATTTATTTAGAAGTTTTATTGTTAAATTTTAATTAGGAGATATTTCAGAGTTTTAACAGAACTTCGATACTATTAACTTGAAAAATATCTTTCAGTGAGAATAAGTCTCAATTTAATTTCTTTAACAAATTATTATTATATCATTTGAAATAAATTAATATCTGAATATATTTTTTTGGTTTTTGGAGTATTTGATTAATAGTTCTACTTGACTGCACATTCTGATTTGTCAAATCTTTGTGGTATGCGGCTCAAATACTGCTCTTTCTCTGTCTCTTCGTTTCTCTTTCACTGTCTTTTGTCTCTCTTTTGGCTTGGGCATTCTCTGTGTTTGCCTTTTGGCGTCTTGTTCGCGCCCAAGTGCCGACAAGTTGGGGCGTTACCAGAGCACCCAACAGCTACCTGATGCGGGGGATCTGTGAGTTGTTGTTGTTTTTTTATTTTGTATAATTTATGATCAAATCAGAAACCAAAAAGAGACATGCTAAGCAATTGCGAAAGCAACAGAGTTGTATTTATAACTAGCAGATACCATGTAACAAAAACAAACACACTTATTTCTATCTTTATTTAACAGCAAACCATGTTTACAGGGTATTAACATTTATTTTACTATTATTACAAATAATTGTAAGTGAGCATAAATGCATTTTCATTTCTATTTTGTGACTAATTGCATTTGAATTGTCGTCAATCACTTTGCATGTTGCACATAAATAAATTAATAGGCATTTTTAAATGTTTCTAAAAAAAAAAGGGGGAATTTTTGGGACCCGCATCTGTGGCCAACTGTCGGCCAAGCGGCACATGAAAAGTAAACATTAGAACGCACACACACACACGAATGTACAAATATATATATTTGTAGTTAATGTGGAAAAACACAACCCCAAATATCAAATAAAATGCGACTAAAGTGGCAACAGGAGCGGGTTAAGCGGCGATCAATTGCCAATTGTCATTTGTGGGCCGCGGGTGCCCGTAGTTTGTAGTTTGTAGATCGTAGTTAGTTGTTGAGTCCCATATGTTTACTAATTAATTCATTGCTTAATTGTTGCTTTTATCAAATACAAATACGCGTCGCAAGCGAGATAGAGACAGAGCAAAAAAAAAAAGAAAGAGAGAGAGATTGCAAGTTTTAGTTGCGCCTTGAAAGAAATTTTCATTTCATAGTCGCTCATTGAAAATAATTAAAATTAATTAAGCCATTTTGTGCTGCCTGCCTGCTGCATTGGCTAACTGCTTGCCACTTCCCCCACTCCTTCTCCCTTCCCCATACCCGTTTCGTATCTATAAATTTAAATCGTCTTTAATTGAAGCGACTTTTGGGTGACGCTGACTTTTTGTAGAAATTTTGATGTCAGATAGTTTATTATGTATTTGTTGTTGTTGTTTTGCGCAATGTTTTAATTAATATTTAATTACATGGGCTTAAACTGACTGATTTGTTTAAAATTATTTTATTGAGCGGCTTTATCAAATAAAAAAAAAAAGGAGAAAAATGAAGAAAATATGTAGAAAAACACGTGCAATGATTGATTGCCAGTTAATATTATTATTATTGTATGTAGTTGTTGTTGTTGTTTATGGAACTCAACTTGGTATTTGGTTCTTTGTTGTCTGTGTCAAAAAGAAAAATAAAAGAGAGGGAGAGAAAAACGGATAAAAAGGATGCCAATAGATAAAATGCATGCAGTGACTCATGAATGACTGACTGACGGACTGACTGATGGACTGACTGACACACATTGTCTATTGGCCAGTCTCACATTTCTTTACAATTTACATTTTTTCACATTTAATTCGTTTTTCTCGCTCTTGAAGTTGTCGGAAAATCAACAATTTTGAGTGATGGAACGAATTTGCATTCGACATTTTATGAGACAGAGACAGACAGAGAGAGATAGACATAGAGGGAGAGGGAGAGGAAGAAAGCGTGTGGGAGGAGGTGATGAGCATGCCACAAATTTTGTTGTGGTTTTCTATCGTGCTACAACTAATTCTGTTAATTACCATACTAAAAACACAATCAAATTACGGCTGCTTTATAAAATGCAAAACGCATTCTTAAATCATCAGTTGATTCATACAGAAATATGCAATTATTTGACATTGTAATGATCATAAAATTTAATGTCTTTATCATCTAATTGTGAATCTTTTGCACATTGTTGAATAAAGTAGAAAAATATAAATATTAATATAATTCTAGCCATTTTCTAGGCAATGTTCTCCATTTTATAATGCTGATTTTGATTCAGAATCAAAGATATTCCATTTAGGTATAATTATATTTCTACTCTAAGATGGTCAAGATGACAAATCCGCAGAGATACAAAGACACATAGATTCAAAGAAATGTCGAGCAAACAGAGATTTATGTGTATTCAGATCAGAAGCCAATATGAATACATATTCATATGGCAATAACATATTCGTATTTATTTTTAATGTGCAATATGTCTTTCTCTCTTTTCTCTATCTTATTTCTCACTCAATTGGATGTGTGTGTGTGTGTGTTTGTGTGTGTGTTTGTGACTACTTAATTTCCAAGTGCCATAAAAATGTGTTCGATTGCGATCATTTTAAATGAATATCAAGAGAATCGAGTATTGAGAATCGGGAATTGAAAGCCCAGCGTATTTGGTGTTGAAAACTAAGTTGGCTTATTTATTGTGGACATGCTTATAAATATTTAAAAAGCCTCAAATGAAATAAACAATTAGTATATTTATTGACACATCCACAAACAAAAATTGACTAACTCATACAACAGTCATACATACATATATATAAAATATAATTATATCTATAGATTTATTGAGGAAGTATTTATGTATATGTGCATAGATCAGACTTAAAGTGTTCATGTTGAAAGGTATTCGTATTATTCAATTTATTTGTTGTGACTTTGGATCCCTTTACACACATATTTGTGGTATGAATCAATAGGGTGTCATAGCAAAAAATAAAAATTAAAAGAATAACTTGCATATTTGTCAGATTACAACGTTTTTCGCATAGAATTCTTAATCGGTTTAAGCAACTCTTTGTTATAGTTGTTAATTTCTTTATGCTGAGCAAATTGTGCATTTATTTATAGCGCTGCAGCAACAAACATATGTTAAATATGGCAATTAATAAATAAAATGCGTCTATTTCAGTTCCCCCATCCCCCCTTTAACCCTTCCCACAATCTAGCCAACTTTGAGTGGTCGTTGATTTAAAACATACATTGCGGCCTTTAAATAGTGGCGCATTTTTGTCGAATCCGTAGAAACATCAGCCACATTTCGTTTCCTTTTAATGAAAACAAATTCAATCAAATTGAGAAAGGGGGAGAGGAAATTTTTCGAGGGGGTCAGAAATACCTCAAAAACAAATCGAATAACGAAAACTTGAAAGAAGAGCGGCAACGGGAATTATGAATTTTGGGCATGAGTATGAGTGATATTCATATTCAGATTCTGATTCCGAGTGTACTCGTAAATAGTATGTGTATAAGTAGAGAGAAAAAAAAACAAGAATTATGATTTGTGTAAATTTTGGCTGCGTTGTGATTAAGCACTTTAAGTGTAATTTGGTGCTGTAGTTGCCCTACACTTGGTAGGGAGGGTACAACACACACACACACACACATATCCACAAACACACACACACACACATACACATATACTATAAATAAACCACAAGCAGATGATGTTGCCTAAACCATAACTAAAATCTTTATAGCTAAAGATACAATATTTGTAAGATCTTTGCTGTCGACCGGCTGCTGTAATTCCTATAACGAATCCTATTCCTATTACAATTTCTATTCATATTCATATTCACACACAGCCCAACAACTGCGGCGGCTGTTTAAAGTCAATTTTTGAATAATTATGAATCGTTTTTCAGTTGTTTTGCTTGTTTCGCTTTGCGTTGTTCTCTAATTATAACAACATCATAATCATACAATAATAATTTCTTATGAGTTTTTCATTTTGGCCTCTTGCCTCTTCGTTAATTCTTAATGTGCCAAATATATTTCTATCTAGTATTTCTATTGAGCTAAAATTGCAAATATTTGTCCAACACACACACACACACACACTCTCAGTATGCAATTGGCGCAGAAAGATTTATAATAAAGTTCGAAAATGATATATTGAAATGGGTTTGGAAAAAAATGCGATTTGTAAAATCTATGTCACAAGTGATAAATGATATCAAAAATAAGTTGAAATACATTTTGTAAAATAAAATTATGCCTAATTTAGCAATTTTATAAAAAAAAAAGTTAAAGCAAGAGTTCTTTAGATGTCACCCTATTTTATAAGAATAATGAGAGGAATGTATATTACATTTCGAAGGTGATATATTGTAATTGGTTTTAATAAAAGGATAGAAAAAAAACCAAGAGATATTACGCGAATTGTAAAATCTATGCTACAAGTGATAAATGATTTAAAAAATTAGTGGTAATACATTATATATAATTAAATTATGATAAACTTGGCAATTTTTGAGTAAAACATATTGTAAAATTTAGTTACTTAAGTCTTGATGGCAAATTTAGCTATTTTAAAAGCGGAAGTTCTTTAGACGTCACTTGCACTTTATTTAATAATAATAATAATAATGATTGAGATTCTTAATACACATATGATGTATGTATGTATGGAAAGTCAAATCACAGCTACCATCTATGGTTGAAGCTTAATCAAAATCGCCGGAAATTATAAGATGCCAATAATAAAAATTAATATGCAAGAGATTAAAACGATTTATATGTACGCCATGGCGTTGAATGCGTGCGACTGCGCCATAAAATTGTTTATAATATAGCACTACTATAAACATACAAATATACATATATAAAGAGAGTGAGAGAGACAGACTGAAAGTAATACATATACTTTGGCTTGTTCAGTTAACACTTTGGTTTTAATGACTAAGACTAAGGAGCGCCCAGAGTGTGCTACAAAAAATTATTTTGTCAATAAAATAGAAATTAGCGACGCTGAATCACAAAATTCTAGTTAGCCAGATAGCAATATATATGTACAGACTTGAAATTAAACTTAAATGTTTGTATTTTTTAGCTATGAATTAAAATTGATTTTGTGATAGTTAAATTGTTAATTTTACAGATACAATATATTCCATATTGCTTAATTTTTGTCAAATTTTTGTCTTATTTACCATTTCGATTGCTTGATTAATCCACGTTTATAATCCCAGCAAGAAATTTTATTGCAAGTGTTTATTATTAGATATTTAGGTATTCTTTTTTTAATATTTCTTCACTTTTAGCACATATTTAAAATGTTTGCACGTTGTAGTTGCAAATTGAATTTGATTTCACGTTGTTTTTATTTTATATTTTTGTACTTTTGCTCTTTAAACACTTTTTCAAATTGTCTGTTCGTTTCGCGCGTGCCGCGTAATAAGCGATAAAGTTTTGTATTAATTACAATTACAATAACCGATATCTATCGCAAACGTCACGGATAATAAGTATACTTGTATTATCTGGATAACATCAATTAGAGTTTGTAGTAAAGCCGAAGCCGGAATGACGCTGCGCGCGTTCGTGTTCGCACTGCTGCACGTTTAGTCAATGACTAAAGGGCGGGCAATTCAAAATTTTTTAAAATTCATCAACGCAGCTGGCAGCGACTGCGACGGCAACAGCAACGCCAACGTCGCAACGTCAACGCTAGCGTCGACAGCAGCAAACACACAACAAAAACCAAAAACTAATAAAATCAATTACAAACGCACACAAACACAGTCACAGTCGCACACAAACGTTGCCGAAGACGTCGAAACGAAACGAAGCAAAGAGCACGAACAAAAGCCGACGATGCGACGTGCTATACCCGAAGTTCTTGTTCTCTGGAACAACAACAAAAACATATGTAACAGCAGCAGCAGCGACAGTGGCAGAAAAGGAAACGGAGCATGGAACTAGAGCTGAGAGCGTGCCTCGTGCTCTCTTACTTTATGTGAGTGTTTGTGTACATTTTTAGTTGAGCATAATTACTTCAGCTGCAATTTGGGATGAGCTGGTGTTACATTTTTAAAGCACGAATGACAGATAAAAATATTGTGGGTAATTGGGACCCGATATATCGAAAGGTACAATTGGTATGCTGTACGCTCATCTCTAAAGGGAACACACAGAGAAACCACAAAGAGAACGTTTTGGCAAACGCAAAGATACTCTTTTGCTGCTGTGAGAGCTCTCTTGGCCGTTTGAATGTGGGCCAAAAGTAACGACAACAGCGGCAATTGTTTGGCTTGGACCCATTGAACGTAGTACTTTTTGTACTGCCGACACGTCGCTTGGTCCGCTGCCAACAATTGCCGCTCTTTCGCTCTCTTCGGTGTGTATGTTTGCTCACTGCGCTCTCGCAGGCGCTGAGTTATGACGTTTGTTTGTGTGTGTGGGTGAACTCTTGTATTGCTTGCCAAATGAGCCAAGCAAAACAAAAAGGCAAAAATATACATTTGTATATATGTAGCAGGCGTTGCACCAACAGCAAAGCTGTCTCCCGTTGCTCCCCCGCCCACACACTTACACACCAGCATTCACAAGAGAAATATGCAAACAATTTTTGCATTTATGGCACGGCAAATGACGTTTGCTCTGTTGCTCTTGAAACGTTAAGAATTTAGTGCTGATCTCGTTTTACATTATTTACTTGTGGGAATAGATTTATAAAATCACAGCTGCCTCATTGCGTATTTTATGTGTATGTATGTAGCATAAATCTGGGCGTTTTAGAGTACGCTTCAGAACTCATTGACACCCCTTGAATTTGTTTCCTTATTCAGTATCCTAAAATATAATCGCTGCTACAAAATATTCTCTTTTTTATAAAACTCACATTTCAATTGTGAAGCCGTTGAGTAACCCTCATAAAGCGAACCGTTATTTGCTACAGCAATCCATAATTACACAAAAGTCTAACATATATCGCATTTAAGCCGCAGCGCAGCGCATAAATTGCAATTAATCAAGTGCAAGCCAATGCCGTTAACTCTCCTTCCCTTTCCAAACACCCTGTGAATCGAAGTAGCAGCAGCAGCAACATTGGCAGTGGCAGTGGCAGCAACCCTCCTTAGTTCAACCCAACAACAATAATAGCAGCAACAACGACAACGTGAACAAGTAAGAAAACTTTAGTCAAGAGTGATCGACTACAAGATACCCTAGTCCAGTCCCCTAGGTACTTTAATAGTTATCATATGTGCCAAATCTTAAGTTTATAGCTTTAAAAATTACCCTGTTATAAGCTTTCGATTCTTAGATACTAATAATGTGAATAATCTTAACTCTTGCTATAAAATTGCTCCAGTTATTCTCATATTTTTTTTCAATTTGAGGGCAAAATTGGTATCTCATTTTATCCATTCATAACACTTTAAACTTAAACTTTAACTTGCATTTTCTTCAGTTTAAATTCAAATTGTTTAAAATTAAATTTAGTTGTTAGCTTTGCAGCCTTATTTTTTATTTGTCTTTAAACTCAAATTAGTTGATAAAATAAATAATAAAAAAAAATACTTGGCTATCATTGACTATAACATACTTTTGTACAAATTCATTATGCCCTTCTTGGCAGATTTGCAATGGACTCAGGGTATCAAAAAGTTCAACTGCTGCTTTGAGCTCAAAACAACAATTACAACTGATGTTCTCTCACTCCTGCACTTGCACTTACTGTCTCGCTCTCGCTCCTGATCCCTCTCTCACTCAGACTCTCACTCTCACTCACACTCGCATACGCATAACGAGAGCTACTAAAAATGTAATCATTATGCTTTATCGTAATAATCAGCAGCCGCAGCGCAGTCAGGGCAACTTTTGCCCAACAGTCAGCAGACGGCGCTCACTTGTACACAAACACATACACATACAAACATAAGTACTACTACATTCTAGCATAACAAACAGGCAAACAAACAAAACTAAATTACAACAATTCCAAAAATTTATAATTGTGCTGCGCACACAGTTAGAAAATCTCAAACTACCACCAGCAAAGAGCAGCAGCAGCAATCGTAGACACCCCTTCCACCTCTCAATACTTTTTGCTCTCTCCTTGCCCCACACCCCGCACCCCACTGCCCACAACCCACTCCACAGCACTCACATTTACAAACTCATTCTCAAGCTCATACTTCGGCCCTCAATCATCGTCCTCATCATCATCCTTTTTGGTTTTGCCTTCTTGCCTTACAATTCGCCATGCTGCCGCTGTCGCAGCCGCTGCCGCAGTCGCTGCCCGCAGTCGTCGCAACTAGCACACACACACACAAAAAAAAGGCAGTTAAGTTAAAATGTACTTAGAGTTTAAGCGTAACCCCGAAATCCCGACCGAACCCAAACGAGATTGTGTGTTTTAAGCGTTTTAGTTGCCCGCTTTGCACCCCTCGGCAAACGCTGGCAGCGACGACGACGACAACGGCGACTGAGATGTCGCGTCGCTGCTGCTGCTGCTCAACTTTGTCAGCAACAAAAACAACTACAACAAGCAGCAGCAGAAGAAGGCAGTCAGTCAGCCATCTTGTGCGGCGTTATTAAATTTTATACAAATACTAAAAATGAAATCAAAATTTTCTTATTACAATGACTATTTTCTCTCTTGAACAGCTGTGTGCGCTCTGCCCGCCCGACCAGCGACCGACAATTGTGGAAGGGTACACTCGGAAAAAATCAAGATTTTCGTAATCAAACAAGTACAAACGATTTAAAAAGCTGACTTAGTTCGTAATTCTTAAAACTTAGTAGAAAAATCTTATATCGTGTTCATAATTTAAATCTGTAAAGTATTGAAACATAATAGGTAAAGTACATAAAAATCCTATACTAATTCCAAAATGTACTTGTTTTTAATACAAAACATTGTCATACTCAATATCATTCAATTTTGTAATAAGCCATTTTAAGATATCTTCAACTAGTTAAAAAAAAACCATCATGAAATTTTAAAAAATACCTTTTTTTATCAAAGCATATTTTTTTTTTTTTGAGTGTATAAGAGAGTTTGACTTGCTATCAGTGCAAAAGAGATAGGTAGATTGGGAAGGAGTCCCTTTTGCTCTTGCTCCTGCTTCGACTTCCACTCATTCTCCTTACTTTGCTGTCTACGCTGTAAGTATGTTTGTCGAAATGAATTGTACTTATGCCATACTTATCGAGACTGCATTGTAAGGGATCCAACAAAGTTTTTTGGGTGTTGGCCCTTAAAAAATGTTGGGTTGATTTCGTTTCGTTTCAATTTCCACTGCGATTGAAAGTCCTGCAAAAATATTTTCCGCATTTCCAAAAGCTATTCAAAAATTTCTATGGCCATAAATTCAATTATCAAATGTTGTAATTGTTGTTTTTAGTAGACTGAACACGTTCTTTACACTCACTTCCTGCACGTCAAAACAACTAAATAAATGAATTCCCATTAAAATTGATTTTACCTGTTTTAGATAAGCAACTCGTACCTTTATCTCGTATCTATCGATATTTACCAGCGACTACCTGAAAAACATACTTAAAATTTAAATTAAACATCAGTGGAAGGAAAAGGTACAAGAGAAGTGCCTAAACAAATTCTGATAAGCACCGTGCAGATAGTCCACAGGACAAGTGATGAATAATACCAATCACGTACTCAAGTCTAAGTCTCTCTCTCAAGGTTTCGGGCCACCTTCATCGTCATCGTCATCGCTCAGCCTAATCAAAAGAGCATTGTAAACTAAGCCAAGACAAGACAAGAGAATGAAAGAGAATACATCAAACGAATTCTAAAGGATCATAATGCGAGATTGTAAGTAAGAAAGAGAGAGTAAAATATACAAATACATAACATTAAATCTGACAAACTAATGCAATACCCTACATTCAGTTAGAAAAGTGAAGTCTTTAGGAAACAGATTTTTTTATCAGAATATCAGAATATAGAAAACTACTGTTCTATAACACATAGAAATTTTAAGAGCTAATAAGTAGTAAGCTAAAACTTCACTTAAGTAATAGAAAATTCAATCGGATGGTAAAATTTCGGACATTGTGGAAATCTAGTAGCTAAGCATTGTCTTGATATATCTAATATATTGATTACTCTAGAATTGGAATATTTAATTGCAATATAACTGCAGAATATAGCATTGAATATTCATCATACCCGGCTTTTAAATTTTATTGGGTATAAAACAGCTTAGTGCTGTGTCCGGCCGTATGGAAAATGCGTAATCTCACACCAACGCCGCAGACAAGAACAACAAATTAAGTGCCAATGCAAGGCACACACACCTAGGTATACAAATATCAATCTATAGGTATGTCTATCTATGAAATGAAACATTTTTCATGCGCAAGCGCAAAAGACTGAAAAGAGAAAGACGAGAGACGAAACCAAAAGACAGGCGGACAATTAGTTCAGACAGGCTTCCATCTCGTTTCGTTTCGTTGCTTGGTCTTGTGTTAAAAGGTCAGCATTGCGGCTAAGAGTAAACTCGTATATAACTCGTAGATATATGCCAAGACATGTCAGGGTTCCATCCAGTGACGGACCTTGTTCTTTGATAGCGTTGATCTATTGTGTGTGCATTGCTTTTCTACATTTTACATTTTATACGCATGCTTCTCTTTCTATCTTTCCTTTCATTATTCTTATTTTTTTTTTCTTCCTTTCTTTTCTTCTCAATCTTTTTTAGTGCCCAACAACGACTAGGTTCGTCAAAATGATTGATTTGTAGGTGATGAATTACAACAACAACAGCCGTTTCAGTCTAAGCCTGGGTTAGTTAAGAGCATACATATCTTTTACTATACTTTGTATAAATGTATATGTATACGTGTGTGTGTCTGTGAAAAAGGTACGACATAGTGAGGATTAAATACGAAATTCCATTTAAAAATCTTTCATTGTTCGCTTATTGCTCTTTTTAGGGGTGCAGCTTACAGTGAGTACGAGTATGTATAGAATTTTTACAGATAAACTGATATCGAAGCTGGAAAATTAATTATCGTAGTTGAGAATAGAACAGCATTAAAAGTCATCTGTGTGAGATTCCGAAGGGTGGATGCATTTATTGCTACATAGTAGGTACAGTTTACAAATTCACAAAGCACAAAAGTGTGTGAAAAAAGCAAACAATTTATAGTTATATCCAAAAATATATAAAAAGTATTGTCTAAACTAAAATTTAGAAGAGTAAATGTAAACCAAAAAGTATGCTAACATGTAGTTCTTAAATAAAGATCCAGTAAACATGTTAGTTAAAATATTGAAAAGTATATAAAAATAAATTTTTTCATAAGCATCTAACTTTTCTTACTGGGAGAGGGACCTGGGAGATGGCCTGGGAGAGGGACTGGGAGCGGGGCTTGGGAGAGAACCGGGAGCGGGGCATGGGAGGGGGACTGTGAGCGGGGCCTGGGAGAGGGACTGTGAGCGGGGACTGTGAGAGGGACTGGGAGAGGGGACTGGGAGAGGGACTGGAAGAGGGGACTGGGAGCGGGGCCTGGGAGAGGGACTGGGAGCGGGGCCTGGGAGAGGGGCATGGGAGGGGGACTGGGAGAGGGACTGGGAGAGGGACTGGGAGAGGGACTGGGAGAGGGACTGGGAGCGGGGCCTGGGAGAGGGACTGGGAGCGGGGCTTGGGAGAGAACCGGGAGCGGGGACTGGGAGCGGGGCCTGGGAGAGGGACTGTGAGCGGGGACTGGGAGAGGGACCTAGGAGAGGGACTGGGAGCGGGACTGGGAGAGGGACTGAAAGGAGTAATATTAATAGTAGTATTTATAGTAGCAGTAGTAGAAAGGGTAAGAAAAACAAAGAGAAACTGAGGAAGGAGTACGAGTTCGAATATAGAGAAAGAATTCAAATGCTAATAGAAGTATGAATAGAAGTAGGACTAAATGGAATATAAATTGGAGTATATGTCAAAATAGGATTATTCCTTGACAAGTGTACTTTTTCCGTAAGATCACTTTTTTTTCATTCTTTCCCCTCGACGGTATTTAAAAGACTTTAAACTCCCATAACTTTGTTAAAACCCAAACGATAACCTTACGTATTATCAATTTTTATCATTGGTATGATCTGATATATAGAAAATTAAACTAAAACGCAAGAAAGTATCTTTATATAAATTCTTATGACATCATCTACTCAAGTCCACAACAAATTGAAAAGATCTAAATGTGTGTATATAACGTAATAAGATTCCTAAGAATTTAGTTCAGTAAAGATAAACGACAAATTCAAATAAATTGGATTGAGCTGACTAATCAACAAGTTAGCTGAACCATCTGTGGTTATTGCTCAAAGCAGAAACTGCCAAATGTTATTTTTCTAAATTTCAAATAATTCGATTTATTTAAAATGCAATTCTCTTTCCAGTGTTGCGAATTCGTGCGTAACAACTTAATCTACCAATATGATAATTTGCTTTTACCACGCCCATAATTTTTTTCCTTGATTCGCACATCCTTTTGAGCATTTTAATGCGACGTTATATTAATGGAAAATTGATGCTGGGAGCAACCCCTGAGCTGTACTACTACCCTTAGAATCAGGTCGAGGGTGCGTTTTAGAACAGATTCTAAGCATCAGTTAACCTATTGATAAGTCTTACTATAGCCTGAAAGTTTTATGTAAAAGGGACACGAGGAAATAGGCAGGGAAACGAAGTGATGCCATATTGCCACAAAATGCGCAAAAGAATCAAATTGTAGACAATAAAAGCGAATCGCATCTATAAAACAATACTCGACACACAGACAAAAGGGCTCTGACCCCTCTCCTACCCCCTTTGCCCAATTGCTGCCCCTACCCCCTAAAAGTTGCGCGAACGTTTTCACCAAATTTTAAATTCAAATTCAAACTGAGAGTTCAGCTAATGGCTGCGTAATCAAAAACTTGCTCATTAATATTATTTTTGCTGCTGCTGCCGCCTCATTGTTAAAGGCAGAGATACACACACACACACACACACACATACAGTTCAAAAGTATCTGTAGCTGTAAATGTATATGTATTATGATTATTGCTTTGAATATCCCTCAGAGGCAGCAAAAGTTCCCCCTTTTTCTGGTTTGCGTCGCATTTGACGTTACGTATTCCATATCTCAGGGTAAACATCTACAGACCGGCCTCGACTTCGAGTCTCCCTTGCCACCCTGTATCTGTATCTGTATCTGCCACTAAAAGTATCTTTTGAGCGTTTTTCTAAAATGTAAATACTTTTGCCTAACTTTAGAGCGGCTGTGCGATTTTGAAATCGCTCAATCAGCGTCGTCCGTCGCAACAAAAGGGGATATATTTAAATACGAGACGACGCTTTCAACAGTTGCGATTTGAATTTCAAATATGTACAGTTGCCGTTAATCTAGATACGGATAGTGCACACACATACATACTATTTGACTTGACATATTCTATGACGCCTTTCATAACTCTACCCTCTCCCAATGTACCAATAGTATTAAAAGTGAACTCCATTCTACCCCTGAAGCTCGACAAACAATGCAAAACTTTGTGCAGTCGAAAAGTGAATTTCATTTTAGTTGAAGCGACGTTTTAATTTGCTTAAAATCGCGTGGGTTTCTCAAGAAATACATGCTACTTGCAAAGCAGAACTTTTTAAAATTCAATAGTTTTACTATCTATATTTTTAAAGTAATTTATGATATATTTATAATACATTTATTTATTTAATACTTACTTATTTATTTTTATTTTTTTTTTAGCTTATTTTAGTTTTATTATTCTCAATATTATAGTATTTGTGATATTTTTTTATTCATTAATATACTTATAAATTTATTTTGGCTTAGTTTGTTTTTGTTCTTTTATCCTCAATCTTATAGTGTCTAATGATATTTTTATTTATATATTTACACTTTTATTCTCAACTTTAATCAGAAAACACTAAAGTACAAAATATATATAACTACATCATAAGCAGCCCTCGTAGTGCGCCGCACTTGTAATTTAAGCACTTCCCCGGGGGTTGTATTATTAGTTGTCAACATTTTAAGCAAACTCTTATATCGAGGGTGACTGACAGATTCAAATTTGTACAATCTCAAGTTCAGCACCTGTTTTTCTTTTCTTCTTCCTTTTTTGACAATCCTCTGGTGAAATTCGATCTGTTAGCATGACAGAAATCTGTAGCTGAAACTAAAGTAACGTAAATCCGCAGAGAAATGACAGACAAAAGATGAATTCATAGATTTTTGCATCTTTGGTGCAGCTGCTTACAAACTATGAATTTGCCAAAAAAAAGGAAAGCCAAAAACCAGCTTCTAAACATAGATAAACGCACACACACAAACACAATCACACATCTGCAGCTCTAGATACAGATACAAAGGAATTTAGTTTTTCGTAAAATTGTATTCCATTTGTTTTGTCGGTTCTGTTAGGTTCTATTCTATTTGGTATGGTATTGGCATTAGACGCTGTTATTATATGCGCCCCTTTTCAAGCGAGGAAGCCATTAAAAAGAAGAAAAAAGGATAACGTGTTCTTAGGCATTGTTTGCACAAGACGCAAAAATTTTTGCTTCGTACCAGCTGAAATTTCAGGTAGTCAAAAATTACCTTTAGTGAAAATTATTTTGCGTGTTGCGATGAATTCAAGATTTGATATACGATTTGCCGTTTCTGGATTTATGACGTTGTTGGGTTGGTTTTTCATTTGGAATTAGATTTGGTATCGACATTTTGATTGCATTGTTATTTGATATGTTTATCTGTGTATCTCTAACTGCCTAAGGCGGAAGGTTTTAGAATCGACCGACAGTTTCAAAGTATCTTACAGTATAATGAGCATGTATCTCATGTGTTAAATTTTCAATTTTATGCTAAGAAAATATATAAATTATATTTTAAAATATTTTATTTTAATAATATTATAACAGTTACCTTTCCTGGTCAATTTAATAAACTGCCTAAAAGCTTCAAGGCCTTAAGACTTTATTTAAAGATTTATTTTATTCTATAGAAACATTCTAGACATATCTACATATCTGCTTATAATATTGTGCTCTTTATCGGCATTCATGCAACTTGCTTCTTTTTGTGTCTTTGGCTCGTTCAACATGTGTCACACAATGTTGCCGCAGCCGGCGTTGCCAACTGTTGAGGGCAATGTTGTTTGTGTTGTTATTCTGCTGTTGCTCTTATCATCATCATCATCATCGTCAGCGTCATCCGCTTCGTCAGTAGGGCAATGTTGTTGTGACATGCCACAACACCTAAAGCATTCCCTGTTTCAGTCCCAGTTCCAGTCCCTGTCCCTGTTCCGTCTCTTTGCCAAGCCTCTGCCATTATGTTGCATATTTAGTGGCATTTAGCTTCCTTTCTCGCAGTTCCCCTTCTACATCTACTTCTTTTTCTCCTTCTGCTTGCTGTTCATTGTCCTGACCTATGACAGCAGCGTTGTCCTGTGCTGATGTGCCGACCGAGTTGTGCACATGTTGCCAATTGTGTGCGTGTGTGTACACCACACAGAAAACCGAAAGCCAAAACAGAATGAGCAGCAAGAGAGCAAAAAGAACAACAGCAACAACAACAAACAAGCTGTCCTTACTCAGACTGTGTTCTCTCTCGCTCTCTCTCTCTCTCTCTCTTTTCACCTTCTCACCTTGACGGCAACCCACAGTTACGCTCCCAGCATGTGTTTTTTTGGCCTTGCTCTTTGCCTCTGCCTCTGTTCTGCTTCTGCTACGGCTGCTCGCAGTCGCTGCTCGCTGCTCACGTCGACTGCGGCTGTTGTCCTTTTGCTAGCGGCGGCGGCGCGTGTCGTTGTGTGCGTGTGTGTGTGTGTGCGTTGCGTGTGTGCTCTTCAACAGGTGTCGGTCGTCTGGTGTGTGTAGCACATGTGGCTTGTGTCGGTGTCGATGTTTTGACTGCGTGTCCTTGCCATTCATTCATTCATTCACACACTACACACCACACATACATACATACATACATACATACATACAACAAGCCTACGAAACTATAAAAAATGAAAAAGAGCTTTTGCTTTTGCACATTTAAAGAGACAGAGCGAGAGAGGGAGAGAGCTTCATTCAATTTTTCGCTCTCACTCTTAAGTTCACCAAAAATTTATTTGTGACGACAGAAATTTCAACTTGAATTTTAAAAGCCAATGGAAAAGCACCAAAAACAACAACAATAATAATAAGAACGAGAACAACAAATAAAATCAAAATGGGCGCAAGTATAATGGAAAAAGTAACTGCTCAACAAGTCAGGCAACTTTGAAACTTCTATGTACACACAAACACACACAAATATAATATATATATATATGTACATATGTATGTATATATACATTTACATATTAAGTGCCATTGAAGTGCGGCAAAGAGAATCGAAGAAGTGAAGCGAGAGAGCAAAGACAAATTGTTTTCAAACGTCGTAATCAAGAAATGATTTCTTAAAATATGCGTCTACTTTTTCAGTTCGGATTATTACAACAACAACATGACAAAGATGAAGAACAACAACAATGACGACAGTTGTTGGCATTTCACAAATACATTTACAGCACACAAGCGGGCAGCGCGCAAAAGGGATGCAAATACTTGTAACTAGTGATGGGACTGTGACACGATGTTGAAGAGTAAGAGCACGACTTACAGTTGGTCAAGTACTTGTATTGACAACATATAAAATTATGAAAAAAACGTTAATAAAAATAAAATCAAAATTCTTCGATTTTCAAAAAGATCTATTAAAAAAGATCAAAATTCAATTATAAAATTAAAATTACCAAATTACCGTTACCAATTTCCATCGGTTAACCGTTTAAAGGAGAACTGTTTTATGCTTATTAAAAAGAATAACACTATACGAATTTTATTATTAATTTTATTTAAATTTAAATTAAAAATACTAGAAAAGATTTTATTTGAAATCCTTTCATCTGTATCTGGTAAATCGATAACTTAGGTTTTAAAGTAATAACTAAAAATTTAATATGGTATCACGCGTTCATCTCTTAAACCTTGTTATTTAGTTTGTTAGATGAAATCACTATGAAAAGGAGTTGAACTGATTCTATTTATTTGTAACTGTGTGTGTGTGTGTGTTTGTGAGACTTTTTGTCTGTTCAACAAATTCCCAGAGTTGAGGAGGGCACAAAGTACAGTTGATGCAACCAACCGCAAAAGATACTTGAACCAAATTGAGGCGTCGCATTGTGTTTAGATAACTCTAATGGAAATTAATAGAATAGCATAAAAAATATATACATACAATACATGCTCATATAAAGATAGATAGAAAGATATATATAAATTTATGATTTGATTACATGCGCTTCAAGTGTCGCATTCGTTGCGCATCTTTCAGATACATTTGCTAATGGCATTTGTTTATTTGACGAAAGGGCAGCTGCAGATCGGATTGATTGGTGTTATGTGTGCCCCGCTGCGATTGCTCAAAAAACTGAAGCGCTCAAAGACTTGAAGCGCACTTGAGGCAGCAACAAATTGTCACATTTCAATGGCTCTTCAATGTGCTCCATTTTTATGCGCGTATTAATACTTTTTGCCTTGCCTCACTTTGCCTCATCTGGGGCAGCGTGTTCAATTTCAGCAACCAACAACAAAAAACCTAAATATAATAAATAAAAACTATCCAAGCTCAAAGCAGTCAATGAATATGATACATAAATATTATAAAGTTAATTTTTTTTAAACTTGCATCACTTTATTTATACTCATAAAGCAAATTACAAAAATTAAGAGTTGAAAACAAAGCTAATTTTGATATCGTGGCCTTAATTCTTTGTTAACAACAAAATTTATAAAAATATAAAGTTTTATCCAGGGAATCTTTTCGAAAGAAATATCGGTTCGACCCAAAACAACTATTTCGGTTATATATCATATTAGGATAAGTAAAATAAGTAAGGATAAGTAATATAACTTTCTGGTCGACTGTTAATAATTGACAATAAATAAATAAATTATTCCATTATTATTACAGAAAAATCATTTGGAAATAGTTACAGAGTATAACCAACATTGTGATTATGATTATTAAGGAAAAGCTCTAACTACCTACTCCTTCCATTCCAAAATTGTAACAACTTTATGTAAATGTGTGTAGTATCATTAGCTGGATTTGTGGATGGTTCGGTGACGGGGGATGAGAAAACATTTATTTATGGTGCTGACAAGAAACAATAGCCCAAAAAGGTCGACTTGTAGGTGGAGTAATGGGCGTGTTAACGCCTCCAATTTATAATAGCGCCCCTGATTGAGCTATATGCAAAAAGGAACTTAACCATTTCCGGGGCTGAAGAGAGAGAGAGGGAGGAGAAAGAAGAGGAAAGAGGGTGCTAGAATTGCCTCAAGTTAAAAAGCGCGAATCAAAATGGTTTTGTTAAACAAACGTATGAAAAATAACACAGAACCAGCAACAACAACAATAAATACACTAAACAAAAAATTATCAGGCAGACTTGGGTGGAGCCAAAGTTTATGTCAGTGTATGTGTAACTGTAAGTGTGTGTGTATATACATGCATATATATCGCATAGCGTATGTGCTAACTGGTTTCTAAAGTAAACAACGTTTAAATTAGCGAATAAAAATGTATTATTAATGCGAAAACATGTTTATAAGAGCACACACACACGCACAGTGGCAAATATACACAGATACAAACACACACTCACCCATAAAAGAACTGGCAAAAGAAGCAAACTGATGCGAGCAAGCGAGAAAAACGATTTCAATTCTTCTTGTTGCTGTTCTTATTATTGTTGTTGTTATTTAAACAAATAAGAAGAAATAGAAATAACAAAAAAAATAGCATTTGCTATATGGCGACGTCTATAGCTTAAGGCGGAGCAAAGCAAACCGAACAGAAAGTCGAAAAAACAAAGTCGCATTTACTTATCTTAAATTAAATTAATAAATTAGAATTGAGAATTCGAATTGAAATTGAAATTGCGGGAATAAACTCAAAACTTGCTACGATAAATGTGTGGATTATGTGAATGGGTTGGGTGTTTGTTTATTTGCCGATAAGGTTTTTTATTTATGCATTTTTTTATTTAATGACTATATAATCACGTAGTCAAAAGCAAAGGCGCTAATACATATGTACTACATGTTCAATATACAAACCATATATAAATTGTATATTAGACGAAGCTCAAAGCTGTGACTGCTCCAAAAATATATATGTATATATATCACAAAAACAAGTTTTGGGGAGAGCTACATTTTAATTTCAATTGACGCACATAACATTTGCCTATAGCCCAAGCACGTAGAGACATACACAAATGTATCTCGCAGATACCAAAGACCAAATGACAACCCAGTAAAACCCTTTAAACATGTGAATGTCTAAATTATCTAGATTTATGTATACTTATTAACAATATTAATATGTTTATTAAATATTAATTTATTTTTTTCGACTATGAAAATGGTTGAAATACATTATTTTTTTAACTTGATAAATATACGTAATTGAGATACATAGCGTTAACATTTTGCTGTACATATTACATGTATCAAAAGTTCAGCTGGGTATTTTGGACTTGTAGGTACTACACACACACTCTCACACACACACATAGCTGAGGCGGCCACAACGTTGCGCATACTTAACGCAGTCAAGTGACAATAATTGAATTCATTATGGGCCAAAAACGATTGTGACAATAGCGAACGAGTTGTATAGTTGGATATTAGCTGATATGTTGGCTAGAGGATTAACAATGGCGGGTTAATTAACCTGATGGTTACGTTGGCCTTGAAGTCCAGCAAAAACCGAGAACCAGAAACAGAACTCGGCAACAGAACTGTCTACACGGGTTTTAGGTATTATTCGGCTTAGTTTAAGTTCTGCTACCATTTTTATTTGGGTACGTGTGCGTTTTACATATGAGGTAACCCCTTTCCTTATACATATCTCACATAGCATAGGTAGTACATATATAAATAGTAGTTGACTGTAGTGTGGCCATAAAATCTTGTTATATTGACATGATCTTCGCGTAAGTTTGTTGGCCGCTTCGAACGCGTCTTGCAAAAATCTTTATCAACGCCATTCGCGACGGAGGTCAACAAACCCCCTTTGACGAGCTTCGTGTGACAACTTTGGTTTATCAGATAATGGGACAAATACGAGTACAACAACAACAACAATAACAACAACCACAACAACGACACCGACAACTAGAACTGTTAACGTGTGACTCAAGACCCATAAAACTCGACGCTTACTTAACGGTATTTATGCCATTATAAAGACATTTCAAAGGTTCTGATTTATTAGATATACTTAGATTTTGAAATTAACTTAAGCGTTAATTCAGAGAACTCTTTTTTAAATAAATTTATGTTTTATATTGTTAAATATTATTCTAATGATACATTTTATGTCTGTCCGACTTTTTCTCGGTCTATGCAAATAATTTCTTAATAATTTACTTTGCATATAAAATATTTTAATACTTGAAATCCTTCTGTTTACTAATTCTTTTAAAAATTCCTGACCCTTCCTGTACTTGCACTAAAACTAATTACTAATACTAATTGTTATTGATTTAATTGGGATTTTCTACGATTTTCCCAATCTTTGCAATTAATGTAAAATAAATTTAAAAAAAAGAAACAACAAATTAATTGCAATAAGGATAAAAAATCCTGATAAAATGCAAATTCAATGCATAGCATACTTTTGAGAGCTAATAATATCAAAAATATCTCTATAAAAAATTATTTATAAACTGTAACAAATTTACAAAAATGTTGTGCCTTAAATATAATTGTTTTTTAAGTGTCGATATATATTTTGTAAGTTACAATATATCAATATACTTACAAAACTAAATTGTCTCACATCTCAAAAATTTAACAGTAATTATTATATTAAACAAAACTTCATAACTTACCATGTAAACAAAACTATTGAGTGAACGACCTTTTCGCTTAAAAACTTGTCATTGGTTGATAGTTTTAACAAATAGTATTAATTTCTTTTATTATTAAATGCAATTGTTAGTTTTGTATATCAATTATGCCGCTGTTGCCACAAATAGTTGCACTTATGAGTCAAAGCAAATACGCGTAGAAATGGCTAAGAGATAAGAACGAAAGGGAAACACAACAAAAAACCGAAGGAAACCAAACACAGCAATAAAAAATAAATAAACAAACATGTGCGAACAACAAAGAACGCTGAAAGAGACTATGACTAAATATTTAGTTGAGGCGACTAAATATAAATTGCGCGCTAGGACAACTTAACCAGAGGCGGCCAAAACTGCACTGACTGTGGCAAAATTGGCCCCGACTCCGAGCCCGTTAGCGTCGACGGAGACGGAGACCGAGACGTAAACGCAGTCGAAGACAGAGACCGAGCCAGAGATTCTGATTCCGAGTGCTAAAGAGAGAGCGAGAGAGCGAGCCCCGGAATCGGAATCATCGGGCAAATGAGCGATTTCGCATACATAAATAATATAAATGTAAATGTAAATATAAATATTCACACTTACATACATATCTCTAATCAAAAAGCAACCGAAAACTTGGCTAAACAAAGTGCATAAACAAAATCATTGCGGCTTTTGTTTTTTACTCTTCTTTCTTTACATATTTATTTACTGCAACTCTCTTCTGCATTTGATTTTTCTTTTATTTTCCTAACTCTTTTTTTTTGCTTTTGATGAAAATTTGCTGACAATTGCAATAGAATTTTTGTTTTTATTTTTTTGTCGTTTGTTTTGTGCTTTATTTAGTTCTCATTTCGCGCTTAACTGTTGCGGCAATGCAGCCGGAGAAGAAGACGATGGCGAAGAAGGAGAAGGAGAAGGAGACGATGGGGTTAACCCCGGGACGAAGGAGGGGGTGGGAGACGCTAAAGGCGAAGGCGGCATGTGGGTCTTATTTCAATTTACAACCAAGTGACGAAGTATCACAATTCAATGTTTAAAGTTTTTATCACGTTGTGGACGCCAGCGCCACACACACACACACTCACACACATGCCACACACACCGTACTAGCATACAAACAAACAAGAGCGCTGTAATTAAATTGAAGCTCGACGACAAAATACCCTGTTTGTCAATAAGCAATACACATACTCAAACAATAAATCAGTTTTTTAAATTGGGTTTAATACTTGTACTCTGAACAAATAAAAGATTATTATTTAAAATATTCAATGATTATAAACAACAAATATTATTATTGATTGTTTATTTTAATTTAGAACTCACAAGATATTAAAGTTCAATTAAAGTGTGCTTCAAAAATTATTAATTATTATAAATTATTCCAACACCCAAGTATAGAAAAAAATCTTTTAGATTGCCTGGAAAACATTTAAATAATTTTAACCTCAATTGTAATCTTTAGTGAACATTTTAATTTGAATATGGAAACTTTTATAATTAATTAGAGTAAAAACTTACAAAATTTGAAATATTTTAATTAATTGTTGATAGTTGAGAAAAAAATATATAAAAACATATGACAATAATAAATACTACATTATATCCCGTTTAACATTTGGGTACAGGGTATCCCAAGCAAATGGAGCGTCTAGCGGTTTGGGGGCTCGTATTTGAGCATATGCAAAATGTCTTATATGTGTGTGTGTTTGTGTGTGTGAGCGGGACTTGGCTGACACAGTATGGTTAATATGGCGCGACAGTCGTTCGTCGGATCGTTCGCTTAGTCAGCCCGATCTGGCACTAACTATTTAGTAAGCAACTGAAATAGTAGCACCCGTGTTAGTATCGTTTAATGAAATAAAACAAAAACAAAAACGTAAACGAAAAAAAATAAATGCATTCTACTGACATAAATACATACAAACAAACGAACATATGTAAGTACACTAGTTGTACTGCATTTGAACATGAGTGTGACGATGTGAGTGTGACAATTTGTGTGTGTATGACTTCGAGAATGGGTATGCAAGAATCAGAGAACGACGTCAGCGTAAACTGATTACCCCCCTGGATCTATGGAGCTGCATCAACAGCACGTACACACACACACACACACATAAATATATGTATTTACAAAGCGTTAACTTTGGATTGGTTGTCGTCTTCTATGGGAACCCTCGTTTGGGTGTTTGGCTTACAACGTCATATTTTGAAACGACTCATTTCGCGAGTAGTAAGTACAAAACTAAATGTTCTTACACGCCCAGCTCATATTATATACAACAGTTAGTCAAGAAATTGCTTTGACAATATTAAGAATTTGCTTGAATTGTTTTGCAGAAAAAAAAGTTTACTAATGAATAAATAAATTATATTATTTTTTTATTATTATTAATAAGAATAACAAGTTTTTAATAAAAAGAAAATAATTCAGTTTTAAAGTTATTTCTAAGCGAGCGGTCAATAAATTAGCAGGAAACGTAAATTTTATAAACTATATTTTAATAATCACAATAATATTTATATGATGATTTTTAAGAAAGATTTTAATCAATAATAATGTTGGATTTTTAGTAAATTTATAAGAATCTATCTAATTTTAAAAAATGGATTTTATGATTTCAAAAATACAAAAAAAAACAAAAACATTATTGTGATCCCTATTAAAAATAAAATACACAAATAAACCTCTTTTTCATTGTCAAAACAATTTCTTCACATACGGTAAATGTATTAGTTGTGGAGTACATAGGAAGTCTCAAACTAAGTTTTAAATTACAGTTGCATGAGTGGAATCGGTTTCCATATAACTATGAAAACTGTTTGCATCATGTGTTATCGAAACTTATGAGTTGACCATAACTGATTGCCAATTAATTGAAGTTAAGTTGCAACTCCTACAATCGCATATTGCTGACGTCACAACAAGAGGACAATGTGCGGTACTTATGGAAACCAGTTTAGTTTGCAATCACAGCAACTTAAGCTTTTAGTAGCTCAATTTTATGTACATATTTTTATTACAAAGTTTATACGACAGCTTAAATCGGCTATAATAAATGTCGAGGGTACTTATTATATCAAGACGCTAGAATTTATTTAGAGAATTAGGTATTTTTGTTTTAACTCGACTTAAATTGCTGTATAAACAATGTGTTTAATACATAAAAAATAACATATATAGTAAAGTGGCAGCTTTAAGCACCTAAAAATTTTTTAAATTGACTTTGGTTAAATCATGTTTAGCTGCCGTATGAACTTGATATATGATCTCAGATTGTGACTCGTTGCAAATATTCTTATCAATTTGCCGGCTAAATAAAAATTGTAAGAATTGCTCTCACACAAAAACCATCTACAAACTGCACGTACCCATAAATTGTTGTCATCAAACAACAAACATACATATATATCCATCATTCAATGCACTCGCTTTCCAGACGCAATGCAATCACACACATACACACATTCACATCAGACCAAAAATTCACATACAAATTTATGCACGAAAATGAACACGTGCTGCTTAAAGAAGGAGCGAGAGCAAGAGAGGTAGCCTGCAGGCACAGCCGGCTGCCAGCATTTGGATAGCGAGAGGGGGAAGCGTGTGCTATGCTTGCATACCAAGCGCAACAATAAAAACAAAAATGCAGAGTAGAGAGTTACGTTGTGGCTGACTCATGCTTCCCAATGCAGTTGTACTTGACGCTCTTTGGGGCTAAGAGAGTGGGTTACGCAGAGAGAGCGGGAGAGAGAGCGAGAGAGAGAGAGAGAGAGGTGGGAGCGCAATAAGAGCGGACACAGTAAACTTACAATGCTTAACTTAGTTTGGCAGGAGTTGGATATGGGAGCGAGTACAAAATTTTGCGGTATCTGCAGCTGTGCGGACTGAAACTTTAGTAGCCCCGGCTAACTTTTAGCAAAAACTTTTGATTTGAGTACCTGCCACTAACTAAGCACAGGCACAATTACACACATACACACGCACACATTATACAAAAAGTTGGCATTCAGAGCCACCACGCATAGAAATTGAACTATGAAAATCAGAAAACTTTGCAGACAGAAATTTCTAGGAAAATGCATTTGAACAAAACAGAAAACCGTCCACACACTTACCACACTGCTCGCCATAAGTCTTAAATGTAGTCACTGTAGTAATTGAAGTTTCTAGAGCACCACACGCTGCAGATTATCCAAACGCTAAATGTTTTGCACACACCAAAAACTATAAAGTACAAGAATACAATAACAACGCGCGCCGCATACGTTTCAAAACAGCTGTAAATTTGAGCGCGCAACAAAACAGGGCTGTTAGGCAAGACAGCTGATTTTATTTTTCTATCGATTGCCAGCCAATTAACTATTTTAGGCAATAGTTATCGACCGACCGCCACAATACATCGACATTTCGGAGCCACAAAAGTTAGGCGCGTAATTTAAATCACAAATTTAATTTTACAATAAGGTCTCAGAAGGCGATTGTCCTAATACGCTTATTTCGCTGTAATCGTATTCGCTGTATGCATACATCGAACCCCGACGATCACTAGTCAAAACGTTGGTTGAAAATATCAATTGAAACAAGCGAAAATTCATGAGATACGTTTCCACACTCTGGCTTATAAAATATAATTTGAGCGGACGTTTACTGCGCTGCGCCTGTAGAGCAATCTGAGATCCATCCGATAGAGTTGCAATCATCGATGGCGAATGCGTCACTAACATATCTAAGGCAAAGGAGCAATGCATGAAATAGATGGCAGCAGCCCAAAGAGATATAATCCCATTGTTCCGACAGCATTTTAAGAAGCCATAGTCCCTCTCCTCGCGATCCTTGAGGAAAGCCAGGAGCTTATCATGCTGCGCCACATACATATTCGCATAGACGGCAATCAGACACATGAAACCGATTATTCCGCTGATTAGGGCCTCCAATTTAACGGGTAGACGGTCGGTAAAATACATTCCAATTAAGTTAAGAAATCCAATAATAAAGCCACCGCCATAGGTGGCACATAGTATAAAGATATGCGGTACTCCTTCCCAATGAAAACAGTTAAAGTGGACATAGCAGTTAATCGAGATTATCAATAGCTCCCACATTTTGAAAAGCAGCCAAATGGGTTTCTTTGAACGTTTCGACATCTTAATGATATAGACAGTTAATATATTTCTTTATATATACATGTAGATAAACCTACTGCGATTGATCTAAAAACACAGATAGAATTAAGAATAGTTTATGATATAAGTAAACGGATTTCTACATCTATTTCCGCCAGTATTGTGTGAATCGATGGATCTGTTCGACCAGCGCTGGCATCACAGCTGTTATGGATATATCCAGCAGACTTTGCAAGTGCTGAACAGCCTCCTCATCGGTTAAGCCCAATTGTAGATTCTCCTCCACTTTTTTGACCGCCTTATCCGGCTCCAAAGCAATATCCGGTACAGTTGCATCCACCATCAGGGAGAACAGATTGAGCATGACGTTTGCATGCCGACGTAAATGCAAATACGCCGTATAGCATTGCTTACGGAACTCATGATGATGATCCGAACTGACACCACCCATCGCCTCGACCATTTCCTTGCTCAGCTTCATGGGTGGTGGCATTGGTTTGGGATCACGGCCAAGTATATAGCCAAAATCAATGTGGAACAGCTTGCCATTGCTGGTCAGCAGCAGATTGTCCAAATGCCGATCACCAACACCTGTGAAAGACACAAAGACATTAGGAGACTGGGGGAAACTAAGCTAGAGATCTTCGCTTACCCAGCAAATATGTGATGACACAGTAACCCGCACAGCTTTTGATATACGTATCCATGACCTCGGATGAAATGCCATAAGGACCGCCCTCACACGGATTGTGGCGTCTAAAAAAGTTTAAAATGTTTCCCTCCCGCGCCAACACTTCGGCCACAGTGCAGGAGTCGATGTACTGTAGAAATCCATGCTTGGAGCTGGTAGCCAATACCTTATACGGTGTCAATTTGAGATCAAGATTTTCGCGACGCAACAACTTGTCCATTAGCGTAATCATTTGCAGTATCAGCTGATCCTGACGCAGATCATCACCATGCTTAAATATAGCTACATATTCATGCTGTGCAATGGATGTGACAAAGGTGAGTCTGTAAACGGAAAGTTGTCAGTTCAATAGAGATCTTCAGATGGAATTTACATACTTGGCCGGCATGAGGGCGCTCTTGAAGAGCGATGTACGTGAGGGCACAATTTTGGTTATATACACCTCCGGATCTAGGGGAAATGGTATGGGCTCAAAGTTGGTAAAATTCACTTTGAACATATCCTGCTCCCCAAGCAACTTTTGAAACTTCTCCGTTTTTTTGTTGCGATTTCCAGGCTCTTTGGCCACAAACTTGACCAACTTTACCAGTTCATCAATAAATCTCTGTTGCTTGCGCAGATTGTAGAAGATGCCGCGCAAATGAAAGTTACCTGTGGATTAACGAAGCACTTCAACTAAAATTTGTATATCAAATAATACTAGGAGTACCAAAATTGGGGAAAAAATAATAGCAAATCCTATGACAGCCATATGTTATAGTGCTCAGATTTGAACCAACTTTGGGATGTATAAGACTAACTTATGTGTGTCAGCCTCGAGTCTCTACTGCTACTATAAATACTACTATTAATATTACTCCTCCCAGTCCCTCTCCCAGGCCCCGCTCCCAGTCCCTCTCCCAGTCCCTCTTTCAGGCCCCGCTCCCAGTCCCTCTCCCAGGCCCCGCGCCCACTCCCTTTCCCAGTCCCTCTCCCAGTCCCTCTCCCAGGCCCCGCTCTCAGTCCCTCTCCCAGATCCCTCTCCCAGTCCCTCTCCCAGGCCCCGCTCCCAGTCCCTCTCCCAGGCCCCGCGCCCACTTCCTCTCCCAGTCCCTCTCCCAGGCCCAATCAATTTGCTTCTAAAAAACTTATATTTCCTTAGTTTTGAAATCTGATGGCTTCTCCTATTTAATTTGACTGGGTTTGGCTACTATTGATTTCTTTCCTTACTTTGGTTTTATTTGAATTTACTAGTTTTTGATTACTTTTTTGAACATTGTTTTAAATTACTTTTGTTATTCCTACCAAAATATATAAATAATTTGCTTGAGGTTCCGAAAAAAGAAAGGATAACAAATAAGGACAGATTTTAAAGGATTTGCACTCACCATTTTCAAGCACCTTGAGAAATATGTTGAGAACCATGGTGTACATGTCGTGTGCGCGTTGATCCTGCTTACGTACAGTCTCCACATCCTCCACCTCGATGGACAGATACCAATACAAATAATTGGCCAGCGTCGCATTCTTGCAGGCGCGCTCTATAAGGAATGTACAGAGATTGGGGGCAACGCCTTGGGTCAGCAGAGGCGTAATGGAATTGGATTGGGATGCCATTGAGGCGGCGCTGGCATCTGCAACATCAGCACGCTCCATTCTCAGACCTGGTGTGCTGGATCGGATAGCCGGAGCACTTGAACTGCTCGCCATTGTGGATTTATCGCCCTTGATGGCCGCCAGGACACTGGCAGCACGTTGATTGGCGGGTATAACCGAGGCATGGAGAGCACTGCTCGTTGCACTTAGATCGGAGATGGTGCTCTGATCCAGCAGAGAATCATTCTCATCCAACAGCGAGCAGACAACATTCCGATCCTGTTCAGGTATAATGCACTTGTGTAGTTGTAAAATGTTTCGCAAATCCTCGTATTTAAGCGCCTGCACCAGCTGGAGCAGATACAGCAACAGATCCTCGTCGGGTGCCTGTGACAGACGACTTATCGCATATTTGCGCACCTCAGCATGTGTAAATGTCGGACTGAGCAGCTCCAGTGCATCCTCCACATCCATGGGCGCCCAATTGGCCAGCATCCAGAGTGCTTGGGTCACCTCATCATTCAGCTTCCAATTGATGCACTTTAGGAATTTGGTGAGTGCCTTCTTATGCGTTGACAAGTAGAAACGGAACTTCCAAACCAAGTCCTGCTCCTCGCTGCTCAGCACATAAGTTGGCGGATAGCGATACACAATGTCGTGCAATTGATCTCGTACTCTGAAATAACAAATCAAATATATTTAAACCAAGTTTGGAAATATATTAATTTGTTACACACATTGCTGTTGGTTTTGCATCCCGATCAGAAATTCCAGAGCGCTCCGAACGAGCCAAACGATGATGTTTCTCCTCAACGAGATTTTCCTGAAATTATAGAAATTCTTAATAATTGTTGCTATTTAGAATTGATTTAAGCTCACCATATTAATCTCCGAGTCGGGAACCAAAACCAATTTAGGTTTTGTTGGCATTTTCAATTTATTATCAACCTCCGGCTCAAAGTAAACAACGGAATACTACAGAAAAGATTGTAATTGTTTAGTGTTTGATAATGATTCCCTATTCGAATGACAAAAAGTATTAGTCAGAATATGAAAATTTGTAAATGGAAAAACAAAACTAATTAGTAAACCACAATTAGGAATTTTTTGATTAGGAAATAAAAAATTAAGAAAATACATTGTGAAGACAAAAATTAAGATGAAACAAAATTAAAAATTCGTCCGATTTTTTATATTATATATTTTTGATATTGTCTTTGAACTTTTGTTTACTAGTCGAACCATTTATATTAAATTCAATAGATTCTACATATACTGATTCTACATACTGAGTCTTAAAAAAACCCAATTAATGTCAGCTACTTACATTGTACATGTCGTCCACAATGATGGTGGGAAACTCAATCATAAGAAACATATAGTCGGACATGCGTTTCTCACGTTCATTGATCACTTCGATTTCCCGGAATGTCAGACGATCCAACCAATCAACCTTCTGCACCTGACCGTTGCGATGTTTCTTAGCCAACTTGCCCAGACGTTGCATTTGCGATTTGGAGGACTCTTTGCCTTTGCCCGGAGTTAGGCTCGGATAACTGCCATCGCCTTCAACACCAAGCCAAACCCGTAAATCATACATGCCCTGTCGGAACATGCCATCCTTGCCAAACACTGAGATCGCTGTACCGCCAATCACCGTCGTCTGACCAGCTCCCGAGCAGTCCAGTATGGTCAGGACTAACATAGCGCTCCGTGGTAGATCGGAGAAGAGCAATGGCAATGTCACCCATTCATTCCAGCTCCAACGTTTTCCAAATGCCTTGTAGGAGCTGTGCACTGGCAGACAATAGGGTCGTCCATCGTTATACACCTGCAGACGCACCTGGAACGAGGGATACTCCTCGGAGTAGAGACCCGAAAAACGCAGTATGGGATCATCGAGTAGTTTCTCGTAATCAGGTTGGCGTTTCTTGCCTTCAAGTGTGCCACTGTAATGTGAAACAGCTTACTAGTATATTCTTAAGTGTCTGAATTAACTTACACTTTGATTTGGACACGTTCGTGTAGCGAAGAGCTGTGTATATAGCGAAAATTATCGTCGGGTTGGTCCATTGCGACGAAAAAATATTTATGTATACGCAAATCAGCTGTTTGATACCTGCGATTGATAATTAAATATCGATACTTAGGTCGTTTGTTCACTAAAGTGTCAAATTATCTAGATCCTTTTTTAAGGTTGCCAGATACCTTTTTTCAGCCGGGTGGCAACGTCTTTCAAAAAACAGCAGTGTGTTTTTTTGGGATAAAAGTCTTCTATTTAAAACAAATAACACTCTCAGCGCGCAAGAAGCTGATTTTTGACCAGCTACAAGTGCGAATTGCCGTAAGAAATGTCAACAAATGCATCGATTGACCTGGCGCTGGATCGCGTGAATTGGAATGACCTGGCCGAAAACCAAGAGCAATTGCCGCGCATTTATACTCCCGGCGAGGTGCTGATGCCCGAGTCCGGCTTCATGCGTGGTCATGGCACATTTGTGGAGGACGAGAATATAAAAGCCTCTGTGGCGGGTGTCATTCAGAAGGTGAACAAATTAATATCAGTGCGTCCGCTGAAGAGTCGCTATGTGGGCGAGATTGGCGACGTAGTCGTAGCACGTGTAATTGAAGTGGGGCAAAAACGCTGGCGCGTTGACACAAATTCCCGTTTAGACTCCGTGCTGTTGTTGTCCTCGGTGAATCTTCCAGGTGGTGAGCTGAGGCGACGCTCTGCGGAGGATGAGCAAATGATGCGACGATATTTGGATGAAGGAGATTTGATTTCTGCAGAAGTGCAAGTAAGTTGAATATTACTTATTATTGTATTGTTTATCTATTTTATATCAATTTTACAGAATATCTTTGAGGAGAGCACATTGTCCCTCTACACACGCAGTTTGAAATATGGCAAATTGTCACAGGGCACACTTGTCAAAGTATTTCCAGCGCTGGTTAAACGCCGTAAGATGCACTTTCATAATCTGCCTTGCGGTGCCTCAGTGATATTGGGCAACAATGGCTATATCTGGATATCACCGACAAAGGGCGATGAACAGGACGGTGGCGAGGGTGGATTTGCCCAGAATTTAAACGAAGTTGTACCACGAAATGAACGTGAGGTCATCGCCCGCCTGCGCAACTGCATCCTAGCACTGGCGAAATGTAAACTGATGTTGTATGACACGAGCATTCAATATGCCTACGAGGAGTCACTGAAATATGAGCCACGAGAACTGTTACAGCAACATGTCATCTTTGATATTGGAGAGCAAACACAGGCCCGTCTCAGAGATGTCGATCTTATGGACTGATGTAAAAATAAAGTATATTCTATTAGTCTATTCTTTGATGTTTTGAATTTTTGCGCCTTAATTAGTAGCACTGTCAACAACTTATCTATTTAAAAGCTCTGGCTATTTCCAGAATATGTGCTGGAAACATGGCTATTTTAAATATATTTATAGCTAAGTTTAGCTATTTTTATATTAAATATAAAACAATTATATATAAAACTTTATTATATATAAAACAATTATGTATAAAACTTTATTATATATAAAGCAATTATATATCAAATATTATTATATGTAAATCTATTATATATAAAACTATATTAGAGATAAAACTATATAATATATAAACTATTCTTATTAAATAATTTTTATAATAAGCTTATAACGATCTGCTTCCAATCCAACGAAGTTGCCCGCCGTTGCTGATCCGTCTTCTGCGAGCGCCGAACACCAAGTCCTGCCTTATGCCAGAAAGGCCGGGTTTTAAATGCTGCGTGGGGGGTCTGTTAGCAGAGCTCTGTTATCTTAGCAGTGCCAGTGCGAGTTTAACAGTGCCAATGTGGGTTTAACAGAGTCAATGTGAGCTTAACAGTGCCAAAGTGAGTATAACATTCAACAACAGCTGATTTGCACGCGTGCGAGACTGTGCCCATCACTGATTTAGATGCTTTTCAGCCAGAAACACCAACTGTTTCCCTAAAATCTTGGCAGCACTGGAGTGGAAGGATGCCACCCGGTCCAAAACTTGCCACTCTGCAATATTTTCCGATCTGGCAGTACGTACCATTTTAATCAAATTGTGTTTTTAAATTTTATTAATATTGAAGATAAAAGTTTTTAAATTTTGCAGGATTTTTGTGTGAGTTTTGTTAATTTCTTAAAGTTTTTTGTAGAACTAATATTTTCTAAATTTATCTAGCTTCGATTTTTAAATTTTCATCAAATTATTAATTTATTGCAAAGTTTTTGCATTTTAAAAATAGCAATAACTTTAATTTACATTTATCCATTACCAGATGTTACTCCTCATTAACAATAAACTCCTCACTTAACAACTGCAAACGCGCGCTGTTTAAATTTTATTTAGTTTTTTTTAGCACTAATTGTCGAGGTCACTAGGTGGCAGCCCTATAACCTTGTTTTTGTCATGTGTGGCAACTCTATACGAGGTTCGTGTATTTATGCATTGTGTTTGTGTCTTTCTATCCGAGAATTCACAATAAAACAACTATTTTGTTACCTTGTTCTCATTGTAATTCAATTATTTAAACAAAAGCGTTCAAAAATAACATAATGGCTGACATTAGCGTTGTGCGGGAGGCTGAATTACGCAAAAAAGAGATATGTCGCTTCTGTCTGTCTCAATCGGGCAAACTTCTCGACTCCATTTATATTGAAAACAAACGCATAAAATCAACAGCATCTCTGCCGCTGCAAATAATGGCTATTACATCTATTGAGGTAAGTCAAGGCCTGGTTCTAAGTTAGACTAAGAAGACTTCAGTCTCCAAGATGAGCGAGAATAGAACTTGGCTAAGATGTTTGTCATCACGGGTTGGTTTCTAAATAGCTGCGTTGGCGTCTTCGCTAACAAACTTGATGCGCTTTCTTTCCTATTTAACTCCCTCCGACCACAAACATGTAAACCTCGTCTATTAAGTGTGCAATTACTACAACGTAAACAAACAATGCATTCATTAATAAGTTGCAAGCCCAAACAACAATAACATCAATATGGCGACAACTGTACATAAAACGCACACACACACTTGCTCAGCTGTCGCAATGCTGCCAGATCGTTTGCAAATGGCGCTCGCAATTCAAAAATTTGCTTTATATATTTCATTTAATTCAGTCTGCACTTCATTTGTATTAGTTGATGTTTATAATGTTATCAAATATATATGTATATGTATTGTTCATGTAGTTCTTATGTATGTATTGCTTAAATATAGAAATATATTTGCGCCAAATGATTAATGGAAGAGGACTTTGGGCTTTGTTCCTGCCCAAACATTGTGATATTAACAATTAAATAAATGGTAAACTTAAAGTCAAATGGAATCCAGGGGGGCAAGGTGCGGTCAGGCGAGGCGTCGGCAAATAATTCAAGTGCTTATAAATGCATTTTAGCCAGCCTTGCTGCTCAGAGGTTTGTCCGTAAAGCGCAGTATGCGAGTCAACATGGACGTCACACACGGAATTTGCTTCTGACGATCCATCATCGGTGTCGAAGGCACGTTCGACTCAAAATCGACGGCTACACGTTGACTGACGAAGGTGAGCAGTGTGAGAATGTTATACTTTTTTCCATTCTCATTCAGTTCTTGAATGAGCGACTGAATATACCATGAGCCGTTTGTAGTGTTGCGCCAGGAATAATACCCTGTAAATTGCACATAATTGTAGAAATAGCATACAAGTGAAATTTGAACTATCAAACGCACCTGGAATCGTTGAGTATGAGAATAGAAAATCGGCGTGTATGGGTATTTTGTAGCTCATCGATGATTCGCCATCGGTCTCCGTAACGTTCTTCTCCAGCATTATGCCCGAATCGAGTCTGTCGCCCTGGCAGGCTTGTATGAAGAATAGCTTCGGTTTGCCAGCGAGCGTTGGGCAAATGTGTGAAGTGAAATAGTGCCAAATATTATCCAGTTTATACTGCACATCCTTGGCATAGATATAGCCATGTTCGCCATGCGATAATATGGCAATCGCTATACAATCGTTATCGCTGTGATCCTGCGAGGCAGCTTTCTCGATATGTTTGAGGATGTCGCGCAATTTGCAATCCTTGTGCACGGACACGTCAAAGTCCAGACGCTTGAGTGCCTTGCGCAGCTCCTCGCTGTCCACGTTGGTGCCGGCGCGCGCCTTTAGCGAGGGTATATCGAAGAATTCATGATTGAATATGAGCGCCAATCCACGGTGCTTGTGATTCATATTGTACTCTCTGGCATATCGATCGACCGGCATCCGTGCCACATATTTATTAACAGTGCTAAAGATTATTGATAAACAAAAAAAAATAAGAACGAAAATTGCTTAATATCGATAAAAAAAAAACAAATTACGGATGTAGATAAGCACAATCTGCGTATTTACGTATTTGTTTTCCCCTATACATTTTTCAAACGCAGCACAAAATCAAGAAGCATGCTCGAAAACGGAGACGATGAAAACAGACAGAAGTCATTAATGCACTTACGTTGCGACGATGGCGGCGGCGGCAGCAGAGGCAGAGACAGCAGCAGAGGCTGCACCACCAACTCCGGCAGAGCCAGAGCTGGCTTCTCCCTGTGCATCGATGCTATCAGCAGCATTAATGTTGTTGCTGTTGCTTGCTCTGCCATTTCCATAGCTGAGAGCACTGAAGGTTCTTGTTATGCATTCGTCCGTCATTTTGTTCTCACTCTCTCACAGGCCTCTCTCTCTCTCTCTCTTGTTTTCGTTTCTCCTTGTTGCCTGCCTTTTGTTCGTTTTGATTCCCACTGCCTACAATTGTTGCGCCCTTTCCACAGGTACACGCACTTCTATTGTGTTTTTCTTAGTTTTCGTTACTAAACTAATTTGTTTAGTTTGAACAGCTGTTTTTTTGTTGTTTTTTTTTGCAGAGTTAGCCACGTAAGCAACATCAACAAATTACATTTGCACTAAAATAGCTACAGTGTCCTTTTATGGTTAACCGTGTTTAATCAATTAATTAACGGGAGCGCAGTTAAGCGTGCTCCGTACGCTCACGAAAACAAACTGCGAGATTGCAATTGTAGTTGTGCAGCGCTTGCCGCCAAATGAATGCATACAGCGTTGCCACCTCTTGCACTGCAGACAGTGCGCATGCGCAGAGTTGCCATATAAATAACAGCAATTGGTTATGCAGCGCCATCTAGTGTCACGTAACTTCAGATTAACAATTTGCTCCTCACTTAACATTTATTTTTTAAATTTTAAATTTTTTTTGATTTTTTAAATTTGCAGGTGAACAACGAAGATGGAATGCCCAGCTATATTTGTTTGGATTGTCGTTTACTCTTCGAGCACTGTTATCGCTTCAAACAGATGTGCAAGAATGGAGAAACCCTTTTGCGGCAATATCCACTCACCGGCAAGTGGCCAGAGCCTCTAGAGAAACCACGAGCACCGTTGGTTTCCATTAAACCGATGAAGAAGCCGGTGTCGAATGAAGTGCAACCCAAGAAACTGCTCAATTCGATGGCCAAATCCAACAATGTGACCATTGAGAGTGTGCAGGTGTTGGAGACCAGTGCTGTGACCAAGAAGCTGCTCAATGTGGCTGCAGTTAACACAGCGGAGCCACCTGTTCCTCCACGAGCCTCACCTGCCAAGCGTCCACAATCGCAATCATATCAGGTGAAGCTGGAGAATAGTGAGGAACTGTCCATGGATGATGTGCACAACTTGATAGCTGACATGGCATTGGAGGAATTGGATAATCCAACGGCATCGCCGGTTAAAAGTGTGTCTGGCAAACCGAAAGTCCTTAACAAATCCTCGATGCGCATACTGAATAAAGGGAGCAGTGCGACGGTGGAGCCACGACTTGCTACTCCCCAGTTGAAGCACTATGAGGATGGAAATGTGGCGCTGGTTACGGAAATTCTCGATCCCAATGAGATCGATGCGACCACAGATCCCGTAAAGAATGCCGAACCCGTGGCAACCAATGTGTTCCCATGTCCGCATTGCGAGCGTTCATTTCCGCTCAATCAGCTGCTCGATATACACATGGTGAACCATTCACGGGAGCGTAGTTTCCAATGCACCGAGTGCAACAAGAGCTTCTTCTCCAAATACGATCTGCAGAAGCACAACTTTATACATACGGGCGAGCGTCCGTACAAGTGTAGCATCTGCTCCTCCTCCTTCACCCGTCGCGCCTTGTTGCATCGTCACGAACGCATCCACACGGATGTGCCCAAGTTCATTTGCCTGTACTGTGAGAAGCCCTTCATCTCGCGGGAGGAGATGGAGAAGCATGCGGAGCGTCATACCAAGAATCGACCCTTCCAGTGTGGCGTATGCCAAAAGTCGTTTGCCTTTAAGCAAGGATTGGAGCGACACGAGGTGAGTGAGATCTTTTGATTCTATCTAAAAATTGCTAATCTTGTGTTCTGCGTTGTTCAATTTACCAGGTGATTCACAGCTCCAATTTGCCTTTCCCTTGCCAGTATTGTACCAGGAGCTTTGTGACCGCCGGCAAGTTGGCTCGCCATCTGCAGGCACACGCTGGGAAGCGGGCTTATCCCTGCAAGTATTGCAACAAGTCGTATCTGTTGTCGCATCATCTGTCGCGACATTTGCGGATGCACAAACAGGCGCCGGCTGCCTCCTTCATATGCAGCATTTGCAAGGACACGCACGAGACCTATGACAGCCTGGTTGATCACTCGGCCATCCATGCCAGCGTCTCCTATGTCTGTCCGCTGTGCAAGGCGAGCGTCAAGGACTACGACAGCCTGGAGTCGCACATGCAGGCGCACAAGGAGAGCGAACGACACGCCTGCGAGTTTTGTGACTTTATATTCTTGAATTCAAGTCAATTGCAGAAGCATATCGAGGATGATCATGTGGTGGACATGGTGCCGTATCAGAATGAAGGCGATTACGCTCTGACTGACAAAGCTGTGAAGGAAGAGTCCGAATTGCTGGAAGAATTACTTGGCGAAGATGATTCCTCATCGCCACCTAAGGCAAAGGTTCGCAAATTGAATCCAAACACCAAGGCAGAAGTGACCGAAAGAAGGGAAACTAAATCTGAGCACAAGCCGCATAAAAAGGAGTCATCTTCATCGAGAGATTCCAAAAAGTCCAGTGCCTCCGCTGCTTCCGTCTCCCCGGAAGGCAAGCGTTCGACACGCAGCAAAGAGATTAAGGACAGAGGAACAACCAAGTCAAGCGATTCAGCTAGAAAAGTGACCAAGCCAGTGGAAGATCATTCAAGAAAAGGAGAAAGCAAGCAAAGGAACGGCAGGATGACAAAGTCCTCAAGCTCAAAATAAAGTTATCTTATCTATGAGACATAATTCAAACGAAATATTTAAACTAACAGTCAAACCAATATTAATTCGTACACTCAGTTACTCACACTATACTTCAACGATCCAGTTTTCTTGTGCTAAAGTTGCTGATAGGATGATGGAAGCAATTATTTCTTAAATGTATCTTTTTTAATTTATAAAAATATTTTAAAATCAAGAGTATCTCTCATATTATTGTGTTTTGGATGCTTTGAAATTTATCCTTTAACTTGTAAGTTCAATTTTATTTTCCTTTTTTAAAATCGCTACTTTAAAGATCAAATTCAAGTGTTAAGTAGTATTGAACAAAACTTACTACTAAATTCAATAATACAATAATTTGTGTATGACTAATATTTTTTAAACCCAAGTGTACGAATAATTGTGGAGTTGAGTGTATAAAATAAATGGAATGCAGATAAAACAAAGCTTACCTGCTTCACAATAGAAACTAGCTTTAGTTAAGTAAGAGAAATTATATTTTACTAAATAAATCATGCTATAAACTTGATCAAATGTTTGTTTAATTGAATTCTGGCTACCTGCATTGACTAATCTTACCCATTGAATAATATATTTGTCACTCTTTTATTCAGTTAAGTTTTGTTTTGGTTTTGCGTGTATTTCCACATTGAATTCAGCTTACATTATGTTAAATACATAGAGTGTTCTTTAGCTCTGGAATTTGCTTATTCCTCATAGCCATCGGGCAGGGGGTTGACATGGGGATTGTGGAACAGACTCTTGTTGCCCTCGCCCCAGGGGAAACGCTTCTCACGGCGACGCAGGTAATCGTACTTGACGAACTCCTGGCGAGGATGATCGTGCTCCTCCTGGTGCTTCAAGTAGGCGTTCAGCATGCACAGGCCAACAGCTGGCACGGCCACGAAGAAGGACAGACGCTTCCACACCTTATAGCCACCTGCAATAGAAACATTATTAAAGCAAATGCTCGTAGGATTTCCAAGGTTCTGCTCTCAAAAACCAAATTACATAACCTTAACCTAACAATGGTGATTTTACATGTTTTGGTGATAGTTACCTGAGTGCTCTCCTGCCACGGCGGCTGTGCCGGACATGTTCCTGGCGGCAGTAGCGCCAATTTGGCGGCGAATTGCGTGGTTCAAAACGAACGACATAATTTACGTATTACTTTCGTTCGCCTTCTGAAATAAAAATTACCTTATACAATATAGTGATGGGCGATATTTCCAAGTTAACTGTTACTTATCACAAATAACTCAATATAAGTACTTGTGACCGAAGTGTTAAAAGTAGCAACACTGTTATATCGGCTGCTGTGACAGCTATCGATTCCACAAGTGGCTAAGTTATCGATAAGGTTGCTAAAGATATAGCGATATTTTCAAAATGCCAACAGAAGATTAAATATATTGCATACTTTTAGGCTAAGCAGAAAATTAAATATCATTTTAACCATGAATTGGTCCCCAAGTTGATTCTGCATTTTAATTTTCATAGTCTAGTAAAAAATTTATATTTTTTCGATTTTAAGCCTTCTATCATCCAATTTAACATACATGTACCGTTCCTATGGCAGCTATATGATATAGTTAACTGATTCTAACCAAATTTGGTAGGGATGTATAATACCAGCCCAGATGCATATTCTATCAGTTTGGTTCTGATATCTTAACAAACAAAAATATTTTCAATACTAAAACTTCATTTTCGATGTACCGCTCCTATGGCAGCTATATGATATAGTTAACCGATTCTAACCAAATTTGGTAGGGATGTATAATACCAGCCCAGATGCATATTCTATCAGTTTGGTTCTGATATCTTAACAAACAAAAATCTTTTCCATACTAAAACTTCATTTTCGATGTACCGTTCCTATGGCAGCTATATGATATAGTCAACCGATTCTAACCAAATTTGGTAGGGATGTATAATTCCAGCCCAGATGCATATTCTATCAGTTTATCTAATATCTTCACAAACAAAAATCTTTTCCATACTAAGACTTCATTTTCGATGTACCGTTCCTATGGCAGCTATATGATATAGTTAACCGATTCTAACCAAATTTGGTAGGGATGTATAATATCAGCCCAGATGCATATTCTATCAGTTTGGTTCTGATATCTCAACAATCAAAAATCTTTTCCATACTAAGACTTCATTTTCGATTTACCGTTCCTATGGCAGCTATATGATATAGTTAACCGATTCTAACCAAATTTGGTAGGGATGTATAATACCAGCCCAGATGCATATTCTATCAGTTTGGTTCTGATATCTCAACAATCAAAAATCTTTTCCATACTAAAACTTCATTTTCGATGTACCGTTCCTATGGCAACTATATGATATAGTTAACCGATTCTAACCAAATTTGGTAGGGATGTATAATATCAGCCCAGATGCATATTCTATCAGTTTGGTTCTGATATCTTAACAAACAAAAATCTTTTCCATACTAAGACTTCATTTTCGATTTACCGTTCCTGTGGCAGCTATATGCTATAGTTAACCGATTCTAGCCAAATTTGGTAGGGATGTATAATACCAGCCCAGATGCATATTCTATCAGTTTGGTTCTGATATCTTAACAAACAAAAATCTTTTCCATACTAAAACTTCATTTTCGATGTACCGTTCCTATGGCAGCTATATGATATAGTGGACCGATCCACGGAGCACACGGACATGGCTCAATCGACTCGACTGTTGATCCTGATCAAGAATATATATACTTTTGGGGGTCTACCACGCCCCGTTCTCTCTCTTAAATACATTCTGCCGAACATATTAAAGCCTTTTTTGCCTCAGGATTAGGCAGAGTTTTATCATTATTTGGCGTTATTCTCGACAGCTGACACTAATTCTGACCATAATCCCGCCTATTTATACTGTTGCCAGCCAGTCTAATCTTAACTGTTAAACTACAAGAACTTTAAGTTTACCGAAATTTATTTCGGTTATTATTAAAATCATTTGGTCTTTTAGGATATTTTTCTTATTTTATTTACTGTAGAATGTGATATGACTTTATGTACTTCCATATATTAGCTTGGTTTTGACCTAGGTAGGGAACTGGTAACACTCTGTCTACCCCTTGATTAGATAAGAGATTTTATTTTGTATACCTGAAATATTCTATAATATATTCATATATGTATACTTTTACCTTGAAATTATATCTTTTAATAAAGTTTATTCGACATTTTTTTAATCATCCAGAAATTTATGTTGTGTTTGATTTTTTTCAACTCAACATCCTTATTTAATCTGTACAACATTATTATCCTTTATAAACTAAATTTTAATTTTGATTATAACTGAGTTCAAGAATTTATATATATATATATAATATTAAAGGCCGTATCATCGTCATAAACTAAGAGAATCAGCGATTTGATACCTTTTAAGCCAAAGTATATAAATATTAAGTCAAATCTCGTTCTACAGGCCCTAAACTGACAATCCCCGAAAAGCTCTCGAGATTTAGGTGATAACCAAAATGGGACTGACTAAATTAAAGTAATTTAAGTAAGTAAAAGTTGAGATTAGAGATCACGCTGAGTGCCAAGTATAAATACGTGAGAGCATGAACAGATCAACAGTCAGTTGTCGAGAGGTGCTTAATAATGACAAAACTCTATATATTCCTGGTGCTACTAAGTGCTCTTGTAGCCACATCCTGGTCCGCTTCCTTCGATAGTAAGTAGTCTAAGTGAAATAGGGACCAAGTTTTGGATTTAAAAGACTCAACAAAAAAAAAATTACAGTAAAGAGAGTGCATGACCAGAATCAGCTGCTGGGCAGATCGAATGGGGGAAAATCTCGTGATATGTCTGACTTTGATCCCAATTCTTTGGCCAAGAATAAGTATACGCCTCCAGAGGAAAAGAATGCTCAGTTCTGGTATGATATAGCCAATGAGGAGATCGCCAAGCGAGTGAGTCTTCCACAAGGAGACAAGCGGAAGGCAAAGAATGTGATCATGTTCCTGGGCGATGGCATGTCCTTGACCACAGTGGCAGCTGCCAGGATTCTAAAAGGTCAACTGAAGGGCAACACTGGCGAGGAGGATTCCCTGAGCTTTGAGCGGTTCCCCCACACTGGATTGAGCAGGGTGAGTTAGGGATTACTCTCTATTTTGAATCACACTCCAATGGGAATCCGTTGATCCTCTCAGACCTACTGCTCCAATGCCCAAGTGCCGGATTCAGCTTGCACAGCAACTGCGTATTTGTGTGGCGTGAAGACCAACATTGTTGCCCTGGGAGTGACAGCCGGTGTCAACTTCAACAACTGCAGTGGCAGTGAGGATCCCGCCAACCATGTCAGCTCCATTGCTGCCTGGGCACAGGCAGCTGGCAAGTCGAGTGGAATCGTGACAACGACCACCTTGACCCACGCCAGTCCGTCGGGAGCATATGCCCACACTACGAACCGGTTCTTCGAGTGCGACACTGACATTGTCACCTATGGCGAGGGCCAGAATGATCCCGCTACCTGCACGGACATTGCCACCCAGCTGATTACCCAGGAGCCTGGCAAGAACTTCGATGTGATGCTCGGCGGAGGAATGGGTAAGTTCCTGCCCAAGTCCATTCAGGATAAGTTTGGCGCACAGGGAGAGCGTTCCGATGGCGTCAACCTGCTGTCCAAGTGGCAATCCCTGCATCCGGATGGAGCCCTGGCCTACAACCGAAACCAGCTGTTGAGTGTGAATGCGACGCGGTTAAAGAAACTGATCGGTCTGTTCAACTCCGGTGTCATGGACTTCCATAAAATGGCCGATCCCGTGCAGAAGCCCACCTTGGAAGAGATGACCCAGAAGGCCATTGAGATGGTCGCCACCAATCTCGACGGATACTTCCTCTTCATCGAGGGAGGACTTGTAGATTACGGCAATCACTTCAATGTTCCTCAGATGGGTCTCGATGAGGTACATGAGATGGATAAGGCTGTACAGAAGGCACTTGATATGACGAATCCCGAGGAGACTCTCATTGTGGTGACCTCCGATCATGCGCATCCGTTGTCCATCTCTGGCTACCCGGGACGTGGCACTGACATCCTGGGACTCAATCAGCATGACACCGATGTCAATGGCATCAAATATGCCACTCTGAACTATGCTGTTGGCATGCAGCAATATCTGGACGAGAATGGACAGCGCGTCGATCTGACCGAAAAGATCAAGGATCCTGGTGAGTATAAGATCTTAAATAGATTAAATTTAGATAAATGCAATCTAATCTTATCTCTCTGTCTCACAGCTTTCCAGTATCCCAGCTATATTAAGGGAGCTTTAGGTGTGCACTCCGGTGATGATGTGGGAATCTTCGCAACTGGACCACAGAGTCATCTATTCTCTGGCATGATGCAACAGAGCACCATTCCTCATCTGATGGCTTATGCAGCCTGCATTGGCGATGGACCCACTCTATGTGACTAGATAAATTCCAGTTCCCTATGAACTATGTTAAGCTAATTTATTCCAAAACAAACTGTAACTGTTACTGTTGCTGCCAATGTTAACAATGTTATGTTATGTTATTATTGAATGTTATAAATTGAGTAACATTTCATTGGGAATTAAATATGACAACTTGCTAAATGATTTCTCTATTTTAATTAATTAAAAAAATGTTAATATATATTTGTTTTTGAGAAATCAATAATTAAATTGACATTAGCCGTCTAATTTATGGCCGTTGCTGTGCATGTCAGTATTTAAATACATATATTTATGAGTATGTAAATTCCTTTTCTCACACAAAATGCAAATTTTTCAAAAAAATTGACTTCAATTTAAAACGCATCAAACATATATATTAAATGTGTGTGTGTGCAATGTGAATTAACTCGTGCGTATTTAGATATCCTATATAAACCGAAAAAAGGAGTATACTTTGCATATTTCTTAGATGAATATTATTTTTGACTTTTAAAGTAATAAAAATGCTATTAAAATTAGTATGGAAACAATATAAATGCAAAAAAATTTCGAATTATAAAATATGAATAATCTAGTTTAATATTATATATTTCCTAAAATCAAAGAATTTTAAAATTTGAAATTTTATATTTTTTGCGACCGAAATTATGTTGTTCTCAATTTACATTATTTTATTTAATTTATCGTAATTTTGGTTGCCCTATTTTATTTTCCTGCTAAAAATTTTCTTGGGTTTGTGTTTCTTACTTGTTTTTGGCATTCTTGGTATTATTTCTCAATATTTATATTTATAGTTTAGTTGGGATAATGTGCCCCATATTCTGGCATGCACTATGGGTGAGTAATGGGTATATTTCAGTCACAATTTGCATGCTGCTTTATTTTTATTTGTTTCAATTGCCGCTTGACGATCGGCATCGATTTGGTATTACTTTGGACTTGGAGTGCTGACACTTAATGCATACGAGTAGGGGTGTATGAGAGTGTGTAAGTGTATATGAATGTGTGTGTGTGTGTTTGTTTTGCATATTCGATATTAACTGAATGTCAGGTTCAAGTATTGTCAGTGCGTCTGTCGGTCGCGGTCGCAGTCGCTGTCGAATAATTGTATCTGTATCTGTATCTGTATCTGTATCTGTATCTGTGCATGCATCAGTATCTGTATCTTTATATGCTTGGTTGCACTGGGCATCTGGCACCCACACAGGCAGCTCCTTCACTTGTTGACTTTGACTTGTAATTGTGTTCATTGTTGGCCGCTGTTTTTATTTTCTGTTGTATTTTAACAATGTTTTTTATTTTTTTGACATAAATGACTGAGAGACAGTTTGGCGAGACAATAAACATCAATTTTATACTTGTTCAAACAGACGGCAATTAAGGATTGTTGTTGATTCTCAAGGCTGGGTCCTTGCCAGTCGCATTGCGTCATACAACAACTGTTAATTGTTGTTAACAGGAATTGCAAATAAGAATTATGAGTTTAACAATAACTAAAACTCAATAAGATTTTGAAAAAATTAACTGGATAAAAGGATAAATCGTAGATACTGTCTTTTTAAAATGGATATTTTTTTAAATTGCTTATTGAAAGTATTGATAACAAGTAAGCGGTTACAGTCGAGCACGCTCGACAGTAGGATACCCTGAGCCCAGGTACATTTCAATAAAAGTTTAGGTTCGACCAATTGTTCCTATGGCAGCTATAGATATATAAAGCCGATTTGAACCAAATCTGGTCAGAATGTACAAAGCTAACATTAATGCATATTCTATCAGTTTGGTTAAGATATCTCAAAAAACAAAAAACTTTTTCATACTAAAACTTCATTTTCGATGCATCGTTCCTATGGCAGCTATGTGATATAGTTATCCGATTTTAACCAAATTTGGTCAGGATGTATAATACCAGCTCCGAAACATAATCTATTCGTTTGGTTCTGATATCTCAACAAACGCAAAACTTTTTCATACTAATTCTTCATTTTCGATGTATCGTTCCTATGGCAGCTATATGATATAGTGAGCCGATTTTAACCAAATTTGGTCAGGATGTATAATACCAGCTCCGAAACATAATCTATTCGTTTGGTTCTGATATCTCAACAAACGCAAAACTTTTTCATACTAAAACTTAATTTTCGATGCATCGTTCCTATGGCAGCTATATGATATAGTGGTCCGATCCAAAAATTAAAACAAACTTGATCTGCGCCCGGTACCCAGGAACCTACATACCAAGTTTGAAGTCTCTAGCTCTTGTGGTTTCTGAGATCGACGCGTTCAAACAGACGGAAAGACGGAAAGACAGACGGACAGACGGACAGACAGACGGACATGGCTCAATCGACTCGACTGTTGATCCTGATCAAGAATATATATACTTTGTGGGGTCTGCCACGCCTCCTTCTGCCTGTTACATACATCCTGCCAAACGCATTATACCCTTTTTTGCCCATTTTTAATGGGCTCAGGGTATAAAAATAGAAATTTTTCATAAGTAATTGATGTTTAATTCGTTGTTGTTTTAATAACACCCCGTGACACTTTATATAAAACCATAATCTGTCATAACTTTGCCTAAACTTAGCCGATTTTAGTCTACGCTTTCCATTTTTCCCGTTCTTTCCGCTTGACTTTTTATCTGAAAGTGTCATAATACCGAAACTCAATCGATTTTCATGCGGAATATAATTTTAATAACAACTTGGCCTTTTATTTGATTTTGGATCAAAATTTGCTTCACGTTGGACCTTTTTTTTTTAAAACTATCCATATATATAAAAATAATTTAAAAAAGAATTAATTTTACTATCACTGGTTTAAGCCCAAATTAAGAGCCTACACTAAACACTGTCTCCAGATTTAACTCATTATTGTTGTTGTTTATTTCTTCTTTTCTTCTTGCATACTTGTTGTTTGGTTTTTTTTGTGCATTTGCAAATTCGGCGCGTTCCCTTGTCAACATTTCGTTTGCTCAGCGAAAAGTGGAAGCTGCGCCTGACGATGTCGCTGCCGTTGTCGCTGCCGATGTCGGCGTCGCTGCCTCCGCTTGCAGTCGACGTTCAACAACAGCTCCACATTTCAGAGTCTCCGATTCCGATTGCCGAGTCTCAGTTTTAAATCTGTCGCGACAGCAAACGCGCGTTCCGCTTAAGCTTTTAATGCTAATTTTTCTTGACTGCAACTTGCCAGCTTTCAAGTGTGTGTGTATCCGTGTGTGCCATATGTGCTTGAGTGTGTGCATGAGTGTGTGTGCTTAGGTGTGCGCAGGCGCAAATTTTAATCAGACGGCGCTTGAGTTTTGTCACGTTCGCTTTTAAATCATTGAGAACATAATATTTAGTGCAACGGTAATTGGGAATTCAATTGTTGTTGACAGGTAAGGTGCCAGGTATTTTATTTGATGCTCAATTTAACATTAAATTGATACACTTTAGCAATTTGTAATCGTAATGCAACTTTAAGTGCCGCATTTTAAATATTGCCGCCTTTTGTTAATAGGAAATTCTGCAGAAAAGTTGAGTTAATTACTCAATTAAAGTTTTCGAACATTTTAAAGTTTTTTTTATGATTAATATTATTTGATAATTGTTAAACCGCTAAATTAATTCTGCCCTTAATTTTTGTAATTTAGAAACTTTTTTCCATTCAAATTTTATTTTTTTTTATCTTCGAAATCATATAACATTATGAAATCTGTATTGATTTCGTTTAGCAATGGTTTTCTAAATAATTTTGTGACTATTTAAATAACTAAATCAAATAATTTAGAAAATTTAAAAATTTTCCATTGTTTTTCATTATTTGGTTTCTAAAAATTTTAATTTCTATATTTTTTTATAAATTTTCAAATTGAATTTCATCTTAATAAAATATTATGTTCAATGTTGAAGAAAACATTCTAATTTTTCTGAGTATATTTATATAAATAAAGCGTAAAAAGTACTTTTCTGTCAAATAACAGGTGTTGACTTATTTATTACCAATAAATTGCGACTATTTCTGCTATGAAAACTGTAACAACAAGAATTGAGATTGAGAATTCGATGCGAGACGGGAAATCAAGCGTCAAATATCAGATTTAATAAGACATGTAGTGAATTTGATTGAGTTGCGGTTAGCACAGATAAAAGAGGTGTTGGGTATTAGGTTTTTATGAGCTAAGAGCTATTCAACCGCAAACACAGGTGAAATACATACATATGTACATACATACATATATGCGTGGTTTATAGGCTTTATAAGTAATGTGCTTATTTTTGATGGTTTGCTTACCAGTTTTACTGTCATATGACTGTTGCTTAAATCTCTGTTTACCTTTTAGGATGAACTTATAAAACCAGGGACTAACCGTTAAAATAGCAGCTCAATTTTCGAAAGTAAACTTTCAGTAACTACGGGTATTCAGTTATTTATTTATCCCCGAAATCTACTCGCATTTTTCATAGAGCACACACTAGAAAGTAATACGCGAATTACAAAGATTGTTTGGGTGCAAGCTGCTTGTGCTACTTATACTTTTATGTACTGGCTATCATGTTCCTGGTAAAAGCAAAAAACGAGCCTCAAATTGGTGGCAACTGAAGCTGCAGTTTCGAAGATGAAAGATCTGGTCTGTCTAAATGCTGCTGGCAATTCGTGGGTGTAGATAAATTTAGCATGATAAAGCGACTTGAAACTGAGCCGAGTCACGGCAGCCAACACTCAAAATGTGGGCTAATATCTACACGATGCATTCAACCAAAAATGTATCTAAAACTTAAGACACCAGTGCAATCCATCAGATACTCTTCTTCAATGTATTTATTTAACTTTTTAAATTTCTATTCTCGTTGTTTTTGTTTACTTTTGTATTAGCACCTCGTGTATCTCAGAGATACAAACAATTATTAAACGTATCTTAAAATTAAGACACAAGTGCAATCCATCAGAATATTTTGAATTTATTTTTCCAACTTGTGTGAAATTCTACTTACCGCTGTATTGTTGTTGTTTATCCGCTTGTTAACACATTATGTATCGCAAAGATACAAATGCGATGCATTTAATTTGAATTTCCATTTATATGGCTTCAATGGCCATGAACTTGATCGTTGAGAATTGGCTGCTTATTCGCAGCTATTTTCTAATTATTGATTAATCAATTAGGAAATTGTATGAAATTGTAATACGAGACGAAGCCCCACTGTGCGAACAGATAGAAATAATAATTGTTTGGTAGGCTGACTGTCTGGTTTGTTATTACCATATTTCTTATCTGATAATCTAAAGATTCCTCTATGATATCTTGGGGATTCTAGGCAAATAAGCCGCCGAGTTGCTTATCTATTTTACAAAAATTTACTTTACAAACATACACAAAAATAATACGAAAATATTTGCTCTATCTGTAATAGTAGCAAAATATTTTTTTTAATGCAAAACTTTTCCGGTTCCAAATTTAAACAGAAATCAAAACATTTGCGAATTTATTTCAGGAGTTTATTTATTAACGATTTCCGTATTTATTCCAATGTTCTATGCAGATTTGCACCTTTAGTTCTAATGTTATTATTTATTTAATGTGATTGAATGCATTCGGCTCGTTAAGTCTTACTATTTTGACTGCGCAAAATATGGTTTCGGTTAAGAATAATAATCAAAATTCACATGACAATAAACTACACAACAAGAGCTGAAAATTTAGACATTTTGTTTTGATTGTAAACATTTGAAATGTAAATATGAAATAAAGACGGGTCTTTGTCTTTGTCGATTGTTGTTAAGGTTAACCAGATTCCGTTTACACGTCACCCAAAAAGCAGGAAAACCTATTTTCGACCGAGTAAATTGTAACAATATTTAAATATTATCATATTTGAGTGCCCCGTGCTCGGCCATTTGCTCATTAATCCCATAAATTAGTGTTGATTTTTTTGTAGTATTTGCTTTCTTGTTTTATTTTAACTAAACACGCAGCAAAACAAAACAAAACAAAGCACAAAACACGTTGACGTTGACAGCCCAGTTCCGGCCAAAACGACAAAACGGCAAAACGGCGCTGAACCCGTTGAACCCTTCCATTCCATTTAAAATGAAGGTGAGTCGCTTTGAGCCCAGTCGGGAGCTACTGGTCTTGGTTTACTCTTTACTCAGCTGACGATCCGCTGATGTCATCTCATCTCATCTCATCTCAGATGCTGATGGTGATGGTTAATGGGAGAGTTAAACCTTTCGTCATTGTCATGGCTTTTGTAACTGCTTGATAAACATTAAAAGAAGTTTTGCAATTAAACAAACACTTACCAACTGCAGATTACACTCACTTTAAAATAGTTGCTAAAGCGTTTGTCTTAAAATATGAAAAGTTTTTGTTACAACCATATTTTATAAAATCTATCTTAACATATTCATTTTATTATTATTTTTCACTTTTTATACCCTGAGCCCATTAAAAATGGGGAAAAAGGGGTATAATGTGTTTGGCAGAATGTATGTAACAGGCAGAAGGGTGCGTGGCAGATCCTCAAACGTATATATATTCTTGATCAGGATCAACAGTCGAGTCGATTGAGCCATGTCCGTCTGTCCATGTCCGTCCGTCTGTTTGAACGCGTCGATCTCAGAAACCATAAAAGCTAGAGACTTCAAACTTGGTATGTAGGTTCCTGGATACCATAGGCAGATCAAGTTTGCTTTAATTTTTGGATCGGTCCGCTATATCATATAGCTGCCATAGAAACGGTACATCGAAAATGAAGTTTTGGTATGGAAAAGATTTTTGTTTGTTAAGATATCAGAACCAAACTGATAGAATATGCATCTGGGCTGGTATAAAACATCCTGACCAAATTTGGTTAGAATCGGTTAACTATATCATATAGCTGCCATAGGAACGGTACATCGAAAATGAAGTTTTAGTATGGAAAAGATTTTTGTTTGTTGAGATATCAGAACCAAACTGATAGAATATGCTTCTGGGCTGGTATTATACATCCTGACCAAATTTGGTTAGAATCGGCTAACTATATCATATAGCTGCCATAGGAACGGTTCATCGAAAATGAAGTTTTAGTATGGAAAAGATTTTTGTTTGTTAAGATATCAGAACCAAACTGATAGAATATGCATCTGGGCTGGTATAAAACATCCTGACCAAATTTGGTTAGAATCGGTTAACTATATCATATAGCTGCCATAGGAACGGTACATCGAAAATTAAGTTTTAGTATGGAAAAGATTTTTGTTTGTTGAGATATCAGAACCAAACTGATAGAATATGCATCTGGGCTGGTATTATACATCCTGACCAAATTTGGTTAGAATCGGTTAACTATATCATATAGCTGCCATAGGAACGGTTCATCGAAAATGAAGTTTTAGTATGGAAAAGATTTTTGTTTGTTAAGATGTCAGAACCAAACTGATAGAATATGCATCTGGGCTGGTATAAAACATCCTCACCAAATTTGGTTAGAATCGGTTAACTATATCATATAGCTGCTATAGAAACGGTACATCGAAAATGAAGTTTTAGTATGGAAAAGATTTTTGTTTGTTAAGATATCAGAACCAAACTAATAGAATATGCATCTGGGCTGGTATTATATATCCTGACCAAATTTGGTTGGAATCGGTTAACTATATCATATAGCTGCCATAGGAACGGTTCATCGAAAATGAAGTTTTAGTATGGAAAAGATTTTTGTTTGTTAAGATATCAGAACCAAACTGATAGAATATGCATCTGGGCTGGTATTATACATCCTGACCAAATTTGGTTAGAATCGGTTAACTATATCATATAGCTGCTATAGGAACGGTACATCGAAAATGAAGTTTTAGTATGGAAAAGATTTTTGTTTGTTAAGATATCAGAACCAAACTGATAGAATATGCATCTGGGCTGGTATTATATATCCTGACCAAATTTGGTTGGAATCGGTTAACTATATCATATAGCTGCCATAGGAACGGTTCATCGAAAATGAAGTTTTAGTATGGAAAACATTTTTGTTTGTTAAGATATCAGAACCAAACTGATAGAATATGCATCTGGGCTGGTATTATACATCCTGACCAAATTTGGTTAGAATCGGTTAACTATATCATATAGCTGCCATAGGAATGGTTCATCGAAAATGAAGTTTTAGTATGAAAAAGATTTTTGTTTGTTAAGATATCAGAACCAAACTGATAGAATGTGCATCTGGGCTGGTATTATACATCCTGACCAAATTTGGTTAGAATCGGTTAACTATATCATAAAGCTGCAATAGGAACAATCGATCGAAAATCAACTTTCAGAACAGAGTACCTGGGCACAGGGTATTAAATATAAATTTAAATTTGGTTAGAATCGGTTAACTATATCATATAGCTGCCATAGGAACGGTTCATCGAAAATGAAGTTTTAGTATGGAAAAGATTTTTGTTTGTTAAGATGTCAGAACCAAACTGATAGAATATGCATCTGGGCTGGTATAAAACATCCTCACCAAATTTGGTTAGAATCGGTTAACTATATCATATAGCTGCTATAGAAACGGTACATCGAAAATGAAGTTTTAGTATGGAAAAGATTTTTGTTTGTTAAGATATCAGAACCAAACTAATAGAATATGCATCTGGGCTGGTATTATATATCCTGACCAAATTTGGTTGGAATCGGTTAACTATATCATATAGCTGCCATAGGAACGGTTCATCGAAAATGAAGTTTTAGTATGGAAAAGATTTTTGTTTGTTAAGATATCAGAACCAAACTGATAGAATATGCATCTGGGCTGGTATTATACATCCTGACCAAATTTGGTTAGAATCGGTTAACTATATCATATAGCTGCTATAGGAACGGTACATCGAAAATGAAGTTTTAGTATGGAAAAGATTTTTGTTTGTTAAGATATCAGAACCAAACTGATAGAATATGCATCTGGGCTGGTATTATATATCCTGACCAAATTTGGTTGGAATCGGTTAACTATATCATATAGCTGCCATAGGAACGGTTCATCGAAAATGAAGTTTTAGTATGGAAAACATTTTTGTTTGTTAAGATATCAGAACCAAACTGATAGAATATGCATCTGGGCTGGTATTATACATCCTGACCAAATTTGGTTAGAATCGGTTAACTATATCATATAGCTGCCATAGGAATGGTTCATCGAAAATGAAGTTTTAGTATGAAAAAGATTTTTGTTTGTTAAGATATCAGAACCAAACTGATAGAATGTGCATCTGGGCTGGTATTATACATCCTGACCAAATTTGGTTAGAATCGGTTAACTATATCATAAAGCTGCAATAGGAACAATCGATCGAAAATCAACTTTCAGAACAGAGTACCTGGGCACAGGGTATTAAATATAAATTTAAATTTGGTTAGAATCGGTTAACTATATCATATAGCTGCCATAGGAACGGTTCATCGAAAATGAAGTTTTAGTATGGAAAAGATTTTTGTTTGTTAAGATGTCAGAACCAAACTGATAGAATATGCATCTGGGCTGGTATAAAACATCCTCACCAAATTTGGTTAGAATCGGTTAACTATATCATATAGCTGCTATAGAAACGGTACATCGAAAATGAAGTTTTAGTATGGAAAAGATTTTTGTTTGTTAAGATATCAGAACCAAACTAATAAAATATGCATCTGGGCTGGTATTATATATCCTGACCAAATTTGGTTGGAATCGGTTAACTATATCATATAGCTGCCATAGGAACGGTTCATCGAAAATGAAGTTTTAGTATGGAAAAGATTTTTGTTTGTTAAGATATCAGAACCAAACTGATAGAATATGCATCTGGGCTGGTATTATACATCCTGACCAAATTTGGTTAGAATCGGTTAACTATATCATATAGCTGCTATAGGAACGGTACATCGAAAATGAAGTTTTAGTATGGAAAAGATTTTTGTTTGTTAAGATATCAGAACCAAACTGATAGAATATGCATCTGGGCTGGTATTATATATCCTGACCAAATTTGGTTGGAATCGGTTAACTATATCATATAGCTGCCATAGGAACGGTTCATCGAAAATGAAGTTTTAGTATGGAAAACATTTTTGTTTGTTAAGATATCAGAACCAAACTGATAGAATATGCATCTGGGCTGGTATTATACATCCTGACCAAATTTGGTTAGAATCGGTTAACTATATCATATAGCTGCCATAGGAATGGTTCATCGAAAATGAAGTTTTAGTATGAAAAAGATTTTTGTTTGTTAAGATATCAGAACCAAACTGATAGAATGTGCATCTGGGCTGGTATTATACATCCTGACCAAATTTGGTTAGAATCGGTTAACTATATCATAAAGCTGCAATAGGAACAATCGATCGAAAATCAACTTTCAGAACAGAGTACCTGGGCACAGGGTATTCAACTGTCGAGCGTGCTCGACTGTCACCGCCCACTAGTTTTTCTCTGTTTTAGATTCAACCCGATATAATAAAATAATTATAAAATGATAAAAGTAAAATATAGATATCAAATAACAATATATTACAACAATTTTAAGGAATCTGTCTTAACATAATGATTTTAATATTTAATAATTAAATTTACAGATAATATTTAAACTTACAGATAGTAAAGGATCAAAAGAATGAAAATTTTGTTTAATTCAGTTGTTGAATATTTTAGTATAAGATATGATTTAATTTCGACTACTAATTCTTGTGGAGAATTCTACAAACAGTTCAGTTTCAGTCCACGGACTTTAAACTGCTAACTAATCCCACTGAATTGGTAGCATTAGTTGATTTTGACAGCGTTTAATATTTATTTTCATAATTCTCGACGGATCATATTACATTCGTCTGCCAGGTTTATTGTTGTAGTTGCATATATTTATGAGACTTACTTGGGATTGGTGTAAATAAAATAAAAGCGTGACGACATCATCAGACAAAGCGCCATTTCGAATGTGCTGTGATATTCAATATGCGGTAATTAAAATGTAAATTGCACAAATTGCGATTTTTTTTGCCTGTGGCGTGCCAGTTAAATATTGCAGCTCATAATCTTGCAAACAAATAAATACTCAGTGCACAGTTCCCAATTCTGAATACCAAGTGAGATACCAAGAGCAATTGCATTGCTCATACGCAATGTTGGCTTAAGGTTATTGTCAAGCATTTGTAAAAAAATGTTGTACAATTCAGCAATTGACACGATTTTGTAATTGATACAAAGTGATTTTAATGATTAATATTATTAATATTATATATAATTTGCATTTAAATCTGTCAGATCACACCCAGAAATACTAAATATAATTGGTGAAACACCAAATTGTTAACGATGAAATAACTTAAGATTATCCAAGTGTAAATGCAATATTAAAAGCATTCCATTAGGAAATAAATATAATTAATTTATGATTAACCTCTGGTCACACTGTGCCATACGCCCCCAATTGCACATGAATGTGTGACGTATGCGAATAGATAAAATGCATTTATGAAATTGCATTCAATCGTTTGCAGCTTGCAGTTTTAGCAATTGAAGTGCATGTAATGCTAAATACTTGTAGAAAATGCAATTAACTATCTCGTGTGCTGTCAACAAATCAGTAAATTGACAAATGACGTCATTGCTTTTGTTGGTATGTTGGTTTGTTGGTTGTCTCATGGCCCATTGAAAGTGCAAATAAATATGAGTACGAGTACGAGTACGAGTACTCGCACTTTTTACCGGCTGACTAGACACTCAGGTATGTGAGTATCCGTTTATTTATTTGCTTGTTTGCCATTGAGTGCATTATTTAGTGCTCTCTAATCAGACATACAAACACGGATCTCTCGTTTAAATCTCAACCAAGCAATTACCTTCGATTTGAACTAGTGACGTCACATGGTATTGAAGCATCTGTCATATTGTTGTTACATCATAAATAGAGCTTAAACCTGAACTTGTTTGACTTTCTAGAGGTGCGATAGTGCCTAATTAACAGTTCACACCTCGCTTTAACCGTTAAAGTGGCGCTACATTTATGGTAAATGTATGAAATTCGCCAAGAAGTGAGATTGTGTTTTCTTTTCAATTATGCCATAGATGATAATTGATAAAGCGATAAAAATAACTACATTATAGTCCCCAGTGGGTGGATAACTCAGATGCAAGTCAATTTATCTGAATTGTGTGCACACTTAACAACGTTGTTTAAATAAATTCAATCATTATTGATTCAGAGAACTATAACATAACTCTAGTAAAATGTCAAGTACGCATTTTGCATCCGAGACAGGCACAACTGTGTAAACGAGTACCCGTTTATTTATAAATAATTCATTTGAGATGTTACAATGTGAGCTCAATTCAATAAATTCTTGTGAATATTAGAAAAACTGAATTAGTCAGCTGTGTAGAAATTTATACATTTTATTTGATGAGCCATCCTATAATGAGTTTTTTATCAACCCCTCTGACAGATTAAACAGCGTTGAATATTATACTATAATGAAATTAATTATTGATGACACATGTTTATACAACGCGATGACGAAAAATGCCAAATTCAGACAAAAATTATTTATGTGTACAATTGAATAATTTATCTTTGTATATTAAATGGCTTAAATAAATAATAATAAGAATGATCTAATTATTTTTATAACAAAACATTCCAAATACACAGACAGTAAGAGGGAGGCCCGTCTTACCTGTATAATTATCTTGGTTTTCACATCTTTTCAACCTATAGAGCATTTCCTATATTTACGACTGTGAAGGGATTCGGAATCGCTTGTCATGCAGCGCAGATGTTGACTCCGAGTGTCACTGACATCAGATGGGGCCACAAACATGAGTATGATGTATGAATACTTGTATATACTCGAAGACAAACACATTCGTAGACGAAATGATTCGCATTTGGCATTGACAATGACTTTTGGCCGAAATGCTTAAATTAATTTGCCACAAAAAGCTGCGGACAGAGAGAAAAGAAAAACAAAATAACAATAAAAACTGAGAAAGAACACATATTTTCAAAGGGCAGATGATTCAATACTCTTAAAGGTGGTTCATTTACTAACGAAATGTTATGCTATGTTTACCTCATTAGGTTTTAGATTTATGAAATATACTTAAGTTTATTTTACGAAACTTAGTTTCCTAAAGTTCTTTATCATATAGTAGCTGATTATATAAAATTGAGGATATCGTAAAATCTCTTTCAGTGCGTTGCACAATTCTTAACTTTATTTTAGTACTCTCTGTAAGAGTATAACAATTGCTGGGTTCTTGTTCGAAACGAAAGCGAAGTGTTCTAATTCTGTAATTTTTATTAAAAATAAATTGGATTTCGTAAGCATAGTCAAGGTCTTACAAACTTGTAGTTACCACAACTTTCACACGAGATAAACACAAAACTAAATTGACGAAAATTCTTAGGAATCGTCAAAGTGCTTGCAGATGTTTTCTAAAAATGAATATACTTGTAATTCTATCAATTTAATTACCTGCAAGTGCAAATATTTGTGCTATTTATTAACAATTAAATCAAAATATAAAGTATGCAAGAGGGTAATTTACGAGTAGATTTAATATTAGGTCTTCCTTGAAACACTTAACGGGCAAGAAGTACATTTATAGAAACCCAGTGAAAAATGTTATAATCTAGTGGCTTATATCCTTGGAGCTTTGTATGTCTTAAGAATACAAAGTATGGAAATTAACAAATATTTTTTTATTATAATATTAAGAATGTATATACCCGTTACAGTTATGCAGAGTGCGGTAGTAAACAGTTTGTCATGGAAATCAAAAAATCAGAGCAGTTGCTACGATATTTATATGAGTCGGACGCTATTTGTTTCGCAGACGGAATACGAGTACGAGTACATTCCAAAATAATGATACGTAGGCCCATGTAGGTACATACGAATGTAATAATAAATAAAATAAATACAGATATAAAGTTGGCACTGTCAGGCCCCGGGGGCAGTGCGGATTTAAACGGCATAACAGCGAGCGGCTTAAAGCTGGCCCAGTGGCCGATATAAAGGCGTTTAGCCGCAACTCTGTGGGCGTTACAAAATGGGACAGTCGGCCCGAAAAGCATTTACATTTCTATCTCGCAGAGCTTTTGTTTAAACCAATGCGAATATAATTAAAACATTTGTCATGCTCGTCAAGCATTATAATTAACAATAAGCGAATATAAATCAGTACTGTTTTCCATTATTACGATTTTTTATGATTAGTCAATGGCCTGAATTATTTAAAGTTAAGCTAAAATCCACATACATTGCTATTTATTATACATTTTCAATATACTTTAATGAATCTTCCCACTTAATGCAAAGCAAACTAACATAAAAGCATTTTTATGATTATTTTGACACTTAACGAAGACACAAATAACATGCTAAGTGATTATGAGACCAATAAGAACGACAGAGAGAGAAAGAATAAACATAACATTAACATAACAGCAGTAAATCAAAACAACATGAGAGGCTCTGTAGCTGTAGTGCTTAACATAGCAGTCAGCTGTTACCTGTTGATCATAGCAGCTGTCGTTCTGTTGTTATCATCACAACACTGTTAATGTCTAATAATTCTCAACAGGTTCTAGCGTTGCCAAGTAGCCAAGACGCAAAGTAGTATTGAACATTGCGAGAGGTGAGGATTGGGTTGCTCTTGCTTCATGCTTGAGGGTTCTGTTCGCCCAACTCATATGTTACGACTTACGGAACAGCCTTGAGAACATCTGATCTCGCTTTAATTTATATAACTTGTAGAGAAGAAATATATTATTTAATTTTAAAAATGCATATATTCGTTTTGGTCAGGTGTCAATCGTCGTATTGTTTGCATTTTAACAAATTGTTATTAATTTTGATTGACAGCGCACCTAATTTGGGCGAATACAAGTATTGCTTGCTTGGTTCTATATCTGTTGCTGTCAAGTTTCCGATAATTACTACTAACTACGGGTACAAGTCAAAAAGTGCCTGCTGTTTTTTTGCCCGGGGGCGTTGAGTGCATTCAAGACGTCAATTTTTCAAACAAAATATACTCGTATACCACCGCGATAAGTACCTAGAGACATGCTGGGTTTTAAAAGGGGTGCACTGCTAATTCTCGGCAATACCTCTAAAAATAGAATCTTACGAATGACTTCAAAACTTGAAAATTGTATCTAATAAACGGAAATTATGAACTATCAACAATGGCCACTGAATGCAAAATCTATTTTTTGCTCAATTTTTGCATAGAGGAGATATTAATGAAAACATGCGTAAATAATCGTGTATACAAAAATGTTTATGACGGTGTTATTCACAAAAAGGCCATGATCTTCTAATGGCTTTATTTTTATACAAATTATTATAGACAGAACAATATCAGAAAATATTTAAAAATTACTAAAGCGTTTCGAGACATGGTATTTTCATTCAAAAACAAGAAGAATTCTTATGTAGAATGGCTACACAACTGTTATACCCTTTAATGAATCTCTAAATGGGAAGAAGAGGACTTTTTACCAGCTGATAAATGACTTCGACCATGCCGATGTATAGAACTATTTTCCAGGGTACAACAAGAAAACGTGACGAAACACTATAAACATTTACTCTGCTTAGTTGCAGCCAAATATGTGGAATTATTAAAAAATATCCACATTACCTGGACAGACTCGCTGTCCTGGCATATTATCAAAACAATAAAAATACTCATACATGTAATCATTCTTGGAAATTGAGTAATCTTTTAATTCGAAAAGCTGTCGATAAATATTAAAAGTTCGGAAAACAATGCAGTATTTCCACTTAATTTGTTAGGGAAAAATAATGGCGCTAATTTTCCAATTAACGAAAATTGAGCAGACCATTTCGGAAAACCTACTCGTGATATAATTGCCTTTCTCACCCAAATCAATGACGTCAAAAGCATTTGGCAATGTTTTAAATTTAGATCTCCTATCAGTATTTATTTATGCGTATTTTTTACCAGACCACTGGCTAAATCGTTTTAATTATGAAATAATTTGTTAAATATAGATTCGATTTGGCTTATAACTTAATCGGCTTATCAGTCGGCAATTATATACAGAAACGATTGAGTTCAAATTTAGGCGTAAAATATTTAATTGGGGAATATGTGAATTAAATTGAACTGTTGTATATATTTATGATTGTAAAATATTGTCGACCCGGAAATATTGTCGATAAATAACATCAAAAGCCAAAATGTCAAATTCCAATAATTTGTTAGTGATCGCTTCAGGCATTTCTCCAGCTCATAAATGTCATAAACAAAATACTTTACACAAATCAACAATATCAACTTTAACGTCTACTCGTCTGTCGTCGCGTTTATTCATATTATTATTATTAATATTACTATTAATGTACACACATTTAAATAAGTATTAATAATAAGCGTTCAATGTCAGGCAGATCGTCTCGGGAATTGCATAAAAAAATACAAAAATGTAAAATAAAAAAGTAAACTCTGATGGAAATCGCATAGCGTGCAGAATTTAAAGATACAAGATACACGATGTGATGGAGGGATTTAGGAGGGAACTAATGGGGCGCAAACTTGCACTTGAAACCCCACAATTGAAATTGAAACGAATTTAACAGATATTAAACACAAATATGCCAAATATATTTTATTTTATTGCTCGGCCACGGAGTAAACAGCTGACAAGCGTTTGTTGCTGCCGCCAAATTTGAACAAATATACCCTATAGAAAATTACAAATAGTGTATGCTTGACAAATTACTACAAAATGTTAAAGATAAACAAATGTTTACAATTAACAAAGATATGTTATATTTAAAATTTATTTAAATACTCTTAAAATTCCTTAAAAAAATTTGGAAGAAAAATATAAATTATATTGTAATATTAATAGAAAAAGTAATATTTCTTATTCATCTTGTAGTTAAAAACTGTTCTTAGGGCATCTGCTTGCCTATAAAAGTTGATTGTCTTATTGTTTATTGTTTTTGTTGAGTATTGTTAAATTGTCGTTGTCATAATTAACTAGAATTTAATTCAATTGAATTTTTGGTCACACTTCCACTGACGACTGCGATCAAAAGCCAATTTGATATCGTCATAACTTGACGTGTGGTTCGAATAAAGACCCTGAACACCCATTGGGAATGGAGTTCTATAGTATCTTCAAATACTCGTATTGATGCGAATATCGCGTGCAATTGTGTTTAACCTTGAAGACATATTGATGCCATATACAATACGTTCTGATGCACTTGCTAACTGAGTTCCAATCAATTAAAATAGCAAATGTGAAATTTATTTTGCATACCAAAGTAAAATTTCCGTGTAATGGTGCCAAAAATGTTGTCGATTTGTGGAATATAATGGAAAAGCCTTTCCGATTCTCAAGAATTGCATTTTTCGTGGTTTCGTGAATTATCCAAGGTTAATTAATGATATTTATTAGCTGATTGACCTTAATATATTAAATGAAAACTAAAGGAATTTCTTATCGGTTTCACTTCCAGATATTTAGATATACGATAAAGAACCACGCAAAATAAACATTGTACGCCCATGGAATTGATTATCAACAAAATCGGAAAGTTGAATGAGTTGAACATAAGGTGTTAACATCTATTTTGCGTATTGCCCGATCAAATTAATTTATTTGTTTTTATTGTACCCAACACGCAGTTAATGTCGTAGACAATAACATTTGAGTTAACAATAAATATCAGCGAATAATCAGCGAATTTACAACCGGCAATAAAAAATAACTTTAGGTGTTATTTTTTTGCAAACTTTACTAAAATTTTTGTGTGTATGAGATTAAAGTGACATTTCTATCACATTAATCAGCTGTGTGATGGCAATGACCAAATTCTCCGACTTTTCTATCAAGGCCTTAACAAGGCAAAGAGATAAGATGAGAAATATGTATTGCGACTGATGGATACTCTGTGAATTTGCGTACCAAATTTAAGAATTAAATTAAATAAAGTTTTAATTAATGTTTTATCTTTATAATAATTGTTAAATAAACTTATATATATTTTTCAATTTCCTACTAGGTCAATATACCCGAACAGTCGCTGCAATAAGTGTATTTCTAACGGCTTAGATAAGGCTAGAAACTGTAGACTTTGATATTGAATTTATGTACTTCAAATAGTTTTCAAACAAACGGATTACTGTTCAACTCGCGGACTAGGAACTCGGTGATGCAATCAATTGAGATGTTTAATCCCAAGGCGGATAATAGTATTGATCATCTGTGTTATTGCTGTCGATTAGTCGATATCACGCTTGGCATTCCACAATCCACAATCACAACAACAAATCCATAGACAACAATTGAGGTTCTCTGACCGAATTGAATGACTTGGCGATGACGTGTTGACGTCTTCAAGTGGACAGCTTATGAGCATTACAAAAAACAATGTAAGTTAATCAATCTAATTGATTACGATTGTCCTTGAACTACTTTTTTTTACCGATCAGATCGATGATAACAGATTCAAAGATTTTTTAAGTGTTTTTTCTTGATATAATGTGACAAAATTGGAGAACACAAAACCAGAATTTCACGCACTTTTGCGCACTTTTCGATACCTGTCTGAGGTGTTTGTCATGTGTTTGTTGTTGTTTGCCCAGCCGAACATAAATATTTTATCAAATGACTTAAATACATTGGAATGCTGTACTGTCTGACTATTGCCGGAATATAAATGTCGTTCGGTGTGCACGGAATCGGTAATAACAATCAGCTAAGTACCTAATAGTGTATAAATGACTGCTAATTGAATGCCTAATCATGCTGTCGTACCAATTAAACTGCCAATTTTGGACTGTCCAAAATACCTATCAATATCGATGTCTAACAATGCCTCAACAATCGCCAAAGACTTAAGAAGCGTGCCGGAATATTGAGTAGTCAAAATCCATTCAGAAAATATTCTATGTGACGTCTCAATTACCTTGTTTATAGAGACGACACATTGTAGACAAGTTGTCATCATCATTAAGAATAAATAATTAGCTTATTGTACTTGAAAACGACCTCAAGATCAATTGCTAAACTTACATACAAACATGTTCTTGTTCTTTTGTACTCTGTACTATTATAAATCGAACTTTATCAAAGCTAGATCAATTTCAGTATTAAATGTCTGAATTGACCTCATGACAAATGTTGATAATTTCATTCATTCATTATTGGAATTTTCACACCCCTCTTAACTTTGGAATGCAGCAAGCATTATTGAATTGGACTGTTACTAAGAAACAGAATTAAAAAGTTCTGTATCGTTATCGTTATCTGGGTTCAGTCTGCTTCTTCCAGAAGAATGCCGTATGCTTCGTCATTTATTTTCTTTTAATAGGTTTTTGGAAACTACTCATCTTTAGGTAAATAGAAAACCTGACAAAAAATAAATACTATATGCATTATTACTCATCCCCAATTGCAACAGTTGTACGAGTAAGCGATCGTGTAAAATAAGATTGGAATGTCTGTTAATCATCGAACCGAATCAGAAATGCAAAAGGGAAATGAATATTAACATATAAATAGATGAAAGTCCTCACATTATAACTATATACTTGACAAAGATTATATTTACTCTGGTAATAGGGCAACATATTTTCTATGAGTATTTCATCTCCGGTTTCTTATGTTCCTTTGTTTGTTTGTGTTTGCCCAAAAGCGGTTTTCATAATTTGGCATTACTCAGACAGAAATCGCTCATAAAATTTAAGTTTAATGTCATGCAAATGGCGACATTGGGAATTAGCAATGTCGACGTCTGATGGCTTTATTTCGGACGCTTGATATGCTCTCCGGCGGTTATGGATATGAGCTTATGGATATGAGGGTTGTTTCTTGGTCTGAGCTTGCAACTTGTTTTTAATTAGCTTTCTTAATGTGTCGGCTTATTTTTCTTCGGTTTTTTCTGTTTTTTTCTTTTCTTTTTTGTTTATTTTCATCTACTCTTTGCCACATAAACATCATTAAATTTATTTGCCCATTTGAATTCAGACAATGTTTACAAATCAAGTTAATGACGAAGCGATCCAGAAACATTGAATGCCCTTAAAGTTCATTTGCAGTTTTCTATTGAAGCTTACTTTTTTATTAGGCTCAAAAGCTGATTAAAATTTAAAGAATATAAGGAAATACAAGTTTCACAAATAGATATTGCAGAAGCTGCTCAAATTGTATTCATTTCTGGATTGTATATGCAAATTCCTGCATTGGAATTATGTGAAAAACAGAAGCTACATATTCGCACAAATGATGCCAAGTGAATTGGCAGACAAAGAGACCCAGATTCGAGAATTACGTATCAGATCATATCGATACGCGTCATCTGGACGCCCATTTTAATCTGCTAGTATTCGAAATACAAAATTGAATTGATATTAACAAGGTATTTGATTTAATTTCGCACTGTTTTGACTAAACACTGATAAATAAACTATGATTTATGTAAGCTATATACACAAATAGCATAATTAGTTTAGTAATTATTTTGACAAAATATAAAATTTTCCAGTTTAATCTTACGAACAAAAAAAATATTTTTTCATTTTTTATTAAGTTTACCTTTCCATTTTTTTTTAAACTTATATTTGTTATGGATTTTTATTTTAATTCTTATTTTATTTTGTCTATGGTTCTTAGAGCAAGTCAAAAACTTTGATCGAATTGAATAGCGGGGCCTGGGAGAGGGACTGGGAGAGGGACTGGGAGCGGGGCCTGGGAGAGGGTCTGGGAGCGGTGCCTGAGAGCGAGGCCTGGGAGAGGGACTGTGAGCGGGGCCTGGGAGCGGGGCCTGGGAGCGAGACATGGGAGAGGGACTGGGAGAGGGACTGAGAGAGGGACTGGGAGCGGGGCATGGGAGAGGGACTGGGAGAGAGACTGGGAGAGGGACTGGGAGCGGTGCCTGGGAGAGGGTCTGGGAGCGGTGCCTGAGAGCGAGGCCTGGGAGAGGGACTGTGAGCGGGGTCTGGGAGAGGGACTGGGAGCGGGGCCTGGGAGAGGGTCCTGGGAGCGGTGCCTGGGAGAGGGACTGGGAGAGGGACTGGGAGAGGGACTGGGAGAGAGACTGGGAGCGGTGCCTGGGAGAGGGACTGTGAGCGGGGCCTGGGAGAGGGACTGGGAGCGGGGCCTGGGAGAGGGACTGAGGGAAGAAGTACGAGTTCAAATATAGAGAAAATATTCAAATGCTACTAGAAGTATGAATAGAAGTAGGACTAAATGGAATATAAATTGAAATTGAACTATTTTTATAACTAAAAAACAAATGTATGGATTTTTATTTTGTCAACACACTTACTTGACTAACTACGAGTATATGTATGTATCTACAATAAATTTCTTATTTGATTTGTTTGTTATAACCTTGAACTTAAATTGAGTGCAATTAAGTATATATCTATTGATATACATAAATTATATCAATTTTATTTGATAGTAAATACAAACAAGCAAACAAACATTCAAAATATTCGGAAATTAACTGCGCACAAGAAAGCTCACGCCTTTGCCCCAGCCAAAGGTCTTGGCAAACAATTTAAGGAATTTTTCCAAAAAAAAAAAATGTTATGTCTGTATTACATATCACGGGTTAGAATCTGGCCAGGCAGACGTGATACTAACGAGGAACACTGTCAGACACACACACACACACACACACACAGCCTGGAGGTGTCTTTGCATCTTCTCAGGAATTGCCATATAAAGCAAATATCATTGTGCATTGGTGGAGATAACAGCAGTTGTTGACAGCCACTGTTGCTGTGAGCAGACCTGTTACAGTGAGAACGGCTCTCTTTCTCTTTCACAGCCACCCACACACGCAGCACGACGGAGCTTGATTACAGTCACTGCTACTGTTAACTTTCCAGAGCTGCCAAGAGAGATCATACGTGCTCGCTACACATACAGTAGCATATGCCAAGCGGTCGACTGCAATAACAGAGCAAGTCGGCAGACAGTGTTACTGTTTATTTAACAGAGCTGCTACAGCGAGTGCATGCGTGCTCTCTCTCTCACAGCCACCTACACACATACAGCTACAAACAGTCAGAGAAATAATAACAATAGCGTGAGAGGCCTTAACAGCGACGACGGCTTTGCTTTGGTGGTGCCCAATAGCTTTTATTGAATTCAGTCAACGGCTGACCGCGATCGGGAAAACAACGCGTTAAGAATTGGTGTGGACAAAATTTGTGATTGGCTTGAGAACTTATTGGCCATAAAGTGTTAAGTTTACATACGTACCTCCCATAAATTGTGCAAGTTAAAAAAAAGTTAGTATTTTCAAATGATTTATTACAACGCTTAATTCTATAATTTGTTATGTGTTGTTAAATACAAATTATTACTAATTAAACAGTTAATAATGTCAATTAAAAATGAAGTTTAATAAATGGTTTTTTATTTTCAAAAGTTAAAATTTTAAAGACATAAAAATATTTAATAACTATCGTGTGTAAATGTGAAAAAAAGGGAAACATTAAAAAGTTTGAATTTACTTAAATTATTTCTTAAAAATAATATAAAAAAAAAAATGTAACGAAATTTGTTAAAAACAAACTGCGAAAAATGAATAAGTATTAACTAAAGGCATTTTAAATATATTAAAATTAAATGAAATGCCAAAGTGAATAGGGCCAAATATAAATTGAAAAATCTTTTAGTTTGGCGCCAGTTTCTATTTTGATTTTGTTACATCAATTAACGAATTTGGGGAGCACCAGCTCATTAATATTTTCTAATTAATTAGCGAATCAAACTTTCAAATATATTAGCACAATATTATAAACGGGTTCGCTTCGAAATCTAAAAAAAACTATATACATATATACGAAAACAAAGCGGATAAAGAATTGCGAACCTTAGAAAAAATGTTTGAAGATCCCGCATGATTCAGATGCTATTTATGAATCCATTCAATAATTAAATACATGTCGCAGCACTCAATAATAAAATAATCACTTATAAGCATAAAACACAAAAACTAACGAAACTCGAAAGCGAAACAGGAAAATTTATTTGCGATTTGCATTTAAATAAATAATAAACATTCTTTATTTTATTTTGCTTTTTTTGATAATCGTTCGTTCTGCAAGTCAAACAAGTTTAATGCTCTGTCATAACTCTTGCAAGTCCAATTCCGGAACCCGGAGAAAAGAGGCGCTTCTAGTTGGCTTTATGCCTCCCTTTTTGCTTGGATTTATTTTGCAGTCTTGGCGTAAATTTGAATCGAAGCTAAAAACTTTCGTGTTTAAAATGGTTTTTGTAGCTGACATCATCAGAATTTTTTTTTTTAAGTTTACTGTTATATGATGGCTGGCGTCTTGAACTTCGTTTATTGTGATTGGTTTTTGTATACCCAATAAGGTATATCAATTTGCTACCTATTCAATTATCGCCCAGTTCGTGAGTTCTTTATTTGTGCTATTACTTTCCAATTGATCAACAATTGAATAATTAGAAAAAAAATTTAAAAAGTCTAAAAAAGATATTTTACTATTTATTTTAAAGAAATTTTAATAAATTCTTTCTCAAGCTTCTGCTCCAGTTATTAACTATTCAAAAATAAACAATTAATACATTTAAGCGCTCTGCAGTAGCTGAAATTAGGAAGCTTGGAAAACCCGTTTATATCTGCTTCTACCGTTAAGCAAACTGCCAAACTTTGGCATGCATAATTGATATTCATAGTCTTAATTAGTGTTTGATGTTCATATTTATAGTATGCGTAATACGCAAATATAAGTGGCTGATAAGCACTGGAAATGCTAATTTGTTGACAAATTGCAGAAGTCTTATCTAATCGCAGCATCAAACTTCGCGAACAATGAGCCAACTAAATGCAAAAATAACTTAGATTAGATAAAATATTTTATGAAATCTATAAATTAACTAAATTTATTTTGTTTTCATTGTATTAATTTTTTCATGAATTTCAATACAAATTTGTATTACAAATTGTATCTTTCTTAAAAGAATTTTTAATTTAATTAATCATAATATGATTTTTGACTTGGTTAAATATTTAAGCAAGCAATAATTTGCGATAAAATTGCTTTAAATCATTTAAATAATAATAGATATTTTTTTAAAACAAGCTTGAATATAGTTGAAAAATGCTGCGTTCACTAAATTGTTACTGGTACCCATTCACAAATGTGGGTTCTACCACTAAATATTTATTTAAAATTATAATTTAAATTTAAATTTCCCTTTCCATAATAAACATATTAACTTTACTGATCTTTTGTTTTTGTTTATCTGTTGTGCGCTGCATTTCCAAGTCAAAGCAATGTCTGTCAAAGGCGTTCTGACGGCGCTAATTCTGGTGATCCTGGGCGTGGTTCTGACCAATGCCTATGATCACACACTGAAGCTGGACTTCCCGGGTCCGTATTGTGCGCGACAGAGTACGTGTTGCAAGGATCGACGCGACGGCTGCTCGATGCCCATCTCAAGTAAGTTTCCCCTTGATCCCTTCTTTTTTGCCTAACTAATCCTTTCTGTTTACAGCTACACTGTGCTACTGCGATGAGTTCTGCGATCGCGATGACAACAGCGACTGTTGTCCGGATTATCGTTCGTTCTGTTTCAATGAGCCGGATCCGTTGTTGAGCTGTCTGCACAACGGCATCTATTTCCACAAGTATAACAACACGTGGGACAACTGCAATGAGTGCCGTTGTCTGGAGGGCGGCCAGGTCCAATGTGATACGGATCTGTGCCTCACCGACGATGAGATTGTCCACAGCATAAATTCCATTCATCAATTGGGTTGGTCAGCACGCAAATACGACGAGTGGTGGGGACACAAGTACAGCGAGGGTCTTCGCCTCCGTTTGGGCACCAAGGAGCCCACGTATCGTGTAAAGACCATGACACGTCTGACCAATCCGTCCAACGATATGCCTAGACAATTCAATTCCGTTGAGAAATGGTCCAGTTACATTTCAGAGGTGCCGGATCAGGGCTGGTGCGGCTCCTCTTGGGTGCTGTCCACCACATCGGTGGCATCCGATCGCTTTGCCATCCAGAGCCAGGGCAGGGAGGTCGTACAGCTCTCACCCCAGAACATACTCTCCTGCACACGTCGCCAGCAGGGCTGTGACGGTGGTCACCTGGACGCCGCCTGGCGGTACATCCACAAGAAGGGCGTGGTCGATGAGAACTGCTATCCCTACATTCAGCACAGGGACACCTGCAAGATTCAGCGTCACAATAGTCGCTCCCTGAAGGCAAATGGATGCCGACCCGCATATGGAGTCAATCGTGATAGCTTCTACACAGTCGGCCCGGCGTACAGTCTCAGCGGTCAGGCGGATATTATGTCGGAGATCTTTCACTCGGGACCCGTGCAGGCCACCATGCGTGTCTACAGGGACTTCTTCTCGTATTCGGGTGGCATCTATCGTAAGACAGCTGCCAATCGTGGAGCACCCGCCGGCTTCCACTCGGTGAAGCTTGTGGGCTGGGGAGAGGAGCATGACGGCGTCAAGTACTGGGTAAATAAAGATCTCACAATATAGAATGTTTTTCATGCAAAAGGTTGATTTTAAACCGTTCATTTATGAATTCTCGCATGCCTTCTTACGTTACACATTTCGTATCAAAATTATAATATCTTCCTAAAAATTGTCCTTTTTAAATATTTCCAACATTTTTTTATTTCAGATCGCAGCCAACTCGTGGGGTCCCTGGTGGGGAGAGCACGGTTATTTCCGCATCGAGCGCGGTACCAACGAGTGCGGCATCGAGGAGTATGTCCTGGCTTCCTGGCCACATGTGTACAACTACTTTAACACGAAGGCGCCATAAGTTGTACCGAGCAAAAATTCTCGTAATCTCGAGCTTTGCAGTGACGAACAATTTATCTCATGTTTCAAAATTTTCCATTTGCTCCGGCACTGAAAGTGAATTAGGCGCTTCTTCTAATTGTAAATTTATGCTAGAACTTAGGTACTAAAATGATTAGCTTTAAGTCGCGCTAAGACGACGCAAACATTGTAAGCTGCCCCAGCTCCCAAATTTCCCCTCCACTTAACTGAAGTCCCACGCATCCAAACGAATTCTAATTCTATTTGCCTGGTTAATATTATTACGAGTATTTTAATCAACTAATTTACTGAAATTGAAGTATGGAGCTGCTATATCAATTCGTAACACGATACTGCCACATTAACTCCACCGTCCTCCAATCTGCCACCTTATATCCTATCTCATGTAAAACTGCCACAACAAATTGATAAAATAGCATACGAATTCTTCTAAAGAAAAGTGATCAAAGTATGGTTTGAGACATGTGTAGGAACGATTAGGATTTATGTATTGACGAATTACTCCGCATATGCTTATCTAATCATGTATTCTATTGTAAATTAAAGGTAACTGATTCATAAACCGATCTAATGTTTTCGGCTTATAATGTATGTATATTTTTAATAAAGGAATTGTATTTCATGTTAATAGTTTTTCTTTTAAAAATTGAATTGTTAGTATTGATCATGGATGAAAAGGATTAATGATGAAATGAATAATTGTTTATTGCTTAAAAATCTTCAATAAATAAAAAGAAAATATTTTTCTTAAGAGTTGGTTGATTTAAGCACTTAAAGACTACTTCCATTTCTGGTTTTCATCTAAAAATTTTCTAAAAACATTTTGATCTTAACTTTATTTATCCACAAGCCAAATCGCTCAAATTGCATTTAATTATAAATTTATATTGGTATGTTTCATAATAGGTATTCCACTTTAGGGTTTTTTTTATTCATTTTGTTTAACAATATTTCACATGCGTGTTGTTTTGCATCGGGTTAATGAATACAATAAAATAAAATACAATTCTTTTGAGGATAATTACTTGTAATTAAATAACTAAATACGTGATTATATAAAGAGGGGGAAAATCATCGAGAATGTTGATACTTTGCACTTAGAATTATACAATCAAATGGGATATTAAAGTCATAAGCAATTTTTAGGTAGTCCTTGTCCTACTCTAAACGATCTAAAATTTATCATGGAATTCGTTTCTTTAAGAAAACACGGTTTACACAGTTTTTGATCGTATCGCAATGTTTGCATGCGTCGTGATTTTGGATTGATCTAATTTGTCCAGCCTTTTAAAGAGTGGATTTACTATCTGTAGACTGATAAGTAGCGTTACAAAAATATTCGTGATCGAGGGGCGTTTTTTGTTAGATGAAAGCTGTGCCAATTGAATAGAATATCGAGAAAAGTTCGACACTAATTCAGTGTAATACCAGCAAAGGATACTTCCAGGGTCGTGTCATTTGACTCCATGCGGCTGCGTAAATGCGCCAATGTATTTTTATAATGGCTCTCGATCTGTTTGGTCTCCTCGCTGGGCTCCAGATTGGGCAGCTCTTCGTTAACCTTGGCAATGAGCTGCAAAAGAACAGAGTTAATAAATATGGGGCTTTCTAAGCAGTTTAAGGTGTTACCTGATTTAACATGGCCACTGTGATGAGAGAATTGCCGCGTTCAAAGTAGAAAAGATAGTGATTCAATAGCTCCACATACAGTTGCACTTGAACGCCAGTGTCTAGACACTGTGATGCAATACGTGCGCCCTTCTTCAGACAATCTAGCGTACGTTTCTCATCGCGCATTTCCTCACCATTTTGTCTAGGGAAATACAAATTGTAATATATATACATATATTCATTAAACTGAACTTACTTGCCACTCCAGAAGAGCGCCGCACAGGCCACAACACCACGACATTGATCCGGTTTTTTAAGCAGCTTGGACGCAGCTAACGCACAGTTGGTGCGGAGTGGTTCAGCGTTCTCCTCTCCGAAACAGGACATTTGCTCGAATGTAGACATTATCAATGTGATGGCTGCAAGTTGTGCCTTCGAGTCTGATATCTCATCCTCATACAGCGAGAAGGCCTGTGTCATGAACTCATATGCCACAGTCTCGTGATTTGTATAGCGTATCTCGCCAATCACCAGTGCACCCTGCAGATACAAGCGTAATGCCAAATCGGGTAGATCTGCTTTGGCCAAGGCGCTGATTGTGCTGTGACAATACTGCACAATCTTCTGACACTTTTTATCCCAGTTCTCATCCTGTTCGGCAATCGCTTTGTATTTAAATGCCAGTTGATAGGCAGCAAATACAAGCGGTGGCAGAACATGCTTCAATCTTTGGCCACCGCCATTTCCTAAATGCTTGCGCGCCGTTTGCAGCATTTTATATTGCATGTCCGGTTCCTCAGACTTCAACAGGTGTATAAAGCTGTTGAAGAGGAGAATTTATTTTATTAATTTCAGAAATGTGTAATTTTACTGCTGCAACATACCGCGCCACAACACCCTGTTCCTCAGCAAACTCCTCGGCATCTGTACTATTATTTGTGGTGCTCGTCTCGTCGTCCTTGATCAACGGCGTTATGATCGTCAACAGGCTGTCCGCTTGCTCCGCTGTGGTCACCTGTGTCTCGTTCTCCAGGATGTTCATGACCAGATACAATGCCAACGATTTGCGCGAGGTGTAATCAAACTTTTCCAGCAGCGGACAAAAGTTGTTTAGTTGTATAATGGTCAGAGCATTGTTGTAGAAATCTATGCAGATCCTCAAAAGACGAGACAGTTCCTGGTTCACAGACAACAGATGCGAGATGCTGTAATTTAGAGAAATTAAATAAGTAAGCATCTTGAAAATTAGAAATACACTATCCAATTACTTGTTCATATTCATACGATCGAGTATTTGTGCGGTTGTACCCAGCACTTTGTCCACGTAATCGACACGATCGGCATACACTTTCTGAGCGAGACTTAGTAAGGCCACTTGCAGGGAGATTGTGTCCTCCAGCGGCATATCCGTGCGAGTTTGCACAATGTTTGCAACCTGCACGCTGAACACCTCAAATAATTCGACTTCGGCTGGTATAATGGCATCTATAGCATTACCACTTGTCTGAAATGGGGTAAGGATATATTTTAATTAAAAAATCTATCAATCAGTTGGGGACTTGAGGAGCTTACCTTGCCACTTCGTTGGTTATAGGCCGCCAGGCGTTCAATCAGCGATATAATAATGTTCTTAACATTAACTCCCGTCTCCAGTTGGGCGCAGGACTTCAGGAACGGATCGAGCGTCTGCAGATGAAACTCATCGGGGAATACTTGTATAATGCATTCCATCAGATATTCCTGAGCGATGGCATCCCGACAGCTGACCACTTGCTCCAATATTCCAGGCAATATCAAACGCTTGTAAGTCTCCAGTGTGGCGGATTCCAGCTGCGACAGTCGCACCAGATTCGTACCCACCAATATCTTCAGTTCCTCGCGTTCCTTCTCTCTGCGCGTCTTCTCGCTGGAGTGACCCTGATGCTGCATGCGCACCCACAGTTTATTCATCTCGGCGAAATTCGTCAGCACAAAGTCAATGGCATCATATACATTTCCCTCATGCTCATTTTCCGCCACCAGGACATCGGGCAGAATATTACGTGTACACTGCAGCAGATAGTTGCGCAGAAAGAGTCCACGTAGTGGATGCTGTACACCTCGACACATTTCCACCAGATCCTTAAGAATACTTCGCTTCAGTGTGGAGTCGTTCTTTATGTACACAATGCCCACCGTGATAAGTAGATATAGACGTGGAGCTATCGTATGCGAGTACTGGACAAGCTCATAGAGATCCGTCTCCTTGTGGCTCTTCTCGCTGAGATAAAGTTCCAGGTGGCACAGCTCATTCGTGACGGCCATGTCTGTGCACAGATACAGATGGTAATTTAATAAATGATAAGAGTACATAATCATGTATAGACTTACACAGCTCGTAGTAGCTTTTAGGAGAGAGCATTGAAGTGCGCAGCTCGCTCAGCATGGTGCTGGCACACTTAAGTGCGTCCAGCATGCGCTCCTTGTCCAGAAAATGATTCATTTGGAATGCCTGTTTGCGTGCCGCTCCGACCGCCTCGGCCAGCAGCTTCTCCTGGTCGTCCAAACCATTGGGCATCGTCTGGAACGAAACATAGCATACAGTGTTGGGTATACTAGGCCAATCTTTCAAAGAACGCGAATACATGTGACTTAATGACAACGAGACAATTTGAATACATGAATTAAGAGAAACACAGAGAGCATCAAATGAGATGAGATAAGCGTCGCCAGCTTATTTTGAAATGGATTCGAATTCGAAAGCGAAGCGAAGATGATAACACAGCAGCGAGCTTAAATCTGTGACTGCGTCCCTCTTTGGGCGTGTATACAATACAGTTTATGAGATAGGCGCAACATAAGTAAATAGTAGTAGCTGTAGTAGTAGTAGTAGTAGATAATGAATGGAGAGGATGGAGTGTAAAATTGCAGTGCTGTTGTTTTTGTTGTTGTTGTTGGTGTTGTGCGTGGCGTGGCGTATTTACCCTGGATTGGTCACCATTGGGCGCTTGACCGCTGTACGTGGACGAGCTCCAGGGATACATGCTTGGAATGGTGGTTCGTGTGCTTGGATGGTGGTTGCTATTGTATGTGGTTATATAGACTCCTGGTTATGCTCGCGCCCGCACAGTTGCAAGAGTTGCACTACTTTTTGCCGCTAGCAAAAGTGGGCGGCCGAGGGTGCAGTCAGCGTACTTTTTTCTTGTACTTAATATGGCACTTGCGTACGTTGAAATCTCAATTTCCGGTTACGGGCGTTTACGGATCGGTTTGGGGCGCACTTACCATTACAGAAGCGTTGAAAGTGGGCGGAGCAAGGATGCAAAAAAGTGTCTTAAATTAATGTAATTTTTTCAATAGTTTTGTACTGTGTGACCTGTGCTGCCAACTTGTTTTAATAGTCATGTCGCAACCAAGAACGGGTTAGCAGGCTTGGGACAAAGATTTATGGCCAATTTCATTTTGTGATCAAATTTCAATAAGGGCCTAAATCATTTTTGCGTGACCTTTTGACCATAATAGAAAAACTACTAATAGCAAAACATAGCAAAATATATATTTTAAATAGCCATATTTTCCGATAATCAGCATTTTTAAATTTTTCTAGCATTACACTTTGGAAATAGCCAGAACTGGCTATATAAAAGCTAAGTTGGCAACACTGTATCGCAATAGCTGCTCATACTTAAAATACTGAGAGAACTATAAACAGCGCTTGGTCACACTGCTTGATAAACTGAAATTCAAATAAAATAACATTTAAGTACAATTTATTTGAAATATACGAAACAAGTCTATTTCTTCTCTTGCTGCTTCTTACGCAGCTCCTTGCACATTGCCTCCTCACTGCCTGCCTCGGATGCTTGAGTTTTATGCTGATTTAACTTCTCAGCCGCCTCGCGTTCCAACTTCGCGACACCATCGCGCACAACCTTCTCTATGTCATTCAAGAGTGTGGATGCTCCAAAACGAAAGCGTTGCGGTGTCAGCCAACGACTGCCCAGTGTTTCCTTAACCAAGGTCATCCAGGCAATCGCATCCCTAACGGTGCGTACTCCACCAGCCGGCTTGAGGCCAACAATTTGACAAGTGCGTCGCTTAAACTCTTGTATGGCAAATATCATGACAAGACCAACGGAGAGGGTCGCATTCACCACCTCCATGCCCGTGGATGTCTTGATAAAGTCAGCGCCCGCCATCATGCAGACCATGGCCGCCTTGTAGACCTGAAATAAGGTAAATGTTAGATGTCATCAGGAAAATAGTTGCCATAAATTGACCGTTAAAAATAGCTAGATTTAAAAATATAAATATAAAAATGAATATATTAAAATTCAAATATATATATATATGTATATACACTTTTTTTCATTTACTATTTTTTAAATCTCTTTTTTAAATAGTTTTCAAGCATATTTTATCGGTCATGTCCAAGGCAGACTACTCACATTTTCCATAGTTCCAAGTTCTCCAATAGCCAGAATGGTCTTAAGAAGCGCATGATCCCCGCAAGCGCTACGCATGAGCACAATTTCGTTGTAGAGTGTATTCCAGTCGCCTAGAATTGCAAGCTGACGATTAATCACAATATCAATCTCGGTGGCACCAGCCAGAATGGCATGGCTAATTTCTTGAAGTCGCGTCTGCAGTCCATATTGGCCAGTAGGAAATCCTGTGGCCACGGCTGCAATGGCAACGTTTTCCAATTGATTAAACTGTTGAATCGAACTATAAGCATCCTTAACACGCGCCGGATACACGCAGACTGCGGCACAGTGAATATCCTGCAGGAGCGTACGCTCAAAGTATTTGTCAAAGAACTGCGGCTCAAAAGGATAACAGGCGCGCACACAAACCCGACGCACATTAGCCCGAGTATCGTCTCCAGACAATGTCGTCAGGTCGGTCAACATGAGCGCTCTCAGGGCCCAGGCAATCTCATTCACACCAGAGACGACACAGCGCTTGGAAATGCTCTGTGCAATTTCCTCAACCTGACGCAAAGAAATGTGCACAGTCAGCAAAGAAGCATCTGTAAAAGGAAGATGACGATGTCTAGGATTATTTAAGATCATATGTAGACACTGCTCACCAAAGGGCAATGTTTTGTTCACAATTAAGGTCTTGAAATCCATTCTGCAAACGGAATTAAATTAACCGAAAGACTTGTTAATAAGCTTAAAATAAAGATAAAGTGTAAAACTGTTGTCATTAAATATTTATGTTGACAACTAAAAGTTTTACTTAAAAATTTTAACTGAAATTGATTTGTAAATCGAACAAACCGAACGAAAATCGGCTAAGTTTTAATGAAGTCTTAAGAAATTAAAGGGCATGGAAACTGAAATTTTTTAAATGAGCATAGTTTAAGAAAATACAAAACTTTAGTCTAACTTGTCTTTTAATTTAAATTAACAAAAAGAATTAAATTTTTTCCACATATTTACTTGAACCAATTTTATGTCCTAAGCTGTATATTTATTCTAAGTTTACTTGATTAAGACACACCCTCTACGTACACACACACATACACGTATATCACATCATTACAGCTAGCAAAAATATTTGCCTGATAATAATTTGTCTACTATTGACGTGACTGTGCAATCGGTGGGGAAACAGATAACAGCTTAATCAATTATAATTTCCTGTATTATTTAATTAATAACACAGGCATTGTAAATTTGTGACGGCTAAAAGGAAAATTTAATTGCGCTAATTACATTATTGCTTTTAAGTGCTTTTAAGGTACTGAGCTATTATTTTATCATCGATGTTTCGCCCACTGTTCCCAGTAGTCGCTCTTCTGCATTTCATACAATCTGGATATTGTGCGCTCAAAGGCAAACAGTTCCTCCTCTCCAGTAAATACACTTGATTTTGATGCATGCTAGAAGTAAATTTGAAATTTTAACAATGCATTAAAATATAAGGATTTTTTTACATACCGAACCATGGGTTATTTTCAAGTCATCCATAAGTATACGATCCGAATCGGATATGGGTGATCCGTCGCCCACTTCGAATAGATTGTCCAACGGCTCATCGGCTGAAATAACCACACGCACTCTGTTGTCGTAAAGGGTATCTATGAGCGTTATGAATCGTCGCATTTGTGACTTGACATTCAGATTCAGCTGGGGAACGTCGCGTATGAGTACAGTGTGAAAGAATTGTGCGATTTGCAGATAGTCGCTTCCTGCCAATGGCTATAGATAATGTGTTAATATAGGAATATAATTAAGAACTGTGGGAAACTCACGCGATCGCATAGCTCTTTGAAACTGCTGTCCAAGATCTGTCCGCAGGTGCGACGAAAAGTCAAATCGCGACCGAAATGTGTGATCGTGCGGGGTCTAATGATGTCATTCTCTTCGGCGCACAGTATTTTAAACATACGATCCATGTTGCCCTCGGCATCTGTCTGACCTATCACGAAATAGTTGGTATCTCCCGATTGAGCAATGCGTCGATAATCGATAGAGTCCAATTTGGCCAATTCGCAGCGATTCTGCAAGAGTCCAATAAATGGCAGAAAGTTGACGCGTTGCAAACCATTCTTGTAGAGATCCTCAGGATGCCGATTGCTGGTAGCCACAACAACAATACCCTTTCGAAAGAGATGAGTAAACAGCCGCTTAAGTATCATTGCATCCGCGATGTCCGTCACTTGGAATTCGTCAAAGCAAATGAGCCACGACTCACGGGCTATGCTGTCAGCCACGGGTTTTGTTGGATCAAAGGGTGCCGGCTTCTCGGAGTTAAAGGCGCGATCGACAGGACCCTGACGCTCCTTGGCCTCGTGGATCTGGGCGTGCACGTCCGTCATGAAGGCGGTGAAGTGCACACGTCGCTTGTGATTAATCTAGACAAAGGGGAAAGTTGATTATTACAATCCCTTTATCAACAAGACATTACTCACCTCACAGCAATCGTAAAACAGATCCATTAGTGTGGTCTTGCCCACACCCACACTGCCGTAGATATACATGCCTAGGGGGGCGTGACTGCCCGCATTCAAATCATCCTCAGGGTCATCTTCACTAGACTTCTTTCCAAAGAGCTTGCCAAAGAAACCGCCGTCAGATGTCTGTTGTGTAGTTGGCTGATACCCCTTAATTCGCTTGTAGAGTTTATCCAGCGCCTGCATTGTTTCCTTCTGCTTGGTATCGACCATCAGTTGTCCTGAACTGACCCGCTTCTCGTATTCGGACATCGGACACAGGTTGCGGAACTGAAAGGCTACGGCAGGTACCTGGGATCGGAGTAACAGCTTCACCTGACTATGCAAAGTGCCGCGCACCGCCACACCCACTTGATAGGGCAACATTTTATGGTCTAAATATATTTATATATGTATATCACACGGTTTCTGTACGCTAAAGGAATATTTCTGGTCAGCTTAACATATTATTACATAAAGCACTAGCGCATTTCCTCGTAGCCGAAACGATGACCGCGAATTTTGCACGTTGGCCGTGAAATTTAGCTACTGGCCAAAATATAAATTGCCATTCACAATTATGAATGAAACAGCTGTTTGAGCAGCTGTATTGCCATTCGCAGCTAAACAATTTGTGACAGTTCTAGTAAGCTACTTCACTGGAACTAAAAGTGAACTTGTTCGTGATCAACTGCTCCGAATCCAGCGCGCAATTTAAATCTAAATTTGTTTTTAGTTTATTTTAAAAGATAAAATCTGCAAACATTTTTTAAATTCTAATTTTTATTATAAAAATTTAAAATAAAAATGTATCCTGCTTCCCATACATCCAAATGTTCTTTCCAGGTTTAATTTATTTTCCACACCCTTATTCAAAAAATAAATACAGCAGATTAAAGTTGAAAGTTTACACATTTATTATACACGCATTACACATATAGTTTTTGTAATAGTAAATGGAGTATATATTCGTCTCTCTGTCTTAAACACTCATGACAACTATTTATGGCTGACTTTTGCGATTCTACATAGCTTTTTACAATCAATTTTTAGACCAGTTTGCATCTGGGTATATTGGCCATTGACGTTCCACGGCTCGAATTCATTTCGGTTTAAACTTTAAATTTGGTATTTATATTTGGATTGTTTATTTATTAATGTTGGACAAAAAATACATCTAAATATCTTTTATTAATAAATTTATAGACAAGTTTTATAAATTTGCACATCTTGCTGGATTTATTTATTTTTGTAAGTTTACAATTATGTGTATTTTAAAGAGAATTGGACAATGCCAAATAGTTATTATTATTATTTATGTTCTTTTAAATTCCATTGTGCTGCAATAGTTTTGATATACATACATACAATTTCACATTTATAATAATGTAGTGGAAAGTTTGTCAAAACATTTAAATGTTAATGCATTTATGTACCTACAGATATTAATTGTGACATTGATAATTTTAAAATTGTTGTGCAGGACATTTCAAAATCTGATACAGACGGTCCATGTTATCAACATGAATGCCTTAACTTTCAATTTGTTTATTTATTTAGATTATTTTTTAAATTTTAGATTCCAATATTTCTGTAAATCGTATGTAAAAACTAATGTTAAATACTCTCGAGCCCCCCGATTGGAGGTAACATATATTGTGTGGTTGCTCTAGTTAAATTTCGAAATGGTCCCGACTAATCTAAGAAACCTATAATAAGTGCCAATGTTGTGCACATGGTTTCTGCAACAAAAATAATTTGTATGCATTCTCCAAAAATTAGCAAATTACTTAAAATCTACACAATGCAAATTGAATTTTAATAATACATATAAATATTTTTAATTATGAATTTTTTTTTTGCTTTTCATAGTTTTATTAATGAACATTGAATATTAAAAAATCAATTTGAACAATACGAATATTTATGATTTTAAAATGCAATTTTGTAAGCATTATTTATATATATTATATAATATAATAATTTATAATAAATTATATTTGGCAAACATTTGCCAAACATTCTAAAAATCAGTACAATTTGTTCATATCTCTTTTAGGGTTATAATTAAATTTAATTTAATATTTTAAAAATTACATAAAATTATTGCTTTTGATTTGGTTTGCATTTAATTATATAATAATTAACTTTTCAAGCCCTGTAAACTAATTTTTGACAGCATATAAGATTGCATATTATAATGATTGTGATGGATGCTTTTGAAATATTTAAAAAAGAATGAAAGAACCAAAGAAAACACAGTTGTTAATCAATTAAAAAATATATTTTATATTTGATGAATAAAGTTGTAATATGTACAAAGGTTTCGGTACTATTTATACAAATAAAATTTAAATAACTTATGTATAAGTAAAATAAAGATACATATATGTACAATACAGTATTCGTAATACAAGTATGAGTTATGAGTCTATTTGTAGCTAGTACGTTTCAAAACTTAGGTAAATCATTTTAGGGAGCTTCTCATTTTATCATCTATGAAAATAATCCTTGGGATTTTTTATGCACCGAATTTTGGGATAACCAAAAAGTTAAATGGATAAAAAACTAAAATGTACCTCCCCATTCCCATTCCCTATTTTCTCTCGTATTTTTTGTTTTTTTCGCCCATGCTCAGTCGTTGTGTGTGAGTTGAAGAGGAACTCTTTAGAGCACGTGCAGATTCTCGCAGCTTTTGGACTTTGAATCTCGCGTCCAGACACGTCCCAGCAGCCCCTTGACCTTCAAGCTAGTGGAGGTACGAGAACCGCGATATTTACGTGGACTGCAGGTGAAAAGAAGAAGAAGAAGAAGAAACCGTGTATTGTAATTAACTGCAGGATATGATGGATGCAACTTGTCGACTCACCTGCTGTGTGCGCTGCCTGGCGGTGTACCTGCCCCATCCCCCAGCGCTGTTCCGAGCGGACCCAGCGGCGTATTGGCATTGAGGCAGCCGGCGCTGAGGGGAGAGCAGGCTCGACGCTTGGACTTGCGAATGGAACGCTTGCGAAATAGATCTCTGCCAAGAGAAAAGAGAAACCCAGAGAATTACAAAGATTGCACTGAGATATTGTCAGCAAAGTAATTGCTTACCTGGATTTCTCGGGGTTTTCGAGCTTGAGGCGTATCTGAGATAAAAGACCGACGAGCAGCTCATCCACATTGTGATTAATGCCCACCGATGTCTCTATGAATTTGCAATCATATGCTGTGGCCATGGCCTTGCCCTCTGTAAGATAAAAAAACAAAACAAGTTGCGAATTTTAGTGCCATGCTGAATCTCGGTTTTGCGACAAGTTAATCAAATCAAATTGTGTCGCTTAGTTAAACTCTTAGGTGAGTAATAAAAACCAAACTTGGACAATTTATATCTTAACACGTTTGCCCATTAACCTATACGTTTCTCTCTCTCTCTTTTTCTCTCTTCGTAATTTTTCCCCCTGCCGCTCTTCCTGTCTGCTCTGTAGATTTTGACACGTATCCTGCGCCTGCTGTCGTTAAATCTGAAGCTATGAGTACAATAAGTAGCTAAGCATATGTGTATGTATTTTGTAGGCTCTGTTCGCTTTTATGACAACCTCACACACACATTTAATACACAAATACATATAGACATTTTTATTAACGATGTGCGAAAAGTTGTCGTCATTTTATTAGATTTTGATAGGAAGTTCTCATCTCTCCTAAACGCTACCAGCTTATTATGAACCTTTTTTATTAAACTTCCCAGACGGCAACAGCAAATTTAAAGCTTTAACAGCAAGATATTTGCTAATTTTCACCCGTTTCTCTTTCTCTGGGGTAAGCTTAACAAAAGTCAGTTGGGCTCTCCCTCGGTCCGTCGTTTAATTAAAAGCAAACAAAACACATAAACAATGCAAACTACTTGGCGGCCAAAAGGCCACTGCGAACTGCATTCCAGCTGCTTAAATATAAGATTTATACACGTATATCAGACTTTTATTATAAGTACAATGGTCAAGTTTTTCTGCAGACCAAAGTCGCCAAGTAGTTAAATCCTCGATATATCTTTTTTTTTTCTTTTTTATTATTATAACCTCTTTTTAAGAACTATAAAAAAGTTTAAAAACTTATAGAGCCATGTAAAGGTAAATTTATTGCTTTCTTTCTTAATTATGTAAAAATTTTAATTCTTTGACTTACTGTGCACAATTTATCTTTTTCCACAGAAATTACAATTACAATTTACCTGTTATTCGAATCATTTTGTGGATTTTACTGATGTTTCTTTTTTTACAGGCTTGGGTCCTGACAATTCTATAAATATTATATGAAATTTGGGGCTGCTTTTTGCATTGACAACAATAGAAATGAGCTTATTTGAACATAAGCCGCAGGAATGAAATGTAATCAATTTTGCGCTTAAACAATTTCCCAGCATCCAGCGAGGCCCAATGTACTTGTTGTCCCTCCCCGCACCACACCCTGCTATCCGTTACCCATTTCCAGTTTCCCGCTGTCTGGTGTCCGCTTGCCTTTGTCATATGACCTAAATTTGCAGCTTTCTTTTGTTGACGCGGACACTTCCGTAAGCGGCCATTAAAGACAAATGTAATTTGTGAAAATATTGAATATCTTAGATGAAAGCCATGCCTGCCGGCTAAAGTTTATAGAAGTTGCTAACGGTCTACAAATCTGTTGGCCATTTAAATTCATATCAAAACATCTACTCAAATCTGACACTTAAATACCCTATACAATATACTGTCACAATGAAGATTTAAAAAAAAACCGGTTGTATTATGTTAAATTAAATATATTGTTTTCTGATATTTATGGGGTTTTTGATGGGATAAGATATATTTTAAATCTGTAATTTTTTTGCGAAAGTGTGTAGTTTTTTTTGTAATATCCTAAACTATTTAAAATATTGACACACTGCATAGGGTACTGAGATCATAATTTACTGCAATGTGCAGTATATTTTATAATATCCTATGCTAGTTAAAGTATTGACAAAGTTTTGTAGGGTATGTTAAGTGGATGTACTTGAAAAGACATAAAAAGAAATTGAGTGGAGAGGAGAGTGACCTTCAACTGTTTCACGTATAACGATGGCTTCATCTATGTATATATTTAATTTTTATATACATATAAATGTGTCCATAATATAGCTGTGTGTGTGTGCTAGACGTACCGATTATCAACTTCCGCTTGATCGACTTTCATTGAAAAACCAAAATTAAAGCGACTGCAGCTGTCTGTGGACGCTTTTGTGCTGTCCTTTGCAGAGAGACACACACACCTAACAATATAACCACTGGCACCCACACACACACACACACACTCTGTCATTGAATGTAGCTATTTTTACAGAGTTAAAAAAAAAAACAAATAAGAGAGAAATCCAATCGAGCGCATTTTGAAGTGTTAATGAAAATTCTGAAATCGTTTAGTGATGTGCATGGCACTCGATTATATATATTTACCTTCGGACGTAACGAGTCGACTCCTGGCCAGGTCCGCTTTGTTGGATACCAGTATAACGGCTTTCTGTGCGATATTCTGATTGGTCCATAACACCTGAAGCACCTGCTCGGCAATGCTAAAGCTGCTGCGGTCGGCAGCAGAATAGATGACGCAGTAACCATGTGGATCATAGTTGGTCAAGCATTCATCCGGCTGTGAAAGCAAATAAAAATAATAATGACACAAAGAACTGACATTGAGTGAGGTTCAAGAGAGGTGTTCGAGTATAGAGCTAAGCTGTGTATGTATCTATGTCTCTGTGTATCTGTGTATCTGTGTGGGTGTGTTGATTGTGTATGTTAATGGCATTATGAAATGTCACAGATAAAGTATCTTTCAGGTTGGATGGTTTAAATCCTGAGTGCTGGTTGGTTTGAATTGACATTTCGCGTACACTGATTATCATTTATAATTTTTTGCATACCCCAGATCTAATTCTAATTCTAATTTAAATCTTTATTTACAGTTTAAATTTATATTTAATTTTAATATTAATTTTATCTTTATTTTTTTAATCTTTAATTTAATTCTTTATATGATTTTTTTTGTTCCTTGCCGACTGCTTTTTAGTCGTGCATAAATAAATAAATAAATAAATAAAAATTATTATACTCGATTAATTTTTTAGACGAATATAATTATACTTTAGGAGAAATATTATATTATTAATAAATAATTAAATATTATTACTATTATTAATTAATAATATTATTAGACAAATATTCTTAGTTTATTTTAATTCTTTTAGTTAAAAAAATCAGTTTTTGTATTTTTTTTCTTAATGTTTATTTTACTCAACAAAAAACATTTTTTTCAGCAATTACTTTAATTTTAGATAACGTTTTTTTTTTATCAGTGTAGCTGAGCGAAGTGTAGGGCAAAATCTAAGTACTTACCGTCATATCAGTGTATCCATGATCTATGAATATCAGCTCCGATTCCTCACCGCTGAGTAATACTGATACGGCCTTTTCGCCAGATTCATCATCTGTTTTCATCATAATAAAAAATCAATTGATTAATTTAAATTTCATATTATGATTTATAATTTAAATATGTAAATAAGTATTACGCAATAAAATTAATTGAAAATTATGTTAAGCTACAAATGAACGGTGCAAAAAACGTGAGTTCATTCAGATAGTACTTATATACATTTACAATATTTACGAGTATATACAATTGACTTTGGATTTCTTTTGTGTGTGTGTGTGTGTGTCTGTTGAGAGTTTACTTATCGTGCAATTCGGATTTACATACTGGGACTCTATTATCATATAAGTACACTTAGCGAGGGGTGGCATGAAGAAGAGGTGTGGATAAAACATCACTGAAATCTTGATGGTTTTTAATGAAATCCCCAATTGGCGCCCAAAGGTATGCAATGAATCGTCAATGTCGCTGTCTGACTGTGTGTGTGTGTGCTTGAGTGTGTGTGTGTGTTGTAAATATTTATGTTGTAGTTGAGTATATATTTTTGTAGCTTTATTAATTGCGTTGAAATAATTTATTGCTTTTAGCGCCAAAGCTGAATTGATGATGCATCTGACTGACACTGCCTCCCATATGTATTTGCTCAATTGGCTGTGGCATACGCATAAATTACAAGTGTAATTGACATTTTCAAGTATTTATATTTATGGGTTTTTATTATTACATGTGTATAAAATTTCATGGCATTTAATGCTGCTATTTTAAATGTCATACCAAAGTCCTTGCCCATCACTGAAGGACATTCCCAAATTCTCCCATTTTCATAGACACATTTTCGTATATTCATATAATAACTTGGACATTATCATAAATCAGAACTCTTGAGCAAACAAAGCCGCATTTATTGGACAATCAATTGATTAAGGGAGAAATTTATGTGTGTGCGAATGTGTGTGCTTGTGCACGTTTGTATGTGTGTGAAAGAAAACTACTTTGGGCTAAGTTGGTGGCCTAATTAGGAGAGGCGTGTTGCGTGGGGGCGTGTCCAGTGTATTTAGACAAGACTTAGACTTAAGAGCTAGTTAAGTTAGTTAATCGGAATTCAATTGGAAACTCAATGCAAACGCAGCTCAAAAGTTAAACAAGTGAAAAATAAAAATTAATGGAAGTTCGTAATTATTTTTTTTAATTTTTTGTTTCGGCAAAGTTTATAAAATTTGGAAGCATTAATATAGTATATGTAGGTTAGATAATGTATTGGAATAAATATTATTATAATAATTATTTTGGATAGATTTTTAATTGTTGTTGTTGTTGCTATTACCGTCGGCGGCTTTTTCAATATGTATGCGGATATCACAGTTGCCTAGATCTGAGTTAAGGGTTAAAGTTATAAACAATTGGAGAATTGTCATTGTTTGTTGGTTATTGTTTAGTTAGTTTTGTTGTGGTTTATGTTATTGTTATATGTTGAATGAAACGTTTTGATTTTTTTTATAAACGATGGTTTATGGTCAGAAGACGAGAGAGAACAAAAAAATATCATTTGAATGAGTTGTAAAATATTGAAAATGCATTTTGACACTTATTTTAAGTGATGGCGTTACTTAATTTACGGCAAATTAAATTACAGGAAATTGGAGCGTAAATCTCGTTATACTTTTGCACATTTTCATGTGTGACATTTCGATAGCCTGTACCTATTAAAAATGGCTATCGAAGGTAGGGTATTTTAATTTTATCTGTTCAAATGTCTGCAGCGATAGGATACAGGATATCTGCAGGTTGATAATTCTGAATTACAAGTCTTTATTTTCATTTTTTTTGCTATCAATTACTCCAAATTCCCGCATGTAAAAAGCACTTTTCCGCACTGTACATCTGCAGCTGCTTTTTATTTATTTGTCGCGGATTTTTCCATTTTGATTTGTAAAAATTTTCCAGCAATTTTATTTTTTTTCGTTTATTCCAATTGTGGGATCAAATCACAGTGGCCAAAATGTACAAGGCGGATCGTAAAAAGTAAACCAACATAAAAGCGAATTATTTATGCGTATAAATATAAATATGTTTTGTGAGATGGTCGTAAATTTTCGCAGTCAAGGGCAAAGCACAAACGACACACAAATTCAACAGATAAACAAACAAAATCGGAAACAAAAAAAAAAAAACACAATAACAAACGAAAAAACAAAAAAATAGAAACAAAAGCAAAGCAAAGAAAGAATAATAGAAAATACATGTATAAATTGTGAAGGCAAATGCCAAGGCAACAAACAAAACCAAAAACAAAGGACACAATAACACTAGACACACACATTTAAGGGTCAAGGGTTGAGGACCAGACTGACATACCAACACACACATACACATACACACACACACAATGACAAAGCACTAATGCCCAAAAACCCAAAACACTAAAGCGAAGTTTAAACAGCATTCGCTGAAAGAGTTTCGAGTGGCGACAGAGGGAGAGCGATAGAGATAGAGAGGGAGGGAGATATAGGGGGAGAAAGAGATTGAGATACTCACCAATACTCGTGTCATATGCATGCAAATACTCTGAGGTCATGAACTGCGAGACCAGCGAACTTTTTCCCACTGCCGGACCGCCAAGCATCAAAACTCTGAAAAGGATTAGTTGAATTAAAATCCGAGTTCATCAGCAGAACACAGAAAAAAATAAAATCATTTAAAAATTCAAGTTTAAAATTTAAATAAATTTAAATTTAAAAAAAATAAATATTTAAAAATAAGACTATAAACTGATCATATGAGATGAACTAAAATATTTAATTAGAGTAAAAATGAGAGCAAAAATTTACTTTAAAAAATTTAATTTAAGTATTCCATATTCAATTTAAGGAAATACGAGATTACTTAAAATTTGACAGCATTTTAAATAGATTTTAATTTATTTAATTTAGAATTTAAATTTAAAATAAAAAAATTAAGTGTTATTAAATTAACACTTAAATTATATTAAGCACAAAACTCTTAATTTTTTTCAGTGTAGTGGTAGTTGTGGCTTACCTATAGGGTCCATTGCCTGGATTTGAGGTGCTGCTCTCCCGACTGGAGGCGAGCGAGGTGCGTGCCGAGGTTGAGGTGGGAGCGGGAAGTTGTTGTTGTAGTTGTTGCTGCTGCTGTTGTTGTTGTTGTTGTTGGGCTGCTGTCAAGTGCTCGGTGCTGGAGTTGGAGCTGGCAACGCTGTTGTTGGATCGACTGCGTCGACTCTTGAGTGAATCACCGCGATTGACGACGCCTTTGCCCGTAATGGAAAAGTGTCGCAGTCTGTAGTATTCCTCCTCGACGCCAGTGTTGGGCATGGAAGCCACACTGTGGGTACACACACACACAACAATGTTGATAATGTAATTGTTAGTTAAATGCGTCTGCCACAAAAACTTACCGAGATCTTTGCTGGGGCAGACACAATTGATTGGGGCGCCCGGAGGCACGACTGCCGGGCATCTTAACCGACTGCGAGCGGCTGTGATGTGGTGACCCGTAGCTGCAAGTTGTAAATGGCAAATTTGAATACAATTTGTATGGTCATCAGCTGTGTTTGACTTTCAGACTGGCTGTCAGACAATTCTTTGGAATTGCATCTAAAGTGCAAACTCTCGATATGCCTCAAACTGTTGAACAATCTGCTGATAACCTTCTTTTTATATTTTTATTTTAATGGTATACAGATATTCTGAGAAATGCAACTAGAAAGTTGCCTCAAAAAGGATTTCTCTACTATGAGATGCTGTGGATGACAGCATCCTTGTAGGACGCACATCTGCCTCAACTTGTGGGTTATCCAACTGCTGACTGGAATGACATGCAACATGGCTTATGGGCCTGCAACAGTTACCGGGAATTCAGGCACTGCGTGTGGCAACTTGACCACAAATTGTTTCACAACTTGGCTCACAAATTCACCAGCAATTTGTCCGACAACAGCCAGTCAAACAATGTAATATGCAAGGGACGAATTTTAGATTAGTTTGCAACAAAAGTGCAAACAGCAAATTCATTCGAAATCATTCAATAAAGTTTAGTACGAATTTTGTTATTTATCTACATTTAATTGAAATTTAGCATCAATTTCAACTTATATTTTATTCTTCTTGGAGCTCAAATAATGGCCGGAAAGTATGCAATAAAAAATACTAAGAAATTTAAGTAAAATTGAAATATGTTATATATATGGGCCTGTTCTAGAAATCTCTTACAATTCAAAAGCAACAAAAAAGCAATTTATATATTCCTAAAACTGTAAGCTTTTAAATGTCAAAATATTTCAAAAGTTTTGATGAAATTTACAATTTATGGAATTAACATAACTTAGATTTTTTCCTAAAATTGAACAATAAACATGAATCACATATTAAGCAAATTTATTTATTTTCTCAAATATATACCAGTAAACAATAATTTTGTTGAAATTAAATATATAAAACTTTGTTTGTCTGAAAAATTAAATCACTAATATAGATTTGTGGAACACAACCAATTTTATTGCCTAGTTGAAATCCAAAATAAACTTCAAATCAATTGCAGCTGCTTTATAAAATGCAATTTAAGTCCTATTTTATTTTTAATATTTATATTGATTTTATTTTCTCATGTGAGAATGTGACTTTTTGCCATTTGAAAGCAATTTAATAGCTTCTTGTTCATTGTCTTTTTTTGTCTTTGAGAATAAATGAAATCTGTTGCTTTTAATGGCCATCGTATCAAATAATAAGATCTACAATTTATGACTTACCGCATTTCAAAGTCACGCAGCTCCTCGATGGTAAGAGTATTGGTTACATCCAACAATTGTCGCATATTTTCATCCCGTTTGTGTTGTTGCTGCTGTTGTTGTTGATGTTGTTGTTGATGTTGTTGCTGTTGCTGATGTTGTACCTGGTGATGATGATGATGATGCAGTTGAGAGGCATGTGGCGGATGTGCCAGCTGCTGTGAGTGTCGCTTTCGTGCATTCAACTCCTTTCCCTGCTCCACGCTGATGAAATCACCTTCATTTTTGATGAGCAGCGTTTCAACCGTGTTGTCCATGCTGAGAGAGGGCTGTGAAGGTGTAAGCAGAGGAATTGACTTAAGCGGATTGTCACAATTGAAAGTGCTACCCTTTAAAAAATCTCCCTCATTTTTTTTCCCCATCTTCAATTAGCATTGAAATCTGCAGAACTTTTCTTGCCTGTCTGCACTTTCCATTCAAACCTTCGTCTATGGCCATTTTGAGTGGCTCAAGGCTATGCTCCACTTAACTGAAGTGGATCAGCCCTTATATTCAGTTGCATACAATAACTTTCAGCCTTATCTACACCTTGAAGCAGTTTGAAACATTCCAACATCGCGTGCTGCCTCTGTTGGCATAAATTAAGGCCGAGCCTATTTTTGCAATTGGTGTCGAGGCAAAATACTTTGCAAAACATTAACTACCACTTTAACGAGTTACCAATCATGGCCAAAACTCTAGCCAAATTATATACTAATGACTGCCAAATCAAGGTACTTGACGTCTTGTTTCTCTTAAGTATCTAAAGCCTTTCAAATGTATCTGCAGCTGAGGTTGAGTTGTCAATTCAAGGAAATTGGTCTGTTTTTGTAGGAGCTTTTCTCTCCCCTTTCCCTCTCCGTCTCTTCATCACAAACTTTGTAAATAGACGCAAATAAACAAGTGAAACGCATAAATTGCAACAAATTGAAATTTTTCAGCAATTTTACGCAAACAGCAAAAGTTTTGCCATAAATTACAGGCTAGGTTAGACCTCTCTACCTGTAAAGACGAAGGACTGACAGTCAGACAAGTACACACTTACACACACACATCTAAGCAACACACCGTAAATATCTGGGTATTTATTCTGTGAATGGTGGAATTAATTTGTTTATTTTATTGGCTGCCATGACAAAAAAGAAAACTTTTGCCAGCCTAATTATTAACACATATATTTTGTACACTTGTGTGTGTGTGCGTGTTACACCTTTTGATGAGTTGCCACATGAAAGTTAACCAAATGCTTAAAGTGGCCGCAAATGAAACTTTGGACAAATGTACTCGGGGGAGCAGTTTGGAAGCAGGGCAAAACGATCGCCCGCAGTGTGGAAATGTTGATGAAGACATCAAAATTTATGGTGACAACGCGGCGTATGAGTAATTGCGTATATTGTGCATGCGGTGTGTGTATAATAAACGAAAGAGATAGCTGCTAAACCACTGATAACCAGAACCAATTTAGTTCTCTCTATTTTTCAAGCATATTTTTTATTCCAGCTTTTTCATACGCACTGTTGTACGCTGAATGTGTACGCGATTGCAGAAACGTAACTGAAATGTCTAAAACAAAAAATGAAAATTTGGTTTGCTATGCCCTGTGAATAAAGTCAATTGGGTATAAGCATTATATTAGAAAATAAAACAATTTAATTACAAAGAAAAACTAGCTAGCAAAATTCAATAAATATAAAGCTCTTTTAAGTAACAGATAAATGTTAGATATGTTTTTTAACTACTGGGTATCAGTTAGCTGGGCAAACTAAACAGTTTTAATATTTTGCTTGATTTCGTGCTTTGGTTTTGTCTGTTTCCCATCAATTTTCAATTGGCCATTAAATGAAACGGGAGGCAGAGTGTGAGAAAATTTGTGTAGCGCTTTTTAAATAGACAAATTAAGGAAAAACTCGACCAAAAATGAACTCATAAAATTGCGAATTACTCGTGCGTTAAGAAGGTGTGAGAATTCGAGTTATCTTTGAATTTGTTTTGTCAATTAGTTGGTTAATCGTGCGGCAACGGGGCGTATGAAAATACACAGCATATGTTTATAGAATTGCATTTGGTTAATGTTTATGCACTTTTAGCCAGCTGCAAATTGTGAATGGTCCTCGATATGAATTTGTTAAGGTCTGCTGTCTGACACAGCCTCATAGTAAAAGGTAAACTATGCCGAATATGTGCATAAATTTGCTCATCGAGAAGACTGCGTTGGCTGCGTCTGCCAGCGTTAATTTCACACCTCAATGTGTCCTCCACCTTTGCCTTCTCCTCCCTATCCACTGACTATTGTATACTCGTATTTTTTGCATGCATAAGCGTAAAGATGTTTAAAAATACATTTAGTTTGCTTTCAATCTGTATAAAAATAAGCTCTCGCACATGCCATGAAAATTAAATGGAGCTCTTCTCTGTGTTCAATCGTTTGTAAAACTCGACGGTAGCAGCATTAAATTTATAATAATTTGTAGTTTAAAATTGCATTTGTTTAGCTGGCATTGGAAAAGAGGAAGGGGGGTTGAAATTTGAAGCCGAATCTCTTTTGTTTGGTCATTGAGAAAAGCTGCCATATGTTGACCGTTCGCTCGTTAAATCGGATCGATTTTTATAGTTGTTGTTTTTGAGTGGAGTGCATTTTTTTTGTGATTGTTTTATCGAAAGTTTTTATTGCGTGTACACCTGTCACAAGCCAGTCAGAATAATAAAACCAGGGACCGTAACCAATTTAATTCTTAAAATAAAAATTGTGAAATTAAATAAATTTCATATATACTTTTATAAAAAGGAACGCAATTTTTATTATAAACCATAATTTAAGTTATTTTTTTAATTATAAAATTGAAATATTTATTTCAATATTCTTAAATAATTGTTATTATGAATAACCACTAAAAATTAAAAATAACTATTAACAAAAATTAAAATTTTTTTATTTATAAAAAAAATTTAATTGTGAGTTTGATTTGTATTAAGTCATAAACGTATTATATCATATCTATTGCCTTGTATGCGCAGAAGAATTTCTTCCTAATAGTCAAATAATGGAATTCATTTGTAAAATAATTGATGATCGAAACATGACTGAAAATTATTTGAGATATCAACACCATCTGCTATTTATTGGCAACATTTTCTCGCTATAATTTCAGAACAGTTTGCAATTCCATATATGAAAACGTATCAGTAGATCAACTAATTATTGAAACTGCAGCGTGTTCATTTTCTGTGTAGTAATTAGCTTAATTGTTATAGGTTTTTCTTGTAACTATCATTACAATCCCAATACCGCCCGTTGTGCTCTGCCTTTACCAGTTGATTACGTTGGCTCATTAAGAACGCTGTGGGGGATTTCTCGTAATGTTTGGTTGTAATTTGGCTGGCCACACGCCAGATGCCTGTCTAAGGGTGCAAAGTCTATGTGAAAAAAGGTGTGGGTTGCATGCCACTCAACTCATCTCATCATATGTCTATCCTTTTCTATTTCTCTCTTGCAGTCATCTCCAGTTGCTGCAGTTGTACTATTTGGATTCGCGTTATTTGAACATTTCCGTGTGTTGAGGCTATTTACAGATGTTGAACAATGGACTGCAGGCAACGCAGATACATGTGTATCTTGTATCTTGTATCTTGCATCTAGAGGTACGTATATATATTTATTTATAGCCTTGGTTTATTTATGAAGCTGCAAAAAAGTGCAACTAACGCAGCAATGCAACACAATTGGGGTCAATGGAATCCAATCCGAATCGCAGCCGGAAGAAGGGACAGGTGCACTTGTCCCGGGAGTTTATGAATCAGTTAATTAATGGCAATTTAATGGCACGCAAAACACGGTAACACACTGCCCCAAACTGACCACAAAGAGAGCTCAAAGATGAAAAGAATTCAATGTATACGGCGATAATTAATTCGATTTACTCAAACTACAAAAAAAAGGAAAAAACTCTAGCTAAACGCCAGCTGTGAACAGACGCTGACACGTATACGCAACGACATAAAGTATACGCAGTGTTAAGTAAACTAAGTGAAATGAGAGAGGCCTGTGAACTTTTGCTTTTCTTGTTTCTGTTTTAGTTTTTTGGCAATGTCTAGATCTATAATTAGCGGTAATTCGTGTGCGGCCTTGACAAACGCACAACATAAAAAGACTAAAAAATAGCGAAATCATGAAATTCTGGTTGGCCAAGTCAATAACCGCATTTAAAGAATGAATGAAAATGAGAAATATTGTGCCATTTGTTAATATTAATGGCTTTCAATTATATAATTTGAACCCGTAAAATGAAAGTGTGACCCTTTGATTGTTAGATTGACCTTCGCTTTGAATTCGTTTTAAATGTATGCGAATAATGAACCCAAATAGAAATTCTATTCGCACTTTCAGTTGAATAAATGAACTGCTTCTTTAGGGAGACTAAAAAAAAAAATAGAGTTTAAATTAAAAAAAATGTCTTTTGAGTTCATCTAGAGATCTAAAACGTTTTAAGTTTAATTAAATTTACATTTGTGACCATTAGACACGTCTTTTTTCCACCTAAGGAGAGACCAGCAAAAAGGGTGTACCACAAAGTTGAGTTGCATTCATGATGGCCTTAAGCGTTGCCTGCTTTTGACACCAAGGCCTAAACGAATGCATTTGCACGTTAATACTTTATGGAACCCCGCCCATCGCCGCCTCTCTTCACGTTTGTTTCAATGTAAAATCAATAGACAAAAACAACAACAACTGCAGCCAAGCAAAAATGTTATTTGCATGCCTGTTTTTGATATTTCCAACGTGTGTTTTCCAAGGCGACGAGGAGGTGGGGAAGGAAACTTGGCGCAAATCATTTGTTGTTTACATTTCGAAATGTGGAAGGGGAGGGGTAGCAGATAGTGACCACCAAGGTTGCATTCATAGGAATTGCAGCTGCTCCTTGGCTAATGATTTCCATTTGACTGCCTTTGATAGATTAAAACTATAGAGAGAAGGGTCTCAAATGATAAACTTTTAAGTCTATTAAGGTTACGAACAGTGTCTTTAACTAAAATGCCTAAAATGCAGAGGACGAATAAAAAATTGGGGGTGCCAAATTTTATTTAACTTGAATACAATTTTAATATATTTAATCTGCAAAAAAAATTATTTTAGCTTAATTTTATTTAACTTTTCCATTTTTTTTAATTGCAAACTAGTTTTTACATTTATAAGAGGGTTTAACTTTTTTAATACAATTTTAATATGAATACAATAAGTTAAGTTAACAATTATATCGCTATACATTCTTTTTTATTCATTATTAAATTCACAATACTGACGACACCTTTAATATAGCAAAATTCTTCGAAATAATCACGCCGGATATAATGAATTTTTTGTGCGTTGTTTTGGAAATTTCCTTCATATTAAGGAAATAATAATGCTTTATAAATTTAACAGAGGGCGACTGACTATAACATATATGAATATAGGAGAAGAAAAAAGTGCGAGTATATAAATACTTCTACATATTTGTATTAAGAAAGTGTAGCTACTTATGACCTGTTTTTTGTTATTGTTACAAGGAAATTCAGTATTCTATATACTCATGTTTTATATGTAAGGGAACATCTCTTATTCCAGTAATTAAGTAAAATAATGTGCGTATTTCCTTTGCCCCAAAGGGGTAATAATGAACGAACTACTCATTGCGCCTTACAATGAAATCGTAAAAAGTTAATAAATCAAACGGGTCGTGAGTCAGGGAAGACGCAGGAAGAGCAGTCGGACAACTTGGACAATGTATTTTTCCACAGTCTCCGAGGGAATGGATTACATATGCTTTATGTTTTTATTTTAAAAGTAAATAAATATATGTGAGAATGTATGTAAAATACTATATGTACATATATGTATTTGCAACCTAGCAACCTGTGCCTTGGCATGATTTCGATTTCATTTGTTTTTGCTGCTAGTTTATTTTGACAGCTGTCATCACCCGGCATGAGATGTGGAAAAAGCAATATATGTATAAATATATAAAAACAGATATATCAATTTAAATATACATCAGTTACATGTTTACTGACAGTTGCAACATTTCAATTAAAAAAAAGAAAACAAATGAAAGATGATATTTGCAAACGAACTTCAATAGTTTTGATGAAGCTTAAAACGGTTTAAGTTTAATTTATGCATGATTTTAAGCCTTTAAGGAATTGACTTTAGAAAGAAAATAATTAATAATTGTATTTAGAATTTTCTAATTTCTTGAATTCAAAATTAACTATACACAAATATGCTGGATAGTTTTTCATTATAATTAATTTATAAAGTAGTTCTTTTTAAATTAGATAGATAATCTCTGTAGCTTCCCTATCAATATTTCATTTAATTAAAGCAACCCTACGACCTCGACTTCACTTTCACGGCCACTTACTATATGATTTCAATCAATCCAACAGATATTAATCTCTGGCGCCAGATTGTCAAATTGACGTCAGACAATAAATCGGCATAACGGAATAGATATTGATACTGGGGGCTATAAACTGGCAATACTCATTGCCAAACAATGAACTGTTTCAATAGTCTGCTATCTTATCTGAAAACTGAATGGATGCACTGCATACGAGTATAGAATCAATTAGATTGGGGATTCACCTACCTCCTTGTAGCGCTTCGAAAGACTGCGGCAGATGCGCTTGTAGAAAGGCGCCATTTTAGATATTATTTCACTTAAAACGTTTTATAATTGTAGCTTAAACAGGTAAGACTTTTAAGTCTGCAGTCAATGATTTGGAGTGCTTGAATTTAAATTAAATATGGAATCACACAGTTTACATGTCGGGCAGACTTTTAACTTAAACGCGTCGCACACAACTTTTAAAAAAGATACACGATTATTTTCTGTTTATAATAACTATAAATATTTTCTGATTTTCGGATTTTGTGATTTTCTGATTTTCCAGTTAAGAACGTTCTTGTGATTTGCGCAGTGGTTTTTCTTCGTATATTTTATGAATTGCTGTGCCAAGTGTTGCTCTGTGGCGGATCGTAAACATTCGAATGAGTCGATCCACCAGCGGTGCGAGTCTTTTTATGAGCTGCCACAAGGCATAACAAAAGCACGCACCACACAGAGAGAAACAGAGAGAGAGAGAGAGAGCGAAAGCGAGCGAGAAATTGTGTGAAAGAGAGAAAATAAATGAGAAAGGCGTGCGCGCAGCTAGAAGCGGAAATGAGGCACAAAGAGAGAGGAGCAGAGACAGAGAGCTAGATAAACAGAGAAAATGGACCTACAGTGTTGTCAGAATTTCAAAGAGATAAAACAGGGACTATAATCATTATACATATGTGTTATAATAAAAATTACGATATATTTATTCAATCAAACTACAATGATACAGTTTTTCTTTACAAATCAAACAATAATTAGGATTTCTTACAAAAATAAAACACACATAAAAAATAATGATTGTTGTTTAATAAGACGTGAATTGGAATTCATTCCCAAGGAACTTTACGAAAAAAATGGGCAGTGTGAACCAAAAAATTTAATATTTAAAATTTGATACGAATTAAAATTAGAGAATATCAAATAATAGTTTGTATAACAATCGGCTAAGTTTTGGCAAAGTTATCCAAGTTTGAAGCCATTCAGACGTTTGATCTAACAAGCCAACATTTTTAACAAAGAGAATTTCTTATTATAATTTATCTTTCTAGCTATAAAAAAGCCAAAATGGCAGCCCAACTGCAAAGGAAGGTGAGGAGGAAGGGGGATAAGTTTACTTACTTGTTGGACAACGATGGTGGCACGCGGCTGTTTGCAGACTGCAGCTGCCTCCAGGGGATTGGCTGTCACATTAATGGAGCTGGAACCCGACAGTGCCTCCTCCAGTTGTTGTTGTTGTTGTGCCTTGGCCTTTGATTTGCTTTTAAAGGAGCGTTTACGTGTGGCATCTGTGGGACTGAGCGATGTGGATGCCAGGGAATCGCTGCCTGGACTATGCATATGCAGCAGCTGCAGGTTCAGCGTGGAGTTGGAGCCATGTTTGGGTGGAATCTGTTCAAATTTGCTGGCAATGTCCTCGAATTTATTCAGCTCGGCATAGGAATGATCGCTGGGCGAGGAGGAAGACTTGGCTTGCGGATAGAAGGCATCCGACTGGGGTATATATTGTTGGTTCTCTCGTATCGTAGTATGTATCACGGAATCGGGTCGAATTCTCTTGGAGTTCTTCCGAGATGGCGGCCTGTCCCTCTCAAGGTTCATTTGATGCTGTTGCTCCTGCTGCGTGAGTCGCGAATATTGCTGAAAGATGTCCGCACTCAGCTTGCGCTCATAGACAGAGCAATGCTCCGCCTCATCCGAGTCGGAACTGGTGCTTCCCGGTGCCGAACTGGGTGCAAAGCATTCCCGCTGGATGCGCTCATAGTCCAGGGCCTCGCGATCAAAGGGGAACATGGTGCCGGCAGTAGTCACATCCCTCAGACAACGTTCGCTGCTGCCGCTGGAGGAGCTCGAGGAATACTTACGCTGCGAGTTGGAGGAGGGAGACAATTGTTGTTGCTGCTGTTGTTGGGATTGACGTTGTTTTTGGTTTTGACTGCTGCCAAAAAAGTTGCCCTCCTTCATGGTGGGCGGTGCCGAGTTGATCTTGGCTATGGCCCCCGTCGAGGCAGAGGGCGTGGTCCGTTTCCGTTCCCGCTTGGGACTTGTGCGATTGCTGGACGAGGGCGAAACGCTGGGCGAGATGCGATTGCGTGAACCGTTGACATTTATGGTGTCCCGTTCCCTGGGACGCAGTTTCTTGTTGCGATTACCCGGCAAACGCTCCTCCTGCTGCTCCTCCTCCCTATCGCTACCACCATGCCCCCCATTGTAGTGGGCACTGCTTGCCCGACGTCCTTGAGCCTGTTGTGGGTCCTCTTTAAAGGTGAAGTGACTGCGTGCCTTCTCACTGCTCCGAGCAGATTTCGGCGACTGCGGCGGATCGAAGGTGAAGTGCTCACGTCCTCGTGTGGGCGGTGGCGCCGTGCTGGGCTGCCGTGACGACAATAGCGGTGTTGTGGATGACGGCTCACCCGTCAAAATGGACAAACAGGACTCCTGGCTCTGTACAAGTATGCAAATGAGGGAGCACACAATAGAGATGTAAGAAAACTTCCAAATAATACGATATTTCTACTATAATCGAAAAAATGTCACTTGCATAAATAAATAAGTAAAATTCTGATTTTTGTCAATTTTCATTGTAAGATCGCTTATTTATGTAATTTTTTTGTATATTTTATTTAAAGTTGTCTCAATTTTAAAAATATAATATTTAGGACAAATAATCTTGATTTCTGTTTTATTTTAAAAATATAATATTCTAGAACAACATGTTTAACTATAGAAATGCTCTTGATAACATATAAATTGTTTTGAACTATGCATGTGAATTTTATTTTTAAACTGAAACATTAAATATACCAGAATTTCTAGAAATTTGTGTAACACTTTTGATTATTAATTGTTTAGCAATCGATGCAACATCAAGAACTTTTTTTTTATATAAAAAAAAACTTCTAGGTATATCGTTATCGATGCTTTAAAACAAATTCACATCCCTAGAAAACAACATATGTCAGATACACTCACCTCAGTGCTGTCCTGCAGATTCATGTCGTGTCGAGGGGGATAACGCGAGCAGCTCGTTAGTTCCATCTCAGTGCCCCCCGCTTCGTGTTCCGAATCGATTTGAATGGCCGTGAGCAGTGGCTCTTCCAGCGAACTGAAGAGAGGTTCGCTGGGGCAAGAATTATCGCCTGTTGACAAATGTAAACCAGTTTGATTAGTTGATTAATTAAAATATAAATCAATCAATCAATCAAGGCAGTCAACCTACCCAGGTCGAGGGAATCGCAGGTCTCCGATGTGTCCGTGTGCGTCACGTTCGTGATGAGCGTGCAGGCTGAATCCGTGGATGTGTTGATATTCGTGTCCGGAATGGAAGCCGAAGAGGCGCCCATCACAACGAGCTAGAGGAAGGGTACGGGAGGGAAAGTTATAAACAAGACTGCAAACCACCAATTTGATATAAAAATAATATTATTTTGTTTTCTTAATTATTTTTCCATTTGTGGATATTAAAAGCCTTTAAAAAATAGATTTTGTGCTAATTAATTTTAATTTAAATTAATTATGACATTAATATTTAAGCCGCGGAAACAAAATGAATATGATATTTGTTTTGTTGTTTCAGAATCAAGTTAAAAATTTATAGATAGTAATATACAAAACAAAGTATAATATTTACTAATTTATTTTTCTAAACTCAACTCTTATTTTAAGAATGAAATTAGCGTTATGATCGGTCTCGAAGAATATATAATTTTATGGGCTAAAGACGTATAACATTTTTTATCTCTACTTCCATAACTCACCTTTGGAACTCCTCCGACTCCCATGGAATGCATTGCGGTCGCGCCACTCACCGAGTTGTGATAGGCGCTGGAAACAGGATTCATGGGCAAACTGTTGGGTGGTGCGGCCGATGTGGAGGAATTGATCTTGTTCTTGATGCTGCGACCACTCTTAAAGTACAGACGACGCAGAGCAGTTGCCGTCGAGGAACCGGAGGTGCTGAATCCATCGTTGTCCGAGCCACTCGAATTGCTGCCGCCCGAGAGGATTCCCATGCCGTTGAGTTGGACAGCAGCTCGGGCGGCTGTCGGAGTGCTTGGCTTCGCAGTGGACGTAGTTTTGGACGTGGGCGTGGCTGGCTTAGAAGTGTTTGCCGTCGACGTGGGCGTAGTTGTGGGCGTGGGCGTGGCTCGGCTAACAGGTCGTGCTGAAGATACAGATCTATTGTGAGTGCGGGGCGAGGCATTTGAGCTGGAAGTGGAAGCGGATGATGTCTTCTCGCTGTTGGACTGTTGACCAAGTGCAAGTGCCATCATCGCCGCGGAACGTGTGCTCATGTAGCAGGTGGGCAGCTGCTTGGATTTAATGTGGCTGCTGTTGTTGTTGATGTTTTTGTTGGTGCTGTTGGAAGTCGTTGCATTGCCGTGTGCTGCATGTGAAACGGAAATTGTCATGGCTAGTGAAAAGAGAGTGAAACAAAAGTTGCAGATGTTGAAGTTGAACTTGATGTAACAAAGAAATTAAAGCTTATTCAATGACACTAGCTTAAACTGAAACTTAAGACAAAGATGACAGTTGTAAAAGAAAACTCAGGGAAAATATGAAGTGGGAATTGACAAAACTTAGACTAATACTTTTTACGTCACTACACAGAAAAAAATCATTCTAAAATTTAAGTTTAAGATTCTTGATTTAAGCACGTATTTCTTAAGTATGTTTTCGGGATATAATTGTTAAACTAAGATAATTAAGTTATTAAATAATAAATATATATTAAATATATATTATTTAATCTAATTGAAATCTTACAGATGCCCGAAAATTGTAATATTGTTGACAAAAATCGGTCTTGATTAAAGTTTTATGTACCGATATGTTAAATCAAACTTATTGTTTGAGCTTTAGATATCATTGAATTTCATTGAATTTCCATCTAACAAATTTGCTCAGATTAATCATACATTAAAACTAGTGTCATTGTGCTATTAATTGATGAACTAGATAACTGCGACGTTCTCCCACTCCCTGGACATTGATTATCAGTTGAGAGCTGTTCAGTTGATCAAAGAATTCACCTGAATGGGGTTGGGCAAATCGCACGTTCTAAATCAGCAAATAAAATCGATAAATTGTAGCGTGACACACGCAGCTCATTCAACCACACCAAGAGAAAGCGAGAGAGAGAGAGAGAGAAAGTGGAAGAGGGAGAGGGAGAGGCAGAAGGAAGCCCACACATACGCATTAAATGACTCAAGCACTATTTGAGTATTGTGGGGTTGGGGGCTTAAATGGGGTTTGGGGACTATTCACTCTCAGGGTACTTTACCGATTCGCGCACGGAAGCGCCGACAACGCTGAATTTGGCACGTAAACAGAACTGAGATTTCGAGGAAAACAAACAGAGAGAAGAGCATTGAGATAATAATAATAAGAATATTAATATGGTACTCGTTTAATGGAATTCCACAAATAATTGAGCTAAAGATTCGTCTAACGAATGTCTGGTATCTACTTGAACACTCGACACTTCGATTGTTGTTGTTTACCTGTAGCTCGATGAAATTTCCCAATAAGTTTTGAATATGCTGTAACGTCAGAGTCAAAATAAGTTGCTGAAAATAACAACAACACTCAATTATGCGAGAGGCCAACAGCCTCCCCCAACCCCTCCCCTGATTGGAGTCCAAATATTTATCTTGAACATCGTTGACCCAAAATATTCGCAACATGATGAATATTTTCATATATCGCGTATACGCCCCGTGGAGCCAAAACATTACGAGCCAACTTTGTAGCATGTTTCCAGATTTATTTACACAAATGTCACAGAAACTATGTCAACAGAGGAATGGCAAAACATGAGGGAGATGACGAACGAGGGTTGTATGAAGAAATTTATTATTCTGACTTTACCTTGACCACGACTCCTGGAGGTTGGAGAAGCGCCCGTCGCTGTTGTCGTCGCTGCCGCTGCCGCTGCTGCTGCTGCTGAGGGCGGAACTGTTATAGGTGCTGGGGGCGTGGCATTGGACGTTGGGCTGCTATCGCGAAAGATGGGCGAACCAGGTACATAGCGTTCAGGCTGCAATTATATTGTAGATGGAGTTACAAAGCAAACTGTCATTAATTATAGTTCAAATAAATGTGCGTTCTATGTAAATAATTAAACCGTAGATCTTATCAATAGTCGCTGCATGATAAGATACGATGTCAAAGACTAAGTGAAAATATGGTTTGTCAGTGTGCAGCGAATAAACAGTTGAGTTCTTCTTCTGTGAAGACTACAAGTTGTGACTACGAATCATTTAAAGATGCACAAATTGGCTAAATCTTTACACACTTTACGATTTTATATCACTTTGGCCGTCATCTTAACATCTGCAGCTCAAACAATTGGTAAGTGTGAGATATCTGTACTATTTATAACTTATCCTGACTGTCAGAAACAAATCTGATATCAAGCACTAAAAGTACTTTGTACACTTCAAGTGTATTCAATTTCCACTTAAATAAATTAGCTGTGTTTATTTCGCAACTTGTCAAATCTGCGAAAAACGAATTTATGACAGCAAAAAAAAAAAATAAATAAATAACAGGTAAATTTTGAAACGTTTCGCGTTTGTTATTGTTTTTGTTTTTATTTTGTACTTGGCACGTTCTCTGGCTAATTTTGCATGAGACCTCCACGCGTTCCAAGAACTTTGTTCTGCTTACGTATTTCAAATATACTACATATGGAATATATGTATATTAATATGTATATATGAGCCTATGTTGAATGAGTCTATTAACCATATAATAAGCCATCTCTGGTTCAGCTGTTGATGCCACTCTGACCGCATTTAATTTATTGATCGCTACGCAAAAGATGATACAAATAATTTCTCAAAGTTTTTAATGCATAAGCTCTATTTTTAGAACTCGCAGAAACCGTGTGACCAAATCAATCATAAAAAATAAATGCAATTTGAAAATTTTATGAAAGTGTCAAACTTGCTGTGATAAGCCAAAAGAGAAATTAGAAATTTTAAATTACTGAATTTACCGAAAGATAATATTCATATTTATTATAAGCAATTCTAATATTTTAAAAAGGGTTCAACGGATTTTTTGTTTTTATTTATAAACAGTAAATTAAAATACAATGAATTTAGGCTAGATAGCACTTCTAGATTAATTTATTTTTTTTTTTTTCACTTTTCTCGAAATTATTTACTATTTAGTATCCCCAACATATTTTTTCTTTCTTCTTCGAATGATTTTCATGATTTTTGACCACTGTTCATAGAGATAATTTTAATATTTTGGGTATTTATTGGGTGCTATAATTTCGCACGAATGAATGACTGAGTGTTGTCTGACGGATTCTCGAATACGGCGAAATGAAGCGTGTCCGTGCCAATGGGTTTGTCTACTCGCTCAGCGTTTTATGCAGAAATTGCAGTGTGAATTATTTAAAAATAAACACACATTATGTGCGTTACTCGTTAATTTCTATCCACTGATTTTACGATGAAATTGTGGATCTGTAAAAGGCCTATTAAAAGAGCACAGAACAGTTCATTATTTCGATTGCAGATTTACGAGTATTCTGGGTAGCAGATTGAAGATTGAAGAGGGGGTTGCTTCAGTTGTACCAGCTGTTGGACAATCTGCTGTGCACAGGGTCATTTGGGGTCTGAGAACCGATACGAAAGATGATGTTCTTTATACCCTTACAGAGGATATTATTAATTCCTCACGCCATATACAACAAATAAACTTTATAAATGTTTGTCTGTCTATCTTTTTTACAAAATCTGAATTACTTTGTTGGCAAATAGAGTATGATATTCGTGGCTATTTTTGACTAGTTTTATGAGGCTTCCAAGTCTCGTGTCATGAATCTGCTTACAGAAAAGTTTAGCCATTGGCAGTGCCTGTTGCTATTCTTGATGCTGTCTATTGACGTCATTGTTATTACACAAAACGCATATAGAAAATAGATAGATACATGTCGAGGACGCTGTCGTGCCACTTGGCAAATAGACAGAAAGTCTGTTGCCAAAATTCTCACTTTAATGCAATTAATTTAAATAAAACAAACATTAAAAACAAAAACAAAAAAAGCAAAAATTGTGTTTTTATAGATTATCATGTTGTCGCTCTGTTGCGCTTGGCTATAAATAAAATCTAAGAAAAGCACAACAGCATTATCATCATCATTATCACCATCATCATCATCAGCAGCATCAAATGAAAACGAAAGGCAACGTCATGACCTCGTTCAATTATTGTGATATACTTATTTTCGTATTTACGGATTTTCAGTTTACTCGCATATAGTTTTCTGCCTCTCAACAGATTTATGTATTTTTCTGGACTTGCAGCTCTCGAGTGCTACGTCTGCAGCTACACGTTGAACCAGAAAGATGCCACCTGCATCACGAACGCCAGCGCTGTTCGCGCCATCAACTGTACCAAAAAGTATTGCCTCACGGTGCGGCAAGAGATGATTGTGAGTTGTTCTAGTATAAAATAGTATACTGTTAAGTCTATCCACATCAAATGTAGCAGCCACCTGCACTTATAATCTTGGCACGAACTATACGAAATACGCGTATTCCCAATTTAACTCTACACGTTCTCCAACTGAGCCGCAGCTGGTTGATTACGGTGCAACAATGTAGCACCTTTATTTCGCCACTTTCTTTTCTTCTTCTTAGCCATCCAATGCATGACCAAGAAGTTTGGTTGGGCAACTTTGTTGCCAAAACTTCCGTTTTTCGCCAGCAAATTAGCGAGACTCACGTAGCCAACGAGGCCATTAAACTAAACTCTTAAGCATACAAAGTAATTGAATATATTATGTGCAGTGGGCACATGTGGCGTATGAGTAATGAGTGAATCCAGCTCGTTACTCCAGGAGTGCCATTTTAAATTATATTTGCAGTGCAAGCTCTTCACATTTCTATTTGGTTAAATACCCTCGACGTTTCTTACTAAGAAATGTTATGAGATATCAAAGTTTTTGAAAAAATGTTAAGGGGTTGGTACGGAAAATTCTATGATAGATGGCTTGGAGTCGAAAAAATATCAAATTTTCTAGATGATAAAAATTTAAATGCAGAATCAATTTAGAGGCTAAATCATGAATAAATTGACTTTCCGCTTGAAAATCGGTTTTGACAAAGTTGTGAGATATCAAAGTTTTTGAAAAAATGCTAAGGGGTTGGTACGGAAAATTGGATGATAGATGGCTTAGAGTCGAAAAGATATCAAATTTTTTAGATGATAAAAATTTAAATGCAGAATTATTTAAGATGCCAAATCATGATCAAAATGACTTTCCGCTTGAAAATCGGTTGACTTTTGACAAAGTTATGAGATATCAAAGTTAAAAAGATAAAAAATTAAGGATAAGTGAAGCAATAAGAGAAAAATTAAAGATAATTGTGTTGTTTTATTTGCTAGTTGCTATAATAATATCCATTAACCGAGTTTCAAATTAAATTTGTTACAATAAGGGGTAACTAAATGTTAAGTATGCAACTCTTAAATGATAAACTTATGCGGCAAGTGCCATGGCAAATGAAAAGTCGTAGTTTCATGTTCCCGCCCAGGGCTTAAAGCTGCAATTTGCAATAAAAACTTGGCTATAAATGGCAAAAGTCAAGCACTTGACAGGGAAAGGGAATGCCAAGTGGAAGCTCGGATGCTGCCATAGAAATCTCGCACTTTTCTACATACTTATCAGTCGTCAGTCGTAGAAGTCGGAGAACTTCTCTTGTCTTTTGCCTTGTAATCAGTCGATTGTTTTTATGCAGAAATGTGAAAAGCAGAAAGGACAAGAAACCACTTCTGTTGACATTAAAGCTTTTGTGTTTTAATTTCAGACGCAGCGGAAAATCAGACTAAATAGAACCTCCTCTGAAAAAAGTGAAGTGCACAAAAAATCCATTACCATAATTTAATGGAAAGCCAGAAAGGCGTATAAGACCACAAAAGCCTCTTGTAAGAGAAGCTGAGATACACAGCATATAGTATATACTCGTATCTACCTACTCTGTCAACGGTTTTCCTTCTGGATTTTGGCTAGGCCAAAGTCAACGTTAACTTTATCGTTGTCTGCTGTCGTCACAAATCCGTTTTACTTTTTTTTTATTTATTTTTTATTTTCTGTATAAAGAGTTGGGTAAACATTCGCCTGCGCTTCATTAGTCATGAAGCCTTGAACTCTTTGTTATTGAATTTGCCGGATCAAAGTGGCTTTAAGCCGGCATGGAAATGAACAAAAAGTATCTCTGGCACTCTTATCCAGTCCCAAAGGCACAAAGAGCTACTGTATTGATGCCCGACATAATGCAATTAAAACTTTATCTTCTCTCCGGCTGTGCGAACGTTGAGGAAATGCTCAACTAAACCGTCGACTCGAGTATTTCCAAGACAAATTCATAATATAAGCAACAAGTAACAGCTCATGAATATATGAAAACCAATTTAATTTAATCATAAGTTTAGTTTATATTTAGAATGTATGTATGTTATAAATTCATTTGATTTGTATTCAATATTATTGTAAAATTTCGCAAAGTTCATTTAAAAAGGCTTAGAAAAATGTGATATATGTCAATTTCCCTTTTTTAATTTACAAATTTATTCAAGTATCTTTTGCGGATTCCTTCTATTTACATACACATTTACAGTACATAAATACAAGAAAACCAATTAAATTTTATAGTTAAATACGACATAATAAGGAGGAAATATGCAATTTAAAGTAATTATTATTATTTTTCTGCATTATATATTTTAGTATTATGGTTTTTCCTGTTTGCAAACTTGAAGCATAAACGAAGTTTTTTTTCAAGAGATAGATAGAAAAGTGTTAAAAATTTTAATGAAATAAATATGCAAATGTGTTCAAAAATTTTTCGCGATTTATTGGTGTATTTTTTGAGTTTTTTCACTTTTAGTTAGTAAGTAACAGCTTGCCAGTACATGAAATTAAATTAAATTCTGTAAGAATCCGTAATATGACTCAGTATGTTGAAAAATGCAAATCAAAGTTAACTTTATATATACTTGTTATTTTTTTCTATATTATAAATTTTTATATCATGTTATTTCCTATATGCTTAAGTTCGACTTAAGAAATCAAAAGAAAAATGTTAAAAATTTCAATAATGTAACGGATGGGCTTCCGTTAGAAATATTGTGAAATTTGCTGATGTATCTTTAGCATGTGCTCTCCCTCTCCATTTCATTTCTTTTCTTCCCTTCATTTTCTTTATGTCTGTTGCCTGCAGCACAATGCGAACAAAGTCAATTCCTTTTTACGTGACTGTGTGGATAAGCCGCTGGTGAGTATACTATAGTTCTCTGGGGAGGAGATCAACAGCTAGACAGATTGGTCATATATCAAAAATGCCTTAAACATTTCACAGATACTGAACGGAGTCAAATCGGATGCCTCGTTTCGCACCTATTACCGCTCCTGCCAGCAGAATCTGTGCAATGGACACAACGGACGCGTCTACAATTCGAGTGGTAACACTGGAGGAGCTGGCGGATCTGCAGGAGTTGCGGGTGGCAATCACAATGTCATTATACCTGGCAAAAATGGATGCCTCAAGGCAAGGACAAGCATCCTTTTTATGGTCTCTATGTGGTTGTTGTTATTGTTGCTCTACAGTAACTGTAATTAGCGTCAAATGCATGCCATGAGATATGGCTAAAAGGATAAGACTCCACTCGTTATATATATATGGTAGCTAAAAACGATGAAAATAAAATGCCGCCAGCATCCAATTAAAACGCTTTTAGCCAAAGCCCAAAGAAGGAGGGTACTCAAGGAGGAGGGGGCAGGTTAGCTGAAAAATGACCCCGACATTGTTTTATTTTTACATTTCGCCATTGTAACACATTTGACAGCTAAGGAGTTCATCGAGGTCAGTTTTTTCGTTTAGAACTTCCGTTAACGCCCACATGTTGGCCATATTTTAGCTATGAGGGGGGCGGGGCCTTCAATTGCCAGCTAATTAAAACAAAATTAAATACGCGTTAAAAACAAACATAAATTCCAGTGAATGGCACATTTCGCTCTCGACTGTCAAATGATTTGACGACATTTTTATGTACATATGTAAATATCTGACATGCCATAAGCTAAAACAACAATCTGCAATGAAGTCATGACCAGAACTGTCATTAAAAGTGCTCAGAATAAACGGAATTTGGTATTAAAAACAAATAAGCATAAGCCCAACTGCAGGTGTATGTCCTTTTAATTGCCCTAATCCTTACCATTATTATACCCAACCCACCAATCCTACCTCAACTCTTCTTTGATTAAGATATGAGTCAACTCGGCACTCAGTTGTTGTATTTATTCAAGTGGTTGACAATGGCAAAGAGGAGCAGGAACTATGACTTCAGACCAAGGACTCCAGATTACTTAAGCTTAGCAAATACCTTGTCCTGTCCCTCATACCTTAAAGTAAGTACTTAAATGCGGCAATTGTAGTTAGTCATGCCTCATTATGGCCCATAGTATTTAACCGAGAGTCTGTTAAAAGCAAATGACGTGTATTTTCCTTAATACTCCAACAGAGTTTACTTAAATTCCAAGGATAACTGAATTCGATAATTTAATAGCACAGCTCAACATCTTTATCATTTAAACAGACTTTCGTAGGGTGATTCACGAATTATAATAGAGTTTATTATAGGATAATTACACTAGAGAACTGAAATTGATTATTTTATAGGGCGCCTCACTATCTGTATCATTTAAATTGACTTTCATAGGCTTTCATAGAATTTGAATATCTACAAAATAAGTCAGATATTTTTGCTAGCTAAATCTGGACTCACTTTACACATATGAGAGTGTGTGTGTGTGTGTATTTAAGTCAGTGCTTGTTGACTTCACGCATTAAACTAACAACAGTAACAACAACAATAGCAACAACAACAAAAGCAACAGCAACACGTTTGACAGTTGCCGTTGTCGCTGACATTTTGATGTTGCTTTTCGCTTTTCGCTTTGCTTTTGCTCCCTTGACATGCTTTTTGGCACTTTGGAAAAACAGGAAAAATGTTTGCATGGCAAACACAACTCGCTGTCACTCGTACCTCATACCTCATACCCCCCTCGAGCGTGGCTGACATAAAGAAACAACAACAGCACTCGCGACACGCCCCTTTCCTGTTTATTTCGAGGGATTTCTTGCATTTTGCTTGGGTCAGACAGCAATTGCCATTTGAGATTGAAAATCGCCAAGCGACATGTGACATTTGGCGAATTTCAATCAAGCAAGTGACATTCATCGAAAATCTATCAGTTCCATTATGATGCCAAACAAAGATACATATAATAAAAAAGTCCAACAAGTTGTTGAACTTTTATCAACATCTTCTAGTACATTAAATATTAGATTTGCTGATGAAATAAGTTTGTGTTGACTGACTGAGTGATTGGCAATCAACAAAAAGCTTGAACTGCGCATTTTTCCGAAAACTCAACTTTTATTCCCCCACCCGCCCCTTGTGAAAAGCGTATTCAAATTATGACCGATTGGCTTTTAATCTATTTTCTAGAAATTGCACGAAAAGTGAATCGATAATTCTGCTATAGTTTCTGAAAACTGCATTTTCACTGATGAAAAACGTTAATATACTAAGAAACTTAATTTTCGATACTTCTTCATTAGCAATTTTATGATGTTTTTTGTTTTTTATGTTATTTCCAAGAAGGAAAGCAATAAAGCATTTTATAAACTCTGATCAACAACACAAAGTTCAGTAAGAACTTTAGCTTTTATTCATTTTTTTGCGACCTCATTACCTGATTAAGGCACACTTCAGTGCCTATAAGTACTTAATACGCACACCTACAAAGTAAGCAAACAATTAATTTTAAATGGCAAATTACATTAAGGTACAAGTGCCTCGAAAGAATCTCTTTAATTTAATTGCGGAAACAATTTACGGTTAACAAATATTGTCGTGTTCCCAATTCGAGAAAAACGTCAGAGATGTGTTGTTGAAATTTCGGAATCGACTGAGTTATATATAACCATATATACTTAACAGTAGCCAAAAGCGACAATGACAGTAAACAAATCGTTCGAAATATAAAAAATTATCTTTTTTACGAAGGTGGACTATGAAATACCCGTACCGTATCCTATGATATTCATATAAAAGAAAGAGATCAGAAATAAAGTTTTTTTTTAATCTTTACAGATTTTTTATGAGAAATTAAAGATAGCAGAAATAGACTTTTGCATCTTATCCACAGATCTGTCTTAAGAACTATCTCACGTAGAAGTTATTGCCGTAACTGATTAGTTCCTATCTCTCATTTGAAGAACTCTTTGCTGTATCTTCAGCATTCTCAAGTGCATTTAATTAAATGTTTGGTGGGTGTATTCTTGGAAGGTACTAAGTTGATATTTCCTAAGTTATATATATATAATAGATAGGACTGCTCTGTCCATGACACTTGAAGTCAGTATAAAAGTACTTAAGCTGATAAATGAAATAGAAATTTGGCTGATAACTAGCCATTGAAAACCATTAAAAATGCTGTAAAATAGAGTGATGATCCATTCGTCATTCAAACGATCAGTGATCAATATGAAATTGATTGGGATACTTTTATTGGTTATTGCCACGGTAACTGCCTCCTCTTCCTTGGGGAAACAGCAAGTGGCTCCTGTACGCACTGTAGAGGGACGCATCGTAAATGGACAGCCTGCAGCAGAGGGTCAGATCCCCTACCAGGTGGGATTAAGTTTAACCAGTCTCAGCACCGGCGAGAACTATTTCTGTGGCGGTGTCATCATTGGCACCGAATGGCTGTTAACGGCGGCCCATTGCACAGCTGAGAAAGTAATCGAATAATCAAGGAATATACTAATTTATTAACTAATCCTTTTGCAGTGCCTCCGGAGTACTTGTGTTTTACGGATCCACGCATCGCAACTCAGCGAAGCTTTATCAGTATGTGCCCAAGTCGAAATTTATAGAGCATCCGGATTATTCATTACGCCCGCTTACCCATGATATAGCCCTGATTAATACGCCAGTGCTGACCTTCAACGAGTACTACAACAAAATTGAGCTGCCCTCCATTTCGAGCAGATACTCCAACTATGCGGGTCAACAAGCTATCGCCTCCGGTTGGGGCTACACTTCCCAGTGGGTTTATGAAACTTCGGATACGCTGCAGTACACCACACTTGACATCATATCTGTGGAAGCCTGTGAGAGCATTTATGGAGATGTGGTTGCCTCCAGCAAGGTTATCTGCGTTGCTACTAAGAATAAGAAGACCATCTGCAGCGGTGATTCCGGGGGTCCTTTAGTGCTTCTCAGCACGGGAAAACTAGTCGGTGTCACCTCCTTCTCTTCCATCTACGGCTGCGAGTATGGAGATCCAGCTGGTTTCTCACGTATTACCAGCTACCTAGACTGGATCAAGGAAACAACTGGCATCTACTATTAGAAAAATGACTAAAAAATTTCCACGATTATGGAGAAGATTTTTCCTGAACCTTGGTTTAATATAATGAAAAAAAGTTTGATTTTTTATGCAATAAAATTGACTAACAAAACTTTCCTAAGATTTAGAGAATCTGGGAGAGGGTCTGGGAGCGGGGCCTGGGAGAGGGACTGGGAGCGGGGCCTGGTCTTTGAGTGGGACTTTGAGTGGGACTTTGAGCGGGACTTTGAGCGGGGCCTGGGAGCGTGGCCTCGGAGCGGGGCCTCGGAGCGGGGCCGGGGAGCGGGACCTCGTAGCGGGTCTTTGAGTGGGACTTTGAGTGGGACTTTGAGCGGGACTTTGAGCGGGACTTTGAGTGGGACTTTAGGTGGGACTTTGAGCGGGATTTTGAGTGGGACTTTGAACGGGACTTTGAGTGGGACATTGAGTGGGGCCTGGGAGAGGGACTGGGAGCGGGGCCTGGGAGAGGGACTGGAAGAGGGCCTGAGAGGGGGCCTGGGAGAGGGACTGGGAGCGGGGCCTGAGAGTGGGCCAAGGAGAGGGACTGGGAGCGGGGCCTGGAAGAGATTTTTTCAAAAACTTTCATCTCTCATAACTTTGTCAGACTCAACCGTTTTTCATGTGGAATGTCATTTTGTTCATGTTTTCGCCCCCAAATTGATTGATAAGAACCAAAATTCTGAAAGAATTCCAGTCCACCAGAATTATTGAGATTCAATTCTTCTGATACATAAAATATAAAGTTCTTAAATTTTTTTACTGCGATCAATGCGCTTTATAATATCCAGAACGAAGGTGTTGCTAAGTTTTAAAGTATTTACCATAAAATTATATTTTAAGGGTTTTTTTTTTGTAAACGACAAAAAATATGAATAAAAACATATTTTAAATATGTTTAAAAATCTATCTAAACGGAAAATTATTTCTGTAAAGAGTTTAAACTATTGTTACTAAGATATTTCATTCTTAAAGACCATGCTAGTTTTATATACCCTTTCAATTCTTTGGGGTTAAGTATGCGAAGTAAAATATACAAAAATATGGGACAGCAATTGTTCAACTGATGTACGAGCTATTTGCTTTTGATATTGCCCAGCCCCCTTTAAAATAGGGTACTAGGAGGGGTAATTCGAAGACTTTCTGGCTGACTGTTTGTAAGGTGTGTGTGCCACATTATAAATTTACTTCGTTTGTCTTTTACTCAGATATAAATGACTGGCTCTGACACTTCTGTATGCCGAGACATTACCCAACAGCAGGGAGCGAGGAGTCGAGAGCGGGGAATGAAGAGCGGGATTGGAAATGACGTTCAATGACTGCGTCGACATTATTTCCATTTAGTTGTCGCTGCGTGCACTAAACTTGTCCATTGACGACCGCAATTTGTGGTCCTGCAACATGAAGACGGCAGAGGGGAGTAATGGGATAGAGAGGGGAAGAGCCAGACTGACAATAGTTGGCTCTGTTTAATGCCCAATTGGCATTACAATGGCTGCTCCCAATGGAATTTGCTGCTTGCAGTACATTGAACCTGCCTGTCCAGAGCGCAATTCGAATTCCTCAGCGACTCAGTCGTTGTCGTTGTCTTCCGATGCCACTTTCCCTTCTCCCCCTTATCACCCCTCTCCGTCTGCCCCACCCAACACAAAGCGTCATCGCAACCGGAAACTATGCAGCCATTTTGCAAGCTATTATGTCGCTCCCCCAGCGACTTTGTTCCCTCTCCTTTGGTTATATGAAGTCATAGTCATTATTATTGCACACACCCAAAGACGTTGTTAATAAACACAAACGCCGTGCACCTTGTCTGCTTATTGAAAACGTCCTCTCTCGTCTCTGCATCTCTTCTTCCTACCACTTTTTGTCTCAGCAGCGTTAAAAATAAATGCAATTTATTGTTGCCCATTTGCCAAAAATAAGGGAATTCGCAAAAAAAAAGAAAAATAATATGAAAGGGGGAAGACAGCTCGCAAATTGCACAATCGCAGTGCATGTGTTATAAATTTAAAGAAAATAAAAAAAAACGTATCATATTAATATAAGAAATATTAAAAATCGAGCATGTCAGCGAAGGCAACAACAAAAGATAAAGGCAAAGTCAAAGAAGGCGGAACATTCGACTAAAAAACGCGTGATTTATGCCTTTGCAACAGACAGACAGACGGACAGACAGACAGAAAAGAACAGAACAGACAAAATGCCGCCCCCCTCTCCACCCTCTCCTCTTCGCTGACTCTGGGGAACTGGAACGCAGAAATGGTGGGCGTGGGCTGTGGGCTATACACCCAAGAGGCACGTCTGCAAATTTTCTCCAAAAAGTCAAGAAAGGTGAAATGGAACCAATAAATATTCAAGTACTTTAAATACCTTAAAAATATTCAATTCATTCCATATTAAAGGTGATGAAATTTGAAATTCTTAGAGCATATATAGTAAATATTTATTTTATTATTAAAAGTGACAAGAATATATAAATAATAGTATTGTTAATTGTGGAAATTTTCAACAAAATTTTAAAATACAATAGAAACATATAGTACACCCTTGAAAGTACTAGTTTCTAAATCGAATTTTCTACGAAACTATATGTTGTGAAGTCTGAAGGATTTATTTAAATTGATTGCTTTGCTTATTTATAGACACATCCATCGTTTTCGACCTTTGTAAAATAATTAGACAGCTCACAATGTGAACAACAACACGTCTATTTTAAATATATGCAATATATATAAACATATATTTGAAGTATTTGGATTTCATTTCATATTTAAGTACATCTCACATTTTCGCTGAGTGTAATAATTATTGATGAATACTTTGGCCTATTTAAATAAAAATGAAAATCAAAGTAGATACGACAACGTCACTTCAGATGTTTGCCGCTTAAATTAAGCGTAAAATTTGGTTTGACAAACGGGCAATGCGCCAGCAGACATTAAATCTTACGAAAGATGTATTCCTTCTCCTCTCTTCTCTTCCTTCTCCGACTCGTAGCACACCTTTCGATAGAGCAGAGGCGTCGTTAAATCACAGAGAGTGAGAGCAGGAGGGCCATCGATTGAATGAGGGCGCCACTGTGAACATTTGGCAAACGTTGCGAGTTGATGACGTCAAACCCACAAAAGATAAACTGGCGTCCACCTATTTACGTATATGTATATTACGTATTATATGTATATGTATCCATCGCACTTGGGCACACTTTTGCGCTATTTTAATGAACTGGCCACAGATTCAGATACGACTTCGAATTCAGATTCAACGCAGTCCGTTGGTCTGGGCGGAACTGCTTGTTGTGGGGCACTTCCAGGAAATCCCAATGAATCATTTGACAAACCGTCAAGCCCAAAAGTTGGGGGATTTGTTCGGCTCGCCCATTGGGACGGTTGTGTAAACAAAAGTCACTCAAATTTCATGAGCTTTGTGCGATTTATAATGCACGAAAAAACTGAATACTGAGTGACAATGTCTGACTGGAAAAAATGCCAGGAATTCCAAAAAGTTGCTAAAAATTTCAGATGTGATTTTATGGACTTATATGTCATAAACTGCGAGTTGTATTTAAAACAGAAAGGAAACTGAATAAGTAAGAGAAGATTGGGAATATGCGAATACAATACGAATATAAACTTGATTATATTGCGGATGTAAGTATGAGTTTAATGCATTGATTGCCAACAAAGATGCTTATGAATGGACATACCCTATATGAATACACATAATTATTTATTTAATTTGTATAAGATACATATACAAGTATATTCATATATGTATTTATTCGCTGCTGATGATGTTGACAACCAATTAATTTCAGATGGCCCACAACAAAAGCATGTGTCGGACTTGGGTGGCGTCTCTCTGTTAATTGTTTTTAATGTAAATTGCATAAAAATAAATAAAATGCGATACATTAAAAATGGATTAAAGTAGCCGAAGCCATTTTCAGTTTCAATTATGCCACAACTTGGCTATCAATGTGAGTGCCTCCCTCAACAGCAACTGACGTCAGCAAACATATCTTTCATGTCCTATGGATTCCAATATTATACTGTTCTGTATACCATGAATATCTGTCTGTTTAGCATCTCTCCACTCGAAGTTCGTTGTGAGGCAATGCAGTGCACAGTTCATTGACATGACTATAAATTTTGTCGCCACGAAAATAGTTTTCTGTTTTTCTCACTTCCAAACTGCGCTATTTTCCGAGCTGTTGCACAATTCTGTGGTTTTTCTTTTCATTCGCCTTATTACGAAAAAAATCTAACCAATAATAAAGTATTCAAATACGGTGGCTATTTTGAGAGAGGTACTGGGAGAGGTACTGGGAGAGGGACTGGGAGCGGGGCCTGGGAGAGGGACTAGGAGCGGGTACTGGGAGAGGGACTGGGAGAGGGACTGGGAGCGGGGCCTGGGAGAGGGACTGGGAGCGGGGTCTGGGAGAGGGACTTGGAGCGGGGGGAGAGGGACTGGGAGCGCGGTCTGGGAGAGGGACTTGGAGCGGGGGAGAGGGACTTGGATACATAAAATATAAAGTTTTTAAATTTTTTACTGCGATCAATGCGCTTTATAATATCCAGAACGAAGATGTTGCTAAGCTTTAAAGAATCCAAGTTAAATTTGTTGTGTCAGGTGAACATTTGTGACTAAATAATCGACTCTTTATCTGGAAATGATCTTAATTGCATTCTGTTTGGTATTTTAATATTTGGCATAATAGTTGTCACCTCTTTCCGTTGGTTCATATGCCACATAAATCGCAGCAAACAAAGCTATTTATGCCTTATGACAGACTTTCTGTTGATGTCATAGCATTTCTATGTGACACTGGAATATATTGAAACACTTTGTTTGTGAATACATTGTGGTAAAGACTGCACTCTCTGCACATTGTGGCTAGTTAATTAAAATGAGCGCACAGTTGTGTCAACAACAATGTACCACAGTACGAGTAATTAAAACTAAAACGAAAACGGGCTCGAAAGCCCAAAAAACCCAAACCAAAAGGCAGTCAACAGATTTGTATTTAGCTAAAAAAAAATGTATATGTGAAGTCTGTCTGCATCTACATACATATGTTATATGTATGTATGTACAAAAGGAGGTTATCCAATTTGTTTCGGAAAAACGAAAAATGTAGATTTTTTTTTATTCAAATGAATTTCCGTATTTTGATGGCACTCACTGTGCATCGACTTGCCTGAATGTCCCTCATATATCTTTATATATTCACAAACGACCACAATTTCATGCACTGCATGTTGTACTCGCATTTATTTAAAGATTTTTAGATTTCTTTTAACTGAGTCAATGCAAAGCGTGGGTGACAAACAACTTAAATTGCAACAGCATTTTAATGAGCAGCACAACTAAAAATATAAAATATTTTACATAAAAATATATATAATATCTATTTTCTATGCTGCTGACAAGTGACAAAATATGGAAATGAAAATGAAAACATTTGCAAAAATAAATGAATTGTGAATAGTGCGATTTTTGTGTGGGCCGATGGCCAAACGTTGCAAGGAGTCAATGCGCTCATTAGCCAGGCCAAAACACAATAAATCAACGGCAATAGAAACTTGTCAGAGCCAAAAACAGATCCACAAATCGATGACAATTGCAATTGGCCAATATTGTGGCGACAATTGTCAGAATATTTGTAGGGGTGTCTAACCTCATACAAAGTTAAATAAACAACTTGAAGGAGACAATGAATCGTTGTCTGTGGCTAATTGACGTCTGTATGTCTTGGTTAATTTCCATTGAACACTTTCACTTGTCACGGAAGTGGCCTAAACAGAAGGAGGCCCTGTTCTTGGCCAAACAACCATGAATTTTCGTATTGCCAATTGAAGCAATTTGTCAATTTTGGCATCACAACTGATGATGATTTTGCCACGGGCAAGGACACATTATGGCCAAGTCCATTAAACTTAAAAATATCTGCAAATGCTCTCGCAAATGCCGAAGCTTAAATAGCACTTTCTGATAACTAAACGATAATAATGTTCAACAATAAAGTAAAATAAAGTGCTTTGCTCCAGCAAATTTTCATGTTCCACAGCTTTATTTCTGAGCAGCTTTATTGCCAGCGAATTTATAAAGCAAAGTGAGAGCCAAACACAATTTCCTATGCTTTTGCTTTTTTTCTTATACATTGTAAGCTCCTCCTCAATTCAATTAGGTTGGCAACTCAATACTCAGAATCTTCCCCGTTGGTTGGCAACGCAACTTGTGACTTCTGACAGCTTTTACTGCTGCAATATGCATATATTTTAGCATTAATCGGATTAAATTGAATTTTAAACATCGCTACTGAATTTATCGAAATTTGAATACATCTCAAAAATTAGACAAATTCAACGACTTTTAAGAGAAACTTTTAAGAATTCCAAAAAGTTGAATGTTGCTTTAAAATTTTTAGATTTATTTATGGATATTATTTAAATGCAATTTTAAGGACTTTAATTTTAAAATACACATTTTAAACTCAATTTTTATGGTGTTCGATTCATTGTACTCAATTCATCGGCAATAAAAACATAAAGCCAATATAGTTTTAATCGATTCATCGATGTTTTTATAATTTTCATAATTTAAATATAAGTATTGAAAAACATATCAGGGCAAATAGTAAAATTTCGGTAACTTTTGAAATTATTATATTCAATACCTGAGTGACCAAAGGCATCAACAATATTTTTAAAAACTCCCTCAAATGCTAACAACTTTAGCTTGCGATAATTGAGCGTTTTCCAACACACTTTTTGGCAATAATAATTTCAAAACAAAAGAGTAGGCGACATGAATGCCAAAGAAAGATGACTTGCTTAAGGGCAGCAGTTGTGGCAAGTCATTCTTTCACAAATTTTCGCAGTGAGCAGAGCTCTTGAAAGTAGAAAATAAAAAAAAGTAAAAATTAAATTCCTCTCTTTGAGTCGTTGTGTCGAGCAATCTTTGGTTTTTCGCATTTCCATCCCCGCGCAAGTAGTTCCAAGAGCAGTGTAACTGTAACTATAATTGTTAGCCACAAGAAGACACGAGGAGACAAGAAAAGAGAATAGAAGAAATGGTTCCAGTTACCAAGCCGAACACCAAGGAGGTGCAGTGCCAGCTCGCCACATGTGACGAATCAAAGCAACAACAGGAGGTCATTGTGACCCCAAAGAGTGGACGCGTGGGCATCTTCAATGCCGAGGACTTTTTGTCCCGTGCCCAAATGAACGACAAGATCAACAACATCTTGCGATCACCCACCAAGGCTCCAAACGGCGTTCGCCAACGCTCCGTGTACACCAACAACAATCCATCGCCGGTACGTCAAAGAAAAAAAACGTGCAATGTCAGTGTCAGTTTCTGTGTCATCTTTATAATTGCCAAATTACTTACTCCTTAGGGGAATTTATGCATATATTTTATATCTATAGCTTCTTTAAAATTAAAAATATATTATTAACAATTAGATAAGCTGGTAATCGGCTCACCTAAATTCATTTTTGCAATGACATTTTGAGTTTGAGTTACTGCTATAAATAACAAGTTAGATTTTTTCGGAATCATTAAACTTTTTTTTAATCATTTTTCAAATATCATTTTCTGCACTCCTAATTCGAATGGCCCTTTCATTGTTTAACCTTTATGAAAATTCTAGTCATTGATTAATTCTGCGATAGGCTTTTTAGCATGCGACCTATTTAAATGCTAAGCTAGAGTCTCTTTGATGGTTTCTGTAATTTACACTCATTTACATAAATATAAGGTATTTACAAATTTGCCATGAACTCCATGCTAGCTTAAAATGCAGTTCGAATGTGAATCACTTCTACTAACGTGAAATTAGGTTCTCCTCAAAGGAATCACAAAATTTAACTTTATAAAATTTGTAAATATATATATTTCATTAAATTTTTTTTAGAGTTTGAGTCACTTTTGTGACTATACAAATTAGCATTATGTTAAGTTTTCTTTAGGGACTCCCGCTCCCAGTCCCGCTCCCAGTCCCGCTCCCAGGCCCCGCTCCCAGGCCCTCTCCCAGTCCCTCTCCCAGGCCCCGCTCCCAGGCACCTCTCCCAGGCCCCGCTCCCAGTCCCTCTCCCAGGCCCCGCTCCCAGTCCCTCTCCCAGGCCCCGCTCCCAGGCACCTCTCCCATGCCCCGCTCCCAGTCCCTCTCCCAGGCCCCGCTCCCAGGCCCCGCTCCCAGTCCCTCTCCCAGACCCCAGACCCCGCTCCCAGTCCCTCTCCCAGACCCCGCTCCCAGTCCCTCTCCCAGGTCCCGCTCCCAAGCACCTCTCCCAGGCCCCGCTCCCAGGCTCCGCTCATGGACATATAATATTTTTTTTATCATTCTTATTTATATGCATTTTTGAATAACTTATAATTTTCATTAGAATTTCATAGAAATTATATTAAGTTTCATTGAATATTAATTTCCCTATTATTTCGAATTCCTGCACTATGTATTTTGCAGCAGTCCTCGATGCGCTTGTCTGGAACAGCTGCTTCGCTATCATCGCGGATGAGCAGCATGTCGCTGAACAGCGGCAGTGCTAGTGTGGGAACCAACACCGCCGTGCTGGCCAAGGAGTGTTCCAGCCAAACCAACGCCAGTGGTGGCGCTGCATCGTATAGGGGAATTGGCATGGCCATGCACCACTCGCAACCGCTGCTCACAGCGATTGCCCCCGACTTGGAGCCGATTGTCCATGGCACAAAATCATTAACTGCTCGCTATGCTACTCCCTATGGGTATGAGAATGGCGGCGCTTATTGTCCGGTAAGATTATTTAAATCTCTACAAAAAAAGAGATTTAAATGCAGTCATGATTCTTTATTTTAGCCACCACCGCAACCACAAATGCACCACACTCAGCAATATCCTTCGCCAATGCCTCCACCACCTCATGCTTTGGGACGTGTCAGCTCGCGCACCTTTGAGTTTGAGAACAGCCCACCACCACCACCACCTTGTCCCGGATCCGGTCCGATTGCCATGTCCAACGGCACAATTCAGCTGCGTTTACGCGAAGGTGTCCGGTAAGTACCCCAAAATAAAAGAAATATATAATGAATTCTTGTGATTGGCTCCCTTTGCATCCTCTCGTCCTTAGTATTGACATGACTCTGGATAAGGCTGTGCGTGTCCTGAATCAACGCAGCATGGTGGCTGTCTCATTGTCCCGCAATGGCACAAACTCGGCCCTAATTCATCCCAATGGAAGAATTCTGCAGAGCGGCTCGAAGGTGGAAATTGTCACATATGACGGCATGAAAACCAACAACTTTGTGTAAGTAGAACAGCGCAGATGCATCCGTTTAATTGTAATCCATGTCCGTCGGCTGCCCAACATTTAATAGTAACAAAACCTATTGAATTTTCAACTGATTAATCGATAGTATGAGTATTCAGGGTCAGAATCGTGTATGGTATTCTGATGTTATGCTATAAAATGTGAATTCTTTGGCTATTCCAGGCGTTACGCCAAAATGTGGTACAAGGGTGTGAGCTTCACTAGCGAATCCTGCGCTTTGATTTATCTGGTGGACACCGCTGGAACACGCACAACAACCGACACTTTCACTGACCTGACTAAGGATTACACTTTGGCAGTGTTTTACGAGTAAGTAGCGCTTAAACAAAAGGATACATCTTGTGAATTTCAAATAGTTTTTAAGAAATTACAAAAAGCATGAAACTAAGAAAAAATAAGAATAATATTTAAAGTAACCAAAATAAGTATTGAAAGCACTAGGAAAAATCTAATTAATTAATATTAAGAAAAAGTAGCTTTGATTTTTTTTTCTAACTGCATTTGAATTTTCTTTTTATACATATAGTTTTTTGTTTTCAATATTCTGATAGGGAATCGTGAAATTTTTAATTCTTTATTTTTGCCATTTTCATTTCAATCCAATTTCTCCAGCGACTCACGTCACGGTCCCTCCTTTGTGCCGGATGCACAGGAGGTGATTGCCAAATCATCGTACAGCTGCGCCGATGACGGCACCGAGATGTACGACATTAATGGCTTTCGCATCATTCAGGCCGCTGACGGCCTGGTAAAGGTAACTCGTCAGCATAACAAGGGCCTGATTCGCACCAGCCCTGGAAACGGATCCGTTACTCTGACTACTCTTGGCATCCATTGCACCGCCTCCTTGGGCAAAACGTCTCACCTGTTTTTGCGGTAAGTCATCGCGTGAAACTCGATCCCAACCATGACCGTTTACTATTTATATAATCTATTTTTAAAACTGCAGTCGCAATGAGAAACGCATGCACTTCGATGGATCCAATTTCATAGTACGCAATGCCGGACACTCGGCTGGATTTAACGAGAATAACCTGCTGATTGTGTATTAACTTGGCTGCACCCTAAAACACAACCGCACACTTCCTGGACACATACACATACAGACAAATCCAATGCAGTTTTTTTAGGGACCGTTACGCTGGCCTAGCTTGGAGAGGGATAATCAGTAAAAATTGGATAAACCACAGAAAAAAAAGAAATGAAACGAAAAATAAGGCTCGCAAAAAGGCGCGAGAAACGGTAAAGACATCCTGATCGATAGAATATGTTTTAGAATACCTCCCTATAATCCTATCAATATAATTGACTGGATACATCAGATCTTGGATGTCTTACGTTACTCGACGTAAGCGCAACGCAACTAAAAAGGAATTCGTTTTTAGTTAAATTTTCATACTCGAACTTTTTGATATCAGTGAAAAAATAGTAAATAACTTTGGGGCGTTTGTCCACTGCCCTGCCTACTAATTGAAAACGCTGGTCAATTTGGCTATTGAAGAGTACTAGCGTTTTAATTTTTAAGGCTCATTTCAATTTTTGAAAAAAGAAAAAATCCACAAATAGTATTGCAAAAAAAAAATTATAATAATAATAAGAAGTACATACATTAAGGAAAGCCTTAAAAATTTTTCACATGCTATCAAAATTTGTAACACAAGGGACGTTCTACGTAAGACACGAGACGATGTGTGTATGTTCAACAATTAGTAGGCAGTGGTCTTAAGAGGTGGCTGTCCCTCTGAGCGCTGCACTGATAAGGTGACAGCGCCAGTGATAAATATAGTTAACAGTTAATGTTAAGATTAGTTTGTAGTTTTTTTGCAATCCAAACTGTTCATCCACATCAATGCGAACATATGAAAGTGATATATTGTTACATTATGAATGGCAAATTCAAAGTGTACACAATACACAATTAGAATATACATAAAGGACACACGAGAAAAGTGAGAATTACAAAAGTATTTAAAGCAGATGAAGTACATATTAAGTAGCCAACATGCTGTGGTTAACATGCACACACACAAGCACACACATACACAGATATATATACATATATGTATTTCACACGATTATTAGCAGACAACCTGATTGGGTTCTGTTGCACTATATAAAACACGAAACACAAACATCGTCCAACTTATTAACACTTGGGCTTTTGTTCCAGTTATGCCCAAGTTATGTCTCGAGTTGTACAAGCCTTACGACAATCTCCAACACCCCAAATTTACAAGCATGTATAACGAAATTTATGTATGTATCTAAATCTATAAAAAAAATGTACCTTAAATAAAAATATAAGGAATATACCAATTTTTGTATAATAAGTGGTGGGAATTCTGAGAGCAGCAAAATAAATTGCAACTGAAGCTTTATCAAAATGTTTCGATAGATGGATAAGTTAGGGGTTCTTGTCAGCTTTGATTACACTGGTCAAGAGATTTGTAATTTTTTGTATGTTAAATAAACTTTCAAGATGAAAGCCATAACTTGTAAAGGTGCCCTGTGGTCCCACCTAAAAGCAATAACAATCATGTGAGTAGCCGAGACAAAGGCTCGTAAATTTTCAAGGAAACTGCTTGATGATACAGACACTCGCACACACACACCCACATTTATATAAACAAAACCACGCCCTTAGGACCTAAATCTCCCGACGCAAATCTCGAAAGTTTGTCCGCCACAAAATAAGCAAGAGAACTTGAGATATTTGTATAATCTTTTAGTCACTTTGCTACCATCTAGTGTGAAATTACAACTGCTTCTTGGAAACCACAATCAACAGGACCGAATTCAGGTAAGATTGAAAGCAAAAAAAAGAGTGCATTTAAAAGAATTTAATCTTAACAGCCATTTTATTTCGTCTTTGATGAATAGAGATTTCGACTATTTTAATCGTATTTTTAAAATGTTTTATATTACTTTATGCCATGTTTACCTGTAGACATATCCAAAAACATAAGGAGATGGGATCGGCTGTCATATAGACTAATGCTGCTGAAATGGCCGAGTTAAGTTGAGGTTGATGCTGTTGCAGTTGCTGTTGATAAAGTTTATTGGATAATGCTTTGCCAGCAATGTTCGGTTCTGTCATAAGAAGAGAGTGGAACCAATGTTATATATTCAAGAAAGGCCGAAAACAACAAGATACATTGAGCAGAAGCTACTTAAGGCGAAAGCTAAGGTGAGAGGTGCAAATAACAGCAGTTCGTAAGGGAATCAGCAATAACAACAATAACTACTACTTGCTAGAGCCTAAAGTGTATTTAATTGTGACTTATTTGTGAATGCGTGGATGAGTATTGTGTTTAAGTGTGTGTGTGCGAGTGAGTGTAAATGTATGTGCTTTCTTAATAAAGAGAGTTCGAGGGCAACCAGGCGGATCAAACCGAAGAGAGCCGCTTATACACTGCTAAAAAATATCCAAAATTAAGATTTTTATCAGATAGAAAATTTTTCAAGTTGTTTTTACTTTTGATTTAAATGTCAGTGGTAAATAAAAACAATGATTTTTTTATATTTATTTATTTCAAATTGAGTTGTGAATTTTAGATTCTTATTTAAAAATTTTATTTAAACTTTAATTAATTATTTGTTCTCTCTGTCGATTGTTTCTAGTCGAAATTAAATCAACAATAAATAAATAAATAATAATTTTGTTTTTATCAGTGTATATTTGTAGTAGCCCAGTTGGTGGCATTCATATCGTTTGCCACATCTCGTTAAGGTCTATATATGCGGAATATTCAATGCTCACGCTTGCGTGCCCTTCTGTACCCACTGCGAAAAGGAATGCAAGGGAAGTTGAAGGATCTGGGGGCCAGGACGTGGCTTCCACGCCTGTGTTCAACATCAAACGCTTTTCACACTTAATTGGGCATAAAATTAAATCAGAATTGATTAAAACACTTGAATGACAACGAAAAGAAACATCAGCAGCAGCAGCAACAGCAACTCAAACAACAACGACAGTTGCTTTGACATGATTCCCCCCTTCAATCTCCATTCTCCATTCTCTATTCTGCGAACTATGCAGCAAAAGTTCTTTGCTTTGGTTTTCCCAGCTGACGCATCGATATCGACCCCGTTTCCTTCCAACTTTAACCCGACATTAGTCAACTCCGGCCACCAATCTACACGTTTGAAAAAAAAAAACCAGAACAAGCCTTTAGGGCGTGACCAGCTTGCCGCCCAGGGAGCCCACTAATTGCACTCCTTGAGGGCCTTGAGGTCTGGCCAAAGTTTATGGAATTCAATTTCCGTTTTAAGTCTCTGTACAGCAACAAATTACGCGGCTCGGCCTGAAATCAATTTATTCATTAGATTTTAATGTGCTGTCAATTATCTTAGCACTGCTCTGATTATCAAACACCAGACATATTCCATTCAATTTTAATTTATGCCTATAAAATACGAGTCGAATCCATTTGCATGCCAAAGCAGGCAAGAGAAAAACAACAGTCAATACGCAGTTTCATTTCCGGAAAATACTAAAACAACGTGAAATACTTAGTTGTGTAAGCTGAGAGATCTGAGAATGAGTTTTCTGCTGATTCCTTCAAAAGAGATTATGTCTCGACAGACGAAAGTTTTTAAGCACTACCATTAAAATTGGATAAGGCTTTACTTTATTATGCTCATAAGAAGGGCTGAAGTATAAGATACTTGTTCTTAAATGTTCAAGTGTGTATAAGTCTTAGACTTGTTGCTTTTCCTATAATAAAATATTATTCGTATAATGAAAGAATGCACTGTTTTTATATTTCCTGAATAATAAGTATAAGCTAAATTTAAAGATACTCGTATATTATATTCTTAAGTCTGTCTGTGACATAAGAATATTTCTTTTTACCTGTATTCAGTACTTAAATTAATTGCCCACCACATTTTTCACTATTACATTTTGTCCCCCATTAAAGTTCTCCTTATTCAGATAAGGGGGACTTGAATTGTGAGAAAAGATGTCGACAATTTGTGTTGCAACCGTCAATCAAATAAATCAAAGAGGTTCACGATTTAAGGTGACTTTGTAGCTACTTTGATGGCGCTTTCGGATGCTGACAAATTAAAGGAGCGGGATCAAAGGAAGCTGTCAACGCCATCTAAGTAATGTTCCTGTCTACCCCTTGGGAAGAGGGCAATTTAAGTTTGCGTCCTGCTTGACAGTGCATTACGGCGTATAACTTGTTTACGTTATTTGATCAGTTTCTCTTGCGCTTCCGCCGTGATTTAGTGTGAAGTTGAAGGTGAACACTCATGGCATATGAGAGCAATAAATTGAGTTCAAAGTGCGCCTGGGGAAGACGTAAGTACAAGTTAAGGGACAAGTAGTACAACAGTTATTGGTGCTTATTTACGGCGACAAATAATGATTAAATTGATATTCTGCATGAAAATCGGTTGAGTTTTGGCAAAGTTATGACCATTTGAAGTTTTTTGGAAAAAGTGTCAAGGGGTATGTATGGAAAGTACGGAAAAAATTGACAGCGAGGGAAATTTTTTAAGTGAAAAATATTTAGATGCAGAATGAAAATAGAGGCAAAATAATTTTCAAATTGATATTCCGCGTGAAAATCGGTTGGGTTTTGGCAAAGTTATGATCATTTGAAGTTTTTGAAAAAGTGTCAAGGGGTATGTATGGAAAAAACGGATAAAATTGACAGTGAGGGAAATTTTTTAAGTGAAAAATATTTAGATGCAGAATGAAAATAGAGGCAAAATAATGATCAAATTGATATTCCGCATGAAAATCGGTTGAGTTTTGGCAAAGTTATGATCATTTGAAGTTTTTGAAAAAGTGTCAAGGGGTATGTATGGAAAGTACGGAAAAAATTGACAGTGAGGGAAATTTTTTAAGTGAAAAATATTTTGATGCAGTGTCGAATAAGAGGAAAAGTCATGATCAAAATGATATTCCGCTTGAAAATCGGTTGACTTTTGCCAAAGTAATGACCGATTGAAGTTTTGGAAAAAGTATCAATGGGTATGTATGAAAAGTTTATTGCCTTTGTCACACAATCATAAATTATGCACAGGCAGATTTATGACCCAATCAATTGTCAGTTTATTGGAATATTGATTGCGTCTTCAATTAGCTTAATGAAAATCAGCCCAAACCAATTAAATCACGTCAAGTCAATAGGTAATCAGATTTCAATTCATCTATTGCTCGTTTATCAAATGCGGATTTTCTTATTCTGCAGATATCATTGCACTGATAATTACAATCCCCCCTCATTTTACCACCCTGCCTCAATTTCACCGTCAGCAAGCAGTAAAAATTCCAAATTCCAAAATCCGATTCCATTTGCCGCACTTGGCAACGGCTGACGGTAAAGCTTGTTGCAGAGGAAACGTGACACGAACAACAATAAATTATCCACAAAAATTCATGGATTTTCTTTTTATTTGTCCACAATTTCACTTAGATTGTAAATAACTTTAAGAGTTGTCTGCTGAATTCCAAATATTTTGACATTTTAAACATTTTATTTGCATGTTAGAAATTCTGAATTTAAAAACCAGAGTACTTATATTTATTTCTTTTTTTACTTATTTATTTATTGAACGACTACTAAGAGCAGTTAAATTCAGATTTGCAGAATGAATATCAATAGGTTGAGTATGTCTTTTTTTTTAAAAAATAGAAATACTTAATACACGATTCTTGGAATCTTAAATGTCCTTTTTTAGATGCTCAACATAATAGCCTACTTTATTAATACTATTCCGCAAAAATTGCACTTCATTATAATTAATTAGTGTTGAGGAGCAAGTAAAAGTCCCTGAATGTCAATTCATTTGTTGAATAAGAAATTCACAAGAATAAGAAGAACCTATAAAATGAGAATACATTAAGTAAAATAAATAAATTTATTCCATTTACATATTATATAAAATTGTCCATTGGGACAACTATTAAATGTTCTTTATAAATATATTTTAGTATATGCTATATTTTATTCAAATTTAACTTGAATTTAAGCTTTATTTCAAGGAATCAAATGCACTCAGTAGTACACTTAGAAATTTCAACATACTTTTGTGGTCTGCCAAAGAAGAAAGTTCGATATGCATATGGTTGTATGTATTTACTTATGAATATGAATATTTGTGTAAGTTTAATGCATCGACATTGTTAACAACATTTCTTAGCTTTCCATTATGTTTTCATCCTGACAACTCTGCAGGTGGCACATTTTACATGAGAGCTTGAGAAGTTGAGAGTTTTCCATTCTCATCTTTCGTGCAACCGATGTTTGTCTGCTATTGAAGGCAACGTTGCGGCAAATTGTGGCAAGCAGCACAGTGTCTTAATTAAGTCGCAAATCCAACATGTCACTGCACAATAAACTCCCAATCCCCCTCCCCTGCCTTCCACAACGATCCTTTTTGAAGTGGTCTGTCTATTACAGTGCATGAGTTTTGGTGGTAATCCTCATTATTTCTCATTAAAATTCATTAACATGTTATGTCTGGCGTTTAATATTCACCTGTTCAACAGTTCACCTGAAGCTTTACTCTGCTCCCCGCTCTTCTGACACTTGTCGTCATTATTTGACTCAGCGATTCAATTAAGTCTAATGGTAAAATGTTGTTAAGCAATTAAATTGCTTTTGTTTCTGCTGCTTTTTCCTTCCAAAAGGTACTACGCAATATCCCCGCCCATATCAAATTCTTTTTAAATCAAATTACAACAGCTCTGAAAGCCCACTACAAACTTTACTATAAAATTTTATATAGGTCCCTTGACAACAGCTGCAATTTCAGTGTGTAATAAATAAATAGATAAAACGTTACAAATAATAAGTTTGATTCCAAGTTGTTTATAAAACTACTTGACTTTTCAAAAAAACTCTGCGTAATAGTCCTTTTTCACAAAGATAAACTTATTTTATTCTTTTTACATTTGTTCACATTGCAAATAATTCACTTTTTCTGCCTTTTCACGATGAAAAGTGAAACTGTAATTCTCAAGTCATTCGCCGAATGTATTAGGTAAGTAAAGTACTTAATTTCTGACTTTTTTATTATTTTTTTTTTAAATTAAACCAATGTTCATTATTTCAGAAACATAATAAAATGACAGGAGTGTTATACATTTTTATATTTAAAGCGGTTTTAACTTCCAACCAATTAAACGACTTGTCGGAATTGGAATTTGTTTGGACAATAAATTCTAAGAGAATTTTTATAGCATACTCTTTGGGGCGCACTATGTATGAATTTATATCGGTTGCACATTTATAAACCTTTGAGTGGATTTAATAATTATACTATACTTTACAAGTGGTGTAAATTTATTAATTAAAAATAATTTTTTTTCTGAAATATTTATGAATTGTTATTCTTTATTTATTTGGTAATGTTGCATTACATTAGCTACTAGCATGTTTATATTTAATTGCAATAAGCGTGTAGTACTTTCAGTGCTATTAGATATTTCTTATAGCCAAGAATGTGAGCAGGTGACACACTTTGCAGCTCTGAAGTGTTTGCAAGTGGGGACAAGACATAAATTTGAAGACAATTGCAGATATTAAGCCTTAAGCCGAGCTTTATGCCACAAGAGTTACAAAGTTACAATGATTAAATTGTACTCACATGGTGGCCATTGATGTGGTTGCCATCAGTAGCTGCTTCTCTGTCTCTGTCTTTGCCTCTGTCTCTGTCTCTCTGTCCTCTCGCTGAACCAGATCCTCCGTTTGCTGGCTTTGTGTGTGTATGCGGGTGCTGTTGTGGTTGAGGTGGCAACTGGTGGGTGGTGCTGTTGGTATTGGTAGTGGTGCTGGTTATATATCTGCCGCTTCCGCTAACGTTGGAGGGCAATGGTGAGGCGGGCGGAGTGGGTTGCGGTTGTGGAATTGAGGGGCCCGTTCTGTTGCGTAAACGGGCCAATGCACTCCGTAATCCCTCCGTATTGTTTTTGTCGGGCCCCTTTCCAAATGAAATGCATCCGCAGAGCACTTTGAGCCGCGATCCTTTCAACTCAGCGGCACTCAATTGCTCTCGCGGTTAATTTGAAGTGTCTCTCGTAAAGATATATAGTTTTCTTTTATCAATTTTTATATCAATTATCTATAAGTTATTAAACTAATATTTCACACACAATCCCATGACTGACACAAAGCCAATACTTTTACAATAATTAAATAACTTTTAGTATTCAGAACATTTATTTGTCTTAAAACATTTTAATACGATTGGTTGTTGTCCACTTTCAACTTGAACTGAAATGAAAAGAGAAATAGTTTTGATTATAATATAATTAAGATTTATTTCTAAATTTATTAAATTTTTACTAAAATCTATTAAGTATTAATTGGATACCGCTACGAAATATAAATTTTTAAAATAAAATTCCGATGACCGTTTAAGAGTAAAATCCTTAGTTTACTTTAAGTTTTACTCTCAGGTTTTTGTTGCCAGTAAAACTTGTTGCATTCACTAAAGTTTATAGCCATGAAATGGACACCTAGAGTTACCAAATAGTTTTCTTGTCGTTTACAGCCAATTATAAAATGTAAAAAATTTCTTAAAAGCCAGCATAAAGCAAACAACAAAATTTCATTTTAATTTGCGGTTGCTGACTGCAACTTGAAAAAGTTTTGCTCATATTTTGTTTAAGTAACTTCTAGTCACAATGGCAGCAAGGAATGGAAAAAAAACATAGTATATGAAGAGTAAGAAATAAAAGGTATGGTTTCCCCACAAGCATTTGAAAGTATGCCTCCCAGACATCTGATGCTATTTTAGTTGAGGCTCAAGGATTTCTGCAGCTGACGAACTGAAAAGAATGCGTCGCGACACAAATACCCTATCCAAATAGAATAAAAAACAATATGAGTAAGAGTATATAAATTATACTCCAGAAAACTATTTAAACTAATTTGTGTGCTGAATAAGCTAGCTGGGAATTGGCCTCGGCAGGTCTGCCCAGCTCGGTATCTAAGGGCATGAAATATGCAAAGTGACAGCTGTTGTCTTTATGCAACCACAAGCACAGGCTGGAAGGCAGGAAGGTGGCAAGTGACAAAGGGGGCAAATATAAACAAGCTTGACAAATGTCTCATATGCATACAAGCTACACCTGTCACACTCACCCACCCACACACCATAATACACCGACACATACTCAGACAATAGTCTCACACACACATTGCTCTCGTTCTTTTTTTTAAAAGACTTTTTGTATGCCTGCGGCAGGAAAAGCTATAAAAACAGTTGCACGTTCTGTCTGACTGCGAAAAGGATGCTCTTATTACCGTTTTTTTTATAAAGAACAGATGGGCGTGAGCACGCCCCTTTTTCATTCTCATCCTTGCCAGAACTATGATACTTGTATGTTAAAAAGTTTGAATTCTGGGAATTACATTTACAATATGCCAATGTCAGCTTATTTTCAACTATTTGAACATGATTTATTGCCAGGGTAAAGACTAGAAGTTGCCTACAAAATGTGACTTTAGACAACTTAAAGCCTTGCAGGTTAACGTCAATTTATTTGACCAAAATGAGCCAAGAAGCCATTGGCTAAGACGCATTTTGGCCAACACAAAAAGTGAAAGACGAAACAACGTTAAATGAAATCATTTTGCGGCTATTTTCTAAAATCTTTTTGCAAATTCATCATAGCTATTGTGTGTGTCTGTGTGTATGTGTATGTGTGTGTATGTGAGGGTGTTGCTTGCTCGTTTCAAAAGCAATTTACTCTCATTGTTGTAGCTGTTTGCTACACAGCAATTATTTTCTCATATTACGTATACGCAGCGCGTGCCCAATTCACTGTTTACAGATTTACGAGTCTTCCCGCTCATCATATACAATTTTCTATTACATTTTTTTTTTCTTGCTTTTTGTTGAATGACTTTTCGTATTTAAGCCAAAGAAGCCAAACAGAGCCACAAATTGCTGGCCACAATTTGCGTGTGACTCAAGTGCTTGGCTGGCAATATTATCATTATTTTTGGGGCAAAAATCTTAGAATTTTTGTTGCTGCAACAAATTAACTTGGAAGCCAGACTCCCAAGTGATATGATGGCAAATTTGTAACGCCTCAAATTCCATCCTTGAACCACTGCCTCAGGGCAAATTCGTCGTCTGCTTTTGCCTTCTTGATTATGCATAATTTTTCATTTACAGCAGCACATTAAAAATGAAACAACTAGAATGTGACAACAACAATCGCAATTGTTAATAACAAGTATGAATACTTACCGATTTCATGCAATAAATATTTAATCAAATTTGATTTACCGCTTATGCGAGTCAACATAAATATAACTCATACGCAACGTTGGCCTCAACACCCTTTATAAGGAGAGGCAGTTGCCATATATGAGTTATAATAACAATAATAATCATCAGCTCGTCATCATCATGGCAACGCGAGCATACAATAAATTTATATTCATTTCATAGATTCGAGTAGAGCATCGGTTATTATTATTCTTATTATTATTTACAGCTTTTGACAATGCAGATTTGATTGATGTTTGACTCATTACCGAATCCATTATGGTTTACATATGTTGTTAAACAAATGTGTTCCACCAGCTTAAATTAAAGTCCTGATTGTGGAAAAGGGAAACGGTTCGTTTAGGCTCATAAATCAAAAATTTAGTTACGACAGCACGAGTAGAAGATATAAAAGTTATTTCATTCTCCTCTGCGTGTACGCATCACCTGGTATTGGAGATTCAGTCAAGTGGAAAACTCGTTAGCAATTCAAACAGGTATATTCTATAGAATATATAGAAACAATTTACGACTAAATTTAATTACAGAAATATATGCAATTTTAATGAATTCGATTGGATAAGCTAAAGCTTTATTAGGGAGTCATTCGTCGACTGCCAATTAGTAATGCTTAGCTTTAGTAATTCGACAAATACCAATTTCAATTCATATATTTCAATTTCATAATTAAATTGATAATATAAACATGCCGTTAATTAAAACACAATGGTAAATACTACGAGAATATTGCACGTTCCAATATACTGTCAATTAAGCCAAATTGTTGTGTAACTTATTTATTTTAAAATATTATATGCAGGTATTTTACATAGTTCCATTAGTTTAGTTGTACTTCTAAATATTTAAATATTTATTTTTGTGACACAATTTTTAATTTAATCAATTGAAATTAATTTGGGCGACACGCCCTCAACTGCATATGCTATAAGGCGCAAGGCCATTAATTTTATGGGCGAGGCACCGCGTTTGGCATTGGAAACATTGTAGGCAAACCGCTTGGGCGCTTTTCGTGCAAAATTGAGTTTGTACAATAATTCAATTTGGCAAGCACATAAATTTTAGATATGGCGTTAAAAGGATTTCAATACAATTTTAGATAGACGACGGCCAAGCTTCACTTCACTTCACACACTCAAACACACAAACACACACACACAACACACACACACGACTAAGTGCTTACGCAGTTTGAGGTCTATTGGAAATAAGTGTGATGCCAGAGAGGAAGCTGAGATTTGGGCAACTTCAACTGATGTTGGGCCACAAATTTTCAAGCCATCCCCCGAAAATTAACTTTACTGTGGGCAGAAGCGCACACACACAGCCACAAGAGGCACTTACACATGTCTGCCGTGTTTATTTTACCTCATGGACCTCCAATAGACACTTAATTAAGAGAATATTACGCAGTAGACTTCATACTCGCTCTACGACCACATCGTTTATATTCGTGTCCTAGGACTTAAGGGTCTTGGGGTCTGTTTGCATTGTAGCAGGTTTGAAAGCTCGCGTGCCGTTGAATGCAGCTATTACCGACTCTGGCCACAGGACTGTGGTTACAATAACCAAACAGATCACATTCAGTAGTTGGAATTCATTGCTTTGTTGATGCGTTTCCAGTTCAGTGACTAAGTCATATCAATAGCTGAATTCACAGAGTCATTCGCACTGCAAACGACAACTGAGCTGCCAGCCACAATAAATTGATACAAAAGCAGCTTCTTCTTTGTTTACTTACTATACCCTGCAGTTGTAGCTTGAAGGGTCTAACTATCTATCCATCATCAAAATCGACATTTCAATTCTAATTTGACTTATAATTTTTTATCCCATCCCTGCCCATTTTTTCGGTTCTTTACCCTTGACACTTTATCTAAAACTTCAAACTGTCATAACTTTAGGATAAAAATTTAAAAATTAAATTTTTTTCCATCACTGTATATTTTTGCATACTTTTCCCATGACTTATTATCAGAGACTTCCATGCGGAATATCAATTTTATAATTATTTCGTCTCTAATTTAATACTGCATAAAATATGGAAAATTTAATTTTTTGGTCAAAAACTGTCGATTTTTTTCCATACTTCTTTTTTGACTCTGCATAGTTACCTCTGCATAAATCCCCGTTGTTTCGGCATCTATTGTGCCATTCCCTGTTTTCAAAATGCTAAGTCGATGACTTGCTGACCAACTAACTAAAAAAGAAGGGGACTCAAAGAATTCCAATAAGCCTCTGTGCGAAGGGCAGAAAAAAGCAACGAGCCACAAATTGAATGAGGCTGTCAATCAATGTGGTTGTTGGCCCTTCATGGGTTAGATAAAAACGTTTCTACCTTACAGCTAAGCTGAGTACGCTGAGGTTTTATGCTATCCAAGGTGTCTTGTGTATGTTGCCATTCTGTTTCTAGGGTAGGACAAACCCTTGACGACTCAATAGAAAACGACTGACCAATACAGACACTCCATTGGAGGTCAGTTTATGGGTTAAGCTGGGCCATTAAGCAACATAGATGCGCAGTTTATGGCAGCAGCAGCCATATGAGCCCAGTTGCCCCCAAAACAAGCGTATACAAGGATACTTTGGCACTGACAATGGATTTGAATTAATCCCCATTGCAATATGTAGTAGAGAAAATGCAATACTTCAATTTCCAGACTCATTCAACTGGGAACAATGCACTCTCGACCCCCAGATGATAAAATAAACTTGGCCAAGGATGTTATTATGGCCAGGCTACGAGGCGAACTATGAATATTTGCATTGCCAAACTTTAAATTTGCCAAGTTGAGTTCATTGGCCTGGTTGAGACTCTTGTTGCACCCGGCAACTGAAAAGGCAATAAATGGGTCAAATTTTGATGCTGAACTGAAGTTAAGAGAAGTCAATGATACTTACGTTAATCCCATTATTCTTTACTGTCAATCTAATAAGTTTATTCTGACTAAAATAATGCCATTGTGCTCATTAAAGTCTACTCAAAAAACCATTCCTGTAAGGTAAGTAAGGTCCTTTCTGTTTGCACAGTAATGTCAACTATCGACAGGCAGCCAAGGATAACAAGGACTGCACTTTGAAAGTAGTTGAAGGTACGCATAATTTGTGAATGCTAATGGAATTTTAAATGAAATGCAAAGGGTGAAACCATTGTAAAGCAGCCTCTCATATTCCTGATTCTGCAGTTGTGGAGTGGTAATTAATTAAATGCCACAGCTCAAGGGAATCACAAGAAAGGAACAAGCAGGAAGGAAATGAAAGAAACTGGAAATAATTGAATGCATGCCAGCTTTGTGTCGTTTTTTCTCTGGCGGTCAGCTGAAAACATCGCATTTAAATACGGAAACAGTGGAAGCGAGTGCTGAAGTAAAGGAGCAAGCAAAGGACCTTTTGGATCTGATGTATTGGAATTAAACGATGCAATCAAAATAAGGCTTATTATGCATTACAGGGTTTTTTTTTAAAATACTTTAAGGACGACACATAAAGTGCTGGGCATGTCAAATACGATTCTAGACATCCAATCAGGCTAATCCGGTTTACTCGAGTACGGTAGAATTTTTGCAGCAATTACGGTGGCCAGTGATGCATGGCAGAAGCTTCTGATTGAAGCTGTCGGTGTCAGCTAGAAATTCACCTGAATGGCATTAAGCAGCTGCTCATAAATCAGAGCCAAATCAGCAAATGCTTGATATGACTTCATTAAAAAGCAGAAATCCGTTTACTCCCACTGGCAAACCCCCAAAAACCAGCAACCACCACAGACCACAGTGCGTATGCGTGATGCCTATATAAGGACAACAATGGCTGACACTCGAAATTCGACAGCTACGTCGCCTAGTTGCCATTCACGATATCTGCTGACGCGTCTAATACCCTTACGTTCACTTGATTTCCGTAAGTCTGCAAATAAGTATCCTTGCTTATATTTTTTATTAGAAGTAAATGGTTTTTGGCTTTTGTCTTTTATAATACTGAAGCTCTTGTGCTTTAAATTTTTCTGTAACTGATGACAGCATTTAAATTTTGTGTACTGTTTCTAGTCCTTTCAAATTACTAATGAATGCCAAAATAAACAACGACTTTGCAATTAACTCTCTTCAGTTCAAGTTTGTTTTGTCAACAGTAAAACAAACAAAACAGTTTCGGGAAAAGGAAAAGCAATCTCCGTAAATTAATATGCCAGGAACAACATTTAAAATTTTCCCACATTTGTTTTGTTGTTTTGTTTTTTTAAGTTCTGATTTGGCTTTTGTGCCATTGTCCGGAACTTTGTAATGCCTACAAAATACGTATGTGAGAGTGTGGCTTTTGTTTAAGTATGTGAATGTAAGTATGTATAACCGTGGCTTTTTATTTGTTGTTCTCGACAATGGGCGGACTTCTATATAATGTCCAGCATTCTCTTTTTGTGACGCATTAACAGACATACTCTCAAATAGCATATGGATAAAAGCACTTCTAATACTCGTACTCGCTAATTTATATTGCGATGATAATGCGTTTGGTCATCGACCTCCTTCGTGCCGGCTTCATTTGGACAGACAGCAAATACAGCTGTCCCCACAGTAATGGAATGCCAATGATATCATCATAGAATGCACAGCATTTGATTGGGTATAAAAACAAATGCGCGAAAAATCCAATGGATAACAATAATTTCGAGTATTATTCCAAGGAAAACTCAATGGAGTGACGCAAGCCTTAAATACCCTTTCAAACTCACATACAAATTACCATTAAACTTTTTCTATTTATCTTTTTTTCCACTCAGTAATTTTAATCCACTTTAGAGTAAATTCCACAAAAAAACAATATGCGTACACTTTAGCGCATAATGGGATTGCATTTCAGTTTAAAACAAAACGAATGAAAAAAGATAACATGCTAGTATGAGAAATAATTCCTGGAACAGATTATATTATACAAATGCATGTGATTTTTTCGTTTATGTTTTTAATATGAATGTCTGAATAGGTTTCTTTGTAACGGATACTGACAGTAAAAAAAAAGCAATAAATGGAGGACTCCAATGAAAGCGCATGAAATACGTAGAAAACGTATTAGAAAAATAATTTAAAATAATAAACAACTTGGAGTTAGCAGCATTTAGCGGAGACAACAACCTTTACTCACATGCTTTAACTGCCGCATAAAAGTATGCTACGCTTTTTGCCATTGAATGAATGTTATTTGATTTATTTCTGTTTTTCTTTTTTGTGGTCTTTCGGTTAGTTCACGTTCACTCACAATTCTTTTTTAATTTCAAATTAGATTTGGTTTATAAAATTATATAATTTCATTTTCTAGCTAGGCAGCAAAAACATTCTATGCCCATGCTTTGGCAATAAACAGAAACTAGCACAAGAAGGAACACACACTCTGAGAAACACACTCGCGTTTGAAGTTGCCTTACTTTCATCTATAGGGGTATGAGGTTTGCGATTCAGTAGCACATTTTAATTTCAATATGTTGCCAGAACTTTGCTGAGTTGCCAGCGATGAGACGACCAAAAGCAACGACCGTTCAACTACGACTAAACTGAAGCTCAACTGAAAATCAAATGGAAATGCTGAGCCAAGCGTAGTCTATATGTATGTGTGTGAGTATATATATGTATATTTGTGTGTGTGTGTTTGTGTGTGTGTGACAACGAGCGATGGCGAAGCATGCGACACACAGCAGGCAGCGCAAAAACAGCGCGAATTTGAGTGGAAAGCCCAGCAGGATAGGATAGCATAGCATAGAATAAGAAATACGAAAGAAAGCAGCTGACACATATTTTGGCTTTGTTTTGGTTTGTGCAGATGCGACGTCGCAGGGGGAGAAATGCCTACAATACGAGTATCCTGTGAGAAGGACTTGCCGGCGTTTTTCCTCCTTTTCTTCTTCTCACTTTCTCATATTGCTCTCAGTGAGAGGCAACGCCTGCGCAAAGCTAGTGTCGAGTATTTTTGTTTGTCACAATTTGAAACGGAGGTCTGCATAAATTACTAGATATATTAAGTAAAAGTTGTAATTAAATTTTATTTATTTTTTTATAAATATACATATCAATAATATCGATAATAAGGCAGTTAAACTTGATTCTCAGACAACATAATTATTTTTATTCTTCATTCGCTCTTCGATTCATTTTATCGATTTCATTTTGACCAATATTCCGATGAACTTTTTGTTTACGAATTGTGGCAGAAGCCATGAATGAATGAATACAGCTACAACTAACTATTTTCATGCATATGTGTGTGTGTTTGTGTGTGTGTGCGTGTGTGTGAATGCTGTCTCCTTCTCACTTAGGTTGAATGACACTCGCAAGTGGATTGTATATTGCTTATTTGCCGCTTTATGTCCCCAATTCCAAGCGGGACGCCTTTAGCATATGTATGTGTTTATTTATATATGTATATATACATGTGTAGGCCAGTACGATGTTTGAGCACACTGACAACATCAGTTCGTATTTGCACTGGGACTTGGAAGGGCGTGACACAGTTCCGTGGATTGCAAGCAAATTGGAGCAATGTTTATGGGGGAATCAGCAACGTGCATACATTTTTACATGACATGTATTTTAAATTGTAAGTATGCAAGAGATGTTAATTGAAAAAGCCCGCCTAAAAGTGTGCATACTATTTAAATAATAATTGCAGCCTTTAAGTATGCAACACTTTTTTAATTACAGCATTAAATTAGTGCACGAAAGGGTGCTTTTCTTTTATGCAGATTGTATGCCACTTACAAAATAATTGCATACTTTTATTGTCGACAAACATTATTTTTAAAAATCATTATCATATGACGATCTCACTTGTCTCACAAATATTAATTTATTGAGTTATTCACGCAATATTTAATTGATCTGATTATTTATTTAGGCATATTTTTTTGAAGTAAACCAAAGTAAAGTGTATAATAAAATGCCGTCTAGTCACTTTAGCCATTAACTAATGTTTGTCTTGTCGCTCAAACAGCGGCTTTAATAATACAGCGGTAAACTTGGTCAAAGGCGCACTTTGGATTTAGACGTCAACAATATCAGCAGAAAAATCAACATCGAGCGTACGACTAACAACAATGAGCAGTGAAACACTGGAAAAAGTTGCCAAGGTACGAGTACAAATTATAAACAATCAAAACTTTTGCTGGAAATCCCAGTTCTCGCTTGGGACGTGCACCATCATAGGTTATACTAATGTAGTTTGCAAAAACTTTATTCAACTTTGACATCCTGCATGGATTTATGTGATACGCACTTGTGTTTTTTAGTTCATGCTTAAAAGGGTCAATTCTAACACAAAGTTTAAAGCGAAACTGTATAAGCAATTATACAACATGTGAAATTTTAGATTGACCTCAGTTGATTCAGATACATAGTAAAAACTTGAACATTGAACTAAGTTGCCTTTCTATCCGTTAAACTTGTTTGTTTTATTGATTGAAATTAAAATAAAATATAGTTGCCTGTAACAATTTTGTTACAGCTAGATTTTTTAGATTCTAAGCTTTGGTGGAAAATCAACAAAATTTTATTATAATTATTAAAAAGTGCAGATTAAGTATTTGTTGAAGTAATGGAAAATTTAACAATGTAAAAAATTGTATTCATATCTAATTTTACTTTTTACCCATTAATTTTTTTAAATGGCTTTCCATTGTGAAATTTAATATTCAAAATTTTATATTTGTGAAATCATCTGAAGCAATTGGAGGCGACTGTATTCCATTTCAAGAAAAATGAAAATATATATTTGAAACTATTTTCAAAACAACAAGTGATCAAATTAAGAACTGTCAGCTAGGAATTTGAATCGGAAGTTGTTGGTTTATTTCTAAAAATCAATATGCCGTTCTTTGTAGAGCACTAGAGACAATTTTGAGGAAACCGTTGGCCATACTCAGATAAGATACGCACTTATCGAAATCGACTGGTTATTTTGTGAAGTATTCAAACTTTTGATGACAATTTCACCTGGCGATTCAGTCGAAGTCCAAACGTCGCGAGTTGCAGATCGCGAACTTTTCTCTTCTTCAGCCGATTGATTAGTTGAGAGCGTTCATCCGATTCGTTGTAGTTCGCTCCACGCGTAGTTCAAAGAGCAAGCGACCGCGAGAGAGAGCGCACGCAGAAAGAGAGAGAGAGAGAGAGAGAGAGAGTAGTTTGTTTATCTGAGTGTATACATAGAAAATCTTTAAACTGGAACCACTTAAAATTGTAGACAACGTCGACTCAATGAGTAGTGACAAAAATGTGCGGCGTCGCGTTATAACGCCGACAACGGATGCCAGTAATACAGATCCATTGTTGAGACATGGAGAACTGCATCTGGAGAACAAGGTGAGCTTATTTCAAGGGCAATCAATTAGTTATCAGCCACTCAAAATTGGAACAAGCGTCGGAAGATTGTGTGATGTTTGTGTAACTAAATTGTAGACACTTCTAGATAAGATTAGCTAATTCATGTGGTGCAATGTTCACCAAACAGAACTGTGTAATTGATTGTACTGCATACTGAATACTAAATACCAAGTATTTCGAGGGCTGATTAAACTGTTGCCAATTCTCCTGTGGCAGCTGTAGTTTCCCAAAAACCAGACACAAATATTCCACCTTCATTTATTGCTTATCGAGTCGGTGGCAACAGTTGCACAGTAGACACCTGGCCATGTTCGACAGCCGATAAGATAAAGTCATGATGGATTAAATCTACGACTAATTGTATTTGTATTTGCTAACACTAGTTACTCCATCCACAATTTCGTAGGTGTTTTAATTTAAAAAATATAAGAAAAAAGAAAATGACTCACCCAAAATATCTGCAATACATTAACCCATTGTGACCGTTTCTTTTTTCTTTAGCAACCCACGGGCTGTGAACGCGTCTTCATCAGCTATGATAAGATCAAATGGTATTGGGCACCTGGCTTCATTGGCCTCTGGCTGCTCATCTATTGTTGTATATCCATACCCGCCTCGAATCACCTGCCACGCCCCCTGACCATCAAGGATGAGGCCAAGTATCCGGAACGTTTCATTGCCGAGCATGCCGAGATGAATCTAAAGAGTCTCGTGGCGCTGGGACCCCGTGTGGTGGGCAGTCGGGAGAACGAGCTGGAGGCCGTCGGTATCATCAGCACCAGGATGCGAACTTTACGAGCTGAACGTAGCGCCGTGCATGACATTGAAATCGATGTGCAGGTCGCATCCGGCAGCTACATTCACTGGGGGGCAGTCAACATGTACCAGAGCATTCAGAATATTGTGGTAAAGATCAGTCCAAAGGGTTCCAAGAGCAAGACGTGGGTGTTGGTCAACAGTCACTACGATACGGTTCCCGCGGGTCCCGGTGCTGGCGATGATGGCTCCATGGTGGCCATCATGATGGAAACCATTCGTGTGCTCATGAAATCAAAGAAAGCCCTGAAACATCCCGTAGTGTTCCTGTTCAATGGCGCCGAGGAGAATCCTCTGCAAGCCTCTCACGCCTTCATTACCCAACATAAGTGGGCCAAAAACTGCAAGTGGGTTAATTAAGTCATATCTCAATTATTCATCTTCCAAGTCTTATAATCCGCATTCTCTTTACAGAGCTCTGATCAACTTGGATTCTGCTGGCAATGGCGGTCGCGAGATTCTATTTCAGTCCGGTCCCAATCATCCCTGGCTGATGAAGAGCTATCGTCGTGCCATCAAGCATCCCTATGCCTCCACCCTGGCCGAGGAGATGTTCCAGCACAACTTCATTCCCTCCGACACGGACTTTCGCATCTTCCGTGATCACGGCGCTGTTCCCGGCCTGGACATGGCTTACCAATACAATGGATATGTCTACCACACCAAGTACGATCGTGCGGAAATCTTTCCACGCGGCAGCTTCCAAAATACTGGCGACAATCTCTTGTCGCTTGTGAGGGAGATTTCCAATGCACCTGAACTGGAGGATACTTCGGTAAGCTGATTCATAGTGGGGCCTGGGAGAGGGACCTGGGAGAGGGACCTGGGAGAGGGACCTGGGAGAGGGACCTGGGAGAGGGACCTGGGAGAGGGACCTGGGAGAGGGACCTGGGAGAGGGACCTGGGAGAGGGACCTGGGAGAGGGATCTGGGAGCGGGGCCTGGGAGCGGGGCCTGGGAGCGGGGCCTGGGAGAGGGACTGGGAGCGGGGCCTGGGAGCGGAACTGGGAGCGGGGCCTGGGAGAGGGACTGGGAGAGGGACTGGGAGAGGGCCTGGGAGAGGGACCTGAAAGATGGACTGGGAGAGGGACTGGGAGCGGGGCTTGGGAGAGGGACTGGGAGAGGGACTGGGAGAGGGACTCGGAGAGGGACTGGGAGCGGTGTCTGGGAGAGGGACTGGGAGAGGGACTGGGAGCGGTGCCTGGGAGAGGAACTGGGAGAGGGACTGGGAGCGGTGTAATTTGTAATTTTTTTATTTTTTCAAACTTAAATCTTAACATTCCCTGATCTTTACAGAAACACGCCGAGGGACACACTGTTTACTATGATGTGATGGGCTGGTTCTTAGTTTTCTACACGGAAACGGAGGGCATCATTCTAAACGTGGTTGTCTCCATTGCAGCAATAGTTGCCTGCGGCTTGGCCATCAAGCTTATGTCCAACAACACGGGCATCAAGCTGGAGAAGATCCTCAAGTACACACTGCACACCTTTATTGCACTGATTCTCGGCGTATTCGCAGGTGCTGCACTGACTCTCTTCATTGCTGTACTCATGGACGTGATGAACATGCCGTTGTCCTGGTTCACACACAACTGGATGATGCTGGGTCTTTACTTCTGCCCCTTCTTCTTTGGCTTGGCCTTTGTGCCAGCCATGTATTTCCACTACACAAAAGATGTGAGTATTTATTGTAGTACATATATTTATAGCTTAGAAATTAATCTGTCGCCTTGCAGAGTTACTTTCCAATTGGACAACGTGTGCAGCTGCTGATGCATTGCCATTGCCTGTTTCTGGCCCTGCTCACTCTCGTACTGACCATCTGCAGCATTCGCTCTGCCTTTGTTCTCATGCTCACCTGTCTCTTCTATACTGTGGGTGTGGTCTTTAACTTGTCCACTAGTCTGCATAGTCGCAGTAAGTCATCAGTTACCAGTATGATCTGTTGCATTTTTTCCTGACTTGTCTTTCTTTCAGATGTCGCCTGGATTATTCCTCACATTGTTTCTTATGTGCCTCCATTCGTGTTCTTTGCCTACTTCTCTCACGGTTTCCTGGTCACCTTTATTCCCATGCTCGGTCGCTTTGGTGACAGCATCAATCCAGAATTGATTTTGGCCGTCTTTAGCGTGGCTGTTGGTCTGCTTACTTGTGGATTTGTGGTGCCAATGCTGCACATGTTCCGCAAGTCAAAGACCATCATCTGCTCCTTTATGGCCATTACTTTGGTCTGCATCATTATTGCGGCTACACCTCTCGGTTTTCCTTACAGACCCGAGACAAGTGTACAACGGTTCAACATATTGGTATGTCTAGATATATGTTCAAAAAGTCAACTCATTTAATAATTTATTTATTTAATAGCATGCTAAAAGAACTTTCCATGATGCCTTTGACAATGTTCGTCGTTCAGAATCGGGATACTTTATCATGCCACAGGACAGACGTACTTATGCCGTCAAAAGTGAGTTTATTCTTTTATTCAGTTTATTTCTCAATTACTTATTTATTTAATTTGTATTTCAATTCTCAGAGCATGTTATTAATATGACAATGGCTATGGATGTCGTGGATGATTGCAAAAAGGAAATGCTCTGTGGCTTTCCGCTGTATAACATGCGTTGGCACAAGACCAGGTGAGAAAAACCCACCTGCTTCACATAGTGCAACTAATTCACACTAATTTTTTAACTCATAGAGCAAGAGGCTTGTGGATTCCTGCCTCGGAGCCCGTGCTGGGCACAGTTCCTGTGCTTAAGGTCTTGTCCAAGAAACAACTGACACCTACCAGGATGCGCTATGAAATGCAGCTGTCAGGTCCGGATCATATGGGACTATATATACAGCCACTGAATAGCGCCCGGGTTGAGGGTTGGTCCTTCCATCAGACCCCTATACGTCTCGCCTTTAAGCCTCCGTATTATATATATTTCTCTTATGGAGTCAACGGAGCACCGCTGAATTTCTGGCTGGAAGTTGAGGTACATTTTTCTTTTTTTTAATTAATGTTTCCAACTTTAATTATATACATTTTTTGTACCTTACAGAAATCCAATGGAGTTTGGAGTACGCCTACGTTAGAACTGGGCGTCAGTGGATTCTGGATTCATCACAAAGAGCTGTTGACATCTGATTTTAGAAAGTTTATCAACAGTTTTCCCAACTACGTGGATCCTGTGCCTTGGCCCGCGTCCTATGACACTTGGATATATTGAGATTCTTTAAAATTAATTTGAAATTTACTACCAAATTTTTTACACTGTATTTTATATAATTGACAAGAATGAAGGTCTTAAATTATCGAAATAGTTTTTTTCTAATCTCTCGAGTAAACAATAATAACACGTTAAGATTGAAATTGGCAACGGACTGGTAATCTCTCAAGAGTTACCTATCTACTAATTACTTGTTATAGAGAATAAAAGATTATTTCTTAGGAGAATGTTTATTTGTACTTTATTCTTAAAATACTTGAAAGAATAAATATTTTTATAAAACTACTTTTAGTTTGCTACTGCTGAATTAAAATTCTTAGCGTTTCCCCGTTTATTTAAAAAGATAACGATAAAAATATATAAATTTAGTACAAGTAGCACCTATAATCATAAAGACGTTTATACATAATGGTCTGATATGGCATGTACCCCCCAGTAACTGATTAAAAGGTAAATTAGCACTAATTTCGATAATACAAGTTACATTTGATTACTGGTCTAAAAATAACACAAAAGGAAATTAACACAATAATGGTGTTTATTTTTCTTGTTTAACATTTTTGTTATAATGATTGGCTTTTTCTATTAAATCATCCATATTATGGGTGTGATGGTAAAAAATGTTTTCAATTAGATCCAAGCGCGAAAGTAAACTGCAAAAGTTCTATAAGTCTAGTTAGGATTTTTAGAATGAAACACATACATATCTAGATGCTCCTCCGAATCCTTATAATTTCGAATGAGACATCTGTTATATTAAAATAATTTATTTAATCACAATACACATCAAAATTATTTAAGGACTTACAATTCCTGAAGTTTTTTGGCGTCCAGCTGCTGATTCAAAGCGATTCCATCTCTGAACTTAGGATACTTGGGTGCGTTTAATAAACCGTTAGTCACTCTGTACAGTTGCCTTCTGATGTAGTACCAAAAAAAGTTGGGCTTGTAGGTCACCGTCTTTGTGGCTGTTCTGAAAGATAATATAATGACAGCAAGAAACATATTCTGAAAAATTTATGAATTAAAATTAAAAATTAAACAATTTTTTTAAGATAAAGTGATTTACCATTAATACAAAAAATATTAACATTACGTATGATAAGAAGAATACGGGACCAAGAAAATGAAATTCATCCTCCAATTCAAAGTAGTCAAAATCTCTGACTATCATGCGCATCATAGTTAAAAATGTAGTGGAAAAATCTTTGAAATTTTCATTTGAGCCACCGAATATAAATACACCAAAATTTCCAAATGCCGTTATTGTAATGAAAAACATAACGGTAAACGCAGCCAAATCTGCTGCAGCCTAATGTAGAAAAATTGTGTTTAACTGCAATTAAATTTTTAAAGATTATTACCATTTTTAAAGCATGACCAATTGTTCTCAACACTGAATTAAAATTCAGAAATTTAAGTGAAACCATCCAAGAAATAAAAATCAAAAAGCCCAATAAGTCCTGATGTATCTTATAGAGAAAGACCTCATGATCCAACGAAATAAAGTTACCTTTTGATTTAATTATGATTTCAAATATATCTTCCTTGGCAAAGTGATAAATTGTAAATCCAAGAGATACATAAATAATCTATAAGATAGGTTAACAAAGTGTAAGCATATGAGTTGGAAATTAAAATTTGGTTAGCTTACAAATATTCTAGGTAAATCCAAAAGAATAGTGAATTTTGAAAAGTAAATCCAGCCATTTAGGTGTAGTTTTTTGATTTCAACGTATGTATAAAAAAAATTAATTAAATAAACAATTGCTGCACATAAAATAATTTCCCAAGTTAATGATACTAAAGGGAAATTAGCATAGATAATGTCGGACTTATACATGGAATTTATGAGGCCAGTTGGCATTATCTCGAAAATCAATCTACAGATAAGGAAAACATTTAATATTCAAAACCATTCTTGGTAAGTTTAAAGATATATTACTTAATACTCTGAAGAACATTAAAATTCAAATTAATCATGTTAATCTCAAACAAAACGAGACGTGAGTTTCGATCCAACCATTTCGAATTGTTGAGATGTCGTATAATTTCTCTATTTATATCCTTTTCGTATGTCAAACTTTGGACATAGCCCCCGCTATGATATATATTTACTCTGCCCTTAATAGAATTCACTAAAAGTTCGCTCCTAGATCTATATTTAGTGCTGCAGTTTATAGAACGGGTGAAACGGAGGATTGTATTTATAGGATAAGGGACTTACCCCTTATAAAATGGTTCTCTACATTCAATCTCCTCCGAGTAGGGCGCTACACATGTTTTATAGTATCTGAAAAATGCAGGATTTATTGGGCAGGTGTCATTTTTTACACGAATCTGTCGCAATCTTGGAGCACCCAAAAGTAAACTCTCATTGAAAAACATTTTGCCATGTAAGAGAGGTCTGTTGCTAACCAGATATGGATTCCATTCTGCAGTCTCATTATAAACTACGCCATGAAAGAGATTAATCACCATATAATCCAAATATTTCCAGAAGTCCTCTATAGTAATCACCTCACTGAGTGATATCGTTCTATTATCCGGCATATAATGAGGCCCCTCAAATAAAGTCTTAACGCCATTCGTAAAATGATGTAAATTTTCGCTTGTCAAGGAGTTACATACGACAGTAAGACATATGAGATATAAAAAGAATATGAATAATTGGATCAGGGCACTTTTAGTATCCTCCTCCGATGTATAGTGAATTTTACCGTAGTTTGAATAGAATCTCGACTTTCTCATTTCTCTTTATATATTTATGAATCGAAAGAATAAATTCCTACTTGATTTACTCAGCCTATTTTGTATTATTTTTAGAGTACTTTTTGCATTTTCAAGTCATTTCATATGAATTCATTTTATGCAAGTTAATGAGCATCTAAAGGCATTATAAATGTTTATTTCACTTCATTTTATATCGGCATTAAGATATATGCCGACATAAAGCTTAATCTTGCCATTAACCGTCATCAAACCATAAAAAACACCACCCAAGTTGCCGCAAGCTATCGCCAAATCGTAATCTGTGGGACATACTAACGATTGTTATCGATGATAAGCCCCAACTTAGCAGCATATAGCCCTATTGATTGCTTGAATGGAATTTAGTAAATTTCTTATATCAGTTTTCCACCGATCGTGGCGCGGATCGGTCGATTTTGAGTCGGTAGAAAACCAATCGCGTGTGTGACGTTGATGAAAGGTAATACCCAAATTCAACCCTCAATTATATAACTTTTGGATTCTGTTTAAAGAAAATGTGAGAAATATGAGAATAAGTGCTAAAATAAAATATTAACTATAACTGCTTTAATTCATTCAATAATTGAGAATAGTATAAGCAAGAACATTCATTGGATTAAGTTATCTCTTTGATAAGAGTTTTATATGTTTAACTAATAAAGTTCATTCGCCTTTATTCAGATGTCCTTCGCCAGTTTTGACATAGATTCCGATAAAAAGGAGTCAAGACGAGGCGGCAAAAAATGGCCTTGGTATGGAGCTCCCATATTTTGTGTGATTTGGTTCACAATCTTCTATGTGGCGGTCATTCCGAGCTTCTTCGCCTATCCCAAAATGTTATATGTGCGCGATGAGGTTCAACATCCAGATGAGTTTATTGGTGAGCGGGCCAAAATACAGCTGGCCGAGTACTCTGCAATTGGTAACAAAATGGTAGGTTCCATTAACAATGAGGAGCATACTGTTAACTTTATAAAAAGGGAGGTGCAAAAGATTGTGGAGCAGGCACGCACCGATCTCTATAACATTGAATCGGAGGTGCAATATGTTTCTGGATCCTTCTATCTATGGGAGGCAGCCACCAGCTATGACAATGTGTCCAATGTTGTGGTCAAAATCACTAGAAAGGATTCCCCTAGTGACAAATATTTGCTGGTGAATTCTCACTACGATTCAGAGGTGAAAACTCCGGCAGCTGGAGATGATGGCATCATGGTTGTCGTCATGCTGGAAACTCTAAGAGTAATTGCTCTGTCGGATCGTCCTCTTTCTCATCCCGTGGTCTTTCTCTTCAATGGAGGTGAAGAGGCGAACATGTTGGGCTCTCATGGTTTCATCACAAAACACAAATGGGCTAAAAACTGCAGGTGAGTGGACAATAATTTCAATTTGATAGATTGAATCGTTAAATATTCAAAATGTTTTCCAGAGCGCTAATTAATCTGGATTCAACGGGCTCCGGGGGACGTGAGGTGTTGTTCCAAACGGGTCCCAATCATCCCTGGCTTATGAATTACTATCAGAAGCATGCTCCGCATCCCTGGTCCGTTACACTCGCCGAGGAATTGTTCCAGAACAACTTTATACCATCCGACACGGACTTTCGCATATTCCGCGACTTTGGCAATGTGCCCGGATTGGATATGGCCCATGCCCTCAATGGCTATGTATACCACACGAAGTACGACAACTTTAAGAATCTGGCGAGAGGCACTTACCAATCGACAGGTGAAAATGTCTTGGCCCTGACCTGGGCATTGGCCAATGCTCCCGAATTGGATGATACGGATGCCCATGAGGAGGGACATGCTGTATTCTTCGACTACCTCGGCTGGTTCATGGTGGTCTACACCGAATCGGCCAGTATTGCCATTAATACAGTGGTGTCTGTATCTGCTCTGATCTCAATTGGCGTCTCCATCTACTTCATGACCAAGGACGAGGGAGCAGATGCACCCAAGGCGATTATACTGCGCTTCTGTGTCATCTTCCTGGTTCAAGTGGCCGCCGTGATTATTGCCTGGGCTCTGACCATCATTGTGGCCGTCTTTATGCAGGCTGTGGGGTTAAGTGAATCCTGGTATCATGGCGTTTGGATGACTTTCGGCTTGTTCTTCTGTCCTATGTTCCTTGGACTGGGTCTCTTGCCAGCCTTCTACATTGGTCGGACCAAGGAGAAGACCAACATGAAGCTGAATGAGACAATTGCCTGTTTTATGCACGCTCATTGTATTTTGATTGTCCTGATTTGTGTGATCCTGATGGCTATGGGAGTACGCTCAGCTTTCTTCCCTATGTTCGGCTTGTTCTTCTACGCCATCTCCGTTATTCTACAATTGATTTTCAAAGGGATCTTCAAGAGTAAGTGAATGTCGAGTTTTTACTTAGTTAATTCATTAAATGTTATGATCTCTTTACAGAGCGATTCTTCATGCCCGTTCATCTGTTGTGTCAGGTGGCTCCTTTCTTATTCTACACTTTTTTGAACTACGAGTTTCTTTTAGTCTTTGTGCCGATGCAGGGACGTGATGGACCCGATAGCAAACCAGATATGCTGCTGGCTTTATTTATTGCCCTGATGACGATGCATTTTGCCGGTTTTATTGTAAGTTTTTCTTAAATAATATTTACTTGGTTACGTTTATTTAGTTAAATATCTATTTTTAGATTCCAATCTTGTTTAAATTCCGCAAAACAAAGATCTTCATCTCAATGTTTGGCGTTATTACCATCATTTTTATAATATTAGCTGCAACTCCTGCTGGTTTCCCCTTCAAGGCAGAGGTGGCTGCACAGCGTTATTATGTCCTGGTAGGATTCGTTATTTAAGTTATTTAAGTGTTGCAATGGTTTCTTAATGTATTATTTTTATATAGCACACTCAACGCGTTCTCCATAACGAGGATAGTACAACAACAACTGAGACTGGCTTCTATATACAACCCGTTGATACACGCTATTCCGAGCTCTACGATACGACCCTGAAGAATGTGGAACCCGAAAGTTGGCTCCAGAATAACTGTGCTAATGAACCATATTGCGGCTTGCCGCTTTATAGCGGAAGATGGTTAAGCTGGAAGTTAGTTAAAATAATTTCACTATATACTCGTATGTATCTTTCTTAACTTTTATCTTTATTTTTCTAGGGACTCTGCACGTTGGATACATAGCACAGCACCAAATTTACCAGTACAAACGGAGCTCAACGAAATTTCTAGACAATCTGTAACTGCCAACAAAACGCGTATCGATTACAGCCTAAAGGCGGGCGATCGCATTGTTATATTTATCGATCCAAAGCCCAATGTTAAGATCACCAATTGGTCGTTTGATGAAACAGTTTTGAACGATGGACGTAAGCCTCCATACTTTATATACCATGTGTATTCCATGGTGAAGGAACGCTTCAATTTCTGGCTGGAGTTTGAACATGATATTGCGAATACAAATGGACCGTACTTTAAAATGTCCGTAAGCGTGCACTTCCTTTATCACCAGGAACATTATACGCAGGATTATCGAGATTTCCTTAGTACATTCCCGGATTGGACATATACAACGGATTGGTTTGCCTCATACGAAAGTTGGGTGATTTAAAGACGAACTGTATAACTTAATAAATTATTTAAAATATATTTTAATACAAGTTAATTAAATGTAATTTAGTTTTGGACTTTGCAATTGTTCAAGTTAAATTCTAGCTCTTTAATTTAATTACAATACGTGTCGTGGTTTAAAACACTTTGTTCGTTGGATATAAATTTCAGCTCTGAGTATGATGAACACAAAAACTTAACAACAGTTTAGACATCATGGCAATCACTCGAAATATGAGTACTGAGTAGTGAATAGTGAGTTGTGGATAGTGGATACTGGGAAGTGAGTTGTAATATCAAATGTTAAACATTTCAGCTGCTCTTAGAGCTGCCAGCTGCTGTAGGAACCAATCCATGAATTCACATGCGACCAAGGCGGAAACTTGGCTAGAAACTCCCTGTAATCCTCCTCTATAAACATATCGTCGTGTATTCTGTGTCCCATTATGGCGATCCTGAATGTTGATCCCGACCATTCGGCATTGTCACGCTAAAAAAAAACATATTAAAATTGTAAACATATGATCATATTTGAGGGATATATTAAAGAACTTACTTCAAATTCCAAATTAAAGCGCAGAGGTGTTGGATCTAATGCATAAGACCAGTAAACGTAGTGTGGCGGAGGTAAGTTCTTCTCTAACGGCTCCTTGGTGAAGGTCCAATCCACCAGTTTGGCATCAACCATGGGTTCAATAAATATGCTTGTGTGATCCGGTCCAGAAACCTCTAATGTAAACATTACATTCGTATCCGAAGTGCTTTCTTTGCTAATAATTCTCAGGCTGGGAAGAACGTCTTTGTTTGGCTCGGGGCCAGGTACCCAATAGCCATTAGGTCTGTAGCATATAAAGCGTATCAAAAAATATTTATTAGAGGATAGCTTTTAATTTAATTAATCTCGTAACTTACACAGCCTTTACCCAACGCGTGCTGTAAATGGGGAATCCACACATGATTTCCGTATCACAATCACTGCGATTGGCTTTGGTATATTCTGTATTCTCAAAGAGAATGCTGTCCAGTGATTTGGGATGCCTATCGACGGGCATTACGTAATATCCCGAGTCTGTATGGTTCACAGAGTTGGCAGCATCGCCGTTGTGGAAGGTGCGTGTCGTATGCTGTAGGGGATATGGCAAATATATTTGGTCAAAATTGTGAAAACCCAGTTTAACACATTTGATTTTGCACAAAAGTTATCAAATCGATTAGTTTTCTGACGATAAATGGAGTTACTAAAATCGAGGGACCTGGGAGAGGGACTGGGAGCGGACCCTGGGAGCGGGGCCTGGGAGTGGGACTGGGAGCGGGGCCTGGGAGAGGGACTGGGAGCGGGGACTGGGATACTTACCACAGAGAAGAATCGTTGAACCGCAGTCTTTTCCACATAGGGGAAGGCAACAGGTGTGGCAGCCAAGATAATGAAGATCAGTGTGCAGACGCCGAAGAGTGAGATGATGGTTTTTGATTTGCGGAACAGACAGAGTAAGGGCACCAGGAAAGGAGACAACAGTAAACAGAATAATGCCGTATATCCTCCAATCAGTAATTCTGGATTCGAGGCACTTTCCCGTCCCTGCATCGGAGCAAATACAACATAGAAGGCATAGCAACAGTAGGCGTAAAACATGAAGGGCAAAATTTGGCAGATACAATGCGGTATTAGCCACAGGAAATCTATAAGGAAAATCAATTTCAATTAAAAGGCAGATCAGACGGCAGATCACAAAGACTTACTGGATTTGTGAGCACATGTGGCCATATTGATAAGAACTGAAATCGTGTAGAAACCAATGCAGATGAGCAAAATAAAGGCGGAACGTATATTAAAGCATATCATCAGAATGGTGATCACAGTCAGGATTAAACAGTGTGAGTGCATTAGCAGTTGAATGCCATAACCAAGTGGTAAACCATGCTGTAAAGATTACACACTCAAATAAAATAGTTAAATACATTTATAATAATAAAACTTACCTCCTTGGTGCGACTGAAGTAGATGGCGGGCAGAATGCCAAGGCCAAAGAACATGGGACAGAAGTACAAGCCAAAGATCATCCAAGTCTGTGAGAACCAGGACATGGACAGACCTACACCATCCAGGAAAAAGGCTATAGCAATGACCAGGCCAAGACTTAAGCAAACGCCACACAACTGAAGTGCGGCCAAGATGCCAAACTTGGCAAAGATGCGCCGCCTGAACATTCCCGTATTGCTAGCCATACTCCAGATATAAACCACGGTCGTAATAAGGACCAGGACACAGATGCAACTGTTGATAATAACACCGACATCCTCTGGATAATAGATGAAGAACCAGCCTAGCACATCGAAGAATATCATATGACCCTTAGCATATTTCTGTTAAATTGTTATGGATAATTTAGTAATTCCTCTTTCAGATTTCTTTGATGACTCACTGCAGGATCTTCCAGTTCGGGAGCATTACCCAAAGCTTTGATCAAGCTCAGAAGATTATCGCCAGTCAATTGATAAGTACGTCTTGGTATTATATTGAAACGATCGTACTTTGTGTGATAGACATAACCATTCAATACCTGAGCCATATCGAGACCTGAGCAAAAAAGAGAAAGTTGAAGTGGGAGAAAAACCTATTTACAAAATTTGAATTTACCAGGTATTTTTCCAAAGTCGCGGAATATGCGATAATCTGTTTCCGAGGGAATAAAACCATTTTGGAACAGTTCCTCGCCAATTGTTGAGGCAAATGGATGAGCGACGTTTTTTCCATAGTACTGAGAAAGGAAAGAAAATTAATTTTGTTAAAGAGATTTGAGGATAATGCACTGATAAAAATAATATACATATTACATTATTAAGTAAAATTTAAGATAAATACAAAAGCAATAAATTTTATAGCTTCTTAAATTTTAATAATATTTGACTCTCAAAGAAATTCTAAAATAATTTTTTTTTCAGTGTAATAAATTAAATACCTTCATTAGCCAAGGATGATCGGGACCAGACTGAAAGAGAATCTCGCGTCCGCCACTGCCAGCTGAATCCAAATTGACTACAGCCCTATTCAGAATAAAATCAACTTAGATTTATATGGTAGTTTAATTGAATAATTCAATAGGTAACTTACCGCACATTCTTTGCCCAAGGATGTTGAGTTATGAATGCATGTGAACCTTGTAGGGGATTCTCTTCGGCGCCATTGAAGAGAAAGACCAGAGAGTAACTGAGGGGTGTCTCATACTTGGTTATCACACGCAGCACCTCCAACATGATGACACACATCATACCCGAATCTCCGGCACCAGAGCTGCCTGGAACGGAGTCAAAGTGACTGTTGATCAGCAGAGATGCCTCACTGGTCATATTTTTAGGTGAGACTTTGACGACCACATTCTGGACACTCTGATACACGTTCACCATGGACCAGAGCAGATAATTGCCAGAGGCGATTTGCACATCCTTCTGAATGTCATAGAGATCTGTGCGAGCACCGTCGATGATGTCACTAATTTCTCCAAGCAGCAACTGGACAGCGACTTGTTCATTGGCTGCACTGCCCACAACTTTGGGTCCGATCTTTGTCAACTTCAGTAGTGTGCTCTCTGCACGCTCTCCAATAAATTGACCTGGTTCCTGTTGCTCATCCTGCAGAGTTTTTAGAGGTGGCATGCGATGGAAACTGGGCATCACAACCAAATAGTAGAGCAGAAACCAGAAGGCCACAAAGAGAGGTGCCCAATACCAACCGATTTTACTGCGATTGTATATGATCTTCATGTTCTCATATTTGGAGTTCATGTTGGTTCTGAAATGAGTAACATATATTGAATTAAATTAATAAATATAATAGTCAGTGACCCCACGATAAATGAATTGATTAATGGATAAATCACAGTCATCATCAACGTCATCGAGGGATTTAATATCATGATTTCGAGGCGGAAGCAAAACTCTACCACACACATTGCCCAAATAATTAAGCACTCTGATAAGAGATATGTGTGTAAACATAGTAATCAAGTGGCTCAGAGCCTCACTTCATGTCTGTGCTCCAAGCTGACAAGAGTGATAGATTAATGTCTTTTTGTAAATCATTCATAAGTACTCTTTGAGTACTTGCTTGAATCCCCAAATTGGTCGTAAAAAAAACTGTTTGTATTGTACTATCAATTCAGTTTTAATCAATTTGTTGATTCTCAAAAATATTTTAATATCAATCATCAACAACTACAGAAAGACAATTTGGAAGATAAGAAAAACTAGTTCAGTCAACACAAAAACTTCTCAAATGAGCCCATAACAAGCAAAGTTTTTGGCGTATTTTTATTGGGTGAACTCATCTTTTCATATATTGTCATAGTTTATTTAAGTTTCGTCACCAGCGTAAACTGCCGATCTGCGAAACAACATGTGTTGCACCAAAGACGTCAAGAAAATTTCGACTTTTCAAATGGAAAGCTGACGATTAGCTCATAAACAAACAATGCAGAATAACAAATTCATTCATTTCTAAAATAATTCACGGCCTGAGCTATGAGAATAAAGACGGGACATATTTGTAAATTTTGATGCAATATTTGTTTTTATTTATAGCAATTTGGCTCATAACATTTTAGTTTAATGATCGGCCGTTTGTATGAACTATGTGGGTCTTTAAGATCTAAAGAAATTAACCGATTCGGGTATGGAATAGTTAGATACCCTGTAAAGTTAAACTTTATCATGTTGACATTATAATTGATAACAGTCCATTTTCCAACACCTCACAGGAATCTATCTGTTAGTGGTAAGAGCTCTCTTTAGGGGAGAGGGTTAGGGCTCACTAATACACGTGCATACTGCATATAGAGACCAGTAAAAGAAAGAGCCCCTTAAGTGAGAGTGAAAATACAAATAGAACAATGTTTACGTTAAAAATTTTAATGAGACGCAACGCTTTGAAATATATGCAAACTTAATGCCAAATGCTTACAGACGGCATCAAGAATTAAAATAAAGAGAGAGAGAGTGAGAGAGAAAAGTGTGTGTGTGTTTCGAGTGTGAAGTGAGTGTGGCAAGTGAAATGGAATTTTGTGCTTGTGGCTAATGATTAAAGTGCATGTAGAATGCAATTGGGGTCCCTTTGACATCGACCCATTTCCAGCAATGTGTCTGGCGACCCCTAGGGGCCAACTTCGACGTCGCGATTAAAAACGGCCGTCAGACCGAGACGCGAAAATACAAATTCGCATTACCGACAGACTGTCATGTGTGTGTAAGTGGAGCACACTTGCTATACATAAGTATAGTTAGTCAAGAAAGTGTTTTAACATAATCAAAAGTTTACACAATTTATTTTAACAAATGTATATATATTTTTTATGGATTTTAATGTTGTATCTTATTTTATTTTTATTGTCTATGGCTAGAATAGGTTAAAAAAATAGTTTTCATCGAATTTTACTAATTTTTATTTTTTAAAGTACACAAACTATAGAAGTGCATTTTTAATTTGTCAAAACACTTTTTTGACATACTGTATATGTACGAGTACTCGTAATTATTCATTGTGGAGGGACGTGCTGTTAATCGATTTAGCATGCAAGTGCCTTAATCAGTTGCGACTCCAGCGATTATTATTATATTTATTTTTCATGAATATCTAAGTGTGTGTTTGTGTTCGGTTTGTGGCCACGCCCACGCCACCAAGTTGATATAAACAAAAACAAAAAACATATCTGAAATCTCTCCAGCTCGTGTGGGGAGAGCAAAGAAAATGCTATTTAAAGAGTATCTAAATGGGAAGAAAATCCAAACAGCCGTCGAGGCGGCGTCGGCGTCGACGACGGCAATCAACTGTGACAACAGCAACATTTGTTTTGGTTTTGGTTTCCAAGTCATTGTGAAGCGGAAAGAGCAGCCCAATCAAAGTATCTGTCAGATACAGCAACAGCTACATTAGCAGATACAGATACAAATACAGCTACAGATGTAGATGCAGATGCGACATGCGGCACAATAGAAAGTCAATAACCTGCCTTTTGACGTTGCAACACTGCAACGCCAGCAACTTGCCACACACAAACACACACACACACACTGTCACAACAAACCGTGTAAGAAGAATAAGAAGTCGAAGAAGTAGGAGAAGAAGCAACAGAAGTAAAGGAAGTTGCGGTTGCCGTTGCCGTTGCCTTTGCGGTTGTTTTTGTTTGTTTGATAGAAAGCAAAGAAATTGCCTCAAAGAAGCCAAACAAAATGTTATGAATACGAACACACTCATTGAAGACACTCAACAACTGTTTAAAGTTGTCTTTATATAAAGTTCTTTTGTAATATACACTCACAATTTGATTTCTTCTCACACAATAATTGAGAACTGTCTATGAGCACAAAAGTTGCCGAAAATAAACGCGAATAAAGTTTTTCTTATTTTTGGTATGCTCTTATATAAAAATGCGATGACAAAATGATCGAACGCGGTCAGCAGCAACAGCAGCAACATGTGCCATCAGCTGTGACACGAGCAACACAAGCAACACGACACGATCGGGACACGAGCAACAACCACAACTGTCGCCTTCAACGGTCGACACACGTCTGGCCGGGCACAAAGCACCACAGCAGGAGACGTGAGAGCAAGAGAACCACAAAGAGCAAGAGATCAACACATTCAACACATTCAACACGATCAACATACGAGTTTGAGTAAATGAGAACTTGTTCTGTCCATCGAACTCACTTTTCACTGTTCTTCATGCTGCTTCTCGTTGTTGCAACTGTTGCACTTGACACTTGCCACTCAATGGAACAGCTAATCTTTATCCTGTTCAGCCACTGAATAAACCACTCAACCACCACTGCGTTCTTTAGCGTTTACCGGTCGTACGTCTACTAATTTGTTAACCAATTGGCAATAGCAGTTATATACCAAACTCCCGAATTGATGGATTTGCAGTGCTTAAGCCTCATAAAGTGCCAGGCTGAGCGCTTATCAGTCGCCCACAGAATTTGAATTGAACCCACTATCGAATCGAATCAGCAACAGTACGGGTGAAAACAGCAAAGCGAACCGACATGAGCCGACCATACGAGGGTAATTTCATAAGTGCTATCGAACCTATTTACAATATCTTAATCGGCTGTGGAAAATAACACCATTCATTAACATACATATCGATAAGCTTAAGCGATGAAATTAGGTATTTCAGATATAGGAATTGTTAGATTTCTGTTTTAAATTTTCCAACGCAAAAATATATAGATTCTTCTGCATTTCTTTAATTAATTTGCATTCTACAAAAATTCAGGAGTAAATTTTTTCTCCCTTCATCTGAGAAATATGTCATATTATTTTACATTTTTGCATAACATGAAAAAAAGGACTCTCATATCTTTTAATGTTACTTTCTTGTCTGTATTCACTTTAAATACTCGTTTCCCCTCTCGATTTAAAGCAGCACTCGGTGCCTGGCTCAAAGGTATGGGTACGGGTATGGGATTGAGGGTTATCTGTCGGTGTGAAGGGTCTTGCAAATTCTTATCAATTCGAATAGAAAATACATAGATACTAGTAGCTAATCGATGACTGATTAGCCTGTGACTTCACCAATAATTAGCCATAATTGCCAATATAATTGATAAGTGTGTAGATTAGTTTTCGAATGCCTTGGATTAAGGTACAATTCTCAGTACTATTTGATTTGTAGTGCTGCTGTTTCTATGCTCAATTTAATTATGACAGTGCGGTGCACCGATTTCACATGCGATAACTACACTCTCTAACATAATTATGGATGCGTGCTGAAAATATAAACAGCAAACAAAAAACAACAGCAATAAAAAACAACACATGTTGATCATACTCGAAATCTGCATAATAAAGGAAACAGTTTTCACGTTTTCAAACTCAATTTCAAATACTGTTTACATTTTAGCCACGAAATTTAAATTTCCGAAAGTTTAATTTTGCTAAATCGTATTATATGTATATACCCTGGTTTAATAAAAATGTGAAATAATGACATAATACAGTTATTCTTATAGATCTAGTAAATATAGTTTTAAATAGGAATTTTGCAATCATAATTTAAAAATAATATAATATATAAATTCTTTTCAAATATTTATATGAAATATATCTGTGATATCTTTTCTTTCTACATTAACTAATATGTTAGACCCATGTACCGGGTATTATTTTCGTCGAGCAAGCATTCCCACAGCATTCTTGCATATATGCATCATATCTATAAGTATATTTATACTTTTATGTATATATTTAAGAGCTATACTATACCCTTCAAGAGCAATTGAGATTGTGGCAAACTTGAAGATGAGAATTTGCTGACAAGTGCATTTCTTTAAGAAGATTGTTGATATTTCATATATCATTAAAAAGCAGAACGGGTAACAACAAACATTTTCAAGTATTCAAGTTAACAATGATTATAATTTATGGCCCAGTTCAAGTTGATAAGTTGATAAGCAATTAAATATTAAATGAAAAAAAGGCCCTTTTCTTCCTAACAGGTATTTCTCCATAATTTTTTTTTTTTTTTTTTTTGCTAATTATAATTAGAAATTGGAACTGATAAATATGTCTGCGAAATGAATATTTCAGTTTATAGGCAAATTAACACTATGAAATCTATAATTAGACTTTGACACACTTTTTAGGATTTCTTGTTTTTCGTCTACCAAATATGGAAAGTTTTGGAGAATCTGAAAATGAAGCTCTTCAGATAAGTCTATCGCGCAGTCGAGCGCAATAATCCGTGTAATAGTTGACATAATTTTTCGGATGGGCTTCAGAAAACGAGACAATTTCCCAGTACAGAGCATTCAAGCGGCACCAATAAAAAAACCCGGTAAAATGAACAAGTGTACACAACACACACACTACACTACACACACCAACAAAATGTTATTCAAATAATGTAAACAATTTGTTAATCAAGCAAAATCAAAGTAACTCGATGCGCAGTCCAATCGAGAATTTGCGATAAAAAGAAAAATACGTGAAACAGAGACAAAAGCTGTGGGAAACAAAAGAATGCAATGACACATTAACTGAAATGGAATCAACAAAACGACGCAAAAATTAATTAGTTAACTCTGTAGAGGAACATTACAAAACCAGAGAAATCAGACGACAGACAACAGATATTTGACATAGGCAGCCAGGCACAACAGTCGCCTATGGAGGGGCTGTGTCAGTATCTCTGGGTTGGGGTTGGGTCTTGATTTCTGGATACATGTTGATGCTACACGCAGACAGTTAGTCAGTCAGTCAGTGAGTGGGAGAGGCATTGCCACGTCGCGATCGTAGAGATTTGTTTATAACGTCTATATTTGCAATTTGCTAGTCAGTTTTTTGACTGATACTGTATAAAGTTAAAGTGCGACAACTTCTGAGGCTCAATGCCGACAGTAACCGGGCAAAAAAGTGTTTTTACCAAAGGGAATATCACATTTCTTCACCATAAAGATAAAATTCGTTATGATAAAAATATAAACAAGGCATAGAGCCATAACCATATGAACTACTACACAGGTGTTTGAATACTACCGTATCAAATACTACCGATAATAACATCCAATAAGACAAAAATCAAGCTGAGTTCGCTGCTAGCGAATCGCGGGTACAATAATTGCCCGAGTTTATAGCATAAACATTAGATATTGAATTCCTTCGTTAACTCTGACGTAGGAACTATTTATTAGTATTCCGATATCGAGCCCTCAGAGCATATATATTTTAACGGAGACCCGCGAATCGAGTCCTCAATTGTAAAGCTTAAGTGACGGTTGACAGACGTGGTCGATCTTAACGGTTGGTTTGAACCAAAGTGTTAGTGTTGTAAAGTGCTGTACGGCTATTATTTGTGGAGGAAACACTTTTAAAATGGGTGTATGTATTAAACAAAAATGTATAATAACAATTTCAATTCTGTTGAATTATAATTGAAATAAAAAGTGCTAGAATAAAAAAAAATATACGAAGTTTGACTTTGATCAGGATATTTCAAAACTATTGGACATTATTAAAACAAGATTGATTTTGAATATCTCCATAATTTGAAAGTGAAATCAATTATAGTTTTCCTAAAAGGAAAAGGAAATTTTCAGTTGAAATGTTGAATTGCATACTTTGTAAAATTTGATTAAAAAACACGAAATCAATTTATTGCATAAAAGTGAAAACGAACAGCATTAATTTTAAAAATATTAACGAAGAATATGAAAAGATAACATTAGTATATTTTGAGAATCAATAAAGTTAAAAATATTATTATTTTCATTTGACAGATTTAAAAAGATTAAACTTATTTTAACTTTAAATCATATTAAAGAAAAACTTTGACAGATTGTAAATGCGATTGTTTTGTAGATGAAATGATAAAGAATCGCATGAGTTTGAGATATTACTGACTAACAAATTTCAAATTGAGGTGGTATCAAAATCAACATCTATGCTTTCATATCGATCGATTTAAAATTAGTTTATTGAGCTTACACTCAAGTGTTAAGCACGTTTTCAACGTGTACATCATAATAGACTTATCGCTTTAGTCAAAAACAGCAATCGACTAATCGAATATATACAGCTAATCATTATTTCATTAGATAACAAGAAAATATGCGAATAACTTTAATATGGCCAATGGATCAAAGAGACCGATCGCCGACTGATTTGCTAATTTTTTTGCCTTGACTGTTGCCAATGTTTGGTGACTGATTGATTTCCAAGTTCCTTATCAATTTATGGCAACTACTACAAGCGAATATTCGTATTTATATTCAGACTTATCCAGGTACTCAACAGTGAATCACTGAGAGCACACGCGACTGAAAAGCTCCAATTGGATTTCAATGTCAAGCATTGCACTGATCGAAATCCAAATGTCAAAATTCTGTTTGTTTTGCAAAAGAAGCTCTTATCGTGCAGTCTATAAAGAAAGTTGAGTTCAATTTACTTTCCGGGGGTTCCATAAGTGGTTTAATCGACACGGGAATAAAAGATAATCTACCTTTTGTTTGCTCACCAGTAAATATTTATTTCGTTATCCAATGGACATGTAAGTAAACGTAATTAGCCCCACCATTTCTCTGATCTTTGATTAGCCCTGACATTGGCTCATTCCCAGCAATCAGTGTGCGATGTTCCCCTTTGAACGGCATATATTTGATTAGATATCAACTGACTGTCGACTCTCCACTGACGACTGACGACTGTCGCCTGTCGACGGTCGGCAATCGTTGCTCGGCCATAAACATTGCCATAATTATAGTTAATTGGCCACTTCTAATTTAGTAATAAGCAATAATCGTTAAAATATTTCCCTCAACAATGTTTCTTTCACTTTCGTGCAGTTCAACTCCAAGTACCACATCGATGTTGACTTTGAGGTGCCCAAGAAGCTGCAATGGTATTATGCTCCAGCTTTCTTTGGCTTCTGGTTTGTCATCTATCTCTGCCTGGTCAACACCCAAGTCAATCACATACCCAAAGGACTAACCCGCAGTGAGGAGGCATCCCATCCAGACTCCTTCATAGCACAACGTGCCGAGGATACACTCATTGAGTTGACCCGCATTGGACCCCGTGTGGTGGGCAGTGTTGCCAACGAGGTGACCACTGTCCAGTTCCTCCGGGATGAGGTGGCCAAGGTGCAGGCCGAGGCCAGCGAACGCTTCAAGATTGAGATCGATGTGCAGCAGGCATCCGGCGCATATATGCACTGGATCATGGTCAACATGTACCAGGGCATTCAGAATGTGGTCGTCAAGTTGAGCGAGAGGGGGAACACGAATGAGAACTATCTGCTCATCAATAGTCACTACGATTCAGTGCCCGGCAGTCCGGGTGCTGGCGATGATGGATCCATGGTGGCCACCATGCTGGAGGTGATGCGCGTTATAGCCAAATCGAATGATTCTCTCGCCCATCCCATTGTCTTTTTGTTCAATGGTGCCGAGGAGAATCCATTGCAGGCATCGCACGCCTTTATTACCCAACACAAGTGGGCCAAGAACTGCAAGTGGGTAGACATTGATTCCAGCTAATCCCTGCTAGAATTTCGTATATTTATCTCTGTTTTTGACAGAGCTCTCATCAATCTGGACTCGGCTGGCAGCGGTGGCCGTGAGATCTTGTTTCAGTCCGGACCTAATCATCCCTGGCTCATGAAATATTATCGTAAGGTGCCTCATCCGTTTGCCAATACATTGGCCGAAGAAGTTTTCCAGGCTGGTTACATTCCATCCGACACTGACTTTCGCATCTTTCGGGACTATGGCGGTGTTCCCGGCCTGGACATGGCCTACATATTCAATGGCTACGTCTATCATACGAAATTCGATCGTGTGAACGTCTTTCCACGATCCTCCTTCCAACACACGGGTGACAATGTGTTATCCTTAGCCAGAGCCCTGGCAAATGCCCCCGAACTGGATGACACTGCGGTAAGTCAAATGAAGGAGAATGTGGAATTAATTATTACATTTTCCCTAACTATTTCCTGCTCTTTTCAGTCCCATGCTGAGGGTCACAATGTCTTCTACGATTTTCTGGGCTGGTTTATCATTTTCTACACTGCAACCACCAGTATTATTATAAACGTGGTCATCAGTGTTGTTGCTCTTCTGGCCATTGGCGTCTCCGTCTACTTTATGTCTGTTCGATCAGGCTGTAGCCTTTCAGGTGTCCTAATGCGCTTTGGCATTATATTCGGCATTCAATTGGTCTCCTTGGCTCTGGCTTTAAGTCTGGGTCTTCTTGTAGCTCTCTTTATGGATGGCGTGGATCGTTCAATGAGTTGGTTCACACAGATGTGGCTCATAATCGGTCTATATGTTTTCCCAGTCATCTTTGGCATGAGCATATTGCCCGCTCTTTATCTGGAAAAGACTAAAAAAGATCTTCTCAGTCTTGGATTTCGAGTGCAACTCTTTATGCATTCCCACTGCGTTTGTCTGGTTATTCTACTAATTACTATGACGGCCCTCGGTATACGATCTGCTTGTTTTCTCATGCTCTGCGTATTCTTCGATATCATAGCACTGATCATCAATTTGGTAACCAAATGGCATCGCAAAGGTTCGTAGTTACTTTATGAGTTGCAAGCAAAATATTCCGCAAGTTTTTATATCTTTTTTTAATCTTAGCTTATTGGTTTGCCATCGCTGTCATGATCTGTCAGATACTGCCCTTCACCTATTTCACCTACATCCTCACAGCACTTCTCATGACCATAATTCCAATGCAGGGACGATCTGGTGCCGAATCCAATCCAGACATGGGCATAGCTGTGGTCACCTGGCTGTTTGCCCTCATGTTTGCGGGTTTCATCGTGAGTACTTTAATCAAAGCTTCTCACACATATTATATTGCAACAATACACTTCTCATTTCAGGTACCTCTCATCATGTTCTTCCGCAAGACGAGAATAATAGTCCTGTGCTTTTTAGCAGGCACAATTTTGTTCATCATCCTTGCGGTAACAAGTGTCGGCTTTCCATATCAACCAAAAACATCCACTCAACGTTACGCCCTCATAGTAAGTTGATAAATTAAAAAGTTCCCTAGTGCCATAGTATAAATTTTAATTATTGACTTATTTTTGTAGCACGCTCATAGAGTGCTTCATAATGCCGATGGTTCAACCCGCACTGATGAGAGCGGCATTTATATTTATCCACAGGATCGACGCATTCATATAGCTGATGGTTTGTAAAGGATCTTTAATGCTGTGACAATTATAAATTTTTTATTCTTCCGATTTCCAGATGAGCTCAAGGCTTTGGGCCACGCCCACAAGGTCAGTGAGTTTTGCGATGAGGAAATGTTTTGTGGCATGCCATTATACAATCATCGTTGGCACAAGGATCGCGAATATAGCTTGTGGATACCGACTAATCTGAAGCCACAGGTACCTACTGCCTATCCAAGTCTAACACTACAGGAGATTACAGAGTTGGAAGATTCTACAAAGAGGCGTTTTAACTTTTCATTGGCCGGACCCGATCACATGACCATCTTTGTGAATGTCAAGAATAATGCCAAGCTGCTGGATTGGTCCTTCAATGAGACTCTAATAAGGGAGAATGAACCACCGCCACATTTTGTGTATTTCTCCTATGGTCTGGACAACAGTGCCCTTGAGTTTACCATCGATGTTGAGGTTCGTTTATTATCAGAATTATATTTGTCTTATGTACTGAAAGATTACGTTAATTTCAGAAGACAACATCAACCTTTGACACACCCACATTGGAAATTGGCATTGGCGGCCATTGGGTGCATCATGAAAACACGAGATCACAGGGCTTAAGCGATCATATTGATAATTTCCCATCTTATGCCTATGTACAGGCTTGGGTAGGCACCTACGAGAGCTGGTATTTCTAAACGAACAATACAAATTAGTCTAATATAAATATCGATATTTGTTTACTAATTGTAGACCTTAAGAACTTATTTAGTTATAGTACCATTTTCCCATTAATTGTAATATACTTCCATGGAATCTGATAAATAAATCTATTTAGTGGTTTTTGTATTAATATTTTTAAATTATTTTAATTGCATATATAATAAGTGCATTATAAGATACTTCCTTTAAGATAAGGCATAATTCCAGTGATGAGCTGCCCGACTGGATTTGCTGTCTTCAAAGTTCAGAAACTTTGATCTATCATAACTTTGCTAAAACTTAACCGATTTTCAATCGGAATGCCATTTTCATCATGGTTTAGCCTCTAAATTGATTCTGCATTTAAATTTTGTTCATCTAGAAAATTTGATATTTTTCGATTCTAAGCCATATATTATTCAATTTTTCATACATACCCCTTGACATTTTTTCCAAAACTTTGATCTCTCATAACTTTGCTAAAACTTAACCGATTATCAATCGGAATGCCATTTTCATCATGATTTGGGCTCTAAATTGATTCTGCATTTAAATTTTGTACATCTAGAAAATTTGATATTTTCTCGATCCTAAGCCATTTATCATCCAATTTTCCATATATACCCTTTGACATTTTTTCAAAAACTTTGATCTCTCATAACTTTGATAAAACTTAACCGATTTTCAATCGGAATGCCATTTTCATCATGATTTGGTCTCTAAATTGATTCTGCATTTAAATTTTGTTCATCTAGAAAATTTGATATTTTTTTGATCCTAAGCCATTTATTTCGATAGCAATCCTGACACAATACTCAAGTACCTAGACAAAAATGTTTATGGTTTTAGTTGATGGAAATCAGCATGAGAAACCTATAAGACTAGCTCAAACTACTAAGTATATATATCTGCTAGCATGGGCGTGGCATCCAAACATATTTGCTTTATAGATTTGCTTGATCGATTTGGTTATTTATAAAACTGACGAAGTGCCTTGTGTATATTTCTTATTGAAAACGATGATTTGTCAAATTAACAAATAGATATGCAATCGGCATTTTGTTAAAAGATAAACACTTAGAAATTGTATTCAATGTGGTAATAAACTTGTGTATTTTTTCTGCTTTTTCGACCTGATGCGATAAGAATATAGACACATCATTCACTTGACGACTAATACACAAATTTCCGATTAAACATAAACTCATAAGCAGGTGATTAACAATTACTAATTTATTGATCTGCACTAAATACGAAAAGCGTGTTTCTAATTAATAAAATAATAAATCTATTGTAAATGTTGACAATAACTTATTGTTTTGGTATATCCCAGGAAAAGAAGCTAACAACGTACTATTTTTCGAGCCAAGTAGCTTGTCAGTAGTAATATAATGTTGACGAATATTCGATATCGCCAATTTATATCGTAGTGCTATTAATGAACATATATAAACAGAATGCCGCCTATAATAAGAGAGCTTCCGATAAAAACAGCCAATAAATTGTTTTGTTTTAAACAAGGGGGCTGCTCAATAAGTTTGAGGATCTTTGAAATGTCATTTAAATGGAGTGATATCCACCACAAATATAAGATGTAAAGTGTGCTTCCCATTTATTACTTATCTTATGAAGATTATTTAAATATAATAGTAGTAGAATATCTAGAAATGTCAGAATATGTCAATAATTAAAATAGTTCGAATATATACCCTTAATTTTGTGGTTCCTCTTTTTAACTTAGCCGCCCTCGCATAACTTATAATCAAGCGTCTACATTATATGATGCTACTATTTATTACTCTATTGCGCCAGTCTTACACATTAAATTTATTTTACTATACAATGATTGCTATAAAATAGCTTAACATTCGCCTTACCAAATTAGTTCATATTTGCCAAGCATCGAGGTCACCACGCAGGAATCGCGTTCATATACCAAAATGAGTGACAAGGAGAAGCTTGTAAAGATACCCTTAAATAGAAGTGCTTGTAATTCTACTAATAATTGTGTTAAAAATAACAGATCATGCAGGAATATGGCTCACCAACTGCAGAATCTACAATCAACGAATGCAAAAAGGATAATAAAAGAAAGTTACCCTGGTATTTTGCGAGTGGATTTCTGCTTTTTTGGGCCTTACTCTTCTTTGCCGTGGTAATACCAATCTTTTATCGGTTACCTACGGCACTGACAATGGAGGATGCACAAAAGAATGTGTTTATTGCCGAGCGAGCCTACAAGGATCTATATTATCTATCCAACATTGGTACCAAAATGGTCGGTAGCAGAGCCAACGAGGTTGAAGCTGTTGAATTCCTCCTAAAGCAACTCAATCAAATCAAGGAAGACTCACTGAAGGATTATTTTAATATAGAAATTGATGTGTCGCAAGCCTCGGGTGCATTTATTTACTCGGATCTACTTAACATGTACCAAGGCGTTCAAAATATTGCCGTCAAAATAAGTTCCAAGAATAGTACGAGTCAGAATTACCTCCTAGTTAATAGTCACTTTGACTCAAAGCCAGATACTCCATCAGCTGGAGATGCTGGATTTATGATAGTCACCATGATGGAAGTTTTGCGAGTGATGGCAACAACGAAACAGACCTTTGAACATCCCATCGTCTTCCTATTTAATGGAGCTGAAGAAAGCTTTCTTCTGGCCTCTGATGGTTTCATTAAAACACATAAATGGGCGCCAAATTTAAAGTGAGCTGCAAATTATTCCATAAACACAACAGAATGTTTACTATTATTATTATTATTATATTATTACAGAGCCTTAGTTAATCTCGATGCAGCTGGCAGTGGAGGACGAGAAATTCTATTTCAGAGTGGACCCAATCATCCTTGGCTTGTTAAAGTAAGATAATTCAATTAGCGTCATAACAATATCAGTAAAAAAATTTTTATTTAAAGTATTATAAGAAATGTGCCAAATATCCCTTTGGAACAACACTGGCTGAGGAAATTTTTCAGTCGGATGCGCTGCCTTCTGATTCGGACTTTAGAACTTTTAAGAAACACATGCCAGGTAATTTCCCATCATAAAAAGTCAGGTTTGCAATATAATGAATTGAATTTTTATAGGTCTGGATATGGGTCAAGTCATAAATGGTTATATTTATCACACCAAATATGATACCATCGATGTGATTCCCCGTGAATCACTTCAGAATTCTGGCGATAATGTTCTTAGTCTGGTTCGTTGTTTATCCAATGCAACAGAATTACATAATACAGAGGTAACAAATACATTTAATAAAAGATTTTCATACCATATCATTCAAATCCGATAATTTCCAGGCTCATAAGACTGGACATGCTGTCTATTTTGATTTTTTGGGGCTCTATTTCTTCCACTATTCTGAGTCTACTGGAGAATCATTGAACTTTGGCGTTGCTGGAACTGCTCTAATTCTGGCTTTCATTTCAATGTGGCGAATGGCAGCTGTATCCCATGTTTCAATATGTTACGTGATCCGATTGTTTATCATCGTACAGGTCATGCAGATTATTTCCTTCGTACTCGCATTCACCTTTCCAATTGTGGTCGCATATGCGATGGACTCCTTCGGTTTATCACTTACTTACTATAGCAACTTGTTACTGGTAGTTGGATTGTATGTGTGTCCCTCACTTATTGGCCTCAGTCTGCCCATTACCATATACTACAGTCTTCAGCGCAACGTAAGTACATTTTCGTTTAATATTTTAAATCATGATTTAATTAATTTTGATTTTTCAGACTAAAATCTCTAGTCCATACCATCTGCAATTGGCATTGCATGGTCAGGCCAGCATTTTGGCTGTTTTAGCCATATTTTTCACAGTATTGGGTATCCGTTCATCATATATTTTCACAATTCCACTTATTTTCTACGTTATTTCCTTGGGTCTTAATCTAATGACCATTCTGCACGACCTTGGTTATGCCTGGACAGGCCTACTAAAAGTGAGCCAGATTATTCCTTTTCTGTACAGCAGCTATCTCTTTTATCTATTCATTGTGGTGCTAGTCCCAATGGTTGGCCGATCAGGTAGTGCCATTAACCTAGACATGGCTATTGCAGTCCTGGCAGCCCTCGGAACAGTTCTTTCCTTTGGATTTTTGGTAAATCAATTAACCATTTTCTTAACTACATAATTCACCAACATTTCTGTTCTACAGGTACCACTAATAAACACTTTCCGACGACCAAGCCTTGTGATATTCAGTCTTCTGGCGACCACAACTCTGGCTATTTACTTGGCCAGTGGCACCCAAATTGGATTTCCATATCGTCCAAAGACGAGTGGTCACCGAGTTGCATTCCTGGTGAGTTCACTTCATAAAAAATTATTATTAAACAAACTATATATTACCGTGTGGTGTTTCAGCATGTGCGAAAGAGGTTCTACGAGTACGATGGTTCTCTCAGTAAGGATGAGTCTGGTTATCTATTTAACTATCAAGATCGGCGAGAGGAAAAAGCATTGGAGGGCACAAAGGTTAATCTGACTGGCATAGTCAGTATTAAAAAGCAGTGTTATACCCAGATGATGTGCGGAAACCCATTGTTTGATTTTCGCTTTGTGGACAATCGCTTCGAAAGCAAATGGTTGCCACGAGAGGTTCCCGTTATAGTACCAGGATCAATAAAACTGGAGATGCTCAGCAAAACAATTCTTAACACGACAACGGTGCGATTTGAATTCAGTATGGAGGGATCAGCTCAAATGAATTTATTCTTTCAACCGTATGAAGATGTGAAGATAACCAAATGGTCTTTCTTAAGTGAATATTTGGAGAATCCTCCAGCATATCCATTATCTTATCATGTCTGTTTTAACTACGGTATTGATAGCTCGCCTTTAAAGTTTTTCCTCGAAATTACGGTAAGATCTTTTGCGTGCATTTTTCTTATTTAAGCTTTTACTTTACCATCTTAATGTTTTTAGAAATGGAATGGAAACTTTAAGGTACCTCTATTTCAAATGGGAGTATCGGGACATTTTATTGGATATAAGCGAGATGCGGAAAGTGAAAAGTTCGCATCTTCATTTCCCTCCTATGCTATTCTGGCCGATTGGCCATCCTCATACGACAGATATATTTTTTAGTGTAGATAATACGAATATACATTATAATTTATTATTTAATAAAAAAAAATAAACAACCAACTTTGTACTGATTAAATTGATGCCTTTTTGGTCAAGGAATAGTTAATACGCTAGTCGATACACTAGCAATATTTGCTTATCGCAATGATTAAATTTAATGACTAAAAACTGTTCCCCTTTTCAGAATCACAAATATAAGTATGCAATGGTTATCACAACTATTTGAAATTATTTTATATTGGCAATTCGATAAGTTTTATATTAACACACACTTACAATCTTCCTATCTCAAAGTGAAATAATTTTATAAATTCTATGTATGTATGTGAAAAAGTGTTAGCAATATGACTCGTGTTTTCAATTATGATTAAAGTTTGTTGGCCAAACAATCAGTTGATCAAGTTTCCGAGTATTCTTTTTAGACCCCGTACTTAAAAAAAGAACAGGGGTCTATTGGGTTTGTTTTACCGACTATGTGCGTAACAGGCAGAGGCGTGGCAGACCCTTTAAAGTATATATTCTTGATCAGCAGATCAATAGCCGAGTCGATATAGCAATGTCCGTCTGTTCGTCTACTCGTCTGTCTGTATGAACACCCAGATCTCAGAGCGGGGCCTGGGAGAGGAACTGGAAGTGGGGCTTGGGAGAGGGACTGGGAGCGGGGCTTGGGAGAGGGACTGGGAGCGGGGCCTGGGAGAGGGACTGGGAGCGGGGCCTGGGAGAGGGACTGGGTGCGGGGCTTGGGAGAGGGACTGGGTGCGGGGCTTGGGAGAGGAACTGGGTGCGGGGCGTATAAGAGGGACTGAGAGCGGGGCCTGGGAGAGGGACTGAGAGCGGGGTCTGTGAGAGGGACTGGGTGTGGGGCTTGGGAGAGGGACTGGGTGCGGGGCCTGGGAGAGGGACTGGGAGCGTGGCCTGGGAGAGGGTCTGGGAGAGAGACCTGGGAGCGGAGCCTGGGAGCAAGGCCTGGGAGCGGATTTTATATTATTTGGAATATTATTCGAACCACCCCCGTTATATTAATCATCAGCCTTCGATGCTATTATATGATAAAGTACCAATATCGTGTTTCTATGTATTTGGGTCAATAAATAAATTAGTATCATAATTTTTATTATCCAAATTGATTTTATAACATAGTCTGGATATGATTTAGTTTCTTGAAAACTATAAAAGCAGCCTCACCTTGCCGTTTTTTAGCAGTAACCATTAGAAAAACCTCGGGTTTATTTCGGCAGTTATATAGGAAGCAACAATATGTCGGATAAGGAGAAACTTGTAAGGCTAAAGTTTTATAAGGAAACATAACATATATAAATATTCTTTACATTGCTGTGTTAATTAAGATAACGGATAATTATACGGAAAGTTTTGGAAGTGAAACCGGAAATGAGGGAAGAAAAAAAGTATCGTGGTACTTAGCAACTGGATTCCTGCTATTCTGGGGACTTCTCTTTTTTGCCGTAGTGATACCATTTTTCTATCGCTTACCTAACGCAAAGTTTATGGAAGATGCCGACAAAAATGTGTTCATTGCGGAACGTGCTCGCAAAGATCTGTATACTCTATCTAATATTGGTACCAAAATGGTCGGCAGTAAGGAAAATGAGATTGAAGCTGTCCAGTTCCTTCTGAAGCAACTCAACCAAATTAAGGAAGACTCGCTAAAGGATTATTTTGATATAGAAATTGATCTATCTCAAGCATCTGGTCAGTTTACTGTGATGGACCTCATTATTATGTACCAAGGAGTTCAAAATATTGCTGTGAAGTTAACACCCAAGAATTGTACGAATCAGAACTACCTCCTCGTTAATAGTCACTTCGACTCGAAGCCCGAAACTCCCTCAGCTGGAGATGCCGGATTCATGGTAGTCACCATGTTGGAAGTCTTGAGAGTGATGGCAACAACAAAACAATCCTTTGAACATCCCATCGTCTTCCTTTTTAATGGAGCTGAAGAAAGCTTTCTTCTGGCCTCTGATGGTTTCATTAAAACACATAAATGGGCGCCAAATTTAAAGTGGGTTTTAAAAATATTTTCCCAAAATACTATCGAATATAAAATAACCAATTTCATTAAAGGGCCTTTGTAAACCTCGATGCTGGAGGTAGTAATGGTCGAGAACTATTATTTCAGAGCGGACCTAACCATTCTTGGCTTGTGGATGTAAGATATTGCTTTTTCTATCGTACAATATTTTTAAAACTTATTTATTTTATAGTACTACAACAAGTATGCGAAACATCCCTTTGGCACAATCTTGGCTGAGGAAATTTTCCAGTCCGGAGTGATACCATCTGATTCCGACTTCAGAATATTCAAAGAGCACATGCCAGGTAAAGAAAAATAATTATTACAATCGCCCAAAGTGTAGCTATAATAAATGGTCGATTTTTTAAAGGTTTGGATATGGGTCAAATCTTTAATGGGTTCATATATCACACCAAATACGATGTAGTTGATCTAATCTCACATGAATCCCTACAGCACACCGGCGATAATGCTCTCAGTCTGATTCGAGGATTGGCAAATGCAACTGAATTAAATGATCCACAGGTAAATTAATTATTTATTTGCATATTCTATTAGTATAATCTTTTAACCAACTAATTCCAGGCACACAATAATGGACCTGCAGTATTTTTTGATTTCCTGGGACTCTACTTTGTTCACTATTCTGAGGCTACTGGAAAATCCTTGAACTATAGCGTTGCTGGGGCAGTTCTCTTTCTGATCTTCGTTTCAATCTGGCGAATGGCAAATTTTTCCAAAATTTCAACTTGTCACGTGATGCGTTGGTTTATCCTGGTGATGGTTATTCAAATCATTTCATTTGTGCTTGGACTTGCACTTCCAATTGTGGTCGCATACGGAATGGATTTATTCGGACTGTCGCTGACTTACTATAGTACTCCTTTGTTGATAGTCGGATTGTATGTGTGTCCCTCTCTTATTGGCCTAAGTTTACCCATAACTATCTACTACAGTCTTCAGCGTAACGTAAGTACATTTTCAAGAGTTAAGTTGATCTTTTGTATACATTTTTAAATGTTTCTTATTTACTAGGATAAAATCTCAAGTGCTTACCATCTTCAACTGGCATTGCACAGTCAGGCCGTCATCCTTGCTCTTCTAGCTATTACTTTAACAGTATTGGGCATTCGTTCCACATATATTCTCACAATTCCCCTCTTTTTCTATTTTGCCTCTTTGGCTTTTAATCTGTTAACTCCATTGCATGATCGAGGCTACGCCTGGACAGGTCTGTTAAAGATAAGCCAGGTAATTCCATGTCTGTACGGCAGCTATATTTCCTACCTATTCATTGTGGTGCTAACGCCAATGGGAGCTCGAGCGGGAAGTGCTTCCAATCGGGACTTGTATATTGCAGCCTTAGCAGCCGTAGGAACGGTTCTCTCCTTTGGATTTTTAGTAAGTTCACGTATTACTTTCTCAATAAAATTGTTTACCAATATCTCTCTCTCTCTCTCTCTCTCTCTCTCTCTCTCTCTCTCTCTCTCTCTCTCTCTCTCTTATATTTAGGTACCGCTTATTAACACTTTCCGTCGACCAAGCTTTGTGGTATTCATCCTCTTGACTGCCACAGTCCTCTCTTTGTTCTTGGCCAGCAGCACACAATTGGGATTCCCTTATCGACCAAAGACGAGTGGCCAGCGAGTTGCATACCTGGTACTTATTGTGTATTAAATATTTTTGTCTACCATTCAAAAATTTCATTTACTTTCCAGCATGTGCGGAATAAGTTCTACGAGTACGATGGCACTCTCAGTAGGGACGAGTCTGGTTATTTGTTTTTGTATCAGGATCGACGTAAGGAAACCGTACTTGAGGGTTCCAATGTCAACTTGACTGGTCTCGTCAGTATAAAATCGAATTGTGAGAAACACATGATGTGCGGTATGCCATTATATGATTACCGTTACGTCCAGCAACGTCTAGATAGCAAGTGGTTGCCACGTTCCACGCCCGTTGAACCACCAGGATCAACCACATTGGAGATGCTGAACAAAACCATTATTAATTCAACTACTTGTCGATTTGAATACAATTTGACAGGTCCTGCTCAAATGAGTATCTTCTTTCAAACTTATGAAGATGTGACTATAACCAACTGGTCATTCTTAATGAGTTACCTTAAGAATCCCCCAAAATATCCTTTATCCTATCATATATTCTTCAACTACGGTATTGACAGCTCACCTTTGCATTTCTTTGTTGAAGTTTCGGTAAGAAATTTACAATATGTTACAATACGTTTTCCAAAAAATTAATATATTTTTTAATTTATTCGCAGAAAACAAATGGCGATTTTAATGTTCCTCTAATCCAAATCGGAGTTTCAGCACATTTTATTGGACATAGAGGCGATGCGGAAAGTAAAAAACTCGCATCTTCATTTCCTGATTTTGCTATTCAAGCCGATTGGCCGGCCTCATATCAAAGATATATTTTTTAATTTGGATAAATAACAAATAAAGTATATTAAAGCAGAATTTTTTAAACTGTCTTGAAAACAATATTATCGTTTGGTTTCGACCAACCCTCGAAGTAATGGTTATCAACCACAATATTATATTATCTCGCTGTCGTCTAATCTTTCATGCCTAAATCATGTTTGAGGCAATTAATAATATAGCGCCATAATTTTTATTAAGACGCACATTTTACTATACCTATTTATTTGATAACTAAATATAAAAGCAATCGACAGCTGGTTTAGAGAGGCAGTTCTTATTTGGAATACGTTGATTGAGCAACATTAGCGAAAAACCAGATGACTGACAAGGAGAAACTCGTAAGAAGCGCATAGCAATTGAACAAACAGCTAAAAAAAATAATATTTATCTAATCTTAAATATTATTATAAAAAGATTTCGATCGAATCGGTTGAAGCACCGAGAAATCTCCACACAAAGACGAAAAATGCTAAGTTACCATGGTACTTTGCAAGCGGATTTCTGCTGTTCTGGGGACTTCTCTTCTTCGCCGTTGTGATACCATATTTTTATCGGTTACCAACGGCAATGACAATGGAGGATGCAAATAAAAATGTGTTTATCGCGGAGAGAGCATACAAAAATCTCTACACTCTCTCTAATATTGGGATTAAATTAAGCGGCACTGAGCAAAATGAAGTTCAGGCCGTAAATTTTATTTTAAGTGAGCTGGAAAAAATTAAGAAAGATATTCATAACGACTTATTTGATTTGGACATTGATCTTTCACATTCTTCTGGCTCCTTCGTCATTAAAACCTGGCTCAGGATATATCAAGGCGTTCAAAATATTGCCGTTAAATTATCCCCCAAGAACAGTACCAGCGAGACTTATCTCCTTGTCAATAGCCACTTTGACTCCATGTCCGGTCCAGGAGCCGGAGATGCTGGCTTCATGATTGTCACTATGATGGAAGTTTTACGGGTTATTGCAACATCGAGACAACCCATCGAGCATCCAATTGTCTTCCTGTTTAATGGAGCTGAGGAGGGAGGACTGCAAGCTACTCATGGATTTATCACACAACACAAATGGGCACCTTTCTGCAAGTAAGTTTTTTGAAATATACTATTCAGTATATAAATAAGTATAAAACTTTAAAAACTTTTAATGCAGGGCAGTTGTCAACCTTGATGCCGGTGGAAGTGGAGGTCGAGATGTTCTATTTCAAACTGGTCCCAATCATCCGTGGCTTGCTGCCGTAAGTAATCAGTTAGATATAACAGAAAGTTACTCTCTAAATATAAATTTACATTTTACAGTACTACAAAAAATACATCAAACATCCTTTCGCAACAACCATGGCTGAAGAAATGTTCCAAGCGGGCTATATACCATCGGATACAGACTTTCGACAGTTTAAGACATATGCCAAAATTCCAGGTACTTAATAATTTAATTATAATCTGCCGGAGTATAGATAATACTTCTAAAAAATTTTTAAATTGTAGGCTTGGACATGGCCCAGTGTATTAACGGTTTTGTGTATCATACCAAATATGACACCATCGATGTCATTCCTCGTGAATCCCTTCAGAACACCGGAAATAATATTCTTAGCCTTGTTAGAGGTTTGGCCAATGCAACAGAATTACGTGATACCGAGGTGAAAACTGAAGTTCTTTAAAATATTAGCGTACTAATAATATCACAAGTTTATTGATAGGCACATGAAGTCGGTCATGCTGTATTCTTTGATTTCCTGGGACTGTATTTCTTCCACTATTCAGAGGCTACTGGAATATTTTTGAATTTTGGAACTGCTGGAACTGCTCTAATTCTAGTCTTCTTTTCAATGTGGCGAATGGCAGCTGTATCCCAAATTTCAATATGTTACGTGATCCGTTGGTTTATCCTGGTGATGGTGATACAAATCATTTCATTTGTGCTCGGATTAGCCTCTCCAATAGTTGTCGCTAACGTTATGGATTCCTACGGACATTCAATGACTTTCTATAGCACCCCTTTGCTGATTATCGGGTTGTATGTGAGCCCCTCTCTTATTGGCCTCAGTCTGCCAATAACCATATACTATAGTCTCCAGCGCAACGTAAGCCCATTCATGTGAACTAAGTTTATCTACTTTACAAAATTTTATTTTCCAGGATAAAATATCAGCTTCGTACCACCTCCAATTGGCGTTGCATAGCCAGGCTTTTATCCTGGCTCTGCTAGCCATTGGTTTAACAGTATTGGGTATTCGTACTTCATATATCATCGTAATTCCACTTATTTTCTACGTTATTTCCTTGGGTCTTAATCTAATGACAATTCTGCATGACCTTGGCTATGCCTGGACAGGCATCCTAAAATTGAGCCAGGTTATTCCCTTCCTGTACAGCAGTTATCTCTTCTATTTCTTTATTGTGGTACTGACACCCATGGCCGGTCGATCAGGCAGTGCTTCCAATCAGGATTTATTAATTGCTGTTTTAGCAGCTCTCGGAACGATCCTCTCGTTTGGATTCTTGGTAAGATAATAACGGTGCTCCTTTTTAAATTATAATAATAATCCACTGACATAAATTTAGATACCACTGATCAACACTTTCCGTCGACCAAGCCTTGTAATACTAGCCTTGGTGGCGACCACAGCTCTTACTATATATTTGGCCAGCAACACAAACTTGGGATTTCCATATAGACCTAAAACAAATGCACAACGTATTGATTACTTAGTGAGTATCTTATTTAGAATTCTTTAGTTTTTTCTTATGAAGTATATTTATTTAGGAAGTTCGAAATATATTTTACGAGTACGATGGAACTGTCAGCAGAGACGAGTCTGGTTACCTAATCTTGTTTGACGATCGTCGCAGAGAAAAACCTCTTTTGGACACGAATGTTAACTTGACTGGTCTAGTCAGCTTGAAGTCAAACTGCGAGAAGCACATGATGTGCGGGATGCCGCTTTATGATAACCAATACGTGACCCAGAGGCTACACTGTTCTTGGCTGCCACGTTCGGAACCCATTGAGCCACCAGGACCAACTAAACTGGAGATGCTGAGCAAAACCATTATAAATGCCACAACTGTGCACTTTGATTTCAAGTTGACGGGTCCCATCAGTATGAGATTGTTTATTCAGGCTTATGAAGACGTCACAATCAGCAACTGGTCATTTCTGCGGACCTATCTTGATAACCCACCGCCAGCTCCGATAACACATCAGATCTACTTCAAGTATGCTATGGACAACTCGCCATTAAAGTTCTTTGTGGAAATTTCGGTAAGATATAATAACTCGTATTTTTAAAATTTATATAACAATCTTATAACATCATTTTACAAACTTCAGAAATCAAATGGAAATTTTAATGTGCCTTTATTCCAACTCGGAGTGTCAGGACATTACATGGCACATGATGGTGACTCCGAGAGTATGAAGTTCGCATCATCTTTCCCCTCTTATTCAAGTCTTAACCATTGGCCTGCTTTTTATCAAAGATTCATTTATTAGTTATTTTAGTGGAAAACATCAATTTAGAAATAAATTCAAATACTTATAAAATAAGTAAATGTTTTTAATAATTTTTATCTAATTTAAATGTAACTGCCATTGAGTTTCCGTTTGATTAACAGAAAAATGTTAATTGTTTATGTAATGTTAACGTAATATTAACAGAGTGTTAATGAAATGTTATGCTCGCTTTGGCACTATTAACATGCTGCTTACGGTCTGTTTCACAGTGCAGCTCACTTCACTTACAATCAACAGCTGACAGTAGACGCACACATTTATAGCTGTTTGTGTTTTTTCCCTAAAAACAATAACTTTTTCAACTCGATATCTTAAGCAGTGATGGGCACAGTCTCGTACGCGTGCAAATCAGCTGTTCGATTTACCAATACCAACGCAAACTCGAGTAGCAGCCAGAACGTCGAACGGGGAGGCTTAAAAACACTAAATATGCACTGCGATATAGTTGAAAATCTCTATTTGGAAAAGATTTATTTATTTGCTTTTAATTTTTAATGCAAACACATTTAGAATTTGAGTTTGCATTAAAAATTGAAAGCAAATAATTGAATTTTTTTTTTATTTATTTAGAGGCCAAAACTATGATTAACATGACGATCCCCTGGAAAATCGGTTTAGTTTTGATCAAGTTATTGTTGAATGTTATACTCACTTTGGCACTGTTAAACTTACATTGGCACTGTTAAACTTACATTGGCACTGTTATACTCACTTTGGCACTGTTAAACTTACATTGGCACTGTTAAACTTACATTGGCACTGTTAAACTCACATTGGCACTGCTAAGATAACAGAGCTCTGCTAACTGACCCCCCACGCAGCATATAAAAGCCGGCCTTCTCGCAGTATGCAGGCAGTTAGTGTTCGGCGCTTGCGGAGGACGGATCAACTGGGGACAAGTGACAAGAGATCAAGTGACAAGAAGTAGTAATAAGAACCTAGTAAATAAGTAACTAGTTAATAAGCTTTTGTAAAATAAGTAAGTAACTAGTAAATAAGCTTTCCCCTAAGTAGTAATTAGTAGTAGTAGTAGTAGTAAGCTAATTATTAACCATTATTTTGTAAGCTTAAAAATTATTTAATAAGAATAGTCTTACATAATATAGTTTTATATATTATATAGTTTTATATATAATATAATTTTATATATAATAAAGTTTTATATATAATAAATTTTTATATATAATAAAGTTTTATATATAATAAAGTTTTATATATAATAAAGTTTTATATATAATTGTTTTAAATATAATATAGTTTTATAGATAGTATAGTTTTATATATAATAAAGTTCTATATATAATTGTTTTATATATATATTTGTCTTATATATAATATAGTTTTATATATAGTAAAGTTTTATATATAATAAAGTTTTATAGATAAAGATTAATTTATTAGTTATTTTAGTGAAAAACATCAATTTAGAAATAAATTTAAATAATTATTAAATAAATAAATGTTTTTAATAATATTTAAGTCTCTATCTAATTTAAATGTAACTGCCATTGAGCTTCCGTTTGTTAACAGAAAAATGTTAATTGTTAATGTAATGTTAACGTAATATTAACAGAGTGTTAATGAAATGTTATGCTCGCCTTGGCACTATTGAAATGCTGCTTACGATCTGTTTCACAGTGCAGCTCACTTCACTTACAATCAACAGCTGGCAGTAGACGCACACATTTATAGCTGTTTGTGTTTTTTCCCTAAGAACAATAACTTTTTCAACTTGATATCTTAAGTGTTGTTAAACTCATTCACGCTTATATGCTAAGATGCATGTATAATCAACTCAAATTAAACTATGTAAGTAAATTACATATGTATGTGTATTTATTGTATGATCCTATGCAATAATTATAAAAAACAAATTTATCACCGATTTTCATATCTAAACTATGTTCGATTACTAGCGTAGTGGTATTATACTTTTTATCAGTTCGACTTTATTATTTTGTTATTCGACAACAAAACAATCGGTTTTCATTCGCGTAACGAAATTAGTCCTGATTTGGACAGCCTTGGTGCCGCTTCTTAAAATAAAAGTATGGATGACGAGGAAAAACTGGTAAGAACAACTTATTAATAAATCAATATATTAAAGATATTAAAAATATAATCATCCTTAAACCCATATTATGTAGTTCTTAAACGAATCGGTTGAGACCCAGAGAAATGGAAAGCGATCGTGCTTCCTTACAGGTGGATTCGTTCTGTTCTGGGTAGTCCTATTCTTCGCCGTTGTAATACCGCTTATGTATCGACTCCCCACGGCACTAACAACAGAGGATGCTCATGAAAACGTGTTCATCGCAGAGAGAGCATACAAAAATCTATATAATCTTTCCAATATTGGAATAAAACTAACCGGCACTGAAAGAAACGAAGTTCAGGCCGTAAACTTTATTCAAAATGAGCTGTCAAAGATTAAGGAAGATCTTCAGAACGACTTATTTGATTTAGAAATTGATCTTCAACATTCTTCTGGCTCCTTCATCGCTGGTTCCCTTCTCAGGATATATCAAGGAGTTCAAAATATTGTCGTTAAATTATCTCCCAAAAACGGTACTAGCGAGACTTATCTCCTTGTCAATAGCCACTTTGACTCCATGTCCGGTCCGGGTGCCGGTGATGCTGGATTCATGATTGTCACGATGTTGGAAGTTTTACGGGTTATTGCAACATCGAGACAACCCATCGATCATCCAATCGTCTTCCTGTTTAATGGAGCTGAGGAAGTGGGACTGTTGGCTTCTCATGCGTTTATCACACAGCACAAATGGGCACCATTCTGCAAGTTAGTATAGTAAACGTGCTTGCAACTAATGAAGAACATTTATTGTATGATTAATCTTTCAGAGCCGTGATCAACCTTGATGCTGCTGGAAGTGGAGGCCGAGATGTTCTATTCCAAACTGGCCCCAATCACCCATGGCTTGTAGATGTAAGAAAATTGACAAATAATGCTCAATATCACTCTTTATTTTAAAAATATTTACAGTACTACAAAAGATACATCAAACATCCTTTCGCTACTACCGTGGCAGAGGAAATATTCCAAGCGGGCATTATACCATCGGATACAGACTTTCGACAATTTAGAACATATGGAAATATTCCAGGTATTTATTAATGATCTGCAGGAATTCAGAGAATGTTTTTATTCATAATCATTTGTAGGTTTGGACATGGCCCAGTGTTTTAATGGTTTCGTATATCATACCGAATACGACACTATCGACGTGATTCCTCGTGAAGCCCTTCAGAACACCGGTGATAATATCTTAAGCCTGGTTCAAGGCTTGGCCAATGCAACCGAATTGCATGATACCGAGGTAATAAAAGTACAGGGGTCTATTGGGTTTTTTAATCGCTTAACTCTTTTTTACTATCTATTCTTAGGCTCACAAGAATGGACATGCTGTCTACTTTGATTTTTTGGGGATCGTTTTTTTCTACTATTCAGAAACTAATGGAATACTTTTGAATGTTGGCGTTGCTGGAGCTACTTTCGTTCTGATCTTTTTCTCAATATGGCGAATGGCAGCTGTATCTCAAGTTTCAATTTGCTACATAATCCGCTTGTTTATCATCTTACAAGTAATGCAGGTGATTTCCTTCGTCCTCTCAATATACTTTCCAATAGTTGTCGCAAATAAAATGGATTCCCACGGGCAATCACTGACTTACTATAGCAACCCTTTCCTGATAATCGGCTTGTATGTGACTCCCTCTCTTATCGGTCAGATTTTGCCTCAGCTTATCAGCTACTTATGTGTCCAGTGCCATGTAAGTGAATTATTACGTTATTTTAACTTTTCCTACGCATATTTGTAATTTTTTTTTCTTTACAGAGTAAAATCTCAAAACCTTACCGAGTCCAGTTAAAATTACACAGTCACTCAATAAACTTGGCTGTTCTTACAATTTTCTTAACATGTTTAGGCTTCCGTTCTTCATATATTTTCGTTACTCCACTTATTTTCTACAATATTGCCTTGGCGCTTAATCTTATGACCGCTTTACACGATCGTGGCTATGCCTGGATGGGACTGTTAAAAATTAGCCAGATTATTCCTTTTCTGTACATCAGCTACCTCATCTATACGTTAATTGTGGTGCTAACACCAATGGGTGGACGTTCAGGCACTGCTTCCAATTGGGATTTCAACATTGCTGTCTTGGCAGCCCTAGGAACAGTTGTCTCCTGTGGCTTCTTGGTAAGTTCTCATTTGATTTTAAAAACTAAATATTATACCGTCTGTAATCTGTAGGTACCCCTGCTTAGCACTTCCCGTCAAAGAATCCTTGTAATATTGACCCTGGTGGCAACCACAGCTCTCTTTATAATCTTGGCCTGTTATACACGATTAGGATTTCCATATAGGCCAAAAACAAATGCACAGCGTATTGACTATTTGGTGAGTATCGTACAGCACTTATTGATTTTAACTTATTAAGTAAATATGTTATTTTAGGAAGTGCGAAATATGTTTTACGAGTACGATGGAACTGTCAGTAGAGACGAGTCTGGTTACCTAATCTTGTTTGACGATCGTCGCAGAGAAAAACCACTTCTGGACACGAAAATTAATTTGACTGGGCTGGTGGGTCTGGAATCGAATTGTAAGAAGCACATGATGTGCGGGATGCCGTTGCATGATAATCGATGCGTTGCGCAGGAATTTCAATGTTCTTGGTTGCCACGTTTGGAACCCATTGAGCCACCAGGACCAACCAAACTGGAAATGCTGAGCAAAACTATCATTAATGCCACAACTGTGCACTTTGAGTTCAAGTTGACGGGTCCCACTAGCATGAGGTTGTTTATCCAGGCTTATAATGATGTGACAATAAGCGACTGGTCGTTTCTACGGACTTATCTCGATAAACAACCGCCAGCACATACTCCACGTCAGATCAACTTCAAGTATGCTAATGATGACTCGCCATTTAACTTCTTTGTTGATATTTCGGTAAGTAATACTTTCAATTTGAGTTATTTACAGCTTGATTATAATCTTATCTTTTTAATCTACAAACTCTAGAAATCAAATGGAAATTTTAATGTGCCTTTATTCCAACTCGGAGTGTCAGGACATTACATGGCACATGATGGCGACTCCGAGAGTATGAAGTTCGCATCATCTTTCCCCTCTTATTCAATGCTCAACCATTGGCCTGCGCTGTATCAAAGATACATTTTTTAGATATTAATATTTGTAAAATCAAATATTCATTCAAAATAAAATTAAAAAAAAATTTTTTATATTTCAGAAGCAAACAATATTAATTTAAGTGAGTTCAAATTAATAGTCGCTGTTGGTTTTAAGTTGTGAAAATATTTGTAACTTTTCTGTCTTTGGAGAGTCCGAACATGATTGTTTTTTGATTGATACCAAAAGCGACAACTGATTTCATGGGAATCTATATGATTGAAAGTAAAATACGGGTTGATCATAATCATAAATTCTTATCGAGCAATAAGTGGTTTCATAAAAGCAAAGAAGTAATTGTAAAACGTTTTGATTATCAGAAAGTAGATGTGTTAGTCAAAAGCGTGTTTGCAATTTAATTGCTATTCATCAAATTGCTCATATTTTAACTAAAACCTAGCCGCAGGTCTTTGAGTCACCAGAATAGGTATAAGTAGGACTGCATCACTTTTGTGTTCTTTGTTTGGTGTTCTTGTAGTTTCGATTGATTGCGGCAGATTTGTGATTTATATCTGGATAAATAAACACTTTTATTATAATTTAATCTATTTTTGAATTATAAATGTGCTGTTTAATAACTTACAAATACACGATATCTAAATTGTTGATTTCTATTACGTATTGGTTATCAAAAGAATTTCTTATTGTTTGTTTTTATATCTAAATTATGTTCTTCGATCAACAAAAACTGTTACCAATCAGTTTTTTATCCAATTGGCCTTTTTACAGCCCCGTCTGTAAAATTGAGTTTACTGACAACAGCAAAATCGGTTTTCAATCGCCTCAGTTCTGATTTGGTAAGCCTTGGTGTCACTTCATCAATAAGTGATTACTGCAGTGAAGTATGGGTAACAAGGAAAAACTTGTAAGAGATACAAATCATTTTAATATTCTATTAAGCAAATGGTAACCATTAACGCATTTTATTTAGTTATCGGACCAATCAGTAGAAACTAGAAATGCTACCGCAATGGAGGCTAATGGAAAGCTACCCTGGTACTTGGCAGGTGGATTCCTGCTGTTCTGGGGACTCCTTTTTTTCGCCATAGTTATACCACTTTTTTATCGACTACCAACGGCAAAGACAATGGAGGACGCAAACAAAAACGTGTTCATTGCGGAACGTGCATACAAGAATCTGTATACTCTATCTAATATTGGTACCAAGTTGACTGGCAGTACGGAAAATGAGATTGAGGCAGTAAATTTTATAATGAAAGAGCTCTCACAAATTCAGAACGATTGTCTGGATGAGTACTTTGATTTGGAAATTGATTTATCACAATTCTCTGGTGGATTTCAATCTTACACAAAAATTGCAATGTATCAAAAGATTCAAAATATTGTGGTTAAAATATCTCCCAAGCACAGCACCAGCGAGACTTACCTCCTGGTCAATAGTCACTTTGATTCCAAGCCAGCTACTCCGTCTGCGGGTGATGCCGGATTTATGATTGTCACGATGTTGGAAGTTTTACGGGTTATTGCAACAACAAAGCAACCCATTGAACATCCAATTGTATTTCTGTTCAATGGATGTGAGGAAGTGGGACTTTTGGCTTCTCATGCGTTTATCACACAGCACAAATGGGCACCATTCTGCAAGTTAGTTATAGTAAAACTAGTTACTACTAATAAAAAATACATACTTAATTATTATTTCTAGAGCAGTGGTTAATCTTGATGCTGCTGGAAGCGGAGGCCGAGATGTTCTATTTCAAACTGGTCCAAATCATCCATGGCTTGTAGCTGTAAGAAATCAGACAAAGCTTTAAATCAATCTTTATATTAATTATACTTTTCAGTACTACAAAAAATACATCAAACATCCTTTCGCTACAACCGTGGCTGAGGAAATATTCCAATCGGGTATTATACCTTCGGATACAGACTTTCGACAGTTTAGGACGTATGGAAAAATTCCAGGTTCTTATAAATGATCTACAGGGATTTAGAATATATTCTTAAGAATATCTTTTGTAGGCTTGGACATGGCCCAGTGTTATAATGGCTTCGTATATCATACTAAGTACGACACCATCGATGTGATTCCTCGTGAATCCCTTCAGAATACTGGAAATAATGTTCTTAGTTTGGTTCGAGGATTGGCCAATGCAACAGAATTGTATAATACTGAGGTAAGAACTTGATTTCGTTTTGCTGAACTCTAAGTATTAACCAAACTTTCAGGACCACAAGACTGGACACGCTATCTACTTTGATTTTCTGGGTCTCTACTTCTTTCACTATTCAGAGGCCACTGGAAAGTCCTTAAACTATGGTGCTGCTGGAGCTGCTCTCATTTTGATCTTAATTTCAATCTGGCGAATGGCATATGCCTCCCAAGTTTCAATTTGTCACGTGATCCGTTGGTTCATCCTGGTTATGGTGGTTCAAATCATTTCTTTTGTACTTGGATTAGCTCTTCCAATTGTGGTTGCTTATGGAATGGACTCCGTTGGACTGTCGTTGACTTACTATAGTACCCCAATGCTGATAGTCGGATTATACGTTTGCCCCTCTCTTATTGGCCTAAGTTTACCTATTATCATCTACTACAGTCTCCAACGCAACGTAAGTCCCACTCTATCAGATTTTCCAATTTTTAAATTGATTTTTATTTTCCAGGATAAGATCTCAACACCGTACCACCTTCAGTTGGCACTACATAGTCAGGCTGTAATCCTGGCTCTTCTAGCCGTTAGTGTTACAGTTTCAGGCTTTCGTTCATCATATATTTTTGTAATTCCGCTTCTGTTTTACGTTATATCGTTGACTTTTAATCTCATGACTATATTTCATGACCTTGGATATGCCTGGACAGTTTTTGTAAAAGTTAGTCAGATTATTCCATTTCTGTATAGCAGCTACCTTGTGTATATATTCATTGTGGTGCTGACACCGATGGGAGGTCGTGCAGGAAGTGCTTCCAATCGGGACTTGTATATTGCTGTCTTGGCAGCCGTAGGAACAGTTCTCTCCTGTGGGTTCTTGGTAAGTTAACTTACGACTTTTAGTACTAAACAATTTACCAATATCTCTTATATTTAGGTACCGCTGATAAACACTTTCCGTCGACCAAGTTTTGTGATATTCTTCTTCTTGACTGCCACAGTCCTTTCTTTATACTTGGCCAGCAGCACACAATTGGGATTCCCCTATCGTCCGAAGACGAGTGGACAGCGCCTTGCATACCTGGTATTTATTTTGTTTTAAGAACTTTGATCTTATATTCTTAATTTTTTTGAAATTTCAGCATGTACGAAATAAATTCTACGAATACGATGGGACTCTTAGTAAGGACGAGTCTGGATATCTGTTTAATTTTCAAGACCGCCGGGAAGAAACAACTTTTGTGGGAACTAAGGTTAATTTGACTGGCTTGGTCAGTATGAAATCACGTTGCGAAAAGTACATGATGTGTGGAATGCCGTTGCATGAATATGGCTACGTTCAAAACCGTCCAAACACCAAATGGTTGGCACGATCGGATCCCATTGTACCTCCAGGTCCAACGAAATTGGAGTTGCTTAGCAAAACAATTGTGAATTCTACCACCTGCCGCTTAGAGTTCAATTTAACAGGTCCTCCTCACATGAGTTTGTTTATTCAACCATACGATGATGTGCTGATAACTAACTGGTCCTTCCTGAGGAGTTATCTGGATAATCCACCAACAGAAGCTTTCCACATATCAATCACATATGGTATAGATGACTCATCAGTGAACTTCTTTTTTGAAGTATCGGTAAGATACACCCTTTATTAGATCTCTATTATATTGATTGCAAAATTGTTCTATTCATCTTAATCTAGAAATCAAACGGCGATTTCAATGTACCTTTATTTCAACTGGGAGTGTCAGCACAGTACATTATGAGTGAGGGAGATGCTCAAAGTAAAAAGTTAGCATCATCATTCCCCTCTTATTCAATTCTGAACGAGTGGCCTGCCCTATACCAAAGATACATATTTTAGCAATATTTAAATGTTGCATTTGACCTGTAGTATATTTAATATTTTAAGTCTACTATGTATGATTCCATTGATGTATATAAAAAATATAATAAATAGGAAACTGTTTGAGAGTTAAAATTCGTTATTCCAAATTCCAGATCGGTTTTGTTGTGGCAAAGTTATGAGAGTTTAAACGTTTCCACCGTTTCGGTTAACGGCTCCGGAACCAGTTCCAGTTCCAGTTATTTCTTATCTGTATGAGAATAAGTAAGTAAATATGTATGAGTTATAAGTAAATTATATAACAACAATGTTAAGCTGAACACTTATTAAAACATTTCCCTAGTGAATAAAATTCCATGAGGAGATTCATTAGGACCATGGTCATATAATTAAATGCTACAAATGACTAGACATGAATATTGGCCACAAAAGTTCTAGGCGTTGAGGACGCAGCTATAGATAGCCATAACAGATAGTATATGAATAAATGGAATCGCAGAGAGACGCGTGTCCGAACATTCATGATTAGACAACATAAAAATTCGTGGAGAGAGTAGAAAATGTTGGAGATCTTTAAAAAGTGGAATTCGGAGGCTGCTTTGCATAAGCTACGCAAACTAAGAGATCAGTTGAATTGTTCTCGTCTAAAAGAGATGTTACGCGCTATCAGAAATCGCTTTGATACTTGGCATAGCAAGGTGTGGAAATATAAACGATAAGAAATTCAATTTGCGAGTTCAAGTACTCACACCTCTGTGTATAATCATAACTTATTCAAATATAAATAAGACTGATAAATTTTATTTGGTAATTGTTGGTTGAAACGTGTTTCAAATAAAAACCATATCAGTAATTGACTGTAAAATCATAAGTGTACTATTACAATAAAACTAACAAAAAGAAGACGGCTCACGGCGAGTACGCTCGACAAGAAAATAGCCAATGAAATATTCTCTTCATTATGAATATATATAAAAAAAATAAAACTGTGATGGATTTCGAACATTAAGCTCTACAAATATTTATAAACAGCGGATAAATAGCAACATCAAACAGCTGACACCGTGACGTGTGGCTGAGTAATAACAATGATTTTTGATTTAAATTTTAAAGTTCTGTAAACATACTTGGAATGTGGTTATTCTTATGTTTGTTTATTTATATAAACACAAATTTTATTCAAAACAAGCCAATTCGGGTGTGTACTTAGGAATGGAAACTGTCCTTGAACTATCAATATAATATTGTTGACTTTAAAAAAAACTAATTAATATCGTATAATTTACGTAATTACAAAGTTGCGCATTCTGATTAACTAAACAAATTTTTGTTTTGAGAATGAAGAATTTCTTTAACTTGAAATCGGCCTTAATGGGTTAAACAAAAATATCAGTACCTTTTTATTTTTCTGCAGTCTTTATAAGTAGGGGTGCTATGGAATTTAGATGTTGGCAACAATGATTTTAAAGTTGGGGTGGGACAGAGCTTATCAAGTGGCATACGGAGAAACCTTTTAATATACCCATTAATATACCCTGTCGCAATATGTATTTTATTTATTCTTAAGCCAATTGGGAATAAAACGCATTAAACGGCGGTTATTTCTATTAATTTAAATATATAATAGACTCTTATCTAAATATTCCCATATCAGTAATATGCGTTATAAATTTTGGTCTACAATTTGCAATATCAATTTATATCGACTTATAATTATTTTATATGCTCACACACGCTTAAGATTCGTTAAGTTAATCATAAATTAATTAGATAAACTTGAGCAAACAATTAATTAATAAGTTCTTTACGTGTTGTATATTGAAATTAAAATAATGTACAAGTTTTCTGAAGAATTTTTAAAGAAATAAAATAATATTGATTTTTTAATGGTATACAAATATCAAATTTTATGTATTTATCTGACCCAAGCCTCTCAGCTCGACATACTTAATATAACGACAGACGGATAACATTATGGGAAAATGGTTGCTAAGTGTTATCAGTCTTCAACATTATATGATTGACGAAATAATTGATTGTCACCGCATACAGCACATGTTGGCAAATCTAAATTATGTTGCAAACGAATATTAGGCAATTAATAAATTAGTGTCATATTATTTTTTACTCTTTTGATTAATTTTTGGGTTTTTGATAAAGATTTTTGAATATAAGCGGATCACATTTGCTTTGGGGAAGTAGTAGGAATTTGCTTTTGGAATACCTTGCAGAGGAGAAGTCATTGTATTTCCAACAGAATGGGTGATAAGGACAAACTTGTAAGAAATCTACATACAAGTTAAATATATTATTAAACTTATAATATCTAATACTTTGTAAAACCCTATTTTTTAGATCTCAGATGAATGTGTGGAAGCACCCCGAAATGTCCCTACAAAGGAGAATGCTGCAAAGCTACCCTGGTACTATTCAGGTGGATTCCTCATGTTTTGGGGTCTCCTCTTCTTCGCCATTGTAATACCTCTTTTCTACCGACTACCAAATGCAATGACAATGGAGGACGCAAATAAAAACGTGTTCATTGCGGAACGTGCATACAAAAATCTGTATGCTCTGGCTAATATTGGTGTCAAATTGACGGGAACCAAGGAAAACGAGGTTGAAGCCGTGAATTTTATTGTAAATGAACTGGAACAAATACAAAGTGTCCTTCTAACGGACTATTTTGAATTGGAGATTGACGTTTCCAATGTCTCCGGTGCATTCCCATACGGTACAATGCTGAACATGTATCAAGGAGTTCAAAATATTGCTGCCAAATTGTCTCCCAAGAACAGTAATAGTCAGACCTACCTCCTCGTTAATAGTCACTTCGATTCTAAGCCATTTACCAACTCTGCTGGCGATGCTATATTCATGATTGCCACGATGTTGGAAACTTTGCGAGTAGTTGCAACAACGAAGCAACCTATCGAACATCCAATTGTTTTTCTGTTTAATGGAGCCGAAGAAGGAACATTGCAAGCTTCTCATGGTTTCATTCAGAATCACAGATGGGCGCCTCTTTGCAAGTAAGAATTACAATTTCTCTTTCTTAAAAAAACAAGGATGCTCAACCATTTTCATCTTAGGGCTGTCCTTAACCTTGATGCCGCTGGTAGTGGAGGCCGAGATGTTCTGTTCCAGAGTGGTCCCAACCACCCATGGCTTATGAAAGTGAGTAACTTAACTGACATAACAAAGAATCACTCTTAATATTATATAAATTTAATAGATCTACAAGAAATACATCAAACATCCTTTCGGTACAACTGTGGCTGAGGAAATTTTCCAATCGGGCATTATTCCCTCGGATACAGACTTCAGACAGTTCAATATATATGGCAAGATTCCAGGTAATTAATATTGATTGGTTGAACTGTAGGCAGTTTCTAAGGTAAATCCTTTTATTTTAGGATTGGACATGGCCCAGTTCATTAATGGCTTCGTGTATCACACCAAGTATGATTTGATTGACGTGATTCCTCGTGAATCCCTACAGAACACTGGTGATAATGTTCTCAGTCTGGTTCGAGGTTTAGCCAATGCAACCGAATTGCATGATACTGAGGTAAGAACTTAAATTCATCTCAATTTATTTTATACTTACTCATTTATCTCGTTTTTTGATATTCCAATCTCAGGCTTACAAGGCTGGAAATGTTGTTTTCTTCGATTTCTTGGGCCTCTACTTTTTCCATTATACAGCAGAAGCTGGAAAATCGTTGAACTTTGGCGTTGGTGCAGCTGCTCTCATTTTGGTTTTCGTTTCCATGTGGCGAATGGCCGCAGTTTCCAATGTTTCAACCTGTCACGTGATCCGTTGGTTCATCCTGGTCTTTGTGATCCAAATCATATCATTTGTACTTGGTCTAGCCCTTCCAGCTGTGGTCGCATATGGAATGGACTCCATTGGATTATCGCTGACCTACTATAGTGTCCCATTGTTGGTTATCGGGTTGTATGTGTGTCCCTCACTTCTTGGCCTCAGTATTCCCCTAGCAATCTACTATCACTTCCAACGCAACGTAAGTTCTTCTACAAGTTAAACTTTTCTTTTCTTTAACGTATTTATTATTTCTTTTCAGGATAAAATCTCAACGCCATACCACGTACAATTGTCATTGCATAGTCAGGCTGTAATCCTTGCGGTCCTTACAATTGGTGTTCAATACTTGGGCCTTCGTTCTTCATATGTTTTCGTAATTCCCCTTCTGTTCTATGTTGTTTCCTTGGCCTTTAATCTGTTGACTACTCTACACGATCGTGGCTTTGCCTGGACTGGTCTGGTGAAGATTGGCCAGATTGCTCCTTTCCTGTATAGCAGCTACCTTGTGTATATATTCATTGTGGTGCTGACACCGATGGGAGGTCGTGCAGGAAGTGCTTCCAACCGGGACTTGTATATTGCTGTCTTGGCAGCCCTAGGATCAGTCCTCTCCTTTGGTTTCCTGGTGAGTCCAAAATATTTATCATATTTACTATAAATGTTAACAAATCGGCCTGATTTAGATTCCGATGATCAACACTTTCCGTCGACCAAGCTTTGTGGTATTCCTGCTCTTGGCAGCCACAGCTCTGTCTTTGTACTTGGCCAGCAGCACACAATTGGGATTCCCCTATCGTCCAAAGACGAATGGTCAACGAGTTTCTTACTTGGTAAGTGACCATCAAATGATATTGACTTTATAGACTTAATAGAATATTCTTATCTGTCGACATTTTAGCAAGCACGCAATATGTTCTACGAATTTGATGGTACTCTCATCAAGGACGAGTCTGGTTATCTGTTAAGCTATCAGGATCGACGGGAATACAGGGCCTGGAAGAACACTAGGGTTAATCTGACTGGACAGGTTAGCATTGAACCGATGTGTAAAACCCATATGATGTGCGGTAAGCCGTTGTACGATTTCCGCTATTATCAGAATCGAGAACGCAGCACGTGGATGCCACGTTCCGAGCCTATTGTACTACCAGGATTAACAACACTGACACTGTTGAACAAAACCAGTATTAATGATACCACTACTCGCTTCACATTCGAGGCAACTGGGCCTCACCATATGACTTTCTTCGTTCAATCCGAGCCAGATGTTACAATTAGCGATTGGTCGTTCTTGCGATCTTATCTAGCTACAAAACAGCCATATCACATAATGTTCACTTATGGTATTGATGATACCCCACTACAATTCTGGATTGAAATTACGGTAAGAAGAATACATAATGTGGGTCATTTTAAAATTACATTAACCGATTATTAACATTTTTTCTGAACCTCCTAGAAAGCGGACGGTGATTTTAATGTGCAGTCTTTCCAACTTGCAATTGGCGGACATTTCATAGAAAGCCCGGGTGATGCCGAGGCTGTGAAGTTTGCTTCATCATTCCCCTCATATTCAATTTTGGCTCAATGGCCTGTTGTATACAAGAGTTACTATTTCTAATTCCATGAACATTTTTGTAAATCTTTTCTAATAATATAAATAAAGCATTCAACACATGTATATGTATGTACTTATACTTTGATTTGCTATCCTGAACAATTATTAACAATTATCGCCAATATTCGATATGAGTTTATATTGACTTATCTATTATTTATATAGTATGTGTGATTCAAAGCTCAAGAACTGAAATTTTGGTAACTAGTGTAATCACTGATTGTTATCAACTTTTATCGGCAAGTTTCTCAGAAGTCCAATTTATATCTAAAATTTATTGTCCAATTTAAGAAATAGCAAAATTATTGGATTGTGATATTATGTTTTAATCGGACCGGTCTTGGTCTACATAGGCTTGTGAAACTAGTGCTTAGTTTAGTACCTTCTTGACATTTTAGCAGAAAAGTAATTGCGTTGAAAGCAATCATGGAGAAGCTTGTAAGGAACGGTAAAAGACTGAATTATTTTAAACAAATATTAAACATGTCTTCCAAAAATTTAATGATTTAGATCTCGCACGAATCGGTTGAGGCTTTCACAAATGCTGCGCCGAAGGAGGTTAGTAGAAAGCTACCCTGGTATTTTGCAGGTGGATTCCTGTTGTTCTGGGGTCTTCTTTTCTTCGCAATTGTTATACCACTTTTCTACCGACTACCAACGGCCATGACAATGGAGGACGCAAACAGAAATGTGTTTATTGCGGAGCGTGCCTACAAAAACCTGTATACTTTATCTAATATTGGTACCAAACTAACGGGGAGTACGGAAAATGAGATTGATGCAGTAAATTTTATAATGAAAGAGGTCACAAAGATTCAGAAGGATTGTCTGAAGGATTTCTTCGATTTGGAAATTGATGTATCCCAAGTCTCTGGTGGATTCCCATACAAAACAGTGCTAAATACATATCAAGGAGCTCAAAATATAGCTGTGAAATTAACTCCCAAAAATAGCACCAGTGAAACTTACCTCCTGGTTAATAGTCACTTCGATTCCAAGCCAGCTACACCTTCTGCGAGTGATGCCGGATTTATGATTGTCACGATGTTGGAAATCTTACGGGTTATTGCAACAACTAAGCAATTCATAGAACATCCAATTGTATTCCTTTTTAATGGACTTGAAGAAGGTTCTATGCAAGCTTCTCATGGTTTTATCACACAACACAGATGGGCGCCGTATTGCAAGTAAGGATTCAAATTTTCCTTAAATAATAAAACGTTTTACTAAAAATAATATCTACAGGGCTGTCCTTAACCTGGATGCCATTGGAAGTGGAGGCAGAAATGTTCTATTTCAGAGTGGTCCCAACCACCCATGGCTTGTTTCCGTACGTATACAGATAGATATAATCGAAAATCACTCTTCACGTTAATTTACTTTAACAGTACTACAAAAAATACATCAAACATCCTTTTGCTACAAGCATGGGTGAAGAAGTTTTCCAAATGGGCATTATACCCTCGGATTCAGACTTCCGACAATTTAATATGTATGGCAAGATACCAGGTATTTAAAAATTATCTGCAGAAGTGAAGAAATATTAAAAAAAAAATTAATTATAGGATTGGACATGGGCCAGTGTATTAATGGCTTCGTATATCATACCAAGTACGACACCATCGATGTTATTCCTCGTGAATCTCTTCAGAATACTGGTGATAATGCTCTTGGTCTGGTTCGAGGTCTGGCTAATGCACCAGAATTGCATGATACTGAGGTAAGAACTTGATTTCAATTTAAAATTTGTTTTACTGAACCCATAAAGTATCGACATTAACCAAAAATCAAGGCTCACAAGACTGGACGTGCTGTCTACTATGACTTTCTGGGTCTCTACTTTTTTCACTACTCAGAGGCCACTGGAAAATCATTGAACTATGGTGTTGCTGGAGTTGCTCTCATTTTAATATTAATTTCAATCTGGCGAATGGCAGAAGCTTCCCAAGTCACAATTTGCCACGTGATCCGTTGGTTCATCCTGGTTATGGTTATTCAAATCATTTCATTTGTGCTTGGACTCGTTCTTCCAATTGTGGTTGCTTATGGAATGGACTCCGTTGGACTGTCGTTGACTTACTATAGTACCCCAATGCTGATAGTCGGATTATACGTTTGCCCCTCTCTTATTGGCCTAAGTTTACCTATTATCATCTACTACAGTCTCCAACGCAACGTAAGTTCCATTTCATTTGCTTTTTTCAGTATCACTTCAATTTTATTTTCCAGGATAAGATCTCAACACCGTACCACCTTCAGTTGGCACTTCATAGTCAGGCTGTAATCCTGGCTGTTCTAGCTATTAGTGTTACGGCTTTAGGTTTCCGTTCGTCATATATTTTTGTAATTCCACTTCTGTTCTACGTTATATCCTTGGTTCTTAACCTCATGACCATTTTGCATGACCTTGGATATGCATGGATAGGTTTTTTAAAACTGAGCCAGATTATTCCATTCCTGTACAGCAGCTACCTTGTGTATATATTCATTGTGGTGATGACTCCCATGGGAGGTCGTTCAGGAAGCGCTTCCAATCGGGACTTGTTTATAGCAGTCTTAGCAGCTGTAGGAACAGTTCTCGCATTTGGATTTTTAGTAAGTTTACTAATTTATTTCTCCACAAAAATAAATCACCACTTTTTATGCCCGTTACTTAATTGATCTTTAGGTACCGCTTATCATCACTTTTCGTCGTCCAAGCTTTATGATATTTGCCCTGCTGGCAACTACAGCCCTCTCTTTGTACTTGGCCAGTACAACTCAATTGGGATTCCCTTATCGTCCGAAGACGAGTGGTCAGCGAGTTGCATACCTGGTATTTATTTTTTGATATAAACTATCATTTTTTATTCTAAATTTTAATGGGATTTCAGAATGTGCGAAATAAGTTTTACGACTACGATGGGACCCTCAGTAAGGACGAGTCGGGATATCTGCTTAACTTTCAGGACCGGCGTGAAGAAACACCTTTTCTGGGCACAAATGTTAACTTGACCGGAATGGTTAGCATAAAATCAAATTGCGAAAGGTACATGATGTGCGGGATGCCGTTGTATGATTATCGCTATGTTCAGAATCGTTTGCAAAGCAAATGGTTGCCACGATCGGAACCCGTTGAAACTCCAGACTCCTCCAATTTTGAGTTGCTCGGCAAAACTATTGTGAATTCTACTACTTGCCGCTTTGAGTTCAATTTAACAGGACCTTCCCATATGAGTATATTTATTCAACCATACGAAGATGTCATAATAAGCAACTGGTCGTTCGAGCGGACTTACCTTGAGAATCCGCCAGAGGCACCGCTGTCTTACCATATCTACTTCACTTATGGTATAGATGACTCGCCATTAAATTTCTTTGTGGAATGTTCGGTGAGTCAAATTTGAATTTGGAACCCTCACAAACATTAATTTTCATTCTAAAATCTCTAGAAACCTGATGGTGATTTTAAGGTACCTCTATTTCAACTGGGAGTGTCATGGCATTACATTGGTCATGAAGGGGATACTGAAAGCAAGAAGCTGAAATCTTCGTTTCCCTCCTATTCCATTGTATCAGAGTGGCCTGTTTTATATCAAAGATACATTTATTAAATTGGCGAGAATATAAGTAAAATAATAAATATTTTTCATACAATAATAATCTATTTTATTAAAAGATGATAAAACCTTAACACTCTCCAAAAATTTAGTATCTGGATCGTAAGCTAGTTCAAATAAGCCCAAGAGACTTAACATTGACGCAAAACTCGTAACATTTTCGCAAAATGCGTAACATGAACGCAAAAGGAGCTATGTTATGAACGCGCTGTAAGACTCCAATAGTATCGCAGCACACTGTTGTCAATTAAGCTATTTAATAGCTATTGCCAGGAAAATTTTAAAATATACATTTAGCCGAAAATTTGCTTGTTTTAAAATTTAAATATATATTTAGTATTTAGCTGCTTTTATTGTCATGACAAAAAATTGGATTCAAATGTTCGTAAGATTGCACTGATTTTTTCAATCACATAATAGTTTTCTATTTATAAACTATATTTTTGCATACGCTCTTATCCATATTATTTTTAATTGCTATGCATACAAGCATAACCTGTAATTATAAAAATTTCAGATTTCCCCTAATATACAAATAAGATCTTATCTTTAAACACACCTATAAGGTTATAATGCTTTTTATTTGGCAATATTTTATATCAGTTTTTATTGACTAATGTTCTAATAAAATGTATGATTCGATGCTCACAATCTTAATTTTTCAAGCATGTATAATCAGTAAATTGATAATATTCAATTATTATCGGCAAATTTCTTACAACTTAACAAATCTAAATAATATCCAAATCTATATTGCCCAATTATTGTTTTATTCTTATGGGCGTATAAAGCTGCATCTATATTTCATTTTTGGCACAAATATTTAAGCAGTCTGCATTTGCTTAAGAAACTAGTTGTCATTCAAAGTACCACGCTTTCACTTCGGCGGAAAATTAACAGCATTGAAACAATATGGGTGATAAGGAGAAACTTGTAAGGACTACATAGGCATTTAATATTCTATAAAACTTATAATTTGTAATGCTTTGCTAAAAACTATTATATAGATCTCAGATGACTGTGTGGAAGCACCTCGAAATGTCCCTACAACGGAGAATGCTGCAAAGCTACCCTGGTACTATTCAGGTGTATTCCTCATGTTTTGGGGTCTCCTCTTCTTCGCCATTGTAATACCACTTTTTTACCGACTCCCAACGGCCATGACAATGGAGGACGCAAATAAAAACGTGTTTATTACGGAGCGTGCATACAAAAATCTGTATGCTCTGTCTAACATTGGTGTCAAATTGACGGGTAGCAAGGAAAACGAGATTGATGCAGTGAATTTTATTGTAAATGAACTGGAACAAATACAAAGTGTCCTTCTAACGGACTATTTTGAATTGGAGATTGACGTTTCCAATGTCTCCGGTGCATTCCCATACAGTACAATGCTGAACATGTATCAAGGAGTTCAAAATATTGCTGCCAAATTGTCTCCCAGGAACAGTACAAGTCAGACCTACCTCCTCGTTAATAGTCACTTTGATTCTAAGCCGTTTACCAACTCTGCGGGTGATGCCGGTTTCATGGTGGTCACAATGTTGGAAGTCTTACGGGTTATTGCAACAACCAAGAAACCCATCGAACATCCAATTGTATTTTTATTTAATGGAGCAGAAGAAAACGCTCTCCAAGCGTCTCATGGTTTTATCAAGAATCACAGATGGGCGCCTCTTTGCAAGTAAGATATACAAATACTATTTCGCAAACAAAAAAACCAAGGATTCCTTAATACTTTTACTTCAGGGCTGTCGTTAACCTTGATGCCGGTGGTACTGGAGGTAAAGATATTCTATTTCAGAGTGGTCCCAACCATCCATGGCTTATGAAAGTGAGTAACTTAATTAATATAATGAAGAATTACTCACTACAATTTATTAATTTAACAGTACTACAAAAAATTCATCAAGTATCCTATGGGTACAACTGTGGCTGAGGAAATTTTCCAGTCAGGCATCATTCCCTCGGATACCGACTTCCGACAGTTCAATATTTATGGCAAGATTCCAGGTAATAAAGACTGATTTGTTGAGCTGCAGCAAATATTTACTATAAATCGTTCTATTTTAGGATTGGACATGGCTCAGTTTATTAATGGCTTCGTGTACCACACCAATTATGACCTGATCGATGTAATTCCTCGTGAATCCCTGCAGAGCACTGGTGATAATGTTCTCAGTCTGGTTCGAGGTCTGGCCAATGCAACAGAATTACATGATACTGAAGTATGAACTAAAATTCATCTCAAATTCTTTTATACTTACTCATTTATCTCGTTTTTTGATATTCCAATCTCAGGCTTACAAGGCTGGAAATGTTGTTTTCTTCGATTTCTTGGGCCTCTACTTTTTCCATTATACAGCAGAAGCTGGAAAATCGTTGAACTTTGGCGTTGGTGCAGCTGCTCTCATTTTGGTTTTCGTTTCCATGTGGCGAATGGCCGCAGTTTCCAATGTTTCAACCTGTCACGTGATCCGTTGGTTCATCCTGGTCTTTGTGATCCAAATCATTTCATTTGTACTCGGACTAGCCCTTCCAGCTGTGGTCGCATATGGAATGGACTCCATTGGATTATCGCTGACCTACTATAGTGTCCCATTGTTGGTTATCGGGTTGTATGTGTGTCCCTCACTTCTTGGCCTCAGTATTCCCCTAGCAATCTACTATCACTTCCAACGCAACGTAAGTTCTTCTACAAGTTAAACTTTTCTTTTCTTTAACGTATTTCATTTATTATTTCTTTTCAGGATAAAATCTCAACGCCATACCACGTACAATTGTCATTGCATAGTCAGGCTGTAATCCTTGCGGTCCTTACAATTGGTGTTCAATACTTGGGCCTTCGTTCTTCATATGTTTTCGTAATTCCCCTTCTGTTCTATGTTGTTTCCTTGGCCTTTAATCTGTTGACTACTCTACACGATCGTGGCTTTGCCTGGACTGGTCTGGTGAAGATTGGCCAGATTGCTCCTTTCCTGTATAGCAGCTACCTGATCTATATATTCATTGTGGTGCTGACACCGATGGGAGGTCGTGCAGGAAGTGGCTCCAATCGGGACTTGTATATTGCTGTCCTGGCAGCCCTAGGATCAGTCCTCTCCTTTGGTTTCCTGGTGAGTCCAAAATATTTATCATATTTACTATAAAACCTAACAGATCGGCCTGTTTTAGATTCCGTTGATCAACACCTTCCGTCGACCAAGCTTTGTGGTATTCCTGCTCTTGGCAGCCACAGCTCTGTCTTTGTACTTGGCCAGCAGCACACAATTGGGATTCCCTTATCGTCCAAAGACGAATGGTCAACGAATTGCTTACTTGGTAAGTGACCATCTGATGATATTAACTTCATAGATATCAGATGATATTTATAATCTTATTTTTCGACATTTTAGCAAGCGCGCAATATGTTCTACGAATTTGATGGTACTCTAAGCAAGGACGAGTCTGGATATCTGATTAACTTTCAGGACCGACGTGCAGACAGAGCCTGGAAGAACACTAGGGTTAACCTCACTGGACAGGTTAGCATTAAACGGCAATGTGAAACCCGTATGATGTGCGGTAAGCCGTTGTTCGATTACCGCTATTATCTGAATCGAGAAAGCTGCACGTGGTTGCCACGTTCCGAGCCTATTGTACCACCAGGATTGACAACATTGACACTTTTAAGCAAAACCAGTGTTAATGCTACAACTACTCGCTTTACATTCGTTTTGAGTGGTCCCGATCATATGAGTATATTCGCTAAAACCGAGCCAGATGTTATAATAAGTGACTGGTCGTTCTTGCGTTCCCATCTTGCCACACCGCAGCCCTACCACATTTATTTCACTTATGGTATTGATGACTCTCCTTTAGAATTCTGGATCGAAGTTACGGTAAGAAATATTTCTAATTTATATTAAATGAAATTAAGTGTTTCTCCTTTTTTCTCTGAAAACTCTAGAAAGAGGATGGCGATTTTAATGTACAGTCATTCCAAATAGCCATTTCCGGACATTACATTAAATCCCCGAGTGATGCCGAAGGCTTGAAGTTCTCCTCATCGTTCCCATCATTTGCAATTCTGGCTCAATGGCCTGTTATATACAAAAGTTATTATTTTTAATTCAACGAAATCTTTTGTACATCAATTTCCAACAATATAAATAAAGAGTTCAACATATGTGCACTTAAATACCATGGGTAATTTTCATTATCGATCAAAGTGAGTGATATCGATCTTATTTGAAAATTGAAATTCAAGTTTGATTGACTTTACAGAAGGTCAAAAGATGCCATGCTCAACCTTTCAACTCTTTATTCATAGGTGTGTATTATTTAAAACAAAGGAATAATAAAATTGTATTGTATAATGAGCACACAAGTGGAATTACAATTATTTTGTCATGAAATGATAAAAACTAATTAAATTATCGATTAAAGTCTTACCAATGCGTGTTATTACTGCAAAGCGTAACATGAACGCAAAGTGAGCACGTTATGTTAACAGCGCCGTAAGTTCCAAGCGGCACTGTAACTTAACAGACTTGTAAATAACGGCGTCATGAATTAAATAAATGATGGCTTTATTGTAGCTGGTAACGTATTTATGTTTTGAATTACAGAACATCAACAAATTTAAGCCAATATGTACATATTTTCGACTCTTTTGTCATTTTATCCAACTGACTCCACCCATATGTAGGTTTTACTACATGACATAATACGGATAAACGACATGTTAGATATATTTTGATTTTAGCTGCATTTGATTGATTTAATCAATTATTTTTAGAATACTATATCAGTGTTTGCTTTTATCTGTATCTATCCATATTTATATAATTTCACGCCCATTGGTCTAGGATTTATGATGGTACTCTTATCACTGATTTCTTTTATGATAATAGCAACAAGATTAATTTTAATGACTTGAATCAATAAACCGAACAAATACATGAAGTTTTCGCCTACTCACAGTTTGTTTTGATTTCAAAACAAGACATTATATCGATTTGGGAATTGCCCATTAAATGATCACATATTTGCTTTCAAAGCTAAAACCAAATGGACAAAAGAAAGTTTAGAACCAACGCAATATGTCTTTTATTTTGTCACAAATATACATACTTGACTAACCAATATTTGTATGTACAAATGTATGTGGTACATTCCCTTTAAATCACAATGTAGCTTGTTTATCACTAAACGGACATGGGTAATATCGATAATTAAGATAAAATTACCGCCTTGGATATTAATTGCCTCTTGACCACAAGCCAGTTAACGGCTACAGTTTGGCGTACAAAAAGGTTAGAAAGCTTGATGTTTATTTGATTCTTTGTAGTTTTATATCACATAAGTTTATCTTTACATTTATCTTTATCTTTATAGACTGCAAAGTGCAAATCTGTGTCGATAAAACGCAGTGTGAAACAGAACCATTTATTGAAAACAAATTTTAGTTGCCAAACGACCGTCATCGAAACTAAACTTCAGAGTTTTCAGGATCAGTCGAATGTCTCCAATAAAAAAGGACTTTAATGTAAGTTTAAATAAAGAATCTTTTTCATGACATTAAAATGTACGATCTTGTCGATATCCTAGAATACCGTCGATGTTCAGATGGACGTGGCACTGATAAATGTTTTGAAATCTCCTAAAAAGCTGAGAGCAAAGGTGCCTTGGTATTATGCACCCGTCTTTCTGCTCTTTTGGGTTGGACTCTTCTTTGCTGTAGTTGTACCACTCTTTGATCGACTGCCCGACAGTGTGACAATCGCAGAGGAGTCGAAGAGACCAGGAGAATTCGTTGCGGAGCGAGCACAACGTCTTCTCTATGACTTCGATCGCATTGGTCCCAAAGTCGTGGGCAGCATTGCTAACGAGGAGCTAACGGTTGCTTTTCTTCTCGCCGAAGTCGAAAATGTGCGAAACTCGATGAGGCAAGATCTCTACACCCTGGAGGTGGATGTACAGCAATCATCCGGTGCCTATATGCATTGGAACATGGTTAACATGTACCAGGGAGTACAGAATGTGGTTGTTAAGCTGAGCAATCGCAAATCCATCAGTGAATCCCATTTACTGGTCAACAGCCACTTTGACTCGAAGCCCGGCAGTCCCGGCACTGGGGATGATGGTACTATGGTTATAGTGATGCTGGAGGTGCTACGGCAAATTTCTATATCGGATCAGACATTTGAGCATCCCATTGTCTTTCTATTCAATGGCGCCGAGGAGAATCCTCTTCAAGCTTCACACGGCTTCATTACCCAACACAAATGGGCCAAAAACTGCAAGTAAGTTTTAATGTTGGGATATTCTATTCAAATAATTGTTAACAATTGACAACTGTTGACAGAGCGCTTGTCAATCTGGAAGTTGCTGGCAGTGGCGGACGCGATCTGTTATTCCAGGGTGGTCCAAATCATCCATGGCTCATGGAGGTATGTTATGGTTATAGCCAGATTGACATTGTTTACTAGCTAGTAAAACCCGCGGCAGTCTTTAGATGTTTATCACGTCATAAAAATCGCATAATAATTGTTTGGGTTTTTATTATAGTAAGATAAACGAACTGTTGCTCGGAAGCGTGTCTCTGGGCGTAATACCAATACTATACTTAGATTTGTCATATCTATAACATATTGTCAACTTTCTTTCTTTTCAGTATTACAAAAACAATGCTAAACATCCATTTGCTACAACAATGGCCGAGGAAACCTTCCAGTCCGGCCTGTTGCCCTCCGATACGGACTTTCGTATATTCCGCGATTACGGACAAGTGCCAGGTAGGAATGAATGAATAGCATTATTTAAAAATTCGATAAAATTACATTTGCTTTAGGCTTGGATATCGCTCAGGTTAGCAATGGTTATGTTTATCATACCATATTTGACAACTACGAAGCCGTTCCACGAGATTCACTGCAGAACGCCGGGGAAAATGTATTACCTCTCGTTCGGGCTTTTGCCAATGCCAGCGAATTGTATGATGTAGAGGTGAGTGCACTAAAGAGTTTAAAAAAATTAATCCAGAGAAAAATGTAAATATCTCAGTTATAGTATTTTTGGTTAAGGTAATCTGAAAACCTTATAAAATTTTATTTTAAGTTTGTAATACAAATAATAATATTACATTATTACAATTAAGTTTTAATTTTTATTTACAAATCATAGAATCTTTTTTCCAAAATAATATATTACAAATTTAAATTTTATACAATAGCTAAAAATTGGGAGACTGGGAGAGGGACTGGGAGCGGGGCCTGGGAGAGGGACTGGGAGAGGAACTGGGAGCGGGGTCTAGGAGAGGGACTGGGAGAGGGACTGGGAGAGGGGCTCATTAAGATTATTATTTTTTTTTTTATTATTATTGTTAATTTTTGTTTATAATTCAAATTTAAATATCTCAATCGTTACGATTTGTGGCTTTCAGCTATGCTTTATAAATACAATCATTTAATTAAAATTTTAATTCCAGGCGCATAAAGAGGGACATGCCGTGTTCTTTGACTTTCTGGGTCTGTTCTTCGTATATTATAGGGCATCCACTGGCATAATCCTGAACTCCTGCGTAGCAGCTATAAGTCTATTGCTGGTCTGCGTCTCCTTATGGCGCATGTCTCGCGTATCTGAACAATCCCTGTGTAGGATTTACATTTGGTTTGGCATTTTACTGGCACTACATGTGCTCGGCATGATTCTTTGCCTCGGCCTGCCGTTGCTGATGGCAATTGTTTTTGATGCTGGCGATAGATCGCTCACCTATTTTACACACATCTGGCTTATGTTTGGCCTCTTCATCTGCCCGGCCATTATTGGACTAGTTTTGCCCACTACAATTTACTACAGCTTCCGCAAGAACGTAAGCTTAATATATATATTCATATAAACGTTAAATTTTAAATAAGATTCACATTTAACAGCTGAATATTAGCCATGCCTACCATCTACAAATGAGCCTGCACGCCCACAGCGTTTTGTTGTCTATTATAGCCATTGTACTGACTGCAATTAGTCTGCGCACGCCTTATCTCTGTATGATATCCACATTATTCTACTCAGCTGCATTGTTAATCAACTTGTTGAGCAGTTTACACGATCGAGGTAAGTTACGATCTACAACAAATACATATGTTTATTTTATTTCAAATATTATTTTAGGTTACTACTGGATTTTGATCTTGCAAATATTTCAGTTGATGCCTTTCTTCTACTTTTGCTCACTCTTCTACATGTTCCTTGTTATTTTTATACCCATGATGGGAAGAAATGGCAGCTCGATAAATCCTGATTTATTAGTAGCTGTATTATGTGCAATGGGAACGTTCTTCGCTTTGGGATTTGTAGTAAGTATAGAATGTTAAAATATTTAATTAATTATACTAATTCTTTCTTCAACAGTCACCGCTTATTAATATGTTTCGCTGGTCAAAATTTGTAATGCTCTCGCTGGGCATTATTACCTTTATATTCAGCATGATAGCCATATCGGATGTGGGATTTCCCTATCGGGCCAAGACCAGCGTTATGCGTGTAAACTTTTTGGTAAGTGGAGCGATATTCTAGTTACAGATAATATATAATATGTTTATATTATAATATTTGACCTTTGACAGCATGTGCGACGCATTTTCTACGAGTACGATGGAAGCGTTAGCCTCAACGATTCGGGCTATTACTTTGATTTCCAGGACAGGCGTCTCTTCCATCCACTCGAGGGCACTTCGGTTAAATTGGCGGGTCTACATAACATTAAGGAAGATTGCGATAAGCACTTGATGTGTGGTGTGCCCTGCTTCAATCATCGCTGGTGCAAGGCACGTAACACAGGACACTGGATGGCACGTGAGGAGGAGGTCACCATACCAGGACATACATCTTTAATTCTTTTGGCTAAAAATATATTGGCAAATAACACCAAAGTTCGCTATGAGTTTGAATTGAGCGGACCACCACATATGGGTTTGTTTATTCAACCTCTTGAGGGTGTCTCAGTGGACGATTGGTCTTTTATAAGAAATGTGCTAGATGAACCGGAAGAGTATACGTTACCCTATCAAATATTCTTCTCCTACGGCAAGGATAACTCTCCCTTGAAGTTTCATATTGATTTTGTGGTGAGTTAAATTATACAATATTATTATAAGTCACTTATTCCTCTTTTTTTATCTTTAGAAGTCTGATGGGAACTTGGATGTTCCGCTTTTTGAGTTAGGAGTTTCTTGGCATTACCTCAGCTACGACTATAAACGGGACCCAGCTGGAATGAAGTTTATAGCTGACTTTCCGGACTTTGTGCACGTGATGGAGTGGCCCACGTTATATAAGCGTTATGTATTCTAAGCTAATAATGTCAATGTTATAATTATATTAATAATTTATTTTGAAGATAATTTAAAACTGTCAAATGACTTTAGATTAAAATAATATATTTAAAATAACCCCTGAATATAATAAAAATATATACATACTTGTATTAAAATATATTTAATAAGCACAAAAAACTGAAAATTTGCTTTATTCAGTATTCAATAGAATTTTAAATTTTATTTTAGGTTATCAATTAAGTGCACTTTTAGTAACTAAAATAAAATGCCTTAATTAAATATTTTATACTTGACTTTTCGGAATTTATTACCAAATATTAAAAAATATGTCAACGTCCTGAACTAATTCTTTGCCAATTAACTAATAATGATTTTTTTTAATTGCCGCTTTTTAATAGACCCTTGTATAGTCATCGTGTGGGTTTCGATAAAAATTTCAAGCTGGAGACATACTCATCGGTACGATTAGTGCTAGCTGTAAAAGTTAACTGCTAATTGGTTTACAGATCCGAAGTAGTTGAATCAATAAATCCACCTTATTAAGATCGATAACCGATATAATCAAAATGGAGATCTTTTAATGATGGCAACCTAATCTGAACCCTAACCGAGTTCCAAAGTACCGCAGAATAGATTTTCCAAAATATACATATATTATGACATTGATATGAAGGTCAATAAATGTATATCAATATTCGGGCCATAAATAATTATATCCTATATCAGCAATATATGCTTAACATACATATACGAATTATTGCCACGTGCATATGTAGTTAAAATTGAAGATATGAAATCACGGCTGATAAGAATAATTCATGGCAACAATATAGTATATAGAAATTTGCTTTAAAATTGAGAAAACAGCAGGGAGATTTTCTTAGTCGTCGAAACGAGCTGGTCAGCTGCAGTTGCTCTGGAGAAAGCTGAGGACATGGATACCGAAAAGGATAAAAACGTAAGAGACTTTGGAAATATTAAAATGGAGATTTTATAATAGATCCATATTTTGGCTTACTTAAATCAGGAACTGGAAATGGATAGCGTTAATACCATCATTGAGCTGTCTGAAAAGGACAAGGCCAGAAAGCAGTTACCCTGGTACTATGCCCCCAGCTATTTGCTCATCTGGGTTGCACTTTTCTTTGCCGTGGTTTTTCCGCTTTTCAACTATTTGCCAACAGCCGTAAAGATTGAGGAGGAAGTCAGCAAGCCGGGTCAGTTTGTGGCGGAGCGTGCTCAGCAGATTCTATTGGAGCTGGATAGACTGGGACCCAAGATTGTTGGCGATGAAATGAATGAAAAGACAATGGTGCATTTCATGCTCAAAGAAATTGAAGCGGTTCGTGGAGTCATGCGCAATGATTTGTATGAGATGGAAGTGGATGTGCAACGGGCATCGGGTGCTTATTTGCATTGGGAGATGATCAACATGTATCAGGCTGTTCAAAATGTGATTGTCAAGCTGAGCACGAGGAGTTCCAATAGCACATCCTATCTGCTAATCAACAGTCACTACGATACCAAGCCAGGAAGTGTGGGTAAGTCGGTAAAAGTATCCATTTTTAATTGACTACAAATGCTTTTTTTTTGCAGGTACCGGAGATGCTGGCTTCATGGTGGTTGCCATGTTGGAAACGTTGCGCATATTGGCCACAAATGAGGAAACTTTCCAGCATCCGGTTGTCTTTCTATTCAATGGTGCCGAGGAGCAACCGCTTCAGGGTTCCCATGCCTTTATTTCCCAGCACAAATGGTCTCCCAACTGCAAGTAAGTAGTGCTTAAGTACAAAAATTATTAATAATTTAATAAACAAACCTATCTCTTTAGGGCACTGATCAATCTTGACTCCGCTGGCGCTGGTGGCCGTGAGATTCTCTTTCAAGGCGGTCCAAATCATCCCTGGTTAATGCGAGTAAGTCTTCTAAAACTCACGTAGTCCATCTTACGGCCGTATCAGACTCAATATACTTATTTATTGCTTCAATATCCGCTCATTTATTTTATTAACATTTCTTATCTTTATTTTCTGATTGAAATTATGCAACTTTTATCAACAGCATTACAAGGAAGCCGCTAAGCATCCATTCGCAACAACTATGGCTGAGGAAGTATTCCAAGCGGGCATTATTCCATCCGATACAGACTTTAGAATCTTTCGTGACTTTGGTCCTGTGCCTGGTAAGCGATTTCCTATAACAATTATAACATATAAGAAATACAGAAATTGTGGAAGCATTTATATATTAACTATATTGGTTTACATATTAGAAAAAAATTTGGAAAGAATGAGGAAGAAACTTGAAAAAAAAAAAAATCTGAATACAAATTAAGGAATGAAAATTCGATGTATGTATAAGAAAAATGATTTTTTTTCGTAATATTAGTAAACTAGATTTTTGATCATTTTGGTACTTTCAATGATTCCTATCATATATTTTTACTCTATATTCTTCTATTATTTCTTAGGTCTGGATATGGCTGGATGTTACAATGGTTTTGTCTATCACACAAAGTATGATCGCTTCGATGTTATATCTCGAGATTCTATTCAAAATACTGGAGAGAATCTGCTGTCTCTCGTACGTGGTATCTGCAATGCTGAGGAAATGTACGATACTGAGGTAGGTTCGCTTATCGCTCTGTTTATTCTCATACTAAAGATAAGCCCAATCTTTATTACCTTAGGCACACTCCGAGGGTCATTCAGTGTTTTTTGATTTCCTGGGTCTGTTCTTTGTCTACTATTTGGAATCCACGGGAATTGCATTAAACATTTGCTTTGCTTTGGGTGGACTCATCTTGGTTTGTGTCTCCCTATGGCGTATGACCAAGACAACAGATCTTAGTTATGGCTCCGTTGCTGGAGCCTTTGGTATTTTGTTTCTCTTGGAGCTGGCTGGATTTTTGCTGGCATTGGGATTGCCGCTGCTTATGTCGGTCTTTTATGATGCCGGCGATCGCACTTTGACCTACCTCACCAACAGCTGGCTTGTGATTGGACTCTTTATTTGCCCATCGCTCATTGGATTGGTTCTACCGTTTACACTCTACTACACGTTGAGACCCAGCGTAAGTGACATTTTTATTTGTATCTTGGCAATAATATCAGATTCATTTTCCTACAGCAAAAAATACCACACACATACCACCTGCAAATGGCTGGACATGCCCACTGTGTATTACTTGCTATATTATGCATAATCCTAACAGCTGCCAGTATACGCAGTGCTTATCTCTGCATGATCTCTCTACTCTTCTATGTCGGTTCACTGATCATCAATTTGCTGACTAAGTTGCATGATCGCGGTAGGTTTTTCTTTTGTTCAAATCAGAGTTCTTTATATAGCTTAATTTGTATTTAACAGGCTACTATTGGTCTCTTCTGATGTCTGTGTGCCAGGCAATGCCCTTCCTTTACTTCAGCTACTTGTTCCACGCTTTCCTTGTCATTACCATTCCAATGACAGCACGTAAAGGCACTGAGGTGAATCCGGACATGCTTATATCACTGATGTGTGCATTGGGCACAATACTTGCAATGGGTTTTGTGGTAAGTCAAAAAACTACCTATATTCGATTTAATAAGGTATTTAAAATGAAATTAAAGTTGGACAAATAGCTGACATTTTATATATAACTTCCCTTATTTGATCATTTTCCTTATCATCTTTATTTTTACTCCTTTTAGACTTTTTATACATAATTTTCTCTTATATAATAAATTCCTTTATTATTTGAATTTTTACTCTTTTAGGCTCCACTTATAAATATATTCCGTAGACCAAACTGCATGATTGGCGGCCTGGCTTTAATAACATTTATATTCTGCATGATATCGGTGTCGGAAGTGGGCTTCCCTTATCGTCCTAAAACGAATGTGATGCGGGTTAATTTTCTGGTAAGTTTCTTAACTCTCATACATATAGTTCCCTTTCTGCTGTCTAAGGTCCACAATAATTGCAGCAAGTGCATCGGAGATTTTATGAATACGATGGTTCGCTAAGTTTGGACGATTCCGGCTACTACTTTGACTTACAGGATCGTCGTCTGGAGCAACCGTTGCGTGACACGATGGACTTTAGTGAAATCATTAGCCTGGAGAACGTGTGCGATTCCCAAATGATGTGCGGTGTTCCCTGCTTCAATCATCGCTGGTGCGAGGCCCGTAAAGCAGCACGTTGGTTGCCGCGTAAGGAGACCGTTCAGGTGCCCGGCACTACAATTCTAGAGTTTCTCAACAAGACGGTACTGGATGATGGCTACAAGGTGCGATATCACTTCAAATTAACGGGACCTGCTCGTATGAGTATCTTCCTGAAACCCATGGATGGCGTAAAGATGCTGGACTGGTCATTTTTGAGGGGAATGCTGGATAAGCCGGGTACTTTTAAGCCACCATACCACATCTTCTTTGCCTGGGGCATTGACGACTCTCCCATCGATTTTTATCTGGAGTTGGTGGTATGTAAATTTAATATATGTTGAATATAGGTTATAATAGAGTTTATCTTTATATTTCAGAAGACAAATGGCAACATCAATGAGCCAATGTTTGAAATTGGCATATCTGGACACTATCTCAGTCAAGTCCACAAGAGGGATGCGATCAGTGAGCAGTTTATAGCCGATTTGCCAGATTTTGTGCATGCTATGGAATGGCCAGCTTCCTATGATCGCTATATATATTAACGCTTATAATTCAGAATAATAGAATGTTAGAGAAAACACATTTTTGTATGTAAACCTATAGAAATAGTAAATACATTACAACTCAACTGTTTACTTTTCTTTGTATTGCGCCCATCTACCCAAAAGAAAATGACAAACAAAGGGCTTGAATTGGGCTATTAAAGCCACTGTCAAATGTGACCAGAAGGCACATTTCATAATATTCTTAAGACAAACATTTGAGATAAAACACAGAAACATTTGTGTAAATACAAACTGCAGAACTGTTGTATTAGCTGAAGCTGTGACTGCATTTCATGCTTTTATCATGAATATGGGTATAAAAAGTTGTGTCATGGAGCATTGAAAGACACACTTCGATTTGAGCAACAGTCAAACAGATAACCAGTCAAGGAAGTCTTAAAGTCAAAAGTAATAACATGAAGTTCCTCGTGCTTTTATTCCTTGCCGCAACAATGTTGGTAGCAGTTCAGTGCCAGGACCCCGTTCAAACTGTCATCGATAATATTGAATATGATATTGCCGCTGAGGAAGAAGATTTGGATTATGAATACGATTATGATTTAGAATATTATGATGATTATTATGAAGAAGAATATTACTATTCCGATTTTTCGACAACAGCGAAGCCGCCATTCAAGCAACAACTTATGTCGCTGCTCTTCAACAAGAAGTCTGGATAAGTCTAGTTTAGACTGAGATACCTGTGACCGCCGATAACATCCATTCATTCATTCGTTAAAATGTGAAAATATTATTATTATTTATTTAAATAAAACCCTAATAACAAACAATAAAATTCCAACTGATGTTTTATTTTATTTATGACATATACATATGTTATATGCTTTGTTCTTTCTTTAGTGACATTATTCTATATTCAATAAATTTTACTTATAATAAATTTGAAGTTCTTGGTACCGGCTGACCTTTCTTTGAAAGTGCCCATATGTCAATTGCCCCAGATAGATGCCAAGAAAATGAGGGCTCATTAACGCCTTTGGTCAAATTGTTCAAATTGAGCGCCTCCCAAAAAGCACGACTGCATCGAAGTAACCACAACTGCCACCTCCAACAAAGGTCAGCAGACAGACAGACAGATAGACAGACAGACAGACAGACAGACAGATAGACATGATCATGGTCAGGTGGCGTGGCAACTATCGTACATAGTGGTAAACGTCTAATAGTAATCGTATAATGATGTTGCTGTTGCCGCCTCCTCTTGCAATGGCTATTGATGAGACGACTTCAGATTGCGCAATTTTATGGGGCTCCGGTTGTGACTATGGATGTGAATGTGGTTGTGGCACATTAGAACGCAGTTAATGCTAAAGTTAAACGTCTAAAAATGTAGCTGACAAATTGATTTGAAATGCAATACGTGTTCTTTAAATGCCATCATACAAGTTAACCACTCCATCAAAACTGACCAAGATATTATGATACAGTACATCGTGCGAGGTAAACATAAATTTAATTTAGAATAAGACTCGAGAATATAGTTATGAAATTTATGAGAATCAATTTAAAAAATAATTAATATTAATTAATAATAATTAATATGTGTATAACAACTAATTCATTAAAAACTTACTTAATAATTTCTTTAAATTTTATGTAAAAATTAAAAATAGATAATTTAATGAATTTAAACAATAAATGTTAGAGACAATATGGGAAAACCATGAGAAATATCTAGGAACAAATTTTTTTCATCAATAGCAATTATATACAAATAATAATAGTTTACAAAGAAAGTCATTAAAAGTGTATTTCTATAAAAACTAACAATATTTTTAATATCTCAAGTAATGCAATCATTCTTTACTTTATATATATGTATCATTGGCTGCGATTTTGCTAATTTATAATTATAATTTTGTTAAATGTAATCACTACCACCCTGGCGCTGAGGGTGTTATAAGTTGTTAACAATTTATCCGACAAATTGCAGATTTATTCATATGGCAACAACACGCGAACAATGCACTTGAAGTGGCTGAAAGAAGAAGATTTAATCATTTTGGGCAGACTGTGAGTTTGGCTTCTGAACTGTGCAACTGCAAAATGCTAAACACTCATCAATGGCCAAGTTGCAGTTGGGCTGCTCTGTTGCACTGTTGCAAGTGGCAAAGTGCCAAAGTGGCAAGAGGCAACCGTAAAGTTCAAGCTGCATTCAGTACAAGTACTCGAACTGGTACTCGTTGTTGTACTCAAATGCTGTGCCACTGACTCAAGTTTTGCTATAAATATGCAAACCTTTGGAGTTGCTAGCCACAGTTACAATTTGAGACGCCGACAGTTTCCACTCCAGTGCCGAAAGACAAGGATACAACTAGCTAATGCAATACCTAGTAAGTCAGTCTTTCTGTGAATTCATTTAACTTGGCTAACTGCTGAACTGCCCAAAGCAGCTCTTGACTGTTGCAGCCTTGCTGCTGTGCACAACATACACGAATGCACGACCGCAAGGACCTGCAACAGAGCCGATCAAGATCTTGCGGCAGGAACAGGAGGTCAACTTCGATGGCTCCTACAAATATGGCTATGAGACGGAAAATGGCATCAATGTGGAGGAGGAGGGTTATCTCAAGAATGCGGGCACCGACAATGCAGGACCGGTAAGTCAGTTAATCGAAATCGTAATCGTAATGTGACCTTAACAAATTTGACATTTGCAACTGCCACACGAAATTGCCTCAAGGCTGACAAATTGTTCAACGTCTCGTAATTAACTGCAACTGTGCAATGTACTTTTTTTTATATTTTACTAACTCTTCTTTGGTTTGCCCAGTCCGCACAGGGCTTCTTCTCATACACCGCACCCGATGGCACACCCATAAGGATTACCTATGTGGCCGATGAGAATGGTTTCCAGCCACAGGGCGATCATTTGCCCACCGCACCGCCCATACCACCAGCAATACAGAGGGCCTTGGATTACATAGCCACGGCACCACCACAACCAGCTGAGTCACAGCAGCAGAACACCTTCGCCTCACGCAGAGGCTAAATTCCCAGCCTGAGACGAAGGAAGGCAAAAACAATAAAAAATATTGTTCACATGTACATATATGCAAAATTAATAAACAGTATGAAACGAATAATTATTGAGTTTCTAACCTTTCAAACCCAGATATGCATAAAAAGCAAGTCAACAATGTAGTGAGTAGTTAATGAGATATTGAACTCTGTTGTGATTCAGTAATTGATTATTATACACGAGTTTAAACGACTTTAAGATGCTCTTTTGAGTCGCTCTCAATTTATCTCATATTTTCCCTTAACTGTATTTCGATAACTTCAAACTAACATTGCCAGAACTTTACCGATTCTCTAGAGAAATATCATTTTGATTATTATTTATATTTTGTTCCTGCATAAAAATGGAAAATGTATATTTAGCCCCACTTTCAAGCTATTTGCTATTTTCCTTCATCTTAAACTTCAAACTGTCATAACTCTGCCAAAACTTAACCGATTTTCAAGGGGTATGTCAATTTTCTATTTTTATTCTGCATCAAAATTGGAAAATGTATTTTTTTGGTTACACTGTCAATTTTTTTGGTACATTTTCTGCATTGATAATAAGGTAGAAACTTTAAACATGCAACTCTCTAATATTCAATTTTTTTATTCTTACATTTATATTTAAACATGCTTGTATGTTATTTTGTATTTTAATCAGTAGTAAAATTACTAGTTGTTGATTGAAAAAACTTTTTTGTTTTCGAGATATCCCCAGTAAATTCAACACCTATATTTGATTTTATACTCCCGACATTTTTGTCAAAAATTATTCAAAATATTCAAAGTATGCAGAAATTACCATATTTGCTGCGTTAGCTACAAAACTTTGCAAAGTGATCTCATAAATCATAATGTTTTTAAAAATATGTTGCATACTTTCAGGCATTCGATAAAAGTCTTAGAGCAACTGGTTTGAGGATCGCGGAATCCGACAAAGCTTACCAAAATTTGTGAATGCTCAAAAAAAGTATCAGTGTTTCCGTGTAGTCGATGCTAATCATAAAATTAATTCAATTGATCGTCATAAGAAGAATGGCCTATCCGCTTGAACTGACGCTGCCATCCAGAAAATATGAAGTAAACGCCTCGTAAATCACCACATTTAATAGATCTAGTTTTGAGCGCATTGCAATAGTTGTCCGATCGGCTCCGAGTCAGCCGGTTCGACGGTTAGATGATTAGCCATTTGGTCATTTATCCACTTGATCATTTTGTCATTTAGCCAGTTGACCATAGCACACATACACAAAAAATAAAAAGAATAATGAGTGAATCTTCCAAGTTGCCAAGTGGGCGTTGTGGATCTCATATATAAAGCTCTGATTGTGGCTAGAACAGCTCATTGCTGATTAACCATGTTACTGCGTCTAACGGTAAGTTTCGCACCTGTTGTAGTTGCTCTTCTCGGTTGGCTAAGACATTTCCCACTCTCATAGACTTTCCTGCTGATCTGCGCTGCCGTTGCGCTGGCCCAGAACGATGGACGCTATCGTCCTGATCCGGCTGCGCTGCCCATTCTAAGGACTCGTCCTGCTGCGAACGCCGGTCGCTATTCGGGTGGCAATGATGGACGCTATGTGCCAGGTGGCAACGATGGACGCTACAGTGGCAACGATGGACGCTATGTGCATCAGGACAACAAATACCAGCACGATCATCGTCCTGGCGGCGACTACACGGGCACCAACGATCCCTACAAGGGTGACAAGAACAAGTTCGGTGGTGCTGGTCGTGGTGGCGGTGGAGGTGGTGGTGGTGGTGCCAGCGGTGGTGCATCGACTGCTGTGAAGCCACGACCCACTGTGCCACGCGTTGTTCCCGCTGTGGTTGATCAGCGTCCAAATTTGCCACAAGGAACAGGTACAGGCATCGGCAAAGGTGGATTCGCTATTCTGCGCCAGGAAGGAGCAGTTCAACCAGATGGCTACAACTATCTGTAAGTGGTGAATTCACTTGTATCGTCGGTGAATTTTTAAGTCACTTGTCTCTTTGCATTAGCTACGAGACTGAGAACGGTATTCTGGGTGAGGAGAGTGGACGCATTGAGAAGCAGACCGAAGGAGATGCCATCCGCACTACGGGATTCTATCACTACACCGGAGATGATGGTCTTCTCTATCGCGTGGACTATGTGGCTGATGAAAATGGATTTGTGCCCGTTGGTGAACACATTCCCAAGGTGCCCGCTCATATTCCCAAGCTGCTGGAATATTTAAAGTCGCAGGGAGCATTGTAGAGTTTATATTAACATGATTGTTATTTCATTTATCGGAAAATAAATGATTTGTACGAAAAGTTTCTACTTTGATGTATGAAATTTAGTTTTCTCTTTAAATTTAAATGTTTTAAAAAGAATACAAAATCCTGAAGCTATTTTTCAAAGCTAATTCAAATTATATTCAAAGAGCTGGATATTTAAAAATTATATAAAAATATAAATTAAAAACTTTTTGATAAGCCTATTTCAATTTATGTTTAAAAGCTGGATATTTGAAAATTATATACGATTATAAATAAAAAAAACTTTTAAAGGAGTTGCCAGAATTATTCAAATCATTTATTAGTTTGAAGATAATTTTTAAAAAATCTTGTATTTATATAGCATTTTATTTTAGTAGTTTAACAAAAGTTAATTTATCTATTGAATTATTTTTTTTAGTTAAGGTTTGGCAGGATGCGTTGTTGTATATATTCCAGCACATTGTTAATAGTAGACTGCACTTTGATGGGCTGCAAAGAGAGAGAAATTAATAAAAGAGATCTTAAATTCATCTTATGCAACTAACATCCTGTTCCGAGTCGATACTCGACTGAGGTTGCGGTTCGATTTGGGGATCGGACTGTGTCTCGTAGTCAATTTGAGGCTGTTCCTGAGGTTGAGGCTGATCATAGTTATAGGCTTGAACTGGCTGATACTGGGATTCCACATCTGTGTCCCACAACTTATTCTCATTCACATATTTGTACTGTTGTTGTTCCTCATTTGTGCCATCGCCATCACGAACCCATTCAAATTGTATGATCTGCCAACCCGTGCCATTGTAATTGAAGTCAATCATGAAGCGCAGATGATCCCTGGGTCCCAGTGCAAACTCATCATTGGCAGCCTGCACACTGGCAGCCAACTGCTCCTCCGCCTGTCTGAAGATGCCCCGCAGATCATTTGCATACGGCTGACCACGATCGCCGTAGCCTCCATCGTAGGGTCTCGGATCATGACGATATTTTCCGCTGTTATCCGGTATATACCAACCGCCGGCTCCGTGAAGTTGGTGGACATAGTGACCTGGTCTAGCTGGAGTCGTGGGAAGCGGGGCTGTCTCCTCATCGGATCCTTCTGCTCGATCCTGAGCCAAGAGCAGCAGTGCAAGGAACAAGCTTCTGTACATTTCGACACGTTGAATGCGTTTAAATGCAGCTAATCCAATCGACTGGCCAGGTTAGTTTCTAATTCAGTGTTAATGGCTTGTGGGTAGCTAATTAATTGTCTTATTTTATGTACAAGATGTCACCGCTTAATTATTTAATTAGTAAACTTAGTATTCGGCTAGACGCTCTACAAGTCAGTCAACAGTCAGTAACGGCTGCTAATTGAAATTCTTTGAATACTAACGAGCCATAATGTGATTTCAAAGATATATCTGTAATGCAACTAGTTTGCATTGCTTTTGACCTTTTGGACGCCAGCGAAAATCTGTAATCTGAGCGGAACCAGTAAAAATATTGACAGTTCTCGGGTAATTCGATACGATCCGTTGAACCCAACACAACAGGTGACAAAAAAAAACACATACTTAAAAGAGAGAGAGAATGAAAAACAATTTAAAAGTTAAGATTAAAGAACATCATCATCATCATCATCTTTTTAAGCCGATCACAGATTACCAATGTTTTTCTTCGATCAACTGTAATTTTAATATTAGACCACTCCTTAAAAATGTATTTAATCGTCTTAAAAATATCATCATATGTATACATATGTCGGAAGTTTTAGAAAGCAGCCGAGAATTAAACTGTTGAATTTCCGCTCTCGCGGCAATTTGTTAACATTTCAACGGATTTGATAGGATTAAAGTTAATTAGTGTCGTTTAAATCAAATTTAACGCTCATAATAAACAATAAAACGTTCGTTTGTCTTAATGGGCATTTATAATAACAGACGATCAATCAAAACATGTGGTCAGCAGTCATCAATCATCAGCCAGTTTAGGTTTTGACATTAAAAAAAATATGATGAAAACCAGTCAAAATCAAAAGCGTATACGCCCTCAAAGTTGGTAGCCGAAGCGATTTTTAGCTTTGAACTTGTTAAGGGAACTTTAACCTATTACCTTGCAGTATTCTAATATTAAGAATAGAATACAAATTTTAAATTAATTTTTATTATCTAAATTAACGAAATTTAAATCGATTTAGAGGGAAAATAATGATTTTAAATTATATTTTATGGAGGTCAAATAAAAAAGGATGGAAAATTTGAAGTTTTCTAATATAGCAAAATTAAAATGAAGAATAAACTTAGAGGTCAAATTATGAACAATAAGATGTTGCTCATCAAAATCGGTAAAGATTTAAAAAAGTTATGACGAATCAATCTAATGAATATCAATAAAGATACACGTAGAAAAATATCACATACATATATGGTTGGAAAACATTGAAAAGCTTTTAATATTGGACCTAAGCAAGCCCTAAAAACAGCCTATAAAACTGTATATGCAACATTTTTTAGCTTAGGCAGAATATTTAGCTATAGATTGTGCTGAATTAAAATAATAATAAAAAAATATCTAAGGCTATGGTTCAATACGATACACGTTTAATAAACGATTGACTGTTAAATTGTTGTTTATGTAAATTTTATTTTGCCTGGAATCTTTATGAAACAATAAAATATTTAAGACTCACACACACACACGCTCAAAAGCGCATTCACACATTTGTCAATAAGTATGTTAGTATTTAGATATATTATTATTTAAGCCCGATGAGTTTTGGCTGTGTTAATTCAAACAATATCGTGCGTAATTTGGTGCTTGGCAATTAATGAATTTCAAATTGTTGTGAACTCATTTTGCGTTCCTCTCTTCCTCTTAATATATACAATATGTAATTACTTAAAGGTGACAAATGATTCCAGAATTCATTGGCCGCAAAAACCATTCGAAGCTGACGCCAATTTTTTTTTTTTCGACAGCCACAAAAATATTATATTGCAACTTTGCGGTGGCGCCCAATAGCCTAGACTATAATTCCTGTTAACTAAAAGTGTCCCTTGGCTTTACAAAATAATACAGCCTTGAACTTGGCTTTACATGAAATTGAAATTCCTTTGGGCTGACACAATAAAATTTCAGTTTAATAATAAACAAACAACCGAATAAAAACGAAAAATAAATAACCATTTCAATGTTTCACACTTGGGCAAGCTGTGAATTTATTTAGATGGGATTTTTCCTTTTTATCTCATAAAATACCAGATAACATTAAAGACAAGATAAAACATTAATATTTAATTTATTTAGCACCTACTGATAAAATCATGCCAAAGCCGAAAGCTCTCCAAAATTTATAACAGTATCGGATTACGTCGGTGCTTTGAACCTTTGATATTTGTAAGTGTTTTCTACACAGCTCTACGCCCACTGGCAAATGTATATAAATGTAAAAACATATAAAAGTATATGTAAGGATATACTATACAGGACAGGGTTTATATCTAATTAAGCAATTGGTAATTTGTTGTATTGTTCCAAGTGCGGTTCGTGCGACGCCTTTAACAAAGATTTAAGATCAGCGTTTACATTGTATTTTGTATTTAGTCAATTAATTCGTTGCACAAAACAACAAATACAAACAATTAATGCCACAAATCATTTCATTTAACTGAATCAATTAAATGTGCATACACCAAGTGCTGCTCAAAGTCATCCATCTATTCGCAATCGGCTACCAATTCGCATACGGGTGCAAAACTCGCTTCTGCTGACATTATTTATAGGCATTCCTTAAATGAGAAACTCTACAAATTTTTTTTAATATATAGACAGAGTGATAATTAAACAAACTTAAATGAACTCCCCACTGGCAAATGCAAACCGGCTGCAAAGGCAAATAAAGCAGAGTTTTACTTATACAAAGATTTTCGATTCCGATTCAGTCATCGAAGTCGAAACCCACGCTTAAAGTAATGAAATCAACTTATGGGTAAAGCCTCAATACTGGCCCTATAAAGATTTCAATTGCCGAATTCAGGTGAAAATACTCATAAATCATAAGTGTTTAGAGATGTTTCGAAGCCGAAAATCAGGTGCATCGAATGCCTTGACATTGACATGTACAAGGTCGTCAAACATTATGAATGTTTGAAATTGGAGAAAATTCTAGAATCCTTTAAGTATTCGCAATGACTAAATTGCAAAAATTTAAAAGCTTACAAATAGAGATGATTCAGAAACATTTTTAAAAATCTTATCGAGCTTTACTTTATAAATATTTCTTTAAAAGCGACTAATTTTAATGACCAAAAATCAAGATCATACTAAGAATTTCTAAAAGTATAACGAAATACGTACAGATATAAGAAAAAAGTAAAAGATATATATTTTTTGACAAATATTATGCAAATTGATTAGGTAATATAATAAAAACATATGGAGATTAGAAGTCCAACCCCACATAATGTTTGTGGCGTGAGTAAATAATAGCAATTCATATACAGTAAGTCTGAAAGAAGTATGAATATAAAAACAAAAATAAATTTGAACCTAACCGGACGTTTAGTCATTGAGTGTAAAATTTTGTGATATGCTGAAGTCGCGTACCGAGTAATTAGTTCTTATTGAGACTTCTTGCTGGGAGCTTGTACTCGTACTTAATGTTACAAAGTGCATTCATATAATACTCATACTATAACATAATGATATGCTGTAGTCTTAAACTGATCTTTGGTGTCGCAGTAGTGACAACTGTTTGGTGTTGTTGCTTAGCAGAAGAGAGTCTGGAATGTTATCGGTGTGAAGGGATTGTTGCATACAGTAATGCAGCACTTCCGGGGTGCTCACAACTGAGAAATACACCCAAGTCCATAGTGAAGTGTCCCCATTCCACGATGTGCCTGACAGAAGTGCATACCCTAAATTTACCCAATGGAATGAAACGAACAATAGAGACGAAAGGTTGTGCAAATCAGTTGAATGAGACGGATGTTTTAAGAGGAAGGAAGTGGGTTAAAGTTCAATTAATAGAAGAGCTCTATAAGGTTGGGTGTGTGGAGCGGAAATCGGACAATATGTTGACAACAACGATTCATCAATGCTATTGCCGAGGCAACTTATGCAACTCGGCAACTAATCTGAATTTAAACAGCCGTCCAACTGTTCTCAATCTGACGAGCCTGGCAACTGATCTCAGTCTGAACAGCCTAATCAAGATAATATACGTAATGTTCCTGTTAAGCAGCTTACGACTAATCACTGCGATATAAATGTTCAATTAAATGGAATTACCCTGGTATATAATCGCGGGGAAATGCCTCAAAGAGCTAGAATAAATTAATAAAACAAGCAATTCCGTACTCTATTGTTAATTAATTTTAAGAAGATTATAGATTAATGTTGCATTATGATAAATAAAATTTTAAACCAACGAGAATCTTCGTTTCTCAAGTTTGAGTTTACTTTAAACATGAAATACATTGAAGAAAGTGTGAAATTCTTTTGGCCAAAATGTGATTCAAGGTCAATGCCAACACTGAATCAGCGGGTAGCCGTATAAAGTAAATCTGAGCAATCAAATTGGACTTGTAATTGATTAAAAGCCAACATACTTAATATATAATTATTTATCAAGTATTTGTGATTTTTATGAATGCCACAATTGTATTTAGTATGAGTATGATTCAAATCAAAAATATAAATAATACATAAAAAACAACTAAAATTCCAGCCACGCGACGTGATTCACAGTGCGAGAGTTTTAGGCGTTGGGATTCGGGTACGAAACGATTGAGCTCGGCTTGGATCGGATTTCGATCTCGGTGGCGGTGTCGGTGTCGTTCTCATATTTGTGGGTTCAGTGTACGACCTTTGCAGTGCAGTGACTGTGACTAAAACCCGCCTCCACCAAAGTCCCGCTCCACAGGATTACGACCTGACTCTGTCTCCATCTCCATCTCTGTCTCTGACTGAGGCTTTGGCTTTTTAATCACTGTTTATGTTTATTGTTGCAATTAATCCCCTTAAGCCGGCATATAGCAACAAGAACTATAAAAAAAAGACATGCTTAGCAACTGCAGATGTATTTTGGATTATGTTCACAGTTAAGCACTATCAAAATACCGTTAAGTTAAGGACACATACCAAGCAACAATGTGGATGTCAATGTTTGCTACACAATTAAAATCAATTTTGTCAACATTTTTCTTCGTCGTCTGTAGCAGATTTCGATTTTAATTCCGGTTCTACATACATACATACTCATATGCTCATATGGGGGAACCAAGCCCCAGACGCAGCTTCAGATACAACTTCAGATTCAGATTCAGATAAATTAATGCATTTCACATTGCGGCAGGCGCGCGCAATATGTTTTTTGTTTTTTTTTTTTTTTTTTGCTTTTATTGTTGATTTTATTTGTTGTTGTTTCCGCTGATTTTGAAAATTTATGATTTCATTACGGCACTTTTATGGCGCTTCCGAGTGCCTCAGGTAGTTGTCTTGGATACAATCTGCCACAACGATGTTGTCATCGTTTCCAGTCCCAACTACAACAATGTGATACAATTCAGAACAGCCTAGTGATAATAAAATATATATATCCTGTAATTAAATTTGACAAAGAATGAAAGTAACAGAAATAAAGCAACCTAAAATCGTAGATTTACATTTTTAAACTACATCTTTAAATTTAAGATTTAGCTAATTTAATAATGAACTAATGCTAAGTGACAGTTATCAAAGCAGGCTAATTAATATAGTTAAAATTTTTAATAAATTTTAAAATTCTTGTTAAATTAAATTCTATATTTTATTATGACTTGTTCTAATAACTTAGATAGAACTTTTGTAATACAATTAATCAAATAACTTATATGCTTTTTAAATTAAGATAAAATGTAGATAATCATACGCATAGTGTTATCAGATTTAGGCCTATTTTTAAAATGTCCAGTTAAGTTTTTTGGTAATTTAATAACTGAATGGTTTTTTAGATACAAAATATTAAGAAATTAATTTCATATTTAAAAAATTAGTATTATTATTATCATACTTATATTATATTATTAACCACACATTTTACACCAATGTAATCAACATTTGTAAGAACCAATAGATTTGTAAACCTTACATTTTCAATAAATTACACCATTTTTTTTTTGATTTGAGTAAATATTTTAATGCATTTCGTATACTTAACTTTGTTTATTGTTTAAGAGTAATTAAAAATAATGATTCGCTGCTGACTAGTCAGATTATTTCAGGAGAAATCGAATGACTCTATTTTTTAGGAAAATTACAAAATTCCCAGCGATGCGTCATTTTATGTGGTGGAGTCCTTGATTGGTTCTTAGATGCGTCAATTAATTGAAGGCAAAGCAATTAGTTATTTATGTATAACTGATGAATGCCAAGGTGCAATGGCTTGGAGCCCAATAAATTGCGCGAATTATTTAATTGAATTAATTAGTAATTAAAATTATTGGCAAATATGCAGTCATTTTAATAAAGCGCACAATTCACTCCAACAAATATCAAAATTAATACATAAATAAAAATGTGTATATGTACAACGAATAATAAAAACAATAACCAAATTAACAACAATAAGAAGCAGAGATCGTCATGTGTCTAAATTAAAGGGAGCGCAGCTCAAGACGTTTTTCGTACTCATATTGAACTGAACTGAGTTGAACCTAAGAAAAAACCAAACAAAAAAAATAAAAACAATACCGAACAATCGAATCTTTAGCCGAGACGCTCTCAAATTGAGGAGCAAATGAGGCTAACTACCTCTCCCAAAAGATGCGAGAATTTAGGCGCGCCAATGAGAATACGAGAATACGAGAATGTGAGATGCGAGATGCGAGATGAGAAAACCGAGATGCGAAGTGCGAGTTGCGAAATGCGCTCACTGCGTACTTGGCACATTTCTATATAAATCCGGTGTGCCGAAACGGAAACCAAACATTCCTGTTGCAGCAGCAGTCGCACCAACGACTTCAGGACTTTAACGCAAGAGTATAATACACTCAAGGATCTTAAGACTAATTAAACTTACCCAAATATAAAACATCAATTAATACACGCAAAAATGTTTGCTAAATCAGTGCTAAGCGTTTATGTGATTGTGGTGAGTAAAGTGACAAAAGGATAAAGAAAAAAGGACAAAAAGTGCAGTGTTCAAATAACAAAGACATTGACAATGATACACAGATTACGCATACGCCAAGTTAACGCCGAAAACAATAAGAAACCTAAACCTGAAACAATTTGTACCACATCAGTTGAAATTAAATTTCATGGCAATGCAGGCGTTGTTATGTCTCACATTTGACTTGAATCAAAAGCAATTCTTCAATATTCACGAACCTCTGAGTTATTAATAACACTTCAAACGCCATGAAATACCATTTTTATTAGACATACAAAAAATAAACTGATAAAAATATACAACATTTTGTTGGTTTCTGCGCGTGTTTATTGGCATTTGTTGTTTTTGCTTTACACTTCCGGTCGAACTAATTGAACTGTGAACGAGACTTGTTAATAAGCCAAATATCATGTATGAGTATATACTTTATTTTGTAATAAATTGTTTGTGTTTTTCTCTTTGCTCCGCAGGCCCTTGTTGCAGTTAGCCGCAGCAATCCCGTTGATAACAATGGCAAGTATACGGCTTCAGCGCCAAATTCTAACGACGGCCAATATCAAGCCCAAGATGATGGACGGTATCATCCGAGTGCAAGAGATGAAGGTATTTCGGCATTGCAATTGTATTTCTAAATACTTGGTTTTGATACCCAGCTGTTGTATCCGCCTACTGCATGTTGAAGCCGCCACTAACCACAACAACAACAACAACGAATTCCAACGAAAACAAAAAAAAACCACACTCTAACAATAACCTCAATAATATAACAACATCCATATCTGTACTCACTGATAACCCAATTATTTAAAATGCTCTGATAACAGCAAGGTTCAAGTTCAAGCTCAGATTTTCGGTTTTGTTTTGATAAACACACAAAAGATTCAAAAATTTTAATCACTGACTATACTGAAAATCTCCGCTGACTTTATTGTGTCGTATACTAACCCCAGATAACCCTCTATTTACAACTTTCTCGTATACTGTATATTAAAATATTATTTCTTATAGGCCAAGGGGGATATATGGATTCTTTAGGTAAACATGAAATTTAATAAAAAACAACACACACATGTATCATAAGCACAAAATTTGTAAAGATAATCCGAAAAAAAATTTAGTTTTTTGCATTTAAAATTACCCTAATAATTCTCAAGAAATTTAAATTTTTAAAATTTCAAGAAATTTAAGCAGTTGATATACTTTTTCTATAATTATTTCAATAATAATTTTGTATATTTTGGTTTATATCTTTAGCTATTTTGATTAACTCGCAATTGTATTTAGTAGTTTAACTAATATTTTATCTTCTGCACGAAGTACTTACTAGTAAATACTCATTATACACACTCACACACAACCACTGAAATGCTTTAAAATTTACGCTTAGTTCTAAGACACATTTCTTATTTGATTTTTGTACAGGTCGTTATCATCATATGCCACAGCCTTATATGCATGTGAGTGATAATCGTGAACTTGGCGTTTATCATCACATTCCCAACCCCTACGATGGTGGCTATGGACCCTATGCCGGTCTAAATCTGCCCTATATTCATGACGCCAGACCATACAAGTAAGTAACAACAAAGTATAGTTTGTATTTTTATTATATTTAATATCCGTTTAATTCCACATAGCCACGATCTGTACACAGTAAGTAAAGCCGAGTTTAATGTACCAGAAATACGCTTGGAATACGGCTTTCCCGATCATGAACCACAAATCGACACACAAACTCATTACCAGCCGAATGAATACTAAAGCTCAATCAAAATCCCGCAAACACACAACAAATTATAGTATTAGGAATGAGATACCCCGTCCCCCTCCACGCTTTCATAACTAAATCAACATAACAGTCCAAGAAGCCATTAATTCCAACCGATTCCCGTTTCCTGACAATTCCCAATGCGTTGCATGAATTCCACATTCTGCCTGTACATGCATGCCTTACACCAACCCACACACATACACCCACAACACACACTACAAAACACCCAATACTCAACCACACGCACATGCATACAAAAAAAAGCCTGCAAATATGATGAGAGTGTAATTAAACAAGTACCAACAACCACAACACAGTCGACAACAACAACCACAACGAAGAAACCAACAACAACAACGGAACGCACCACTACAACAACGACAACAACAACGACCACGCCACGCCCCGTTGTCTTCAACTACGATGACGAGGGACGCCATAAGATTCTGCACCAGGAAGACGCCCGCAAACAGGACAAATACGATCATGCGTAAGTTGAAGAGCAACTATTAATTAATCATTATCAATAAAAATATAAATTTGAGTGATATCAAATTTAATTAGCATTAGCCTCATAAGCACTTTAAAAGTTCAATGAATTTCACTGGCATTAAAAATTTAATGATAGGATGAAAAATTAAATTAAAGATTCAATAGAATTAGAATAAAATGACAATTTCAGCTTCAACACCTTCTATTTAAGAAAACGGAATAACATTCTTTTCCCTCTCTCTTTTCGAACAGTTTCCTGACCGAGAATGGTATCTATGGCGAGGAGCAAGCGAAACTGCATCATACCGGCGGAACACATGCCAAGGGATTATTTGAATACACCGGTGACGATGGCAAGTTGTATCGCGTCAATTACTCTTCCAATGACGGTGGATTCATGCCTGAGGGTGAGCACATTCCCACTCCTCCCCCAATCCCTGAGGCGATTGCCCGTGCCCTGAAATATGTGGAGGAGCAGCACAAGGCCAATGGAGATAAGCCATTGTTCGATCATCGCGGTTTCCGTATCAATCACATGAAGGACATCAAGGCCGAACTCAAGAAAATCCATCTGGAGGAAATGCCCAAGGAACTGAGCGATCAGATTCTCATGCTGCAGCACGAGGTCGAGCTGGCCGAGGAGGAGGAGGAGCGTGAACTTCGCGAGGAGGCGGAACGAAACCATGATTATTAAATCAAAGTCGATTCGGAATGTGTACTCATCAAAAGCCATAAGGATTGTGTTAGGTCTTAACACCTTCCTACCCCCCACAACCCCCAACACCCTATACCCTATACAAAATTACCCCACATTCCCATACATTTGCCGCCTGCAACTGGCAAAAATATAACAAGCCATCAAAAAACTTAAAAAAAAATAATAATTATTGAAATCAAGTGGACACTGAAGATTTGCTATTTGTCCACATATGTTAATATGTTAATATTGTATTTATTTATCATTATATCAAAACCTAAGCTATTTAATTTTGTGTTATGAATTTACAAACATTTATTTTTTATATGAATTAAATAAACATAAATAATTATTTGTTACATAAATACCCAAAGACTATTTTTGTCACTCATCTATTAAAAAGATTTGTATAGCTCATAGAACTACGATTATTTCCCATTTCAATGGCAAGCTTACGAATCTTAAGTATTCATGACCTAAATAATGGAAACAATGGGCAAAGTTCAAATGATAATAAAACCAAAACTTAATGATTAAATACAAACTCATAAATGAATTTAATGAACCCAAAAAAAATAAATACCCTGTGACAGGCATTAAGATTTCTTAGAACCTTTTGTCAGCTATTCAGTTATATAGTTTAAAATATAAACTGAAAAAGATTTAAATGAAAATCTGTCTTAGTATATGTAAAGAGATATCAACAATTTTTGGGCTTATCAATTTCATTGACCCAAAACATCAAATATAATCTATAGCTTCCTATCGATCTCATGCAAATTAATTTTTAGTCCAGTATTTAGGCTATATTCCTATCAGACAATTTCGTCCTTATATGTCTTAATTGTTCTTCATTAAGTAAAATATAATGTATAGGGCATTTAATCTTCTGTTTGTCAAAACATTTTTACTTATACTAAGTAACAAATTCAATAAGCGAAAATTTTAAAAAATTTTAAGTTAATCGCATTTTTTATAAAAGCGTCAATGACCAGACGAATTAAATGTCTGCTCTGGAATTAATTATTAAACCAAATTATATATATGTCGTTGTTGAGACCACCTGAATACAGGGTATCTTCGGTTCGTACACACCTGCTCAAACAATGCTTTATTGGCTTAGCAACCAACTGCTTGCCTCAGCTTTTATTATATTTAAAGCACACTTTTGTGCTTAGCTTTAAATAGTTATAGTTAAGCGAAACGCGAACTTCTCAAAAAGCTTTATATAAATTGGTCAAGAGAAAAAAAAAACAAGATTTTATATACTTATGTTAATTCGAACTGGCCAATAAACTGCCTTAAGCTGGTCGCCATTTTCCATTCTCGAATTTCTTAAGTCTCATCTTGTATTAGACTTTTTATTTGTATATATTTTTTATATAACCCATCCACTTACCAAAGTATTTTAACATTTTTCCATCCAGTAAATGATTTCCGTTAGATTTTTGTGGTTTTTATTAAAGTTTTTGGGCTAAAATACATTATTATTAAATAAGTCCAAAGACTAAATGTATTTAGTGTCTGGTATAGACCACATTGGCTGGAGGTGGTTGATTGGCGTAGAAAGCGGAATTTGGACCATCATCTAAAAGAGAAACCTAAGTGAAAGATATTCCAATGAGGAGAACTCGAGATACTTACAGGTGATAACGGGACGGAAACCGTTGGCATCCGCTAGATACTTGACACCGACGCGAAGTCCTTCAGGGGATATATAAGAATAGGCGCCCTCGACCTGTTCCTCCTGCTGACCGTTGCCAATGTAGACGGGATTTCCCTGCTCCTCACCATGAATTCCGTTCTCGGTCTCGTAGCTGTAGGAATAGGCACCTGATCCTGTATTGGGATCATTCGATTGCTCGACAGCACGGGCCACAGCATTGGCAATGTATGGGTTGTACTTCTTATAGAAGTTATCGTAGAAGCGACGCTGATTGTACAAGTCGCGGTTCTTGTAGTACAGATCCCGGTAGAATGGATTGTTTAGGTACGGATTGTATTGACGTTGAGCACTGCAGGCCACCAGGACGAAAGCCAACACAAACAGACAGCAAGACTGCACAAAGAAACATTAATTTTCATTATTTATCATGTTATCCTTTCACTTTAAGCACTATCACAATAAGCATAAAATCCTCGCGTTTGATTTACCAATTTTAAAGACATTCTGGAAGAATTCACGGCTCGTTTGCTACTTCAACGTTGATCTATTAAATGAAACTGTAACAGAGCAGATTTTGACATCAGCATTTATAACGACTTGAGGCTCTTTTCGGCAATAACATTAAATTTGAGGCTATAAAATCATTATATTCGGTCAACGCTCAACTCTTATAACATTGACAACTGAAATTCAATCTTGGCAGATGCTGAAAGTCTTTTTTGTCGGATTTGCTAATTTCCGTTTAGAATTTTGATTGTTATTTAAATTGGTACAACGAGCTAAATTGGCAGTCATATATACCCTGTAGATATAAATGAAATGGTATAGCATGGGCTGCATAAAATAAAATTTATTCAATGGGAAAAAGTTAAATCCTATCTTTGATAATGTAAACAAAAATTTGTCATTTTGACTTATCAAATCAAAATCACAATTTATTTACAGGGTATTATAAATCTCATGCTCTAATTTAAATAGTTCAGATATTCAAAATGCTTGCATAAATAATTATAAAATTAAGAGCAGTTGGAGGTGGCAGTCGGCATTTGCACAGGAAATCAATGCCACACGCGGAATTCAAATTTTAACCGAATAATTTAAACTCGCATATTGAAATGTTTCGGAGCGCGGACAATAGAGGGCGGGTGCGTAGACATAAATATGAATGGGAATTTTAGCATATAGATGAACATTCTGCTGATTAGGGAGCATTCTTATTAAATTGCAAATTCATAAAAAACCGAAATTTGAGAAGATAAACGAGAGTATAAATTAAATTGCTAAATTGACAACAAATACAAATGCTTATGGCTTTAAAGCCTTTTCTAATTCTATGATAATATAATATTTTTGTCAAAATGAATAATTCATATATTTTATTTCATAAAAAAATACATATATTTCATGGTTTTTATTATTTTATATTACAGTTAAAATCCGTTTAGAATAACTATTTTTAAAAATATAATAAGATATATTATTTAGTTGAAGTATATTATTAATATATCGACATAAAACTAAAATTAGAAATATCTGTATTGAATACTAATTAAACTATTAAAACTGATATTACCAGCGGATTAGGCACATTACATTGATAAATTACAAATGAATGCCTTTAAATTGCCATGAAAACAGCACTCAATGAATGACTCGGTTAGTGAATGAATAAATACAGAGAGGGGTATGGGAAAGAGGGAGAATTGTACTGGTGTCGCTATTGTTGGCCTTCACATTTCGCGTGCGGCAACAACAATAGCTGCCACAGCTATTGCAACAGCTCTGAAAACTGAAGATATGAATGCCACGCGACCCAGAAGCGGGCATAAAGTTCTACTCGTTTGATCAGAGCCAATGGGTCAAATGAGTACATAAAATTAGCAAGAATTAAGCGTCTTATCATATTTTATAGTCAAAATTTAACATAGATAAAGAATAGTTTAACAAATTGAGCTCAGTAAACATTTTGAGTCGCACAACGAGCCATTTAGATAACACAATCAACACAATTCTGAATAACTAGTTTTTTTCACATCCGTCAGAATCTATTTTAGAAAGATGCTACTAACAAAAGTCGAGTAACAAAAACTAACAATTAATGTTCTCGTAACCAAAATGTGAACTCTATTTTTTAAGCTACAAGCATTGGTAATTTTATGCTTTTAACTCAAACTGGATTTTGGAATGTGTTAAACAGATTAGTCAAAGCATTGACAACGCAAACAAAAAGTTTTATTAACCATTTGCATAAATAAGTCGTTGATAAAATTTTTTTAATTAATTGGCTTGAATTTATTTTTGCTTTTTAGAGGCGTCTTTGATTATTCATTGAATAATTATGCCATCTATAAATCTATTCTTTTGAGCTGAACGTGTTTATTTTGTTAACTGAATGAACATAGATTAGTTTTATTTCAGAAACCAAAACATAATACAAAGAATACATACATGTTTTTACATATATGAATCACTTGAATACATCATTACATTAAATATTAAAAGGGCTCAATTTGAATATTTAATCAATATAGCGCGGACTACATAATTTAATTGCTAGCAATTAATCACACACCCTTTTACCGAGTATAAAAAACGCCCACTTACAGTTTGGAAAACTAGTTTTACTTTCAACTCTCTAAATGACAAACGTCGAGCAGGAAAAACAACGGAACTACGATGACTTCACCTACATACCGAACTTGATATTGAAGTCGTTGGGAATTGACTTTTTAAACAGCCCAAAGCCTCGGTGGATAGATATATTAATGCGGATCTATTCTACCATATGTTTTCTGAGCCATTGGTATATTGTCTACTATTTGATAATACGTACATTTCAGTGGGAAGAGAATCTCGCGGGAAATCCACTAATCATCATGCGATTCGCGATTGTTTATTTCTTTGTGGCCAACTCCGATGTGAAATTTATTATATTTAGATTTTATCGACGACGATTAAAGGATCTGAATGATAAACTAAAAGCTCTCTATCCGAATAGAAATGACCAGCGCAGAGAATACAGAGTCAACGATTTCTATTGGCCACGTATGGCACGATACGGTTTTTATTACTATTATTTTGTGGTCATATTTGTTGTACTTGGACCAATTACTCAATCCATTCTTGTGTATCTTTATCAAAGGCATACAATGGGCAGTGAGGCCAAATTTATATTCCTTAGTACGTTTCCAATGGAACGCTTTAAAACAATGACTTTGTCCACTTATGCCGTTAGTCTTTTGATTGACTTTACCTTTAGTCACTTTATAATGAACATTAACCTGGGCACAGATATATGGATGATGTGTCATTCCGCACAATTGTGTATGCACTTTTCTTATCTGGGAAGAAAACTGGCGGAGTACAGTCCCAGTCGAGAAAGCGAGCAGGAGGATTGTGAATTTCTAGTTAATTTTGTACACAAACATAAACAATTGTTTACGTAAGTAAAGGTATAGGAAATAAAATAATTTCAACTCAATTTTAATTGTGATTTAGCTTATATACGGAACTAAATGATATTTTTGGTATAATGCTGGCCTATAACTTGTTCTCCACGGCTACTACACTCTGCTGCGTGATCTTCTACACAATTCTACAGGGTCTAAATCGGGAAGGTATTGGATTTCTATTGTTCTTCGTAAGCACATCTGCTCAGTTTTTTATGGTCAGTTACTATGGGCAACTGTTGACTGATTTGGTAAGTACCCCCTATCTCTATTTTCTTTCAGTAATTAACTTTTTTCAGAGTAATAACATTGCTTTGGTTGCCTACACACATAATTGGTATAATGGTTCTATAACTTATCGAAAGCATCTGCTTATGATTATGCAACGAGCTCAGAGACCAGCTGAACTCTCAGCCAAGGGAGTGATTATCATATCGCTAGATACATTCAAGAGAGTAAGTCTACCACCAACTTGCTTGCAATTTAATAACTATCTCTCTTTTACAGATGATAAATATTACATATTACTACTTAACAATCATACGAAGAATAATGGGAAAATAATCTGAAACAACACTTTTATATACAGTTCGTCAAGTAATCGATTTTACAAAGAATAATATTTTAAAGAAAATATAATTTCATGTTATATATATTCTTTAATTTATTATAATTAATTTATTTAAATAAAAAAAAATTCTGTGAGTTCTTTTTCCCTTGTTCCCTTTCATGTTATATATATTCGTTAATTTATTATAATTAATTTATTTAAATAAAAAAAAATTCTGTGAGTTCTTTTTCCCTTGTCAAAATAATTGTTTAACTGACTGTTTATTATACCAGTTTAAAATGCAACTCTTTTAATCTGCATAAAGCACCTTTATCTCTTAGCGATGCATTTCATTTCAAGATATCTTAATTAACATTCACCTGCTCACTCTGATCTCAAATTAAACTCAAGGTGAATGCAACGATGATTCAGCTACATCCGAACAAATTAGTTTTCTTACAATTATGTTGCAACTGATCCCTGACCATCAACATGTTGATTTAATTACCTAACTGGACATTATTATATCATAATTTCTACAGTATACCTATTTAAAAGAATTGGTTTGTACTCATGTCACTTTTAATTGGCCCACGGCAAATAAGGAAATACATTTCGGTTGGTCGAGACAATAGATTGGGGCGTAAATTATTTAGCTGTTTCACTATAAATATGCTCGTACATATTTACATATATATTCATGTTCATTTGGCATGCAAATGAGCAGCTTTCTGACAAGCCGTCTTTATACTGAGAAGCTTCAAATAAATTTAAAGCACAGCTTGGGACCGCCTTAATATAGTCGTCTCAATAATAATATACCCATTGAGAGTTACTGGGAGAGGGCCTGGGAGAGGGACTGGGAGAGGGACTGGGAGCGGGGCCTGGGAGAGGGACTGGGAGCGGGGCCTGGTCTTTGAGTGGGACTTTGAGTGGAACTTTGAGCGGGACTTTGAGTCGGACCTTGAGCGGGGCCTGGGAGCGGCGCCTCGGAGCGGGGCCTCGGGGCGGGGCCTCAGGGCGGGGCCTCGGAGCGGGGCCTCTGAGCGGGGCCTCGAAGCGGGGCCTCGGAGCAGGGCCTCGAAGCGGGGCCTCGGAGCAGGGCCTCGGGGCGGGGCCTCGGAGCAGGGCCTCGGGGCAGGACTTCGGGGCGGGGCCTCGGGGCGGGGCCTCGGAGCAGGGCCTCGGAGCGGGGCCTCGGAGCGGGGCCTCGGAGCGGGGCCTCGGAGCGGGGCCTCGGAGCGGGGCCTCGGAGCGGGGCCTCGGAGCGCGGCCTCGGAGCGGGGCCTCGGGGCGGGGCCTCAGGTCGGGGCCTCGGGGCGGGGCCTCTGAGCGGGGCCTCGGGGCGGGGCCTCGGCGCGGGGCCTCGGGGCGGGGCCTCGGCGCGGGGCCTCGGGGCGGGGCCTCGGCGCGGGGCCTCGGGGCGGGGCCTCAGGTCGGGGCCTCGGAGCGGGGCCTCAAGGCGGGGCCTCAAGGCGGGGCCTAAAGGCGGGGCCTCAAGGCGGGGCCTCGGGGCGGGGCCTCGGGCGGGGCCTCAGAGCGGGGCCTCGGGGCGGGGCCTGGGAGCGGGGCCTGGGAGAGGGACTGGGAGAGGGACTGGGAGAGGGACTGGGAGAGGGAGTGGGAGAGGGACTGGGAGCGGGGCCTCGGAGCGAGGCCTGGGAGCGGGGCCTGGGAGAGGGACCTGGGAGAGGGACCTGGGAGAGGGACCTGGAAGAGGGACCTGGAAGAGGGACTGGGAGAGGGACTGGGAGAGGGACTGGGAGAGGGACTGGGAGAGGGACCTGGGAGCGGGGCCTGGGAGAGGGACCTTGGAGAGGGACTGGGAGCGGGGCCTAGGAGAGGGACTGGAAGCAGTGCCTGGAAGAGGGACTGGGAGAGGGACTGGGAGAGGGACTGGGAGCGGGGCCTGGGAGCGAGGCCTGTGAGAGGGACTGGAAGGGGTAATATTAATAGTAGTATTTATAGTAGCAGTAGTAGAGAGGGTAAGAAAAACAAAGAGAAACTGAGAAAGAAGTACGAGTTCGAATATAGAGAAATAATTCAAATGCTAATAGAAGTATGAATATAAGTAGGACTAAATGGAATATAAAACATATCTTAATTTTATTCTTAATATTTGTTTAAAAATTCAGATCGATTTTCGTGAAAGCGATTTTTATTTACTATAACTCGACTAATCTCTGACAATCAATCGAGTGAATTAATTCGAATTTCTTTTCCCCTTACATTTTACAAAAAATTTCAAAACGACAAACCTTGGTCAGTTCTTAAATTAATAATATTTATATTAAATTGTATGCCATGCATTTTCAATACATTAATTTTGAGTAATGAATAATTAAATGAGCTGTCTGAAGGGAGAAGGTGAATCAATCTGGTTGTTCCGCTGCTGGCCTTCACATTTCGCGTGCTGTTTGACAGAATTGCAACCGAGTCAAATTGTGTACAACAATGGCCTGAGATTGCAACGACTCTACCCGTCCAAAGTAGCCCAAATAGATTCCATTCATTATATTAATGCTAAATCAAGTCAGTAATTTTACAGTTGTGCTAACATATAAAAATCAATATGAGTTAATTTTCACTCTACTCCCACATAGCTTCATTGTGTCCCAACGCAAAGCAATTATCTATGCATAATACTTACTTCTAATAAATGCTGGTGTGAATAATTAAAAGGTTGAGCTGTGTGAAGTTAAAGGTGGGTTAATTGCTGAACTTCAGACTGGCTAACAAGTTAAGAGCATGTCAGACCAGTGGCACATTAAATCATTTTATAGAGAGACTTTTAAAATTCAGAGAATATTTCAGTAAACTCAAAGAAGTTGGACCATAGCAACTACTGGGATCTCTAAAGTTAAATTTATAATAGCTTCCATTATAATTAACGAGCATTATAATCTCAACAAACTCGTACAGCCCGTTGTGAAGAGCTGTGGCATATCATATACGATATTTAATATAACTTACCACTAATTGCCATTAAGTATTACACCCACACACATCCACACAACACGCTGTGAGTTCCATTGACTTATAACATTTCAGTCAATTTGCATATGGATAATTAAAGAAAAACTCACCTTCGCCTTCGGTATGACATCTGAAGATGCTCAGACGGATTAACATCAATTTTGTATAAAGAACTGCCAGATTCTTAGTGGCATCTCAAGGTTCATAAGATAGCCATAATTAAACTTTAAGTGGGTCTTTGACTGCAAGTTCAATAGCGTACTCCAGTTCCAATGCGTTTCTAGTTTGATGTGACCAAAGCGTAGCAATTGGAACTGTTCCTTGACCATGAAATATAGTCCATCATTATTATTATTACATTTAACTGCGGCTAACATTTGCTCGGCTTGCAAGCGTCTCTGGAGCTAAGTCATGTTTACACTCCGAAAAATTTGTTTTTCATTTTTAAGAAAATCGTTCTAAAACTTAAGTTGCGATAGAATTGAGAAAGACATTTTGAAACAGAAATTTTTTTTTTAATAGAAAGTGTAATAACAATATATATTTTTGGCGGTTTTAATTTCTTAATTATTTATAAAGTAGAATAAAGCAAAAGAACTTTTACTACTAGAGAAATTTCTATTTAAATTGACGAAAAGTATCAAAATAAATAATCCCATTAAAAAAATAAAATAAATAGAATTAAGAATATCAATATTTATTAAATTAAGGACAAGTTATCCATAGTCCTATTTTAAAGGACTTCTTTTGACGAACATTTTTGTGAGTGTAGTTTGTAGTTTGAACAGAAGCCAAGATTCTACACATGACCAAAACCAGTGACATTTAACCGCACCAACTGGTTCGACGGCTGCTGCTGTTTCTGCCGATGCTGCTGTGGCGACGTCTGTTATTTGCAATTATTTATTTATGCCTGCATTGACATTAGCATTAAGCATTAGCAAGTATCTGTGGCTGGGTGCCGAAAACTATGCCGGCCATGTCCGTTTAGGCATCTTCGGTTTTCGGTCTAGACGATAAGAGCCACACCAGTTTGGTTAACTCTTACGCAATGGAAAACCAATAGCTTAAACATTTTGTAAGCCAAAGGGGTAATACAAATTGCGTTAGGCTCCATAAAGAAGATGGTATGACCTTCAAGGCCAACAAGACGTGACCATAAAGCGCAGCACAGCGCGTGTCAAAGTCAGTGGACACAGATGAAGATGGAGCTAAAGCTGAAGCTGTATCTTAAATCTGAAGACGAGGCACTTGTTCTGTGCTTTATGGCTTGCCGGACAACTGACATTTTGCTGCAAATGCTGCTTGGATTACTAATTAGAGAACTCATGCGTAATATTTCAAGGTTTACATTTGTCAAAAATGAAAAAAACAAAAAATTATAAATTAATTGTAATTTTTAACACATCAGAATCAAAAGACTTAGGCAACAAACTTGCTGTCTGAGAATCTTTGCAGCGCAAATACTTAGTTAAGTTGTTGCTGTTGTTGCTGTTTGCGTAATTTAAAATAATCCCATTAAAAAAATAGTATAATAAATATTAAAATTAATGCAGTTGAATGTCTTCATAATTATCAAGCGCTGCCTTACACTAGCCACCAGGCGCAAACAATAGACCAGGCCCAAAACTAGAAGGCAGCAACTTTTTCAGAGCTTCCACTAACTGGCAATTGTTTTGTTGATTGCCACAGTCTGAACAACAACAGCAACAGAAACAACAACAACAACAACTACTTGCATACAATATGGCAACAATCTTTGGGACAATCTTGTCACGAAATTCTGTCGCCGTCTATGTGTCTATGTTTGTGTCCGTGTCTGTGTCTGTGTCTCCATCTCGACCCAAGCTATTCATTAGACGCGCCTACACTTTGGCAGCAACAGCGGCAACCTCTTCGCGTTTAGCAATTTTTGGCATTTTGACCCCAGCACAACAAACAGCACACAGACACACACACTCACACACAGACAGAGGCATGCCCTGAGCCCGAATTTGGGCGCACTGTGGAACACCCATTGACCTTTACTAGGCAAAAATTGTTTTAAATGAGACAAACAGAACTGAAGGCCACATTTTACTAGCTTCAACTTTGTTAACCTTAACTAGTATAAGAATACTTTATATACTTAGAACCGATCGTAATTATCTACACTCAAATAAAAATATTAGTCGCGTTTTAGAAATTTGCCTTAGTTTTACAATCGAAATAATAATTTATTTGGTAATATAATTTCATAACTATGGATAAGTGGATTTATTTTTCAATATAAAATAGGGTGATTTTGCCATCCAATCTTTTGTAAAAATTATGGCAAAATTAACAATTGTTTTTTTTTTTTTTTTGTGAAATTAAGAAAACATCATAAATTATAGAATTTTCTTAACAAAAACAAAATAATAGTATCAAATTTTATTTTTGACTGTCTTAACTATAACTCGACCCCACCGTACGTCGGCGCTGTTGTTATTGCCTGACTTTGATTGCCTTTGCCGATTATTGGCCACGTATTTAAATGCAATATTTTCTATCACACCACCCAAAAAAAAGAAATAAAATAAATAATGTAAAAATATATGAATAAATTGTGTTTTACTGGCAATTGTGAGCTAGGTGGCAACGCCGCGAGGGCGATGCCAATCGCATTTATTTAAGTCAAATTAAGTGGTGTATTTTATAGTTTCCGCTACTGTGTGACGCACCTGTCGTAGACAAATGACCGCAAATACCTGAATAAATATATATATAAAAAGTATTTATCAACAGATCTGAGATAATCTATTTGCTAAAGGGCGCATTTCTGATGCAACTGTAACTGGAAATCAATACAAAAAAAAATAGGAAAATGCTGAGACAATTGCATAAATCTGTTTTGCATTGGATTCTCAATTGCACAGAACAGCTGAGCTGAATTAACAGTGGCGTGCGCCTCGAGGGGGGAGTCCCCCGTGGAGTACTTCAATTGAGTTTTTCACTTACCTCGCAGCTGCCTGTTGTTGTTGTTGTTGTTGCAGTTTTCCACTGGCAGTCGAGCAACAACAAATGTTTGCTTTTGCCGCTGCTTTTTTCAAACACCGCGGGCGTCGACGCTGACAGCGAAGTCGACTGCGGCTGCGACTGCGACAACAACTACGACGAATCTTTAGTTTAGTTTCTATGTACATCTATATGTACTTATATATTTATTTTTCTATTTTTTGCATTTTTACTTTTTTTTTTTTGTTGTACTTATTGCATCTTGTATGTGCGACGTTTTACCAGCTGAATTTGCAGCAGCGTCGTCGTCATCGCCGTCGTCTTTGGCGTTTTCGTATAAATAGACTCACTTGCCGGCACTTGGGCATCATTAAAAAATCGTTTGTTCAATTAACAACAAGTGTGAAGTGTGCTGCGACAATAGCTGGAAAGAAGGATAAACCCATCTTTGGATTACATTAACCAAACAATTTCATTATTCAAAATGAAAAACGTAAGTGCATGTGGTCTGTGTATTTTAAGAAAGAAAGTTAAAAAGAATGTTAAAATGTGCTTAACAGTTCTTACATTATTTTATAATAATTTTCAAAGTGTTGGAGACTTTCAATATGCAGTAATTAAATGTTTACTATATATAAAAGTCCTCCAGAACATAAAGCTCTATAAAAGAAAGAAATAAGATTAGTTGAAAGTGCACAACAGTCCTGCAATAATTTTATAATTTAATGGAGATTCCTAGTATTCGGTAAATAATTCTTTCTCTGATATAAGTCCTACGAAATATAAAGCTCAGATTAGCATTAAAAATGTTCTTTTAAATAGTCCTTAAACTTATTGTTTGTTTAAGAACTTTAAATACGCTACAAATCCTTTTTCATAAATCATCTGGACCAAAAAAACTATTATGTAAATCAAAGGAAATTTTTAAAGCAAGAACAGACTCCAGAGTAAAGTCCAGAGTTAACCAAATTGCACAATAAAAACGAAAACATTTCAATGCGTTGAATTTGGCAATTCCAACGGCCAAGTCGTAAATCAATCAGTACGAGTTTTAACCATAAAAAACATACATTTAGGCAGAAGGTTAAAACATATTTTAGGGTGTCAGCTTAAAGCGATGCTTCCGCATTGAGTTATTGGGCAATTGTTATGGCCATTTTGCCAGCAAATGGCCAAAAGTCGTAGCCAAGCCCGGCCAAAATGGCAATAGCAATTAATGAATGCTGGGCTCAAGCAGCCACTTAAAAGGCTCGAACACGATGCCAAAGTAAGCCAAACAGCATGCAGCCGGCAATGCAATGCAAAGGTCAGACAACGACAACGACAACAACAACAACTATACATATAAACATCGACAACAACAACTGGGCGACTGGGTCGAGCTGGACAGACGGAGACTGCGACTGCGACTGCGACTGCGACTGAGACTGAGACTGAGTAAGGCTACGGCGACATTTGGCTGCAGAAGAGCAAAGCGAGTCTAACAAAGTGCAGGCAATGAATGTTACGCTCAGTTGGCAGCTGTCTATCTGGCTAAAAGCACAAACTAAGACTTTAGACACATAACCCACTCGCCCATTGGCAATTTCTCAATAGTCAACAAGACTGCGGGTGCATTTGGGCCTGGTTTCAACACAACCACACATTAACATGCAACCAGCGGGAGAAAAAGAGAGCGAAAAATGAGAGCAGATGGTATTCACAAACCAATTTTATAACACTATGTCAAATGTAAACAATTTAAATTATTCCAATTTTATTATTCTATAAGCCCTTTATGCAATCTTTTGGATTTCGTGCAGTTTTCACACTCACGAAACTTCAGTTTATTTTCAAATACTCTTTGCACGAACCTCGCGCATCTTTGTTCGTCCCGCCCCACAATTTTCCATGCACTTGAGACGCTGTGAGGTAATTGCCAATAACGTGCATGCAGCTTCAAAAACAAACAAATGAAAGACTTTGAATATAAACTTAATTGGCGTCTAGTTATTTGACGACCTTAAAAAAAATGTGTGGCAAATTGACATATGAGTCTGTAAATGTCTGTTTGTCTGTCTGTTTGTCCAATTGCCTGTTTCTACACATAATTTATATGTGAGAATAATGTAAACAGCAGTCATAAATCAAACAACTATGCGAAACGATGAGCCAAGTTTCAACACAACAATAAATTTACAAAACACACAAAAAAAAGTAACAAAAAAATAACACAAATCACGATATTTTTCTAATCAAGCGACTTGTGTATTTTAATTGCGTTTGTTTTAATTGTAAGCAATTGCTAATTTACGTAAATTGAATTAATTTCCGTTCTTAACCCATTTGCAGTTTGCACTTTGCCTGATTGCCACTGCGCTCCTCTGTCTGGCCGAAGCTGCGCCCAAACCTCAAGGCGCTGAGCCAATTGCGATTATAAGCCAGGAATCCAACATCGAACCGGATGGAGCCTACAATTATGCGTAAGTTCACATTTCATTTTTGTTTCGTAATTTTAAGAAAATATCCAATCATAAAACGGCACTTCTTAATTCAGAATTTTTGTAAGAATTGATTCGATTTGTTGTTATTTTTTGTATAATTACTTAGAACTAATATTTTTAATATCGAGGGATAACGAACCTTAACCTTTATTAAGATCCACTTTTGTATTTAATGATATCTTGAAATGTAAGCTTACCCTTTACATTTTAATTTACTACTAAATTATTGCAAAATGAACTAGAAATAAGTTCACACTTGAATTGTTCGCCGTTCACAAATAGATGGGTAAAGAATTTTATGTAGCATACTTTTAGGCAGACACCGAATGTTAACAGTTTTCAAGTCTGTTAAGCTCATATCTGCAAGACCGAAAGAATGTTGTTAACATTTCGGAAATCTGTAAGGTTTTAATAAGCACATCTGCTGTAAAAAATATAAAAATGTAATTAAAAGATACTTTCAATGTAAGTAGTTCGACTGTAAATAAACTGCATACGATCACATAAATATTTCACCAACAAAAATAATTGCATAATTTGTAGTTTTTATATCACTAACTAATCCAATCATAAATACATAATTTGCAAAGTTTTAAATGTTAATGAAGCAAATTAAATATGAATTTATGAACAATCTACAAGTAATAAACATTTCGGTTGGATATCAAGTCCGCTCATAAATGTTAAATGTTAATAAATACATAAATAAATAATTCAACTGGCGCCTGTGAAGAATACGAACAGAGCAGCAAAAAAAAATAAAGCAAAACAACAAAGAAGAGAGACCAAAAATAAATACATACTACTATAAATTGAATGCCGAAAATTAAATACTCTAAAGCTATGCCATACACCATTTATTAATCGATAAAATTTGCAAAAAAAGGCTACTTTTTGCTAGAGTAAAAAGAGCGCTAATCAAATTTTTTCACAGCTTTGAAGGTGAATTTGATAAAAACTGAGTTAAAGTAGATTAAAAAAGGTGTTGCTGCAATTGCAAAAAAAAATGTATATATAAATTGATAAAAAAAACATAAAATTTTGTTTGCAGCTACGAGACGGCTAATGGCATCAAGGCTGAGGAAACTGGCACCGTGAAGAAGGCTAGCTCACCGGACTCCACGGATGTGATCATTGTCAAGGGCTCCGTGTCGTATACTTCACCTGAGGGAGAGGTGATCACCCTCAACTATGCTGCCGATGATGAGAACGGTTTCCAGCCACAGGGTGCACATTTGCCCACTCCACCACCAATCCCACCAGCGATCCAGAAGGCGCTCGACTATTTGCTCAGTTTGCCGCCAGCACAGCGTCGCCGTTAAGGTGACAGTTGCTGATTGAAATTCCGAATAATCATATATGCCGGGTGTTTGATAAATGAGAAATGAATGTGACTATGCAACCGATTCTGATATTCTGTATACTCAAATGAAGCAATTTGCTGCTTTCCCAAAATCAATAATCGAAGCCTAAAAGCTAACATCAACATCGAGCAGCTGACTGAAGAACACAAACTGCACACACACACACACAAATACAGATACACACCCACAGAGACGAACACACACATTTTTCCTTTTCTCAACTCTTCTTCTCTTCTCTATCCTTAACCCCAATCTTTTCATTTTATTCTTTCGTCTTTATTCTTATACTGTGCTTAAGATCTTTTAGTCGCCGGAACTTTGCCATTTTCGGACTCATGTGATATCATCGATTTGTTAATGAAATCAAGAAGAAAATGTTAAAAAAAAAACACGAATATATGAAGGAGATAACAAGAAATATATTAATAATAATTCTTGTGTAAATAGTCTATATAACTGTAATCTTTTGCACGTAATACGAGTATAAGCGATGATGGATGACGATGAATGACGATGGATGACAATGTACCTACTTATTCAATTATTTACGAATCGTTGGTTTTGTTCGTAACGTATCAAATGACATAAACACATGAGAAGAACTTAAATATCTTTAGCCTTAGCTGCAAATAAAGAAGTAATGATTCTTTGCCAAAAAAAAAAAAAACTACATTGTTTTCTTCAATTTAGCTAAAGGGAATTCCCTCTCATATGGGAATTCCCTCTCCCTCTCCCTCTCCCTCTCCCTCTCTTAAGGGAATTCCCTCTCTCTCTCTGTTCTGAATAGGTTTAATCTTTATCAAAATTAGAGCACAAACTTTTTGGCACACCGCTAAAAATAGCTATAACAACTAAATACTTTTTTTTGCATTTCAAGGCAAAGTTGATAAATTTGTTGTATGCAAATGAGAAGGCTAGAAGCAGCCAAAAATGTGGTCAAGTCGGTTCCATGAAGAACCAGAATCGGATGCTGACGTTAGTGACAAGTGCTATATAGACATATATGCATATATGAATCTGATCTTCTGCTTATTGTTTATACTTTATTTCTAGCAGAAATTAAAAGGAAACTAAACACTATATCCGAAGTATCGATACCCTTAATTTAACTGAAAAACTTTTATTAGCAATTACAGAAATAATCTTTAAATTTGCCGCTCCATTGGATTTGTCATCAGCAAAAACGAGAAGGTTTAAGATCAATTAAAGGGTATCATACTTACAGATTTTGTGCCAGTCACCATTAGGTTGTTCAGGTTCGTTTAATCCGAAGATAGCGAAGGGGCTGAGACGAGTTTGGCCCAAATTTCACACCCATTCTTCCAAAGGCCAAAGACAAAAACCAACAAACAAGTTCAATATTATTTATTGCTCTAACTTTAATTTCATGTTAAATATTTTAGTACTGGTATTTTATTAGTGTTGCTTCTTTGTTTTTTGTATTTTGTTTTTGTATTAAGATTTTAGATATGACGACTGGAACGCTATGCTATATAAGGCTGTTTACCTAAGTCAGGAATTGTCAGTAGTCTCGAGACATTTGCACCGCGTGGATATTAATTGACTTGATTTAACTTTTTTAATTGATAATATGAAACTGATTTGGATTTGTGTTCTCTTTGTGGCTGTGACGTATGCAGATGACAATAATGAGCCTATCGTGAATGATTCAAATGTCAAATATAATGGGATATTTTACTCCCAGTAAGTGTTTAAAAATAAAAAAAAAAACTGCAACTTAATAACATTTTTTATTTGAAAAGTGTTGAGCTTCGTGATGGCTCGAAGTCATCGCAGGAAGGCGTCCTAAAGGAAGTACATGCCAATCAATATGGCGAGTCTATAAACGGCCAGTACTCGTTTATAGGAGATGATGGACAGGAATATAAAGTTAGCTATACAGCCGATGAGAATGGATTTCGGCCAGTCGGTGCACATTTGCCCACCCCACCGCCAACTCCAGAGTCAGTGCTTAAAGCTCTACAATATATAAAGGACCATCCCTCAAAATCCACTGAGCAATATAATTAGATGGAACTGAAAACACCTTATCCACACGAGTATATGTGATTATTAATATAAATTCAAACAACTGTGAACCAAAAGAACTGAACAAGTCAATTGAACTGATTAACAAAATATACACAAAATTAGCAAATTCAATTTGGGCATTTTTTTTATATGGTCCCATTTATATTCTGTTTCTCTCTTTGTTTTGTACTATATCGTTTTATAGAGGCAACCAGTGAATTGTGATTTCTTTATCTATAATCGAGTAATTTTTTTAATTTGATAGTTGTTCATCTAACGAGAGAGTGACAAAGAATTTAGCATAATTGTGATTTCTGAGTACGCTGATTACTTTCTCGATTAATACGTGGCTTGCATAATTTAATTTTTTACTTTTATTGGCACTTACGTAATATTCTACATTCACATTCTCTTTGGGTGCCTCGCCCAAAAGTTAAACGAGATTCTGTATTGCAAATTTGACCAGATCTCAGATCTGAATATTTGGTTGATGTGTGCGAAATTTTGTGTTAAATTTACCTTGGTTAGCAGCTTTGGTCGACTGCAATTCTGCATTTGCAGAGGCCAAAGAATATAAGTAGACTTGTTAACATTTTCGTTGTACGATGCTAATTGACAAATACGTGATCTTATATACATTTCAATATTTGTTTGCCATTGTGAAGACCAAGACAGAGCGTATTAGGCAGTCAAGTGTAGGCCAAATGTTTGTTCGAACAATATCACACTCTGCACTTCTAATACCTGTAGTTCAATTATGTAATCTAAGCAGAAAACGAAAGTGAGAATTCGGTATGAATTTATTATATTAGAATGTAGATGTTAATTTAGAATTGCAGTTCCTGGATTTAATTTACATGCCATAATATCTTATAAAATTATAAAGAAAGAGTAATAGATATACAGAAAGATATTTCAAATATGCAGTTATTTTATTGTAGCATTATTTTGAACTGTTCTCATCACAGTTCATTGACCCACAGTGCGTATGCTTAATCCGCAACGTTATGATTTCTCGTACTCTACATTTTTTATTGCCTCTTTGTTCGTGTTCACCGTTAGCCCAGCTGCGTCTCAACGCGTATTCTAATGTTTTCAACAAATTGTTTCCATAATTGAAACGTGCCTTGCATCTTAATTCATATCATTTTTGTATCTATACAATTGACACGCCTCTTGATACAATCGATTGATTATAATTGTTAATAGCAACACTTTAATTTTGTTAGTTCACTAGCATTTACAAGAATTCAAATCCTTAACGGATCTCGCTTCCCTGGAAGTCCCCTTCCTTTCGGATCTTACAGTGCGCGAAAAGAGTTATGTTCTGAGCAGGCAAATCACGTAGCTGCCAACTCCGACTGGCAATGCCATCAACATCAGCCTGGCGACAGCTTAGCTCTACTCAGCTGTCGTAGACTCAGCTTCAGGTATCAGTATCAACATCACCTGCTGACACCGTCGCTTCATCTCCATCTCTTTGGCGGTGCGGTGTTTACTCATCGGCCAGACGCGCGAAATGGACAATAAAAAAAACCTCAAATGATGGCCACAACAAAACAAGACGAAACAAAACCAAATTACTAACAGTGCTTGCTGAGAGTATGCGCAACTATGCGATACCCTACAGCTATTATTTCGTATATTCGACTTCTTTGTGTAGATGGGAACAAATTAACAAACAAGCTTAAACATTTTATGGTGCTATCGAATAAAATGTACCCTGGAATTAAAAAGTATTTTTATTTATGAACTTTTTGAGATAGCTAAGACTTATTTTTATTGAAATTTTATCAAATTAAAAGTATTCTATAGCACAGAAAGTTTAAACTAAAATATGTCCTGATATTAAGATGATCTTATATTTATACATCCTTAATTCCATCAAAAAATATTTTAATAACAAGAGAATAGAATTGGTTCTTGGTTGTTTTATTATTTTGGTTTGTATTAAAAGAAGTAGCAGGAAATAACAAGGCTTAACTTTAAACAAATCATAGAAAATAACAGATAGAAAAACTCTTAATTTTGTCAAAACAATTTCTTAAAATATGCTTTCGGATAATACGTACCCAGGAACTAGAAACTTCCCATATTTATGGGTTTTTATGACGTATTTATTAGATTTGAATTTTAATCAGATTAAAATATATTTAAGTTTCGACTTATATAAATAACTCAGTTACTTAAAAATATAAGCTGTTAAAAAAAAAATAACTTTCATTAACCAACATTATTAACAATAATTAACAACAAATAACGAGGTTAACTATTAAAAAAATTAAATAAGTTAATTTTGCAGTTTGTCCAACTTTATGTACGTCTTATTGATTAAATGTAGATTAAAATCTGGAAATCATTAAAGTAACAGCATGCCTTATTGAAGGCCGTTAGCTTAAATACAGGGTATCACAATCTGAAATGTGACGAAGAAGCGCCCGCTCGTCATTTTTTGTCGTACGGTGAAGTATGAGTGCGAGTGCGAGTACTTGTACTTGACGCTCTCTGCTTCTTATCTAGTGCGCCCATCGCAATCGTTAGCTGTGGCAACCGAAGCTGCCGCGGTGCGTGTGCGAGTGCGAGTGCGAGTGCGAATGAGGTGCTCGCCCTCGCCAGCGAGATGGTATATAAAGGCCAAGCGACCGCTGGGTAGTCAACAGTTGCGCACTAACTCGCTGGAATTGACTTGCCACGCCCCAAACGCGTCTTATACCGAATATCGCAGGATAATACCCCCTTAAAAAAAAATCAAAACAAAAAATCTTTAAAGAATGTACAAATTCGTGTGTGTCTTGTGCTCAGCTCTGCTGTTGACCTATGTCTTGGCACGTCCCCAGGATGCTCGTGCTGGATCCATAACGACAACAACCACGGCGGCCAGCATTATCCAGCAGGATAATGTGAATAATGCTGACGGCAGCTTTAACAGCAGGTGAGATTGATTAAAGAAACTAATAGTGAAGAAGTAGCACTAAATTAAAATTAATCCTTATAGCTATGAGACATCGAATGGCATTCGAGTGGAGAATATTGGCTATTTGAAGAAGATCATCATTCCGAAAACGGAGACTGTCGATGGCCAAGTGATTGATGAGCACGAGGAACTGGTGCTGGTCCAGACAGGATCATACAGCTACAGTGATCCCGAGGGCAATATCATTACACTGCGCTATGTGGCCGATGAGAATGGTTTCCAGCCGGAGGGAGATCATCTGCCCGTTGCGCCGCAATAAATAAAGCTTGTTGCCCACAGGGCGTATGTGTAATTAAGTAATTAACATTAAGTTGTATGTGTATCGTATTACGTATGCGATATGTCGTATCTTATATATATTGTATAAAGTATTACGTACTGGAAATAGCACAGCACTGCCCCTATGCCATACCAACCGTACGACGAGTTGCAAACACTCTGTTCTTATGCCATTTGGCACCTATACACACCTAAACATACACACACACACATCTGCACACCCGAAAATTAAAGAAGCCAAGACATAATAAATAAATGAATAAATATTGAACAATTAAGTTTGTGTCTCATTGCCACTTATCGAGTACTCATACTCATACTCACTGCACAGCATTCACTTAAGTATGAGTACTCGTTTAGTATTTGAGTATTTCTCAGCCTCGTGGCGCTTACAAAATTACCAAACTGCCCTTCACGCCAACTTGCGGTTGCGGATGCGCTCAGAAGATGATAATGATGATGATGTTGATCTCCAAGATTATTTACCCACACGTCAACTGAAGCTCAAACCAAAGCCAAAGACAATACGAGTACAACAAAAAACAAAAACCACTCACAATACCCAAAACCAAACCAAAACCATTTCCAAACTAAATGCTCTAATCGCTGAGCAACCGCGATTATTGGCATTGATTTGATCCATTCGATTTGTTTACGCATCTCAGTTTCGTTCGGTTAAGTACACAAATCGCAATCGATTTAAATATGAAAATAACGCGAGGTGTGTGCAACTCATCGTTGAAACTACATAAAAATATACAAAGGTTAACCTGACATTCCAAGTATTTCCTAAATGGTTTCGAAGAAACAGGGATTTCCCCACCATTTCGGTAAGCATTGCATCTTTGGGTTTTAACTATCAACTTGTTAATCAAGTAAAAAGTTACAAGCACACCTCGCATATCATAAAAAAATATATGTACCATTTACAAATAACTTATGGTTATTTAATTGGCCTACAGTTCCGACAATTAAACAAGCAAATCACCAAACCTCTTCATTATTGGAAAAGGCCAATGCCAACGCCTGTCCGATCAGTATTTGTTCAGTTAATGTTAAGAGTTGTTGGAGATACAAAAGGCCCTCATCATGATGAAATTCTGTTTGCGCATCTTTCTCATATTCAATGTTTGCCGCTTGTGCCCCGCAGTGCAGTTATTACCGGTAAGATAAAGATAGAGAGCTGTAAAGTGAGAGAGCAAAGTAACACTTTATAGCATATCTTGCTAATTACAATTCTTTTTTGGCCTGGGAGAGGGAGTGGGAGCGGGGCCTGGGAGAGGGACCTGTGAGAGGGACTGGGAGAGGGACTGGGAGAAGGACCTGGGAGAAGGACCTGGGAGAGGGACTGGGAGCGGGGCCTGTGAGCGGGGACCGGGAGAGGGACTGGGAGCGGGACCTGGGAGAGGGCCTGGGAGCGGGACCTGGGAGAGGGCCTGGAGAGGGACTAGGAGCGGTGCTTGGGAGAGGGACTGGGAGCGGGACTTGGGAGGGGGACTGGGAGAGGGACTGGGAGAAGGACTGGGAGCGGGGCCTGGGAGAGGGACTGGGAGCGGTGCTTGGGAGAGGAACTGGGAGGAGTAATATTAATAGTAGTATTTATAGTAGCAGTAGTAGAGAGGTAAGGAAAAACAAAGGAAAACTGAGGAAGAAGTACGAGTTCGAATATAGAGAAATAATTCAAATGCTAATAGAAGTATGAATAGAAGTAGGACTAAATGGAATATAAATTGGAGTATATGTCAAAATAGCATTATCTCTTGAAAAGTGTACTTTTTCCGTAAGATCTCTCAGCTCTCTCCTTACCTCGAGTCCTTAAGTTTTTTCCATAGTAAGTACGGGGTCTCCGACTGTCGCGTATGCTCGACTGTAGCACCGGCCGACTAGTTTTTCCTAGCATTAATTTAATACTTATTAGGAATTATTCGTTACACTTTTAGAGCATGGGATACTTTATTGTGGTACAGCAGTTGGAATGTGTGGTCAACTCAGAGTACATTTCAAAAGTCAGCTGCGGTGCGAATTCTCCACGTAATAGAAGCGTCAATGTCGAGCTGGTCCTCATGAAGAATTTAAAAGTCTTAATGGGCTCTATTAAGGTATCAATTCCGGATCCAAAGAAAAATATATTTCAAAAGATATTTGACACTACATTTGAGCTATGCAAAGTTTTTCGAGAACGTAAGAAAACGACACTAATCGATATACTCTCAAAAATGGCGCAATTGGAGAACAAAACTTTGCGATGTCCCATTGTTGAGGTAAATGGAAATCACTTTATAATTCAAATAAGAATCTCTTTCTATTTCCCTTAGGGACATTACCAAGTCCGGAATACATCAATAGCCGAGACCTTGCCGCCAGTTCTCAAGGAATCCCCTTTTATGCTAAATTTAAATTGGTTTTTGCCGCCTGCGGAGCATGTAATGAATATCACAGTCGTCGGTCGTTTATTCGATATCGGCAAAGAGCAAAAAAGAACAAGAAAAAAAAATGTTCAAATTTGAAATATATTAAATACTATATTAAAAAATAAATTAATTTTTAAACACATATTTGACTGCAAGTGGTACGCAGAAAACTAAAAAATTATCGAATTTAAGGATCATAAATAGAATGCTCTACTTCCTACCTCCCTATCAACAAAGATCTTAAAACAAAAAAATAATTAAAATAACTGTAATAAAAAAATAAAGTTATTTACATTCATAAAAAACTAACTGCCTAAAAGTATGCCACAGATCGCGTTTCCTAGCACATCTATAAAAAAGACTAGCATACATAATTGTGGTTAATAATATAAAAATTCATATAAATTTTACTAAAACCATTTAATCATTAAAAAAAATAACTAAACTCTTTGTTTGCTTTCCACCATTTCTATATAAATTATTAATTGATTTAGTTTAGCCTTGGAAATATAAAAAACAGATACTCTAAGCCTTTGTGTCTTTTGTGTCATTAAACTTAAATAAGACTTCACGATAATTAGTGAAAAAAAAATCATAACACAAATTTGAGCATTTAAAAAACAATAACTTGTATTCAGATCCAATTGCATTATTTAATCATTATACAAACCACACAAGCGATCAGTATAACAATCAACACAGTATGAACAAATTTTATATTTTGGTGCTTCAGCTTTTAATAGCTCATTTAGTAGCCAAGGTATTTACTTAAATAATGGAATACTTGATTCATTCACAACAAAATAACAATTTACCATTTGCGTCTAATGCTTCTTTGGAGCAGCTTCGAATGTGGACTGGGACTGGGAGAGGGACCTGGAAGAGGAACTGGGAGCGGGGCCTGGGAGCGGGGCCTGGGAGCGGGGACTGGGAGAGGCACTGGGAGAGGGACCTGGGAGAGGGACCTGGGGGAGGGACTGGGAGAGGGACTGGGAGCGGGTCCTGGGAGAGGGACTGGGAGAGGGATCTGGGAGAGGGACTGGGAGCGGGGCCTGGGAGCGAGGCCTGGGAGCGGGGAATGGGAGCGTTGACTGGGAGAGGGACTGGGAGCGGGGCCTGGGAGAGGGACCTGGGAGATGGCCTGGGAGATGGCCTGGGAGATGGCCTGGGAGAGGGACTGGGAGCGGGGCCTGAAAGAGGAACTGGGAGTTATAAGTTTTTACCATAGTAAGTACGATGTCTCCGACTGTCGAGTATGCTCGACTGTAGCACCGGCCGACTTGTTTTATATATGTTAATTATAATGATATTTAAATTTAAATTAAAATCAGTAATCTATCGGCCTCATTAGGTAAGAACTATAACCAAAGGCGATGAAATTAAAGCAGATGCAAGCACTTATAAAACAATTACTAAATTTATTTCATTACTAAATTTATTTCACACAGCAAATTAACCCAAACATATAGTCATTGTTTGAAAACCAAGCGAGTCAATAACAATTAGTCAGGCCAAAATGGAAATTTTACTATACATTTTTGCACTTCTACTGCCGATAAGCTCCTTTACTAACAAGGTATTTTTAAGTCTGTGACATTCTTTAAAGTATTTGAAAAATATGAAATTTTCGCAGCCAATTCAAAGACTCATTGTGCAGTGGGATACATTTGATTGTGTTGTCAATCCAACAATAGTTGAGTTTCACAGATGCATTATTGTAAATCCGGAGAAATCCATTATAACCACCGAAGTCAAATACAACCGTGCCTTTGAACAGTTGAATGCAAGTTTTATACTGAAACTGCCACGACCTTCATCCAAAGAGTATCATAAGATCATAGACTTAAATGTGAATTTCTGTGACTTCTACAAACACTCAAAGCAGAACAAGTTTTTAAATATCGCCTATAAAAGCATGATAATGGAAAGCAATTTACCCAAAAAGTGTCCTCAAGCCAAGGTGAGTTTCAGTACTATTAATTATTTTTTAAAATTATCACTTTTTTATTTTAAATATATTTTCTAGGGATTCTACTACTTTCGTAATATGAACATTGGAGCTAATTTACCGCCGTTTCTACCTAAATCGGACTTTAAAGTGCAGTTTAATTTCTTCCTACCTAATTTGTCTATATTCAATGCTTCATTAAGTGGACGTTTATTAGAATCAGCGAGGCATTCGAAAAGTAAATAATTAAAAATAAAATAATTTTTTAATGACGATATATTTCGAATATATTGCACTCAAAATTATATAATCATCTTCTCCCATTTCAAAAAATTCAGTGGCAAAGTACTCTATAAATAAAGGAGAGTTTTTAACAAAACATATTGTCATTTATTGATTTTCAACTGAGTTATAAAGAGTAAAATATGAAAGGACTGCAATTTTTGGTTCCTCTACTGCCGATAGTCTGCTTTGCCAGCAAGGTATAAAATAGACAATCTTCAGAACCTTATATTCTTAAAAGAAACACTTTTCGTTAGTTCACTCAACGTCTGGCTGTGAGATGGAATGCTTTTGAATGTGTTCCAAATCAAAATGTAGTTGAATTCCATACATGCATCGTTATCGAGCCTGAGAGATCCCTTGTATCTGCGAATATCAGCTATAATCGTGATTTCCATAAGGTCAATTTAAACTTTGTATTATTGATGTCCCGGCCTGGCTACAACGATTATCAAAAGATCTTCGATTTAAATGTGGATCTTTGCCAGTTACATAAGACCTCATATAAGAACATGTTTTTAATGATCGCCTATAGAACTTTGCTTTCCGGTACCAATTTACCGAAAATGTGTCCTCAGCGGAAGGTAAGTTACACTTCACTTTTTCAATTGCTTATTACAAATATAATTTCAGGGATTCTACTACTTTCGCAATTTAAACCTTGGGGAGCATCTACCGCCATTTTTACCAAGACATGAATTTAAAGTTGAGTTGAATTTCTATTCAGAAAATCTTTGGCAATTCAATACTTCATTGATCGGGCGTATCTCAGAGTTTACAAAGTCAAAGGGGTAAATAAAGGTTAATACCTCTGGTAAAAATTGTAGGAGTATATATAAATTTATATGACTAATAAATGTTCTGCAAATCATTCGAATTTATTGACCTTTGTTCGGTCAATAAACTTTAGCTGTAAGTGTACTTAAATGATATAAAAGATTATATGGAATTACTTGTGATTCTGCATTCAAAATCAGTGCAGAAGATGTTATCATACAGATCGGTTCAAAGAGAATTTCTTAAAGAATATGCCTGTTAGAATTGGTAATTACGATACACAGATATAGTACGTGGTCTGTCTATCAAGTGGCGTTGATTGCCGATTCACAGACATCTCCATCCATTACTAGAGCATTATTTACGATTCAAGCTCAAGATGCCAAAGCACTGACAAGAAATTTCACAACCTCATGACACTTGAAATTGCCGCAAAATTTATAGCCTCGCCGTTAGCCCCTCGGACTTTTGTAAACCAGTCTTCAGTCTACAGTCTTCGGTCTTCTGTTTTGCAGTCTCCAGCCATCTTAGAGTGCAGTCTCCAGTCTCTACACGTCTTTAAATGTCAAATGGCACACGAGCTAAGAACACAGTTGGAAAATATAGGCAAGAGATGAAACCTACACCAAATGTTAACTAAGAATGCAGCAGCAGGCAGTCATTTGACATTTCCAATAACCAAGATACAATGCTGGCCAAGTTACATATGTAGTTCCCCAAGTGGGTCAGTGTGTGAGCTGTCTGAGGATTCAGATCTGGATTTAACCTTGCCAGCTTTCGTTTTCATTGAGTTTGACTGTGGTTAATTTGTAAATATTACACAATTGCCGTTGACTGATGACTCACCAGTCAACAACAACAACAACTGGTTTTAACTTGGTTTGGAGAGCTGTAACTTTGGGTGGGCGACAGACGAAGACGAAACAATTTGGTTTTGCTTTGGGGGTGTGACTCTGAAGGCGGCCTGGCCCAAAATGTTGTTGTTAACACTTGACATGACCAGTTTCTCTCTCTCTCTCTCTCTCTCTCTCTCTCTCACTCTCTCTCTTTCTTGCTCTCTCGCTCGCAACCGGCAACGCGGTTGTTCAACTTTATCGCATTATGTTGCAAGTGATTCTCGTCGAATCAACTTTATTTGGTTTTTATTTTGCCAGAAATTGACAGGTAACCGTTGTAATCGTTTTTCCATGATATCGTCACACAGATTGACCCATTTTCCACAACTAATTAACATTTGCCAAGAGCCATTGCCGTTTTGAACTCAATTATCGTCTTGCCTCATCTGCAGATTCGCGAACCAAATAAACTAAAGTATGCAAAAAAAAATAAATAAATAAAAAAACAACGTTGCACGAGTCTTACAACAATTTTCATTTCAGTCTCTGCCACATATATTGTATGTCACTGTACTCTCCCCTTCTTTGCACTCCTCCCTCCTACCACCGGTCCTCCTCTTATGCCACTCCCGTAAATAAACGCTGCTGCAATTACAAGAATTCAAGTAAAACAAAGCAACATCTTCTCTTCCAACAGCATCATCTCCCCTCGAGCGAGAGAGCATAAAATATTCAGAGAATAAGAGCATAAATATTGAGCCAAATATCAGCTGAGAGAGCGAGAGAAAGAGAGAAAGAGAGCGATCATATATTACATGTTCGGCTGCATTTTGGCAAAGTCGAAGCTTGCAGAAAAACTCGTTCTGGCTTATTTCTAAATAACGGCATTACGAAGATGAACGACCCGACAGACGCAGACAATGCGCAGACTTTTACTGTGCCTATTACCATATCTAATGTATGCATGGTACGAGTATTATGTGGTATATGGTATTATAAAAAATCAAAGATGACCACTGAGTCTAAAGAAAAAGAATATATATGTATATAAAACTTGAAACAACGATAGTTTAGCTATCAAAAACTATCGGTTTGCGTTTAAAAACAAATTTATTTCTTTATAATACCCGATAGCTAATTTTAATATATTATTTAATTTATTTTAGTTGTATTCATTAAAGCATTTAAGCATCTCTAAGATTCCAAATAACAATTACCGAACCACTAAAAAAGACAACAAAAAATAGCAGCTACAACTATGGCAATTGCAACTACAAAATGTATCTGTATCTGTAACTACATTTGTATGACCAAGACTGTTGCTGGTGTGAGTTGGCGCTTTGAGCTACGATCTGCGAACTGCAATCTGCGAGCGCTGGAGACAAACTCGAAGTCGCGACTATATAAAGCTCTTAAATAGGGCCGCCGCTGCACAGTTTGAACCGTTGCAGCTTTCACTTACCACAGACAAACGGGCAGCGGAGCAATCGCACAATTGCAACTGCAACTTCATTTGCAACTGCCACAACTTGAGCTTAAAAGCAAACTGACAAATCTCCTGTAAACTGTGAATGACAATTACATCTCAAATTTGCAAGTGAATCTTAAATCAACGCATTATAAAATGAAAGTGCTTGTAAGTTAAACAATAAATTGCTTTAAAATAAAGTTAAGAGTGCCTCTATAACGTGTTCTTCAGTTCTTCAGACTTGTGATCTTAAAATAAAATATATAAAACAAATAATAATATTTTAATCAAAGGCAAAGTCGAAAAATATTTAATTTATCTTTATATGCAGATAATGTATATCTTAAATAATTTTCATTATATTCCCCCGATTCAAAAAAGTTCTTAGATTATTTTATTCATTAGTCATACTGTTAAAATTTTGAATTAGCTGGTCTTTTTTTATTTTAGGCAATATCGTAAAATAAATCAATATTAAAAAAAAATAAATAACTTTTTTTATCTCAGATTAAGAGAAGCGTGCAGATTTTAAAACTAATTTTCATTCCATTTATTAAAATCGAAAAGACTCTTAGATTATTTAGTATTAATATCCAATTTAAAAATTATAAAATACATAGTATAAAAATCTGTATAAAAGATATAATTTTTAAATTAATCTTTTATTATTACCCTTAAGTTACGATAACATTTCTTGTCAATTTTCAGATACTTATTTCGCTGCTTGCCTTGTCGTGTCACGCGCAGCATCAACATCAGCACCAGCATCAACATCATTCACATCCCAATGTCAACAATATTCCGCGAGATGATAAGCCAGATCATCGTCATGAGGATCTACGCGAGACGAGCACCTGGATACCAATACTGAAGTACAACAAAGAGCAGAGCGAGGATGGCAGCTATAAGACCGAATACGAGACCGGCAATAATATTGTGCACGAGGAGACGGGTTTCCTCAAGGATTTCGAGACGAATCCCAATGGTGTGCTGGTGCAGCATGGCCAATACTCCTACCAGTCGCCAGAGGGCACCTTGGTTAATGTGCAGTACACAGCTGATGAGAATGGCTTCCGTGCAACTGGAGATCATATACCCACACCTCCAGCCATACCAGAGGAGATTCAAAAGGGTCTCGATCAGATCTATGCTGGCATCAAATTGCAACAGGAGCGTTTGGAACAGCGTGCAAAGAGTGATCCTGCATTTGCCAAGAAGCTAGAAGAGAGACGTGTGGCCAATCAGAATGGCCAGTACATTGGCTTGCTAGAGAATCAGTAAAGAGAGAGAGAGAGAGAGAGAGAGAGAGAGAGAAAGAGAGAGAGGCAACAAAACCATAACCTCAACCAGTAAAAAGTGCTGCAATTGGTTAAAGTTCTTCCAAATTCGTTCTTTGTAACCTTAACCAACCGCAAGACTGTGATTTCTGATATTAAATTCTCAAATAGCCCATTACAATTCATTAACAATAACTGGAAATTTGCAAGCAACAACTAATACATCAGCACAAATATTTATATTAACGATCGTGAAAGTTTTGTTGAAAGAAAAAAAACAAATAAAAAATAAAAAAATATTATAATAAAAGCGGAAAAGCAAAGTTTCCGTCATGCCAAACACACACGCGACCCTCAACAAACATTATTCAACGCTTTTCCATTTCCATAATATTTTCCCTGCCTCCCTCCTCTTCCACCTATAATGCTCACAAAACGTGACAATGCGCAATGGCTTTTTGTTATTATAAATGTATTTTTCTGTTTCTATTTTAATTTTTTTCTTGTTATTTTCACAGCTGAAATTACCCCATGTGCTTGTGAATTCAATTCCATAAATTATAATTGAACTTTTTTGGAATATTTCACATTTTCTTGTCTTATGAGACAAAGTCTATTCAACAGTCCCGTCAGACCGGCTGTTGCATAATTATGACAGCTTTTCTCTTGACGTTTTGACTTGGTTCGATTTTTACGAGTGCTCAAACTGAAGTTTCTGAAGTGCAGCTTAGATTAATGCGACTAGGAAATCTTAACTTTCAGTTTCAACTAGGACACAATAATAATCAGATTTAACTATGACTTAATAAATTACTTTTAAGATCGGTTAAAAACTGACTTAGGAAGTCTTGACTTTGAGTTTTAACTAATACTTTTTAAGTTTGAACAAAAATTATTTTATTATGTTTAAGCTAAACATAATAGTGCCAAATTATTTATCAGCTTCATCTACGACTTTTGGATACAAAATTCATTCACATAATACGATTGCTTTGATTTTCGATATCAACTTTTTGAAGTAATTTAAATTTAAGATTTATTTAGAGCATAATTGAATTTAATTACCAATAAAAACTAAAGTTGTCTTAAAGAAATGTTAGTTATGCAAAAGTTATAATTAGATAGTCTACCAACTTTCATTGGCATCTACTATTTTATATCCATTGTAATCAGTGTGGTTTTTATACAGTCTGCTCGTTGAATATTCGGCCTACAACTGTTTTACCGTTGCTCAAGTTGAACCAATCAATTTGGTGAAAAGTTGCCCTCAGCGACAGTTATCAGGTTTAGAGATATTTGCGTATGGACCGGAGAACAAACATTCACATAAACGGTGCCAAAATAAACAAGCAAAAATATGTGTTGTTGTTTCTTATTTTTTTTAGCACACACAACGATTAATTTGCATAAATATTAATCCAGAGAAACATACATAACTAGAAGTTTATATACGTGTATATATTCCTCTACATTGATTGCTAGACAGCATAGTAAAGCAGAAGAGACGGAAAGAAAATAAATCAAATGAGCTGCATTTTCACCAAAGCAGAAACCAGGAAATTTTTATTCGCCATTAAATTTCAACGCTCTTGCGCATAATTAAGCGAAAACTGAACAAAAGAAAAATTTCTATAGCTGTGATTAAGAATGTTTCTTCATATTTCTGTTGATTTTGCTGCTGTTGTTGTTGTTGTTGTTGTTGTTATTATTATAATTTTCGGAGAAGCAACGCGCATGCGCAGCAACCGTTGTGGTCATTCAATGAATGTGGCAGCTGAAGCGGCCGCAAATTGATTTGGCCAACATCAGTTGCCGTTTAGAAGCCGCCGCGTTTAGACCACAAATCGTTCAAAGAAAGAAGAAAACGCGCTGAAAATCTTAAAATTAATACGATAACAACAACAACGAGGAATTCACGACAGCATTCAACTTGGATGAGTGCGAATATCGATGGGCAAGTGGAATTGAGAACAATGAGAATTATTGTTGTTGATGCTGCCGAAACGAAACAATAAAACGAAGCAGCTAACTGTGAACTGAAGATACAAACACAAAAAGAATAACAATAATAACAACAGTCACAGCTAAAACAACAACAACAAACACTTCAAAAGTGGCACAACATTTCAGTAAATAGAAATCGAAACTGAAACAAACTGTAACGAACTTTTGCCGAAAACTCAATAACATAAAATCAACTTAATAATGGCCAACAAACAGCACATTTTGTTGTTGATCTTGTGGAAATTGATTGCCTTTAACTGTCAGCTGATCCTGGGCCAGGCAGAGCCGGAAGCACAGCAGCTGCAGGTACCGCGGCCTCGGGGTCGTATACGTATTGCGGATATGCAATTGCCCCAACCACCGCCACCGCCAGGGCCTATGCCCGGTTACGGGCCTTTAAACTGGCCCAATTATGCTGCAGTTGCTCCTCCTCCCGCCACCTCCACGATTCACACACATATTCCCCTGCTGCGTGAACAGATCGGTGGCAGTAGCACTACAAATATGCCACTGCCCAGTGAGGGACGCATTCAGGAGGCTGTGGTGTATGGCAACTGGAAGCCAGAGCATCCGCTCAAGCCCAATGAAGATCAGGTGCAGCCAAAGGAACGCGTCTACGGACGACTGGAGGCCATGTTAATGGGCATGCCGGCAGATGGTAAGATTAAACAGAAAATGGATTAAATAAGGAATATATTTATTACAGATTATTATACCCTGAACCCATTAAAAATGGGCAAAAACGGGTACAGAATGACAGAATGTATGTAACAGGCAAAATGGGCGTGGCAGTCCCCCAAAAATATATATATTCTTGATCAGGATCAACAATCGGGTCGATTGAGCCCTGTCGGTCTGTGTGTCCGTCCGTCCGTCTATTTGAACGCGTCGATATCAGAAAACATAAAAACTAGAGACTTCAAACTTGGTATGTAGGTTCCTGCATACCACAGGCAGATCAAGTTTGTTTAAATTTTTGAATCGGTCCACTATATCATATAGCTGCCATAGGAACGGTACATCGAAAATGAAGTTTTAGTATGGAAAAAATTTTTGTTTGTTAAGATATCAGAACCAAACTGATAGAATATGCATCTGGGCTGGTATTATACATCCTAACCAAATTTGGTTAGAATCGGTCTAAAATATGATATAGCTGCAATAGAAACAATCGATCGAAAATCAACTTTCAGTACAGAGTACCTTGGCACAGGGTATTCAACTGTCGAGCGTGCTCGACTGTAACCGCCCACTAGTTTTAAGTGCTTTTGAAGGAGCTTTCATTAAAATTTGGTTGTATTGCAGCTATTGATGGACGTGAGGAGTCCAGCGAGGAGCTGGAACCGCAACTGGAGCAACGCACCTCGTCTGGAGGCTATCACAATCCCTACGCCCGCCGCGACAGTTTCGAGCGGGCACAGGAATCGCGGGGTCGCTGGCGGGCACCGCAACTACAATCCCAGTCCCAGCCCCAGCCCGAGTTTTATCCTCAACCTCAGCTCCAGGCACCAATTGAGGTGGTACGCATGAATGCAACGGATCCTTTGTTGCGGGCGATGGCCAAACAGATCAATGAATCCATTGAGTCGACCACAGCACATCGACAATCCACACAAACCACGGAGGACAACTGGATGCCACTGCCTTATCCGTATCCTACGCACAGCTACGAGAGCACACAGCCGGTTCCGGGCCCGGCTCCAGTGTCAAGAGAGAGGAGTGCAGAAGCCTCCACATCTAGTCCCATTTCAGTCACAGAGTCCACAACAATTGCACTCAATTGGCCAACTGACTTTCTGGAAGCCACCTCGAGCAGTACGGAGCGTATTTATACTGATCCTGGCAGCAGCATCGATCGCATCGATCACATCGACAACATCGATCGCAATGACGACGATCAGAGTGAGGATTACAAATACTACGAGGATAGTCTGAGCTCCGCCCAAATGCACAGTGAGCTGAGTGTGCCAGAGTCCGTGATTCCCCAACTGCCGCTCAACATAACGCGCGTGGGAATTCCCTACGAGGAGCGCAATTCCGCCGAAGAACCAACCATTTGTGTGCCACTCACAGTGACTGAGACCGCCTCGGAGAGTGCCACCCCTCTGCTGGTAGAGGTGGAGCGTGTCTATTGCTTTCCACTCCCCAAAGTAGAGATCAGAACGGGCAACATCAGACAGCAGCAACAGCCAAGGGAACAGGAGCACAATCACGATCACAGCAGCAGTACCAGTGTCACATCCGTGCCCACGGAGCAACCTCAGCCAGCGCTAACATCTGGCGCCAGTTGCCACCATAAAGTCATGGCGATAATCGTCTTTATTGGGAGCAGCATCCTGGCTCGTTTATAGGCTAATTAGACCGATGCTACATCGCGTAAGTTCAACTCAGGGGCTACTTGTAATTAGAAAATCACTCTTTTTATTTTATATTTAAATTAAATTACAATAAATGCTTAATACATCCCAGAAATATTTTAAAGTCGAGACTATAAATTTAAATGATGTAGACATTGACGGTGGTCATCGTTCGTTCTTTTATCGATCTTTTAAGACACAATAGAACTTAAAGTAACTGATTGGTTCCATTCTGAGATATAAATTCTTCCCGCGCAGCCTTACGTAGGATCTTTCCATTGACGTTGGCGGGCAACTTATCCGTGAATCGAACTCCGGAATGAAGTTGCTTTTGCACGCCAATCAACCGCTTGGCCACATGACCAATAATTTCCTTAGCACTGATCTCACATCCTTGGCGCTTGACTACCAAAGCACCAGCTGCATCGCCTTGACGTTCATCATAGATTCCCACAACACAAACGTCCTGCACCTGCGGAAGCTCTGCAATGACTGTCTCGATTTCTGTGGGCCAATAGTGCAGACCCTGGTACTTGAGGATCTCCTTCTTGCGATCGACAATGTATAGGAAGTTCTGATCATCAAAGTAGCCCAAGTCACCAGTGTGGAACCAACCTTCAAAGTCTTGCATACGTCGGGTTTCCACAGGATTACCGTAGTAACCATTCCAGGCCTGTCCAGTGTGTACATAAATCTCTCCCACCTTATTATGACTCACACTCTTGCCTTTCTCATCGACAATTCGGATTTTAATGCCCGGCAAAAGTCTTCCAGCTGCGATTTTATTGCTGATAGCAATAACACCCACTTCCGTCATTCCGTACACAGAATTAAGCATTGCAGACTTGCATATTTCCTGGACACGCTGCAAAGTGGTTAAAGTCGCCAAACCTCCAACATAGTTAAGCATTCGAATTGGCGAAAGAGCCTCTGACGTGGCATCTGGACATGTGATTAAGGCGGAAAGATGTCTGGGAGGTACCACAGCGTAGTTGATTTTGTACTTTTTCACCATCTGCACAAAGTATTCGGGACTAAACGGTTTATTTGTTATGATTCGAGTACAGCCAAATACTGTACTGAATATAAAAGCCCAGAGGCCAGTAATCCAATCCAAAGAACTCGATATAAAAATAATTGATTCACTAGACACGAGCCTGCGTACTTCCACAGTTATGAGAACATCAAAATATGGTGAAAATATTACTTACATATTCTCCTCTATAAGTTTACTATTTGACATGCAGACAGCTTTCGGTAATCCTGTGGTTCCAGAAGAGCACAAAATCGCCACTGTTTGATCTCCACCAGTCTTCAGAGGTTCCGGTCTTCAAGTAATAAAAATTTACTCATTTAACTACTTTCATTATTACTCATTTATTTTAACTCACTGGTAGAACATTTCAGTTGTTGTAGGATCCAGAAGGGTCTCTATATTGGGCACACCCTCAATAGGATCGATCAGTGTATATATTTCAGGATTCCAGCCTCGGGTAGCCGTATGTATCTTGTTATAATCATTCCCATCACAAAATATAAGCATTGGCTTGGTTATTTCAAAAACGTATTTGACAGTATCTATATTTTCAATAAAATTTAGATAATTAGCAATGATAATTGAAAGTGGATTAATAGATTAACATACCCTCGTCTAACATGGGATTTACCGAGTGGAAGGGTGTGGCATTCATTAGACAGGCGACTCCCAAGGGCATAAGGTAAGTGGTATTTTTAGCAGCAATACCGATTACATCCGTGTTGTTAAGTCCTCGCTTTTTCAAGTACTGTGCTATCCGTATGGCCCAAGTAATAGCCTGAGAATTTGTCACTGACACGCCGTCTACATCATTAATCTGCAATTTAAGAATATTAAATTTAAGGTATACATTTTTATCTGACACCTGACAAACGTTTTTTGGACTATTCTTCATTCAGAATATTAAATTTAAGGTATACGTTTTTATCTGAAGTATTACTTACCTGACAGACGTTTTTTGGACAATTCTTCATTGTATCGAAAATGATGCTGCCCACAGATGTGTCATAGTCAAAAAAATTGCTACGTTTTGCACCACTCCAGGTGTTATCCTTCTTGTTGTAGGTGGTGGGTAATGCAGTCATTATAAAAATATACTGTTAATGATTATTGTACTAAAAAACCTTACTGTTTCTTCAAAATAACGAAACGATATTAAAAATGGGTTATCTATGATTTGGTACACGTGTTTGCTTATAACTGCCAGCACAGCTTTTATGTATTTAGCATATAAAGCATATTAAGCATATAAAAAGCTCATGCGCTGCCAGCGTTGCGATTTATCGCCGTCGACAGCGATAACAACGTAAAGCTGTCTGCTATGACAACTGGTATGAATTGACCGTTTCAGTGCCCAGTGACATTTTAATTATTAATTAATTTTTTTCCCCATTTTTATTATAGAAAGGGGAAAATATAACCATTAGGATGCTTAAGAAGATAATGTAACAAGTACCTAGAAAAAGTTGTTTTATAAGAAAGAATGAGTTGATCATAAATGTGTGAAGTTCCGCTTATCGTGTCATTAAATTGGAACTAACTTTAAAATTAACGTATTTCGAATATAAGATGTTTATTTTCCCTCCTAGAAGTGGGCAACGGAAATTGGTTTTAGTTATGTGGCAAGCAGTGCAAACAGCTAGCAAGTGACCGCTGATAGTTCCTATGCCAGAATAATTTTTACAGTCCACATAAATAATAATAATAAGTTAAAAAGAAATAAAAATGAATTTTATTACTATGAACATCGCTGCCGTTTGAACTGGTTTCTGCGGATCTGTTTCCCTGCGTGGGAATTCTTTCCTTGTATGCGCTTGCTTTCATCTGCCATTGAAATTGTCACGAAAAAGGCCCTAGATATGGGGAAATATTGACCCTTAAAAGTGCCTTATATTCATTTCCAATTTGTTCAAGAACAAAAGCTTATGAAGTATACATATGTAGATAATTATTCTAAAATATAAGCAAGAAATTTTGGCTTTTATCCCAATGCGCAAAAAGGTCGCGCTCAAGAAAACGAAAATAACTTTTGCTTTGTCCGAAAATTCATAATTTTAATGTTTTAAATTTTTATTCTCTACCTTTATGGACCTTACCGTTATCGTTCCGATAGGAGACAATGCAAAACAAAGTAACTAACAATTATTTGCTGGTTCCATTTTGAGAGACAAATACTTCCCGCGCAGCCTTACGAAGGGTCTTTCCATTGACGTTGGCGGGCAAACTGTCCGTAAATCGAACTCCGGAGTGGAGTTGCTTTTGCAGGACAGTCAATCGCTTGGCCACATGATCAATGACTTCCTTGGCACTGATCTCACATCCTTGGCGCTTGACTACCAAAGCACCAGCTGCATCACCTTGACGTTCATCATAGATTCCCACAACACAAACGTCCTGCACCTGCGGAAGCTCTGCAATGACTGTCTCGATTTCTGTGGGCCAATATTGCGCACCTTGGTACTTGAGGATCTCCTTCTTGCGATCGACAATGTATAGGAAGTTCTGATCATCAAAATAGCCCAAGTCACCAGTGTGGAACCAACCCTCAAAATCTTGCATGCGTCGGGTTTCCACTGGATTACCGTAATAACCATTCCAGGTCTTTCCAGTGTGTACATAAATCTCTCCCACTTTATTGTGACTCACACTCTTTCCTTCCTCATCAACAATTCGGATTTTAATGCCCGGCAAGGGTCTTCCTGCAGCGTTGTTATTTGTGATACCAATGTTAACTGTTATGGAACCCACCTCGGTCATGCCGTACCCGGAACTCAGGGTAGTGCTCTTGCATATTTCCTGGAGATGCTGCAACGTGGTTAACGGCGCCAATCCTCCAACATAGTAAAGTATACGTAATGGAGAGAGAGCCTCTGTCGTGGCATCTGGGCAAGTGATCAAGACAGGAAGACATGCAGGGTTAACCATGGCGAAGTTGATCTTGTACTTTTTCACCAGCCTTACAAAGTTTTCCGCACTAAAGGGTTTATTAGTTATGATTCGCGTACAGCCAAATACTGTACAAAGTCCAAAGGCAATGAGACCAGTAATCCAATCCAAAGAGCTGGGTGAAAATAATACCGATTCACTGGTGACGAGCCTGCAATACTTGAAGGGTTATTAAAACAAGCGGAAAGTGGTAATAAAATAGTATATAAAGGAATGTCTTCTGATAACTTACGAAATGTCCTGTACAAGTATACTATTTGACATGCAGACAGCTTTCGGTAAACCTGTTGTTCCAGATGAGCACAAAATGGCCACTGTTTGATCTCCACCAGTCTTCAGAGGCTCTGGTCTACAAGTTATAAATAGTTTACACATATAACTACTTTGATTATCAAACATTTATTTTAACTCACTGATAGAACATTTCAGTTGTTGTGGGATCCAGCAGGGTCTCTATTTTAGGCACACCCTCAATAGGATCGATCAGTGTATATATTTCAGGATTCCAGCCTCGACTGGCCGAATGTATCTTGTTATAATCGTTTCCATCACAAAATATAAGCTTTGGTTTGGTTATCCCGAAAACATATTTGATGGTTTCTGCAAATTCAATTTAAATTATCATAATTTTTATCTTAAAAAATAGATCAATCCTTTGACATACCCTCGTCTAGCATGGGAGATATGGCGTGGAAAGGAGTGGCATTCATTAGACAAGCAATTCCCAAGGGCATAACGTAGGTGGTATTTTGAGCTGCAATACCGATTACATCCGGGTTGTTAAGTCCTCGCTTTTTCAAGTACTGTGCTATTCGTATAGCCCAAGTAATAGCCTGAGAATTTGTGACTGATACGCCGTCAACATCATTTATCTGCACGTTACACGTAACTAATAAAATGTTAAAATTCTTATCTGAAGTATAACTCACCTGAACTACGATATTGGGCCAATTCTTCATGGTATTAAAAATTATTCTGCCCACAGATGTGTCATAGTCAAAGATTGAACTACGTTTTGCACCACTCCAGGTGTTATCCTTCTCATTGTAGGTGGTGGATAATGCCGACATATTGATATTACGATTCCCTTCAAACTGACTTCTTCACCTTCAAAAGGTACCCTTATTAATGAATTTCCAAACCTAACTGTCATTCTTTTTATAATATATATTATCGACGAATCCTAAGTCCAAATGGTCGATAGCATATCAAAATATGCTTCAAGTACCCTATTGTCGGCAAAGACGAATGACAGACAAGTGATGAGATAATATTAGGAGATAGCTCGCTTCGAAGCTCTCCATGATTTTTATACCCTGAACCCATTAAAAATGGCCAAAAAAGGGTATAATGTGTTTGGCAGAATGTATGCAACAGGCAAAAGGGCAGTGGCAGACCCCCAAAAAATATATATTCTTGTTCAGGATCAACAGTCAAGTCGATTGAGCCATGTCCGTCTGTCTGTCCGTCCGTCCGTCCGTCTGTTTGAATCCGTCGATCTCAAAAACCATAAAAGCTAGAGACTTCAAACTTGGTATGTAGGTTCCTGGATACCATAGGCAGATCAAGTTTGCTTTAATTTTTGGATCGGTCCACTATATTATATAGCTGCCAACAGATGAGGGCTGGTATTATTCATCCTGACCAAATTTGGTTGGAATCGGTTAACTATATCATATAGCTGACGGTGCTTCAAAAATTAAGTTTTAGTATTGAAAAGTTTGTTGTTTGTTGAGATATCAGAACTTAACTGATAGAATATGCATCTGGGCTGGTATTATACATCCTGATCAAATTTGGTTAGAATCGGTTGACTATATCATATAGCTGCCATAGGAACGGTACATCGAAAATGAAGTTTCACTATGGAAAAAATTTTTGTTTGTTAAGATATCGAAACCAAACTGATAGAATATGCATCTGGGCTGGTATTATACATCCTGATCAAATTTGGTTAGAATCGGTTAACTATATCATATAGCTGCCATAGGAACGGTACATCGAAAATGGAGTTTTAGTATGGAAAAGATTTTTGTTTGTTGAGATATCAGAACCAAACTGATAGAATATGCATTTGGGCTGGTATTATACATCCTGACCAAATTTGGCTATAATCGGTTAACTATATCATATAGCTGCCATAGGAACGGTACATCGAAAATTAAGTTTTAGTATAAAAAAGATTTTAGTTTGTTAAGATATCAGAGCCAAACTGATAGAATATGCATCTGGGCTTGTATTATATATCGGTCTAAAATATCATATAGCTGCAATATGAACAATCGCTCGAAAATCAACTTTCAGTACAGAGTACCTGGGCACAGGGTATTCAATTGTCGAGGTGCTCGACTGTAACCGCCCACTAGTTTTGAGGTAATCGGTTAAGATTGAAGCAAAGAGCGAGTTTACTGATAAAGTTTTTTACCTGGAGCTACCAAATTTGGCGACGGTTAATCTCCGAACTAGGTTGAATTGAATACAAATAAATATTTTAAATTGTTTAGATTCTGCGAGGTTCAAGTAGCCAAACTGCCAAATAAATAAAACTACAGATAAAATTAGTCAAAAAAGCTATAGCAAAACTCCGACCATAGCAATTCCCGTTACATACTTTTAGGAGCTTGAATTGCTTTAAAAAATACACCTGCTAACGCTCAAACAAACGGACGGACAGCCGGACGAATACACTTATGTCTAGTTGGTCTTTGATGCTGATCGTTCGCCCTGTTACATTCATTTAATCGAGTACAATATAAGTAAAAGGTAAAGCAATAGGGATTAAAATAACTAACAATTATTTGCTGGTTCCATTTTGGGAGACAAATACTTCCCGCGCAGCCTTACGTAGGGTCTTTCCATTGACGTTGGCGGGCAAACTGTCCGTAAATCGAACCCCGGAATGAAGTTGCATTTGCAGGCCAGTTAATCGCTTGGCCACATGATCAATGACTTCCTTGGCACTGATCTCACATCCTTGGCGCTTGACTACCAAAGCACCAGCTGCATCACCTTGACGTTCATCATAGATTCCTACAACACAAACGTCCTGCACCTGCGGAAGCTCTGCAATGACTGTCTCCATTTCTGTGGGCCAATAGTGAAGACCCTGGTACTTGAGGATCTCCTTCTTGCGATCGACAATGTATAGGAAGTTCTGATCATCAAAGTAGCCCAAGTCACCAGTGTGGAACCACCCCTCAAAGTCTTGCATTCGTTGGGTTTCCACTGGATTACCGTAATAACCATTCCAGGGCTTTCCAGTGTGTACATATATCTCTCCAACTTGATTATAGCTCAATCTTTTTCCATCGTCATCGACAATTCGAATTTTAATGCCCGGCAAGAGTCTTCCTGCAGCGTTGTTATTTGTGATACCAACATTAGCTGTTATGGAACCCACCTCGGTCATTCCGTACCCAGAGCTCAGCATGGTAGTCTTGCAAATTTCTTGGACACGTTGCAATGTGGTTAAGGTAGCCAATCCACCGCCATAGCTGAGCATACGCAATGGAGACAGAGCCTCTGTCGTGGCATCTGGACAAGTGACCAAAGCTGAAAGATGCCTGGGAGGTACCATGGCGAAGTTGATCTTGAATTTCTTCACCAGCTGCACAAAGTGTTCGGGACTAAAGGGTTTGTTTGTTATAATACGAGTACAGCCAAATACTGCACTGAATGTTAGGGAAAAGAGACCTGTAAGCCAATCCAAAGAGCTGGATGAAAAAATTACCGATTCACTGGTAATGAACCTGAAATATTTAAAAATTTATAACAAACACAGTATAAAGGTGATAATTTCAATTGATGAGATAACCTACAGACTATCCTGAAGAAGGATATTATTTGATATGCAGACAGCTTTTGGTAATCCTGTGGTTCCAGAAGAGCACAAAATCGCCACAGTTTGATCTCCACCAGTCTTCAAAGGTTCCGGTCTACAAGTTGCACATAATTTATAAATATATTTTACTTCATTGTTTAAATATTCTTTACTCACTGATAAAACATTTCTGTTGTTGTGGGATCCAGCAGGGTCTCTATCTTGGGCACACCCTTAACATGATCGATCAGTGTATATATTTCAGGACGCCAACTTCGGGTAGCTGAATGTATCTTCTCATAATCATTGCCATCACAAAAAATTAGCATTGGCTTCATTATTCCGAAAACATATTTAAAGGTTTCTATAAATTCAAATTAATTTGGGATACTTGTTATCTGTGGATCAATAGATTGGCATACCTTCATCTAGCATGGGATTTACGGCGTGAAAAGGTGTGGTGTTCATAAAACAGGCAATTCCCAAAGGCATAAGATAGGTGGTATTCCTAGCAGCAATACCGACTACATCTGTGTTGTTAAGTCCTCGCTTTTTCAAGTACTGTGCTATCCGTATAGCCCAAGTAATAGCCTGAGAATTTGTGACTGATACGCCGTCAACATCATTAATCTACAGATTGTACATAATTAATTTAATGTTTTAATGATTATCTGAAATATTACTTACCTGACACACATTTTTTGGCCAATTCTTCATGTTATTGAAAATGATTCTACCAACAGATGCGTCATAGTCAAATATGGAACTACTTTTTGCACCACTCCAGGTATTATCCTTCAAATTGTAGGTGGTGGGTATTGCCGTCATAATGATATTTACCCTTGCTTCCAAAACTTACTTCTTTACCTTTCGAAGGTACAATTCTATATGAGCCGTACTATCATTCTTGTTATTAAATATATTGTCAACAAGTTCAAAGTCATTATATTCGATTGGAAACCCAAATATGCCTGAAGTACCCTATTCTATTATCGGCAAAGGCGAATGACAGAGTCATTATGAGGCGCCACAAGCGTTGAGATACTACTTGATTAAAATGATTAAAAATTGCAAAAAAAAAGGCTTGCTGGGAACATGCTGATAATCCATTTTTGGCTGAGGGTCGCACCAAAATAGAAATCAGTGAATGATCATTATAAAGGTGTTTTATTTGAAAAGTGCGATAAGGAGGCAGAAAAGAGAGAGAGTAATGTCCAAACTATTCAATTTAAATGATCAATCGAGAATAATACTGTTTTTTCTATTATTTCCAAGTGTTCTAAAATAATGGGCAGTGTTGCAAATTAAATAAATTCTTTAAAATTTTATACATTTTAATGCAGAATCAAATTAGAGATCAAATAATGATAAAAATTGAAATTCCGAAAGGAAGTCGGTTAATATTGACAAACTTCTCATTATTTTAGGGCTTTGAAAAACGTATTTGAAGGTAGTGATGTAAAAAACTGTATTTAAAACTCTAATTTAATCTTGGTCTGAGTGGGTTTTTCAGTCCCTCTCCCAGTCCCTCTCCCGGTCGCTCTCCCAGTCCCTCTCCCAGTCGCTCTCCCAGTCCCCGCTCCCAGTCCCTCTCCCAGGTCCCTCTCCCAGTCCCTCTCCCAGTCCCTCTCCCAGGCACCGCTCCCAGTCCCTCTCCCAGGTCCCTCTCCCAGTCCCTCTCCCAGTTCCTCTCCCAGTCCCTCTCCTAATCCCTCTCCCAGTCCCCGCTCCCAATCCCTCTCCCAGGTCCCTCTCCCAGTCCCTCTCCCAGTCCCTCTCCCAGTCCCTCTCCCAGTCCCTCTCCCAGTCCCGCTCCCAGTCCCTCTCCCAGGTTCCTCTCCCAGTCCCTCTCCCAGTCCCTCTCCCAGGCCCCGCTACCACTCCCTCTCCCAGCATTAAAAAAAATATGTAACTATTTATTTTCGAACCGAACCTATTCGTTTAGAAAGTGGTTCCATTCGGATTTGCGGATTGAATAATAAAAAAGCTTCAATTCATGACACGGTGCGGCTACTCAAAAAAATAGATTTTATATAATTTGTAAGATATTGCGTACTTGTAAATCAAATTTGGGAATATAAGTGTAGTATGTATTTATTTATTAACTTAGTGAACATCAATAAAGCTTAAAGTAACTAACAATTATTTGCTGGTTCCATTTTGGGAGACAAATACTTCCCGCGCAGCCTTACGTAGGGTCTTTCCATTGACGTTGGCGGGCAAACTGTCCGTGAATCGAACTCCGGAATGGAGTTGTTTTTGCAGGCCAGTTAATCGCTTGGCCACATGATCAATGACTTCCTTGGCACTGATCTCACATCCTTGGCGCTTGACTACCAAAGCACCAGCAGCATCACCTTGACGTTCATCATAGATTCCTACAACACAAACGTCCTGCACCTGCGGAAGCTCTGCAATGACTGTCTCGATTTCTGTGGGCCAATAGTGAAGACCCTGGTACTTGAGGATCTCCTTCTTGCGATCGACAATGTATAGGAAGTTCTGATCATCAAAGTAGCCCAAGTCACCAGTGTGGAACCACCCCTCAAAGTCTTGCATTCGTTGGGTTTCCACTGGATTACCGTAATAACCATTCCAGGGCTTTCCAGTGTGTACATATATCTCTCCAACTTGATTATAGCTCAATCTTTTTCCATCGTCATCGACAATTCGAATTTTAATGCCCGGCAAGAGTCTTCCTGCAGCGTTGTTATTTGTTATACCAATATTAGCTGTTATGGAACCCACCTCGGTCATTCCGTACCCAGAGCTCAGCATGGTAGTCTTGCAAATTTCTTGGACACGCTGCAATGTGGCTAAGGTCGCCAGTCCGCCACCATAGCTGAGCATACGTAGTGACGCAAGAGCCTCTGTCGTGGCATCTGGACAAGTGACCAAAGCTGAGAGATGCCTGGGAGGTACCATTGCAGTATTGATCTTGAACTTCTTCACCAGCTGCACAAAGTATTCGGGACTAAAGGGTTTGTTTGTAATAATACGAGTACAGCCAAATACTGTGTTGATGGCAAAGGCCCAAAGACCAGTAATCCAATCCAAAGAGCTGGATGTATAAATTACCGATTCACTGTTAATAAGCCTGAAAGATTTAAAGATTTAATACAGATGAAGGAATTTGATTTGAATTGATGGGATAACTTACAGACTATCCTGAACAAGGATACTATTTGAAATGCAGACGGCCTTTGGTAATCCTGTGGTTCCAGAAGAGCACAAAATCGCCACTGTTTGATCTCCCCCAGTCTTCAGAGGTTCCGGTCTACAATTTGTACTTGAATTATGAATATTCCGTACTTTCTGTTAAAATGTATTTCTAACTCACTGATAAAACATTTCTGTTGTTGTGGGATCCAGAAGGGTCTCTATCTTTGGAACACCCTCAATAGGATCGATTAGTGTATATATTTCAGGATTCCAGCCTCGGGTAGCCGAATGTATCTTCTCATAATCATGTCCATCACAAAATATTAGCATTGGCTTCGTTATCCCGAAAACATATTTGATGGTTTCTGTAAATTAAATTTAAATTATCATAATTTTTATCTTAAGAAATAGATCAGTCCTTTGACATACCCTCGTCTAGCATGGGAGATATGGCGTGGAAAGGTGTGGCGTTCATTAGACAGGCAATTCCCAAGGGCATAAGGTAAGTGGTATTTTTAGCAGCAATACCGATTACATCCGTGTTGTTAAGTCCTCGCTTTTTTAAATATTGTGCTATTCGTATGGCCCAAGTAATAGCCTGCGAGTTTGTCACTGATACGCCGTCAACATCGTTAATCTGCAGTTTGTACCTATTTAATATAATTTTGAAATTCTTATCTGAAGTATTACTCACCTGAACAACGATTTTTGGATAATTCTTCATGGAATTGAAAATTATTCTGCCAACAGACGTGTCATAATCAAATATGGAGCTACTTTTTGCACCACTCCAGGTGTTATCCTTCTTATTGTAGGTGGTGGGTATTGCCGTCATATTGATTCTACGCTATAAGGCTCACTTCTTCAAGTTCAGAAGAAACAATACTAAATGAAATAGCATTTCGTACTGCATACTATTTATATTGTCAATTTTCATCATAATACTAGGCGATTCACAAAAAGCTAACACCTGTAACACCTTATCTATCGTCCTAACAGTCGATAGCATATCAAATAAAAATGCTTGAAGTACCCTACTCAATTATCGCCTAAGGAGAATGACAGAGTCATAATAACGCGTCATAGGCGATGAGATAATGCTGGAAGACAACGCGCTATAAAGCTCTGCAAGCTATTGTTAAAGCTAATCTATTTAAAGGGACCACGGTTTCGATCGAAGTGAAGAACTACCAAAGTAGTTTACACTGCTCTTATCGGCATGAATATCAAAATATTTTTTTTAAGAATTCTCTAAGTCGTCTGCCATTTTAAGCATTATCATAGATAGTAATATTCACCTGAAATACTTTTTTGGCCACCTCATGGTGTTGAAATTCTATCGACCCATAGATCTGTCATAGTTAAAGATGACCTATACCCTGCAGATGTAATCCGTCTCATAGTAGGTAATGGGGTTTTCCGCTATATTGTGCTTGCTACGAAAATAACTTGTTCACATACACAAGGTACAATGCTATATGAAATATAAAACTGTAGTTCGACTGAAACATCTTATCATTGCTAACTTAATTCCTAACAGTCGATAGCATATCAAAATATAACTGAAGTACCCTATTCTATTGTCGGCCAAGGCTAATGTCAGAGTGTGCGTCATTAAAAGCTCTTTATAAAGCCTTTTTTTTTAGATAATCGCTTGAAAGATGGCAGCGCGGGAGCCAAGACTCATGAAAAATTTTATTTCACGCTCTTTGTGCTGTTTTCGTCACTAGCGCGGACTGTCGTCCGCAGTGATTTTCGACATTTCTACTTAAGAAAACACACTCATTTAAAAATTAGAAGAGGTAAGTAAAACTAATTTAGCTTCGTACATGTAGTACGCTATATATTATCTCAAGAGTCTGAAGTACTAGAATAATTTTTCCTTATTGGCTCGTGTTTAAATACATTTAATAAACCACTTTAGATAATGGAAAGGGGTATTCCACATTGTTGCTTAGTATTTATAAATTGAAGTATCCCATTCAAGTGTAATATATATTTATTAATGAACTTAGTAAGAACAATAGAGCTTAAAATTACTAACAATTATTTGCTGGTTCCATTTTGAGAGACAAATACTTCCCGCGCAGCCTTACGAAGGGTCTTTCCATTGACGTTGGCGGGCAACTTATCCGTGAATCTAACTCCGGAATGGAGTTGCTTTTGCAGGCCAGTTAATCGCTTGGCCACATGATCAATGACTTCCTTGGCACTGATCTCACATCCTTGGCGCTTGACTACCAAAGCACCAGCAGCATCACCTTGACGTTCATCATAGATTCCCACAACACAAACGTCCTGCACCTGCGGAAGCTCTGCAATGACTGTCTCGATTTCTGTGGGCCAATAGTGAAGACCCTGGTACTTGAGGATCTCCTTCTTGCGATCGACAATGTATAGGAAGTTCTGATCATCAAAGTAGCCCAAGTCACCAGTGTGGAACCACCCCTCAAAGTCTTGCATACGTCGGGTTTCCACTGGATTACCGTAGTAACCATTCCAGGCCTGCCCAGTGTGTACATAAATCTCTCCCACCTTATTATGACTCACACTCTTGCCTTCCTCATCGACAATTCGGATTTTAATGCCCGGCAAAAGTCTTCCAGCTGCGGTGTTATTGCTGATACCAATGTTAACTGTTATGGCACCCACTTCCGTCATTCCGTACCCAGAATTAAGCATTGCAGACTTGCATATTTCCTGGGCACGCTGCAAAGTGGTTAAAGTCACCAAACCTCCACCATAGTTAAGCATTCGAATCGGCGAAAGAGCCTCTGACGTGGCATCTGGACATGTGATTAAGGCGGAAAGATGTCTGGGAGGTACCACGGCGTAGTTGATTTTGTACTTTTTCACCATCTGCACAAAGTTTTCGGGACTAAAGGGTTTATTTGTTATGATTCGAGTACAGCCAAATACTGTACTGAATATAAAAGCCCAGAGGCCAGTAATCCAATCCAAAGAACTCGATGTAAAAATAATCGATTCACTAGACACGAGCCTGTGTACTTACAGAGTTAAGAGAAAATCAAAAAATGGTGGATATAATCACTTACATATTCTCCTGTATAAGTATACTATTTGATATGCAGACAGCTTTTGGTAATCCTGTGGTTCCAGAAGAGCACAAAATCGCTACTGTTTGATCTCCACCAGTCTTCAGAGGTTCCGGTCTACAAGTAGTAAATATATTACTACTTGCATGATTAGAAATTTAGTTTTTACTTACTGATAGAACATTTCAGTTGTTGTGGGATCCAGCAGGGTCTCTATCTTGGGAACACCCTCAATGGGATCGATTAGTGTATATATTTCAGGATGCCAGCCTCGGGTAGCCGAATGTATCTTCTCATAGTCTTGCCCATCACAAAATATAAGCATTGGCTTCGTGATTTCAAAAACATATTTAATAGTTGCTATATTTCCAAAAAAAAAATTAGAATGTCTTTCAAAATGGATTATTATATTGACATACCCTCGTCTAGCATGGGATTTACGGAGTGAAACGGTGTGGCATTCATCAGACAGGCGACTCCCAGGGGCATAAGGTAGGTGGTATTCTTGGCAGCAATACCAATTACATCCTTATGATTAAGTCCTCGTTGCTTCAAATACTGGGCTATCCGAATAGCCCAAGTAATACCCTGTCCATTTGTTACTGATACGCCGTCAGCGTCGTTAATCTGGATTTTGCAAATATTGAAGTTAACACTGATTCTTTACTTAGAATTTTTTAACTTTACCTGGCAAACGTTTTTCGGCCAATTTCTCATGGTATTGAAAATGATTTTGCCCACAGAAATGTCGTAGCCAAAAATGGAGCTACGTTGTGCACCACTCCAGGTGTTATCCTTCTCATTGTAGGTGGTGGGAATTGACGCCATATTGCTACCAAAGTTACTTCTTTACCTTTACAAGGTGCAGTTACATGTGAAATACCGAGCAGAACTGCCAATCTATTTATAATGTCAGTTTTCGCCATAAATCCAGGCTATTTACGACTCGAGTGGATCTACTTTACGAATGGCTAACACCTGATATATCTTATCTGTCGCCAACTTAAGTCCTAACAGTCGATAGCACATCGAAGTACGCTTGAAGTACCCATCTTCATTATCGGGCATTATTGCAAATGACAATTGAATATAGGCATAAATAGATTAAAAAAAATTCTACGTATCGAAATGTTTTCAATTAACAAGCTTATCCAATTAATATTAATTATGTACTCTTATAATCATGATTTCACTTCATCTAGCTGTGATTTATTTATAGAAATTAAGTGAATCCCTAGACGTAAATAATATATGAACAGATAACCTATGGATAGCTATACAAATTTTAACGCTTTATAAACAATGACATTGATACTATAGAATTGTACAATTCGTAAGATATGACACATGGCTTAATTGATAAAGTTGGTCAGGTGTTTAAATAGGAATTTTTTCGCTGATTTATAAATGGGAAGTACTTGAGAGTACGCAAGTTGCAGTTTGCAATTTTCATTGATAAGTAGTAACAGTGCAGTTAATCCATACTGCTATTCAGATTACAGGATGGAACTAATTGAGTTCGATTAACCGATTCGGTTCTTACATACTGACCTATTTTTAGTTTTATTCTATTTGTGGTTAAAAGTGTCATACTTATTCAATTAAATTTCACACGTGGAAATGTAAATTAATTATTCAAATGTGGACTGAGTCAATTTTAATACTAAATGATTTAGTATTCATTGACAAGTATATAAACGCCAAGCAAGGCTCAACTAAATCAGTTGATAAGTAAACCACAGAAATGGCAGGAGCAACAGAACAAAGTCAGCGGAGTTACGAGGATTTCATCTTTATACCGAGCATGATGTTTAAATCAATTGGATATGACCTCTTCAACATCCCCAAACCATTGTGGCAGAATCTTCTGATGCGGACATACTTTCTTATTGGCTTGGCAAGTCATTACTACATTATCTACTATATGATGCTGCGAATCATTCAATGGGAAACTCTATCCGGAGATCCAGTGACTATCATGCGTTATGCGGAGATCTTCTTTCTTACAATCAATTCGGAAATAAAGATCTTCACATTTATATACTATCATAATCGTATACGAGAACTCAGCAATAAGTTGCGCATAATCTATCCAAGGAATGAATCAGAACGTCGTATTTACAATGTCAATATTTATTACTGGCCGCGAATAATACGTTATGGAGTCTATTATTTTTGTTTAGTTGTGCTACTGGTGGTATTTGGACCATGCTTACAATCAACCTGTATATATCTTTATCAGCGGCATACTGTGGGCAATGAGGCCAAGTTTCCCTATCTACGCGCCTATCCCATGCAATTCAGTTTCGATTCGAACTATCCGCTAAATTACGTGTTCTCACAGATCTTGGAATTTACTAGTAGCCACTTTTTTATGACCTTTAATATAGGGACTGACGTGTGGATGATGTGTCTCTCTGGCCAAATTTGCATGCACTTTGGTCATCTCGCACATCAGTTGGCCAACTACCATCCCAGCCGAGAGCGTTCGATTGAGGATTGTGAATTTCTGGTCAGTGTAGTACGAAAACATCACCATGTGCTAAGGTATGTAAGTAAGTCTATACATCAAATTACATAAAGAAATCAGCAATTTGTATTTTAGTTTGCACAAGGAGCTCAATGATATTTTTGGTATGCTGTTGGCCTACAATCTATTTACCACGGCCAGCACACTTTGTTGTGTTGCCTTCTACACAATATTACGGGGGCTGACTCTGTATGGTATCTCATTCCTATCTTATTTTATTAGCTGTGCCTCTCAGTTCTACATGGTTTGCTACTACGGACAACTATTGATTAATTTGGTAGGCTTTCGTATATTTACATACTGTTGAATATTCTTCATTATAATATTTTAGTTGTACTTTTAAATTTCTTATAACATTTTTTAATTTTTTTAATTTAATTTTCCTATAAAATGTAATATTAATTAATGAACTATGTATATTTCCAAATATGATCGTAGAGTGAAGCATTGCCACAGGCTGCTTACACACAAAACTGGTACGACGGATCGCCCACATATCGGAAGAATTTACTCTTCATTATGTCGACTACTGGGAAGCCGGCTGTACTTACAGCCCAGGGTGTGATTAACATATCGCTGGATACTTTCAAGAATGTAAGTTAAACTGTCGTAAATAAATCTGACCAATTAAATATATATTTGGAACAGATGATGAACATCACATATCGATTTTTTGCGATTATTCGCAGAGTACTGGATGATTAAAGAACTCAACTAAGCTGCAAATCCTGATATTCAATTTAAAACTTAAATTTGTAGACTTTTCTAGCACTTTATTTAACAGTCTCTTACACATAACAATTTTTTCAATTAAAAAAATTTAGAAATGTATTAAATTCCGTAGAATACTTTTTTTATTACATGTTTGCTTTTATTATTTGGATCATTTGTTCCACACCTGCTACCACAGGTTATAATTAAATTTGAAATAATACGCTTTGGCGTCATTAATATTAAATAATTACCATGGACACCTCATTAAAAATATTAATGAATGCATCCGTAATTATCTGTTAAAAAGAGAAATGGTGTGACGGGGTTTAATCACACTAGGGTTTCGTATTGATTTTCGAAATGATTTTGTACACCCCGGAAAAGACACGGTTAAAGATAAAAAAGAAGCTCTTAGTCTCAAAATTAGGTAAGACTGTTTTAATTTTGTTTGAGATTGTAAGAAATGCTGTTGACTTTTTCCGTTTATTGAAAAAGCTAGTTGGCGGTTACAGTCGAGAACGCTCGACAGTTGAAAACCTGTGCCCAGGTACTCTGTACTGAAAGTTGATTTTCGATCAATTGTTCCTATTGCAGCTATATGACATTTTAGACCGATATATAATACTAGCCCAGATGCATATTCTATCAGTTTGGTTCTGATATCTTAACAAACAAAAATCTTTTCTATACTAAAACTTCATTTTCGATGTACCGTTCCTATGGCAGCTATATGATATAGTGGACCGATTCTAACCAAATTTGGTCAAGATGTATAATACCAGTCCAGATGCATTTTCTATCAGTTTGGTTCTGATATCTTAGCAAACAAAAATCTTTTCCATACTAAAACTTCATTTTCGATGTACCGTTCCTATGGCAGCTATATGATATAGTGGACCGATTCTAACCAAATTTGGTCAAGATGTATAATACCAGTCCAGATGCATTTTCTATCAGTTTGGTTTTGATATCTTAACAAACAAAATTCTTTTCCTTACTAAAACTTAATTTTTGATGTACGGCTTCTATGGCAGCTATATGATGTAGTTAACCGATTCTAACCAAATTTGGTCAGGATGTATAATACCAGAGAGAGGGACTGGGAGCGGGGCCTGGGAGCGGGTCCTGGGAGAGGGACTGCGAGAGGGACTGGAAGCGGGGCATGGGAGAGGGACTGGGAGAGGGACCTGGGAGAGGGACTGGGAGAGGCACTGGGAGCGGGGCATGGGAGCGGGGCCTGGGAGAGGGACTGGGAGCGGGGCCTGGGAGAGGGACTGGGAGCGGGGCCTGGGAGCGAGACTGGGAGAGGGACTGGAAGCGGGGCATGGGAGCGGGGCCTGGGAGCGTGACTGGGAGAGGGATTGGGAGCGGGGCCTGGGAGAGGGACTGGGAGCGGGGACTGGGAGAGGGGGGGACTGGGAGCGGGGCCTGGGAGCGAGACTGGGAGCGGGGCCTGAGAGAGGGACTGTTAAGATCACATTGGCACTGTTAAACTCACATTGGCACTGCTAAGATAACAGAGCTCTGCTAACGCAGCATATAAAAAGCCGGCCTTTCTGGCAGTAGGCAGGACTCGGTGTTCGGCGCTCGCAGAAGACGGATCAGCAACGGCGGGCAACTTCGTAGGATTAGAAGCAGATAGTTGTAAGCTTATTATAAATATTATTAACCATTATTTTTTAAGCTTAAAAATTATTTAATAAAAATAGTTTTATAAAATATAGTTTTATATATTATAAGTTTTATATATTATATAGTTTTATAAATAATAAAGTTGTATATATAATTGTTTTATATATAATATAGTTTTATATATAATTGTTTTATATATAATATTGTTTTATATATTATGAAGTTTTATATATAATTGTTCTATATATAATTTTTTTCATAAGTTATTGTTCTATATGTAATTGTTTTATATATAATATTTAATATAGAATAGTTTTATAGCTGTTATATTTTTAACAATGTTTATTTTAGTACTTTAGTCAACTATATCTCGCAGTGCATGTTTAATGTTTTTCAGGGCAAGCACGCGCATAACCGACCGATGCAAAAATTAAAACAAACTTGATATGCCTATGGTAACCAGGAACTTACATACCAAGTTTGAAGTCTCTAGCTTTTATGGTTTCTGAGATCGACGCGTTCAAACAGACGGACGGCGGACAGACGGACATGGCTCAATCGACTCGACTGTTGATCCTGATCAAGAATATATATACTGCCTGCCACGCCCCCTTATGCCTGTTACATACATTCTGCCAAACACATTATACCCTTTCTTGCCCATTTTTAATGGGCTCAGGGTATAACAACAAAGTATCTGTTTGGAAAGTGCCCTAATTATATTATCTTATGTCAAATACTCTCGCCGATCATTTTACATTTTCCTCAAATTGTATAACTACTTAAGATATTATTTATGTCACCTTTTAAAATGTCAAACCACCTATCAACGGTTATTTTATTTAAATATTCTGGCAACACTCTCAACTGCGTCGACGATCTTTAAAATATCAGGCAGCACTCTCAACAGCTGATCGTCTATATACTGATAACAGGTTCATATAGGTACATATGTACATGCGTTGAGGTTGGGGCTGTGTTCCGTGTGTGTTTTTATCTCTTTAATAGTGCAAAAACGAGGAGAATTTGAAGTTCATTTCTTATTGGAAAACTAAAAATGAAAATGGAAGTTAAAGAGTTGAAAGTGAACAAAATTCTGCCTTATGGTAATTTATTTAATTACTAAATTTTCATTTGTTTATTAAACAATTATCTCTCGATTATCAGATGCCTCTTTCCTCAGGGTCAATTTCTCACTGTCTCAAATCAATGAGATCGCTGCGAGCATTTCCCAGCGCTCCACTGTCATTGGCAACAATGAAGTAGCTTGGGCCTTGAAAGCTTTAATGCTGACGGACCTGACCACATTGGCTGGCGATGACACTGCCGCAAATGTGCGACGACTTGTCGTTCGCGCCTGCCTTCCCTTTGAGCCGCAGTTGTTTGACAAATTCGTTGAGGACACACTTCTGCAGGATATCCACTGTGCCGCCGTTTGTGTGTATCCAGCACGAGTTGCCGATGCTTACAAGACATTGCAGCAGTATGGTAAATTGGACGATATATCCATTGCCGCTGTCGCCACCGGATTTCCAACTGGCCAATATGGCTTGAATACCAGACTGCAGGAGATCAGCGACGCCATTCAAGCCGGTGCCACAGAGATTGATATTGTTATCAACCGGCAATTGGCGCTGGTCGGTGACTGGCCGGGTGTCTATAATGAGGTCGTGCTAATGCGCAATGCCTGCGGAAAACGTGCCCATCTGAAGACCATCTTGGCTATTGGTGAACTAGGCTCCATGGAGAATGTAAGTACACAGGAACAAAATAAATTATATATTTTGAAAAACTGTAGGTATACAATTTATTATTTTGCATTTCCCCCTTTGGAATTTTGATAATTAAATATTTAAATTCACAAGTTTTCACTTTTAATCAGCTTCTTATGTTATAACACTTTAAACTTGATTCTCAGATCATTCATTTTTTGCAAAAAATTATGTTAAATTTAAAAAATGTTACCTGTACAGTTTCTAGGTCAGTTGGTCTTTGACCAACTACAAAGTGTTTCAACTTTGTCAAAGCTGAACCGATTTTCAATTCAATTCTTCATTTAATTTTTTTACTTTGAATTTGCAGGTGTATAAGGCTTCCATGGTCTGCATGCTGGCGGGTGCAGATTTTATTAAGACTTCCACCGGCAAGGAGGCCGTAAATGCCACGCTGCCCGTTGGCCTGGTCATGATATTTGCCATACAGGAGTTCAGGCGACGCACTGGCCAAATTGTGGGCCTAAAGCCGGCCGGTGGTGTGAGGACTGTGCGGGATGCCATTGCCTGGATGACACTAGTTAAGGAGACGCTTGGCATGCATTGGTTGCAGCCCGAACTATTCCGCTTTGGAGCATCAGGATTGCTGGATGATATTGAAAAGGTTGTACGCAATGGCGTCGCCAAACTGGAAAAAGCTTAGAGCTCAAATTCAGCACACTTTATTACATACCAACGACTCAGGAAGCTTTAATGAGTGTATAATTGGCAGATAATAATCAAATACTCATTATAAAGCATCTAAAATGTTACAGGACTCAACAAAATGCATTTCTATACAAGTATTTAAACTAGCAGAAATAACCGCAAATTCACTTTCTATACAGTATGATGTAAAATGTTTAATTTAATTTCAAAACAAAAAATCTAGTATGCAAATTTCAGCGGTCTAGCTTTTAATATGCTTTAATTGTCGATTTTATGTTATGTTAAACTTTGAGCCTCCTAGCTCTTACCCTTTTTGGCTCCTTGTTGATGGCCAGTGGGTCAAACCAAGAGTTTACATAAATTATTTTCTTTTCGTCTACCAAATTTATAAATATATATTTTGCATTTTTTTAAACTGACTACAATTAAATAACAGTTGACCTGGACTACGTTCTAGGCTGACCTTGGCTTGTAGTTGTATATAAGCTGAGCAGGAGCAGCCATTAGATCATCCTCGGGCAGCTGTTCTCCATGCTGCAGCAGATCGACAGGCGCATTATTATGCGGGTGATTGCCGGGCGTCTTGACGTGCATGTCCACCGCAAAGAATGAATCATCGAAATTAATGCGATTGCGCTCATCCTGCTCCAAATAGACGGCTTTAGGTGCAGTGCCGCCCATTGCCTTCTCGTAGGTGTTGAGCCATTTGAGATTAATGTGCTTGGCGTCCGCATTGAACTTCTTCGGCGTCTTCTTTGGCTTGTCGGTGTAATAGTTATGCTCTTGCTGCAATCTCCGAGGTGGCGGTGCAATCTTTTCCATGCGCTTGCTCTTTGCATCCAGCTTGGGATCCACATAGTCAAAGAGTGGCAAATAAAAGTTATAGGGCTGATCCGTGGGAGGCAGCATATACTGTTGAGGCTGTGATTGTATCGCAATTTGAGGCTCTAATTCGCTGGCAGACGATTCGGCATCCTCATCCTGGCGGGCAACAGGACCAAAGATTTCCCCCGCGCGCCTTAGCAAGTGCTCCAGGCGTTCAATGCTTAATATGTGTGGATGCAACAGTTGAACATCCTCTGCACTCCGTGTGGGCTTAGCAGCAACAGTGGCGCAAAAGGCGCAAAGCAGCAGCTGCAAAATACACACATGATATAAATCCACTTGCTCTTAAGATCCTCATGTTTACCCACCATCAGTGACCCATTCAACATGATGAGATTTGTCATTCTTCCAACTATTAGTCCATATGCGTTGACAGAGAAGCAGCCGTCACAGAGTTTGCACATTGAGTAAGGCGGCTTGGGGCACAGCGAATTCATTTATAGTCCGCAACACACTGCAATCATTTTTCCCAGACTGCAAACGGAAGCACTCGGAAGTCTTCGTCACAGCACTCCAGGCACAGTTATCTGGGAAACCGAGTTTCAAACGAGTTTCCACAGCGCCAAGAAATAAATATATAACAAGCCAACAACAATCGCATAAACACACACACCACACACACTTTCGTGTGAGAGTTACGCCTCGTATACATAATAATGTTAATGTAACAACCCGAACCCGAATCGCCTGAAGTTGAACAAACTGGATGGAAATGGATAATGTGAGTTTGTCACTAGTAATGAGTTCGTTGCAGCTCAAGACAACGAGCGAAATTGCGTGAAATGGTCAAGTAATCGCTTCCAAATTGTCCAATTTCAGGCACTTACCAAAGAAAAGTCGGCCGACTGCTCCCAGTGCATTGACATCACATTATGACAATTACAAAGGCCCAATGACTTCAGCTAAAGTCAAAAAGTTCCCATTTCGAACTCAGTTTGAAGTAATTATAATTTATAATGGGAAAAACCAGAAAAAAGGATGGAAAATCCAAAAAAAAAGGCAAAATGTAGAACAAATAGTTTTATCTTAAGTGTGTTCATTTTTAAAAATATTATTGTTTAAAAACTACGTTAAGGAGTCTGATAATTTTTCTTACACTCCCGAAAAAGGAGTGCATTGATTAATTAGTTTAAGAATTTTTAAGCGATATAGATTTTCGGTTGATTAATATTATTTTTGTCTGAAGAATTTTTAAAAAGGGCAGAATACGTTTAATCGATAAGTTTTAGTTAACTTAATTCAATTTCAATTGCTTTTCTTTACAACGGGTTTCTAACCTCCAACTGTATCAGCCCAACAATAATCTTTAATAATAAAAATGAGACAAGTTAACAATAATCTTTAAATTTACGACTATAATTCCAAGCGTATAAAAACGTCGCTCACACAATTTTCGCAGCATGTATGTGAACTCGTTTCGATTGTTATCACGCCAGCATACAAACATTTGTTATATTTTCTCATGTCTGCCGTAAAAGTGCAAGTTCAAGCTACAGGAAATACTAGACCGGTGACAGCAGCAATAAACAAAACAAAATAATATAAAAAATTGTAACGATTACATCTTGTTCATTGACTCTATATTGGACAAACAACTACATAATTTCGTTACAAAGCGGATGGGCTATCATGTTTGCTGTAATTCGGGCAAACCTTTTATTATAATATCAAGCGCTTCCAGGTCCTTGTTAACAGTTTCTTTTAATACTTCCATAGCTCGCTGTTGCATGGTCAGTATGGTCTTCATCTCATCCTCGGCATTCTTGTCGATGGCGTATTCATTGCTTCCATTGCTGGCAAATTGATTTCGCTGCATGCGAATCTGTGAGAGCAGTTCACTAAGTCGTCCCTTGAACTGTGTGGGCGCCGAGACAACAGCCTGCATATTTTGTAGCTTAGTGCGAAGCGCCTCCTCTTCAGGTGTCAATGTGCTGCCCACCTTGCGTGTGCATTCCTGCTTTACAACGATCTGAAAAATACAACTTTTTGTTAAGCATATGACATTAATTTAGTACTAATTTAAAACCTACTCTTAGTATGCGATGGCTCATTTCAGCTAATTTGCGCTTGTGCTCCAGTATTTTGGCTGTGGCAGAGGCGTGTCGTCGTCGCAACTCCTGTAATTCACCCTCGACCTTTTTCATGTACAGCGCATGCGTATCTGTTTCCTGCTCCTGGCATTTAACGCGCCATTTCAGATCGCTGAAACCAATCATGGGCACCGGTATAAATTGACTGGCATCAGGATTATCCAAATTGGCCTGACGCCACATGCGAGGATCAACACTTCTTGGTGGATTCTCTAGATACTCTTTCAATTGGTCTTCATCGGGTAGTGTAAGAGCTAATGCTTCTGTTATGCCCAAATTGGTTAACTGTGGCTTTACATTCGCCTGGCCTAAATAACTGGCCAACTCGGTAGCAAGTATGCGTTTGCTGTCGTTTGGTCCGTGCGTCAGCTGCTGTTTCTCTTCCACATAAATGACCATTTGACACTTTTTATTTTCCAGCTCCTTGAGTACTTCGATGTGGACCAAAATGTTTGGCTTACTGCCCATCAAGCTGTGCAGCGTTTGTATAATCTGTTGCTGCTGTGTCCTGAAAATGTATTAACAATAATACATATAAAATAAGTACAATTTTAAACTCTATTTCTATGTTGCTACTAACTTAATTGTGGCCAAGTCTCGATCGAAATTAAGTGCAACCAGTCCCAATTTATTATCTTTGCCAGGCATACGACTGTAACCGATTGCCTTGAAACGGCATAAATAATTCTCCTGCGTTATGTCCACGGGCGCCGCACTTTGGGAGTAAAAGAGTTTGCCGGTGCCCCACATGGCCTGCAGATAGTTCCACTTGGCCACGATGTTGTCGCGCTCATCACCAAAAATTGAGACATTCAAAATGGACTGGGCAAACGCCTCATCTGCCGATATGGGAACTGGTTGCTGCTGTGGCTGTCCAAGCATGAAATTTGTTCCACCGAAACCACCAAAACCAGGTGTTACTGTCGCCGCAGCCGGTTTTCCAAAAGCTGTAATTATTATTCGATTTAAGTCATTTTCCAAGAGACATTTTTGTAAGGAAATTACCCGATCCAAAGCTGCCACCGCCAAATGCTGTTGATTGGCTGGAGCCGAAGCCACCAAATGCTGGTGCTGATGTCGTTGTTGTACCAAAGCCACCAAATCCACTTGCTGGTGCATTGCTAGTGGTTGGCATCTGCCCGAAACCACTAAATGCTGGAGGCGCTGCGCTTACAGCAGGTGCTCCAAATAAACTGGGTTGACTTGTTGCTGCCATTCCGCCGAAGCCACCAAAACCGCCACCTAGCGTAGAAGTGGGTGCAGTGCTTGTAGCGGCGCCAAAGGGTGTGGGTGCAGAGCCAAACGCTGGCGCAGACATGCCACTACCAAAAGCCGGCGCAGCAGCTCCGGTTTGCGCCCCAAACGCCGGCGCAGCAGTTGCAGTTGTCGCTCCAAATGATGAACCAAACATGCCGCCCGCTGTCAACAGAAGAGATAACAGAAAGGGGTCAACATTTGGTAAGCTTCCGCTGATCTTATCAGTGTTAGAGACGGGTATATTGAATTTCAAGCTTTAGTTTAATGTGGAAACTGGACACCAGCAGTTGTTTCTGACTTTTCAACAATGTTGCTGCTGATTATATTATTAGTTTTACTAATGGCATTTGTGGCCTACATTGGCTATGTTATACACATAAAGGCGTGAGTTTTATCTTCTACTAAAATTACTTCTCTCAGACTGTATAAACACCACGATAGATTCAGCTACCTTCAAAATTCTCAAGCTTGCCTTCAATTTCAGTATAAATCTAAAGGAAATTCGCGTGAAAAGTGTACATGATGCAAAGATGCTTCTAACGTTGCCTTCAAACGCTGGAACGCAACGCTACTTGGCAAAAAGGGCTTGATCGAATTAATTATTCTTTTAAGCATGCTGTTCTCATCCCAACAACACCTGAGGATTGCGGAATATACTCACGTTTAGCCGGCGTGCTTGTCGCACCTAGCGATGTGTTGCCACCAAAGAAGGACATGACTGTACAGTTCCCAAGCTCACGAAACTACTTGCACCTCTTCACCGTTGCGCGTTATTGTATTTTATACGTTGTTTATTTAATTGATAAAAAATAACAAAATAAATACGTAAAATTTTGGCGCTTCCTTCGTACACACAATAGATGCTTTAGGAATGAGCGAGACACGATAAATTAGTATTTTAAGTAAATATCGATAGATTTCAAGTGCGATATATTTGATGCGATACTTATCGAACATGGAACATGAGTGAAGGTTGCTTCCGTGATGTCACAAAAAAAATTAAGTTATAACATAACAGTGTGAGAAATAACTCCAAGAGTGTGAATATTATATAATATTACTTAAAATAAACAATTATTCCTTGTTAATCCCTGCTAGAGTATTATAATATAAATACATGTGCATCCTGATAACATCGCATCTATTCGATTTATGACATCATAGATCATTCGTGAAGTAATCTCGTAAAGTCGATAAATTGCTGCTAGAGACTGCAAGCTTTACCTAAAGCCGCTATTGAAAATAAAAATAATAAAAAACAAAATGAGTAAATACAATGCAAAGTATCTGGAAGACAAGCTGAAAGAGAAGCTCGAAGCAACCTACGTGCAGGCCTCAGACGATTCGGACGGATGTGGTGGCAAATTCAGTGTAGTCATCGTGTCTAAAGTATTCGAGGGAAAATCGCTGCTGCAAAAGCACAGATTGTAATTAAAAAATATAGTACAAGAAAAGTTAAATTCAGTGTTTGTCTGCAGTAAATAATGCGAGTATACATTTTATTTTCAAGGGTTAACTCAACGCTTGCCGAAGAACTAAAGGAAATACACGCTTTCTCACAAAAGTCATACCCCCCCGAAGAGTGGGAGAAAGTGCAATCGCAGTAGACTCTAACTGTAACCTGTTGCCATCGTGGAGCCCAAAACCTGTACATATACATATGTATGTTTTGCATGTATGTATGTATATGTATGTGTATAACCGAAAAGTAAAACCAGCTAACCAACCAGTCGAAACCGAAAACAGTCGAACAAAGAAAGTGAAAGGGAAACGGCCGATGAACGGAGCTACAATAAATACGCAACATTACATAAAACACAATTAAGCATAATTAATAATAATAAAAGAATTAAAGCGAGAACTTTAACATCGCCCCTCGCTGAACTGCTGTGTGACCCACATTAAATATTCAAATTAACAACGAGATACAAAAGTGACGGAAGCAGCAACAAAAAATCAATAACAATGCTAAAATTCCAGGTTCACTCCCCTGGCAAGGTGATTCTACATGGCGAGCACGCTGTTGTTTACCAGAAGCCCGCTCTGGCCGCTGTCGTGGGATTGGGCACCAAGCTGCAACTGCGCACACAATTGAACAGCCAGGTGGCTAGCTTCCAGCTGGATGCCCTCAACTGCACCTTGGAAATAGATCTGAACGAGTTCAATGCGTTTCTGGCCAACTTTCGTAGCAAATATCCGGGCGATCAATTAGAGAGCACTGCCAAGCTGATGGAGGAAGTGCGTGCAGAAGTTGCCAAGCAGCTGGAACGCACTGGGGGCAATAGTTCACCCAAGCAGCACACACAACGCGCCTTTGTATCCATTTACTATCTGCTGGCTGGCGCTGTACTAACTGCACCCAGTGAATCCTCGTTGACACTGCAGTCTGGTTTCCAGGTGCAAGTTGATACGGAGCTGAATGTTGGCGCCGGTCTCGGCAGCTCTGCATCCTATGGCGCTGCTTTGGCCACCGCTTTTCTCATATTGGCCGGCCACTTTGATCAATCCAGCTACTTGCAGGATGAAAACTTGGCGTTGATATCGCATTGGGCTTATGAGTCGGAACGTGTAAATCACGGCACGCCCTCCGGCGTGGATAACACAGTTTGCACCTATGGCGGCATTTTGCGTTTCGTCAAGGGTCAAGGCTTTCAATCGTTGAAAATCCAAAAGCCGCTCAACATTTTGCTGGTGGACAGTCGCATCAGTCGAAGTACCGCTGACATTGTGGCTAAAGTGCGTCACTTGGCCGAGGAATTCCCGCAGCTTATTGAGGCCATTTGGCAGGCATGTGAGCAGCTGGTGAACTCGGCAATTCCGCTGTACGAGAGCTTCGGCAATGCCCAGGATGACAGTCAAAAGTTCGAGAAACTGGAGCGTCTCTTTCAGATCAACAACGACCTGTTAAAGGCGATTGGCGTCTCGCATCCTAAATTGGAGCAAATATTCACAATAGCTTTCAAGCGTGGATTCTTTTCCAAGCTGACGGGTGCTGGAGCCGGTGGATATGCCATTGTCCTGCTGCCCGAGAACTATGAGTGCAACGAGGTATACTGGAAGCTGAAGGAGGAACTGGAGGGAGCTGGCTTCGGTGTCCATGTGACAACAGTTGGAGGCGTTGGATTGCGTGTCAGCTCCTTGGATGATTGATATACCCATTACTTACAATTGTATTTTATTCTATTGGTTTTGTTATTACTTAAAATAAATATTTTATACGCAATATTGATATTGATGACTGATGATTAACGTTGGCTTCTGTCCCTTGACTTAAATACTATGCCTCGATTCTTCATATCACGCAGAGTGGAGTTCGGCAAAGTGCCCGATACAGAAATTGCATAGATGCCGCGTGTAAATCGGGCTGAAATCAAATTCGATTAATGCATTTAACACATAATTCAAATGTTTTCAAATACCTAGTCGTTGCCATTTTGCCACCCAGGAATCGGTGGGTGTTGTCAGTGCGATAATTCCATCAAAATTGTTGCTAGTGTGATCGTAGACGTTGTCCTTGTTCCCCTTCATCCGCAAGAATTCCTCACAATTCTCGCAGCCATCATTCTCAAATTGATCGAAAGTCTATATGAAAAAAAGAGCGGCAGAAATAAAATGTATACGTGGTACGCTCCTAATTCTGAACGCTTACCTTAACAAGGGAGCAAACTAAACATGCACGTAGACCACGCAGATCTTTTGGAATCGCATCAAAGGACATCTTTAATTTAAATAGTTAAAATAACACAGCACGCAGATGCAAAATGAATTTTTATTTTTAAGTGGCGTTGTCAAGTCGTTGGGTTTTTTAACAGGCGTTGCCACCTGGCAGAACAAGTTGCCGTTTATTTGAACGTGTGGCAACCTGTACCTGATATCGTTGCACTTCAATAAACATATTAGGGCTGTTCCCAATTTTAAAAATACCACAAAAATACGATGCTGGCTGTTTTTTTTATTATCCACTTCAATTAAACAACAAACCGTTACCGAGTTAAAAAAGTTAGTAATTGGATCAATAAATCTCAAAATGACTGATGAATCATAAAGCACTTAGGTTCGGTGTAATTTAGGTCTCTTTTGACGATAGTCCTCGCGGGATTCAAAATAAAGTAATACGTTACCTAAATTAGTTGATGGCTTTGTTTGCGTAAAGTTAAAAGATATTTTATATTGTTGAACTGGAAACGGCGGGAGCAAAACCTCATTCAAGGTAAAATTACGAGCATATAAATGACCCTAAAATTTATATTTGTGTAAAATAATTAAACTTATTTCATACCATACACAGACTCACCGTATATGGACAGCTATGATTGATATTAGTTAGTGTTCTCAGATGATGTAACGCATATCTTTCCAGGAAATTATTTGGTTTTGATTTCTCGAGAAGTTGACAGATGTCATACCGCATCTGTAAACTAAATGGCTTATAAAAGTTGCTGGAGTCTCGATAAAAAGGCTCCACAACCAACTAAAAAGGTAAAGATGTTAAAAAATCTATGAGTAGGGGTTTTTTTTTTACTTACATTAGCATTTGTTATTTTTCCGATTATGTCACAGTCAAAATTTAGTATTGACCGCTTCCAATTAATGGGCTTAAGCACACACGATATATTTTTAAAGTATTTGTGGTTTCCATTGCATTCAATTTTGTTTATTTTGTAGTAAACACCTTCCTGAAAATAGAGTTTTTGTATGCTTAATGACTTCATTTGGATATTTAAAACATACAGAATAAATCACCCAGAGCAATATCAATAGCATAAGCTTAAACCGACCGAGATTCATTCGACTTGACATTCTATAGACAATTAACTAAATAAAAATACATTTTCTTTGCCACTCACAATTATTATTACCAGCATTTGTTGCTGTTGATATAATTATGCTTAATGATAGAGGTAATTAGCATTTGTAATTAGTTGTGAGTTTTTGTTACAACAGAGTCAAATCCAAATATAAATTGTGTATAGAAATATCGAAATAATTGCTTTATGCATTTGCAAGCGTACTCTATTGAAAAAAGGATTTTAAAATCATTTTGATTTAATAACAATTCGTTAAGTGAGGAGCACGTAGTGGTGCACGGTGTGGAGCGTTTTCGTTAAGTTCACATTTGAGTCATTTGTCGGCGTTTCACTGCGAATTGCATAATTAACTTTACAAGTGGACGATAATTGTTGTTTTGTTTTATTCGGATTGCCGGCAATACAACTTAGTCATTAACTCTTAATACAATTTATAACGCTACAAGTGTTCAAATACTATACCAGGATGTCTTCGTCCACAACAACTACTTCCAGTCCAACGGACAGCTCCAATGGCTCACTGGCAATCTCATACGGTACACTGCCCCCACCTCTCGTATCCGGAGCGAATTCGCAGAAACCGTTCACGCTTTCGGAGCGCCTAAGTTTCGAGGTTTACAGTTACTCCAGCTATTCGCCAAACTATTTGCCTGAGTAAGTTAACGGTTGATTTTACTAATTTAGCTGTAATTACATATTCACATGCTTATATGTCATTTGATGATTTGTTTATGTGTGTTGGAATAAACATACATATGCAGACTATATCTGTATATGCATAGGACGCGTCCCGCCCATTATAAATTCTGTAAAGTGGCATTTCGTAATTGTTGTCAGCTGCGCAGCTGTCGTTGTCAACACTATTGTGGGTATTTTAATACCCTATCAGAGCGTACTATTGGTTTCTTTGAAAATGGGATTTAGTTTAAATAGGACAACTATATCATATAGCTACCAAAGAAAAGCTCACTTGAAAATCAACTTAAAGCATGAAAGACTGTTTTGTTATTTGAAATCTCTATAAATATCTATATACACAAAAATATTAATAATTTCTAAATCTAACTCACAGTGTGTATCTTGGATCATATTATACATTCTGACCAAAATTAGTTTAAATAGAAGCATATCTTACAGCACTCAATCAAAATTTTCTTAAAATCTTTAGATAAAATGTTTTTGCTTGATTTTACGTGTAATTGAAATTCACAATGCTAATTTCAGAAACGTACTCGTCGACTGTCCAAACGATCAAACCTCTCGTTGGTCCGCCTATACAAACAGCCCACCACAATTTCTTACACTGAAACTCAAGCGCCCCGCCATTGTGAAGAAGATCAAATTTGGTAAATTTGAGAAATCGCACGTCTGCAACATTAAGAAATTTCGTGTATTTGGTGGATTGGAAGATGAGCACATGGTGCTACTGCTAGAAGCGTAAGCTTACGAGTATTACCTATAGATATGTCATATTTTAATCAAATATAAAAATATCTATTTACAGTGGCCTTAAAAACGACAATATACCCGAAGTATTTAATCTGCGCTGCATGACTGAGGATGGTTCTGAGAATCTGCCGATACTTTATCTGAAAATAGTGCCATTATTGTCCTGGGGCCCGTCTTTCAACTTCAGCATCTGGTATATTGAGCTGCATGGTCAGGATGATCCTATGTACACATGTGCCCGGATGAAGAGCTACAATACATTACGGGAAACTGAGATTATTAAACTGTGCCTGAAACATTTTCGTCAGCAGGGATATATGAAAGCCTTTGGCGCCTTGCAGGAGCAGACAAATGTGCGCCTGGAGCATCCGCTTATTAGCGAATTGCATAAATATTTGGTTAATTATAGTTATGAAGTTAAATTGTTAAATGTTTTATAGCCTGTCATTTTTCTCACAGGTTGTGCAAGGACATTTCGAGAGGGCGGAGGTCTTCATTGCGGAGTGCATTGAGGATGGCCTAATGGATGAGTATTTGCACAAGCAAGACTACAAGCATGCGTGGCATATGAAATACACTGAAAGCGAGCTAAAACCCGGTAACCGTGGAGGTCATCAGCTGGTTGTGGATGCCAAAAAGCGTCTTATCTATTTATATGGTGGTTGGGATGGATACCAAGATCTGAGTGACTTGTGGGTTTATAAAATTGAGCTAGACGAATGGACGTTGCTCTGTGAGCGCTCTGAATTGTCTAATGGACCCTCGCCGCGTTCCTGTCACAAGATGATCTTTGATCCGATAAGCGAAAATATTTTCATGCTGGGTCGTTACCTGGACAACTCGATACGCACCAGTGATTATATTAAGAGTGACTTTTACTTGTACGACACCCGGTCACGCAACTGGATGCAAATCTGTGATGATACTAGCCAAGTGGGTGGTCCACAGCTCGTCTATGACCACCAGATGTGTATCGATACCGACAAGCGAACTGTTTATGTTTTCGGTGGTAAAATACTGACGCCACGCAGCGCAACATCGTCGGTTGAGCCGGAATATTCTGGTCTGTTCTCGTACCATATTGCTACAAACACCTGGACACAAATACTTGTAGATTGCCATCATGCCAGCGCTGCTCAGGCGGATATTATGTCCATTAAATCTCGCATAACTCACTGCATGGTGTTTCATAATGTAATTAAAATGCCATTATAATTAGTTTATATTATTTTCATAATGTTTATTATTTTTAGAAACAACGCAAGCTTTATATTTACGGTGGTCAGCGGGGCAAGGAAGATCTCGATGAGCTGCTAACCTATGACGTGGATACGCAGGCCATTTCAGTGCTTAACAAAGAGCATTCACATCACGGCAACATCAACACCTCGGAGGCAAAATTTGAGCCATCATCGGGTTACACACTACGCGCTACGATTGATTGTGATCGCGATGAGATTTACATATTCTCAGTATGTCGCAAATGTCTCACTATTTACAACTATCTGTATTATTATATACCATTCACAGAGCCTTAATAAGGTTAAAGATCGACGTGATGTACATCCTGTAGAGCCCTCAAACTCCTTTTGGGTCTACTCACTGCGCACACATAAGTGGTCACGCATCTATTACTGCCGTCATAGTGCTCAGGATGTTAACTCCATTAATAAGGCTAACGTTTTGGGTACTAACAAGAGTGATGGCTCTTTGGAGCCATGTCCACGATATGCACATCAACTGGTCTACGATGAGCTGGCCAAAACGCATTATCTTTTTGGTGGTAATCCTGGCATATTTCAGTATCAACAACTAAGACTGGATGACTTTTGGCTGCTCCATTTAGAAAAGTAAGCTTCTGCTTAAGAGTTACTCTCAAAATTTATAAGCCGGTTTCTATTGTAGGCCAAAACGCGAGGAAATATTAAAGCATTGCCGCTATTTAATACGCAAACTGCGCTATGAGGAAATGGTACGCATAGATCCATTGCAAGCGTTGCAGTATCTCAGGCAGCACATTTCTGAAGTAATAGATCACACCGATGCAGAGCAACTAGACAAGGTAAATGTAATATTATTATAATTGTACTTAATAATGTTTAACACTTCAAATTTATGCAGTTTCATAAGCTGGCTTCTTTGCTCTTCAAGTCTCATGAGAGCTGCCAAGACTCTGCCCTGAGTCCAAAAGCTACATCCATGATGTGTGCTGGAACTGAAGGATATGAAGCATCGACTGAGGAGGGTAAACTATTAATAAATTGAACTGAATTTAATTGTCTATGATTTCTAATTGTTTGTTCATGTTTTTAGATGAACTGATGGAAGTCATAGAACTGCCATCAGCTGAAAATGTATCTATGGAGTCATCTGAAAGCCTTGCAACTTCCGGGATATCCGAGACTGCATCTAGTCCTAGTAGCTCGTCGTGCACGAAACGCGCTCGCACCGAGTCCACTTGTGAGCAACTGAATCGTCGCGCTTTTCTTTTTAACAAATTAGTGCAACTAATGCCAGCGAGCATGGTACAACCAGAGCGCAATCTGAGCGATTTTGTTGTTATTTAATTGTGTCAAATAAAGTATATTAATCGGCGAAACGACATTATATCTAAGTTACTCAATGTTTATGTTAATTATTTTGAAATGTTATCTGATTGATGCAAACGCTGAATGTAAATGTGATACTCAAATCGTCATTAATTTCGTTTTGTTTTTCCAATGTTAAGTTTATTGGCAGGTGCTAATTAAATTGATTTAGAATCATCTGCAATACAAAGCTAATTTCATTGTGATAGTTAATTTTTACAACATGCAAGCGTTTAAGTCGATATAAATAAATATGTGAAATTTTGTTAAATTAAAGTTTTAGCTAGATGTAAATAAGTTTGAAATAAAAAATTTTACACTTAATGATTAACAATTTTACTTTATTCGAATGTTAATGTTAACATATAATTCACAAAACAAAACCAAAATTGAATTTAAAAGCAGGCACTCTTTCTGATCTTTTTAAGTTTATTTCGTCGTAGCAGTTGTATTTTTATTAGCCGGATAATCTGTAGGTATTTAACCCAAATTGAATTCCTTAAGTGCATTTTGCATAATTGTATCTTTGACAGCGCAGAACACAAGCTTGATGTTTTCGGTATCTATAATTAAAATTTAAAATATAAACACCAGTTTTAAATTATTGATTGTTGTTAGAATTTTTAAACGCAACCTGTGGCTGTTGTGAAATGCGAATAACACTGACGCTCAGGATCGGGATTGCAGGCCAAGTATTTCTTAAGTACAAATTGTTTGGCCGCAGCATGATCCTGTTTGGGACCTGCATAAAAGGTTTTAACGTATTGTTTAACATTCAATGTAAATCTGAAAGTAACTCACCATCAAATTCAGGAAAATAATCAATCACATGAGAATACATGATTTTCTCCTCTAACAAATCTTTCTTGTTCAGAAAGAGAATAATTGATGAATTTTGAAACCACGGGTATGTAATTATAGTACTAAACAAAGCTTTTGATTCCTCCATGCGATTCTAAAATATATTTTAATTAAATGGTATAGCAATAAATAAATCTGGTCATACGCACCTCGTTATCAGATTCATGCAAGACTTGATCGTATTCCGATAGTGCCACCAAAAATATAATTGAGGTGACATTCTCAAAGCAATGAATCCACTTTCTTCTCTCCGAACGCTGTCCGCCGACATCCACCATTCTATAATTATTTTGATATAGATACAGGTGGTTGACAAGATATTCAAGGAAAATACCTGAACACAATGCCATCCAGATCGAAGGGATACTCAAGTATTCCGGTTGTGGGAACACGAGCACGTAGAATATCTTGCTCAGTGGGCAAATAATCAGCCAGTTCAATGCGCGCTAAATCACTAAGATAGCTAAGTAGATGATACTTATTCAATTAGTTAAGACTCTGTGGATTGGACTAATTTTTGACTCACTATTTAGCTGAATCCGTCAACTGATATTCTCTTCGGCGGTCATAGCATTCCTGTATGCCGGCATCTGCCCAAAGACATTTAATGGCATTCAAAAATGGATCCTCAAATGTTGTAACCGATTCATAATCAATGCTCATCACCAGCTCAGCGTGTTCCTTATTGATATAAGTAAAGTAAATTATGTATATTCTGGAAATCAAACCGAAACATTTGAACCGAAACAACCATTTCAATTTAAGGTTTTATTTCGGCTTTATCTTTTCGGTTCTGGTATCTGTACCGGTACGTGCTGGTACAAAACATTAATTTTACCTATTTGGCTTAAGGGTTTTCTATACTAATTATAACATGAGTTTGATTACAAATTTAAGCTTTACGATTTTGAATTTATCTAGGTACTCTGTACTGAAAGTTGATTTTCGATCGATTGTTCCTATTGCAGCTATATGATATTTTAGACCAATTCTAACCAAATTCGTTCAGGATGTATAATGCCAGCCCAGATGCATATTCTATCAGTTTAGTTCCGATATCTTAACAAACAAAAATTTGTTCCATACTAAAACTTTATTTTCGATGAACCGTTTCTATGGCAGCTATATGATATAGTCAACCGATTCTAACCAAATTTGGTCAGGATGTATAATACCAGCCCAGATGCATATTCTATCAGTTTGGTTCCGATATCTTAACAAACAAAAATCTTTTCCATACTAAAACTTCATTTTCGAAGCATCGTTCGTATGGCAGCTATATGATATAGTTAACCGATTCTAACCAAATTTGATCAGGATGTATAATACCAGCCCAGATGCATATTCTATCAGTTTGGTTCCGATATCTTAACATACTAAAACTTCATTTTCGAAGCAGCGTTCCTATGGCAGCTATATGATACAGTGGACCGATCCAAAAATTAAGACAAACTTGATCTGCCTATAGTATCCAGGAACCTACATAGCTTTAGCTTTTATGGTTTCTGAGATCGATGCGTTCAAACAGACGGATGGACATGGCTCAATCGACAATCATTCCGCCAAACACATTATACCCTTTTTTGCCCATTTTCAATGGGCTCAGGGTATAATTTATTATATTTATATATTATATTATTGTTATGTTTTAATATGGGGAAACAATAAAATTTGGAAAAATGTACCGAATCGTAACGGTTTAGTTACGGTATTTTTCCGTGGTTGTAATAATTGGAGTATTTATCACTATCTTACTTTAGTCTCAGCAGAACCATATTCTATTGTAAGCATATCCATCGCTTTAATCATGGACTGCATCGCCATAAAGATGTTTTGGAACACCAGCTTAATGTAGCCACGTTTATCATCGTCCGAGTAGCCACTACCGTGAATAATACGCATCTGTTTAATAAATGTTGACTTTCCCGACTCGCCAGTACCTGAAATATTAAGAAACATTTTCGGTTTCCAAATTAAGGAATATATATTCGTATATACAGTTAGTCACGATATTTTTTTTAAGAAAATAATAAATCCACATAACTTGTTTTGCTAAATAAAATACTTTTTCTTGGTTATTACATATATTCTTATATAGTTTCGAATGTTTTCTAATATAATAAACTTTAATTGGGGTTAGCTACTTTCTTGTTGTAAATCATCGGACTTAAAATATTGTAAAATAAAATAGATCAAAAATAAATTATTTATTATTTATTTATATATTGTTAGAAAATATATTAATTCTAAATAAGTAATGATCTTTAAAGCTAAAGCAACTATGGTCATTTAGCTAAGAATAAAAACAATAATAAGAAAAACTAAAGGAGGTTCTTTTTTATGGCAAAATAAAATACTTCTGTTATTTTATTGTATTAAAAAAGAAGAAGAATTAAATGCAATCAATTTTGTAGAGGATATTATGCTTAAAATTTGAGTTTATTCCCATTAGAGATTTAAACTCACCTAATAATAGAAGTTTAAGTTCTCTGCGTGCATCTCTCTTGTCACGGCGTAGCTGTTTCTCGATTTCCTGATTGATCCGTTTTTGTTCCTTGGCTTCCTCCGATAAACAGCACTCCATGCTAACTGGATTTAAGGACGCTTACGCGTTCTGCAGTTCTTGCTCGACGCTCCGTGACTTGGGGAATTCTTTTAGTTACGAATTAATCGTCCTATTATGGCTATTCACAGTTTATATTTTGACGACATAAATATCTTAGATAGATACCAAAGTTGTTGGCTCGACGAAAGTCCGATACGTTATGTTCTGCATCAGCTGTGGGTATTTCATATTTGGTCGACTTTCGATTCGACTCAGGGAGGCAATTGGCCGTGGCTTTGACACTGGGGCTAACAAAGCGCATGCCCTGGCCATAGTATATGGGTTTATACAGACGACATTGGACCCGATCGGTATTATATGCTACGACCATGACGTGTTTCCGAGTGCACAAGCTCGTGCATCAGGTGGAAACAGATTCAGGAAATATGTATGTATTGCCCCTGCCCAAGTTCAATGCAAGAAAGCTGATTTTGGAAACTATACGGCTTCTTAGCTTGGTCTAGCTTCCGTCCCCTATTTTCGTACTACACCACTTGGCATGCATATAACATATGATTAGTCTGGGTCATTTTTTTTGGGTTATTTTAATATGAATTTGGTCTTGATCTTTATTGATGGAACTTAAAAAATAAATCATTATAATAAAATAGATATTCTGTTCTATAATTTAAAATTTTTTCAACCAATTTTTTTTTTTAAGATTTTATATCTCAAAGTTATGAGCTATAATTAAAATTTTAAAATATAATAACATAAGGAAAGACTGATTTAAGTCAAAAATAAATTTGAAAAAAGAATATGTAAAATTAAAACTAAAAAAAAATAAAAAAAAAATATAAAAATATTTAAAAATTAAAACTAAAAAAAAAAAAATATAAAAATATTTAAAAATAAAAACACAAAATGAAATCAAATTTATCCTTGGTTCACTCTAATGCGTCATATGCCTGTCTGTTTTGGGGCTAGCCTGCTGCTGATTTCTAATATTGAGCGTTTGTTAATCCAATTGTAACCGTATTCGAGTACATAGTCAATATACACACACAGACACATTCAAAACTGAGCTGTCTATTTTACATAAAACTGTTCAAAATCGTTGCAACTTTTACAAGAAAACTACATATAAAATTGATTTTAATATATTTTTATTTATATTATATTGTTTATATATATGAATATATATATATATTCATCATATATATATATTTAGGTGTACATAGATACTTTTTCATTTTCATTTCGTTTGTATTTTTTTTGTAATTTTTTTTTTTAGTTTTTAATTATCTAAAAAATTTATTAGTTACGAGTACCATTGTCACCTCAATATAATCAATTCATTTTCTAGTACTTGTATCTTTCGAATATGATTTCTATGACGAATGTGTGCACTAGCCCATACACACATGCACACACATACAAACAAATGCATGTATGTATACGAAAGATTTAATTGAGTGTAAATCCCACAATTTGTTGTGTGTAAATTTTCATAAAAAAGTCAATCAATTCAAATGCTACAAGTTGAAAATGTTACACTCAACGAAAAGCTTACAAATATACATACAAACACATACTTATGCTTATATGAATGTTTGTATGTATGTGTGCAGGTGTGTACTTACTCCTGTTTAAGGAAGTGCGCTTGCCTTAAGACTTAAATTAAGCATGCCGCTTTTTAATGTGGGATTTTAGCTCTTACATACAATTTTATAAATATTTATATTTATGTAGAAATATGTACGTTAAAAATATTTCTCATTCATAATCGTCAACATCATTAAATCAAACTCACAATTAACTCGACTGCATTTTTACAATATAAAGGTTATAAAGTAGCCTAAAGATGTGGAATACTCGCATTATAATTATAATATATTCTTTTCGTTTTTCATTTACTTGTTTTATTTTTTAATTTAAATGGCCTAGTTTTACATAATGTCAACGTCAAGGGAGAGATTTTGTTTTTAGTTTTTGTTCTTGTCATATTGAATTAATGTATAAGCTTTTTAAGCATTTTATAAAATATGGTCTGCATGCCATTGCAATTATGGCTATCCAGCAAAGTAATCAAAGTATGTAGCTGAACTCATTATCATTATTATTATGTCTTGTTTCATCTTACGAAATTCGCATTAATTTCGTTTCGTTTCGTTTGATTTGGATTATATTTTATGGTTTCTTTATTTAGACAAGAATACAAACATATATTTGTACAATTTAAATGTTATCGTATGCTTGAATGTTCTTTTCGCCTGCAGTTCTTAATTTTGTATATAAAAATACAAAACACTTGTACATACTCATGAATACTTATGTATGTCTGCATATTAATCATACACTTAAGTATATTAGATCATTTATATCAATTTCTTGCTCATTTATTATAGAGTCATTTTAAGCTTGAGTTAAGCTAAATATTTACATCCAAACTGCAAAAACTTGGATACCCAAAATAAAAATTTAAAAAAACAAATAGAACATTTTTAATTAATTATTGGACTTTAAGATCAAGCATAAAAATGAGTTACAACAGAAAATGAAGCGAAATGATTAGATTTATTTAAAATCCAACATGATACAATCTTAAATATTATATATAATTTATATTTTGTCGTTTATAAGCGCAAATTTATAAATTTGTTTTTGCCAGGGGTTTTTCATGGATTTAATGAGCACTAGAAGGCACAAAACGCTAACTAAACCAAATTTTTTCTTTTATGTATGTTTATTTTCCATATGTATTCCATTTTCTTTTTGTTTATGTTTCTCGTTCTAAGCACCCGTAAGTACAAGAAGACTACATGCATGTGCAATGTGTAAAATTCAAGATTACAAATTTGCTTTAATCGAAACTTAAAATTTTTCATTTTCTGAAACCGCCGAATTGATTTTCGAACCAAAATTTTGTAATGCTTTAATGAATAACTGTGACACAATAGAATGACAAAATTAATATTCTATAAACTAAATGCAAAAAGATTGTATGCTCCCAAATAAGGATTCATCTTTTGCTCATAGGATTTGTCTGTTAAAGGAATGTGGTCAATGTCAACCAAAATAATGGGGAGTTTCTCTGCTCACCGATGCAATTCATTGGACGGAAAACTATATATGTATGTATGTAATGAATATACAAAATGTACAGCCCCTCGACCTGAACCATTGTAAAAAAATGTTGGCTATCATCTCGGACCGGAAAGGTGCGCTGTTTGTGTCTTTATATAAGAAATAAAATGTTTTACATTTCTTATAGTTTCAGTTATTTTGGTTCTGTTATAAGTAGTCTTTCGAAACCCTTGCAGAGCCCATATCTGTAAAAACTCTGTTCTATTTTCTATCTTTTTATGAATACTCTCATTATCATAGTATGAGCATAGTTGAAGGTATGACCTAGAAACCCTCTCTCTTTTTACATTTCCCTTTATTTTCTGAAAGTGTTCTGACTTAGTTTGTTGGTCTGCTCGGGCTTATAAATTTCGGCTAGCCGAGCATTTTTTCTGTTTATTCTTTTATGTACGCATATGCTGGACTTATATAAATACACATATATTGACTTAATTAAGCTTTTTAAAAGCTAATCAATTCATCAATTTATTAAATGTAAAATTTTTGTCATTCATTCCATTTACTATATCTTCAATTTACGTGAATTAAAGCTTTATACAACACACTGTTGAATCTTACTTATATCTAGATGCGCATTGGTATTACGTTTATAACTGTCTTGTTATAAAATGGAAAATGCATCTCGATTCCGATACTTGTGTCTAAATGTGGTGCCTATATTCGAGTGTATTCAACATTAAAATAACATTTGTTTTGTCATTCCAAATTATGTTTCGAACGGTTTTCCCAGGAAATTGTATTTACTGGCAAATCAGTAGAGATAAAAAGATAAGATAATAACTAAAATGCAGTTACCTTGATCTGATTGAATATTTATATACCCAACATCCTTTTACTTGGTGAAACGGTAAACCAAGGACATATTTCTATAAAACCATAACATAAAATTATGAAAAACAAAGTTTAATTCATATTTATTTTACATTTACATATATGTATTTATGTATGTAAGACTTTTTTTTACCACATATACATAGAGTGAAATTGTGTTTATTTAGATTTTTACATAAATAGTTGTTTTGTTGTTGTTTTTGTGTTTTTCATTTCTGTAAATGTGCGCTTCATTTTGTTACTTTACTATCATTCTATAATTATAGATTAAATTAAACTAAAATTTAAAAACAAAAACAAAACATTGTCTATAACATAAGAAAAACAGACTAACAAAATAATAATTAATATGTATAAGTATATAAAAATATGAAGAAATCAAGCTACATTCCTTACAATTTCCTCTTCATCATTTTAAATGTTACATTTAATAACAATTTGATTTATGACATTAATTTTTTTTCGCTTTGTTTTCCTTTGTATAGTTTATGGAAATTGTTTGATGGCATCAAGATCAGCTGCATTTTGTATTAGTTATTATTTAGTTGCATGTTAATATGTATAACGTATTGGCATTAATTAGTTTGAATATTGGTGAATATGACTGTTGTATATTTGCTGTTGTTGTTAATCATAGTTATGTTGCAGCTTTGAATCTTTGACAAACGTACAGGTTAATTTTACTTAGATAAGATATAAATTTGTCGCGATTTGTAAAATACAAATGCGATAATTAATTTGTTTTTGTTATTTCTTTAATCATATCATTAAATAGATCTTAATCATCACGTTCATAATCGCTTCCCATTTTGTGTATTAGTACGATTTATAATTTACACTGAATGATTCTTTTCGCAATACAAATTAATTTAGTTTTTAATCATTACATAGTATGTATGTATCTATGTGCGTATGTATGTATGTAATGTTTGCATGTATGTATGTATGTATATACACATAATATGGGTTCGTATTTTTTTAAAGTTTTTTTTATAAATATTTCGGTAAACAATTGTTGCCAATATTCACTTATTATCTTAATAAAAATACAGTATATAATACGGTATTATATCTGCGTTTTCTCTTTGTTATTAGTTTATATGATTCTGTTTTCTTGTTGTTGTTTTTATGGGGCGGGGGTGTGTAACATTTAAATTAGTATGAGAAACTTCTAACACATATTGTTTATGCAAAATTACTATTTGTTTATAAGTTACATTTTGTTGGTTGGTTTCAGTAAAATGTATGCTTCAGTACGACAAAAATTGTTTCCATTTCTTGATCCTTTTAAGCTTTTAATTAAATTAAATTTATTTGTTTTATTTTGATTTTTTTTCATTTTTTTTTAATTTTATTACAAAAGTTCTATAATAATGAATTTTAAATATTATTATTACGTTAATCGTACTTGGTATCAGAAGTTAGTTGAATTTTGTTTGTTATTTTATTTTCTTTTATAGTCCAAACAAATTCAAATGTATACATCAATCAATTTTATTATTATTAATTTTTATAATTTATGCTACATTCTTCTGTCCGGTTCCTGTTGTTACAATTTAAGAAACTTCTGTTTGGTTCTAATGCTTAATCTTCGGCAAACATCATTAGTTATCTTTTGTTTGTTTTCATATTAATTAATATGCGAAAAAGGAATTATGAATGTATGTATATATATTTTTTTAATATATATGTATATATACATACATATATATGCATATACACACACTTATACATTTATATATATGTATATGTATAATAAAAATCACAAAAATAGTTTGCTGATCCAAATCCAGTTTAGACCAAATTGTATTCCTTAAGATTGGATTGCAGAATCGTGTCCTTAACAGCTGCAAACACAAACCTTATATTTTCAGTATCTAAAGTGAAAAACAGAAATAAATATGTTTAGATCATTTCAATTAAGAATTATGATTAGCATTAATCTTCCAGCTAAATTTGTATGAATAGTATATGTCAAATAAACATGGAAAGCTAGGAAGTTGCACGACGTTGTACTAACCTGTAGCACAGGTGAAATGAGAATAGATAATCTTTTCGGAATCTGGATTTAAGTCTACAAACATGCGCAGTATGAATTCACGGGCTGCTATTGCATCTCGCTGTGGACCTGTTGGCGATTTACATTTAATATGTTTATAATTGGAAGTAGCAGTAGGAGTCATGGTAATAGTGTTACAATTAGTATAAGAACTAGAAAATTATTATGCGAAAACTCACCATCGTACTCAGGAAAATAGTCCACCAAATGCGAATACATGATTTTCTCCTCTAACAAATCTTTCTTGTTTAGGAAGAGAATAACTGATGAATTTTGGAACCATGGGTATGTAATTATAGTTCTAAATAAAGCTTTTGATTCCTCCATCCGATTCTAAAATATATTTCAAATAATTAACAAGAATAATAAAATAATAATTAAAAGCAAACTCACCTCATTATCGGATTCAAACAAAATTTGATCGTATTCAGATAACGCTACCAAAAATATTATTGAGGTGACATTCTCAAAGCAATGAATCCACTTTCTTCTCTCCGAACGCTGTCCTCCGACGTCTACCATTCTGCATACGACGAAGATTTGTAAAATATTATTAAAGAACGATTTATTAACAATGCCAAAAAGGCACAAAATAAATACAAAGCCAAATTAGATAAGTATGTAAGCAAAAGCAACTTAAATCATTAAGTACAAAAAACTACAGATATGCAAACAGCTTATGATGGGATGTTGTTGTAATACATACAAATTGCGTTACTACTCGTAGGTTTAATTTAGCGTCATTGGTTGATAGGCTCATAGACTCGATTTACGAGTATAGCGGATTATTTACGTGTATTGAAAAGTTTTCAATTTGTGCGAATATTAAATAGATATACCTAAATGAATTTGGAGACAAATTAAAATGATACTGATGTATTCCAGTTGTGGGCACACGAGCACTCAATATGTCCTGATGAGTGGGCAAATAATCAGCCTGCTCAATGCGCCTTATGTCGTTTAAATAGCTAATTAGGAAAATATTGATATAAAAGTAGATCTCATCGGTTCATTTTACAAACAGTCCGCAAAAACTGTCAGTCAGAATACAATATCGCAATAATTTACCAACCCGATTATGTACATGTATGTATGTTAAATGAATGATATACGACTAGTTCAAACACCCCCAAATTGAACTGGTTAGAAAGTATAACAAATAAACGAATAGAGAGACAATTAACCAATATAACAATCAAAACCATAACATATCATAAACATGCAATTAATATACTAGACTCATTGTAGATACCTAAATCTGATTTCTTCTAGGTCGAAGGGATACTCAATGATCCCCGTTGTCGGCACACGAACTCTTAAAATGTCTTGCTCAGTGGGTAAATAATCAGGTTGAGCTACGCGATCGAGATCCATCAGATAACTATACATGATACATATAAGAATAAAATGAATTTAGTATAGCAAATTATTGCTTCTTAATAATTGTCATGTTGTTGTTGTTGTGTGTTCTCTCGTCAAACAGCAGCTAATTATAGATGTCTTGGACATTCCATTGTCAACGATTAACTCACTATTTAGCGGAATCTGTCAATTGATATTCTCTTCGTCGATCATAGCACTCCTGTATGCCAGCATCGGACCATAGCGTTTTTATGGCATTCAAATATGGATCCTCAAAGGTTGTAACTGTTTCATAGTCAATGCTCATCACCAGATCAGCAAGCTCCTGCAATTTGAATTAAGCTTAGAAAATTATTTAAGGATAATATCTCGATCATTTCTTACAATATGCTCGCCAACACCATAGGATATTTTGAGCATATCCATGGCTTTAATCATAGACTGCATGGCCATGAATATGTTCTGGAACACCAGCTTGATGTAGCCTCGTTTGTCATCATCCGAGTACCCGCTGCCATGTATAATGCGCATCTGTTTGATGAACGTTGATTTTCCGGACTCGCCCGTGCCTGTTAATATACAAAAGTCAAATGTGACATTAGTTTAACCATAACTAACTGCATGAACATTAGAAACTAGAAGAGGCTTCAATACCACACTTCATGCCCGCAGATAAAGCACTTTACTAATTAGCAAAACTGTGGCGATGACAACGAGATACAATAAATTGCATATGCAACTGCAACAAAATGCAAGAGCGTAACGCAACAATTGCATTAAGTGGGCGCCCAGGTGAAATTCAATCACACACATGTACATGATACACGTATTTCTAGGAATTATGTGCATCGTATCATTAATAAAGTTTTTCTAACTAATTGCTGCATACGCTCAAGGCTGTTTGCTTTGAGTCCTCGTTAAATAGTAATATAGGTAAACAAAAAAAAAAAACGGAGGAACTATTCTTAAGTCAAATAAGAAAAAAAAGCACATCAAAGATTTGATAATCTTAAATCCGTTATCCAATTCTTTAATACGCGACATATAGAAATATATATTTTAAGGAAATTTAAACATTGTATATGTTTTAAATTTAATGTACTTGTTAAACCCGTTACTTAAAAAATAAGTAAAAGTGCATAATGTGTATATATATTCTTGATCAGCATCAACAACCGAGTCGATATAGCAATGTGTCTGACCGTCCGTGTGAGCCTAAATCTCAGAGACTATAAGAGATAGAGATACCAAATTTGGCATACAGATTCCAATGGCGTTAGAACAGGTCAAGTTTGTTTTAAATTTTTGACACGCCCCCCTCCGCCATTGCAAATCACGAAAAACCAATTAACAATTAACGCTATCTATAATTCCGCTTAATCGCAGAAAGATCGGACAAGTAGAACGTAAACAAGTAATTTCTTTAAAGTACTTTTCAGGGAATAGCACCGCAACCGGTATCGGAACCGTTAACCAAAACTAAACGTTTCATTTTTAGGACCGGAATTAAATTAACTCTCTTTCAAGAACCGAAACCCGAAACGCTCGTACCGGTACTGTTGTGGTGAATTGGCTATATTAATGAGTTGACCAACTTTAAACTGTCATAACTTTGGCAAAACTCAACCGATTAAAAAACGGAATGTCATTTTGATCTTTATTTGGCCTCTTTATTCAATGTGTATTCAAATTTTATTAAATTCGTTAAAAAAAAATGAATTTCTCTGGATCTAGATTGTTATAAAACGATACCTTATGAATTTAAAATGTTTCAAAATTGATTTGGTGTACCGTTACGTACCGGTACTGATACCGAAACCGAAAGACTGAAATAGAACCTTTTAGTTGTTTCGGAACGTCCCGGAAACGAAACCGTAACCTTTTTTGGTTGCGGTTTGTTTCTTAGCCTTTCCGACAATTTTTTTTTTCTTTTTAGAAAAGAGGTATATTTCGATCTGAGCGATATTGAAAGCGATTCAGTCGATAATAAACTAAAAAAAAATATCTTCTTTGTGATATTTTCCACACGATATCAATAACGATATTTTTGTCCAGGCAACACTCACCCAATAACAGAAGTTTAAGTTCTCTGCGCGCATCTCTCTTGTCACGTCGCAGCTGTTTCTCGATTTCCTGATTAATCCGTTTTTGTTCCTTGGCTTCCTCCGATAAACAGCACTCCATGCTAACTGGATTTAAGGACGCTTACGCGTTCCGCACTTCCTGCTCGACGCTCCGTGACTTGCGGAAATCTGTGAATTACGACTTGATCCTCCAATTGTTATTCCCCTCTTCTTGCGATATTCACAAACACACACTGTGCTAATGTCAAATTGTTGATATAGTGCAGCTTTCAATGTCCTGTCCAAGGACGGTTTATGTTTTTTCTTTTGGTGTTGTTGCTTCTAAGGTTGTCCTCTATAATTGTTGAATGCTTATTTTGTTTTTAATTTCGATATTAGTTGCTCATGAGCATTTGTACTTTGGCGTTGCTCGCTGTTTCCCCACTGACTCTCAGGCTCTCTTTGGCTATTGCTAACTCTTTCTCTCCAAGACTTATTTTGTGCGTGTGCTTGTATGTGTCTAGGTGGTTGTGTGGGTGCGTAGTGATGATTTAGTTGACTCTGTTGACTATTTTCTTGACCAGACTTTTGCACATCTCACTGACAAATACAAAGACAACATCGAACAGGACGATTTTAACTGATTCACGTAGTATTCCGGATACTCATAAACACCTGTAAGGAAACAAAGATACATAAGAAATCGATTAAAAGTTTAAACTTGAGCTAAATGAAAGGAAGTGTTGGACCAAACTGGAGAATTAAATTAGCAGTACCTTAGCAATTTTTGGGGGAGGTCTACAGTTTGAATCTGTGCAAAACAAGATTTTAACAGAAGCGTGCGAATTATAGTTGTCAGATATTGGCCTTGTCTATTACAATGTTCCATCATGTGCATTCCGCATGAAACTAGATTCATTTCCCTATGAATGATCATAAGATAAAATAGTGATCAGTGCAATGCTAATTACTAAACTGTTTACTCTGCAATCTTTTTATGTTCGAGTATTGTTAAGTAAGCATATTTTATCACATATATTTGTTTACAAATATGCATGTTAATATTAAATTTATAAAATATTTAAAAAGCATTCCAAAACGCCCACGCTTAAGACATGTAAACAACTTGAATGAATTTAGGAAATTAGAACATAAAATAACCAAATTAATTTGTTTACTAAATGTACATTCCTAGGCCATCATTGTTGAGAATCTTAATCGGAAGTTGGTTACAGAAATCTAATTTTAAATGCAATGTTAATACTTAATAATACATTCTTTTCAGAAAAAAACAACAGATCAAATACATATATGTAGTTTATAAATCAAAGTCAACTTATTTGAGGTAGACGATTATCTGGCAATCTAGACAACAGTATCACAATTCAGATAAAGAAACTGAGATAAATTTCAAGCAGCTACAAGATGATTCTGTGTCATCTTGATAAGGTAACAAGAGCTTTTGCAGGTCGTTAAAACAAGCTCAAATTTTGTTTTCTTTAATTGTATGCAGTTGATCGCCACCCTAAATATAAACATTTTCAACCCGTTTGTCGCAAGTTCTCTGGCCAAACAAACATCTAACAACCCACAAAGACCTCAAGAGGGGGTTTGCGAGTGATAAAGGGGTTCAGAGGGCAACACAATAGCCGACTATAGGTAACAATTAAGTGTTGTCTATTATTCAGTAGAAATATGTACATATGTGTTCATACATAGTCAAGAATCTAGATCCGCATTATTATTCATAGCTCTTATCAGGTTTACTTAATGACAACATACTAGTATTATCCAAGTATTAATCAACAAGGGGAATGAAAATAATGTAATATAGTGCAAGTACATATACTTACGCACTAAACTGTTGCTTCTTTCTATTCTGTTCTCTTGTTGTCGACGACGATGCAGTTTATGAATAGATTATCCAATAGATCTTTCTCTTTTGTTGTTAATCAAGTAAATCTGTGGTCGTTATATAGTCCGGCACTAAATAATAATAATAATAATAATTTAGCTGTTTGCTGTTGCTTTTTCTTCGTATTGTTTCCCTGCAGTTAATTTAAATCGGTGTCGTATTGGTTATAGGTATAAATATATATATTACATATATATTATATGTAAGTAAGTAATTTATGTATAATTCCTATGTGGTTTAATGGTTTATGAGGTGATGTTTCCGTTGCTTTACGACGTGTGGTTTTATCGTTATCGTTTGATTTGATTTAGTTGCGTTTGGAAAACATTAGTTTTAAGGAACGTGTGTAGTTGTTTGTAGACTATGTTTTAGATTATTTACTGCTGCATTTATATTTACTTGTCAACTTTTTGTTTTGTTTCACTGTTTTCGCTTCTTTTTCGTTTTTGTATAAATGCAGTGAAAATTTGTTATAATTGTAAGTAATTTAAATTAAAAAACGAGCACAACGATTTGGTTATTTTTTTTTTTAAGCTTTTTAGCTCTCTTGAATTCTTTTTTTTTTTTTTGAATTTCGTTCACACGCAACACTTAAATGCTCCTTTTGTATTTAATTTTCTGCATACTTTATGCTTCTTGTATTTGTTTATTTTCCGGTATGCAGTGGAACTGCAAGTATAAGAGAACAGGTTGATTTCATATTTAGCCAAATATAAAGACTTTATTTAATATAGCAAAAGCCTCCCACCACTCACACACACACACACACACACACTCAGAGACACCCCACCCAACAGGCAGACTCTTTCTGTAACTACATTCATTAAATTACTTGCAAGGAAATTTACATGTTCACTTTTCAATTCCATCAGCACCGAATCCGACTGTGTGACTATTTTTTGTATACATATATCAATTTGAGGACACACAAAAAACATTAACTTTTTATGAGTTGATGTAAGCAGTGTTGCCACTTCAGCTATTTTTATAAGTAGTTCTGACTATTTCAGAGTTCGTTTTCTGCAAAAATTTCTAAATTGCATTTAGCTACAAATCTGGCTATTTTAATATATTTTCAGTTAAGTTTTACAATTAATATTTTTGGTAAAACTGTGCAAAAAGTGCTCACAAAAACATATGTAGATGCTTTCCAGTTAGAAACAGCTTTTGTTCGCCTAAAATCTTGGCATCACTGTTGTGGAAAGTCTGTTTTGACCCAAACGTTGCCACCTTTTAAAACTTTCCGATCTGGCAATATGCCAGAACAATGCCAAAAATGGTAAATTAAAAGTTTAAAACTTTTTTTTTTTTTTTTGACAATTTCTCAATCTTAAAGCTCGAATTTTTTAAACTTTTTGCAGAATTTTGGTAAGAGTTTTCTGCATTTTTAAATATTTTTTTAAAATTAAGTTTGTAACTTGTCTTCCGTTGAGGAGACGAACTTCAAACCTTAATAAAAATGTTTTCCTAAATTTTATCCAATGTCGAATTCTAAATTTTCATCGAATTATTAATTTGTTGCAAAGTTATTGCATTTTAAAATTTGCATACCCAAAATTTACATTAACAGTGTGGCCGCACGCGACCAATTACGCTATAATTCGGTATTTATTAATAATGCCAAAACATGCTGTTTGGGACGGGAAAGCAGTACACCGCTAAATTTGGCAATGCAAGTGTTTCGAATTGCATTTACACATAAAAACTGATTGCATATTGGAATAAATAAATTGAAAAATTTGGGAATTGAACAAATAGAATTTAGCAGTATTCAAGCATCAGCATAAAAGCATAATGCAAATAAGACATACAGATATCACTGATAGGATAGATAGATAGTGCCCTGTAGCTGTATAGCCGTTTCGCTCGCACCTCTATACACACACGCGCACTGCTATACACACAGAGCGAGGGCGAGGCAAAAACGAAAATGAAAAATTTTTGGGATGAAAATTGTCGATTCTTGCACAGCAAATTGTTTTACAACTATGGAGTTCCACTCTTTTGGCCCATGTCTTAACTTTCGTATTTTAACTACTTGTATTCTCACGCCCAAAATTTGGCAACGATTCCCCTCACAAAGTTGGAACTAGAATTTTTGCACTTGCTGCTGCTGTTGAGTTTGTCGGTGTGTCGACTTTTAAAGGAAACTCACAACATATTTGATTTTGCATTATTTGGTTAAAGTTGACACACGACCCGTTGTGACTTTTTCAATTTGTCAACTCTAAAATTTTCTAAAGTATTTACACTTTTTTTTATTAACGCAACACCAACACACACGAAGAGTCACCGATGTAGTAGCAGTGCTGCCAACTTGTTTTAATAGTCATGTTGCAACAAAAAATGAGCTGGCAGGCATGGTTTGCGTATTTAAACCCATTTTCAGATTGTGATCCATTTTCAAAATGTATCAAAATCTGTATTTTTATAATTTTAAGGCTTGAAAACTGAAAATTTGCTTACAATTTTTGTCGGAATTGTTTCGAATTTTAGATTAATTAAACTAAAATTAAATTTAAAATCCCCGTCTCCCACTACAAACTCCCATCATTCAATATTCAAAAAATTATCTTTGTTTACCAAATTTTGAATATAAAAACTTTTAATAAATGGATAATTTTTCGCCAAATTATTGGTGAAAAATTAACTAAAAAAATACGTTATCACGAGAACAGTGCTGCCAACTTCTTTGAGAAAACAGCTGTTTCTGGCTGCAAAGCATTTGAAAAAAGCTGAAATTGCGATGTAAAATAGCCAACAATCAAAATAGCTGCCTCGAACTTAAAAACAGTGTGGCAACCTTGAATACAAGAAAAAAATACAAAAGCTAGATTTTTTAAAATTTTTGTAAGAATTTTGTCAACATTTTGATATTTTCTTAGAGGCAAATTAAAGCTTTTTCTGCCTTTAAATCATCAAAATTTGTTCTTGCGTGCACCTTTGAATAGCTTTAGAAAAAATATTAATTAAAAAACAACTGAATATATATTTAAAATAGCCTAGAACAATATTCAAATGTTTGTAGCAATCGAATTTTGAAAATAGTTAAGTGAGCAACAGTAGTGAACTCTAAGTTATATCAATTTATGGATAAATTGAACCATCGATAGTTGGAAAATGTCACAAGTCTAAAAATTTGCGTCCTACAAAATAATACTAAATAAATTAAATGCTTATAAATATAATTCAATTTTTATTAATTCATTTGCTTTACTTGATGAATATATTGATAAATTGTTAAATAAAAACAAGATCAAAAACAGGTTACCATAAGAGGATCGGGTTATATAGCCCGATTACCTAACAGCATGATAAAGTGCTCAACCAAAGTGAAATGCTGTAATTAGTTTTCGAATAATCGTATCTTTTACAGCGGTGAACACAAATTTAATATTCTCGGTATCTAAATTTAAATGAAATTTATCAATTTGGTTGTCAATTCCTGATTAAATAAGCTCTACTTACCCGTAGCACAGGTAAAATGACAATAGATATACTTCAACTTGTCCTCGTTTAACCCAACAATCGAGCGTTGAATAAAATCACGGGCTGCTTTTGCATCTCCCTTTGGACCTGTTGAAAATATTCAAATGAATATATTATTTGTACATATTTTTATTAACAACTATATTAAAATAAGAACAAACATAAAAAGAATACACAAAGGGTTTGCCACACATTCTTTTACCTGTAAATAAAACTTACTTACCTTTGTATTCTGGAAAATAGTCCACTAAATGTGAGTACGCGATTTTCTCCTCCAGCAAATCGATTTTGTTGAGGAAAAGAACAATTGACGATTTTTTGAACCATGGACAGTCAACAATTGTCTTAAATAGAGCTTTAGATTCTTCCATTCGATTCTGCAAAATTGTAAATTGAATTAATAATCACCAGTTTAGATAAATGATCTATATATAAACATACCACATGAGTGGATTCTTCCATCAAGATTTGATCATATTCAGATACCGCTAATACAAATAAAAGAAGGTTAACATTCTCAAAGCAATTAAGCCATTTTTTTCTCTCCGAGCGCTGCCCACCTACATCTACCATTCTGCAATTTAATCATTTGTGAGATTAAAAAAACTGATAATTATCTTGAGACACTGATATACCTAAAAGTAAATGGATTCATCTTAAAGCTATACTGCAGTATTCCAGTTGTCGCCGAACGGGAATGCAATATGTCCTGTTCAGAGGGCAAATAATCAGGCTCCTGAATGCGGTCAATATTATTTAGATAGCTAAGAATTAAAGTTAAATATAATCGTCAAGTTTGAATAATTGTTACAGCTAAGATTAGTTGGAGTTAGAGAAGTTAGTCGTTAATCGAAACAAAATATTTATAAATTTAATTCCTTTCCAGAGTTTTATGTATATATTTTATGGAATGCAAAAACATTCACTCATTCTACTACTTAGTATTATTAGCTTACTAGTTGGCGGAATCAATTAACTGATATTCTCTTCGACGATTATAGCACTCCTGTATGCCAGAGTCAGACCAAAGAGTTTTAATGGCACTCAAATAAGGATCCTCAAGTGTTGCAACTTCATTAGTATTAATGCTCATCACCAATTTAGCAAGTTCCTGCATTTCGAATCAAATTTAATGAATTTAAAGATAAGTCAGAGGGTACTTACTATATGTTTGGCGATACCGTAGGATATTTCAAGAGTATCCATGGCTTTGATCATAGACTGCATGGCTACGAATACGTTTTGGAATATCAACTTAATGAAACTTCGTTTTTCATCATCTTTAAATCCATTGTCATGTATAATTCGCATCTGTTTAATAAACGTAGATTTACCAGACTCGCCCGTGCCTTAAAATATACAAAGTTCAAAATAGCATAATGAAACGCCTTGCTTTAGCATATTAGTAATAAAATTAAAATGACTAATTGTGCTTTGGTGACTAGCGTGAACTGCCGTCCACAGTGAAGTATGTGTACATATGCTTAAACATTTTTTTATATTCAAATTAATACTTTCCAAGTAAAAGGGCTTTAATCTCACGAGCTAATTCCTTTTTATCTTCCTTGATTTTACGATCAATTTCCTTATTCATGAGAAAAGCTTTTTTTTCCTCTTCTGATTTACAGCAGTTCACCATGATGACTGTATAAAAAGGCCTTTGTGAATTAGTTTTTAAATAATAAAATGTGAGCACACAGATGAAGAGCAGTAATGCAACTCAAATCATCCACATGCCACAGGCAACTGGCAAGTTTATACTCTCACTATATAGCTTTCAACTACTTGGAATTAAAGAACAATTACTTTGTGTTGTGGTTTTGTTTTGTTATATTTCAGTATGCGGGCACAAACATATACATTCCTTCTCGTTTATTTTTAATTTGATAAAGTATAGTTTATTTTTGCAAGGCGAATCTTTTTTTTTTGAATATAATGCAATCTGCACTAATCGAAAATCTTTACTAAATTCTTCTTTTTAAATTTCTAATGCTTAGAAATATCAAAATGTGAGATGGTCACTCTTAATTATTTCTATCCATTGATTATCGATATATTTAATGCAATATATCGAATATATAAAAGTCTGTCAGGGAAAGCTTTCATACTTATTTTTAAATTTGAAAAGCTAATGAAATACAAATAATTTTTAGCCAGTTTTTATTATGTTTAGATATATATAGTAGTACAACGACTTTGGAAAAATTAATAAACACATGTCCGTTTGAATAATTTATGTTTTATTTAATTTTAAGTAAATTATTATCATTTGTTCAACAAATTCATGCGATTAATAAATGTTTACATTAACATGGAAATAATAAGTTTAACATACAGATTAAAAAAAATAAATTATTACGTTTATGTATAAACAAGCAACAAACTAAATAAAAACCTATCTGATTTGTTAAACTAATGCTTCTGTCAGTGACTACTGACATGTTTATTTTATAATTGTTATTCTTCTCTTTTCTTCAACTAAATAACAGCTACAAATAATATATATAACATATAGCAATTTAATTAAATATAAGATGACATTTTTTATGTATATACATAAAAAATTATAAATCATCTACAAGTGATAGTGTGGGGATACATAATACGCATTCGAAAGTGCTTAACTATACTTAAATTCACTAGTTAATTTAATCATTATGTTTTTATTCACAGCGGCGAACACAATCTTTATATTTTCCGTATCTAAATTAAATGAAATGAAAGTCGTTAATTTGTTTAGCAAATCCAGATTAAGAAAGCTTTACTTACCTGTGGCACAGGTATAATGAAAATAAACATCCAATTGTTCTGACTGTATTTCGTCTTTACTTGACTCAAAATTCATAATCGAACTCCGAATAAAATCACAGGCTGCATTTGCATCTCCCTTTGGGCCTGTTGACAAAACTCAAATTTATATAGTAAGACTATTGTATATTTTATTTATACAAATTTAAATTTCTAACAACTTAATTAAAATATGAACAAAAAAAATCCAAATCCGAACTATATATACATAGTAATAAAAAGAGTCTGCCAAATAATCTTATATCTGTAGGTAAAATAATTGGCATAACTTACCATCGAATTCTGGAAAATAGTCCACTAAATGCGAGGACGCAATTTTCTCCTTTAGCAAATCAATTTTGTTAAGGAATAGCAAAAATGATTTATTTTTGAACCAAGGACTGACAGCAATTGTCTTATATAAAGCTTTAGATTCTTCCAATCGGTTCTGCAAAATTTAAAATTTAACAATTTTAAGAATTTTTAAGAAAAATGATCTGTTTGCATTTAACCTTACATCATGAGCGCACTCAAATAAGACTTGATCATATTCAGATACCGCTGATACAAATAAAAGAAGGTTAACATTCTCAAAGCAATGAATCCACTTTTTTCTCTCCGAGCGCTGCCCACCTACATCTACCATTCTGCAATTTAATCATTAGTAAGTATAAAAAACTGATAATTATCTTGAATACCTAAAAGTAAATGGATTCATCTTAAAGCTATACTGCAGTATTCCAGTTGTCGGCGAACGGGAATGCAATATATCCTGTTCAGAGGGCAAATAATCAGGCTCCTGAATGCGGTCTATGTTGGTAAGATAGCTATGAAGAATTAAAATTAGAAATAATCGTCAAGTTTGGCTGATTGGTACATTTGTGCCCCAGTTAACGACCCTCATTGGGACCAGAAAAGTTAGCCGTTAACCGAAACAAACAAATTTAAAAATTCGATTAATTTAAAGATTATTATGAATTTTATGAAATGAAAAACGTACTGTTTCTAAAAATAGAAATATCGGTCTTTAATTTACAATATGACAAAATGTCTTAAAACTACTAATTGTTTATTTACAGACTATTTTTCGATTAAATCAATTTAAGCTCCAAGCAAGGCATATGTGTACTTCTTAGTATTATTAACTTACTATTTTGCGGAATCAATTAAGTGATATTCTCTTCGACGATTATAGCACTCCTGAATGCCAGAGTCCGACCATAGAGTTTTAGTGGCACTCAAATAAGGATCCTTAAGTTTTGGTAAATGTTCATCGTCTATGCTCATTAACAGATCAGCAAGATCCTATGAATCGAATTTAATAATTAAATTTAAATTAAATCAGAGGGTTACTTACTATATGTTCGGCAACACCATAGGATATTTCAAGCATATCCATAGCTTTAATCATAGACTGTATGGCCATGAATATGTTTTGGAAAATCAACGAAATGAAGCTTCGTTTTTCATCATCCGAGAATCCTTTGGCATGTATAATACGCATCTGCTTGATAATCGTTGATTTACCAGACCCGCCCGTGCCTATAAGTATACAAAAGTTAAGTCACCATAACGAAATTCAATGAACAAACAAATTAGTAATAAAGTTGCAATTACTAATTTACACACACTGTGATAAATGTGCTGAATATATTGTTAATATACCGACTGCGGTAAATATAAAATAAATAATATAATACTTGCCGAGTAATAGGAGTTTAATCTCTTGGGCTAATTTCTTTTTTTCTTTCTTAAGTTCCCGCTCAATTTCCTTATTAATTCGACAAGCTTCTATTTCCTCGTTCGATTTACAGCAGCTCATTATGATGAATAGGCCTTTGTGTATTATTTTTTAAGAAAATATGAACACAGAGATAAAGAGCAATAAAGAAACTCAAATTATCCACAAACCACAGGCATATTTATACTCTCACTATAAAGCACTCAACTGCTAGATATTAAAAGAACAATATCATTAATTTATGTTGTCGTTTTTTTTCCTATTACTTTAGATTTTTTTTATGCGGTCACAAAACATATATTTCCTTTCTGGTTTGATCCTATATATATATATATATAAAAGTATAATTTATTATTGTATGGCGTGTGATGCAATCTGAACTAATCGCAGAGGTATACTAAATTCTTCACTTTAAAATATCAGAATTTAAAATAACGAAATGCGGGCAATTGTGAGATGGTCACCCTTAACCGAGATACGAGTACTAGGGTTGCACTAGTGATTACTTATCGATATATTTAATGGAAAATATCGATTATATATAACAGTGTATCCAGAAAAGCTTTCATACTTGCTACATACTAAAAAAAACATACTGCCTCGGCAATTTTCCCCATTTATGGGTGGCGAATTAAGTCCACACGCAAACGTGTTGCAACATAAATTCGAACAAAAAATAATAAATGTAATATACTTTTGTAAGAAGTGTAATAAAAACATATTTATTTGATTTTCAAAATCATTCCAATATATAAATACTTATCAAACTGTATACATATCTATTCTATTTGTTAAAAAAAATAAAAAAAAAGGAGAATGTATCTGTGAACTGGCTTGGTTTTCTGTTTAAGATATTACGCTGACGCTATTTATGTTTTATTTATATATTTTGAGCAAATTTGGTTAGAATCGGTTGACTATATCATATAGCTGCCATAGAAACGGTACATCGAAAATGAAGTTTCACTATGGAAAAAATTTTTGTTTGTTAAGATATCAGAACCAAACTGATAGAATATGCATCTGGGCTGGTATTATACATCCTGACCCAATTTGGTTAGAATCGGTTGAATAAATCATATAGCTGCCATAGAAAGGGCACATCGAAAATGAAGTTTTAGTATGGAAAAGATTTTTGTTTGTTAAGATATCGGAACCAAACTGATAGAGTATGCATCTGGGCTGGTATTATACATCCTGACCAAATTTGGTTAGAATCGGTTGACTATATCATATAGCTGCCATAGGACCGGTACATCGAAAATTAAGTTTTAGTATGGAAAAGATTTTTATTTGTTAAGATATCGGAACCAAACTGATAGAGTATGCATCTGGGCTGGTATTATACATCCTGACCAAATTTGGTTAGAATCGGTTGACTATATCATATAGCTGCCATAGGACCGGTACATCGAAAATTAAGTTTTAGTATGGAAAAGATTTTTATTTGTTAAGATATCAGAACCAAACTGATAGAGTATGCATCTGGGCTGGTATTATACATCCTGACCAAATTTGGTTAGAATCGGTTGACTATATCATATAGCTGCCATAGGAACGGTACATCGAAAATGAAGTTTTAGTATGGAAAAGATTTTTGGTTGTTGAGATATCAGAACCAATCTGATAGAATATGCATCTGGGCTGGTATTTTACATCCTCACTAAATTTGGTTAGAATCGGTCTAAAATATCGTATAGCTGCAATAGGAACAATCGATCGAAAATCAACTTTCAGTACAGAGTACCTGGGCACAGGGTATTCAACTGTCAAGCGGGCTCGACTGTAACCGCCCACTTGTTTTTGAATTATATGAAGACTGTTCAATTCGCTCAAGTTTATATTCGATATTCTTCTGCATATACTCTTCAAATACGGTGCAGTCTGAACTATTTGTCGAGTTATACTAAATTCTTCACTTGAAACTTTCAGTTTTTAAAAATAACGAAACGCCGACATATGTGAGATGGTCACCCTTTTGGATGTGAGAACTAGGGCTGGACTAGTGATTGCTTTTCGATATTTTTAATGGAATATATCGATTATATATAGCTGTATATCCAGAAAAGCTTTCATACTTACTTTTAAATTGAAAAAAACAAATCTATGTTAAGTTAATTTAAGTGTAAAAAGTATTAAGCGCATACACGTATTTGTTTGTTTAATCTATGTTTTATTTAATTTTCTGTAAATTATTATCATTTGTTCAATGTGTTCATGCGATAAATAAATGTTTAAATTAATTAAATAATAATTTTACAATACAGATTTCAAAATGTCGCCGCATTTGTCGTTTCGATAGGTAAACAAGCATCAAACTGGATAAAAATCTATTCGATTTGTTAAACAAAAATAATATAGGAGAATGGATCTGTTAGTGACTATTGGATTGTTGTTTTTTTTTTTTTTTTTTATAATGTTATAAAGCTGACACTAGTTATGTTATTAAAGTGTACTTTTTGATTTCTTCAACTAAATAACAGCTACAAATAAAATATTAATTTAAATGAATAAAAACATTTTAATGTTGTACTCCGATTGCCAAAAAAAATGCCAAAATGGTAATTTCTAGTGGCCTTGCTTTACACTCCAAAACATTCAATTGACTATAAAAAACTCGTACTACATGTTTTGCAAAAAATACATATACAAAAGGTTATTTTTGTATTCTTCCTCTCGCTCTAGCAGTTTATCATGCTTAAAACATGATCCTTATCGAGTGATATGCGTTAAATTGTTCGTCTTTGCCTTTTGCTTTTAACAAATTACAAATTAGATACATTTTGTTCGTAGTAATTATGAGCACAATAATAGGTTTAACAAATAATATATATGTGTATGTGTATGGATTTAGATTTTTCATTCGTATTAATTTTTGTTTTTTTTTTCTTTTTTGCATGTTTTGTTTTTGTTTAAGCTTACAACTAACAAAATAATATATATGAAACATTTCAAAATATTTTGTGTGCAATCATTTCTCAACAATTATATATTAATAATAATAATGTTTGGAAGCACTGCTTTAACAAATACACGACTGTTTATTACATCGTACGAATTAAAATATAAATTTGATTTAATTTAAACAATAAATTTGACGAAATACCACAGGTTCTCAATGACAATTAAAATAATTGGCGCAGCGCTGTATTAAAATTTGGCCGAAAGTTGAAGTTCGTTTAAAGTAGTTTGTAAGATGTGTGTAAAAAGTATTTTCTTGTATATAATAATATAACAAAATTTGGGCTGAAGTGTTTTTTGTTATTCTTGTTCCTGTTGTTATTTAGTGGTGTTTAGTTGCATTCATTCCGTCATTGTAGCCGCATCAGCTTTTCAAATGGGACGCGTAAAGTTGGCGGGGAATAAGCCCTTTTCGGTTGTGCCTTCCTTTTGACCCATTAGCCAGCCTTCTTCCTGCAAATTGGTAATAAAAAACTGCATTCAATAAAGACAAGTAGTAAAATTCTGTACGATTGCACATGGAGGGGTAACTAGCGCATGCGTAGCTCTTAAACGGGACAAGTATCCTTTGATGAATGATTAATCAGCAAATCAGCTGTGGAGCAACTAAAAAAATAGTTATACCTGATCCTCGGGATCGTCGTACTCAATGACACGTATGGTGTCGCCAATTTCAAAGCTCAGCTCATCGACATCCTCCTTGACATAGCCGTAGGTCGCCTTCACGCGATATAGCACACCAGGTGGCAAATCAGCTGTGTTGGCATCTGTGAATTAAAATCCAGTACAATTTATTGCTTCAATTTAGTTAAAAATGTCAACTATATAATTAGATTTACAGGTGTACCATACATAAATATACATCATAATCTATGCATAACTCATTTTTAGTGAACAAAACGTAAAAAGCAAGAACACAACTTGCTGTTAATTTATTTAAAGTTCGCAGCCTGCATGGGTTAGTCAGGTTTTTTTTGTTTAAATAGCTTTCTTGTTTTAGGTAGAATTATTGCGACAGCAACTGCTGTAACCGATAATACAGAAGACTTAAGCAACGAACGTGCAAGCGGTGTTTGTGTTTATATTATTATTTGTATATTTATTTTTATTGGTGATCAAATGAAATATGACTGAAACAACTTAGAGCTAGTTGTAGTAACCTACTTGTTGTAGCCTTAGCCACCTGCAACCAGTTTTTGTTTATCAATAAATACTGTTACGAATACGTGAGAATGACGAATACTAACAACTTATAGTATATTAACTATTTATATATACAGGCATTTATAATGATAAAATGAGTGTGACATAATAATAATATGAGGTGTATGTAATCATGACAAGTGCGTTTCAAAGTAAACAAAAGTATATTTTTTATCGTATCAAATTTTTTGTTAAATTCAAATTAATAATGTTATTTATTTTATAAGATTTTAAAGAATTTTTATTTAAATTTAATTGAATATTTTGAAGTCCTTTTTATGTTTACTTTTAAACGTAACTTGTTTTTGATAATGATTCGATTTGCTGATAATAAAAACGCACCACTGAAAGACTCGCAAGGCTGATGACTGCCTAAAAATCTACCATAAGTTTAAGTACAAAACAAAAATTTCCCTAAATTCACACATGCGTTGCACCTTTGTAGATTTACAATACGAATTTGTATAATAATTTTGTGGTTAGAAAATATGAATACAGATACAGACATCATTACAGAAACTAAAGCTTTAAGTATGAAATTTACAATAGACAAGCCGCTGTCAGCAGATCTGGCTCTATCAGGCACCCAGAGTTCAGAGAATTGTGATTTGGTGGTTGTGGTGGTGTTGTTGGTGGTGTTGGTGCCCAAACAGAGACAAGAAACGACAGACAGACACAGTTTAGAAATGCAGACAGACCCAATTTGAATAATTTCCGTAGTTTGTATCGTAGTTTAGACGCTTACTCACCCTTGGGCACTTCATAGATGCGTTCGTCATCTTCATCGAAGGGATTTTTATTATGTTTTATAACAGTTTGGCTATTAACTAAATGTTTTTGGCTACTGCTAACTGTTTCTGTATCTGTAACTGAGTGCGTTGTAATTGTGTTTGTTGTTGTTGTTTCTTTACCTAGTTTCTTTTGTTTATGCTCCTCAAGCGAACTCGAATTACCATTGGCACCCGACTGACCATCCGGCAGCTCTTTCGGCTGCTTTCCTGGTTCTTTTGGTGTAGATGCTATGGCTGTTGTGGTGGTGGTGTTGGTGGTTGTGCTGCTGCTGCCATTGTTGCTGTTGTTGCTGTTGGTGGTGGGTGGTTGCACACTTGGTTCATTATTATTGCCATTTAATATGGATTTTGTTGCTGTTGCTGCTGCTGCCGCTGTTGTTGTTGTCGTCGTCGTTGTTATTGTTGTTTCCTTAGCATCTGCTGTCAATTCAGTGATCGTTTCCTCTGTTTTAGCCACTGTATTAGCATTCGGACTGGTTGGCTCAGCAGCACTCTCCACAAATGTGCTTGTTGTTGTTGCTGTTGTGGTGATGCTGGTAAATCCATTGGCAACTGCTGCTGCTATTGCTGCTGCTGCCACCTCTTCGGCTCCAGGCTTCTCCAGTTGCGGTGTGGGGCTGTGTGGCAGCTCTGGGAGCTGTGCCGACTCTGGCGTCGGTTCTGGTGTTGAAGAAACTGAATCAAATCGTGGCTCAACCATTGATGAGCTTGTGGATGTTGCTAATTTTTTGTATATATTTATTTTTGTATATTTGTTGTTTTTTTATACATTTTATTTATATTTATTTATACGTTGGTGTTGATTTATTGTATGTTTTATTTTTGTTTAATATGTGTGGTTATTTCATTCAATCGTTTGTTTATTTTTTTTATTTTGTGTTAGCATCATTCCAACAAAAACATTAAATTTTAATTCATAAAAAAGAGAAAAAAAGTAAAATATATAACTAAAAACATGCATGTTAAGGATTTAAGGACACTTTCAGAAAATTTCATATATTTTGTCAGATTTCTGCATTAAAAAAAGCGTCAACATGCAACATTCCATTTGTTTGGGCCACATTCTCTTAAACTTGTGCCAGTCTGGGATATCTAATTTGAATGAATGATAGGTCATAAAGAGTTCTTATACAACTATCTTTGTATTATAAAAACCAATAAATTAGCTCCGACCGTATTAAATTTATATCTTTTTCTTTACAAAATACAAAAACAAGTTTTTACATGGAAGTTTTGGAACCCGTTAACAAAGGGAATGTTTGCTACATTTGCTAAGAATCCAACAAAAGTTAACAGAATTAGTTGGCGACAACTAAAAAATATTTATAAATTGCCGAAAACTAAAAAAAAATAATCATATGCCATTACAATTTGCGTAAAAATATAAAAAAGTAATATAATAGTGCGTATAATAGATAATATATGTAAATATACAAGTATCTTAAATGTTGTGTATTATATTAAGTTCTTGATTTTTGATATTTTTACATAAATCAAGATAATTAAGAATTTATTTTACACTTTGGCGATATGTAATGCAATTTTTTGTACAGTTTTGAGCAATTTATATTTTTTATGTTGTTTTATTTGAATAAAAGGGGAAAAAGAAGCAAAAAAAGTAAACAAAATAAAAAACGTAATTGCATAAATAAACAAATAAATAATTGAGTATTATCAGAGTCAATAGAATATATAGATAGAAAGCACGTATACTATTCAAAGCACCTCTGGGACATGTACTTACGACTGTTTGCCAGACTGGAGCCACCGTTTGTGGTAATTTGATTTTGATAGTTGCTGTTGTTGGCATTGGCGTTGTTCAGTTTGTTCACTGGCGATTGCACTGGGCTTGAAGTCTTGATGACATTTACTATAACAAATAGATCATTAACATTATAAATATGTCACTCTATTATTACATGTATTCTTCTACTCATTTACTTGTTTGTTTGCGCAGCGTATTTGAGCCACGTTGCGATTCTGTAGCCAGTTTATCAACGATTGCCTCAAGTTCCGCATAGATCTTGTCAAAAAAATATGAATTAGTTGAAAGCCTATTGAATGTAGTTAATTAAAACTCACCTTAGCCGTTTCATTGTGGAACACCTGCTCTGTGGCGAACAGTGTCTGCAAATTGGTAACCAAAAACAATATTCTCGAATCGTAAAGGGCGGGCAGCTCATCATGTAATTCCGTATTCAAAATTTCGTAGGTGCGACGAGCCTCTTCCAGCTGTTCACGACCTTTGGTAAGCTATAAAATAATACAACACCATTTTAACAATTAATGTCTTTAAAAATTTAGAAAATGTCATAAATAGTTGTCATAAATAGTTGAATTAAATGAAGTTTTTAAAATGAATAAAATTGAAATGCAGAATCAGTTTAGAGGCCAAATATTGATCAAAATAATATTACGCATAAAATTCAGTAGAGTTTTGTCGAAGTTGTAAGAGCTTTTCGAAAAAATGTCGATGTAATAAATACAATTAATATATAACAGAAAGGTGCGACCTTTTTTTATATTTTTTGGTTATAATTTAGAATTGTACTTTATTCTTATTTAAATCTATTGATTTGTTAATTTCAACTTGTATTTAATTTATTAAGTCTTATTTTAATTACCAAATAATGTTTTTAATCGACGGAGGTAGTTGAAGTAAATAAATAAATGTTGCAGGCCTTACCTTAACATCATCCTTGCGTTTGTTGGCATTGGCTTGAAGATTTTGGAACGAATGACGTTGACCATCGTAGTCGATAAGTTTGCGATTGCGCTTCTCCACTTTCTTCTTCATTTCTGGAAACTGACCAGTGTATGTATTGAGGGGTATCAGGACCTGATCACCCAGTTTGTGTTGAAAATCGAGCCACAAACTTTCCGAGGCGGCAGTTTGTGCTTGAAGCGCATCATATCCGCTCCATTGTGGTTCGTAGACTTCGCAAACGGCATCCATCAGCGCCTTTGAGGCGGTTTGTGCGGCTATAAGTCAAATATTCGATAAGTTTATGGTATGTGGGCGACAATTTTCAACTTACCGCGTATGCATCTTATGTAGTTATTGAACTCTTTTTGTAATTTGTTGGCATTTGTTTGTTGGCGATTGAAATTATTCAAATGATCATCAAAGATTTCATCGGCGGTGCGATCGACTTTGCCCAAGTTTTGTAGAATCTGCAAGCGCAAGATTGGAATGTGATTTTGGAATTAATAACCAGTTTCATGTCTCGAAGAGTGGGTGTAGCTCAAGGTCATTGATAAAGTGGCTCAGAGTGTGGGTTGCTAATCTCTTTAAGCCCGACCACGTAATCTCAGTTCAATTACCATGTGCTGGCAACATTTGTTCAGTTAACACACACATACGAGTAACAAATAGCAAATAGTCTAGCAAATGGCGCATTTATAAATAAAAGAAATCATTTGGCAAGTGCTGTCTGTGCCCGGTTCAGTTTTTTACATGTCTGTTGTACTCGCAAAAAATAGCATAGAAAAGAATAGGAATCAGAACAATAAGAGGAAGACATGATGATGTTAATGTTGAAAAAAAAATACTTAGCAGAGTGCTAAATCTGTTGCCACATTTGCCTGTCAACGGCGCATTTGGGTTAAGAACGCAGTTCGGGCCGATGCCTCCGGTCAATGTGTTGCCGCAGATACTTGAGATAAATTCTAAATGCTTTGCAGCAACACATCAAACAAGCTAAGCAACTGGAATGTGGCAAGCTGCTGAGCAGGTGCAGATGGTGAGAATAGAGAGGAGAGAGAGGGACAGCTCCAATGATAAGTTGTCAATTGCTGACACAACCTTGTAACAGTTTTTAGACAGCGCCCACGCCTCAAATGTGACCCCACACACAAACAGCCGGAAAGAGAGACAGAGAGAGAGAGAGAGAGAGAGAGAGAGAGAGAGAGAGAAAAGAGAAAGAGAGCGTTCATCACATGCTGTAATACATTGCGTATAAGCAACGCAGCATTTAGTAAAGTTTTATGAATCTAAATGCTATTCAGTACTTTTAAAGATAATTTCGTTTAGGCAAATATTTAAGCAAAGATAAAAGATAACATTCCAAGGCTCTTAGCAGATTGGAGATAGAAAATGACACATATGTACATATATCAAGGCTAAGTTCAGATATATATATCAAGTTGTGATACAAATATTTAAACGCATTTTTATCATTTTTTTAATTTATTTTAAGATAATTATTTAATATTTTGTGAAGAGATTTTCTTAACATACTGTATATTAATCTACAGTGGGAATGCATTGCAACTTCCTCTGTAGAAAATGATACGTTTAACACTGACACAGCGCCGTTATGAATAATTATCCAACGTACGATATGATATGCGATAAGCATATCAAATTAGGTATACAACAAATTTATTGTAACGAAGTTGAAATACTCTTGAAAATCTTTCTAGTTAACATTTTTCAATAAAAATTTTTAATTAAGGTATTAAATAGGCAGATATAAGTGTATAAATTAAAAGAGTATTTAATAGTTAAGTACTCAGTTATTGTTCAGTTAACTTTTGCTAGCAACTTAAGTAACTTTTCGCTCCGTGTATATGTCTCATATAATACAACTATGTCCACATCCAGCAAGTGTAGCTCATGCACATAAAAAACCTTTTATGGGCACACTGACCAACACTCACACACACTGAGAGCAACTTCATTGTGGGTAGTTTCCCAGCAACTTGTTGACGCATTTTCTGTCCATTTTTGTAACAAAAAACCGGCAAAATACGAAGAGAACGGGCCAAGTTTTAAACTGTACGAATGGTTTTTTATTTTTCCTTCTTATTGTTATTGTTATTGTTAACCTTAATTGGTCAAGTGAAGACTGCATTTACACAAACAAATATCATGTACATATTTGTAGATATTGGTAGTATATATTGGTAAAATAAGCCCACGTGTGGCAATAATCAACCAAATGCAGTCAGCGGTTTGTGGGCGAATGTGATTTCGAAATCGAAATCAAAATTCGAATGTGATTCGGTTGCCATGGCGCAAAACTTTTATTAATTAAGCCGCAAACGATTTATTATCAATTTCTCTACCAATTAGTTCTTCTGCTGGCCAACTTCTATGCAAATACAGACAGACACACATAGATATATTCATTTTGTAGATATGATTATGAATAATTGGACTTTGTGGGGTTATTATAGCCACCATCGTGGTCACCACAGGCTGTCCACTTCCGCTGGGCAAGCCACAGACTTGGCCATTTTGGCCATGCGTCCTTCTTTAATATTTATTTTTTGTGTAATGTCTCAGTCACATTTTGCGTCATCGTAGACAACTGTATATAAATAAAGAGTATATAGAATATATATGCCAAGAGTCTGTCATTTATTTTAAAACTTATGTGTGCTCTTTTACTCTCTATTTCTGCCTCTATGAATCTAGTCTATATACACCAAGTTTTTGGCTAATTCCACGCATGCAACATGTGCGTAGACATCAAACGTGGGCTAAGCTTTTGGCTCTAAGCCAGTCGCTGCGCTCTGTACAAAATAGAAAAAAAATGGGGGCGTACAGAGGAGTTGTCATACAGAAAACGATGACAACATCAGCAGCAATAACAACAATAATAAAAGCCCACAAGTTTTCCAGATGCATAAAGTATCTGTAGCTTGTATCTTGTATCTTGCTCTAGTAAAATAATTCAACTTTCAAAAGTGCAATACATATATAAATATAAATCGAAGCAGAAATAAGCAACAACAACAACAGCACGCACACACACCCATCAAGATGGGCAGACAAACAAAAGTAAAGTGCAGCAGCCAACATATTGTTAAAACATATAGCGAGGGGCGGAGGAGACGATACATATTGTATATAAGTAAGCGTTGGCCCAGTTTATAAGCAATTCACAGACAGCTGCAAGAAAAAGGCAAATATAAGCGTAAAGAAAGAAAAGCTACGACTATGACTATGAGATACTATTTGAAAATCTTGCGACTGGAAAATCTAATGGCTGCAACTACCCGTTTATTGTCAATTCGTGCTGAGGGTATACAAAATGGCAACGTCAGCTAAACTAGAAATTATATACGAGTCTGAGCATGGCAGAAAAAAGGGAATATTAAACATAAACAGGCAACAGACAGACAACAAGCAACAACAAATAAAAATATGGGGGAAAAAAGAAAAATACAATTGTGAAAAACTTTGTAAAAGTGCGAGACAAGTGAGTGCAAAGAGAGAGAGAATGAATAAGAGAAATGGGTATGGAAAATGTGCCATGAGTAGATCGGTGTCAGAGCTGCTGCTGTTGTTGCTGCCGGTTTACGGCTGATGCCACGCCCTTTTCCGCACGCCTATGGCCTCGCCTAGCGGCAAGTTGAGGCCGTTGCCAACAAGCTGACAAGTGCCACTTTATCTCCATGTGAGTGTGTCTGTGTGTGTTGGCAAGTTAAAGACCTAACCTATTACCACAAAAGTACATTTTCAACTTGTTGCCAGCGGTTAGCGGTAAAACCATATATATATACATGAGATATATGCCAGCTTATACAGCCGACAGACGAGCTGATGACAGCAAACTGTTGTTGTGGGCAGTAACCGGTTTCAACTCTCCGTCCGCCCCTCGCAAGCACTACCCTTCTGGCGCCACTTATGGCTAGTCATATGACTTACACTGATCTCAGATCAAGTTAAGAGCACAAAACGTGCTAACAACAAATAAACTACTGAGAAACAGCTCATATATCGTGTTAGTAATTGTCATTAATAATGATTTGCTAAAAATGGCGTTGACTTTAAAATAAGCTTTTAGTTTAGAACTTTTCCGCTACAAAATAATTGGAAAGTACTACTAATAAAATATGACTTTGACTAGAATAAGCTTTGAATAACTTGCAAATTAATTATAACCAAAATACAATTTTATTGAGAATTATATTCATTTTAATAAAGTGTTAATAATAATAATAAGAAAGTAAAAGGATATTCAAACATTTATTAATTTTTTTTGGTGCAACATATAAAATACTTTTCTCAAACATCGTCGTTCAGTCGTTACATTTTTGCTAATCGGTTTAGAGCATTTCTAATAAATGTGGTATGTAGATTGCATAAAAAATAACTAAATTGTTATCCATTATGCATGTAGAAATGTATGTAAATTAAAGCATTTTATTGCGCAATCGAATTCGTATTCGATTTACATTTTTATTTATGCGACGTTTTCAACATTGCCTCCATTTGCATAATTTCTTTTAAATATCGATATCTCTCCCACTCCCTCTCTCTCTCTCTCTCTCCCCTCCCTCTCTCTGTCTTTCTTTCTATGCACTCTTTCTTTCATTTGCTGCTTGAGCTTTCTTTCGTTCGTATTGGATGCGACGTTATCGCTTTAAGCTTAAGCTTGTGGAAAGTGAAACTCGGTAGAAAGTTCGACAGAAATTCCCAAAGAAAACAACTAATATTTGTCTAGGTTTGAGACAATCGTCGACTCTGCCATGATTTATCTATTAACATTAGTTGCAACTCGAAAAACAATAAAAAATTTCTGTGGTTTTTTTAAAGCTCATGCAAGGCTACAAATAACAACATATTAAATTTAATTGCTTGTAAAATACAGTGTATGTGTGTTCAGTTTAACAGATATATTTACAATCTTTATTATTGATCGTGATCTGCTCAACATTTCCATTTAAACTGAAATGATTGAATTATGGAGCTTAATCAAAAACAGATAGTTAACCGCAGAGAATATTTTTGTCTGTGCTCCAAAAGAATCTACAAGATACGAACAAAAAAAATATCGCAACCAGAAAAGGTGGCATCTAACTTAGAGTAAATGCTAATAATGCAATAAAAATAATAAAAAAAAACCTGTCCAAGCATTAGCCATTTGTAATATCCGCTTGCTATTCGAAAGGCGAAAGATAGCAAATGGGTCAGTGATTATTTAAGATGTTTTTAGCATTTCATTCAATAATTATTTGAATTTTTTATGAAACATTTCGAATCAAATTAAGTTTTTTGCAGTTGTAAACGTAGTTGTTGGACTTTTCTCTACATTGTATTGGATTTTTATTTGTTGGTTTTCAGCTCGTTACGCTGGCTGTTTATCTAACCTGCTCCGCATTCCGCTTTTCAATTAGCTTTACACGTTTTCTATTTATTCGAATAACATTAAGTTTTCTCTATGCATTTATAGGCAACGATTAATTGAATGGTCTGAAGTGATTTTGTTTGGCTTCATCGAAACACTGTCAAATGCAATTAGCCAAGCTTAAAGCGCAACTGCAAATCAGTTGACTGCATTCACAATGCTGAAAATATTTAAAGCACTGTGAAGTATCTTTTAGATACGCTTTTATACCTATGTACATCTACTTAGTATAAGCTAGCTGAGTTGGCTAATAAGAAATGCAAATATTTTCGCCAACTGCAAAGAATTTACTGGGCCAAGACATGCTCATACACAGATACACACAAATTGCATATGTAGTTGTGAATTTCTAGACTCTAGAGCTTTTGATTTAGCCGAAGAGAGCAAAGAGAGACAGTCACTCTCTCACCCGTGTTGAGTGAGCGGCACATGTGTCTACACTCAGCGAAAAATTATGGTAAAAGTAACAAGAAATAAAAAAATGTATGAAAAAAATTATGTGCTACAAAAAAAACCTTTAAGAATGTAAAAAATTATATTTAATGTTTATTTTGCACTAGAATATTTTTCCCAGTGCACTCTTGTGTTTATTTTCTTTCACTTTTGGCAGAAACGTGAAATATATGACGTCGCTGTGCCGATATAAAAATGAACTCAAGTCATTTGCCACAGTATATAGAAAAAAGTGAAGAATTGAGTTTTGTTGTTGTCGGCGATCGGACAATAGCCGCAGGCATTATATAAGAAAAAGTGGTCATGCCCAGGCATATGATAGAGCTATGCTAATCAATCACAAGCTATTGAGAATACCTATAGTATTATAATGTATCTGTGAGATACTTAAAGTACTTTACATGTCTGGGTTGTGGTTGCTTTTGCTCCGACAAATTGCGGTCAAATCATGAGCTTACATTTAGCACATGTCTCATTATGAGCCACAAAAAACTAACAGAGTGTCACTTATAGTTAGTGCGACTTAAGATACATTTTCAGGCCATTCGTAGTCGTATTTTCTAGTATGAAATATTCGTACATTGTATTTGTATCTTTATGTGTGTCGTTTAACAATGCGGTGCAAATCGAAGCCCAACGAAGGCAAGTGTTTACATTGTTGTTGCCAAAGTCGCAACACGTAGACCCAACATTATCCATTGAGATCAGTTTGATGTGACGGATGCGGAGATAGAGGCAGATAAAAAGAAGAGGCACGTGATTTGCATAGCTATCAAAATTGAAATCAAAGCTCTTAACGACACGTGACGTTGCATGACGCAGCTCCGATAATGTTGGGCAATCCAAAAGTACGCTCCATTAAAAATCGAACGTACGAGTAAACAAAATATACTAATAGTCTCTTTTTATTTTGTTAGTTTATAGATGAACTTTATGGTTTACAATTCTATAGGTTTGTTGTTTGCTGAACTGTGAAAAACGGGTCAAGAGCAACAAAACAAATTGCCAAACTGACTGAAGGGGATCCACAAATAAAGAGAGAGAGAGAGAGAGAGAGAGAGAGATAATCGAAGCGAGTGCCAGAATAAACAGAAATATTTACAAACATCGGCATCTCAATTGTGGTAAGGTAATCAAAGAGTGGCTAAGAGAATATTCCAAGTAATTGTTATATTAATTCAAGGGAATTTAAATTGGTCCGCTAAATATTCCTAGCTTTAAAATGGTTTTAAAATAAATATTTAAGACGATATTTTGAGTAAATGGATATAAATTAACATTCAATGTTATTGAATTTAATTCAATTTGTTAAGTATATATAGTTAAAAACTGATTAACAAACTTTTTAAGGAGTGACTAAGAGTATATTCCAAGTAATTGCAAGTTTATTTCAAGGGAATTTGAATTTGTTTGTTAAATATGCATAACTTACAATTGTTTAAACAGTTTCATAGACTTCCGCTGGCAAACTCAAGACACTAAGATAATCTAAATTATTTGTAGCTTTAAGGCAAGCAACTGGAATGACAAGCATATTAGTTAATTTGTTTTTGCTGTAGTTATTCACATACTCAACACTTCTATATCAATTTAATTCAAAAGAAACTTAGGTTGTCCACAACTTATCATGATATTATAGCATAAATAAAATGAAATAAATTCGAAAAAGCCATAAAATCAGTCAATTGTTAACGCTGCTTTTCAAGCACCCAAAAAACGACCAAATAATAATAATACATAATAATAATAACAATCAGATTGCGCAACGGGGAACAATTCGTTTTGGGCTCAGTAATTTTCGTACTGGACGACGCTGATAACACACGAAATTCCATTACACAAAAATAATGAATTCTTGCGGTGTTACGACTTATCAGCAGTGCAAATACCAATGGGAATATCTCAGAGATAAGCGAATGAGCAAATGAGTTACTTTAGTTTGTCTTTCTCTGTCTTTTTACTTATTTCCTGGCTAAAAGATGAGCACAAAAAGTGTGCCAAAAAGATTTCAAAACAGTCGAGAGTTAGACTTGATTATAGTGTGTCAGTATGTAGCTGTATCTGTCTGTGTGTGTATATACTACACATATATATAGTTAAGCCGCTTGGCATAATGTGCAGTTGTCGTGTCAGAAATTTCGCTGTCAGAGCAACTCGACAGTCAGAGTCGACGTTGGCACGCATCGTTGCCGATTGACAATTCCATTATTGCAACGACCCTTCCCCCCTCTCTCTGGTACCGACCCCCCTTTAGCTTTACATGTTTTAAGTAAATATATGCGAGTAGAAAATTAAAAGAGTCAGTGAACTGCTTTTAATTATTGCCGGCTCAGCTGAAGCGCAAAATAAAAACAAGTATCTGAAGCAATCAACATTTGCGAAAACATATTTTCCACTTGATCGATGCCACCAAACGGCTTACAACCAATTTGAGGCAACACCTGATGCCGCTGTCTTGTTAGTAAACAGACACAGATACAAACACATACAGTCAGATGAATTCTTAAATCATTTTTGGCTCAGCCAACTGCAAATAAGCCAATAGACAATTGGCTTTTACATTAAGATACATTAAAATGCATTTAAAAATTGCTAAATGCGTTGCATTCAATTTTTTTAAATTGCATTTCCATTTGTTTTTTATTGTGACATAGTTTTCTTACCTGCAAAGAGATAAAATTGACTAAATAAAAACCCCGCAGTAGTAAAGGGAAAACAAAAGGAAATTTGAAATATGCTGACATTGAACAAGTTAAGTCGTTGTGTGTGTAAGTCGAGAAAAACTACTAAAATCTCTATTGTGAGGTATTCCCAGCTCTTCCAGCTTATATCTAATGAATAAATCTCTGGAAAAACTATGAAATTAGACATGATGACACTATTATTATATATGTGTGTACTAACCGCAACTGAATTAAAATGCCAAGTAAATCTCATTGAAATTAATGACGCCTTCAGCTCTGTTACCGTTTATTATTCCCCCCTTATTCTGTGGCTTGTTATGTAAAGCAATTTAGCGTAGAGTACCCGTAAATTGAAAACGACGGTAACCTTGAGAGCAACAACAACAGCAACAACATCCAGTGGCCCGTGGTTCGAATTTGTGCATTATGATTGCACTTTAACAATTGTCCCTGATTGCCATTGCATTCGGCGGTTGTGCAACTTGCATAAACCCAATGTAAATGCAACACGAAGGTTGCCTGTCCCCTCCCCCTTTGTGCCCACTGAAGTGCAATTCTAAGCTCTCAAAAATAGTTCCAGGTGCGGATTCGTTAAGCCTCCATCTCTGGCGCTCGTTGCGATTTGTGAACTATGCTAATTTCTATGCTGAAAGCCACTTGCGATGCATTCGGCCGTAACAAAACAGATGCAAAATGGCAAAACGTCAAAAAAAAAAAAAACAATTCAAAAAAACAAAAAAAAAAGAGAGAAAAAATTGAGTACGTAGCAATTAAGAGGAATTAGGCAAACGTTCGTTGCAAGGCGTATACGTAATATTGTTGCAAGAACAGCGCTTAGGATTTCTGATTGGATATGTGAAAGAGAGCGAGTGAGAGAGAGAAAGAGAGAGAAAGGACTGAGAGCCAAAGAAAGTTGGCACTTGATTACACTTTTGACGAGTCAATTAAGTTAGGTTTATAATATTTGCATTTGATATTTATAAACGTTGATTGCATAACATAAAACGCAGTTGATTCGAGAAACCGGTTTTCTAAAGCTATTGTTTATTTTTATTTGGTAGCTGACAGCAACAACTGGCAACACTTTCGCAAATAGATAGACGACAGCTGGACAGACAAATATACTTATTTATAATCATGTATACAGGGTGCTTAAACAAAGGCCACCCAAATGTTTCCCATGCCTGTCCAGCTCGTGTATTTGTTGTGTGTGTATCTATGTATCTGAGTATCTGTATATCTGACAGTTGCATTATTCTCTATGACATTCACAAAAACTAGCACAAACAAACACCCAAGCGAATCGCGTGCCAGCTCCACAGCTTCCTCCCATTTGGGTTGATTGACGCTTTTGTTCTAGGGCAAAAGTTTTCTCTTTTATTTTCCACATTTCCGCATACAAAAGCCAAGCGAAAATGCAGCGAGAAATTAAATTCAACGAAATCTGATATCTCTAGAGTTTCACATTCAGTATTTGTACATTCTCAACAGTCATCCTTATGCCAGATAGCACCCAAAATAAATTACCCCCAGTACACGCATATAAACAAACCGAAACTCGTTCATTCTATATAGCTCATGACTAAATTTACTGATAATTCAATGCTAATATTAGCTTAATATCTATATTGCCGTCTATCTATATAAAACAAAATTCCCATGTGCTCAATTAGTTACTATTAATTGATGCACTTTGAGTAAATGTACCTTTTCAGTTTAATAAAATATTTAAGTGTATTTTCAACTACTAATCGCATTAATGCATTAAATTGGCAATGCTACAAACATTACAATAATCTATTTCCTTATTGTTTCCAGATTGTAATAAAATACACATTAGTTTGCAGTGCACATATGTTTATAATGTATCCAAAAGTTATACCATTGCACTTGTTATAAATCTCTTTTATAGATTTCTGTTTAATAAACAATCTAGCAACAGTTGATCGATTTCGAAAATTGTTACCCTGGCGCAGGTTGATTTAATTTTGTCATGAAATGTGCTGTTTTAAATCAATAAAGTGAAGAAGAAACCCCCTTATACTTATTTTCTATGAACAGTTTTAAGTAAACTAAAAATATTTAGAAGCTAATACAAATTAATCTAAATTAAATTAAACTTTATCTTCCGAAGAGTATTAAAGCTTCGACATCCAGCAGATTTTCATTCATGCTAAATCACATAAAAAAGAATGAAACATTTTGATTTTCTGGACACACATTCTAATATAATATACTGCTATATGTTTTAGATATGAATAATGCCTCAAGATGTTGCCAATTTGTTATGACGCATTCGAAAAATTATGAATTATCTGTCGAAGCAGTTTCATCAAGGCGAACGCCATTATATTTGAGGTATGAACAGAATATACATCGATTCAATCACACGATCACATTAATTGCAGCACACGAGAGTTAAGTACTACGGTGCTTTTTTTCATTATATTTGAGAGTACAGCCAATAAAACTTAACAACAATAACAGAAACAACAGGCACGAAATTACGTATTCGACCTGTGAGCACTGCGAACAGTAATTGACCTTGCGAACCACTTCAAATGTGTCTGGTTACTTCGCATTTTTGTTGTTTTTTGTTTTCATTATGATATTAACTTGTGCGTTTATTGTTTATAGCGCCCACAAAGGTGTTGATAAGCACACTTATGAGATATGTAGATAGATTAATATAAATAGAAATAGAGTTCATGTGACGACACTTGAACTTCCGTGGATGATCAGCTATAGAATTAAAAATCTTAGTCACTGTCTGCGACATGACAAGTTATGGAATTGTTGGAGCTGGACAATTGCATAAAAATTAATTAAGTGAAGTGCCAATAAATGTGGAAGTGTAATTCAATTGTTATGCAATCAGCCAAGTGACGAGACATATTCAACAAAAGAAAACTGTATAAAGAGAGATAGAGAAGATGGAGAAATAATAAAAACGTTTCCCACATTGCGCAGTCGTCACTTTCCGTCGATTATTGTTGGCAATTTCTATAATTGAATTTTATAATAAGCTCGCCTCTATATGTACCCCATAATCAAATGGCTTATAACACACAACAGTCCATTATCAGTGCACGTCAGCATGAATTGTATTAGCATTGTATCTGTATCTGTTTCAGTATCTGTATCTGTGCCTTTGAGTGCGTTGTATCTGTATCTCTCAACTCCATTCGAGTACCCGTAATTGTCGTCTGCGTATCTCTGCTCGATTGAATCCCTTAATAGGCGATCTGCAGCAGAGTTTACGCCCCCCTTTTTTCTGAAAGGGGGCGTACCCAGACTGCACCTGCCAATCAATATATCAGACAGCATGCAATACGAATTGTCATAATATTTATGTATTTATGAAATCCAAGTAGCCTCTTTTTTAAACTGCTGGCACTTCAGTTAATTCTGCCCACTCAACTTGCAAACATTTCCAAGTATTTATTTTAACTGAGCCCGCAATTCGAATTCGACTGTATAGAAATATATATTTATAGTGTCAGTTTTGGATTACTGTAACAACAGTTGTCCATGTTATCGCCTGGGAAACTGATCCTTAAACCAGAGCCCCAAAACAGAATTGAATCTTGCAGGCCAAATTAGTTGATATTTTCAAAGTAATTGCTTAGAACTAATAAACCCTTATGAGAGACAAAGTAAATTGAAAATAGAAATAAAACGATTTAAATTAAAAAAAAAATACAATATTTGGGAGTTATATTTTACAGTTCTATAAAGTTGAATGTCCACAAACATTCTTATCGCGATCTGAATCCAATCTGTATAGTAATAAAGCTGCTTGATTCTCGCTTATCGCTTGAAATACCATTTCATTTCACTTAATTCAAATTAAATTACGCGACTTTTTGCGCAATGTGGAATTAAGTAGAAACAATTGGCATTTAAAGAGGCAAGAAGAAGATTAAATACAACTACGACGATGTACACGAAGTTCAATATGCAAGAGGCAAGTTTGTGAGTTTCTTAAAATTGAGCTGCCAATAAAATGTCAATCGTTGATGCAGTTCATCAGCGAAAGAAAGAGGTAAGGGGAAATTAAAAGGGTAATAGTTGATAGGCAGCAATAGCAACAAAGTGAAAAGCATTTTTTTTTGGCAGCTGTTGCGGGACGCGCTTAAAAATAGCAAACAAAAATGCGAAACATCAGCGCGGGCGAAATTTCGCAAAATCAAAAACAAAAAAATAAAAAAGAAAGAAGAAAAAATTACTTATGCGATAGAAAAGTTTTGTGTCGCTTTTGCGAAAATGAAAACTTGAGTATACAAAATCAACGCAGGCAAATAGCAACTGCTCTATGCAGAGAGTTATAAAACAAAAGCCAAAATGTATCTATAGAAACTGAAGAGTAAACTACGAGGCAGGCGTCTATTTAAAGATTGACTGCCAGGCGACATTTTCACGCTAAAGTGCTGAGGAGCGGGCAAGAGGAGGAGAAGCAGACTGTGAGACGATGTTCGGTGTTGGGTCAGTCACGCACCCAAAATGAAAATGTATCTAGACATACGTATGTGTACGAGTATCTTGTAGATATGCGATGAATGTGTGTATTTTTTCGATTTGACAAGTTTTCTCTAATGAAAATCTGTTGGCTCGTCTTCATTTCTTCGTTTCTCTCCCACTCTGTCTCTCTCTCTCTTTCAATTATACTCATACATCTAACGAAATGAGCACACAATGCGCAAATAAAAAGCGCCGGGCAGCAAAACGTGCTCATTGCCTATAGACTAGTCTATATATTTAAAAATAAATTCTACGCTAAATTATGAAATCTCCAATTCTTTCTCCTCTTCAGCCTGTTTCTACACTCGGCAAATGTATTCAAGAATTTGGTCTAAATATTCTGTAAAATATAAATCTACCAAGTAATTTGAATTGTTTTCCAGGAAGTAGTAAGTGAATCTATATATGGATTTGGGGTTTAAAAATATATTCTCAACAGGCTATACGACATTTACTAAAGTCTAAGGAATTTGTTCAAGTTTAATGACCAACACGAGCGAAGCTGAAACTTTGAGCATCCCAAAAAGAGCACACAGTACACAAAATACCAATGAACTTTAGAAATCCAACTGTAAATGCCAAGACTAACACACACACACACACTTACACACCATTATATATATACATTGATAGAGACAACAGCAAATCAATACGCTTTAAAACTTGAAAGAAAAAGCATCATTCAGAGCTTAGATTACAGCATTTTCTGGCTGCTTTGGAATGTGGCTCTGACTCTGATCGCTGGGCAGCATCGAAAACTTGTTTACAAGACATCGCGACGTGCCGTCGACTGGGTCAACTGCAACTCTTTTTTTTTTGTGTCTTTACACTCTTTTTCACATATACGTATACACTTAGTCAAGAAAGTGTTTTGACAAAATATATATTTGTATTTTTATTTTTAAAAATAGTTCCATTCAATGAAAATTCTTTTTCTTTTTTTTTAACTTGTTCTAAGTATTATAGTCTAGAATAATAAAGTTATAATTTAAATAAATATACAAAAAATTATATATTTTTGCAATATCAAATATGTGAATTTTTATATTTGTCAAAACACTTTTCTGACTAACTGTATATCTATTTGTGGTTGTGTGTGTGAGTTTGTATTGACATTCACATTAAAGTTGAGCGGCCCCTGGACCCAACGAACGCTGAAGCGCCAAACTTTCACTTGTGCACGCAGCGGCGGCAAAGATAAAACAAGAGATGCGGGGGGAATAGCAGAAACAAAAGACAAACCTAAAGCTTTGAACTAATCAAAATCATCGCCAGAAACTTGATCGCAGTAACACAGACAGAGCAGCCAATTGCTGCGCCCAAAACAAGACGACAGGTGGCGGTAATGCGACGTTGGTGTGAGTGTAGCATCTTCTATGAGTTCGTTGGTCAACTTACAAACATGCCTACAAATAAGTACGTTAACATCTGTACGTATTTCTGTGCAACGTTATTTGTACTTTCTTTTGAATGCACATGTTTGTATCAATGAAATTTGTAGAGCTTCTAATTGGGACATAGGACAGCTGATTTAACAGTTTGTCTATTGGAAATAGGACAGGGACGCGACCTCATCGTATTACAGTTGGGCGTTTGCAGTGGGTGGCTGTTCTACTTCAGTGTGGAGAACAACACACACACGCCCTAGAAAATGTCACAGTGTACTTGTCCTAATTGCTTAACTATTTGACCAATTACTATGTAATTCTCTTACCTTCTCCTTGGCACGTCCAGCGTGTTTTTGCATAGATTTGGCGAGCATGATGCCTTTATTTTCGGACATTCAAATCAGAAAGTAGCAACAGTAAAACAATAACAACAGAACAAGTGAAGCAGCAATGCGTGATTTGTTGTATGCACTGCTGGCGTTCAAAATTTTCAATTTGGCACAAAATACACTACTACTGAAACAGAAGAACTCTTTCCGTTTTTCGGGGAATTTTTAAATGCACATTTAACACACGACAGCGGGCCACAATTTGTATATTTGTATAACGTTGCTATTTTTATGCGATTTGGCCGCGCTAGTAGCACTCGAAAGTCACGAAATAATGGCACGTAGGCGCGCGACTGCGACTTCAGGTGTATCTTCGAACTTGACGCTGCTGCAGACGGAACGGGACTCATTTATTTATTTATAATTTATATGTGTTAACCAGTGTGTCCAATAGCAGACTGTAGAGCACTTTTTCCTATGTGATAGAACAGCACTGGTGTAAACATCTGTTTTTTAAGCTGATGTGGCAGCATTGAATCCCAGAAAAAATTAACGATAGTTTGAGCGTCAGGCAGCCTTTCAATTTAAAAAAAAAAAGTATATTATTGTACATTTTCCTTCTTTTTTTGTTGATTTTCCACCGAGAGTTAACAAACTTCCTTCATAAAAATTATCTTCTTTATTTAATATTATTTGCTTTTCATCCGGCAATCGACCAGCCGCCACATACAAGCACTGTTAAGTGGTGGAGCAATCTGTTAAACGGCAAGTAAAGCAGTGATGGGCACAGTCTCGCACGCGTGCAAATCAGCTGTTTGATTTACCAATACAAACGCAATCCCCAGCGCATCGAGCAACGCGAAATCAGCCAGAACGTCGAACGGGTGGCTATGCGCGTGCTTGGCCTGAAAAACATTAAATATGCACTGCGAGATATAGTTGACTAAAGTACTAAAATAAACATTGTTAAAAATAAAACAGCTATAAAACTATTCTATATTCTATATATATATAGAACAATTATTTATAAAAACAATTATATATAGAACAATTATGTATAAAACTTTATAATATATAAAACAATTATATATAAAACTTTATTATATATAAAACTATATTATATATAAAACAATTATATATAAAACTTTATCATATATAAAAAATTTATTATATAAAACTATATAATATATAAAAGTATATAATATATAAAACTATATTATGTAAAACTGTTTTTATTAAATAATTTTTAAGCTTAAAGAAATTGGGTAAATATAATATTTATAATAAGCTTATAACTATCTGCTTCCAATCCTACGAAGTTGCCCGCCGTTGCTGATCCGTCTTCTGCGAGCGCCGAACACCGAGTCCTGCCTACTGCCAGAAAGGCCGGCCTTTTATATGCTGCGTTAGCAGAGCTCTGTTATCTTAGCAGTGCCAATTTGAGTTTAACAGTGTCAATGTGAGCTTAACAGTCCCTCTCCCAGTCCCTCTCCGAGGCCCCGCTCCCAGTCCCTCTCCCAGTCCCGCTCCCAGTACCGCTCCCAGGTCCCGCTCCCAGTCCCTCTCCGAGGCCCCGCTCACTGTCCCTCTCCCAGTCCCTCTCCCAGGCCCCGCTCACAGTCCCTCTCCCAGGCCCCGCTCACTGTCCCTCTCCCAGGCCCCGCTCCCAGTCCCGCTCCTAGGTCCCTCTTCCAGGCCTCGCTCCCAGGCCATCTCGCAGTAGGCAGGCAGTTAGTGTTCGACGCTCGAAGGAGGCGGATCAACGGGAAGTGGCAAGTGAAGTGAAGTGAAGTGTTCGATGCACGCAGAAGACGAATCAGCAATGGCGGGCAACTTCGTAGCATTGGAAGCAGATAGTTATAAGCTTATTAGAAATATCATTAACCATTATTTTGTAAGCTCACAAAATTATTTAATAAGAACAGTTTTATATATGTAATTGTTTTATATATAATATAGCTTTATATATAATATAGTTTTATATATAATAAAGTTTTATAATTATAATTATAATTTTTTTTATATATAATAAAGTTTTATATATAATTGTTTTATATATAATATAGTGTTATATATAATAAAGTTTTATATGTAATTGTTTATATATAATATAGTTTTATCTATAATATTTAATTACAATTTAATATAATATTTTTAACAATGTTTATTTTAGCACTTGAATCACAAACATTGCAAATTGTACATGATTTCTATGCAAAATCGGTTAATTTGTTCCTCCTACTATATCTCGCAGTGCATATTTAATGTTTTTCAGGCCAAGCACGCGCATAGCCTACCCGTTCGACGTTCTGGCTGCTACTGATTTCGCGTTGCTCGATGCGCTCGGGTTTGCGTTTGGATTGGTAAATGGAACAGCTGATTTGAACGCGTGCGAGACTGTGCCCATCACTGAAGTAAAGCTTCACCATCAGATCCACAACTTAACAGAGTATTAAAAAAAATGCAAACGGAGCGCACTTTTAAAATTTTAGGGAGTGCAAAGTGCCATAAATTTGCATTAAATTAAAATTTAAAAGAAAAACGTCAAAATATACTTTAACATTTTAATGAAGGGGAGAGAAGTTACAAATTTAATTCTGAAAAAATATTTAAAAAATGCAGAGAATTACAACAAAAATTCTGAAAAAATTAAAAAAGTTCTAGCTTCAAAATTAAGAAATTACCAAAAAAAAAAGATACTACATTTTTAGGCTACCAATTTTGACATTTGACCCAAAATAATACATTTCGCCAGATCGGAAAGTTTAACAGGGTGGCATCCTTTGGACTTTTTAGAGGAAAAAATGTCAGAGCGACTTTTGCCCAGGTAATTTTTGAAATGTAAACAAAGTTATTACTACATTATGTTTTCAATTGCGTATTCTTTATTATGCTCAGGCCCTTGGCGTCGAATGGCGGCTGGCTCTGTCTGCTGTTGCCGCTGGCATTAGTCATAAGTTATCTACACGCACATACAACAAAGTCGCCGGTTTGCAGCACATCAACAAATGCAGTGCATCGATTTCTAGTTGTGATTGCAATTGGAACTTGCATGAGGACACTTTGTTTCCTATTAAACTCTTGCGTGAAAACTGGACTAGCAATTAAGAGTGTGATTAATCTATTGCCCGGCACTGTTGCCAGTCTCTGCTTTGCTTTGCTGCCAGAAACAACCTGGATCTTATCAGTGATTGCTGGCTTCCTTATCACTGCACTTTATCAGCGTGTGTATCTCAGTGTGTTGCGTGGATTCCCAAAGACATTTACCCTGGGAGAGGCTGCCGTACTGGTGCAAGGACTCGTTCTATTCCTGTTCAATGCCACAAGTCGCATTTACGCGCTGTTCCCGCTGGAAGCAAAACCGGCAACAGAATTTGACCAGTTAAATGCGATAATGCAGAGTGCTTTGATCTGTCTCTTAATTGTCTGTTTGCTGCTGGCTTTGGTGCCGCGCTTGAGGCAACCTGTGCCCTTCTACCTGCTAATGGCACTGCTGGCCGTGGCTGTCACCTGTGCTCCTGTGACCCAGCCAATGCCTTTGATTGCCCTGCTCCGTTTCATATTCAGCGATCAAAAGCGCGTAAGTAACCTAAGAGATTTCTCTCTAAGACCATGCAAAGAGTTAACATTGCTCCTCTCTTGCAGCTGTAACCTAAGAGATTTCTCTATAAAAAAATGCAAAGAGTTAACATTACTCCTCTCTTGCAGCTGTACATCATTGTCTTCTATCTGCTGCTGGTGGCACTCACCTGTGCCACCGTCAGCTGGCAGCTGGGCAACTCCACACAGGCCAACACCCGTGTCCGCAAGATATTCCATCTGCTGATTGTGCTGGTCTTTGTGCCTGGCCTGGTTTATGAGTGCGCCTTGCTGTACATCGCCTCGGGCATTGCCTTTGCCATCTTTGTGGTGTTGGAGCTGATCCGCTTGCTGCAGATGCCGCCGTTTGGTGCCACGCTGGTCCAGGCTTTCGAATCGTTCAAGGATGTCAAGGATGCCGGTCAATTGGCGCTCACGCCCTTCTGTTTATTAATTGGCTGCTCGCTGCCCATTTGGCTGACTTCTTGTCCCTGTCCGACGTCCACGAATCCCAGTCTGCTGATGCTGCTGTCAGGCATACTGGCCGTGGGTGTGGGCGACACAGCTGCCAGTGTGGTGGGCTCCAAATTTGGGCGCAACAAGTGGTCAAGTTCGTACTACATACAATGCCATTGTACATTGATTACAATCCCTATCAATTGCAGATTCCACTCGTTCCTTGGAGGGCACTGTTGCTTTTGTTGTGTCCATTTTACTGTCGGTCTGGGCACTGCAACTGGGCGGCATCTTGAACATGACGCAGGCCAAATGGTTTGCCACTGTTTTTGCAGCATTGAATGCAGCATTAGTCGAGGCATTCACAGATCAGGTGGATAATCTGGTGCTTCCCCTCGTCTTTTACATATTTGTTGGCCTTGCCTAAGCCATATTGCAAAGTGATACGTTTTTTATGTTTGTAAATTTATTATCATTCCGTTTAAGCCAAAGAAATTCCATTTATTATTTAAAAAAAAATACAACAGAATTTTACATTTTTAACGGATATTGTTTATTACTTTTTGAGAATGCACTGTAAACGTTCTTCAACACTTGCTTTCCAGCCGTCGTTTTACAGCACAGACCTTAACAGAGCACACTTTATAAAAGATCCGAGCCACGATCATGCTAGATAACATATCGTAAGTAACAGAGCAGCTGTTCTGTACAACAACAGAACTGTTCTTAACATTCGTTGCCTTATAAAATATGTCGATGCAGTCTATGTTAAATAACATAGCACACATTTAACATAACATACAGCTGTTAAGTATAATTTCAAACTGAGGAGCTTTTCTCTGAAACTATGTTTAAGACTACTTTATTGTTTTTATTTAAGTATTATTTTATTAACTCACTTACAAAAATATATTGTAAATATATATAAGTGTATATAAAAATGCAGTTATGTCTATAAATATAGGTATTGGTGTACAGACATTACGAACAGCGCAATTTTGAATATAATTGATATTTGTATATATGGTATATGGTTGCTATACCATATAATATGTAAATATAAATGTATTTATATATGCCTGAGCATGTCTCTAGTCCTGAACTTTGTGTATCACATTTTTGTACGCCAGTTGATTAACAATAAACTGACTGATTACATTAAGATTAACAATATAAGGATTGATACAAAATTAAACAAAAAAAATATATATATACATGCATATATATAAATATATATAGAATAGTAAAGGAACATTGTAACAAGAACAAATATTTAGTTGTGAATGCTCTTGCGGGAAAAACCCCGAAAGGAAAATAGAACCTAAAGAGGCTCCTGTTGAAAATAATTATGCTCCAGACAGGCCAAAGCAGAGGGACGCAGGTGAAGTTCGTACGAAAACATTTGCTAAATAATGGAAGAGTTGAAATAGTAATAAATAAATATCACTAAATTATATTTCATTATATTTACATTCAGTAAATCATCGGCAAAATCACATAAGCCTGGGCAAAAGTCGCGAGGTCGCTTGGGAAGACGTGGCGGGAAATCATCCCTGGAAAAGGAAATGCTCGAAGGCCATTGTTCTTCTTCAGGTCGTCCTGTGAGCCTAGATAAAATTAAATTAAATTAAAATTTGTAAATAAAATTAATCGCATTCCAATGGAAACCCACTCGAAGATGCGATCCAATTGATTCTTTTCGGATGTGCCCGGGAACAAAGGCTTGCAATTAAACAATTCATAAATGATGCAGGCTGCACTCCAAATATCAACGGAGCTGTTGTAACCCTGGCAGAGCAGAACTTCGGGTGCTCGATACCACAGGGTGACCACCACCGAGGTCACTCTCATTTCCGAATCGTATGTCTTGGCCAATCCAAAATCGGCTATTTTCAAATGTCCCTGCGATGAGACGAGCAAATTCTGTGGCTTCAGATCGCGATGAATAATGCGATTCACGTGCAAAAAGTCGATGCCAGTTAAAAGTTCCCGAGCAAATCGCTGCAAGAAATATTTAAATGATTTTAATATACGAGTCACGAAAATTTTAAAAAACAATTAGGAATTTTTGTTTTAGGAAATAATAATTAGGAAAAAATATTTCGAAGACAAAAATTAGAATACACCAAAATTGGGAATAATGTTATTAGGAAACAAAAAAAAATTGGAAAACAAAAATTACAAAATCTAAAATATCTTATTAAAATTCGCGGGATTTATAATCAAATATTTAAAATGTTGACTATATATTTATATATTTTGTTACCCTTATCTTAATATCCTAGTTTTTTTCTTATTATTTTTTGTAATTCCTTAAAAATGAAAATATTCAAAATTTTTATGAGTCATCTTATTAAACATTTTGTGTAATAAAAAGTATTTTGCAACTCTACCTGTATGGTTGTGGGAGACATGCCCGATTTGGGCAAAGCTGCAATCAGATCGGACAAATCTTGCTCCATATACTCGAATACCAGCAAAATCAGCAATTTGCCATCGCGTTCCAAAAACTGGCATACTTCGAACAGTCTGTGAGTTGGGGAAATTAAAATTAATATGTGTGTGCGTGAACAAGTGGAGAGTTGATCGTTTGTGTGTGTGTGTATAAAGTCCCCACATTTCCCCTTAGCTGGCATAAAATGTTGCTGGCACTTCTGGCGCCACTATTCCATGCTGCGGTCACGAGACGTACTAAACAAATTACTTCACTCACGTTGAACAAAGGTACTTCCATAATATTTTCGATCAAGAGTGCGTTCGCTGGAGAGAACAAGAGTGAATAACGTAAACTGCCCCAGGCTGAAAATGGAGAGTTCTCTGTTGACATTCTGTTAGCTAACAGTAACAGGCACTGTTAACAGTTTTGTCTGTTTAGCAGCCAATTTACTTCAAATATATCTAAATTTCAAATGCAAACTTTTTACTCTAAATAAAAAAAGAGGCAATAAGCTTAAATTTCATATTAATTTGATTATTATCAATATGCATTTGCTTTGTTTTTTAACAAGTTGTAGCATAAAGTGTGCTACACCGAAAATACGTTAGTCTTTTAAATTTTAACAGCTGCGGCGAATTAACATTATGTTATGCGACTCTTTAACATGCTGAGCAATTTACGCTATTCCACGCGCTCTTGATCGTAATATCGTAGCTGAGAGCAAATGCGACGCAACTGGTTGTCAGCTGAGTGCTGAGCGGCATTTAGTACAGAGAGTTTGAGTGCTTCACATCTTTTTAGTACGCTATGTTTACCCACGCTGTGACCGCCAGTGTGCCGTATTACTCTTAGGTGCGTTGCAGAGTATTTGCATTTGCATGTTGGGCATATTTTATACCAACATGTTGGTATAAGTTCAAATAAACAAAGTTGGCCTTGCCATCAAAAATTCATGACTTGCCTAAGCATTACATTGAAATTGAATAACATTGAGTTGTTGCAATTCAATTTGTGTTGTCGAGGCAGTATTATTATTATTATCATTATCAGAGCGGGCCGAGCTGGCGCCGCTTTGTTTGACGTTTGGTTTAATATTTTATATGCATAAATGCCACTGACGGCACGTGCGTGTGTGTGTGTGTGTGTGACTGCAACTTGTTGCTGTGATATTTTTGAGTGACTGCAAGAGGGCAAGTGCGAGGGGGACAGCTAAAGATAAACAAAATGCCTGTTAATAACCGCTCAGACTGTGCGAAAATAAACCACACACACACGCACACAGTTCAACATTTGTTATTGTGTGTAATCTGTGCTTGTTACTTGTTATTTTTTTCCAGTTATTTTTAACAAATAGTGGGGCGCCACCCAGATAAGCAGCTACACACACACAGGTATTCAGACACCCACCCAGAGACCAGATTGCAGTTTTGTTGTGGTGTGTACTCACTTGACAATGTTGGCATGATCGTAAGCATTGAGCTGTTTAAGGAGTGAAATCTCTCGCAGCGTCGTCGCACTCACTCCATTTTCGGTGAGTGCAATACGCAACTTCTTAATGGCCACGTATTTGCCGGTGTGATTGTCGCGTGCTCGATAAACGGTGCCATAGGCTCCTGTAAACATTCAAATCAAATTATTAAAGTGTTATACAAAATTAGGTCACGCACACACACAGGCAGGATATAGCTGAGACACATTCAACGCTTATACATTTTTTATAACCTTGGACTAACGAAAGTGAAGCGAAAAGCAAATTGAAAAATCCCAAATGAAATGTTAATCAACACAAAAAATAAAGCACACAGATAAGAGCAAGTGAATTATACATATTTATATATGTATGTTAATCGTATTTTGGCAAAGTTGAGAGTGTTGTCGACTCGATAGAAGTAGAAATTTGGCATACAAATATTTATGTACATACATACATACGTTGCTAATGAAAGCCGGCAACAAAACAAAAACGCAAACAAACGAAATTGCAAAGCGAAATCGAAACAACAAATCTAAACCCGAAAACCTGGAGAATTCATTGTCGAATTGTCGTCAGCTGTGTTTTTGATAAGCAAACCGGCTGATTTTTGGTGATATCTGTTATAAGCATACAGTGACTACAGCAACCGTTTTGACAAATTACAAAATTCTGAAATTCTATTTACTTCCTAAAATGTTGATAAGATATTTAAATCAAATATAAAAACAAATATTTATATTTTGAAGTTGTCAAAATAATTACTTGTCCAACTGTATTTGTAGTTGCAGAGAAAGAGAGAGTCAGAGATAGAATGCTTGTGACAAGCATCGATTTAAATTAGTGAGACAAAATTCTGTCACCGGAAATTTATCACCAGACCAGACAGACAGTCCAAAAAAAAGAAAGAAAATGTCTGACAAGTTATACACGCATTCAGACAGACAGATGGAACGTTGTGTGGCAGTTCTATTTTGGTTGACATTTCTAAACATTTTAAACACTTTTCATCAACATCAATATCTCTTCTCTCGCTCTCTCTCTATCCTATCCATATATTAACATTTTGTTTGTGCTACACTAAAAGCATCAAAAGTCAAGTACAAGGCCAGCTTTGCTACAACCTCCTAATATAACACTTAAGAATACAAATACAAAGAACTGATTTCGCACTCACACTCACACTTCTACTATACTCTACACTCTCTCATTCGACTATTTCGTCGACTCGTTTTTGTGGCTGCTCTTTCAATTGTCAAAAATTTTGCACAAATCAAAAGCAATAACAACAAACAGAAAAGCACGAGGCAACAATTGAATGAATGCGAAACAGCAAAAAGCAAGAAAAACAAGCAAAAGTTGAAGCAGATACATTCATTCAATGTCTTTTACAAAAAAGTTGAACTTGTTTTTAATTTTTTCGTTTTTTCTTGCCAATCCATGGACCTTGAGAGGGGGTGGTGGGAGGGGGAACTATTATGTAACTTACAATTTAACCTGGTTTTGTTTTTGAAAATGTAACTTGATACGAGTTGAACAATCCCATAGTCTAGGTACTTAACCCACTGTTGCCGCACTCTTCCAGCATCCCTCTAACAGACTACGCCCATGTAAACAACAACAACAACAAAAATGACCGAAAAGTGAACGATTAACATAACCATCATTAACATTCACAATGCGAACCTCTTGGCTCCTCTGCTCTCCACTCTACACTCAACCTCTACTCAGTGACGTAATTGATGTTGAAGTTTTATTTGAAAAATAACTCAAAAAAAATCAAATTAAGTGTTTGGCCTCTTATCAGAATTTTACACTTGACTATTCGCTTTATTTATTATTTTCTTATTTCTCTTTTGCTTTCTTCTTCTTCAAACAACACACAAATGCAAGAAATGCACGTGGTTTGACCTGAAAGTATGCAACATGATTTGTAGAGCCCTATTTACATGAAAACCCAGTATTACTTCCCCTCAGTAGCACACTTTCGATGCATTTCGATGCGGTCATTAAATGTTTAGTGACAGCAACTGGTTAGGCAACACTAAATGGCTAATACTCTATAAAAAGGTGTAGATATTAAGTGAAAAGTGTGTTTGCTGATCCTGCGAGTGTCCTAAACATCATTCATACAACATACAACATTTAATATAGATCTATACATACCTTTGCCAATCATATCGAGTTCCTTGTAGTTAAAAGATACAGCTTCATCTGGACTTTGTGATTCCGACATTTTCTGTCTCTTGTTTTTCGACAAAGATGCCATTATTAAATTTGTTAATCGATTACAATGTAATTTTTATATATTTTAATAGCACACGCTGTAAAAGTTGACTGAAATATTGCACATAATTAATGGTTAATTATTTATAAAAAATTGTACCAGCATTTATGAAATTCAAAAAGTTGTCAAGGTCAGTTTTTTAAGCATTTAACTATTTGATAAATAGACGAACAGTGAACTAACATGTTAACAACAGAGCTGGGCAATGTAGGGTTAACATGTGGATAACATAGCTAAAGTTGAGCGTGTAACAGGTGTTAATTAGAGTTGCCTTATTGTATTTCTATGCTTATCTACAGTATGTCAGGTAAGAGTTTTGACATCGTATATGTATTATTATTTTAATAAATAATTGATAACAATTAATAATAGTTATTTTTATCAAACATATTTTAAGAACCATAAGAAATGAAAACACTGTCAAAACAATTATTTGACTAACTGTAGCTAGTTATAATCTAGCTTGACATTATTCAGTGTTGTTGTTGCTTCTATGATTGATGTTATTGTTGTTGTTGTTTGCGGTCGATGAACTCGTTTGAGGCATATTTTTTCAACGTTTTCTATTAGCTTAAGTTCTGTATGAATTTGTTATAATTTATTGATATATTCTGTTGTTGTTGTGCTCTCCCTCTCTCTCTCCCTCGCTCTTTGCAATGTCTGTTACTTTTTAGTCTGCTTTATCTTTGCGTTGTCTTTGCTGTTGCTTTTGCTTTCAGCACAAAGCAAAATAGCAACATTTTTTTGCCATTTGTCAATTAATTCTAATCGCAGCAAAAAGCAACAGTAACAACACATCATAATAATAACAACAACAAACGACACGAATGAGCAGAAATTATAAAATAAAATAGCTGCAAAATTTCGGTACTTTTTCATCACACACACACACATTCACGCATACCCTTTTGTCATACATAGTTAGAACAGAGTGCAAGAGAATTTAGTAGCAAAGGAGAATTTAAAATGAGGACAGTTTAAAATACACACACACACGCACATGTATAATAGTGCTCCTGCGCGGCGTCACATAATGCAAAAACTGATATACCCTGATATGTTGTTGGTAATGCGATTGCGATTAATATTAGTTAAATATTAAAATGTGTTTTGTATTTGTCAAGACCGAATAAACACTAACAAAAAGCACGGAGCATTCATAGCTACAATTATACATATATACATACATATGTATGTACATAAACGTGTGTATTTCTGTACATACAAACGCTCACTCGCATACACACACACGCAGGCAAACAGACGCGATCTAAATGTTTTTTCCTTATTAAAAAATGCTACCACTTAAACCGGCGTAAAAACCTAATAAAGACCGGCGATCACGATTAATCGACTAGTGGAACATACCGACGTCTGCACCTGTATTAAACACTGTATTTTTTAAATAAAAATAAGATTTTGACACTAACAATTTTTGTAACAAACTGAGCTGTGCAGAATGAATAACAGCACTCGAAATAGGACTCAAACCGCATTTACGATATTCACCTTGTGTAAAGAGATCTTGTACATTCGGTTCCACTGTTAACGCTCTCTTAACTGTCTAACTTAACATTAACAGAGGCTGCTGAGCGTTATGTTTGATTTATATGCTATTTATTTTAAAGCTAGATATGAATATTTAATACAATAAAGTATTTGTCTTGTTACCTATATTTAATCAAAATGAATTTGAAAAATTGCACGAATTAATGCAATAAAATATGTAGAGACTGTTGCAAATTTCCCTACTGTTTGAATATTGCGCGTAGTCAACTTAACGTAGGTTCGAAATATGCCGCAGCCAACTTCACGAATTTTCGAAATGATGCGCAGCCAACTTCACGTCATTCGCGCGTTGCCAACCACACGTGCTACAGCGTTGCCACTCAATTTAAAGTTGGGCGCATAATTTTGAATTAAGCATGTGCTAAAATTTAGTGATAAAACAATAAGACAACTTGCGAATAGACGGACTAAATAAATATAAATATCATATTAGCAGACATTAAATAAATCGGCATGATTTTAATTAAGGCAAAATCCGCACACCTGTCTTAAATTTCCATCAATAATTTACAGTAAGTGATAATTGCCAGCTGACAGTGACGTAGAATACGAAAATGCGAAATCGGTCAGGTGAAAAGTGAAATAGTAAATAAGTAGGTACGTGATTTGTAAAGGATTTCGTTATAGTTTATCTACAAACAATAGATGAATGGGTGCAAATGATGTCTCAATTTAGTGTGTGGCATTTGAGTGTGTTATGTTATGAATCATTTATGATAAATGTGAATCAGCCGGACAGGCCCAGTGAAAATGTTGTGCCAGTCACAGCCACAATCGGAGTCACAACCACATCGAACTTTGTTTAGCACCTCGGTCACTTTTTACGGAAGCAGCAAACGAACCAATCCCAATTCCCAATCTCTCCCATATCTCGCCCATATCTCTATTAATTAGAAGGTGGAAATGATGCTGATGCTGATTCAAATGTGGCAACAGTAATTTGTCATCCGAATGCAATGGATCATCTTGCTTTATAGGGTGTTAATTGAATTCTTAAGAACTAGTTACAGTAATTGACAAGATGCCCTGTATGATTAATAGAGATTAATTCCTCTAAAATAAGCTGCATTTGATAACACAGGGTATGACATTGTTTAGCATTTATTATGTTTGATATTGATTTAACTCTTTGACATTTGTTTGCGGCCTCTGTTAATCGCTATTCATTAGTATTATGACAAAATGAAACCGGCTTTCAGTCAATTGCAATTATTTATAACTTTTATTAAATGCACTCGTATTAAAAAAAAAAATCATGGGCTATGATCTAAATCTAAAAATATAAACTGCCAAAAAAATTTGCTGATGACATCTGGACAGCAAATAAATCAATTCAATTCAATTTGAGCCAATTTAGTTGTCAATCAAGTTATCAACTTTTTGTTTTGATATTTCATATACGAATTTTTGTTAACTATTCATTTAATAGAATCAAGAATTTGTCACGTGAAGTTGAGTTTATGCAATCGAAACTGAAAAAGTACTGTAATCAACGCTTGTTTGTTTAATAGTTTATGTTAATTTTGTTGCTTGGCAGTTTGAAGTGAAATTGTTAACTTGGCCCAAAAAAATAAATTGTTGAAAATGTTAAAAATGTCCCAAATACTCGAACTCGTATTGTCTTAAGAGACTCAACACTTGACCTTCGTCAAGCTTGAGAGATCATGTTCAAGAACGTACTCGTTTAGGCCAAGTTGTGTTGACAGTTTTCCGAGACGCTTCAAATGCGTCATCTACGATTATTTGGCCAACTCGTATTAGCATAATGAGCTCGTCTACATAAGAATACAGCTATTTATTCAAATTGGTTCCGATTTCAAAGGCGATTATATAGATGATGATCTGCTGACAGTCAACTGACAACTGTTAACTGCCGGCTTCCGTATTCCGTTTTTTAAGAGATCGAAAACTAATTCCTAATCCTGTCCAACACTTTGTAATACGTCAAAAGATTCAACAGCTTTGTTTTTCTTTCCATTGATTTGAATTTATTTGATTTGATTAGTGTCTGCGTCATGGAAAAAAAGATTTAATTGAAATTAACGTGAAATGCAAACATTTCGGCCCCAAAAAAAACACCAATCAATACCAATAAACAATGTGATGACGGTTGAGGGATGACTGTCAATTGCGTTTCCTTTTGAACAACACACACACCTTTAAAAAAAGAAAAAATAATAATAATTTTAAAAATATAAGAAATCAAATCAAAATACGCTCAAGTAACGCAATCGGCATTAATTTATCCAAGATCTATTAACAAAAGATACGCATCCAACTGCCAATTTTATTTGATTTTTGGCAATTGACCAGAGTTTAAGCCTGCGCTCTCTCTCGCTCTTTCTCTTTCTCTGTTTGTCTCTCTCTTTCTCTTTCTAGCTGCAACGCCACGATTAGTTCGCGACATCGGCGACACTTAACACCAACAAACAACAACCAGCAACAACAACAACAACAACGCAGAGAACAACGTCAACAACGAAGTCGCCAAGAAAAACCCGTTCACGATAATGATGGACTTATCGTGGACAGGGGAGACGGGGAAGTCGGGGGGATTCGGAGGCAAAGTGCTTTTGGCATATAAAAGTGAATTTGTGACAAATATTCTGAACAGTTAGTGCGCACGCTCAGCAGCGACAACACCATAATAATTATAAATATTTCAATATCGTCGCGGCCTTTAATTGTGATAAGCAGCAGACAATATTATTAAGAACAAATTGTGCAAGAAAAACAACGAAATAATTCAAGAAATCAAACAAAAAAAAAAACATCAGAACGTGTGTGTGCAATTCAATTGAACACTCAAGACCCAATCGAATCTAGTCCCAAGGATATACATTAAATAAAGCAATAAAAAAATAAAAACAAACAATAAAATATCTACGCTTGTATAACATGTACCAATTAACGAAACAAGTGAGTATAGAATTTACGATCCATAATATGTTTTAGACTCGACTCGACAAACAAAATAAAAGTTAAAGAACCGTAACAAATCCAATAATGATATATGTTCAGAAAACGTGTTTACTTTTTAATAACATTTTTAAGAGCACAACACAAATTAATTAAATACAATGTATGTATTTTAAATCTTAGTCTAACGGATCGCGTACTCAGATTTATTTTTATTTTACTTTTAAAAAGGTCAAGAACATTTTTTAATTTAAATTATAACATGTATTTCTTAGTCTTTATAATTTTGTTGTGATGAGGAAGTCTGAGCATAGCTCATAAAAATGGTTACTCTTAGTTAATAAATAAAGAAATATGTACAACTTTTCAGTACCTGTCTGACCCAACAAGTTAATTTAGTAACTTCAAAATCCTGCCTGAAACCGCAAAGAATGAAAATAAGCAAGAAAAAATATGTAATAATTATGTATGGGTAATACAGACTTAATACTCTTGTAAATTCTAACTAGACTTGCTCTTTATTGGTTATTTATTAATTTTCTAAAAAAAAACAATAATTTATTTTTTACTTTATTTATTTTATTTTATTGAAAGAATAGTCAAGTGGATAAAAAAACAGAAAGTTTTGGAGTGACCTAAGGGCAAATGATTTTTCTTAAAAGAACAAATTTGAGATTCCCAATTCTTAAACAAAATGATGCAGAATTACTTAACGCAGAGTATACCTTATAGGGTTTGTCTACAAAAGATCCGAAGGACTTTTAAGTTAGTATGTTACACAATGCTCTCGCTTAATTCAATCTCTGATTACAGGGTATTAAACACAACAAGTGTCTCATGTACATCTTATGGGTTAGCCCTGAGCCACTAAATCGCAACCGGTTACAGATACCAAGATACCAAGATACAGATAGTTTATATTTATCAAGCTTATTTTTTAACTTTTCGCCTGGCATCATATGTCATGAAAATTAATTAAGTGAAGTGGTTCAATTCAGATTGTAAATTTACATAATTAGCCGCAAAGCATTTGTCTATGTCTGCGGTTATCAATGAAGTAATTTATGCATACAAATAAATACAGACACAGATATGTAGATATGTTGATTTTTTGGATTAACTGGAAAGAAACGTGAATCATGATTTGCTATTTATTGTTTATTTTTCACTTTATGCATATTAATAACGGATTATAACGGTCGTAATTGAAATTGTGTTGGAATCTTTCTTTAAACCTATTCAAGATTTTGGTTTTAATTGGAATTGGAACCAAAAAAGGTCCATTTTGGAATTGTCATTGAGAGTTTGTTCGTTTTGGCGTCACACCAAAAGCTGGTTTCCACTTGAAATCTGAAATCTGAAATCAGAAATCAACGTCATCCGGTTTTTATCTCTTTTCATTTATTTATTTATTTTTTGTTTTAATGTTTATCTGTTGTATAGTCTTTAATTTGTCCTCTAAGAATAATACAAATTTTATGAACACAAAACAGAAATGTGATACATAAATTAAAGATGTGCACAGGTGCTTTTGGTTTGGTTCCTATCAAATGGAATTCTTTTTTTTAGTTATTTTTATATCGGATCGTGCATCCGGCTTTAGTTTCTTCAAGGGCAGCATATTCAATTAGATTGGGTTGGGTTTGGATGGAGTATGGCTTGTAATTAGCATCCAGTGGGATGCATATGGATATGGATAATGATAGTGATAACTCAGCTGCCGGCATTCAACGTGATCATGAATAATTTACGTGCGACTATAAATTAAATTTTGATCGCGATTATATCATTGAATTCTGTTATTTCTTTATATTATATTATTTTTTTTTGTCTTTTTTTTTTTTTGATATCTGTTATTTAATTTAAATTAATTATTGTATGCTAATTTAAAGCATATGCTTTGCTCGCATCGTGTGTAGACTGTAGACCGGAGACTGAAGACTGTGAACTGTAGACTGTAGACTGGTTCTAATAGCTTTGCAGAACGCTGACGCTTTGGCTCTCTGGCCTCCAATTGTTATTCACACCTTCTACCAACTTGGCTCATTTGCCTTTTTTTGTTTGCTATTTCCGCAGTTTTACACCCTGGTTGTGATTGTGGTGGCCCTGGGCATCGTTGGCTTGGCGACAGCGTTGCCACAGCTTCAGCAGGAGGGACCACACACACTGCTCGACATTGAGACACCCAATCAGTTCAGCTATAACTCGCCGCTGGCACAGCCGGACAGTCTACGCTCCAAGCCGTATTTTGATTTCCTGAGCACCCTGTATGCCCACGATTCGGCCAAAACGGACTTGTTTCGCCAGCGACCACGCCGTGATCTGCAGCCGGAGTCGGAACTAACATCGGCCGATCAGCCAAAGAGTCGTCGTCGTGATCGTAAGCGTCGTGCTATTGTCTTCCGTCCCCTCTTCGTCTACAAGCAGCAGGAGATCAGAAAGCAGGAGATCGCAGCCAGAAGACGCAGTGATCAGGTCAATCGTCCTGGTGTCAACTACAATCAAATCTACAATCGCCTGTAGTATTGCCAATCTATATATATATATCTATATCTAATGGCAATGGCTGTTACTGGTCTTCTACAGGGTCCTCTCTAGCACTTAGCTATTTTTATTACAAATATTGTGTTTTAGTCTTAAGTAATTCAGCACAACGCACACTGCACAAAACAACAACAACAACAACAAACAATCGACAATCTATCTATATATCTACTATTATAATCACTTACTTATACATTCATGTATACACACGCCCAAAAACACCCACACATAAGCACATCCTCCCCAAAACCTATGTTAAGTATCCCTAAATTAAGATATACAAATGTAACATATTTGTTAACTGATTATTAAACAAAACTTGTTACTATAATGTTTATTAAAGCTAACCAAATTTATTGAAAATTATTATACTGCATTTATTTCTTTTTAAATACAATTTCATTTTGCAATTTTCAGGAAATGCTGTAATTGTTTTGATAAAAAATTACATATTTAATTTTTATTTTTAAAAAGTATTTGAATCCAATTAAACTGAATTAGCATTATATATTTTTTAATATGTTCTAAGAACCATATGCCAAATTTTATAGGACTAATCATTTTATGGATTTTTTTTTTAATAAAAGATGTGAAACAGTCACTTGAGTAGCTGTATTAGTTTATCATTTTCCTACACAATCTTCTTTAGTGATCCCGAGTAGAGATAAAAGATTAAACAGAATTGATCTATTTAGTACATTATTATAAAGTAATTTTCGGTTTTTACATCTCTTTTATCTCTCAAAACTCCATACATTTTTAGGAAATCTTCGGTTTCTTATATCTCTCCCTGGGAGCGGAGTCTGGGAGCGGGACTGGGAGCGGGGACTGGGAGAGGGACTGGGAGAGGGGCCTGGGAAAAGCAGAGGGTGGCAGAGGGAGAGGCAGAGGGAGAGGCAGAGGGAAATACAGAGGGAGAGGGACAGGGACAGGGAGAGGGACAGGGAGAGGGAGAGGGCCTGGGAGAGGGACTGGGAGCGGGGCCTGGGAGCGGGGACTGGGAGTGGGGCCGGGGAGAGGCAGAGGGAGAGAGAGGGACTGGGAGAGGCAGAGGCAGAGGGAGAGGCAGAGGGAGAGGGAGAGGGCCTGGGAGCGGGGCCTGGGCAAACTCCTTAAATTTTTATCAACTTTTCGGTTGGATTCGATTTCTGTGGCACCCCTGAATATAACTAATTAGGACAGAATTCTTCCCATAAAATCTTATATCAATCCATAGAAGTAAATTTTGCAAGAACGATTGAACAGATTTTATTTATTTTAAAATACAAATCCCTTTAGAAATTTTTATGACACATATAGTTAGGTTGAGAAAAAATGTAATATCCACACATAATTAATACAATTCTATCATTGAAAATATGAACCCAATTAAAAACGATAGAACTGAATTGATATTTTATTAGATATAATTATAAAATTTCCCTGGGATATTTGACATAATTATCGTGTTATATCAGTAGTAGTAGTACATCATGAATCTGCCCACACAATCCTCTCCAGCCAATCCGTATAGAGATGAACCTTTGTATAGACACTGGGAAATTGGTGATTGCCACAGATGAGGCCATAGGAAGTGACGCCAATTATCTGCTTCAGACAATTGTAGGATCGATGCTGTACGAAAATGGGTCCGCCGGAGTCCCCATTGCAAGTGTCTGCCATGCTGGAGCTTGATCCGGAGCCGGCACAGAACTGAGTTCGTGGTACAATGCGACTTTCGAGACGTTCCATGCAGGTCTCTTCACTATAACGCCGCAGAGAGACCTTGAGCAAATGCGTTGACTTTTGACCAGTGTTTTTAGTGTCTCCCCAGCCAGTTGCGACCAGGTCAAAGTGCTCGTTGCCGCTGCTGGACGGCAGACACGCTGGTGCCACATAGTCATTGAGTGTGGCATTCCGGTCCAGCTCGAGCACGGCAATGTCATTGAAGAGACCGCCCTCAGTGTCCTCTGTGTACGAGGGATGCACTACGTAGTTGACCAAATGGAAATCCTGAGGCGCTGCATCATCCGTTGTACTGTTATAATCCAACTCCCCCAAGCGTACAACATATTTGGGTGATTTGAATTTGGGATCCAAGCGTTCCGCTTTTGTCTCCGCCGTGCCCAGACAATGTGCTGCAGTTAGCACAAACTTGGGATGGATCAGAGTGCCGCCACAAATCCAGTTGACAACAGAGCTTCCCGGCTGTCGGGTTCCCAACAGGGCCATAAAGGGAAACTCACGACCCTCCGCCTTGGTACCGCCCACAATGAAGGGCGACAGACGACACGAGGGTCTGACTTCGTTATAACGTTCGCATTCTGTGGATAAGGAAACCGGTTTACTTACAAGTCATACATAAATAATACATACCATAATTTCACTTAAATAATCAATTAAAAATCATTTTAAATTTAAATTTTTGATTTTAATGTAAAATTTGGAAAATAAAATCTCTTTTTGAGCTGCACAAAAAAAGTAGCAGAATAACACTTATTTTATAATTTTCAATTAAAAGTTATGAAATAAAAAATACTTTTGATATTTAAATAAAAGTTGCGGAATCGTATATCATAAATAAGTTATAAAATCAGAAAATAAGTGCTTGTTCGTAACTTTTATTTTAAAACTTATAAAAGTTAGGGTCCCTGGTTATAACACACTATTTGTTTACCCTTTTCAAACAATCCTCTTGTGTCCACAGTCCGTTGAATATGTTGCTGGGCATTTAGAGGAAGTGGACAGCAAACAATATCATTGAATTCATCGCAGTATTTAACATTGTTGAGACCGATCAGATGTAGATTATTGAATATAACTGGACATTCCGTTAATGTCAACTCCTTGCATTCGCCAGTTCCATTGTCACAGAACTCTCTCCCCTTTCCCACCTTTACGGTTGCTGCTGCCAACAACAACAAAACGGACAAAATCTTGCAGATCGCGTCCATTGGGTCCAGCGGCAGAAGACAAACTGAGAGATGCGTTGAGCAGCTTTAAGTGCGTTTCTCTCAATCTAGACTCAATTGAGCACATTAAGATTCATATGACGTATTCAAAAACCCGAAATTTATTTCGTTGGCTTGTAGTCTTATTGTTTATTTTAATTCTTTTCTCAATGTGTGTTAAGATCATTGCATCAAATATGTTCGAATTATTCAAGTTCAGCTCATAATTTATTTTCAAACTCTTTTTAATGTCTTTCAGGATTCAATTTATCATAACTTTGTCAAAATTCTACCGATTTTCATGTGGAATACCATTTTGATCATTATTTGCATCAGCCCTGTTAAGCTTACTTTGGCACTGTTAAGCTCACTTTGGCGGTGTTAAGCTCACTTTGACACTGTTAAGCTCACTTTGGCCCTGTTAAGCTCTCTTTGGCACTGTTAATATAACAGAGCTCTGTTAACCGACCACCCACGCAGCATATAAAAGGCGACCCTCCGCAGTAGTCGGGCAGTTAGTGTTCGGCGCTCGCAGGATCAACTGATAAGTGCTTAGTGTTTTTTTGTGGTGTTTTGGTGTTTTTTTTTTACTTGTTTAAGCTTAAGTATAAGTTAGAGTAGATTACCTTATATAGCAACTTAAGCTAATGTAAGATTAATATAAGAATGTAACTATGCCTAGATTAACTAAGATAAAATATACAGCTATTTACATAATGCAATTATGTAAATTATTACATAATAAGGAGTTGAAGAGCTATTCATGTAAGAGAAATAGGAGAGAATATAAAATAGATATATATATATATATAAATATATATATACATATACAAATATTATGTCAAGAGCCGGTGAGGACGGTCTTGAGGTTGATGTCTCTTGATGTGGAACTACTGATCTTATCCCTCCGTGTCCATGTATGGAAATATCTCTCGCAACGGCCATCGCCGATGACTAAGTCATGGACGGAGTAAAACCAACTTCTGTGAATCTGACCCAGAATTGTATTCCGCTCACCAACTTCTCTGAATCTGAGCCGGAATTGTTTTTCTCTCAACCAATCGTCTCCTACATCACGCAGCACTCCCGATTCTCGAACGTAGCGGTTACTCATTTTCAGGAAATCGTTTGTATCCATATTCATTTCTTAAAAAAAGCTCAAATTTATTGAAATGAAGATTAATTAAGTTGTGATTATCTACCGACGCTTTTCATCTTGGGAAAGAGGAACTTATCGATATCGCCTAATCGAAAATTGTGAAAATTCCTGTCAGCTGTAAAAGGACACCGATTATGTTTAATTAAACAGCCCTGTCATATATATAATTCTTAATTTATAATATTTAACAAACTATTTAACCATTATATTTATATATCAAAAAAATGTGTTGTATTTTAAATCGTTTATTTGATTATATACAAATTGGCAGAATTTTTACTGGGCTTGGGGAAGAAAGTGTTGCATACTTTTAGACGGCGTAATATACCGGTAAAATTATTCTTGTATTTTTTCGACCATCATAGACGTGGGTCAAGTTTGATGGTAAGGGTCAAATTAATATCAAATAAGCTTTTACCAAGTACTATTTATTTGTATCCACATAATTTATTGTTTAATGAGGAAGTTTCTAATCGGTATTAAATTTTCAACAGCTATTTTAATTAACAGATCGTTTACCGGGAAGTATAACACTGTAAACGCAGGGCTACAGCTAATCTATCGACCAACTTTCATAAACTGTCGACCGCTTGGACCTAAAAGTGGTCATGGCGCACAATTTAAGTTAAAAGTGAATTTTGTTGTATACATATTTTATTTATTTGATCCGATCAGCGACTAAAAGTTTTTTAAATTCAACGAAATTAACGAAAGTCAACAACTAATAAATGCACTTCTTAGACTTATATGGCAGACTACTACGCCTATTCGCCCTTGTAAACAGGCTTACGTTTCTCAGCGAAAGCCGCAAGTCCTTCCAGCCGATCCTTGGTGGGAATGACCTGAGCATAGCACACTTCCTCAATGGAATAACCAGTGTTTAGATCCACTTGCATGCCCTTATCCACGGCCAGTTTGGCCATGCGAACGCCCACAGGTCCATTTGGCAGTATTTCCTCCGCCAACTTCAATGCTCGCTGGTAGGCAGCATCTTTCGTCTCGTTCTGTTGCACCACATGATTGACTAGTCCCAGTTCCTTGGCCTCTTGGCCATCAAACACGCGGGCAGTGAATATCAACTCCTTTGCCAGAGCGGGGGAGAGAATGCGTGGCAAACGCTGAGTGCCACCGGCCCCTGGTATGATGGCAAGACGTGTCTCCACCAGACCCATCTTCGCATTGTTCGCCGCTGTACGTATGTCACAGGCGAGTGCCATTTCCAATCCGCCGCCTAAAGCAGCGCCATCAAGAGCCGCTATCACTGGCATTGGCAGCTGCTCAATGCTGATGAGTAGACCACGCAGCTGTGTCACAAATTCGCTTGTCTCCTCTGTAGTCATGCCTTAAAAATGCAAAATATGAAATTGATAAAATAAAAAGGATTAAAAAAAAAAGGCTGCTGGAGATGCCGGGGATTGAACCCGGGGCCTTTCACATGCAAAGCGAACGCTCTACCACTGAGCTACATCCCCTACCTTTACGTTCCTTTAAGTCGGCGCCAGCACAAAAAATGCCTGGAGTGAGACTGCGCAGCACAACTACACGAGACCCGTTGTCACGCTTAACCTCTTCCAGTATTTCCTTAAAGGTGTTTACCAGGCCACGACTGAATGCGTTCTTTGCCACCGGTCTGTTGAGACCCAACACTGTTATACCCTTCTGCGGGCCTTCCAGACGTTCCACAAGAACTTCATTGCCATCGCCTAAGATCTTGTCAACAGAATAACGACATGTTCCGGTTGTTGTTATTGGCAGAGCATTACGCGTTAACAGTTTTCCAGCACGTTTTAGTAACAGAGACATTTTAAGCTTCCAAAAATCAACAACAAACAGTAACTTAAAAGAGTAAAAAAAATATGATTACAGCACCGGCCGCGGAAACCAAGAGCTACAGGAGATAAGAAGAAGACAAGAAAATACGTTAGACTGTCGACACTCAAATACTCTTACTTGATGAAGCATATAGCAATTGATATTATGGGAAATAAAGTGTGGTGCAAAAATAGTTTAAAATTGCCAACGAAATGTATTATTGTACAATAAAATGGTATAGTTGATTGAATTAAAATATCATATATTTTGATGCATATTTCATTGTGTTGCAAATGCGTACTACATAGCTATAAACTTTGCAAGGGTATAAATATTAAAACAAGTTGGCAGCACTGCTACTACATTTTGAAATCAGCTGTGTGCGGTCTTATCCCAGCCAGTGCGATGCAAAATATCTAAAAAAAAAAATAGACAACTGTGTGCGGTCACGCTAATAAACTTAAAATACTAATTTTTAAATGCAAAAACTTTTCAATTAACTATTAATTTGATGAAAATTTAAAATCGAAATTCGATAAAATAAAGGAAGGCATTTTAACGAAGGTTTTAAGCTCGTAAGAATATATCAAAATACCGATAAAATTCTAACTAAAATTCTGAAAAATTTCAAAAATTCTCTATTCAAAATATACAAAATTTCAAAAAAGGTACATATTTTCCATGTACCTTTTTTAAATGTACCATTTTTCTTAGGTATAAATAATCGAGCCAGATCGAAAATTTTCACTAGGTGGCAACACTTTTAGTTTATTAACCATTTTAATTCGTAAAAACAGAAAATGCAGTAACAAAATTCGAAGTGCATTATTTTACCATATTAACAATTACTGCAGCTAATTTGGTAGCCAAAGCTTATCGATTCTGTGCCAGCAATCAAAACAAAAGCAGTAATTCATGTATTAAACTATTCGCATGACGTAGTTGGGCTAAAAGTGAAACCACAACAATAAGGAACGACGTCAACTGATAGAGATCTGTGTGAGCAGAGCGCGCCGTGTAAGTGGCATAACCATGAACTTCTATAAAGGTGATATATTTATGAATGCGCATGCTCATTTGTTTTGTTTGCTTTCAGAGCGCCTACGCTGCTGATTTAAGGATGTTGTTGCGTGGCGGGCAGCTGTTGCACAGCAGACAACAGCAGTTCAGTCGAGCACTTTACCAGTGGAGACTGCCACAGAGCTTCAATGGCATCGGACACAGTGCTCTGCAAAGTAACGAGTGTGCACTGCTCCGTCTGCAGGCACGCAGTCGTCTGGGCGGAGGAGGAGGACATGGAAGCAACCATAAATGGTGGATAATGGCGCGACGCTGGAGCACTAGTGATGGCAAGGATAACAAGGATCTGGCGTCCGTGGCAACAGCCGAAAAAGTTAGTCAAGTAAAAAAGGAAGAGCTGCCTGGGGGCACAAAGACAAAGTTTGAGGTGAAAACATCAAAGGGCATTCTATCAATCACAACCACCATCGAGGACTCAAAGATCAATGAAATTGTCTTTGAAAAGACCGAGCTATCGCCAGTAGCCAAGCTAAATGAGCCAGCTTTAAATATTGTTGCCTCGGAAACCATCGCGCCAACATCGAGTGCTCAGCCTTTGGCCTCACCGCCTGTTCCTCCGCCAGCTCGAATGGAAGCCATTGAAACAGCAGCTCCGACGACTCCAACTGCGGCACCTGCGCCCAAGCGACCCCGCTTCGATTACCGAATCTCGCTGGAGCGCAATTTTGTGACGCCCGCTCGGGCAATATCCGACTTCATGCTGTCAGCCACAGATCTGGAGAAGCTGCCCAAGATCAAACGTCGTTCGCCATACGAACAGGAGCCACCCATGACTGTCTACTGGAGACGAGATGTCGAGGCAAAGGCCTTAGAGGTCTGGGGCTCACGGGATGGCATAGTGCGGGAGCGGCTGAAACGTGATCTGGAACGCAAACAGTATCAGCAGAGTAAGTGGTTTAAAACTCAGACGATAAGATGCTAAATTGTACGACTCCACAGATGTGTTTACGGTAAAGCGTCGCTTGCGTGACTATAGAAGGGAGATGGGCTCACGCACGAAGTTAATTCAGGAGAACAGACAGGATGCGGAGAAGTCCGGCCAAGTGGTGGCTACCGCCATTGCCATGTAAGTTTATTATCGTCATTAAAGTGGAGTATTAAAAAAGACCATTATACTGTTCCCAGAAATGCAGCGAATCTGCTTTTTAAGTTTGGTGGTTGGATATACAGCGGCTCTCACAGCATGTTTGCGGAAGTCATCCATTCGCTGGCGGATTTAATCAATCAGCTGATCCTGGCCTTTGGCATCTATAAGTCGTCACAAGAGCCGGACACGGATCATCCGTATGGCTATATGAACATGCGTTACGTCTCTTCTCTTATCTCCGGCGTGGGAATCTTTTGCGTTGGCAGTGGGCTATCCATTTACCATGGCATTGAGGGCATCATTCATCCGCAGCCTATCGGAGATCTTTTCTGGGTCTATTGTATATTGGCAGGCTCGCTAGTCTCCGAGGGCGCCACACTTGTGGTTGCCATCAACGAATTAAAGCGATCCGCACGTGTCAACAATATGAGCTTTAAGGATTACGGTAACTTGTATACTTAACTAAGTGAGAAAAGGTGAATGTATTAAATGCCTTCTTTCTAAAGTACTTAGCGGCAAGGATCCCTGCGTTAATGTGGTGCTCTGCGAGGATGCTGCAGCTGTTGCCGGTGTCATGATAGCTGCCGCCTGTATGGGTCTAAGCACCTACACTGGATCACCGCTATTCGATGCGGCTGGTTCGTTAGTCATTGGAGCGCTATTGGGTGGTGTTGCATCATTCATCATTTACACGAATGCCAATGCGTTGGTTGGTGTCTCCATATCCATGGAACGTTTGGAGAAGATAAACTCTGCGCTAGAGGCTGATGTGATGATTCGGGCTATTTACGATGTCAAGGGCATTGATATTGGAAATGGACGTGTGCGCTATAAGGTTAGTATAACTTATAATAGACCCCATTAAAATCCAAGCTAACGACTGCTCTCTTTTATAGGCTGAGCTGGACTTTGATGGACGGGAATTGACGCGTTCCTATTTAGATAAAACAGATCTTAATAAGCTGTTGACGGTTAGTTTTATTAATAAACTAATTAATAAAAAGTATTGAGATATAAAAATTAAATTTTTTAGACTGTGCGAGGCTTTCGTAATGTGGACGATCTGGAGAGCTTTTTGCTGGATCAGGGAGAGAACATTGTTGACCTCATGGGCGGTGAAATTGATCGCATTGAAATGAATCTACGCGTGAGTACAAATGAATAGAATTGTTTTTCGTGAAAATAATAATCTAACTTTATCTTTGCAGACTCATTTCCCAGAAATTCGTCATGTCGATCTTGAAATACTCTGAAGCCTTTGTTGCTGGATGTACTTGCAATCAAAATTTACCCGTGTAGTTTCTATTTATTCCGATAATCGGTTTAGTTTTGGAAAATAAGTTATGGCTGTTCTTCGGGTGGGCAATGGAAAATAATAAGAATAATACTTAATAAGCTTAAAAATATAGTCGTTGTTGAATCGTACAGCTAAGTTGAACTTATTCCCTTACAAAATTTTTGTTTTTTAGTCTTGACTTTACTATTTAAGGGAAAAACTCGATTATAATTCTGTATTAAAAATTGTAACATTATATACTTAGTCGAGCTTCTCTATATTATATCGACTTCAGATTATGGAAATAGGAAAATTGCTATATAACATTTATTTTTGGCTTATTCGAGTCAGAGAAGTGCGACTATTTAAAGAGAACTGCCTAAAATATCTGCTATGTATTATTGAATAAAAATTAACGCTATTAATTATAATTAGCAATTTATTTTTGCTAAGGAGCTTAGCAAGTTGAAATTATACATTTTAGTGCTTTTACAATGAAAGATTGTTCTTTTTTAACCCTGAGTCGCTTGACCGCATGACGATGGCAAGTAGAATGAACAGGTTAACCGAGATGAGAGACGTCCACATGGTAGCAACAAGAACTTGACAATGATGCACTAAACCCAACCCGATAAAATATATATAATCTCATTTACTAATTACATTCGCTTCGATTGCATAAGCAATAGATTCTGTGTTATGGATTAGTGCCATTAATATTTGCATTAATAATAGTACAAAGTTTTTTCGATAAAATCAACGGTAGGAAGCGGAACCACGTCAATTCTTAGGTATCATAGGACATTTGTTTAAGAAGAACAAATCAATCATAAAAATTATCCGAAATTAAAACTGCATATATTCAAATTAAGTGTTTTTTAGTTTGACGGGTTTAAGTTTGAGGCTTTAAAACACATACATTTCTTATAAAATTATGGTGTATATTTATATTAATTTATTCATGACTGTTCACCTTTAGCTTTTCAAAGCGTTTGAACGGTGCTTCAAGGCTAGCTGCTTCATAAGGATCAGAGGTACATATACGAAAATGTGTTGGTAAGCATTTCTCGGCTAGTGTCCAGTTGATGTGAGCCGCAAGTAGAAGGAACAGGTTAACCGAGATCAGAGACGTCCACATGGTAGAAGAAAGTATTCGAGAATGATAAACTAAACCCAAACCGACCGATTAAATATATTCCCATTTACTAATTACATTCGTTTCGATTACACAAGGCACACATTCTGTAATATATATGTGATTTATTTTAACTAAAATCCTCAGCAAGATGAAGTTATACAAGTTATTTAACTTGAATACATACAAAATACGTTTTTAGATCACAATGGAAGCAAGAATATTAATAATCGAAGATTGAAAAATAATCAGAATAAATTAAAGTAAAACAAACAAATATTAAAATTGCATTGTTCATTGAAAATGGCTGAGTTTTGACCAAATTTATAAAAGTTGTCGATAAAATGTACAAGCAAAAATATGGTATGGTTGACATTTATGGTACAATTGCAAAAAAAATTGGTACCTAAGCCCTACACCGAAACATTGCCAGGGCTCTCTCACTCTCTTTATTCTGCGCGTGTGTGTGGGGTTGGCTCTCTGTTTACATATCTCGCTTGACGGCGCGTCGTCGCTGTTAACAGCGCATAATTGATTCCACACGTTTATACTTAACAGCGCACGCGGCTTTCACTGTTATGCTTGCAGAGAGGCGGCAACGTCGACGCAGACGTCCCTCCAGCAACATCAACAAAAACAACATGGGAGAGGCAGAGAGCTTTAAAATTGGGCTTGTTGAACGTTTTGCTTGTTGGTCATTTCGCAGTCTCAGTTGGCGCGTGTATTAAAACGGTCACAAACGACACGAGTAAGATTATTAGCTAAAAATTTTAGTTGAATATTTAAAATAGAAAGAAATTCATAAAATAAATAACTTGTTAAGTGGATGCAGAGTGTGTAAATTAAATCAATTGCTTTCACGCGCCACTGTTAGTACCAAACTAATTAGTTGTATTGATAAAGTAAGATTGAATTTATTTATACATAAATGTTCCTGCATATGTTTGGTGATTGTGCTTGCTAATAAAAAAACCCGCAACTTTTTTACAAACATACATGTATGCTGATAAGTGAAACAATACAATTCGAAAACTGTGAGTGAATTTTTGGTCAACAATGAAAACAAGAGTTAAATAAATAATGAAAACAAATATTTTTTAATATTTGCATAATATATGTATAATTTTGAGCATTGTCTGCGATTTATTTATTGTCCACAATTTACTGTTGTTTGACCCATTAAGGGGCTAGGGTCGACAAACTTGACGTTCAATTCGCATGCTAATTATTGTCGTTAGTTGGCTGTGGCATATACATATGTTACTATAGTAGACAGTTTTTCCGTTGCATGAATGAATAATAAGTGTTTGATTAAGACATTCGCCAAATGTCTGTCTGTGTTGACTTATTCAATGGATCGCACTAGTACCATCTAAATTTCAGATTTATTATGGCGCAATAATTGAAATGGCTTTCGGATCGCTTACAGATTGAGATCATCATAAAGCAAACTTGACATCGATGGCATATTCTGCTGATTCAGTTCCACTTGCAGCCCAGTTACCAATAAGTGAGTCGGCACTTTTTCGACTTTGTCGGTTGCTGTAATGGAAATCAATGTCAATCGGATAAGATAAAAGCCAAATGGGCAATCAATTGATCGACTCTCTGTGCTGAACTCAACTATGCCGTTGACATTACATAAATACGTATACGTAATACTTGAATCTCGACATTGTGCAGCAATTAGATAGCTAATGAGCTCTAATCGTAGCATCCACTCCTCTTCCTCCACTAACGTTCCATGTTGTAGTTCACAGGCAAAGCAAAAACAATGCAAACAAGACTCTTGCAACCACCCACGATTCGAGTGAATCTGTTGCTGTTGCACATCGTGTTCGTCATCATCATCGCCATCGTCGGTATATGTCAATCAGCGGATGCAGAAAGACAGCCGAACATCATCTTCATTCTGGCGGATGATCTGGTAAGTGAGCATAACAAGCAATTTGAGTTCACTTTTTGAATTTCCCTTTCGATTTCCCCTCCCTTTCCTTGCCTTCATATTGTTTAGGGTTTCAATGATGTTGGCTTTCGTGGATCAGCGCAGATTCCCACGCCCAACATCGATGCCTTGGCATATTCGGGTCTCATACTGAATCGTTACTATGTCAATCCCATTTGTACACCTTCCCGCTCTGCTCTCATGACGGGTAAATATCCCATACACACGGGTGAGTATATAAGATGACCTTGTCTCTCCGATTTTCTTTATTATAGCCTCTTTACAGGCATGCAACATACGGTTCTCTATGCAGCAGAGCCGCGTGGTTTACCATTGGATCTGAAAATACTGCCACAATATCTCAACGAATTGGGGTAGGTCTAAAATTCCCCACTTGTTAGTAGGTTAATTCATCATCTTCTTATTTCTACATGCAGCTACACATCGCACATCGCCGGCAAATGGCATTTGGGTCATTGGAAGAGGGCCTATACTCCATTATATAGGGGCTTCAGTAGTCACGTGGGCTTCTGGTCGGGACACCATGATTACAATGATCACACAGCTGTGGAGCACGGTCACTGGGGTCTGGACATGCGCAATGGAACTGATGTCGCCTATGATATGCATGGTCTGTCCACGACGAAGTTAATCACAGATCACGCCCTTAATGTTATTGCCACCCACAACGCGACAAAGGGTCCACTCTTCCTTTACGTGGCACATGCGGCAGTCCATTCCGGAAATCCATATAACCCGCTGCCAGCCAACGATGAATTCGTCTCCAAGTTAGATCACATATCGAAGTACAAGAGACGCAAATATGCTGGTGAGTTGAAGAAACAGTTGATATTCAAATGTACGTATATTAACTTATATATTTTTTTATTAATTAAGTAAACTGTTAATTTATTTTTTTAGCTAAGACAGTTGGCTTAAAAACTGAATTTAAATTATAGATATAAAGACAGAAATTCAATTTTTTTGCAATAAGACTTTTTCGAAAACTCAAACTGTCATAACTTTGTCAAAAATTAACCGATTTTGGCACAATTAAGCCTCTATTTTGACTCTGCTTAAACTGTAAAAAATTAGCTTTTTTCAACTACTGTCCATTTTTGGTCCATATTTTTATACTTTTGCCTTGTCGCAATTTTGAAAACTTCAAACTGTCATAACTTTTTTTAGGTGCAGAATGTCAATTTTACCATTATTTGGCCCCTATTTGGATACAGCAAAGTTTCATCATTTTTTTCCATCACTGTTAATTGATTCCATACTTTTCTCTTGACACTTTCAAGTCGAAGTATTATTTGTCGATTGATTGACCCTATAAATTTAATTTCATTGCTTTATTAATGGTTTTTTTTTTTATTAGCCCTGGTTTCTGAAATGGACGACTCTGTGGCCAAGATTGTGGTAAACCTGCAGAGATATCGCATGCTGGATAATTCTATAATCATCTTCTCCACGGACAATGGCGGTCCAACTGAAGGTTTCAACTCAAACTTTGCCTCCAATTATCCGCTGCGTGGTACGAAAAACACCCTCTGGGAGGGTGGAGTACGTGGTGCAGCCTTGGTATGGTCACCTCGGCTGACAAAACTCCCACGATTGTCGGAACAAACTATGCACATTTCAGATTGGCTACCCACACTGGTGGAAGCAGCTGGCGGTAAGCAGGCACTTGCCAATCTCAGTGAAGCCAATCTGGATGGAATGAGCATTTGGTCAGCCCTGGTAGAAGATGGCATCTCTCCACGTAAGACTATTCTGCACAATATCGATGATATCTGGGGCAGTTCGGCACTTACCGTGGACGAGTGGAAGCTGGTGAAAGGCACCAATTACAATGGAGCCTGGGATGGCTGGTATGGAATGCCGGAAATGCGTTATCCGAGTGACTACGACTGGGATCAGGTGACCCTAAGCATTACCGGAAAGGCCATGCAGAGGCTAAAAATGCTACCTTCAAAGGCCGATCTAATACGATTGCGTAGAGAAGCCACAATCAATTGTCCCACGAAAAGAGGAGTTACCTGTAATCCACTGAGTGCACCTTGTCTCTTCCATATCATCAGGGATCCATGCGAGCAAAATAATGTGGCCAAGCAGTAAGTCGTTACAACAATATTCTTTACTTCTTGATTCTATTCGAGATTTGATTCCCTTGCCAGGTATCCCAGTGTGCTGGACCTTATGCTTAAGGAACTACAATTGATCAATGCCACAGCTGTCCCACCTTCAAACAAACCTGACGATCCTAATGCTAATCCTCGCCTCTGGAACTATACATGGACTAATTTCGGTGATTTTACTGAGACTAAGAATAATTTCATAGGCAATATCCCAAACTTGATACAAAATTGTATATGAAAATGTTGAGCTAATCTTTTAGTTATTTCTGAGATGCAAATGAGATTAAACTGAAATTTCATGACATTAATACGTACTTTATAGATAGTTCAGGGAACTGGTTATTTTTAGAAGCATATTTTAATATTTATATAATAATAAAATTGTTATAAAATAAGAATTCAAATGCTTATTTATCGCTAAGTTTTAAAAGGAAACTAACTAATTTTTGTTTTTCTCTAAACTTATAAGAAATGTAACTATATACTTGGTTACAGGGATCGAACCACGATAAGTTAGACATGCTCCGAAATTCGCGGCATATTTCTTTGACGAAATTTTATAGTTAATTTTTTTACGATTTTTCTCTGTTATTTAAAATTGAAACTCGTAATTTATAAAAATATGTCTTTATTACTTCACATACTTATGGACAAGCAATTCTTAAGTTTAACAAATCTTGATTTGTATATTTTTTTGGGTTCTTTGCCGCTTGTGAGCAGAATATTTTTTCTGATTTGCATCTACAACAAGTTGAACTTATGCTAAAATGGGATTGGGGTTGGAGTTATGAAATGTTTTTGTGAACGGAAGATGGGATGAGATAGCGTGAGATGTGTATAGAGTATATAGTCAGGATGATAGACCGATAATGGTAATGGTATTGGTAATGGTAATGGTAATGGTAACTAGTTCATAGTTCTAAAGAGTCTTAAGTTCTAGGTATTGATCTACGTCTTCCAATATTTTATCTCGAATGCTAGCTAGTTTGTGTCTCGGAGTCAGTTTGCCATATTTAATATCTGTAGCCGCTGCCATCATTGTCGCCATTCTGTCCACCGGGTCCAAATCCGTTGCGTCCCTGTCCGGGCTTGCCGCTGGAATAACCACGACCGTCGGTGTTGTCCTGTCCGAAACCGCCATCTAGGCCGTCAGGACGTCCATTTGAGTAACCCTGACCATCACCATTGTCCTGGCCAATGACACGTCCACCGATGATCACGCGACCACCGTCGGAGCCACCGTTGCCGCCAGGACGACCGCCGGAGTAGCCATTCTGTCCCAAATCCTGACCACCGGGACGACCGCCAGAGTAACCATTTTGGCCTAGATCCTGACCACCGGGACGACCGCCAGAGTAACCATTTTGGCCTAGATCCTGACCACCGGGACGACCACCAGAGTAACCATTCTGCCCCAGATCCTGACCACCGGGACGACCACCAGAGTAACCATTTTGACCCAAGTCCTGACCACCGGGACGACCGCCAGAGTAACCATTCTGTCCCAAATCCTGACCACCGGGACGACCGCCAGAGTATCCATCCCGTCCCAAGTCCTGACCACCTGGACGACCACTGGAGTAACCGCCTTGACCCAAATCCTGACCGCCTGGACCACCAGCTCCACCGTTGCCGTTGGCATCGCCCTCATATCGGATCTGAGGACGGTATCCCTGCTGATCGGCTTCGTACTCAACGATCTGCAAGGCAATGGGAAAATGGGGTAGGTTAGTTACGCTCGAAGTGGCATTAGATTACGAGTGTATCCTGTCCTGTTAGCTAGAGCATCTCGCTTACTTGCTTCCTTCCATCGGGCAACAGAACATTGTACTGGCCGGTGGTGAAGTCACCGTCGCGCATCTCTGAATGCCCAAATGAGAGCCCACTTGGAGCGTCTTCAACTTGGTAATTAAATTCGTACTTAGCGGGTTCCTACAGGGTAGCGAAGGAGCGTGTTGGAGAGAGAAAGAGAGAGAGAGAGATAGAGACAGTTCTAGAGTATTGATAGGAATAGAAAGAGAGAGAGAAAAAGAGAGAGAGAGTGCGAGAGTGAAAATAAGAGAGGAAGGCGCAAGCAAAACGGAGCGGTGCATGAAGAAGAAGAGATCTGTGCAGCATTTGGCAATAGATTGAGCAATTGTGAAGCATTCAGCGTGGAGCTAGTCTTGTTCTTGTGTGTGTGGAAGGCGTCAAGTTAGACCCAGTACCCAAATCAAGCTGCGAGCTACTTACATCGTTGTCATAGTCAGCACCACCACCGGCACCACCAGGACCGCCGCCAGCACCAGCTCCAGAGGCCGGAGGACCATACGAGTCCGAGGGCTTGCCACCAAATCCACCCTGTCCTTGTCCCTGACCGGGAGCACCGTAGCTACTCGATGGTCGACCATTGCCATTACCAGGAGCACCATACTGATCGGAAGGCTTGCCAGGAGCACCATACTGATCGGAGGGCTTGCCACCAAATCCGCCCTGTCCTTGTCCCTGACCGGGAGCACCATACTGATCAGAGGGCTTGCCACCAAATCCGCCCTGTCCTTGGCCCTGACCGGGAGCACCGTAGCTGGATGAAGGACCACCACTACCTTTGCCATTACCAGGAGCACCATATTGATCGGAGGGTTTGCCACCTTGTCCCTGTCCCTGTCCAGGAGCTCCGTAACTACTCGAGGGGCGACCGTTGCCATTTCCATTGCCACGGCCAGGTGCGCCGTATTGATCTGAAGGTTTGCCTCCGAAGCCGTTCTGGCCCTGACCGGGAGCACCGTAGCTGCTTGAGGGGCGACCGTTGCCATTGCCATTGCCAGGCGCACCATATTGATCCGAGGGCTTGCCGCCTTGTCCTTGGCCAGGAGCTCCATAGCTGCTCGATGGACGTCCGTTGCCATTGCCATTACCAGGAGCACCATACTGATCCGAGGGCTTGCCACCGAAACCGTTCTGGCCCTGACCGGGAGCACCATAGCTGCTCGAGGGGCGACCGTTGCCATTGCCATTGCCAGGAGCACCATATTGATCCGAAGGCTTGCCGCCAAATCCGCCCTGACCTTGTCCCTGACCAGGTGCACCGTAGCTACTCGAGGGACGACCGTTTCCAGGAGCACCATATTGATCTGAAGGTTTACCGCCAAAGCCGCCCTGTCCCTGTCCTTGCCCCTGACCCTGACCCGGTGCGCCATAGCTGTCGGAGGGAGGCAAGTAGGAGTTCACTGGCGGCTCTGGACGTGCCAGCACCGTCGCCGTCAGCAACAGCGTTAGTCCGAGTAACTTGAACATATTCCACGTGAGTTGCAAGCTTTCGATTTTCTGATGTATGTTTGATGAATGTGACACTGCAAATCTTTTTTTGGGCTTGAATTTGGGGATCTCTCTACGTTTTGCGCCACGGAGCAGCGCCAGATTCTGACTGATCTCGATGTGCAGCCACAGCGCGTATTTATATGAAACGTTGCAACGACGCGACGTGAGCTGCTCTCCAATCGAAAATGAAACTGAAAGTCTAGGATGCACACACACACACACACACACACACACAGTTATGAGTTGCTGTTGTTGTTATTGTTGTTAGTGGTGCTGGTGGTGGCGTTGGCTACGTGTGGCAACCGCAGCCAGCAGCTGCCACATACGATCATCTTCAAAGCGCCAACTCAACTGCAGTTGTAGTTACATTTTGGAGTTGAGGCATTGTTGCTGTAATACCCTGTAACGAGGGTATATTATATATCATGTTAACAAAGTATGTAGCAGGCAAAAAGAGGCATTGCATACACAGAAAGTTATTATTAATTAGATATAGGCATGTCCATTTGTACGTTGTCTGTATAAAGATACAGATCTTAGTCTTTTTGAGAGCTAGACCCAACAATTTTGCCATAAATCATTTATAATTATTGTTTTTGTTTTATTTTTTTGATTAAAAATAATGATTATGGGTGAAAAAAATCGTAAAAATCATTATATAATCATTACAGCGTGGTTTTTAAACATATCTTCCAGATTCTAAGAGCTAGAGGTATTAAATTTGCTATGTTGTACCAACAGCTTAATTCAGTAACATCAAAACTTTGAAAACTTTTGCCCTGAGCTTTGGCAAGTATAATAACTAAATGTAACTAAAGAGAAAAGAGATAGAAGAGAAAAGAAAAGAGTGTAATGTTGGTGTAAGTGATTATTAGGGTTTTTAAGAGCAGGGACGGAGAGTATTTCGTAGGCGGGTACTCTCGGTTAAAGCTTTCTCACTCGTTGTTGTTGTTGTTCTATTGCCGCCTGCCAGAAAATCTCAATCTCAATCAACGCGCTCTGGCTTCAAGCTTGAATCGTCGCAATTGTTTGTGAAGCTTCAGCTTCAGCTCTAGCTACAGCTTCGATTCAATCTCTGCCTCTGCCTCTGCCACAATCTTGTTGCCACGCAGCTGATTCGCCTTCTTTTTTTGTGTTTGGGGTTACATCTTTTTGGCGAGTGATTGTGTGCTTACCCCTTTTGGGCTCTGCCTCTGTCAGCTCCAGAGTTACATACGTTAGCGCAAAGTAGTCTACTCGGTCGCTAGGTGAATGTTTCAGCGTTTGCCTCACAATGTTGCAGCTTTTCTTGAATTTGGATTTGGATTTGCGACTCTTTGTGACAAGCGCATCGGCTTTGCGTTTTGTTTGCCTTGTCAAAAATTGAAGAAGATCGTGCTACATGCGACCCCAATTGGGAGTATGGGCTCTCAGTCTGCTCGCTGGATTCACATATGGATACCGATCACAATCACATCGATAGATAGATAGATGGTTGGATGGTTGGTTGGATGGATAGATGAATAGATGTTCATGAGGGCGCAATTCAAATGCGTTTGATGGGTTTTTAGTCTAGCTAACAATTTGTAACGCCTTTAAGAAAACCGAAGATCATGACGATATGACGATCGATGTGAAGCGATTTATTTTGCTGTCAAGACTTTAGAAGCTTACAGTAGACAAAACTTGAGAAATATGTACTGTATATATTGATTGTTGAAGGATAAACTGATTGATTATTGAAAACATATTATGACGGCTTTTATGATCAATGAGAAATATTGATAAATAGTCACAGTATGTATGAAAAGGTTAGGTTCATACATTAGTCAATTAATCTTTAGACATCAAAAGGATGAGAGCTCATTAGGTAATCCATTTAAATAAAATATACATTTCACAAAGTCATCATAAAGAACCCAAAGTTTAAATAATGGTAGTTCAAAAGTAAAGTTAAAGTTCCAGAAAGAATATATAAATAGCTTTTATTTAAAAAAATTATATTTATTTCCACTGTGCATTAACAACGATGCGCTAATTGATCCATACTTGCAATCCTATTCAGATTTTGCGATTTATGTCAAATTAATTGCGTTCAATTCTCACCTCCCACCGACTACTTCAACTTAGCCAGATTTCAAGAAGTAACAGCAACTCCCACACACGCACACACACACACAGGCACACCATCACAGAGCTGGCAAATTAATTGCTCATCTACGTGATTGTAGACTCCACCTCCGCGTCTAGTCACAAATGTGGGAACGTGCCGGGTGACGGGTTGGAAACTTGAGTAGGGTCAAAAGTGAGCGATTTGCAGACAGAAGAGACCAATACAGATGCAGATACAGACGCAGATACAGATATAGATACTAGATGCTAAACCTTAGAGTCACGTCCGTGTCGACAGCTTAACCCAAAGTTGACCCACATAATTCAACTGGTAGCAACAACATATTTATCTTGTAAGCTCTTACAATTAAACACTTATATTTATAATTTATTTATTCGGTGGCTGATTTGATGGCATAGATGCGTTTGTAGCGATCATAGACATCAATGAGGAGCAGCGTGTGGACAGCATAGATGAGCACACAGACGATGCAGCAATCGTAAAGCACCAGGAGCAACAGACCTCCAAGATAGAAGCACAACAAGAGGGTGACAATTGCAGCCATGAGTTGCAGCTGGCAAATCCAACGACGCTCATGAAAAGCTGAAGGATTAAAGGATTACATGAATAAAATATCTTCTAAATTATAATTATATCTTGGGAAGCAGCAATAACTAAGTATCCTATTAAAATTAAAATTTAATTAAATTTACTCACAGGAAAGGAAGAGCAGCACATAGAAAACAACGCCAATGGAACCGTTGGGCGGATTTAAATAAGTGGAGGATGAACCAAATATTAGCTGCGTCAAACCAAAGCCACGACCATAGCTGCTGGCGAGGATAAGGCATGATTATACATTTATTATTATTTATTATGATGAACTCACTCGGATTTGAATACAGCTGTGCAGCTGACCTGTTCCGCCAGATCACACATGGCCGTGTAGTTTTCATCGTAGTCCAGTTGAATTTTCACATATAATGAATATATAGAGATGACCAGTCCACAGATGCACAACCAACGCAGGCGGACGCTGCTGGGCGTGGCACTGATAATTGTGGACTTTTGCTCCGGACAACTCAAATTGCTGGTGCACATCTTTAGACTTATACGGATAATGAGCACAGGTCCTTCTACAGTTACAACGACCAGCTGTGGCAACCTGTTGTTGACCAGGGCTGCCAGGCAGTCAACGGCTACACTTAATAAAATTTTTGCATAACATTCTCTTTGTTTTTTGTGTTATCTGGCAACCCTGATGGAAGCTGCGCAGTACAAAACAATCAGGACTCGCAGGTCATCCTTAAATTCTATTTATAGCCGCATTTGTTTTATCCTATCTGAATTAATTTGTGTTGACATCAGAACAACAGGTGGAAATTTGTGGCTGTTGTTGTAGCACAAAATTAACATAATTAGATGTTACGCAGAGTAAATAAAGTTGGTCTGAAAACGAGCTCATATTAAGTATACGTATTTCAAAGCTTAATATTTGTTTAAATTTATTTTTGCTACTTTTTATTTATTTATTTTTAAAATAAATCTTTAGATGCATTATTTCAAATATTATATTTGAATGCTGTAATTTAAATATTTATATAGAAATTAAGTATTTAATATATAATATAATAAATCTTAAATTGGAGAATGACAATGTAATCCCACTGAATTTAAAGTCATGCGACAATCTCGGACGTTCATCGTTCCCTCCCTTCCCTGTCCCTTTGTTAAACTGCAAAATACTTAACGAATATTTCCAACACTCCACTTTCAGTTACGCTCCAATGTATGCATAAAAAATTAGCAGCTGGGCGACATATCCACATGACTGGCAAACTGGCCCGGGACAGACAACTAAGTAGATGGAGACAAAATGCAATAGACATGATCATCTTGTAGCTTGTATTCACGACACAATGATCCACCGCTTGTCTGAATGCTTAACCCCGCAACTCCAACACCTCCCCGGCTCCTTGTGTTGTCCAAACTGAAGACATGAGTGGAGTGTGTTGCGGTGTGTGCATGTCCCTTTTTAATTTATAGCATCACGAATTTAAATTTATGTACGAGTCTGTACTTAAAAGAGATGCCAACTAAACTCTTGCTCAAATCTTTGTTCAAGCTTTTTTGTCAATTTCACAATCCAAAATTATATCGAAAATTGCAGTAGCCTCCAGAAGGCTAGAACAAAAGGTACGCTCTCTTTAAGATGGCCAAGAATAGCGCCCGCTGGCAAAGTGAAGTGATAAATTTACGCAACCTTGAAGCAGGCGAGTGACACACACATACAACAAATATAACAAACAGTCACCGCACCGACAATAGCATGCAAGCTAGCTAGACTTGAAAATACCCTGTACCTAACTGGAATTAAATTAACACGTCAAATATTGTTAAGCTTAATTATAATTCAGAGTTTTACTATACAAATACCCAAAATATAAAAGTTGTATAATTTTTAAATTATTTAAGATGATTTTGTGGATTATAAATATACAAAAAAATTAAAGCTTTGTGTTTAAATGAATGCTATTTATTCTATAACTAATTTCAAATAAACTTAATCATTCAAATATATATAATTAAGTTATCAACTGCTTTAAGAAATTTAGAATATTTGATTTTTGAAAACTGCTAACTAATTTAAATTAATCATTTAGTCGACTGTTGCTACAATACTAATATACCCCTTTAGATTACGGATAACAATTACAGGGTATAACAACTTGGCATCGTTTGAAGCGCCCTTCGCAGCTGTCAGTTGCATTAAGGCTCAAACACCCAGTTGACTGGTTAAGTGAAATGTGTGCAAATAATTTGGCCAAAATGGAGCAGAAAGTTTATTGAACTTTAAACTTCAAATAGAAGTTGACGCTGGAAATTGAAATATCCAGAACATGGTTGCGTTTAGAAGGGCCAATGCGAATAGTGGTTATGTTAATGTTAATGTTAATGTTGTTGCTAATGCAAATGCTAATGCTAATGTTAATGCAGCTGCAACGCCAAGAAGTTGGCTTGAAGTGCGCCACGCGCGACCCTCGAGTGTTGCAGCCACTCGCTGCACTCGCAGCAGATCCGCGATCAAAATTTTGTATCTTTGAAGTGCACAAACAAAAGCGCCTCAAGTGCAGCTGACGATGGCAACGGCAACAACATGATGATGATGATCATTATGTTGCCGTTGAAGGTAATGCGTTGTCATAAGATTCGCAATTCGCATTCGCCTTTGTTCTGCTTCTCAGCCCGCTGCACGTGTCCCAAAGATGGAGCAGTCTTTGGTTATCGAAGGAAGTTAAGGTTACAGCGACAGCAGAAACATCACTTCTATCATTATTGTTATTGTTGTTGTTGTTTTCAGTAGTTTTCTGCTTGCGTGGTGTTGCAATTTGACAATTGGCAAGCGCCTCATTTGTATGCGTCACGGGCTTAATAAATTCCCAATTAATTATAATCAATATTGTCACCGTTATATAATGCTAATGATGTACATTTAAGTCGCATTTTCAAAAAGAACAATGGAGTCAAGGAATCAAGCCAAAATTTTTTAACTGATGCTGCTTGCTGACTGAGAACTGCACTTCGAAGTTGACTTTTCTTAATGTTAGACATATTCAGAGTACAAATTTATTATGTAATTTATATAAATGTATAAAAAATAAAATAAATGAATAATGAGCTGTTTTAAGATATTTAATAATTGTATAAAGCTCATGTATCGAATCGAATATAATTTGAACATGTAGATTTTGATTTATGGGAATTATGATACGTGTATATATTTAATATTAATAAATTAAAAGTTAAAAACATCAAATGATTTATTAAGTAAGCACAATTGTTTGTAAATTTAATAACAGAGATAAGAAGTACTTTAAAAACACACATTAAATAAGATTCTTATAAATTTTGTCTATAATCGAGTAAAACAACTTAAATATTCCCCTTACATCGTTCATCTTATTATTAAATATATAATGTGTGCACAATTTATATATTAGTTGTAGTTTGAAAATGAATTTAAACATGTATAAAATATAGAAATAATTAGAATGTAATAAAAATACATTTTCTTTTCCTATGTAGTGTGCTCCTGCCGATTGAATTTCCTAGATCTAGAAGCACTTGCGGTGTATTATACTTGGACCGACTTCATCGTATTCCGAAGCATCGATCCACATATTCTGGAAGCTGGAGAGCGATGCCAATACTGAACCACCTGACCAGACGGCAAAGCATCGCTCCGGATTGGCTGTAATTTTAATGCGCATCGTTGATGGCGCCATTGCCGAAATGTCCTGTTGCAGACGCACCTCGATGTTGCGGAACATGGTTGTGCCGCCCGAGAGCACAATGTTGGAGTACATGTCCCGGCGCAGATCCATGTCGCATTTAATGATCGAATTGTAGATGGCTTCGTGAATACCCGCCGCCTCTTGGCCGAGCATGCTGGGCTTAAACAATGCCTCCGGGCAACGGAAGCACTCGTTGCCAACGTTTATCTTTTGGCCATCGGGCAGTTCATATACTTGGTCCAATTCTTGTTCCTTGTGCGCTGCAAATAGTTGCATTTCCTCCTCGAAATTGGTGGCCACATAGCAAAGCTTTTCTTTGATTTCCCGGACAATCTCACGCTCGGCACTGGTGCTCAACGTGAGTCCACGTTCCATGAGCAGTTTGCCCAGATAGTGGGTGAGATCCCGACCAGCGAGATCCATGCGCATGCAGGCGTGCGGCAATGCGTAGCCCTCATAGATGGGCACAGTGTGGGTGACGCCGTCGCCAGAGTCAACCACAATGCCAATGGTACGTCCGGTGGCATAGAGCGAGAGCACGGCCTGGATGGCCACATATAGTGCGGGTACTCGGAAATTCTCAAACATAATCTGAGTCATCTTTTCGCGATTCTTTTTGGGATTGAGTGGCGGTTCGGTAAGCAGGACGGGATGAGTATCTGATTCGCAGCGCAGCATAGCGTAGGTGTGTTTCCAGATCTTCTCCATGTCGGACCAGTTTGTAACCACACCATGCTCAATGGGATACTTCAGTGTTAGTATGCCTCGCTTCCTTACCGCATTATCACCAATGACGCAATCATCGATGGCCGAGTCTAAAATCACATTCAAATGTCGGGGCCTTCCCACAATTGAGGGAAACACAATGCGCGGCGATGATTCTGTGGAGAATCCCGCCTTACAAATACCAGATCCATTGTCGATGACCACAGCGGTTGTGAGATCTTCCGAACTCATCTTGGAAACAGCTGCAGGTGCAATTAATGATTTAAAAGTAATGCTGACCTAAAAACCAGTGCCGAAAACTTACGATGCTTTAGAGATTTGAACAGAATTTGTTGTGCCTTTTGGTCGGAAATATCGATTTTAATTTTCGAAGGCACATAAAATCGAGACATATTTTTCTGAGTCCTCTCAGCATGTTTTTTTTACCTCATTCAAATTGTAACGGCAACGAAAAGCGCGCGTTGCTGACGAAAATATCTCAAAACGCAAAGATGAGCCATAACGCAAAAGGAGCTAACGAGCGATTGAGGGCCTGGGAAGCAAGGCTGCCACACTGTATACTTTAATTAAATCCAAAAATTTAACGAAATTCTAAAAAAAATGGTGCAAAAAATTAAAAAAGGCACAAAATTCAGATTTTTTTTTTTCGGAAGCTTACGTACTTTTTTAAGTAAAATATCGAGCCAGATCGAAATTTTTTACTGGATAGGCAACCCTCGGTGTGCTTACTGTCACACACACACTGTCACAATTGAAAATCAGGTAAAGAATAAATTACATTTGTTTTCTTTCTAGTAAATTTACAGTGTTTTTTTAATTTCAGTTCTATTGTAGCAATTGAGAAAATGTTTTTGGTACGCAACATTGGTAAATCAGCATGGTAAGTGAAGGCAATTGAGTTGTTAAATGCAAAACAAATGCCGGTATATTTCCGGTTACATAAATAACGCGCACTACAATGACCCTGAACTTAATAATCTATTTTTGCGCTATTGTTTTTACCTCCCTTCGGGGTGCAGGACCTCGGTGCGATCCAAGCATTCGCTGCCCAAGCTGCCATATGATTATGCAGCCCTGGAGCCGATCATTTGCCGTGAGATTATGGAACTGCATCATCAGAAGCATCATCAGACCTACGTCAACAATCTAAATGCCGCCGAAGAGCAGTTGGAGGAGGCCAAGAGCAAGAGCGACACCACGAAGATTATTCAGTTGGCTCCGGCCTTGCGTTTCAATGGCGGTGGTCACATCAATCACACCATTTTCTGGCAGAATCTCTCACCCAACAAGTCTACACCCAGCGATGACCTGAAGAAGGCCATCGAATCGCAGTGGAAGAGCTTCGATGACTTCAAAAAGGAACTTAGCGCTCTCACCGTTGCCGTTCAAGGCTCCGGCTGGGGTTGGTTGGGCTACAACAAGAAGACGGCCAAGTTGCAGCTGGCTGCGTTGCCCAATCAGGATCCCTTGGAGGCATCCACTGGACTTATTCCCCTGTTTGGCATCGATGTCTGGGAGCATGCTTACTACTTGCAGTACAAAAATGTGCGTCCCTCGTACGTTGAGGCCATCTGGGATATTGCTAACTGGGATGACATCTCTTGCCGCTTCCAGGAGGCCAAGACGCTTTCATAAGTCGCTTAGTAATTAATCTCTATGTTTAATTTAATCAGAGGGCCGTAGGCTCACTCTACAGATAGTCTGAAATGTAGGACTAATAAAATTGGTAAATCAATAATTATCTCATCTGGCTAAAATATGCTATTTGTTGTCAGTTGGGTTTTTTTAAGCTAATTTTTTTGGATTTATCAGTTTTTGGGGGAAGCTATATTTTCTTCTAAAAAGTTTGCACCACTTAACAAAACCTATTTCATAAATTAGTTTCGAAAACAGACAAAAGGTGGCGCTATATCGCTACAATCTTGCTACTACAAAATCGAAAATTTAATCGATACACCCTGTGTCAGCTGTTTTGTGGGTAGTCGTTTGCCAGCACTGGCGGAAATGGCGTCAGCTGTTTGCTGGCCACAACAAAAACAAACCCAGGCTGGCCGACGCCTGAGTGGGCGGAAAACTCACTTAGCGCGGCTTTTCCCAGCTTTCCCACGCTCGGGTGCGCAACTGCAAACAATTTCCATCACGCGTAACATTTGGGACATGCACACAAGTCAGAAACTCTTAACGTGCGTTCGCGTTCGGTTCGGCTTTGCGGAAAATTGCAATGCAAATGCGCTGCAAATACAACAAAGGCCAACAACAAATTTATAAAATGCCATCGTTTTAACAATAAATAAATATTCGAAAAAAATTATAATTAAAAACGGTGCAAGGTAATAATTACCTAAAAGACAGAAAAACTAGTGCAAAGTGAATTAGTGAGAGTGTAGAAAATAACTGCGCCAAGAATCGGCGTCGACAGCGCAGCAGCAGAGCAGCAGCAGCGAGCAATAAATTTTTATTGAACGTGAGTAGAGTGTTTATTTTGTTTAAACAATAATTATCATTGTATTCACATTTGTCAATGGTGACGGTGACTAATGCACAGCGTAAAAATGTATTCGACGATTTTAGTGAAAAATCAATATTCCAGGGCAGGACTGCTTAACAGTGTCCTTAAATGCGCAAACGCATAAAATAAAGTGCTCTCTTATCCTGTTGCTGTTGTTGCCAGCTGTTGTCCCGCTTCCATCCATTCCCTTTGCTCTCCTGATTCGAACACTCCTCGCGACGGACTAAAAATAAACGCCTCTTAGATTTGTTTTTGGAAATTGCCACAGCGAGCATATGGTGCAACCTGTCATCAGCATCAAGCAACAAAAGTCTGCTATCAGACGCTTTCACATTTTCTGTTGCCTACCGCAAAGCGCTGCCCACGCTTTAGCCTTTTGTTGTTGTTGGTGTTGTTGTTATCGTTGTTATCATACTGCAAATTGACCGCGTGCTCCATTTGACAACTGACGTCAAAGCCAGCAAAGTGCTGCGAGGAGCGTTCAAACTTTTCAAGTTTCCACAAACTGACATTCTCTCTTAGTTGCTTTTAATTATCCTGTTCCTAATTACACTTTCAATCAAATTTCTGAAAATAAAAGGCATATTTGATGCAACACAATATAATTAATTATATTAGCCTTTGTATTCTTTATTTAGAAACTATTTATCAAAAGGTTACGCACATTTTACAGATTTGTATAGATATCAATTGTGCGTTATAATTCAATTTAAACTTGGCATTTAGAAGAGAACTTAACGTTTACTTAATTTATATTTCATTATATTAAATACAGAAACCATTCCTGTAAAATATAAAAAAAACCCATATGCTTTAAGCATTGACGATATTTTTAACTCTATGCACTATGAACAGTAAAGCAATAAAATGCAAAATAAAAGCAATGAAATAAATTAATAATAGAACTTCTTAGAAAATAAGTGTATGTGAAAATTAAATCAAATTTTGCAACTTCTTATGAAAAAGTAGTTTAATTAAGTTCTTCGTATTATAACCGCAGAGAATAAAGTAAATATGCACAAAAAAGTAATTATGTTTCATAAATAAATAAAATTGCGAAATGAAGATAAATTACGCTAAAATGACGCTGATTATATAAATTATTAGATTAACTATCTTATCTACCGATTTACTATCCAATTAAATAAAGCGATAGTTGTTATATAAAATAAATAAAATATTATTCTAATAATTGCCAATTTACTTTGTTATTCTACCACATGACCCATGACTTTTCATTATTTACTCTTTACCTTTAATACGACGCAAAAAGCAATTTGTTCTGCGTCGCACAATAGCAATGCCCATGTTTATGTCCACGTCCATGTTTATGTCCATGTTCATGTCCCGTGTCCATGTCCATGTGGGTGACAACGTTTCCTGTCCAACTGCCTGGATGTGCGTGGGCGTTCTGTTTCCTATTTGCGCATCAGTTGACAATGCAAACTTTGCCCTTGTGCGTCAGAAGAGAACAGCTTTCGATTAGGTGCAGCCTGGGGGCAATTCAAGTGTGTTAAAATAAAGGAAATGACAACTCAACTTTGGTTTTTATACTGTGTTTATTATTCGATTAAAGTTATTGTAAATAGGGAACGTTAAATTCAAATTCCTAATGCATATACGTTTTTTTTTGCGTGAATTTTGTGAATTATAGTTTATAAACATAACACATTTAAAATCTGTAGCTTTTCTATGATTAAATTGACTCATCTACAGATGCTAATAAGGACTATATATAGCTTATAGGGATGGAAATATCTCTTTCTGACCGCCACTTTAATTACCTTCATTTAAGTGTTTTTCCTGTTAACAATAAAGCTCACCCCATATTTCCTATGCCTACACTTAAAGCCACACTAAAAGTGGCTGCAAAAATGCATGAATAAATAAAAATGTACTTAAAACATAAAAAAAAAAACGCAAAATTGTGAACACCGCATTTTATTAGACCGAATATATCATATACTCTTCAAATAAGAATGGTATAAAAATTACTTTTTCAAAACTTTAAACTTATAAATTTCTGTACTTATTTCTTTGATAAAAATAACGTATTTGTAATATAAATATATGTAAGCGTATCCCCTTACAACTTCCATTATTTTAAATATCTTTTATAACAATTTTAGTGTTGAACGCAATAAAAAATGTGACTGACCCTCAATTCTTTGGTTGTGTTAGGGTAAAACAAGCAAAGAAGCAATAAACATAAATTTCCACTGTGCTGAAAAAATATAAAAAATGAGAAAAATGGATGAAAAAGGAGTTGTGAAAAAAACCGCAAGCAGTTGCCTGGCATCGACTTCACCTGGTTGAGCACTTTACGCCCAGAAGGACATAAAATGGCTTCCTGAAGCACACTTTTCCCAGTCACTTTGTTTTAAATAATACAAAAATTGTATTAACACACTCGGTGTGGCAGTTCCCCTGCATAATTTTGGATACCTTTTGGCATGATTTATGGGTCCAGCACTTTTAAGTGTTCTTTATATTTGCCCCAGGAACAGCTAATTTTGGTCAAACAGCCCACATTTGGGGGTAGTGCTCAAATTGCAGTTGACGATGCAGCTGCCACTTGCAGCATAGTAAATGTTGCAGCCACATGCATTTTATGGGAATGGGGCGTGGCTGGTTGGGCGTCTCTTAGTCGCATTTTCGTATTCCTGGCATGGCCAACTTTCGCTACGTTGAACACGCGCGCCTAAAAGTATGCTCGTATTTGCTGACCTGCTGGTGTGCGTGTATAGCACACACACACACACACCCATACACACATACACACATACACAGAGGCAGTGGCGACATGTCGGCACCGAAAGTTACAACATTCCTGGCAATTTTGCCATTAGGGGTATTCGTGATATAGAAAAAAAAGGAATCCGTAAACAGACCTTGAAATGATGAGCTGCTGAGGAAAATAAAAAGAGAAGCAAGCGTTAAGCAACAAAGTTAAAATTGCAACTATTTAAGATTCTGGCAGCTACACTGACAGAAATTGCATGGCTATTTAATTTAATTTTATTTATTATATTTTCAAGCAATATAAATTTAAACTACAATAAAATTCATAATTAACAATAAAAATATACTAATAATATTTAAATGTAAATGTTTGGGTGGTATTTAAGCTAAAGAACGGGACAAATATTCTTTTCATCCAGTTTTTTCCTAGTAGAATTTGACGTTAACGTCTATACATTATTCTCAATATTTAATAATTAAGTTATTTAACTCAGACCTTAACAAAAAAATTAACCAAAGAATGAGTTTTCAATTTCAGATGCAGTACGCAGAAATATAATTATGATCCTTGAAATATATCTATAAAATTTTGGAAAGTTATATGGAAAATTGTAATTTGAAATTCATGCACTTCTGAGTTTTAATTTGAAATTAGCTTAGATGAATTCAAGATTAAAGCCGTAATGGTATTTTCTTTTTTAAATTTCTATCGAATGCTACAAATTTTAGCTGACTTAAAGATTTTATCAACTTAGTTGTTGCAATTTTTTTTATGACATTGTTTCATTGTGTATTTGCCAGACGCCAGTTGGTTGTTTGCCTCATAAAAACCGAGTGGCAGCCAAAGTGTGAGTTGCTTCTGCTAGAAGTTTTATTGGGGTTGGGGTCTAGGCAGGAAACGCGCGCGCCTCGAAAGATGATTCACCAGCTTGACTGCTGCTCCTGCTGACTTTGTAGGTGCCAGTTCAAGCAGCAACTGTGGCAACTGTGGCAACAACAACCAACAACTTGGCACGAACATGCGCCTTTGTGTGAGGACTCTCTGAATGAGTCATCCGCTTTGCTGTGTGAACTGTGAACTGAGTGTGTGTGTTTGTGTGTGTCTGTGTATGTATATATCGTATTTATATTTGTGTATTATTTTTGCGTGGGACATGGCGCTGTTTGCTTCTTGCTGGCACTGCGATAATTTAAATAACAAATCGCATTTGGTTTATGTACTAGACTTAATGGCCAACACACAGACGTCGCCATTTGCCGCTTGCTGTGTGAATGTCGCCCAGAAAGAAGGCGTTTTTGGCCCTCATATTAATTTAAATTTGAGCTTAATTAAAAGCTGACAACACACACTTGAAATTAATTGAATAGCCTGGAAGGCAAAGCATAAAATTAAAACAGAATTTCAATTGAAAAATTATAAATACGCCTCAAGCTGTGCTTTAGATTTTTCAATCTTTTTTGAGGTAGTCAAGTGTGAATTTTTAATGACTTGAAAGTCAGCGAACTTGACACATGACGTTGCAACAATTTGTGTAACAACAAGCACATGAACTGTCATTGACATTGACGCAGTGTGTGTGTGGATGGATGCACTTGGAATGGGATTGGTGAATGTGCTTCAAGTCAATGGCAGGGCCACAAAAAAACAAAAAAGAAAAAGTACGTCAACGACCCGCCCACGTGTTTCTTCTTCAGATACTCCCGCTGCAACTCCCTTAGTTCCCATCTGTGGCGTTGTATTTAAAAATCCGTTCGATATTATTTGGGTTGGTTCGTCCTTAACTGCGCAGCAAATAGAATTTCCATCATATCCCCGCCGTAATTTACACACATGCCAAAAGCACCCACGCACAATCCTTGAAACGAGTTTTTAGACAGGGACAAAGAGATAGAAGGGGCGAAAGAGAGAGAGAGAGAGAGAAAAATAGCTCTGTGTGGGGGCGACACATTCACAGCTTTCGTTGTTGATCCTGTGTCTCACAGCAAAAACACACAAAGACCTTAAAGCAGATTTAACTGCAGTTGTTTGTTATTTTTAATACTTTTCTTGACTTTTGCATTTAAATCATGAGATTATACTGTTATTCTCACTGAGAATTTCTCAGCCATAATGCATTGTGTTTGAAGTTGATGGTAATCTGGTTTTAAAAATCATATTAGTTTGTATCTTCTTTAAAGTTAAGTGTGTGAGTAGAGCCAATATGTATGCTATTTTTGATAATCTATCAAATACTCGTAGGGAGAGGAAATGTCCAGTGTATTTAGCATATAGGGCTTTTTAAGACTTTGAAAATACGACCCTAATTAACATATGTTCCTTTATATTTAATATTTACACTGCATTGATTAAACTATTTTTCACCATTTTCAATAAAAATTAAGTTTTGTCGTTCGAAACACTGATATATTATCACAATTCGCGACAAAAAAAAATAGTGATGATAATATTCTTGATTGGGTTAAATTTTTTCCTTTTGGGTAAACTAGTTTTTTTTATAAATGTGTACAATACTTTCATATATTGTTCTTAGATAATATAGCTCTGTCATGTGACGCATATGCATCCTTTGAAATTTAATTGACAGATGTATCAAGTATTCTTTGCTTGCGCACTTTATCAACTTACCTGCTGGTTAACTGTCATTGTCAATATGCAGTAGCTTTGTTACCTCCATTAACCAACCTTCTTTTTGTCGCTCATGTCGCCAATTTCAATGTCAAAGCAATTACAATGAAACTACCAGTCTCAAACATAAAAAGGCTCTTCTATCCATCCAACCAACCAACCATCCATAGAAACATTCATTCTGCGTCAGGCTGAGAAATCAATAGAAATTTCATTTTACGTCATCTGACTGCGGACTGCGAAACCGGCAGCGGCATAATAAGATTTCAGATAGTCCGTATATTAACTGCGGCTGTAGGGGCTCCAGGTACAGTGGCGTGCGTAATAAGTGTGCCAGTCTGATGATAGGCTGGCAACATAATGAATTTCATTATGTTCAACTTGTGACAGGCAATGCGTTTAGCTATTATTGCGCTGGCTCTTTATGAAATTTTTAGCATTGCTGTCATGCCAATGCGGCCCCAACCCCCCTTTGGGAAATAAAGCAAACCCAACCCCTAAACTGCCCACAAAAGTATTGGCGCATGCGTTTCACTTGAGGGCTGCTCGTCGTCTCCTGCTGCGGATGGCTTTTCTGTTAGGTCGGTAGCTCGATAGCTCGGTAGCTCGACAGCTCGACTCACTGCGTCGTCTAACCCCAACGAGTGCAGTTGATTCTATTCTGAAACGCGCGCGTTTTGACCTGGCCCGTGTCTCGGTTGGCCATCGATTTTGTGCAGAAAATTTCAAAAGGTTGTCTGTGGCAAGAAAATTGTGCAAAAATTAACAATAACACGAAATAATAATATAAAATTGTCTTCAAATTAATATTTTAAAAATAATAAACAATATTACAGGCAGTACCTGGCCAAAAAGGAGTAAAGAAAGTTGAACTATGAATATGCTGTGTGAAAATTTTCGCTGTTATACATAAGAAAGCGTTATACATACAGTTAGATATACATAGAATATGTATGCATATCCAGCCTTTTATTACGACAAGTTACAGAAGGCAACGCGAATGTGCGCTTTTGGTTATTTATTGTTTTTCGCATTAGTGCTAACAACACTTTTGGTGCTTTCGATCATAGTTGCGACCTCATCGAAGAGATCTATGATGGATAATTTTATACTAGTTTTCAATTACACACAGAACGCTAAGGAGCAGCAACAAGACGACGAATTACTACAGGATGAGCAGCAGCAACAACAAGAACAACAACAAGAACAACTACAACAACAGCATCAACTACTCTTTAAGCCAAAATTATTTTGAGTTATTGACGTTTTGTTGTATTTTACCCACCCATCAATTGGTAAATGCTTCAAAAATATGTCAAAAAATATTTTGCAAAATTTCATCAATTCGCGGCAGAAACATTTCAAAATTCAAATGCCAAAGAAAACCATTTCTCATTCTCTTTCTTAGATCTTTACTTCTTTTATATAATTTCATAAGCTATTTATTATTTTTCATATGGTATAACAGTAGCCTCGAAAATAGTAAGCCTTGCAGCTGTGTAGAGTTTATTTTGTGGGGTGTAGACTTGCTTGCCCATGGCGAAGGCAACATGGAAATTTATTAATAAAGGTCAAGACGACCCTGCCGAAGGATATGTTCAAGTGTAGTCAGTGTGTGTGTTGTGACATGGACTTGGAATTTAATAGTCGTGTTGCTTGAAGTGCTCGAAACCATAAAAGCGCCACAACATGACGCACCGCAATAAAGAAGTGAAATGTGAAGGATTATGTTTGTTGTTGTATGTACGTGTCTGAAGGACCATGGGGGTAACAGACGTCTCAGGACTGGCAAAAGTTCAAGAGCTGACCATGTGAGGACTTATTTGATGAGGATGTGCGGTCAAGATAAAATAAGGCTTCTTATTTTCTTAGAATTTCATAATGTTTAGTTAGTGAATAATAATTTTAATGTCGAGCTTGTAGATTCTAGTTTTTCAAAATAGCTTTTCTATGTACAGATACCAAATACATGGGTTAAGATAGATTATTAGTTTAGTCAGATCTATTTTGCATTTTATTTCTTTTTTTTATTTCAAGCACATTCAAATCGCGTCAGCAAACACATTAGCATATCAATTACAAACATTCCACAAATATTGTGCCAATGCTCTTACTCACTCTCACTGACTTTCACTCACTCTTTTCTCTCAATTTCCCTCTCTTTGTTGCGTCTGCGCAAAGTTTTATGTAGACTTTTCCCCTGGCTTTTCGCAGACTGTTGCATTTTTGCTTTGACAGCTTCATCAAAAATATAAACAAAAGTCCTTTTATCGCCAGGTAAACAGAGAGCTGCAAAGAGAGAAAAATGTTTGAGAGAGACATTGTGAAAGTAAGAGAGAGTATTTTTCACAGCTGCGCAGAGCACATCAATTGTTCTTCTAGACTAGCTCATTGGAAGTGCTTAAAGTTTTCCCATATCCTGTGTTCCAATATTCTAGGACTCCACTGTGCGCGAGTAAAAGAATTTCCGTTGCTCGTGTGAAAAACTGTGCGGCATTAAGTACAAAAAATGTACGCTAAATAAAACGACAAAAAACTATTCATAACATTATAAAATTTATAAAATTTCTATTATCATCGAAATTAATTCGAAAATCAAAAAATTGCTCATAACATGATTACATCAAAAGACTTTTCTTAAGTGTTCTACGAGTTAAAAGCCATTATTTAATTGGCTTCTTTATACAAGGTAAAAATTGATCAACTTAAATGCATTTACATTTACTCTATTATATTTCGATTGCTCTTCCCTATTTTATAATTGGGTGTGAGGGGATTTACATTTCTTTTTTTTCCTAATTCGCTTTGTATTTTCTGATGACTCATTCGAGTGGCTGACACTCGGCTGCGCTTTTATTGGAAGTGTGGATTGTGGAATTTTTTTCTAGTATGTACTCGCATGTGTGTGTGTGAGGGGAAACCCCTCCTCCTCATAACTATAAGTCAGCAGGGTAGCAGGTTATCCAAAACTATTTACATAAAGTTCAGTTAGTTATAAAAGGTACATGTTTTTCAAGTGAAAGAAAATTCAATCTTAGTTACTTTTATTAATTCAATTTTCACATTTTCTTATAACAGTTTAAGCATATTTTACTTTTTTAACTAAAACAATTTTGACAAAGAAAATACTCTTAGAACAGTTAAAAAATATTTGATATTTTCTAATTACAATATTTTGACAATGAAAAAAATATATGTTACAATTTAAATATGTCTTTCTTATGTTTCAATTATATATTAATTCTGTGACAATATTAGCAGATATCGTAATTTAAAAAATTATTTAAAAGAAACTGCAAATTTCTGAAAGATAACACACTATTTATGTTTATATAAATGAATACCATTCCTGTCTCCAAGCTATTGGTAACACAGTAAATAACAAAAATGTAAAAATATATGTTTTATTTATTCTGGAAAAATCTTATAGTTTCTAACAGTTAAAGTATTTGCTTTTTAAAAATAAATTCACAGTCAGTGCATTTACAAAAGGGCTCCGCAAAGTATGCACCAGTTTTTATAGATCGATAAAAAATTGAGTCGAAAAATGATATAATTGAGTCGAAACTACTGGAAACTACGAGTACTATTTGCCTTAACACCCAAGCAACTCCCTTTGCTAGTTTCAACTTCTTTTGCCCACTGCAATCATATAAATTTGATGCAAGTCCCCGGCGATTTGCATGAGTCACAGTTCAAAAGCACAGATACACTCACACACTCACATGGCTGGGCCAATTATAAATTGGGATTGCTGTGTCTGAGTCTGCGTTTGTGTTTGTATTTGCGTCTGTGGCATATTTATGAACTCCATACCACAAATGTCTCGCATATGGTTTTGGCAAGAGTCTCAACACATTTTACTCTCCTCTTTTCCACTCCAGTTAACCGCAACCTAAGACAACCCAAGTCGGAGCCGAAGCCGGAGCCGGGGCCACGATGTCGTCGGTTAAGGTAGCGGTGCGTGTGCGCCCGTTTAACTCGCGGGAAATAGCACGGGAGTCCAAATGCATCATCGAGATGACTGGCGCCACAACGGGTAAGGAAACGAGTCCACGAAACGAGTTCAGTTTGGATTATTTCTATTTTCATTTTGTAGCCATTACCAATCCGAAGGTGCCACCAAACACAAGTGAATCTGTAAAACGCTTCAACTTTGATTATTCCTACTGGTCACATGATGTAAGTCTTTAAACCCCGGGGAATACTTTACAGAATTAACAACTAATCTCCATGACAATTTACAGCCACACGATTCCGATTTTTCTACACAATCCATGGTCTACAAGGACATTGGCGAGGAGATGTTGCAGCATTCCTTCGATGGCTACAACGTGTGCATATTTGCCTATGGCCAGACTGGCGCTGGCAAGTCATACACCATGATGGGCAGGCAGGAGGAGCAACAGGAAGGCATTATACCCATGATATGCAAGGATCTATTTCAACGCATTCAAGAAACCGAAACCGATGATCTCAAATACTCGGTGGAGGTTTCCTATATGGAAATCTATTGTGAACGTGTTAGGGATCTCTTGAATCCCAAGAACAAGGGAAATTTAAGGGTGCGTGAGCATCCTCTTTTGGGACCCTATGTGGAGGATCTATCCAAGTTGGCTGTCACCGATTACCAGGACATTCACGATCTCATTGACGAGGGCAACAAGGCGCGGTAAGCGAAGTTGATTATTCTATAGTAAAATTAACCTGAAAAATAATTAAAAAGCGAAAGAAGACGGGTCAAATCCTATAAAGTATATAAGTTCTTTGGTATAGGCATTTCCGATAAATAAAAAATCGAGTTTATTTTGAAAATTTCATAACGATCGGATAAAAAACTTAGCAGATATTTAAGATATAAATTTAAGTGAAAGAAGCAGAGCTTGCGGTGAGTTTTTCTTGGGTATCTTTTAGTCGGGCACTTTTGAATCCCATTTTTTCACTTGTTTGTTTTAAATGTTTATTTATTATTTATTTATTACTCTAGTACTGTGGCCGCTACAAACATGAACGAGACAAGCTCCCGCTCCCATGCGGTATTCACGATCTTCTTTACACAACGTCGCCACGATCTCATGACAGATTTAATTACCGAGAAGGTATCCAAGATTAGTCTAGTCGATTTGGCTGGCTCGGAGCGTGCGGACTCAACTGGAGCCAAAGGCACTCGCTTGAAGGAGGGCGCGAACATCAACAAGTCTCTTACTACACTCGGAAAGGTCATATCCGCTTTAGCGGAGGTTGTAAGTATACAGGGTATATGTTAGCAGTCGTATTTATTATTAACAATATTTTATCTTTCATTGATGCTTCACTAACTACCAGTCTGTAAGTATTTCTATGGAAAGATAGATTTTTTTCTGATTTTAATTCTTCATTAATTGGTTTTCAGGCTTCAAAGAAGAAGAATGCTAAGAAGGCAGATTTTATACCGTATCGTGACTCGGCTTTGACCTGGTTACTACGTGAGAATCTTGGCGGTAACTCCAAGACAGCCATGATAGCTGCAATATCGCCAGCTGACATTAATTACGATGAAACTCTAAGCACTTTGCGGTAATGTATAATGAATTTTAATTTTTTTTTTATACTTAATCTTTATTTTTACTTACGAAACTGATTTAAAATCATCGTTAATAAAAATATTTTATTACTAATATTACAGCTATGCTGATCGTGCCAAGCAAATTGTCTGCAAGGCCGTTGTCAATGAGGATGCGAATGCCAAACTTATACGGGAGCTCAAGGAGGAAATACAGAAACTGCGGGACCTTCTAAAGGCCGAGGGCATTGAAGTCCAAGAGGGTAAGTTGAGGTTCTCTAGGCGCATGATCGTGTATAGAGATAGCCGCTAAGTTCAGATCATTGACTTAAGCTAAAACGTAAGCCCAGAAATTACCCGCAACACTTGAACACAATGAAACAATAAGTTAGTCGTAGTCTAGTCTAAATAAATAGAGAGTAAATTCCACCCCAAAACTATTTCCATTTAGGACCCGATGGCAAAGTGGTGTGTGAGAAGCGCGATGCTAATAGTAAGTAAAGCCAAATACTCTCACAAAAAAAAAAAACAAAAACAAAAAAATCGGCTTCACATGCAATGCAATTAAATGTAATCGTATACTCTACATATTATAGTGTATCTACGGTCTGTGTGTGTGTGTTTATAATTGTATCGCTTCTATAAACATAAATTCGCTTCAGGACAATTACAAAAATATCATACTACATATAATACTATATATATTCCAACATATGATAATCTATGTTCAAGTCCTATTTATGTTGCGTTTTATTGTAATTATAAAAGTGGGAGATTGGGTAGAAAGTACCGAATCTCTCTGTCTTCCACTGAATGTCTAGTTTTATTTGTGTTGCCAAATGTCAAACTCTTTGCAGTCCGCACTGCTTTAGGGCTGAAAGTGGACACGCCAGAGTTATTGCGATTTTCTGTACTTGTACTTGTTCCCAAGACTCACAAAAAAATGAAATGAATTGGCAACGCTTTGTTCCACATTAATATCAATTATCAATTATTATAATATCATACTATTCTCAAACTTAATCTCAGCACGCTTATCACTGCGCTTTTCCTTCATTAAAAGTGCCCGCAATGCTAACTCCTGTTGTACTCTTGCAGAAGACGAGATTACCAAGTCATCGGTGATTAAGTCACCGACCAAAGGACGCAATCGTAACGGTTCCACCACGGAAATGGCCGTGGATCAGCTGCAGGCCAGCGAGAAACTCATTGCAGGTAAATTCAAGGTTATAGAATATAGTTATTCTCACTCTTAAGCGTTTTACACTCCACTTAGAACTCAATGAGACCTGGGAGGAGAAACTCAAACGTACCGAGGAGATACGTGTACAACGGGAGGCTGTCTTTGCCGAAATGGGCGTGGCCGTTAAGGAGGATGGCATCACAGTGGGCGTATTCTCACCGAAAAAGACGCCACATCTGGTTAATCTTAACGAGGATCCGAATTTGTCCGAGTGTCTGCTCTATTACATAAAGGATGGCCTAACACGTCTTGGCACACACGAGGCCAATGTGCCACAGGACATTCAGCTGTCAGGATCGCACATATTGAAGGAGCATTGCACCTTTGAGAATCGTAATAGCACAGTCACCCTATTGCCTCACAAGGATGCCATCATCTTTATAAACGGACGTAAACTGGTCGAGCCCGAGGTGCTCAAGACTGGCTCTCGTGTCATTCTGGGCAAGAATCATGTTTTTCGCTTCACCAACCCGGAACAGGCACGCGAATTGCGTGAAAAGATCACCGAAAACGAGGCAGAGAATGAGGTGGAAAAAGCTGACACACAGCAAGTGGATTGGAACTTTGCTCAGTGCGAATTGCTGGAGAAACAAGGCATCGATCTGAAGGCGGAGATGAAGAAACGTCTCGACAATCTGGAGGAGCAATATAAACGCGAAAAGCAACAAGCCGATCAACAGTTCGAGGAGCAGCGCAAATCCTACGAGGCACGCATCGATGCACTACAGAAACAGGTCGAGGAGCAGTCCATGACCATGTCCATGTACAGCAGCTACTCACCCGAGGATTTCCATCAGGAGGAGGACGTTTACAGTAAGTGTAATTTTTTACGAACATAGCTTGATTCAAGATATATATTCTTCTTTTCTTATATCATAGCCAATCCTATGTACGAGTCCTGTTGGACAGCACGCGAGGCAGGATTAGCTGCTTGGGCATTCCGCAAGTGGCGTTATCATCAGTTTACATCCCTTCGCGATGATCTCTGGGGCAATGCCATATTCCTCAAGGAGGCTAATGCCATTTCGGTCGAGCTGAAAAAGAAGGTAAGACATAGAGAGTGTTGATTTTTATCTTTGCTAAGCCGTTGTTTTGTTCTCTTTCCAGGTACAATTCCAGTTTACTCTCTTGACCGACACTCTGTACTCTCCGTTACCCCCGGAGTTGGCCTCGAGCGTGGCACCTTTGCAGCCGGATGACGAGTATGGAGCACCACCAGTTTCCAAGACTCTGGTCGCTGTTGAGGTCACTGATACCAAGAACGGAGCAACACATTATTGGTCACTGGAAAAGCTACGGTAGAAATTCAATTCCGAATTTATAACTTGTTCACATTCATTATTCTCTGCACCTTTGTTTAAAGTTGATTCGATTTCGATTTTGGTATTATTGGTTTATCTATTGTTTCTGGTACGTGCATGGTGGTTGTAGTTCTTGAATTCTAGTTTATCATACAATCTAAAAGCTATAGAACTGCTTAACTTGACATTTAAAGTCGCTCCAAAACGCTGGCGACCTATTGCGAAGTTCACCGCCACCATTTACTTATCGTCCTTATTGTCTCATCGCCATATCGAAGCACTAGCTGTTTAGGCTTTAACAGATGCTGATTTGTACTTTTTTGGTTCTCTTACAACCCAACCGAATCATGTCCTCAAATCCCAAATTTCCAATTACCAACAATTCCCAAACATAAGCTATCGCCTCGAATTGATGCGGCAAGTGTATAATGTCGAGAGCCCGCCATCATCGATGTTATTCGATACGTCCAGCATTGAGACATGCGGTAATTATGGAATGAATCTGATCGAGATGCCACCACTTCCAATGCCACTGTCTATGCAGCATCAGTCTCAAATTCAGACTCAGACTCAGACTCAAACTCAAAGTCCGACTCCGACTCTGACTCAGGCGAAGTTGGAGCTGCAGCAAGAGCTGATGTCGCGTCGGGATCGTCAGGCATCCCCATCGCGTTTGACATTGGCCAATCTGATACCTTCTAGGTTTGCTTTCTATTCGAGGTTTCATTTGTATGTATTCGTAGTGGCTTTCGTCATATTCTGCATGTAATTTTTACTTTATTATTAGGCTAAGCTGATAAGTCAGTGGTCTTAGTTGGAAATCAAAACATTTCTTAACATCTTTTTGCTTTCGAAATATTAAGATGTGTCAAGATACTCGGAACGGACATTTTTCGACTGAGAAACTCCTTATTTGAATGAAATCTGTATCTACACGTAGTTAAATTTGCTGATGCTTATTCTCAAAAAAATTTAAAATGTAAAAATTATTTCTTTACTTTAAAATGTTGTTAAAATTTAAAATTTATTTAATAAGTTTGGTTAATCTAGCTAACAATGACTTATCAGTTCACCCTCGTATTAATAGAGTAGTTAATCCTCTAGAGGCTTCTTCAAGATGAAATATCTCGTACAATAATTAATTAACTATTATTTGCAATTGATTTCACTGTCTGCTCTTAGCTATGCTTGCTTTCTCTTCGCACTGCTCACTGTTAATTGTGCTTATCTTGAAATATCCTTAATTCATTTTTTTTCTACCATATCTTACTTAATGTCCTCTTGAACATTGCAGACAACGCTTGGAGCTAATGCGAGAAATGTATCACAATGAGGCTGAGCTCAGTCCAACCTCGCCAGATTACAATGTGGAGAGCCTAACTGGAGGAGATCCCTTCTACGATCGCTTTCCATGGTTCCGCATGGTTGGTCGCTCTTTCATCTATCTGAGCAACTTGCTCTATCCCGTTCCCCTGGTCCACAAGGTGGCCATTGTTAATGAACGCGGCGATGTACGCGGATATCTTCGCATTGCCGTGCAGCCAGTGTTGGATGAGGAGTCAATTGATTTTAACAATGGCGTCAAACAGTCGGCTCGTCTGATCTTCAATGAGGATGATGCCAAGCCCAAATACCGTGCCCTCAACGAGAAGGACGATGTGCAGCGCTATATTGATAATGGTGGATTAGACAGCAAGCTGGAGGGTAAGTTGAAGGATTTTTTATTAATTATAGTTTTTGGAACAACATTGTAATTCTTGTCACTTTTGTAGAACTTGAAGATGCCGACTCTGGTCGTGGTATTGATTCAAACTCGGCCTCTGAGTGCCAGGAGAACTCCGAGGAGCCGGGCGAACATTTGCAGGTGGGCAAGGAGTTCACCTTCCGAGTTACCGTGCTGCAGGCCACGGGCATTGGCGCCGAATATGCAGACATTTTCTGTCAGTTCAAGTAAGTTTGCAACATTTTAAAATCTTTGATATATGACATAATCTAAACTGCCAAATTCTTTAGCTTTTTGCATCGCCATGAGGAAGCTTTCTCCACGGAGCCGGTAAAGAATTCCGCATCTGGTGCTCCACTCGGCTTTTATCATGTGCAGAATGTTTGTATTATCCAAAATAAAATGTATCTGTTTGTTTTAACATTTTATTTGTCCTGCAGATTACTGTGCCCGTGACAAAGTCATTTATTGAGTATTTGAAGACACAACCGATCATGTTTAAGATCTTTGGACACTATCAGACTCATCCACTGCACAAGGATGCCAAGCAGGAGTTCGTTTCTCGTCCACCACCAAGACGCATGCTGCCACCAAGCATACCCATAAGTCAGCCAGTGCGCAGTCCCAAATTTGGACCGCTGCCCTGTCCGCCATCCTCCACGGTCTTGGCGAAGCATGATGTGCTGGTGTGGTTCGAGATCTGTGAGCTGGCACCCAATGGAGAGTACGTTCCATCGGTAAGTTAATCAATTTATTTATTGACATAGATCAATAGATCCAATTCAAATGATGTTAACAACAAATTCCATTCTAGGTGGTCGAGCACAGCGATGATCTTCCCTGCCGTGGGCTCTTTCTATTGCATCAGGGCATACAGCGACGTATTCGCATAACCATTGTACATGAGCCCACGCCGGAGGTTAAGTGGAAGGATATTAATGAGTTGGTCGTTGGACGCATACGCAATACACCCGAGTCATCGGATGAGCAGGATGAAGATGCCTGTGTACTTTCGCTTGGCCTATTCCCCGGTGAGGTTTTGGAGGTGCCTGGCGATGATCGCTCATTCTATCGCTTTGAGGCCGCTTGGGACTCCAGTCTGCACAATTCGGCGCTCCTCAATCGTGTCTCGCAAGGCGGCGAGACCATCTACATTACACTAAGCGCCTATTTGGAGGTATGAATAGCACTTTAAGTAAAATGTTTACCAAATAAATAAATACCTTTCCATTTCCCCTTTATTAGCTGGAGAACTGCGCTCGTCCTGCAATAGTTACCAAGGATCTGAGCATGGTCATCTATGGACGTGATGCACGCACTGGTCCACGTTCGTTGAAGCATCTGTTCTCTGGACAGTATCGCAATCCGGAGGCCAATCGACTCTCGGGTGTCTACGAGCTGTCGCTGCGCAGAGCATCCGAAGCAGGTAGTCCAGGTAGCAATTCTGATTGTAGTTGTACACGTATTTTGGCTATCTTCAAGTCAATGAACAGTATGCTGATCCGTCTCTGATCTTTATGATTTATCCACAGGTGTACAGCGTCGTCAGCGTCGCGTTTTGGACACCAGCTCCACATATGTGCGTGGCGAGGAGAATCTACATGGTTGGCGACCACGAGGCGACTCACTGATCTTCGATCATCAGTGGGAACTGGAGAAACTCACACGTCTCGAGGAAGTTGGACGTATGCGTCATCTACTGCTGCTCCGTGAACGTCTCGGCATGGACACTAATCCCAATCCGACCACCAAAACTGAGAAGGATGTGTGCAATCTGGCGGCACGAGCAGCTACCTCGCCAGTCCACATGGTCATACCGCAGTCGCCGCAAACTCCTGTCAAGGATCCACAACAGATGTTGCCCGACCGCGAGTACAATCAGCGGGAGCAGGAACTCATGCTCAAGTGCTTGAAACTGGTGCAAGGTGAGTTTTAATCAGCTAAACATTGAATACCTCTAGCTTAATCCACTATATTTAATAGGTCGCTATAACAAAGTCGAATCGAATGATACACAGACCCAGTCAGATGTATCTCCCAGTGATGAGGGATGTGCCGACATGACCGTTAGCTGCATCTCTAGCAACTCTATGGAGTAAGTACTTGTTTGATGGGTTATATCGCATGCCATATCCATTTCCATCTTGGCTTATTTGGTTTATTTAAACACAACAAATTGGCACACCACCCAGACACACCCTCATCCACACTCGTTCATATTGTGGAAGGCGAAGTAGAAAATGCCAGAGATTCTTGTTAATATTATTGACAACTGACAAGTGTTTTAAAAATAGTTTCTATCGCATTTAAATGACTAAATATACAGGCTGCCCTTTTTTAATGGAAAGATTTCACTAAATTGTAGACTGAAAAATAATGCAGGTTTTCAGCTTATAGACAGATAAAAATGTACAACAGCTCAATCTTTCGTTTATACATTTATTCAAGTTTCCAAATAATAAATATTATTATTTATATAATATATAAATTACCTGAGAACTACTCTAGAATTCTCTAATTTTACCCTCTAAAATTACTGTCTCAAATGACTGTAAAAAAATGAGCTCTGCTTTAACAGAGCTCCAATTACAGCTGAGCTCCTAGAGATGATAGACCCTTGCCCCAACTATGATTTACATATATTTCGATATAGGTAAATTAGTTGTAAGTTTCGGATAAATGTATGTGGATATGATTTTGTTTCTCACTGGAAAACGCGATGTATCTGCACCAGCGTCTGTTGCACATCTGTGGGGCACTCGCTGCGCAGGATGCACTTCAGCAGGGTCTCACTAAAGACGTAGCCAGTGCGACAAATACAGGGTACGCCACAGTGGGGCAAACAGTTGAGGGATTTGTAGGCGCAGGTCTCGGGGCAAACTCCGCCGCAAATCACAGTGGTGGCATTGGGGCCGCAGAAGCCGGGAAATGGATTCCATATGAATCTGTTGCGTTCCGAATCCGGATTGGTGTAATGATGCAGCACCTCCATGCCGTCCACGGCAAATATGGTGTAAAATAGCCACAATAATAACAACAGTAGCAGCGGCAGTGGCAACTGCAATTGTTGCAACAAACGAAACATTTCGCGTTCCAATTGCAACTGAATCGAGCTCACATTGTGAGAGACTTAATGAACAGCTGAAGCTACTGTTGCTTTGTTGTTGTTGTTGTTGTTGTTTTTGTTGTTGTTGAGAGAGCACTCACTCATAAATTAACTCATTCGTCAAAACTAATACTCAATCATCATTTCTGCTCAAACTCCAAACGAGACTCAAAAAACAATTTCGAAAATTATTCTTTTCCTTTGTGTTTGTTTTTTTACACAATTAGAAACAACAAATTTGTAATTCGACACAGGTAATTTTCCTTTCTATACAACAAAGAAAAGTCCACATTAACTAAATGGAACTGTCACTAACTATTTGTAATTGTAATTCACAGATTATGCTCACCCGATCGCGCTGATGCCCCCAATGGTTGGGAGGCACCTGCTCCAGCCACACAACCGGCGCTACCTTTGCGCTTATATGTCCCAGAACTGGAGGAGATTCGCGTTAGTCCCGTGGTGGCCCGTAAGGGTCTGTTGAATGTCCTAGAACACGGCGGCTCCGGCTGGAAGAAGCGCTGGGTGGTAAGTATCCAAGTTTATTTAATGTACATTTAAACATTTTACTTATATATCTAAAATTTATATTTATCGTGGTTTTTTCCACAGATTGTGCGTCGTCCTTATGTTTTTATCTATCGCTCGGAGAAGGATCCCGTTGAGCGCGCTGTTTTGAATCTGGCCACAGCTCATGTAGAATGCAGCGAGGATCAGGCAGCCATGGTTAAGATACCCAACACTTTCAGGTGAGTAATCGATAAAAGTTGAGAACAGTATATGTTGAATAACCGTTGAATTTATTTAGTGTGGTGACCAAACATCGAGGCTACCTGCTGCAAACTCTTGGCGATAAAGAGGTGCACGATTGGCTCTATGCCATCAATCCACTGCTGGCCGGTCAGATCAGGTAAGTTAAATGATCTATCAGTTAGTTTTTGAAATTAATTTGATTACTTTTCAAATAGATCCCGCCTGGCGCGTCGCACTTTGGAGCCGGCCTCGCAGACAGCTTCACAGATTCAGGCCAGCAGCGCTGTGAATCCAAACAGCGCGAATAAATGAGATACAATTGCGATGGAATCCGTTTTGGTTTACTGAAACACAGGCTATGGCTGGCTGCAGCGACTGGGAATGGCCAGGCGACTGATGCGCCGGCAGCTAAATGATATATAGCGGCAGGATTCCATCACTTAACGATGTTTGGTTAAAGAACGAACAAAAGTAAACAAAACAAAACATAACTAAACTAAACAAACAAATTAAAACAAAACAAATCCCAAAAAATGCAAAGCGTACGTAATAATTAAGTAGTGCAACATGATTATCGAGTACTCTTATTGTAATTTGATTGTAATTTATTTTTGTAGTCTTCAATTTTTGTCAGACAGTCTAAAAGTAGGCAGTGAAAAGATGCCGCAGAATTTATGGCATACTTTCAGGTGTTAACGAAAAACACTGTCTGGCTTATACCAATTGGTATTACGATTTATTAAAATTATATTATATCATATTACTGACAGAGCATATGTTTTGTAAATAGCTTACGTTTCCGAATTGTATAAATATTGTCATTAGTTAATTAATTAATTTTGACGAACAAATAATTTATTTATTTTTCACGTGATATTATGTTGAATACTAGTAACATTCTTAATACTTATGTTAAACAAACCATGAAAGGACAACACACAAACACACATACATATATATGCATTTTAAAGGATCAACTTAAACAAACATATATATTTCTATATAAATATATTAATACACAAACATACATATATATGAACAATATTGTATAAAACCAATATATATATATTTGCTGTTTATACACAAATTTTCAACAATCTACGATGTATTGTTTATTTAGTAACAAAAACAAAACAAAGCAGTCAAGCAAAGACATATGAAAATGCAATTACATATACATATGCAAAGACATATAGATATATATGTGTGTTAACGAAAGACCGTACAGTATATAGGATGTAGTGAGATGAGATGAAATAGAACATGAGGTTAAAAGTAAGCGTAAGCTCAGCAGAATTGCGAAAAAAAAACCCGATTACGATTACGATTAATTTGTTAAAGAAACTTTAGAAATACTTAATATTCTATATGTATGCAACAACAACAAAGCCACTAAAAAGTTATAAACAATGTAAATGGCACTGCAATATACAAAAAAAAAAAAAAATGAAAAGGTAACTTATAAAAATAATTGAAATGAACGAAGAACGCTTTAAACGCTGCATATAGTCAAAAGTCAATCAAAAGTTTTGGCTGCTTAGAAGCTTATCAATTTGTTTTCCCTCTCCCCACTTTCTCTATCAATGTATGTAACTGTCGTTATGCTTTTCTCGATTACGATCTAAATTTCGTATTCAAAAGAACCACCTGCAAAGTGCTTAAAGCGAAGAAAATATTATTAAAAGTAGTTTTCATAATAATTCTAATCGAAATTGCAAAGGCCACCTGTAAATTTCTAAGAATCTTTAAAATATGCAATGCGCTTAGAATGCAATATACCTATTTTTCGCAATACTATTATCAGATCCCAGACCTATTTAATACCTATTAACAAAAGTCTCCTGATTGAAATTAACGTAAAAACATTTAATTTGCATTTGCTTCGAACAAGACACGAGCTTAAGCCGGGAAGGACGGCGGGCAAAATATATAAAAACATATATGTATATTGCTGTGGGGCCAGGACAATGGGATCACTTATTCAAAGTGATAAGTGTGTTCCCAAATTGTTAGATGAGCTCGCTTTCGTTTGTTTCCATCGATGGAAACAGTTAACAGTACGTTAAGCGGGCGGGATGGGGTCGAGTTTAAGTTTGTAGCGAAATGTAAACATTTGTTGAACTATTATTAATAATTATTTCGAATTGTAACATATTAGAGAATTGTAATTACAATAATCATACCTATACTTACTTACCATTACTATGCGCTGATTTATGTAATACTTTAAATGATATGCACATTCAGTAATTGCAAATGCAAAAACAGCAGCAGATGGCGAGCTAAATCTATTAGCAAAAAATGAGCAACACTCCACTTAAACTGCATATTTGAGTATAGTACATACCCGTACAATACATTTGAAATTCAATATAAAACTATATATAAATATAAAACGATATTATATATATATATATATAAATTAAAATTCGGGTACGTAAACAGCATAAAAATGGGGCAAAGCAATGCTAGGGATAACGTTCAACGGATTCGGCTTATTATTGTGGAGACGTACACCCCGGGAAAGCGGCAAGCAAAATAAATTCTATGCTATCTGTATGTATAATCCAAACAAAAATGATATATGCCAGAGCGTATCACTATTAATGAATTATAAATTAAAACGGCTTTAAATAAAAACTGTAATCTAAAGATCTTTCATTGAGTTACGGGAGTGAATAATTTTATTTATGGTGCATGTAATCTTAAATAACTCCAGAGTGAATGGATTACTTTAATAGTCGCATTTTATTAAGTTTATCTGAAGTGCTCATCAGATTTAATTTATTTTTATCTTTTTACTAAAACTATTCTTTGTTAAAGAACTCATCATAAAGTTGAGTCAAACAATTCTTGACGTAAACGACTCCCTCAAGAGTCAACTAATAAAGTTACTTTGGAAACTTTGTCCCACGCTGCGTATGCGTTATGTAAATTACAAGTAAGTTGCACGCTAAGTCTTCCGCTCAGTCGATTCCACGAACAAAGTCAAATCAGATGCAAATCGCAGATTGTATACTTGTACTTGCAACATGCCACAGGGATAAGATGCAACTAGATGCAAATGAATTTCAAAGGGAAATCTTTGTTAAGCAGCGGGACAAATTCACTTAACGCTTGCAGAGAATTTCTTTAACTATGCAGCTGAGCTGTTGTAATTAGGCAACTTGTCATTGCCACTTGGTATTTGGCATTTGGCATTTGGCATTTCCAGTTACTACCTGCTGCCTGTGTGCTGACCATCATCGCTTGTGCCTTTTTTTATGGCCTTTTGTTGGCATGGCACAAATGAATAATTCAAAAGTCGACAGTCAGAAGTCGCCAGTAAAATCCGCTTTTAACTCTTAGTCGACGTCTCAGTTGGCTCTCAGTTTTAGTCGCGCTTTGCAGTTTGCAGTTGTTTTACTCTTTATGAGTGGGTTGATTGAATTACATAAGAAATTTGTAACACATTTTAACTATAAATTTGGCTTATTATCAGGTTATATTGATAACTATAATAATTTTAAACGATTGGAACTCTTAAACAACACATCTTTATTTCTTAAAAATATTTGTCAAACATTTAAATGTCAAAATTTATTGATATAGTTTATAGACTAAAGTTTTCAATTCATAACTTATAATTATGATTTATTTAAATAATACTAAGAGCTTAAAATAATTTTGTTAAATTTTATTGTAAAATAAAAGCCTTTACTATTATATTTTTGGATATCCCATCCAAATATAGTTTTTCTGAGACTTTTTTAGCCTTCACATCATTTGTTTTTAGGTTTATCAATCAAATAAAAAAATTATAGGATTAGGAACAATTCAAAAGGGTATTTAATCTTCGGTGATTCTAGAATAATAATTATTGTTGTTGATGCTGCAGTTGCAGCATTGTCACTGGCTTCGATTGAGGTCAGTGAAATCAAATCTCTTGGACGTTCGCAACTTGTTAGCACTTTTAAGAACTGGCAGGCGAATAAGCAACTGTTTAGGTGTTGTAAATCTTATAGTTGTTGTACTTCATCCCGTTGTTGTTGTTGTTTACTGATGCTCGAATACTTGAGTTGGACTTGGTTGGCTGCCCTCACTTGGCTCAAGCGGCAAGACTTTCAATGTCCAAATGCGGCAGCAGGCAATGCATTTTGGCAGTGAGTGTGACTATGGTTATGGCTTTGGATATGACGGAACCCAACACCCAAGACAAAACAGTGTTGTTGTCAGTTTCCGCCTTAACAAATTAAAAATAGCAACAATTAAATGCAAATCGAAGGCGGGCCAAAAGGTTCAATTAACTTGGCAAACGACACACAGAACAGCATTGACATTGTCAGTGTCGGAATCGGAATCGAAATCGTCGGCGACTATAAAAGAAAATGCCCAATGTGGCCAAAAGTCAGAGATAAACGTGTGAAGAGGACGTGAAGTTGTCGCGTCAGTTTTGCCACACGGCGTCCAATTGCGGTTAGGGATTTTTTTTTTTGTTGAAAGGCAATCATGTTCGACTCGAAGATTAAGGTGCCCAAGTATGACTCGGAGGCGTTCGACAATGTCGAGTACGAGCTGCAGATGACGTACACCCTGGAGACAGATCGTCGCATCATGAGCTTCTACGATGCCATGTGGGGCATGGAGGTAACTGGCGGCATCGATCAGTTTGAGCCCCTCACCATTGTGAATGTCTCGCCAACGGGTCTGGCCAAGCGCGGTGGCATGCGGATCGGTGATGAGATTACCCAGATCAACGATGTGCCCGCCTTGGAGATGACCTTCAATGAGGCATTGCAGCTTTTTCGCAAATCATCGCGTTATGTGCGTGTCTATGTGCGTGGGTAAGTTAATAGATGACCAATTATCGGTTTGTGGTTGTTATCTCATTGGTGTTGTTCTTGCAGTGATGATGATGTGCCCGGTGAGGAGGATTGGACGTGTGATTGCTGGTTCAAGCCCAGGAAGCCATGGAAGCGCGACTTTACGCCCATTCAGTGGACCTTCCCGTGGAACGATCGACGTAAGCCGGTTTACAAGGAGTCCAACTGTTTCATGGTGCCCAGCAAAATGGAGGAGAAGATCAGGGCACGACGTGCGGCCACCTCAGCGGTACACAAGAAGGAGGATGCAGCGCCCCACACGCGCTCCCTGACTCCTACGCCCAGGCCCAAAAATCAACCAGGACCCAATCTACTCGAGAGTGTGCTCCGACCACGTGGACCACCGCCCAGGGATTAGGAATCGCTAAAAGATCCAGCCAAAATTGGACGAATCTATCAGACAGCAGGCAGTGCTGAAACCGCTGCAGTGCGTCAGAATCTTCATGATAAGATAATTAATTGTCGCCTTGCAGACAATTCTATTTCCAATTCACAGATCAGTTGAAGTGACATTTGGAATGCATACAGATAGTCATTATCTAATTTGCTAAAGATAATAGCACAATTAAATGGCGTTGATCCGCATTAATGAAATTATATTGGCTATGCATGTTTTAGTTTTAGTACGGAAAAGATATCAGAACCAAACTGATAGAATATGCATCTGGGCTGGTATTATACATCCTCACCAAATTTGGTTAGAATCGGTTAACTATAAAGTATAGCTGCCATAGGAACGGTACATCGAAAATGGAGTTTTAGTATGGAAAAGATTTTTGTTTGTTGAGATATCAGAACCAAACTGATAGAATATGCATCTGGGCTGATATTATACATCCTGACCAAATTTGGTTAGAATCGGTTAACTATATCATATAGCTGCCATAGGAACGGTACATCGATAATAAAGTTTTAGTATAGAAAAGATTTTTGTTTGTTGAGATATCAGAACCAAACCGATAGAATATGTATCTGGGCTGGTATTATACATGCTGACCAAATTTGGTTAGAATCGGTTAACTATATCATATAGCTGCCATAGGAACGGTACATCGAAAATAAAGTTTTAGTATGGAAGAGTTTTTTGGTTGTTGAGATATCAGAACAAAACTAATAGAATATGCATTTGGGCTGGTATTATACATCCTGACCAAATTTGGTTAGAATCGGTTAACTATATCATATAGCTGCCATAGGAACGGTACATCGAAAATGAAGTTTTAGTATGGAAAAAATTTTTGTTTGTTGAGATATCAGAACCAAACCGATAGAATATGTATCTGGGCTGGTATTATACATCCTGACCAAATTTGGTCAGAATCGGTTAACTATATCATATAGCTGTCATAGGAACAGGGCATAGAATATGAAGTTTTAGTATGGAAAATATCTTTGGTTGTTTCCTTTTCTTGATGAAAAGCTGGCATACTCTGCCATAATACCTAACCAGTGACTTAATTCCATTAGTTGATTAATAATATTGTATATAAGCAAAACTTTAAGATGACTTTTAGACTTTAAGATTACTAACAAATTTTAACGGCACTAATCAATAATTTGCTTATACAATTCAAACGAATGTAATTAGTAAATAGTATTATATATATTCGAGTTATGCTTTCTGCATCATTCCCAAGTTATCACTGCTACCATGTGGAAGTCTTTCATCCTTGTTAACCTGCTGGCTCTACTTGCCGTTATTGCGGAATCTAAGGACTCCGATTACGATAAATAGTTATTTTAAATATATGTATGCAAATTATATACACTCAAGATGTTTAAGAAACAATAAAGTTTGCCGTCTGAAGTATATACTTCATATTTGAAAATTAATGGTTTTTATTCTTTGCCCATTTTTCCCATTTTGAGCTATTCAAATCTACATTTATGGAGAAAATACGAACCATTTCGATAATTATGTAACAATTATGTAGATAGTAGATAGATATGTACATAGTGTTAATATTACTTTACTTGTGCAAACTAGTTTACAGTAATATAAACATTTAGTTTAAGTTCGATAAAACTGTATAATTTAAATTTGATAAGGTTCTTAGCAGAAATAAATATTTTTGATCCATATTAAAAAATCTTTAGGTTATGCAATAAAAACAAATGTAATTAGTGAACAAGAATATATTATGTGTGGCGGGTTGTATTCAGTATATTACAGTATTTATTGCTGCCAAGATGTGGACGTCTCTTTTCTTTGTTCATCTGTTGACCCTACTTGCCGTTTTGTCGGATTGGATAAGAGATCCATATCACGAATAATTTTATATATGTAATTTGCCATGTGGTTATCAATCACATAATACAAACTCAAGATATTCAAGAAGCCCTAATTGATTTTTTAAATGATCCAATAAAGTAGTCAATAAACAATCTACTTGTTTTCATGGAATATAGCTCAAAGATATCAAAATTTTTAAATATACAGTTTTTACTATTATATAAATTTTTTACCTTTATCCATGCTAAATATCAGTTGAAATTTAATTTGATAAGGTTCTAAGCATAAATAAATGGATCTATTGCGAATCGAATGTAATTAGTGAATGAATGTGTATTTAGTTGACCGGGTTGTGTTTAGGATTTCACTATCAAGTTATTGCTGCTACCATGTGGACGTCGGTCATCTTTGTTAACCTGTTGCTCCTACTAATTTCTTTCTTTGACGGCGGAGAAGATGGCGGAGAAGCTGGTGTCCCGGAATTAAACCAATGGGAGGATTACTTTGGCCGTCCTCCTGCTTGGTTTCCTGGTGGATTATAAGTACGGGCTCAGTTACACAATTTTAAATGACGTGATCTATGTATCTTTCAAAAAATATGTATAATATCTGATCCAATTTCGTATTAACTTCAATTTAAAAGTTATCATAAATAAAAGTCGCCCGTAGCATTTGTTTTTTATTTATAGTATAACAAGCTTATATATAGTATATATATTCATGATCAGCATCAATAGCCGAGTCGATATAGCAATGTCCGTCTGTCCGTCTGTCCATCTGTCTGTCTGTCCGTCTGTCTGTATGAACACCTAGATCTCAGAGTATATCAGAGCTAGAGACACCAAACTTGGTATGAAGGTTCCTCTATACTGCAGGCAGATCAAGTTTGTTTCAAAATTTTGCCACGCCCCCTATATCGCCAGGTGGTTCCTGGGAGAGAGACTGGGAGAGGGACCTGGGAGAGGGACTGGGAGCGGGGCCTGGGAGTTGGACTGGGAGCGGGGCCTTTGAGTGGGACTGGGAGCGGGGCCTTTGAGTGGGACTGAGAGCGGGGCCTTTGAGTGGGACTGGGAGCGGGGCCTTTGAGCGGGGCCTGGGAGAGGGACTGGGAGCGGGCATGGGAGCGGGGCATTGGAGTGGGACTGGGAGCGGGGCCTGGGAGAGGGGCCTGGGAGAGGGACTGGGAGCGGGGCCTTTGAGTGGGACTGGGAGCGGGTCCTTTGAGAGGGACTGGGAGCGGGGCCTTTGAGTGGGACTGGGAGCGGGGCCTGGGAGAGGGACTGGGAGCGGGGCCTTTGAGTGGGACTGGGAGCGGGGCCTGGGAGAGGGACTGGGAGCGGGGCCTTTGAGTGGGACTGGGAGCGGGGCCTTTGAGCGGGGCCTGGGAGAGGGACTGGGAGCGGGGCCTTTGAGTGGGACTGGGAGCGGGGCCTTTGAGTGGGACTGAGAGCGGGGCCTTTGAGTGGGACTGGGAGCGGGGCCTTTGAGTGGGACTGAGAGCGGGGCCTTTGAGTGGGACTGGGAGCGGAGCCTGGGATCGGGACCTGGGAGCGGGGCCTGGGAGCGGGGCCTGGGAGAGGGACCTGGGAGCGGGGCCTGGGAGCGTGGCCTGGGAGAAGTATGCTAGTAAGTATATAAATTGGAGTATATGTCAAAATAGGATTATTCCTTGACAAGTGTACTTTTTCCGTAAGATCTCTCAGCTCTCTCCTTACCTCAAACAGACTCTCATTAAAATGGATCAATGAAACTCGAATAAATATGTGTAACCTTAAGCGCAAATACAGATGAATAAACTTTTAATCAAATTTATAAAAAAAACTTTTAAATTGATTTTATCGAATGCAATTCATTATGAGTTATCAATTTGTAACTTTTAAGTAAAAGTTTTTTATATTAATTCGCTTCGATAGGCTGCACACCTCTCTCTCCACTTTTTCCTCTCTTTCTGTCTCCATTTCTGGCATTTGCACTACAAATTGCCAATTGTAATTTATGCTGAGAAAACAGGTTGTCATTGCCAGTTTGGGTAAAAGTCATGAGCTGCGACTTTAGGTGCGCCGTCATTGGGAAACTTGGACTTGACTTGACAACTGAATTCCAACTAAAATTAGCTAAAAAAGAAGTTTATTGCAAATCAAATGCAAAACATGATTGCCCACAAACTTTCAGACGGCCAACAACAAAACCAATAAGTACAAGTTAACAAATCGGTTGGGTTTGACTGATAAATGCCCTGTAATCAATATATAAAATTAATTATAGCAATAATTGCTATACAAATCAAGTTAGGTTTGAAACTATATATGCGAAAAGCAAAACTATACAAATTTTCATAGGTTCAAAATTAGTAGACATTGACACGAGCAAAGCCGGTTTACACCAGCAGCTAGTTAGACAGATACAGTGGCTCTCAGCTCATTTGACCCACTACATTTATAAGTATGCTCTGTTTTTAATACTTAATTTGGATATAGAATTTCTACAAAATATTTTGAGATATTCTAAATAAATCTGCGTTTAAATTTATTTGTATACATTTGGAGTTAAAAGATAAATACATAATATAATTAATAGCAGTCACTGTATATTCCTGCTAGACAGACAGTCAAATCAACATCAAGAACGTATTTTTTTTATGCAGCTTAAAGTGTTGATTCAAAACAGTTCTCAGTTTACTTTTTGCATACATTTGCACAACTTTATAACCTTCTCATCCATTTTATTGGCATAGGGTATAGCAACAATAACAACAACATCGAAACAACAACAACTACTACAAATTGCAGTCTTAAGTGCATCAAAGTTCAAAAGTGTCAAGCGTTGTTCGTCTCCCTATTCCCTTTTCCCCCCCCGCTCAATGTTTACCCCCCACTTGGTGCATACTGAAATTCTGGTAGCCAATGGAGGCAACTTTTAATGCACACACGAATTTTGGTAGCAGCACGATGCTAGTCAAGTTTTCTTTTAAGCTGAAGAAGGCTTTTGGCCAATTTATAGTTTGTGTTTGCCACAAGACAGCGACGATAATGTTTCCCAATGCTTTCTCGGTCGTTGAATAGGTCGAAAAACAGGAGGAGGAAAAGAGGAGATGAGGAGAACTGAAGTATAGTCACTGTTAAAGTCCGATGACCACAAGGTCGAAACGTGGCTTGGCATTAAAGTGACTACCAGTCGAGGGCTTGTGAGCTGGGCAAACAACGCATTGCAAATTGGAAACCTAAGCTGTGTCAAATGTGGGTCAATCCTAAGCTGACCAAATAAATGGCCAGTCAAACGGAGTGGATCAGACAGCTTTTGAAAAGGGTTACCATCACAGATGCAGATGCATATATCACTGAAATGAATAAAGTACCACAAGTGTAGCAGAAAATATGTTAAAGGCAGTGCCATTCAGTGGATGATGCTTGAAAAGGGATTGGAAAAACCAAGGCCGCAAGTTGAAGAGTTAATAATAAACCCCTTTAAGATTGATGGTTTCCCATTTTGTACAACTTAATAGGCAACACTGCTGCCTAAAGTTAATAGAGTGGTTTTTATGCATAAGTTTTCACTCTCATTCTTTAAAATGTTTTCAGTTGAGACCACAATGAATTTCACAATTTTTCAATTTTTTTTTTCGCATCTTTTAAATTATTTTTCAACTCTTAATTATTTTTTGCATGACTTTTTTAAGTGTTTTTTTTAAGTCAATAAATAATATCGAAATCTAACTTTGTCCTTATTTCTAGATTTTTCTATAGGAGGATATCTCTTTTGATAAGCTCTGTTGAAAAACTGTAATTTCTAGATTTTTCTGTAGGAGTATATCTCTTTTGATAAGCTCTGTTGAAAAACTGTAAGAAATTCTGACCAACAGATACACTAAAGTTAAATAAAAATATATGCAAATATTTAAACTATCAATCAACTACCTATCAATTTTCTATCTATAATATAAAATAGTGCACAATTTAAAAAGAATTTAGCAAATTTTTATTCCTCTTACCTTCAGTTTTCTATTTTTCTCAAACTGGTTTTCTTGCATTTTATTTCTTATTTCATTTTCATTACATTTATCATACAAAGCTATTCAAAGCTGCTAACTAAACACTAATAATACAAACATTTTATGGACTTGTGTATGCCTAAGATCTACTGCATTTTCATCAACTCTGCATAACAGCAAAAGTTTCAACAATTTATGAACAACAAACTGTGTGCCAACATTTTCTTGCCCATTGTCCTGTCAGGCGTCTGTTGTTGTTGTTGTTGTTGTTGTTGTTATTATTGTTGTTGTTGTTGGTGTTCTGCTTCTCAACATGCTGCATGAATATTTCATGAATGTCGCTTTAAATAAAGTTGTTTGCAGGCAACGTTTTTTTCAATCTCTCCATCTCTCCGTCTGTTTGTCTGTCTGTTGCATCAATCAATGAAAGCCGCGTGAGAGAAGACATTCTCGATATTGGACATGGACAGTGTCCTTGAGTATCCTGTTGACTTCACAGTCCGCATAGAACTCATAATATCTCTGGCATGAACATGTCATAAAGCGGCAAAGTCAAAAGCAATTTTAACGCTCGCCAATTCTCTACCTATTTCCTTAAAAACCTTTCCAACCAATTCACTTGACTCATTAGCATTAGGGTCCAAAGCGGAGAGGGGAAAGAATTCTCTCGCGGAGGGAATGCTTAAAACAGATGTTGCTCTTAATTACCAACACATTCCTAATGACCGCCATTATCGTCCCTCAGCTCAAGCGTTAGAAATTCAGGAGGTCAGGCGTCAACTGCGAAGAGTTTGGACTCCGGGGAGAAGAGTTTGTCTCTGGTTTACTAGAGGATGAAATTGTTTGACACGCTAAAAGCTCTAAAGCGTGTAAATTAAAGCCACCTTTTTTTTTAACAATTTGCTTTGTATTATATTTGTTTTTTCGTTTTTGTTGGGCTTTTTAAGCGATACTGATTACCAGTTGCAACTAAGTAAATTTAATTTAGTAACAATGTACAATTTTCTGGTTTTTCTAGTTGAAAAGTTTCTCTGCTGAGTATTATTTAATAAAAAAATATATAAATACCTGCCACGTAAATTTATTCGACTAGCAAAGAAATATTTGATACTATTTTTTTTATAGATAATTTAATGGATTTTTAACTTAATTAGTTTAACATGTTTGAAGATTAAAACTAATGGTATTTTATTTTGCAACATAAAATATTTAAATATTTAACTCACTAACTGTGTATATTGATTTATTTTAAAAGTATGTATTTGTTCTCATAAAAGATTAATAATATTAAATTTATTAACCAACACTTATATTTGTCAGCTTTTTTTATATGTCTAGAGTAATTTGTCATCTCATTCGGTTTGAAGACACCCACGTTTCTTTATTATCACTTAATTTTACCTCCTTTTCGTGCCCTTTCTCTTGCTGCACTCTCATGCTAAACAAATGCAGTGCTTTGGGAGAAATTTCCATTTGTTTTTCTATTTTTTTTTTGTTTTGGAAAAACCACTTGCCCTGAAACTCCATAGAGTTGAAGCTTTCAGCTCATGCAAAATTAATTAACGTTGCGCCAAACTTTTGGCACTGCAATCTTTTGTCATAGTTTTTGGCCGTGCCACTCTGTGTGCCACGCTTGCCACACTTGCCCCATTGCACCCTGGCCACTTTATGGAGTTGGCGAAAAATGTCACGCAAACAATACAGCAAAGAAACTTGCAAAACGAGCAAAAAGACACAGATACAGAAAAAGACAGACATAGATACAGAAAAAGACAGAGAGAGAGAGAAAGAGAGAGAGAAAGAAAGAAAACAAAAACTTCAAAATAAAGAGCAACCGTTTTGTGCCCAGAAAGAAATTACAGCCCATGTAAAACCCCCAATTCTCATCATCCCCTCTCTCCACACACCATTTAGCTATCAGTCCTCTTGGGCAACATTGCACTTGCAACTAGCTCAAAAACTTGGAAAATTTCGTTCTACTGCATTTTTTTATGCGAATTTTTTGCACTGACCTTTGTCAAGGGGGAATGGGAATAAGAGGGGGTGGTAAAGAGTATAAGGGGGGGTATGCAACTTTAATTGTTTGCAACTGTTTTGAACTATCCAACGTTTAGTTTAAGCGCACAATTAAGCGAAGAGGAGGGCGAGGGGGCGTGGCTGGTTTTTCGCGGCATAAATAGCCGGAACGCTTTGGAAGATTTACACGGAATGCAATTGGCGCATTTGGTGCGTTTCATTCATTTGTTTGCCGTGTGTTTGTTTGCTTCCGAAATTGAATTTCTCGCTGAGCGGAAAACAATAAACAAGCCAAGCGTAGACCAACGACAAAGGGCGACGATGTGAAACGTGCGGGGGCGGGACGAGCTGAAAGCTGATGGCTGATGCCAGCTGGCGTATGCTGTACGGCGGGAGCATTGAGTATGCCGCGTTGCGCATACGCCACGTTGCTCGTCGACGGTCGCCAGTCGACAGTTTCGTTTTCACAGTCACTGGGTTTTTGGGTATGGTGAATTGGTAATAAAGTAAGTTCAGCACTTTTCTATTATTATTAAATAAAATATGGAATTTATTTGAACTTAAAGTTAAAGAATTTGATGGATTTTCCCATTTTATTTTCGCAATATAATTAGTTGTAAATATTTATATGAAAATGTAAATAGAAAACAAAATTGTTCCAGAGTTCTTAAGTCTTACAATAATTTTTCTTATGTATATTTAAATAGTTCCAAATTAATTAATTAATTTTATTTATTAGCTATTATAAAAAAATTTGAAAATAGAAAATTTTAAATTTTTTTAATTCCGTCTTAAAGAAACTTTATTTTTAATTTTTTATTATCAGAGTATCTGTTTGTTCAATATAATCGCATTTGCTTAAGCATGTCCTCAATTTTGTTCTTCCATTTCCGATTTTCAATTAGATATTTTTATTTTCAAACTGAAACAACAGTAAAGTAAGAGCATACCCGCAACGTTGATAAATCGTTTTCTACTCTTGTTATTTTCTTTCCTTCTCTTACTCTCTCCCTCTCTTCCGTGTTCTGTTCAGCTACACCCCCTCTTTCTCTATCGCTCGCTGTGTTACTCTTGCGCCTTGGCACCGAGTTTGGCCCAAAACGGAAGGAAACACTTTCATTATCACTTTGGCACAGCAAATTTATTGCGACAGCCTTGGTAGGTCGTGGGGATTTGGATAGCAGGATAGCTGGGAAAGCTGAAACTGAAGCTGTAACCCATGCAGGCGCAGCTCGTTGGTTCCATTAGCGTCATGTGTTGGCCCTCCTGCCTGTCTGCCTGCCTGACTGCCAGAAGCTGCTGCAGGTCCTGCCGCCTGCATCTCTTATCCCTATTAACAGCTGCCAACTTCACGTTGCTCGCTTTTTCGATTTCACGTTCGTTTCGGCTTAAGTTACTGCTATTAAGGCGCTAATCCTTAACAGAATTGTAAACTATTTTGTCCAATATTTTGCAGCAGAATGGTTCAGCTGGAACCTCTTATGAATTCCGAATATTTATTGTGAAACTTAAGGAAACCAAAATATGGATGAAAAAAAAGGGAATTAAAAATTAGAAAATTTAACAAAGAAAAATATTTATATTTTGCGGACTGAGTTTTAAATTTAGCAAAATACAAAACTGTGGAACAAAAAAGTAAAAAAATAAAAAAACGCGCAATGTTTAATCAAATATTTTGAATTTAAAGAATCTATTCAGATATAGACTAAAAATATTAGACTTCAACTTAATCTTTTACATATTTATTTGATTTTGTTATATTGCATTCTCTTCTTTTTACAATGTATAGCTATTTTTTTTTCTATTCTATCATTCTTATTTTATATTTTTTTTTTTTACCAATTTGTGTTCCTTCCATTTCTTCTCTCTTCTTTCCTACTTTGGTCACCTGTCGCTTGTCAGGTGCAACTAAAAAACAATTTGCGCAAATTAGCCAAGGTGTTTTATGGCCATCATCATCATTATAACAGTTGTTGCTATCGTTGTAGTTATTGCTGTCGTGTTTTTGGCCAAGTGAAAATGTTTGCCCATTCTCTAGCTCAATCAGTTTGGCCAGCACAACATCCCCGAGTGCGCTTTAATTGAGGTCTAAGCTGTAATTAAGCTTCCCAGCCTTTGCCAGATGCTCTAATTCTATTTTTACAGTTTAATGAAGTACTCTTTGGGCCGTTGGAGCCATTGGAGCCAACACTGGACAGGCGCCTACGAAATTGCTTCGCATTATTCATGTGATGTCCTTAAAGCACCTGGCTGGGAGATTGCAACAGGCCGCAGTCGGCTTAAAAGCCAATATATCACTCTCTAACAACAAAGCAAACCTATCTCAGTATACCTGTCCATGTGTGTGTGTGTGAGTGTGTGTGTTTTGTTGTTGTTGTATTTCAAACAACAAGAGCAACACATGCATCATACACGTGTCTGCTCAGGATACTAATTATGATTGTGATGGGAACGCAAGGACATCAAGTCAGCTGATTGTTTTGCACCTGTAACAGCAGTATCTATATATTTATAAATGTGTGTGAACAGCTCAAGAAGCACAAGGTGCTTTTAGCTTGATTGATAATTCTATAAGTTTTAAAGGAAAATATTTTACCTAAATTATAGAACTTTTAAAGAAAGCTTCGCTGGGAGAGGGGCTGGGAGAGGGACCTGGGAGAGGGACTGGGAGAGGGACCTGGGAGAGGGGCTGGGAGAGGGACCTGGAAGAGGGGCTGGGAGAGGGACCTGGGAGAGGGACTGGGAGAGGGACCTGGGAGAGGGACTGGGAGAGGGACTGGAAGAGGGACTGGGAGAGGGACTGGGAGAGGGACTGGGAGAGGGACTGGGAGAGGGACCTGGGAGCGAGGCCTGGGAGCGGGGCCTGGGAGGGGGACTGGGAGCGAGGCCCGGGAGAGGGACTGGGAGCGGGACTGGGAGCGGGACTGGGAGAGGGACTGGAAGAGGAACTGGGAGAGGGACTGGGAGAGGGACTGGGAGAGGGACTGGGAGCGGGGCCTGGGAGAGGGACTGGGAGAAGGACTGGGAGAGGAACTGGGAGAGCGACCTGGAGTAGTAGTATTTATAGTAGCAGCATAGAGAGGGTAAGAAAAACAAAGAGAAACTGAGGAAGAAGTACGACTTCGAATATAGAGAAATAATTCAAATGCTAATAGAATTATGAATAGAAGTAGGACTATATGGAATATAAATTGGATTATATGTCAAAATAGGATTATTCCTTGACAAGTTCGACTGTCGAGTATGCTCGACTGTAGCACCGACCGACTAGTTTTTAAATTGAATACATATTTATGTAGGTTAATATAGTATATTCTCTTTTTTAAGTTGAACTAGAAATGGAATAGCTGTGTCTGGCATTGAGTCCTGTTTTGTCTGTTGGCTGGACTCCTTTTTTTGCAAATCGTAAGCTCGTTGCAATATTCAATAAAGAACTCAAGTCGAACCCATAAATTTGTGTCATAGTCAGCTGCAGTTGGGTGCTCCAACATTGCTCCAGTCGTGGTCTGGCAGTACCTTTAACACCTTTCCAGCATTTACCGCAAAAACACCTGTCCTAGTACGTTTTATTCGCTCTCTTTCGCAGTCTCTTTTTCTTTCTCTTTTTCTCTGCCACAGTCCAGACTCATTTGTCACAATCCATTTCGTGCTTGCACAAATAGAAATTGCTGCCAAGTCATGTCATTGCCTGCTCATATATATCCTTGCTACAGGATTTCAACAACAACAAAAACAACAACAATAACAACGGTGCAGTGCTGCTCATATGCAAATCCTTTCGTGACTCTGCGCCAGCTACGTGTCCTGGAACATCCTTTTTCTCCGCATCCGTCGCGACTTATTTACTGTTTTTCAAATTGCGCTTCCTAACTTTTGGCTGCCATTTGCGAGTATCTTCTTTTTTTTATGTTTTTCTGTGTGTGTGTGTTTGTGTTTTCACTATTCCCTTAGCTAACGTTTCCCGCTTCCGCTTTTCTTGGCTGCATGTGTTTATGGCTTCTTAATTGTCTGCAGAAGTTTACTTCTTTTATTTTAACAAAACAAAATCTGGCAACTTTTTCATGCCCATCGCCAACTTTTGTTAAAGCCAGCCACGATTTTGCGGTGTCGGTGGTTTTTTGGCTTAATGTGTTCTTTTATTTCGTTTTTATGTTTGGTTTTTTCATTTTGGTTAATTATTTATAATGACAGCATATTGTAAATATTGTCATATATGGGATTAATTTCATTTCACTTAATTTGTGTTATTTTCCTTTTTCGAACTAATTAAAGCGCATTGCGTTTACAACACGCTTTTAAAGCTTTGTGCCGCATAATTAAATCGTTTAATTGGGCATGCATTCAGCTGAATTCATTGATAAATCCTTACACAATCAAGATGTATTCATAAAGAAATTTTCAATAATTGCAGTCCAACTATTCTTTATGAAAACTGAATGATATTGAAAAAAAAACAAATTGACAAGCCAGTGTTGTTCCATATTAAAAAAAATAATAATTTATTTATTTTTTCTGTGTTTATTTAGTGAAATAGTTATTTTCAAACTTTTTTTAAACGCTTAATGTCTTTTTTATTTTGATAATTCGGCATTTACATTTCTTTACTTTTAATTACTTAATTTCCCCTCCTCGCTACCTCCACTCATCTTCTCATCGGAGCTAATAGTTTGTCGCCATTTTCGTTTTCTTTCTCTTTTACTTTTTTGTTGCATGGTTTGGGTGGAGTGGGATCTGGCTTCTCAACCGATCTGTCGTCTAACTTACACTTCATTAATTGGTAGCAACCTCCATTGTTACGTACAATGTGGGATTTAACACAACCGCAGCCATTCTCACAGTGATAGATGCAGTCCAGACCCCTTTTAAGACAGTTATTCTGGCAGTATTGATTGCAGTCCATATAGACGGTCCCAGTGCAAGACACTATGTGCAATCCATGTGTCCAATTCACGTTAACAGCAAGTAGAATCAACAGGTTAACAAAAATCCACATGACAACAGCCACAATTTGAGAATAATAAACTGAATCCGAATAATTCATATTCCATTCACTATTGATTCTCTAATTCGTTCCAGAACCAAATAAATATTTGTGATAACAGCTCAAGCTAATTGTATAATTGCAATCTTTATGCTCTCTAAATAGAATTGCCAGTCACAAGACATGAAAATTCTCTTAAGTTGAGCACAGCTGCCTTTTTAAATAACTATAGAGAACTTTTAAAGAAGTAAAGTTTTTAATCGAGCAAACCTGACTTTTGGAAACCTTGTACTTATTAAATATATTTTATTTATAGATTTTTATTTTGTTTCTTAATTAATTTTTCTTGTCTATAGCTCTTAGAGCCAGTTAAAAAAAGTGATTTTTAATTTACTTAAAACAAATTTTATAAACCTTTTGTACATTTTAAATACAGGTTCTATAAATGCAACTATTTTACTTTTGTCAGCATCAGTGAGACAGTTGCCTCTGTCTTTGGCAATATTATAGGAATTTAATTGTTAAAATCAATATGCGGCGTTGCAGTAATAAGTGCACTTCAGTATGTCACAGTAATTGCCAAGCTAAGGCAAATACACGTACACATACACACAAACACACACAGATACACTCACACATATACACAGTCAGCCACAAGTATTCAAAAGTTGTGTAGCTGGCAAATTGACTAGCATAATTTGACTGCGCTCAAAAGTATGCTACGATTTGTGTAAGTGTGTGTGTGTGTGTGTTATGCATGTGAATTGAACAGAATTTGCCTGTATGTGTATGTGTGTGTGTGTGAGTGCTACAAATCTAATTGGATTTGTGCACGTTCAATGAACTGAACACTAAAAGTATTTTCTATTATTATTGCACTTAGAGAAATGGCTGAAATGGCGTTCAATGCTTGTTACTTTGTTGTTGTTGTTGTTATTGTTGTTGTTATGGCATATTTTATTGCTTTTGCTACACTTCATTGACGCAATTGTAAGCTATGCACAAAAATGTTGCATTAAGCATTGAAATTGTTTTCCTCATCGCAGTTAAATTCCCATTCCTGCAACTCGTGCAACATTGCGAGGCGACGCGCTCAGCAATTAGGTGCAAAAACACGTACCAAAATGTTGTTTCTGTTTCCCTTCAGCCTTCAGCAGCCTCCAGCCTTCACCTCCCCTCTTGCTTATGCTCTGTGCAACAGTCGCATATGATAGAGACTGTCTGTTAAACTGACTTCAACTGGCAACTCATCCGTTTATGCGCCGTGTGCCTCGTGTTTCTCGTTGCTTATCACAACCAGATGAAAGAGAAGAGGGTGCAGAGGATGAAGAACTGGCCAAGAGGCAACTTTAATGAGACGGAAAGCGGGCGCCAATCGCTGCAATTAAAATTAATTACAGTATTTGTCAGCTTTGTGGCTAACAGCCCACCAAATGCGGTTTTATTTCATTCACAAGCCTCAGCTGACTAAGAGAGAGAGAGAACGAGAGAGAGTGAGAGACAAAGAGAGAGACAGAGAGAGACTGCATTGGAGCAACAATAAGAAGGGGACATGCAGCAAACGGGGGCGTACTCAAAGTTGGGTGCAAGACGCGTTGCATTGATTGCAATCGCGATCGTTAATTAAACGTCGAAAGGAATGTTGTTGTTGTTCGCTGTTGCTGCGTAAAGATCAGACAGCTGGGATAAGGCCGAGTTGTTGTTGTTGCTGCTATTTATAGTTGCTGCAATGCGGCACGCAACGTAACACGATTCAGCACTGAAACTTGCAACTTGGGGCAACAGCGGCTGCCGCGGGCTTTGGCTTTATTATCGCCCTTGATCTTGGCTAAATCGAAATCGCCTGCATTGCGTGAAGTGTTGCAAATGAGTTTTTGTCCAGGGCATGCATTGAATTTTCAATTGGCCAGCAAATTGGCAGCACCAAAAGCAGGAAACAGCTAAAGGGCCACAGGTGGGCCAAAAGCACTTAATATACCGATGACTTTTTGAATATATCGACTTAATTTCCTCCGATTTTTTTCGATAAGTTTTGAAGTTTGCAGAATATGTTAAGAGTCAAAATTATGATCAAAATGAGATATCACATGAAAATCGGTTGGTTTTGATGAAGTTATGAGAGATCAAAGTTTTTAAAAAAATTTCAAGATTCAATTATTGATGGTAAAATAAAATTCAATTTTTAAAGTCAAAAAATTTTTAATGCTATTATAAATATATTTAAAGGCCAAATATGGATTATAATGACGTTATGCACGGAAATCGGTTAATTTTTAATAAAGTTATGATAGATCAAAGTTTTTGAAAAAATATCCAGGTTTTGGCATTAAGTTAATGGTTTAAATTTGCTTAATTTTAGCATTCTCTGTTAAATAAAGAAATGGAAGTTGGCCTACATAAAGTTTAATACAGAGATGTTTAAGTTATTATTGTTGTTGTGACAGAAACTAATGATGCCTGGAGAAACTATTTTCAAGTGAGAGACTTCTCTAGTCAACTGGGAGCATCTTTATTATATTTATACATTCATCTTCTTTGACTAAGGAGTCAAAGAGTCGCGATTGAGCACTCCTGAACAAAAGGCATACTCTCGCACTCATATGATACTACGCACTTGGGTCTGTTAAAAGGGGTCGCTGGATGTTGCAGTTGTGTGCTCACAAAATACAAGTTTATCAATAGATGCTAACAAACAGATGAACAGAGGAAAACTTTGTACTCGTTTTGAGTCAAGTTTGTTTTTTTATTTTTGCTTTTGCATTTTTGTTGTTAGAAAACTTTGCACTGCATTTGCTGTGTTGAAAAAAAAAAAGTTCATTGCAGTACTGTTGGACTCGTTCCGGAGTTGCTCTTCGGCGACTCCTGGGCTGGTTGTCTTCCAATGAAAATGCAAACAAATGAAAAGTGCAACTGCCGTAAAAGAAAAATAAGGAGGAGGTAGGAGCCAGAGGAAAGTGTCGGAAATTGGAGCAATCGAAATGCAGTTTTGATGGCGTTCAAAATTGTCAATTTGTGGCCGGTCACAGACAAGTGCCAAGTGCTAAAATCGATTTGAGAATTATGGGAAAAGTATACAGAGATTTTGAGAAAAACAAAATAAAAAAAAAACAGGTAGCACCTAAAGAATATAAGGAATAACGCAAGCTTAAACGAGACGAGCGTTTTTAGTCAAGATTTTAATGAGATACGCTTTGAAAGCATCAAGTCATAATACTAGATATTATTTATAGCTACTTGGATGAACTTTAAGTGAGACTAAAGTTCCCATGCAAACTGGGAACTGTTTTATTTTATATCCAATTTTAACAGTTGAATCGTAATATAAAACTAGTTCAACGACTGGTCATTCTGATAAAACAAATAAAAACAGTTGTACAAATGTTTTCCATTCAATATCCGACGAGAACAGTCGTTTTATTAGCTATTTAAATGCGTATGTTTCCATTGTGGTTTTGTGACCTAAAAATATATTAAATAAGCACAGCTGTTTCTTATTTTTATGCCTATTCATGTTTATTAGTACAATATTATGCTAATATTTATTCCTTTAAAAATATATCAATGAATTTGCGCGCAAATTTTTCTCATCTTCCTTTTTTGGATCGTTCAACTCCCAAACCGAACCACAGCACAACCACAAATGCAAATGAGCCACGTGCATTGCCAGAGTCAAGTGCTTCAGTCACAACATGCTCGAAGCGTCGTGGATGCCGGTAACTAACAAGTTGTAGGGTATGTTGCATCAGAGATGAGCAGTAGTTGCCAACACGGCTTGCTTTGCTGGCAAATATTTCCAACAAGTTAACTCTTAAACAAATCGAGTGTTTTAGAAGCTATAGAAATTTTTATTTCTTTTCCATTTTTGCTAAATATATTTCTTCCAGGATGGCTACAAAAATGAAGCCAACTGAAAGACTTTTAAAAATGCATTGGTTTTGTTTGGTTAACTGAAAACTGACTTTCGGTTGGTTTAGATTTCTCTAGCACCCCTGTATGTCTTTAGAGATAAACTTTCATTAGAACCTTACTGAGGTAGTTGGAGTTTTCATTAGTACAATTAGCTAGATAACTTATACATACATAAAAGTTAAGAAAATATATTTTTTCTTTTATCATAAGTCGAGTCAAGTTTTTATTTGAAAGCTTTGACAAGAAATCTTTTGCAGCTTGGAATTTTTTGAATATTTAATTAAATTTCTTATTTGTAGTAATTTAAAAATGTTAAGCAAACTTGAGATATTAATTTTAAGTGATGATGAATTCTTCAGCAATTTACTTCGGCGGCTTTAATTATCGAGACTTTAGTGTAATTTAATTTTATTGACGTATCCTAAAGATATCGTTAAGTGCACGAACCTTTATATTTCATACTATGATAAAAAAATGGTTTCAAGTACATACCATACATGTGGCGATAAGTTTCACTTTTCATAATACCATTTCAAGCCGAAATTCATTTGATAAATGCGGGTGCATTTGCTAAAGAATGTTAAGAGACCCGCACAGTATTTAGTTGGCATTTATCGGGTAGCAAGTTTATCAGACAAATCCGGGTGCCACATCGAACATGTTGCTGTTGCGTTGGGTTTGTCGTCGCGTTGCCAACCAACCGTTAGCCGGTTAACGATGCGGTGGCGAGTGCGAACCGTTTCGGTTCAGACAAGTTCAGAGAAGCATTTCAGTCGCTTCTCGAGTTAGTCGATTTTTAGCCGTTGAAATAGTTGGAAGTGGGGCGCGTGTTGAACGGAACGTTGCATTTCTCTTTCTCCACTTGCACACGAGAACAACAGTGACAACACTCTCACACACAGGTGCACAGTTTGTTTTGTTAGTGCATGTACATGTGTTTGTGTGCTCGCGTCCGTGTGTGTGTGAGTGTGTGTGTGTATCTGTGTGAGGGCGCGTGAAAATACAACAACAGAAGTAGAAGTTAACACACATACAGCAATCACAGTCAGCTGTGTGTTTTGCTTCATCTTCATCGTCGGCAAAAATAATGTGTGAAAAATAAATGCAAATTATAAATAATAAGCATAAATTACAAATTATTTACGTGAATATTTCAGTCGAGCCAATCAAATGAAAGCGTGCAAATAAATTCAACGCCTGCTACCAACAACAACAAGCACAACAGCAACAACAACAACAATCGCGAGTGTATTTACAGTGAGTGCTTGGAGTTTTGTGCCGTGTCCGTTCAAGTCCACTAGCATAATCCTCACGTCTACGTTTTGACAGCAAAATCAAAGCAGGGCAACCCAAGTGCTGTAGCGGTCACATCAGCAACATCAGCAGCGGCAACAGCAACAGCAGCAACAACAGCAGCAGCAGGAGTAGCAATCGAAAAGAAGGAGAGCGAGAGAGAGAGAGGGTGAGTCGAACAAGCTGAACGTCAAGTGTCTCTGCCACGCGACCAGGAGCAACTCAACAACATCAGCAACAACAACAGCAACAACAACAACTACAGACAGGTCAGACAGACAGACAGATAGACAACCCACAACGAAACGGTTGGCATAGAACCTTGCTAAGGCAGCGGCACCTGCTGCTGTTCGTTGTTGTTGTTGTTGTGGTTGCTGTCAAGGGTGTAGACAGCGGGGTATTAAGTGGGAAACCCTTACATTCAGGGCTAAATATTTATTTGTTTCCGAAATTAGCAAATAAAAGATTCGTTGATGTGATAGCTTAAATTAGCCAAGCTTTTACGTTCTATATCTTGAATGGTATTGACAATGTTTGAATTCATTGCGTTTCTACTCAAAATAGGATAAAACTATACATATTTGTTTTTTTGCCTTTGGTATTAGTAAATTTCCTAAAAAACAAAACTAGAAATATAACTTAAGGAGTGCTTAAAAAAGTAAAGGATTGTTTGACAATTTCATGACTGAATATCAAATTTTAATAAAAATTCTTACAATAAAATAAATCCAAATTATATTAAAGCAAACCTTGAAGTATTCCTTAAGAGAACTTCTTTAAATAAACAATAAAATCATTGTTTTTTTTTTGTTATAGTAAAACTAAACTAATTTTTTTTAAAAAATCTAAAAATATTCATTAGAAAAGCAAAGGATGTGAACTTCTATGACTAAATATATATTTATAAATGTATCATTAATTGATTGAACATCTTAGACAAGTTTGAGAAAAATTCGCGAATATATTTTATTTATTAAAATTTAAATATAATATAAAAAAAATAGTTTATTTAATTTAGTATCCCTTTTCGCTCTAAACTGCCTATGCCCTTGGTTGCAGTTCCTGTGGTTGTTGTTGTTGTTGTTGCTGTTGCCCGGCGCTCCACAACAAAGCATTTGTTTTTGTTGCGTGTGTTTGTTACGCGTGGCTCCGTTAACTCGAGCTGACATTTACAACACTGCAAACGACGCGTTGTCCCTGCTACCGCCGCCCCCTTTTGACTCCCTTAAGTTCAGAAACGCTTGGCTCTTTGCGTGCTCAAGTTCTACTTCTTCTTCTTCTTGGTCTTCTCTTTGTTGTTGTTCTCTTTTGCTTTTTTTTTGAGTTTGTCTGCTTCTTCCTCTTCTTAGTTTTGGCGTGCATTGACTTTGTCAGCGCACATTTGTTTTTGCATGTTTGTTTTTAGCCATCTTTCTTCGCTTGTTTTTTGTTTTAGTCTTTTGTGTTTGTCTGCAAATTACTTTTATTGGCCACTTCCTTAGCTTTGTTTTGCGCCGGCATAGAAAAATCAATAAATTTTTATTTGATTTTCATGCCTTGTCGCAGCTGTGACTTTGTTTTCCGTTAAATCCCCTCCTAGCCACATCCTTGCCATTTGTTTTTTAAGCCTTTTGTTTTTGACTTTGCCATGGCAGCTACCAACCCCACACAAATCTGTGTGCTTGCTGCCGGTTTGTTTGGTTCCTCTCTCTGTCTCTCTCTCCCTCTCTCTCTTCTACCTCTCTGAGCTACATACAGTTCTGGCCTAGAACCGGGCCAAATTTATTAATTATCACGGGGCAATTCATGAGAGATCCAAGTCGCAAGCCGTTAGATGACACACTTTCACAAGGGAGCGTACCGACTTGTCAGGCAGAAATTCAGTTAGATGGATACATAAGATAGTAATTTGTAGACTTTTGTATATTTTTAATCCGTTAATTAGGCTGCGTTTTATTAATCTGCATAATTAAATTGGAAACTAGAATATTGACCAAGTAGGTGTTCACTTAGATTGAGTTCGTTGAACGGTTTTCTCATAAAAAATAATACATTCTCTTTTAAAATATCAAAAAATTAAAACCTTGATAGGTTATTAAATAGATTATTTAAAAACGGCTTTATAGAAATCGGTTTTGATTTAATTAAATAAAAATACTGAAATTATTAATTTTTGTCTATTTTTAATGAAGTCAAATAAAATACTATAAAGTATTTGTTGACTAGATGATACTCCATAATATTATATTTACCATGATATATGTTAAGAAAATGGTGTTTTTACTTAAAAGCACCTTGTTCATTATTCATAATTATAATAGATTGGGCTTGAAATTTATGCAAATTTAACTTCCACTTTTCCCCCTATTTCCACGCACATTCACAGGAATTCCCCTTGACTTGGTTCTCTGTACCCTTCGCTTGTCGCATAATTCAAAATTTTGTCGTATATTTACCCGTTTGACAAGCTATGGGACCTGACACCTGCTAAAACCTGTCCCAACCAATTCATATTCGCAATGAGCCAACAAGTAAAAGTGCCGCCAACACCGCCACCGCCACCGCCCAAGTTTATTATGTCTCTTTCTTCAGTGTCTGCAACAAAAAAGCTCCTCATTCATTTTTATTTATTTAATAAAACTCAACATTCGTTTAATTTCCATGTCCATTTGAAAACGGGTTTCTTTCTCGGCCAACTAGGGGTCTCGGGACCCGGCTCTGGGTTCGACCTGACTGCCACTTTTTTTCTGATGATTTTTTTTTTTTCGGTCTGCATCATTAAGAAGCAGCAATGGCAATTAAATTTAATTATTAATGTCGGCCAGGCTGGGGCCAAAAAGGCGGGGAGTCGTTTGCGGCCAGTGACAAAGAGTTTGAGGGAAGCGAGTAAAAGTTAAAGCTGTTGCCATTTATGTTAATTTCAATAAATTAATCACAAACATATTATGACTCCGCTTACATCATGGCATCATGGCATCATGGCCTGTCCACTCTGTTGATTTATGTTCTGCTCACGTTGACCTCACAATGTGGCCAGGTGCGAAATACAACAGATGGGCCCCCTAATCTTTCATTTATTTCGCACGTTTTCACGTTCTTTCAACCACTCTCATCAAATTTAGACCAACTTAACTCAATACAAATAACATTAGTCAAGTCGTAGGTCAGTCCACGTTTCACAGCGATTGTAATATGATCGAAGAATTTACATATCATATCACAAGGGAAAATATTATCATACTCGTATGTCAACTATATTGCAGATCTCTTCCATGGTCTGTCGACTGTAATCTAATGTCGTCCCAAACGGTGAGCACGTTTGTGTATAACTGTAGTTAGTACTGGACAACTGAAGCACTCCGAATGACAGCTTAAAACGGAAACTGCAAATGGCCAAATGGCACTTGGATAAGGGGATACAACGAGGGGGCACGTAGTGTCCGATTGCGATGCTGTACAAGTTCTTTATGCAAGACTTAACCTCAACCAGTGTCTAGTTGTGAAAGAACTTTGAGTAACTCAAGACACGGTCTCTAATTTCACAGTAATAAACATTAGTCTGTGCACCACAGAGAATTCCTTTACTGTCGATTTTCTCAGCATGTGTGCTGTCGATTTTTACGTTTTTGTAGCAAGACAAGAAAAGTGTTTAAATAATGAAAGAGTATTCATTTAACGAACTAAATAATGAAAGAAATAATTAAAGAATATTTGTGTAACAAATTTAGATCAATGAAGGTAACATACATGTTTTTAAACTTAATATTGAATGTTCTTATAATAATTTTTAGTTTCTTAAAATAATTATTTAAGCAGTCTGCATTTAATGTCTTAATAGTTAATATATATAACTTATTATTAATATATGCTTAACAAAGGTATTTTTTATGATTATGTATTTAATATTTAGTTTTTTTATTATAATTGTTAGCTTCCCAACATAATTGATTAATCAGTCTGTAGTTAATGACAAAATAATAAGAGATTTTTTTATCAAAGATACATAAAAGTAATTTTAAAATAGTAAACGTAGCTATTTTTTATAAAAGGTTAGCATTTAAAAATATTTTTTTAAGCAGTCTGTATTAATTGCTATTTCTTCATTTAATAATTTCGATAGTTCAAGAACTAATATTAATAGTTTTTAGTGTGTATCTGCCAAACCAAATGTTTAACTTTCCCAGTCAATTCTCTCAGTGGGACCAATCTCCGTCCAACTTGGCATCTCGGTATTTAAAATGCCTCAAATGATGGCAATTAATACTTAAATGCCGGGCTCTTAGCCATAAATTGTTTCTGAGGCTGCATTTTAATTATAACTCTGCCAACTAAAGTGAGCTGAACAAATTCTGCGTGGCACACAATTAAAAATGTGTTAGAGAAACGACCAAAAATGTGAGAGAGCAGCAAACTAACTTGCAATTCTAGGCAATTTAGCCAATGGGCCAAGTGGATGTTAGCCAACGGCTGCAGCTAATTGTGGAGAGAGGTAGATAACAGCAGAAGGATCTACAACTGCAATGACAAGACAAATGTTGCAACAACCTGCAGATACAAGAAGACAACAACAACAACAACAACACGACTGCAGCAGCAAAAACAATTGGCAACATGCAGCGTAAGCCAATGTTTCTGTTTCTCTTCTTCTTCCGCTTCTTCTGCTGTGGTTTTTGTTGTTAGTGGCAGGCTTAAAAATTCGTTGTCTAAACCAATTCGAAAGCAATTTCTGCTTAAAGCCTTTGCAGCGGGTGGGCAGAGTGAACATTTGCATAACTAGGAGCCTGTGGCAAATGTATACACAGAGAGAAAAAAATTATTCAAAAATGCAAATTCAATATTCTTGATTTAAGCAAGATTTTTTAAGTATGTATTCAGTATAATAATGTTAAATTAAGACAATATGCGGAAAAATGGGCGCGACTCAAATTTAAAAAAATAAAAGAACCCAAAACTTTTTGTTTTAAATAAAAAAAATATTACAGAACGCCGAAATATTTCTAATAAAAATTGTGTTGGAATCAGTTGTTTAGTACTTAACTTACACGTACGAAAATCCGGGATATCTTAATTCTAACATCACATTGGGTAGATTTTATTCCGGATTTCTGCATTTTTTTTTTGTGTGTACACATGCATACATGCATAGGCTCCTCTTTGAAATGTGTATGTGTGTGTGTGTGTGTGTGGAAGATGCATGTTCTACATACACATTGGCAGTGTAAACGTTTAAGATACATGTGTCTGTATGTATGTATGTACTCGTCTCGTATTTGGAAGAGCTGCTGGCTTAGAAGTCTGTTCTGAAGACGAGTTCATTGAATTCTTTGCTGCTTTATTCGCCAAACTCGTAAATTTTCAACCAAATACACATAAAATTCAAACCAAACTGGTTCCTGCAGCCCCAGTACAACAACAACAACCACAACAAGAAGAACAACCGCATTAACAGCGATTTATACGAGACCACAGTCATATAGTCTTTGGGTATCCGTGTTTTTCAATTTTTTTTGTTTTTGTTTTTTCATTTTTGGGCCTGCATTTTGTGGAATGCGGCAGTCAACATCATCTTCACAAACCGAAACTCAAACTCAAACTCAACTTACAGCAACTGAAATTGAAACTCATCTTTGGCTTTTGGTTTTGTTGGTACTCACAAAAAGTTGGCCAAGAGATGGGCAAAATGCAAGTGCATACTATCATCTGATTTTAGGTTTCACTTTGGACTTCTCTTTGGATTCGTTGCGGCTACTTCGATTAAGTAGCTGTCAGCATTTGTATCTTGTATCTGCATTTGTCACATGCAGTCTGTCTGTGTATGTGTGTGTGAGATTTTACTTTCGGTACTTCAGCTCTTTTAAGTGCAGTTTGGTGAAAGCGCAACGCATTTGGGATTATAGCTTTTGCCCATAAAACTTAACTTGGCTCTTCGCATCTTTCACGACAAATTCGAACTGACGACCCACTTCCACATCCAGTTTTCAAATTAAGAACCAGCTGGTGCCTTATCAGATCGTATCAGTACCGGCTTCATGTGTCACACACACACACACACACACACACACACTCGCACACAGAAAACTGGACAAAAGTTGCGCCCAAGTGACAGCAGTAAAGTAGCTCAAATATTTGGACAAGTCCAAAATACTAATTGGGCCCCATCAGCAACAGACTTTTGCTGAGCTCCCTCTAATCACTGTGGGCAAAACAAATATGTAAATCTACACACACACACACACACATACATAGCAGCTACTCAACACAGACATCGAGACGAGACGATACCAGACAATGGCAAAAAAAAAAAAATATATTAAACAAAAGATACGTATCTAAATCTGTAGCTGGCCCAAAATGGACAAAGACAGCTCAATTGAAGCCAGGGATCATCGATGCTCACGCTTCACTTCTTCTGTTTCTTCTTCTTCTTTTCGTGAATCTTTTTTCTTTCCTTTTTTTTATCGCGCTACCTGTCAAACAGAAGATGGATACTTGACTAGATGTTTGGAGCTGCCTAAGACATCAATCAAAAAAATTTCAGTTTCTATGATTTAAGAGTTGACTTGACTTGGCTGGGAATTGTTTGGGGGGCAGCAACGGAAATGAAGTTGAGCTTTTGACCGTTTGACGTTAACTGTAATTACGCACGCAGATATACGGATATAGATACCAATATCGATACAGATATAGATACAGATACATTTTGTATCTCATGACGCAGAAACTCGTTGTGTGCACGCCCAATGCTGGTCAGCGAGAATAGCAACAGCAAATAGCCACAAACAACCACATAATGACCTTGTAACTCAACTGTCAACTGTCAACACACGCAACAATAACAGCAACACTACCAACAACAAAAACAACAATGGCAAATCAATAGCTAGCCACAATTTATAGTGCTCGTATCGATGGCCATAAATTGGAGCGCCTGGCACATGTCACGCAGTCCGCAAGAATGTTGGCCAAAATGTCAAAGAGGGATCGGTTAGCACAAAGGATCACAAGAAGAATGAAAAGCAGTGCAAAATTTGATTTAATTTAATTGAAATTCGAATATTATTTATATGATATGACCCTATCAGTTATCTGTGATATATCTTTAGATACCAGTTAATATTCTTAAATAAGCTATATCATATAGCTGCCATAGGAACGGTACATCGAAAATGAAGTTTTAGTATGGAAAAGATTTTTGTTTGTTAAGATATCTGAACCAAACTGATGGAATATGCATCTGGGCTGGTATTATACATCCTGACCAAATATGGTTAGAATCGGTTAACTATATCATATAGCTGCCATAGGAACGGTACATCGAAAATGAAGTTTAAGTATGGAAAAGATTTTTGTTTGTTAAGATATCAGAACCAAACTGATAGAATATGCATCTGGGCTGGTATTGTACATTCTGACCAAATTTGGTTAGAATCGGATAACCATATCATATAGCTGCCATAGGAACGGTGCTTCGAAAATGAAGTTTTAGTATGGAAAAGATTTTTGTTTGTTGAGATATCAGAACCAAACTGATAGAATATGCATCTGGGCTGGTATTACACATCCTGACCAATTTTGGTTAGAATCGGTTAACTATATCATATAGCTGTCATACGAACGGTACATCAAAATGAAGTTTTAGTATATAAAATTTTCCATATTTCCATAATTTTCTCTCGCCATTTGTTGAAAAATTCAAACTTTTATATCTTTGTCAAATCTTAAGCGGTTTTCTTGCGGAAAATCAATTTATCATTATTTTTTGTCACATTATTTTAAATCTAAATAAAAACGAGATTTTTGTAATCATCATTTTATTTTATCAAAATGTTACTTAATGCATTAATTTTAATACATGCAATTCCCTCGTGTCCTCCATTGTCACATTAAGTTGCTTCCCTTAAATTTGTTATTGTGGCATTGCGTGGAGTTTTTTACTTCGTCTGTCAACTTGTTGTGATAGACATCAAGGGAAGTGTTTGTGTTTGTGTGTGTGTGTTGCGCCTTTTCATGATGTGTCTTGGGTCAGTTTTGAGTGGCAGCATGGGCCGCATATTTATAAAAATAACAAAAAAAAAAATAAAGAAAAAAACGAAGAAGACGATGGAGAATAAAAAATGCTTATCGTGCTGAATATTTTGTTGTAGTACTCTTGTATTGTTTGCGCGAGAAGGGACCATAAAATATGAGCAACTCGGCAAATACAAATAGTTGGAGCTATATCTGACGGATACACGCACACTCACACACACACACATACACAAACATACAGCCGAGAAGCGACTTCCTCGTTGTTGTTGAATTTTCAGTGTTTTTCGGTTTTCCCTTTAGCACACAATAGGCAGCAGCAGCTACACAAAATGAGAAGAATCTTAACAAGTAATGAATTACTTGCTGAAGTGTATGGAGAGAGGGCAGCATGTCCAAAAAAGAACTTAAGAATTTGCCAAATATACGCGCTCGAGATATTCACCAAGAACAAGTACGAGTACGACTATATCAAAGGCAGCCAAAAAGTTTTTAGCATTGTATTCGAATTTGTTGTTATCAGCAAGAGGAAGAAAAAAGGAGAGAAGAAAGCAAATTTCTAAAGCAGAACCAAGTTCCAACAATAGGTCGCTGTGCCCTCGTGATTGTTGGTTGTTTATTGTTCGTTGTTAGTTGTTGTTGTTGCTGTTGTTGAGTTGAGAGCATTTTGCGATAGCTGAACCTTGTTTTATGAGCAGTACTTGAGTGTGTGCGTGTGTGTGCTGAAGCATATCTCTAATATATGTACATTTGTTAGTTGCAACATTTTGCAACAATTTATTTTAAGTTTTTTTAATCTTTATTTTAACAAGTTTTTCTCATTATTTTCAATTGGTTTCCCCTGGCCACAGTTAAGAGTATCCGCCATAATATTATGAAAAACTCCGATGTCTCTAATGACGCGAACTAACCTTCAGTCGCAAATCATTGTTGTCAAAGAAAAAAGGCACATAATAAATACAACAACCAGACAGCTAACAACAACAAACACAACAATAGCAAAGCAGAAGATTTAATAAGGCGAAAGGCCAGTAAATAAACCTGTTGCAATGCTTTTTTTTGGCTCTATGCTCACTTGACTAGTTTTTATTTATTATTTGTAATATGGCTATAACTGTGGCCATTACTATGGCTATATCCATGCTAGAGTCTAGTCTCTGGCGTCTGTTTTTATTGGCATTAGCAATGAATGGTTATTAAACCGTAACCACAACACAACACAACAAAACACAACAGCGCCAATATATCCAACTGTGCCACGGAAAATGCCAATGCAAATGTTCACAGTTGACTGCTGAGCAGTGACATTTAAAGTTGGAGTTTTCTAAAAATGGGCAAAAGGAAGATGACATACACTTTTAGCCAACACACAAGCTTTAAAGAACAATTCATAGGCGAGAGTGCCTTTGAGATACCCTGCAATCAACTCCATTTGACTTGCTCTTAATTGATAAAGTATTTAAAACGTTAAATATGCTGCTAAAATAATTTATTAATATTTAAAATATCTGCATGAATTTTTATGATATTTGCTTTTGAATTCGCAAATATTTTTAGACTCACAAAATGCAGTTGTCATACATTTACTTTAAATTTCAACAAAATTATTATCTAATGATATATTTTATACAATAAATTTATTAACTTAAATTGTATTTTCCTTTTTAAATATTTCAAAAATTAATTTAATTTATTTCAATAAATTTACAAATTTAGCTTATCTCTCGACAAATCTTAAGATTTTTATTAGTTGCTTTTGCATTTCTTATTCTGTTTCTATTTCTTATTTACTTATTTTGGGCTGTTCGAGAACATGTTTGGTAATAATATTTAAAACAATTTGAGATATGACAATTTTAAATATCTCAGATATTTTTACTGGTAACTATTTGTTGTGATCTACATTATAGTTCGCGTGATCTCGCTAAATCCAATGTAAATGCCGAGTATTAGTTGTGTGGCAACGTCATGACATATTCATTATACCCTCGATGTGCGGCGTCTCTATAAGAAATGAGAAAACATCATCAAAACAACAACAAATATATGTGATATATACTCGTAAAGCATATACTAACACAAAACGCGCTTTTGGCCTTCGGGCATTAAACTTTTGACTCAACACCACGGGCGCTTTTTATACAATTGTGGCAAATGTTGCATCATCATTAACAGACACACAAACACACACACACAGTTGTAGATGAAGATACAGATACATATTGTTGTTATTGGTTGTGTTGGGCATTGAATAAAAACGCATCTGATGGCTTTAACACTTTCGATGCCTGCAGTTGAAAGCGAATTCATTGCAAAGTCATCAACAGCTGCCACAGCGAGTCAGAGTCACCTTTGGCTTGGCATTTTTCTCTTGTTCATTTACAAATGTTAATGGTTAAATACCTGAGATTCGTTCCTACCATAAGTACGACTGTAGGTTCGAGTAAAAGCCGTGCCCTGACAGGGTGCAGTGCCCAAGGCAATGAGTCAGTTAACCAAAAATGTCAGCAACTAAAGTAACTTCGTCTGCCAAGTGTAGGCAGTTGTTGTTGTTGTTGTTGCGGTTCCTGTTGTTGCTGTTGTTGTTGTGGTTGCTGTTGGCTGTTGGCTGTTGATGTCTGCAATTTATCACATGTTGCTGCAACAGCAGCCACAGCCGCAGCAACAACACAAGCAACAGCAACAGCAACATAAAAATTTGTAAAATGCATTCAGGTGCCGCCAAATATTTAAGGCATGCCGCAAACTTTGTGTGCGCTTGTCGTTGGTTCCGTTGCGACTGTCTTTACTTTCAGTAAGTCATTAAGTTGCAGTTAGGTAACCAGGCAGCTGAGGCAACCTACAATATCTAAAGCCCTACAGCTCTACAGATCTACAGCTGCATCTGCATCTGCAGCTTGTAGATCGTACACAGAAAAAAAGTTAGGAATTCCGTAATGAAATCAATCGAATGCGGTATCAGAAGAACGGAATTTTCTTGAACAAAGTACAAAATACTTGAGTTAAGCACGATTTTTCTCAGCAATATTCAAATTTTCAGGGCTCAGTAAATATTTTTATTTGTTAACTTAAATATTTCAGACTTCTTTGTTTATTTTAGTACTAAGTTGTTTCTATTTATGCGCATTTTGTTTCAATTTAACAGTAATATCCTAAATACATATTTAAAAAAATCAAGCTAAAATCAGCAATATTAAATATGAATTTTAGATTGATTTTCTTTTCAGTGTAGCTGTGTTGCAGGCAGACAGTCGATTGATTGAGCCGTAATTAGGCATCGTAATGAGTTGCAACTTCGATACTTAGTCGAGACAACTCTTTAACATTTTTAGCATGTGAGCTGTCAAGTTGATTAGAGGGCTAACTTGACTAGCTGGCTGCCTATGTGGGTCGTCTTGAAAGTTAACACCCCGAAATTGTAACAGAAAGCGCAACAAAGAAAATAAATATATATATGTACAACAAAAAACTGCTAAAAAACGAAAACGAGCTTCCAAATCAGAACGCAACGTGCGCAGCCAATTGACATGGAAATGGGCGGATGAAATTCTTGGCACGTTAAAAATTAACCAAAAAAGAAAAGAAAAAAGCACAAAAAAAAATCAACAATTTTAACAGAAGCAACTGAAATGACAGCCATAACAAAAACAACAAGAAATATAAAATAATAACAACAACAACTGCGACTGCGACTGGGCTCGCCCCAAAAGGTTGACCAAGAAACGACGTGAAGCGCGTCGACAGAGTCGCAGGTGAACAACCGTCTGATGGCCTTTTAAAGATTTTTACAGCTATTTATTTACTCAAGCCCATAGTCCATTTTTGCCTGCTTCTCTCCCTCTCTCTCTCATTTTCTTTCTCTCTCTGTCTTTCTCCTATCGCTCGTTTGTTTGTTATTCGTTTGTTGCTGACACCTGCTTTGCTTTCCAAGCTGCCACTGACGAGTACTCTAATTATATTTGACCATTTGTTTATCAACAAATACAAAACCAGAGAATGCTGCTTGTAGGAGGAAATGCAAATGGCTAAATTTGTGAATGAAAGGATAAAAGAGAAGAAGACAGAAGCTGGTAAGAGATTATTTCAGTAGACCGGAAGCTGGCAGCATTCAAATTATTCCAGTTACAAGTAGCAACTTGATTTGCCAAGATAATTGCAGTTATTTTTAGCACAAGTTTAGGTTTGTATCTTTGAGATACATTTGTATCTTTGAGATACATTTGTATCTTTGAGATACATTTGTATCTTTGAGATACATTTGCCTTGCGCTTGGCCGCGTGCTCATTTTATTTGTGTTCTAAGGGCTGCAAACAGCAGCTTATGTCTTAACTTCTTTGGTTTATGAATGGGAAGTATTTTCCAAAGGTTGATTTCTTTCTAAGGATGCCAGATACTGACCCCTAACTTTTACTCTCCTAGGCGTTTGATTATGTTATATAACAAACGCTTCAAGAGGAAAGGAAATATTTGCAAAAACTTTTGCCAAACTTAAATCTCTATTGAGTTTTGGCAATTTTACGGCTTATGCAATGCCAATGTCTTCTTCAATGAATGAATGAATGTGATTCGTGTGATTTTTACAAATTTTTGCCATTGACATAATCATTATCATCATCATTGTGATCATCAATTTCTTGATTATTAGCTGTAACTTTCACTGTCTAGCCCCAGGGCGCTTGCGACTTTTATACTTTGATTATATTTATAAGTTTTTTCTCTCTTTCTTCTTGTTGCATAATATGTTTGAAAGAAACTTCAGACTAGTTGTAACGGTTGGGGCATATATGAATGATAGTTGATATTATCAATGAATAAATACAATAACTGTTTACATATTTGTTTTTGTTATACATCACATGTGGCGATTACAACGCTCCACATTTATATATATATTATTTATTTTTCTCATTGTTTTTCTTTCTTTTTTTTTGGATTCTGTTATCTGCAGCGGAAACTCACAAATACTGGTAGAAACACGTACAAGTATATGTAGATATATGTAGTACATGTGTATACATATGTACAAATTATATTCATTATTTATTTTTTTACCCATCAGCTTTTGAGATTCATTTGTTTGATTTTGTTAGCGCACTAAATGTCACGAATTGCCGCAAAAAAGCAAGAACTCAGTGTTCAATTAGAAGATACTCTAGAATTGAGTAGACTTTGGAATTACTTGCTGTGAAATATTACGGAATAAAATCTAATTGTTATGATATTATGAATATAATATTATTAGGTTTTTGTTCGCATTCGAGATTCGTTTCCTTCCAGATGCTTATCACACACAAATTATTAAGTGTAGGGTATGCAAAAAACCGCGTTTAAATATTTGCTTTAACGCATCAAAGCTATTCATCATATTTCTAGTACTTCCATTGCAAATATTTGTTAACAAAAATATATATAATAATGCAAAAATGTCGACAAGCTGTACAAATGGCCAACGAAATGTATTTAATAAATAAAATCGTTTGTATTTTTATGGATCTGCATTAAATATTGAACAGCACTTTGTTGATTATTCATGTATGTGGTCTGCAAATATATATTTATAGTACATAAATATTTGCATGAATTAATGATGATGATGGCTGGCTTGTGGTTATTATTTAGTTGTTATGTGGCAAAAAGTTAGGAAGTCGCCATTAATTCATGCTCAATAATTTATATTTTATATCTGACACTATCTGTTGACATTAAAAAAAAGTACCTGGAATTTCTAGGAATAAATAGAAATTCTAAATAAAACTTGATAGCATAATCTATGCCAAGTGCTGATTGCAGCATTTAAAATAAGAAATAGTTGATAGTTTTAAAGCTTTATAAGATTATCTTAATTTTCTATTGTTTACCTTTTCTATAAGACTTATGTAGAACAATTTAAACTCTTGAATTAACTTGAAACTAATGTGCAACTTTGTAAATAGTTTTGAATGCATTTCATTTTTGTTGTAGGCATTCAAGTTAAATATGAACTTCAGTGAGATTACTTTGTTTTAATAATTTTCATTTTGATTTTATTGATTTTTTGTGGTCATCTGAATTCATTTGAATAAACTTGTCTGCATTGAAACTGAACTCCACATGCAGCCAGCCGCAAACTTGAATATGCATTTCAAAAATAAGTATATCTAACAGATACACACTCAGACACGCATTCTTGAGATACGAGTTTCAAACTGACTTTCAGACGAGTGGGTAGTGCATACTTATTTCTGACTCTCTGACTTTCCGAGTGGTTCAGATGACAGCTGCAACACTGGGGACTCTGGGAAGGAGGGGAACTTGAAAAACTCTGGAGAGGCTGTTGAGGTCGTGACGTGGCGTCTTCTTGGAAATTTTAACAATGACAGTTAATTAGTAAATGTATGCTTATTGCAAGTTGTAACAAATGAAATTACAAAGTGTGCAATTAGCTGCAACATGTTGCAATAGTGATAAAAGCAAAAGCTGTGCCCCAACTCGCATTATTCATAATAAAGTTGTTTCCTTCCACACGACTTCGCGTACTATATATGCCATACAAAAGGACGTCTCACAATTCAGCGCTCGTTTATCACAATATATTGGCAAGGAGGAGGAGGAGCAGCAGGTTGGTAGGAGGAAACCGGGACAAGACCAGCCCATTGGGGTCTGTATAATTACTAGTTTTATGCAGCTAGAGGTCGAGACAGAGTCTTGAGACGTTGTCTTGGCCTCTGGAGAGTTAACAACTGCAGTCCTGCAATTGATTTGAGTTATTGATTGTAACGTCTTCGGGAAAAACAGAGGATACTGGAAAGAGAGAGAGAGGAATAGTACCTCTCTTCATAGTATGATTAATTTTATGTTGAGTCAGGCTTTTGTATGATTTGAAAAATTAGTACAAACTGAACTGCAAATGATCATAAATCAAACAGTTTGCTGATTGCATTCGAAGTGCGCACAAATTGCATGATTTGCAATTTCTGTTGCATTCCCCGGATGCTGACACGACTGCAACGATGACTTTGAGACCTTTTCCATGTCCAGACCGCACTCAGATTCAGCTCATTCCTGGCTGCTCTTAAGACTCGGCAGTCGAAGACCTCACGTTGCACATAATTCGCATTTTTGTTGCAAGTTGCAAGTTGCAACTTATATAAAATTATTGCCTGGCATTTTTATTTGCTTTTTATTGTTGCCATTTTTCGCCCATTGTCCTGCGTTACAATGGTCTTCGTCTTCTTCTTCTTCTTCATTGCTGCTTTCATTGTTTTGTAATTAAATTTTTGGCAACAACAATAACAACAAAGCGACATTCCACAAAATCGATAAGCACACAATCCTACAAAGTCTCTGAATCTCCATTTCCTTCGAGTGTTGTCTTAATGCAAGACAAATTGCGGCAGTTACTTTTTTGGCCATAAAATGCACAACAGGCTAAAAATACAGTGGCTAAAATCGACAACGACTTATTAAAAAAATAGGAATTATTGTGGATTAATTTTCAAGTTAACTACAATTTCACCTCGTAAAAACATTAGCTTAATTCACAATTCGTGATTTATTTGAATTTTTCACAGGCTGCCTTTTATTTTCCTTAAATGGGTTTTTCGACCACTGTTAATTCAATGTTAAGGCTCTGGAACTTGAGAACTTATTAAAAAAATAGGAATTATTGTGGATTAATTTTCAAGTTAACTACAATTTCACCTCGTAAAAACATTAGATTAATTCACAATTCGTGATTTATTTAAATTTTTGACAGGCTGCCTTTGAGTGTTCTTAAATGGGTTTTTCGACCGCTGTTAATTCAATGTTAAGGCTCTGGAACTTGAGTAGCCGCGTGACTTATCTAGACAGTCGTAAAATCCTATTCCAAAGTCCATTTGGCAGCGTTCATGGCGCTAGCCAAAATCAATAAACATAAAGCCCAAACAAATTACACGCTTGTATGGGCCAAGTTAAACTCTAAATCGATGACGCAGGAAAACAGACTGTAAGAGAGAGAGAGAGAGAGAGAGAGAGAGAGACAGGTACAAAGAGAGATAGAGTGAGGGAGAAAGAGACGATCATACTATGAAACTGGTTAGCCGGCTATGTAAATTTTTATTAATATTCAAAAGAAGCGTTTTCGTGTACGATAACAACAACAACTTCAATAACAACAACAACAACAACATTCTGAATAAATATGCATATGACCTTCGTCGCGGATGATGGACAACCGAGCAACGCAACACTGTGAGATTTTTACCGTGTCGAATGTGCTCGCCAATCAGTTGCAGAGGGCATAAATTGGATTTACAATCAGCAATTGCAGAAATTAATTGCGCTTAATCAAGACGTTCAACCAGAAACGATATGGCAAACGGGGCAAAGAAAGAGAAATCGAAAACGGAAAGTCATTTTATGCCGACTGGCCGAATCGAAGCTATTTTAATGGGCATCGTGCCAGAACATAAAACAGAATGAAACCACGCCTCGGGCCTCACAAAAAATATCGAAAACGAACAACGAAGAAAAAAGAAAATTTTTAACCAAACAAAAAGCTAGAGGCATTTTGTTTATACAATTTAAGAGTGTTTACGGCCAGCAACGTTTTGCGATCATTAGCAAATAATTTATGCTATTTACAGAATCTCAATTGGTTAAGTTACAATACAGTTTACAATACACTGTAAAATTATTGAAAATTGTGTTTTTCTTCTTTATTTTGAAAGAAACAGCAGTGTTCTTTGTTGATTTAATTGCGAAATAAAGGTTTTGAACAAAATTTTATTTTTCTGGTATTTAAAAAACTTAGTTTATTTGTTTTAACACAAAATATAATTATCTGTTGAAATTAAGGTTAAAAAAAAATTATATTTAAATTACATTACATTTATTTTTTGATACGTGAGTCTACAGTCTATTATTAAAATCATTTATTAATGAGAAAAAAAATAATTTAACATTGAAGTTTAAAGTAAAACTACTCTTATTACTAACTATTATTTTGAGTTTATTATTAATCATTAAAAAATACAATAAGCAATATATATATATGACTTTTCTTTTAGCACACTCACAGAATGTAGATACCCACCTTGCGTAGGGTATGCTCAAGAAAGCGCACACAGCGTTCAATCAAAAACCGAAAAGAACCCTTTTGCCGGATCGTTTATATAAGCCGCTTTTGCTTTAGCTTATTGGTCCAACATTTATTTAATGAACTGCCAACTCGCAAATCATTCAACATTGTTATTATTGCTCTTGTTGTTGTTTTTTTGTGTTTTGTTGTTATTGTTGCTGTTGTCGCTGTTGGTGGGCGACGCAAAGCGTGCGAAATTTGTTGTCAAGTTTTTAAGCCTCTTAAATAGATCTGAGCACTTGACACAGAAGCAGCTTCTGTGTTTCTCCCACACAATTATATCACATATATACACACAATCGTACACACACACACACACACACACACACACACACACACACACACACACACACACACACACATACGCTCACCCACACATAATATATTTGCAAATGAAATAATTTATGGCCTTTGTCCTTGCAACAGAAATGTGCAGGCTTGCTTCATTAATTAGATTTCCTTTGTATCACATGGCGCCCAAATCGAATTAATTAATTAGTTTGATTAGCAATGCTTGGGGCACATTTATTAATTATATTATTCGCATTTTGACAGTCATTTGCAGTTCCCCATTGTTTTCAACTCAGCTCCCAAGGCGATTCTAATTAGTTATTGGAAAAAAAATAAAATATGTAGCTACTTGTGTTTATTATTGTTGGTGTGAGTACATGTCTATTTGTGGTATTTGGGTGACTTGGTCATCACGCACATGACATACACATTCCACTCACAACAACAAAAACAACACTCAGCAAGAACAACACCCAAACAACAACCATTGGTGACTTTAACTTGATAACGCTGTACGATTTTTATCTACTGGTCGCTTGAGACAAGTACTTCATGTTCTTATTTTTATTGTTGCACAGGAAAAAGTTTTGAAACTCCAGTTTTTATACCCTAAGCCCATTAAAAATGGTCAAAAAAGGGTCCGTCCGTCTGTTTGAACGCGTCGATCTCAGAAACCATAAATGCTAGAGACTTCAAACTTGGTATGTAGATTCCTGGATACCATAGGCAGATCAAGTTTGTTTTAATTTTTGGATCGGTCCACTATATCATATAGCTGCCATAGGAACGGTACATCGAAAAAGAAGTTTTAGTATGGAAAAGATTTTTGTTTGTTGAGATATCAGAACCAAACTGATAGAATATGCATATGGGCTGGTATTATACATCCTGACCAAATTTGGCTAGAATCGGTTAACTTTATCATATAGCTGCCATAGGAACGGTACATCGAAATTAAGTTTTAGTATGGAAAAGATTTTTGTTTGTTAAGATATCGGAACCAAACTGATAGAACATGCATATGGGCTGATATTATACATCCTGACCAAATTTGGTTAAAATCGGTTTACTATATCATATAGCTGCCATAGGAACGGTACATCGAAAATGAAGTTTTAGTATGGAAAAGATTTTTGTTTGTTAAGATATCAGAACCAAACTAATAGAATATGCATCTGGGCTGGTATTATACATCCTGACCAAATTTGGTTAGAATCGGTTAACTATATCATATAGCTGCCATAGGAACGGTACATCGAAAATTAAGTTTTAGTATGGAAAAGATTTTTGTTTGTTGAGATATCAGAACCAAACTAATAGAAAATGTATCTGGGCTGATATTATACATCCTGACCAAATTTGGTTAGAATCGGTTAACTATATCAAATAGCTGCCATAGGAACGGTACATCGAAAATGAAGTTTTAGTATGGAAAAGATTTTTGTTTGTTAAGATATCAGAACCAAACTGATAGAATATGCATATGGGCTGATATTATACATCCTGACCAAATTTAGTTAGAATCGGTCTAAAATATCATATAGCTGCAATAGGAACAATCGATCGAAAATCAACTTTCAGTACAGAGTACCTGGGCACAGGGTATTCAACTGTCGAGCGTGCTCGACTGTAACCGCCCACTAGTTTTTTGTGTGTACTGTTGTTGTTTTGTTCTCATATTCTTAGAAGCCATTGCACATTAAACCAACACGTAACCAGTTGTGTTGGCCACAAAGTGTAATAATGAAAACTGTGTGTGGGCTGCAACGGGATCAACAGTTTTAAGCGCAATGGACGGACATTTAATTGTGAGCTATGGTTATCATAAATTTTTAGATTATACATTAACTTTGTCATTATGAAATATTCTGCACACAAACTATGATATATTTTCACTTATTAGAAACATCTTAACAATAAACAGAAATAGTTATATAGACATTCTCTCTGTTGTTCTTATTTATCCGTTGGTAAATTAAATAAACATTCTATTTTGTTATATTTTCATTAATTTAAACTAATTTTGCTTTAGACATGTACGAAATATTTGCCTTGTTGAGCTATTTCAAACACATTGTAAATAATTGCATATTCTAAATTGTATGCAAATTAATCTGGCAACCGAAAACAATTGCATTTTAATTACAATAAATTGTAATTGAGTTAAACAAAAAAAATTGCATAGTTTTTCCAAAAGGAAAAGTGTAAATAAATAAAGTTGTGTAAATGTTGTTAAATGCATTTGTTTTGGCCATATGAAAAACAATTAATTAAAGTTTAATTATGTTGGTTGGAGTTGAAACGGGAAGTCATAATGCAATTCTTGGCCAGATCCCATATGCCATATAAGTCAGAACCATAAATTGTGACTGGCAGCGACACGGTTAATTAAATAGAAAAAACTATTATCAGGCAGCCATTATCAGTCGATAATAAGAGCTTATCTTTACTTAGCTGTCTGAGTACCTGTACAGTTGGTGATTTATGTATTATTTTCTGTTCTCTCGTTGCAGTTGATAAGAATTGCTGGCAAAATATATTTATATAAATAAATAAATAGTAGATAAGCAAGCCGCATTGAGGTAAGTACTCCAACAAAAAAAGTGGGGGAACAGATCAAATATAATAAAAAAAGAAACAGGAAATCAACGATTCCCCTTTTTGGGTTGCACGTGGTGCACAATATTTCCAATGTCAATTTGTAGTGGGAATTTATGATATCCATTGTGGGCCACAAACAAGATCATTGTTTGCTGACTCTGGCCAAAACTAATAAGCGCCAAGTATGGTGCTGCAATTTAGCTCTGTTCGCTGTTAACTGGCCAACTGAAGTGCCAGTGGCAGTTGCAACTTTGGTAGTAGCTGCCAGTTGCCAGTTGCCTCCTAAGATGCTTACAAAGCCAATACTTAAGCCTGTCTTTTCTGTGGCATTGTCTTCGTTGCGGTTTCTGTTTCTGTTTCGGTCTCGTTCGACTTTTCGTTCTGGTTCTGTTCTGTTCTGTTTTGTATCGTCTGCTTCTCCTACTTGTTATTGTGCCAAATGGCCATAAAAGGTTAATTGGGTCCTTAGCAACTTGGCTGCAACAAATAATGCAAGCATTCCACACGTACCTCAGTCACTGTTGCAACAAGCGACAAGCGACATAGAAAAATCTTAATTAGTTAATTAAAACAACAAACAAACCCGAACCCTTGTTGTAACAGACGACACTGCAACTAACTAGTTCACTTGGGCTACTGCATAATTCATGCGACTTTAATGACAACCAAGCGGAGGACAGGACATCGTACAAAAGACTAAACAAAAGCTACACAGAACAAAAAATCTGAGATTTCGGGATAAAGTCAATCTAATGCGGTGTCAGAAGTTCGACAGTTCCGAATATTATTAAACCAAGAACAAAATTCTTAATTCAGGCACAATTCTCAGCAAAATTTAACATTTGCTCAACAGAACTCTCTCTCAGTTTATTAAACTTTCATTTTCACATACCTTTTTTTGAATACAACTTTAAAATTTTTTTATTATCTTTCAGGATTTAATTTAATATATAAATTTAGTTGTACATTTAAAACTTTCATTTGTATTATTTCATTTTATCTATCAACTGCTTTAAGTTGACGGTTAATAAATAAAGAATTTTTTTAATTTCTGGGATTCTACAAGATTTCTATTAGTTAGAACAAATATCTGAATACTTTTCAGTATGTATACAAGCTGAAATCAAAAATTTTAAACTTATATCTTTTAATGATTTTTTTTTCTGTGTAGCTACCAGTTCCCTAGTTGCCCAGTTCTTGTTGTTCTTGTTGCCACACGATAGAGACACGTTGTCTGCTCCTTTTGCCTGGTCAACTATAGATCTTCTCTCTTTTCTGTGTGAGTGTGAATGTGTGTGTGTGTGTGTGTGACTCAAATCCCCCGAGGTGACATTAAACTATGAAAGGCATTTAGTTCAGCGATTTATATAGGCGACTTTTTGACAGTTTTATGTCTTGGCTGTCCACTGGCTGCTATAAGGTGCCGATTGAGGATAACGAGCTGAAGACCAACTGCCTGAAATCTTTATGCTTCATTAAATAGCCAGGCAATGTTTATATTTCACTGGCAGAAAGGACCTCGTTATCCCAATCAATGCAATTGGCTGGAAGCGATTTATTGCCAAGAGTTTATAGTTTGCAATTGCAGCAATTGCGATTATTAAATGAAATACAGTGATTGCTTTAAAGCGGAAGAATTTCAATTAATATTTTATATCTGCTCATGATTCTTCCCAATCAATTGACCCGCAACAACAGCAGATCAAATGTCTACAATCTTTTCAATTTAATTAATGACAAGTTCAAGTTCAATTCATGACTATTTTCTATGCACAAGTTTGGCCTTTAAACTCTGCAAATTGCTGACCCTTTGCGAGTGAACAAAACAAAGTTATTTGTGTGATGACCAAAACATGTGCCGACCCACAAATGTGTTGATATGTTGTACAAATATGTATGTATCTATGCATATATGTTCCCAGGGGTGATCGGGTCTCTGTCTAATCTCTTGGTAAGCCCAACAGAAAAATATTTTGGGACCGGTCATAAAAAATGACCAACTGCCATTAGGACAACGAAATGAAACCATTTTTGTCATTTGACAGGCAATTTTCGAGCGTTACATTTTCGATTTCCCTCCCGCTTTTCACTCTCTGTAATTTGTGGTGCCAACATACACAAACATGGTATAGTTATGACGGTAGTGTGTGTGTGTGTGTGTGTGAATATGTATGTATGTATTCTGTCAGTTGTGCCCACAGAATGTTTTGTGCTCATAAAATGTTGTAGAGCGACCGAAAAATCTGATGATGATAGTTTATATAGAGCTAAAAGCATTTTTCCAAACCCCTGCACACATTTTCACATGAATGCGGCAAAAATCTGTTGCCATTTCTCATGTGGCAGCAACATTTATCCATTGCCAGCGTTATAACTCCTACTCATCCTGAGTCTTGGTTTCCATCTCTCTCTGTGGCACATTTAATCGAGTTGCCACACATTGAAATATATTGACGTTATTATCCAGCCGGCGGGCTATCATTTGATTAAATCTAAATCTGTTTATGATCCCAAGTTGGCAAGAATTTATTAATTTTTGAGGCGCACCAGAAAGCTGAATAAACAAAATTAACGCTGATAACTTTTGGGATTTTACTCGTATTTTTCCCCATTTCATCTTTTACTTTATTTTTTTGCCAAATAGTTTGGCGAATTAGTTTTTTATTCAATTTACCAAAGTTGGCAGCCAGTTGGCCATGGTCCAGGAATGAGCGAAACAAACTTAAACACTAAACTTAAACAGAAAGTCAAGAGGCCAATGTGAAAAAATCATGAAAAATGCAGGAAAATACGCGAAAACTGTTGAGTAGAAGATGTGGGCCAAAATGGTCAACTGGTTACAGTTGTCGGGATACGAGTACTCGAATAAATGCCTGAATAAATGCTCGAATACTCGAATGAATGCTTGCCTTGCCGTGTGCAAACAGACATACAAATAAATATTGAGGTCGTGCTATAAAGCTGGCAAAACCAACTGACCTGGCCAACTGGGAGCTGTTCGGGCCAATCTGATGACCATTTGTGGCCCGTTTATGTTGCTGTTGTTGTTGCTGCTGTTTTTGTTTTTGTTGTTGCCACTGCTTCTGCTTCTGTCGCTGTTGTTCAGTTGAAAAGTCATGCATATGCAAATAAGCAATTGATTTCTTGTGGCCTGCTCGGCCTTATATGCTTTATTCCGTTGCCACCCACCCACTACAAACCTGTTAACCCTTTGACCCTGAATCTAGTTTTGCGTATTTGGGCTGACCTTGTACTGAGAAAGTGCAGGGTTAACATAGGCAACTAAAACATAGAAGTCGAATTTAATTAGTTGACAAAGTTCCTATACCCTGTAGATTTTACAATGGGTCTGATTACGTTAATCATCAATGACTAAATAAAACAGACATATATCAGTCTATAATTTTCCAGAATTATGTCATTCTTCCATTCACCTGAATAAGTGTGTTAATTTATTCAATTCAATATTTTTTTATTTCACTTTTTTTTGCAGATTCTGGTATTTTAAAGAAATTTTAGTATTAAGTTCGGAAAATGTTATACGCATAATTTGCATAATCTTAGGACAATCTAAAACTTTTTATTACAATAGTTTTCCCCATTCAACTAGAACAGTCTTACTTGTTAATAAGTTCTACGTTTTCAATTAAACACTTTGAGTGTTAACTCAATAAAGTTGCCAACTTTTAACGAGTTTTCCGAAAAGTTTTCATCACTCGCATAGCTAATCAAATGTACATGGAAAATTGCAGCTGCAGTTGCAAAAGATTTTTCCCAAGCCAAAAGAAAGGAAAAATATCAAAAGATGCAGGCGGCAATTAATCATCTGAAATTTGAAAAGAAAAAAGCACAACATGTTTCTGCCAGTCATTTGTTGCAATCATTTAATTGCAGTTTAATAGCGCGCTCATCCTGCAATTTATTTTCTAATAATGAGAAGCGCGTAGAGAAAAAAAATAGATAAAGATAAAAATAAAATGGCAAAAATGTGCAGACAGGAGTCGAACGAACGTGCTGAAAAACATTTAATTACATTTGTGCGGTGTTTGCCACGGAATCATGTATCTGACTCAGACTCTGAGTTCGACTCTTTAGGGATATATTTATATATAGAAATACATATAGCTGAAGATGATAATAGAAAGAGAGAGCAGTTTATGTGTAGCAAACATTTTTACAACGTTGTCAAATTAAGAGCTATAAAAAATGCGTGGCATGTTGCAATTGCTGAGGATGCAGCTGCAACTATTACTATATATATATATAAATCGAAACTGGGGCCTTGCTATTCGAACTGTTTGTTGGCCTGGCAAATTAACAGTTAAGCGCCAACGGTAAATAATTGTCAAAGACAACAAACAACAACAACGATGATGTCTTTGACTTTTGGAGCTGATGCTGAAGTTGAAGTTGAAGTTGCAACTGAATGTTGAAAGCTGCTCCAAAAAAGCACTTGGAGAAGATTTAGCCGTGTCTCGAATGATGTTTGACTGGTTTCATGCACCAAATAACCAAAAGGAGCCGAGTCGGAGTTGGAGTTGGAGACCATGAGACTGGGAAGACCTGTTGTCTGTTTTGTCTGTCGTCATGGATATATAGTATACAATATCTGGTCGTGGTACTGGTAATTCTAGTCGCCTTGCCAGCTTCTCGCTTCTCTGGCGGATGTGCAAATATTTTGATTAAATTTTCTCCATGGCAACTTTCTTTGCACCAAAGTGGCATCCACACACACACACGCTCAGCTACCAGCATCTTTCTTATAGCTCCTGTACGTTCTGTATGAGTATGAGTATGTGTGTGTGTATGTGTGTGTATGTGCGTGTGCAGCTGCCGGTTTTGCAGTAACCAATACATTTCCTGCTTCTGCATAAAACACGTTTTTCACAGCATCATCATCATCATCATCATCATCATCATCATGAGCATCCCCAACAGCATTAGCATTATCATCATCATTATCAGCTGTGGCTTCACTTTGATGCACGTCTTTGCCCAGTTGCGGTGACCTTTGCTGACACGCCGCATTATTCGAAATCAGAGACAACATTGTTTCCAATTTTATCACTTACACGGCGCATAAATCTTCTCTATTAAATTGCTAGAGATTTAGCTGCATATTTTCAGATTTGCGAATTTTTTTTATTAAAATTTTGTAGATAGCTTTAATCTATTTTTCATTTTAAAAGAAATTTTCTGTATCACATTTTGCTAAAGATGGCAACTTTCTGAAGTATTTCAGATGCTTAAGTAAAAAGTTTTGTTTTCTTTTCCAAGTGATGGCTCTGTACATGAGGGGAATCTTTTGGTTACAACTTTCCGTACTCTAACCAAAAATGAAATCTATGTTTCCAAGCAATTTTATTAAGCACTTATGGTTTGACTTTAAGTTAAGTATTCTGAATCTTTTGTTTTCGTAAAGAGTCTTTTGTGGTTAAAGCAGGTTGCCTTAAGCCAAAATTACCAGAAATGATAATTGCCTGGAAGAAAAGTTCATTTAAAAGGCGCACGCAACTCATTAGGAGTGAACATTTTGCGGCATTTGTTGAAAACTTCATGCCGAAATGCAAATGAATATTAAACGCAGACTTGAGGCTGCGTTTTAATAACTGCGGATTAAGTCTGCATAAATAATAATCATAATAAACTCTCTCAGCCACAGCCATGAAAATGCGCATCAGCCCGTAGCAGATACGCCTCTAACTACCCTGTCCCCCTGTCCCCCTGTCCCCACGTCTTAACCCAACGAGCAAAAACTTTTTGCATAAGAAAATGACAAATGATCAACGGAGGTTGTTGGGTGGTTCGAGTATCAGCTTCAAGTCGTGCCGGAAAAGTATGCAAAAGTATCTGACGAGGGGGGAAGTGGGCGGAAAAAGCGCGACAATGAAGTTTTTCTTACGAGGGAAAAATTCTTGGACTTTGTTGCTCGCAATTTACGCTTTTTTTCCATCTCTCCTTCGCATCTATTGTAATATTTCATTTGGCTTAAATGGCAAGCGTTGCTTGGATTTTTTCCCTGCTTTTTTTTCTTTTCTTTGAAATAGTTTTGTTGGGGTTTCGCTGGAGTTTAATTCGCAAGTTAAATGTGCGTCTAATTATGCCAACAATTATACGGGGACTTTGATAAATGACTGACCTACAAAGAGGAAACAATCATTAGACAGGAAATGGTAGACATGTTCAATGGAAGATCATCCAGAACATTTGCATGCCAATGGCATTTTCAAGTTTTGCCTTCAATTCAATTAATTTTTATCTTATCTACGCGAAGCAATGCGCAAAAGAAAACCAAAGCAAAGTAAAGTAAAAAAAACTCTTGAAGACAAACGCACAAATTGCTTTGGCGCTTATCAGTCAATTAGCCGTGAGATAAGGCAAACAAGCAACACGAACATGGTGCAAATGAGTGAAAACAGTGGCAGTGAAGGAAGGGGAGAGAGAGAGAGAGAGAGGCACAGCAATAGAGAGAGAGAGAGAGAGAAGTTTGCTTTTGTTTGTGGGTTTGCCACATTTTACCTGAAGAAATGAAGCTAAAACAATGCCTTGGTTACCTTTGCTTATCGAGCGAGTTACGAGCCGCCCTGTCATCGCATATCTTTTAATTTCAAGTGTCTTCCTACTCGAATTCTTCTGTCTTCAGCTCCTCCTGCTCTCATTCTTTGTGGTGTGTGATAAGCCCAGGTAAGCAACGCACGTAACTGGGTTGCTCTCTGAATCTGTTGTGACAGGCCGTCGTGTCTCTAATGGCATTCATCTAAGACCAAGTTACAATCAACTAACTCATTTTGTTAGTTAGTTTTGCCAGACAGCTTTGCCGTGGTAGACAGGTGTTATTTAGAGACAGGTGAGCACAATCCATGCATACATATTTTCACAAAACTTTTCATTTATTATCCTGAAATGTCGCCCCAAAAGCCGCACTTCATTTAGCAATAGAAACATTATTTCGCATATATATTTTGAATTCATGTTTCGTGCTAAATTGGTAAATAAATATTTTGTTTGTGTGCGCTTATACATTTAAATGTGGCTTGTATTTGAAGAGGGATTAAATTATTATATATGCTTAATTTGAAGTGACTGTCAAAGCTGAACACATTGAGTGAGGAAAAAGCATCTTTAAAAGATAACGCAAAAAAAGTAAGCGTGTTATGTCATTTATCTGAGTTTTTGTTTTGTTGGTTCTATTTTTGGGTAATTAAAATGGTATAAAGATCCTCCGTCATATCTGCGACAACTCTTATCAAGAGCATTAAAACCATAACCCTGACATAATTAAAAAGTTAACAATACTTGAATTTATCTACCATGACGGTTAGCTACAAATTAATAATAAATTACAAAATTGCTTTCAGTTTATCTTCAATAGTCATTTATTTGCAGCTATGTCGAATCTCATGCTAAATCAAGCATTTAATTAAAGTTTTTGCAGTTACAATTCAAAAATATGATATGTCTCTGGTTTTGACATGAAATCAATTCGTTTGATATCATTTGGTTTTACAAGCATTACGTATACGCCATGTGGCTATCAACGTGACGCGAATTTTAATTAACAAACCATTTCAATAAAACTTCGAAAAAAAAAACTGAAAGAATAAAAATAACAAAACAAAAACAAGCGTGTAATGGCCAACAGATGCAAACAATTGGCCAAAAAGACCGGATATGCGTGCCATTTTGCAGTGCGTTGAAAATGGCCAAAAATGCGAAACAAATTCGGGAAATGCGTTGCATCTCATCAATTATAGATTCCAAAGCGTAGGGCAAAAACAATTTCATGTGATTGCTGTTGGAGTTGGTAGTAAAACAATTTGGCCCTTGATTATCCAAACTGACAACTGTCGACCTAATTAGATCAACGATTCGAATAAAAAGCGTATCATTGACATTTCCTTTACACTTTTATCAGCAATTCAATTTGTCAGTGCGGTGTTGATATTATTATGTTTCTGTTTCTGTTTCTTTTTGTGTTATTTTATAATTTGAGATTGTTGTCGAGCAAGTAAATTATAAATTGACATGTAGTTCAGCTTTAACTCTGAGCGTTGCCACTATTCCCAGTTGGTTGGCGAATTTAATCGCTCTATTTTGTGAATGCAGCGTTTTACAGCTGACTGAGGACATGACATGTGTGGTGGTACAGTCTGTACTCTCTTCCTTACTCTCCCACTTATTTGCAATTTATAAGCACACACACACACACACACACACAACGGAAATTGCCAACAGAGCGGGTTGACTGGGTGACTGGGTTGACTGGGTCTTTTGGCTGGGTAATGGGGACCAGGGCTGAATGCCAGGTTGGCGATGGCACTTGAACCCAACGAGCCATAACAAAAGGCACACGAAGTAATTAACTTGTATTTATTGTATGCACACATTGTTGGCATAGCTGGCAGTGGCATGTTGGGTAGGGGAGGGGTGGGGAGGGGAAAATGACCTCCCCTCGAGAGGGAAGCTGGCATGGTTGCCTTTTCTAATTGATAAGCTGACGGGGATCGGGAATCGGGGATCGGTTGTGGTCCCTGGCCTGCATGTGCATTCAATTACTTGGCTCTGAACTCTGGCTATGTTATGCTACGTCCAGTCATGGCTAGAACTAAGACTTGGCCATTAACTGGGCAATAACTGCAGCTGATCATGACCAGAGAGCCAGCTAATAGTTAATGTTTATTAGCTTTTATTGGCCGAGGGAAACGAAAGAATATGGCGACTTGCTAATGACGTTGGTTCAAGCCATTTAAACATATATTTAATGGAAAATAGTTGCATGTGATGTGCAAAATCTAATGATAAAAAATTGCATTCTTTATATAAGTTATTCGACTTATTAAAATTCATTTTTACATTATTTTCAAAAAAATAAATTATGACTATTAATTAACTAGTCCTACTTCTATTCATACTTCTATTAGCATTTGAATTATTTCTCTATATTCGAGCTCGTACTTCTTCCTCAGTTTCTCTTTGTTTATCTTACCCTCCCTACTACTGCTACTATAAATACTACTATTAATATTACTCCTCCCAGTCCCTCTCCCAGGCCCCGCTCCCAGGCCCCGCTCCCAGTCCCTCTCCCAGGTCCCTCTCCCAGGCCCCGCTCCCAGTCCCTCTCCCAGTTCCTCTCCCACGCCCCGCTCCCAGTCCCTCTCCCAGGCCCCGCTCCCAGTCCCTCTCCCAGGCCCCGCTCCCAGTCCCCTCTCCCAGGCCCTGTACTTTTTTAAGTACGGGGTCTACAAATTAAACTTGAATTCCTATTTATAAATTGTAATATATTCTTTATTTTAAATGTCCTCTAAAATATAAAATATTTTTCAATTTTTAAAATAAAAATGTTAGATTTCAGGAAGCTTGTGTAAAGTAAAACAAGCAATGGTTTTTAGGCTTACATTTATTATACGCGTGTGCGTCTTATTCAAAGCGACGATCGCGAGAGAGAGAGTTCAAGTGTATACATAAAAGAATAAGAACAATGCAGAAGAGGTAAACTTAAGTGTGACCAGATTTCAAGATATAATGGTTGCCACCAAATAATACATATTTCAATACTCCTTCTCAACAATTATATACTTCATTACGTACTAAAAACAATTCATTTCTGTTATACATTTAACATGTTTGATTTTCTGCAAGTTCTTAGTTAATACATCGGAAGTCATATCATTAGTACAAATATATTGAATATCAATTTCATTTTTAGAATAAAGTTCTCTTACGTGATGATACTTTATATCAATGTGTTTGCTGCGATTATGCAAAGTTGGATTCTTAGCTATACATTGTGCACTTTGATTATCGCAGTATAATATGACTGTCTTAATTTTATCAAAACCCATTTCATGTAACAATTTCTTCAGGTATGTTGCTTCCTTCGCTGCAGTAGATAAGGCAATATACTCAGCTTCTGTGCTGCTTAAGGCCACCAGACTTTGTTTTTTGGACTCCCACGAAATAGCTCCGCCTGCTTCAAGAAACACGTAACCACTGTACGATTTCCGGTCTGTAGAATCGTTTGCCCAGTCTGCGTCGACGTAACAGTGCAGCGGCTTTCCATTATCCTGGTAGTGAATCTTCAGATCAGCTGTGCCTTTCAAGTATCGCAGCACGCGCTTTGCTGCAACTTCATGCTCCTTGTGTGGATTGGCGTTTCGCTGCGCCAGCTTACCAACAGAGTGTAGTATATCTGGCCTAGTGGTTATTGCCAAATACATCAAAGAGCCTATTAATGACTGGTAACTCTTTTCATTAACAGTCTCGCAATTGGGGTCATCACACTTGACTTGATGACCGGCCTCCAGAGGTGTAGCTACAGGCTTACACGTTGACATGCCCCAAGCATGTAGCATCTGCTCGACGTACTGTTTGTGACCAATGCTTATGTTGCCCGTCTCGCCTTCACGATCAACTTCTATGCCCAAGAAATGATTGAGCTGGCCTCCATCGACTACGTCAAATTCGTTTGCAATTGACGCCTTGATGTCCAGTAGGTCTTCTTTGGTTGAGCTAGCAATTAAAAGATCGTCGACATATATAGCAATTATATTAAAGTTACCTTGCCCATTGCGCGTATAAACACAGGGCTCGCTGACACATGGAACAAATCCCAGTTTTGTCAGGACTGAATCAAGTTTTACGTTCCACTCTCTACCGCTCTGCTTTAGCCCATATAGAGATTTCTTCAGCTTCAAAACTTTATTTGGGTATTCGTCACTCACGAATCCATCTGGCTGCTTCATATATACATCCTCCGAGAGCTCACTATTTAGGTAAGCAGATGACACGTCCATTTGATGCAGAAACAATTTATTCTTCACAGCCAGTGCCATGATCATTCTTACGGACGAGTATCTCACAACTGGAGAAAATGTTTCAAAATAGTCGACACCATAAAGTTGTGCGCACCCCTTAGCCACCAATCTGGATTTGAAGCGCTCCACATAACCGCCTTTGTCAACCTTTATGCCAAATACCCATTTGCAGCCTATAGGTTTCTTGCCCTCTGGCAAGTCAACAAGCTCCCATGTTTTATTGGCTTCAAGTGCGTCGATCTCCTTCTGGATTGAGGCTGACCACTCCTGTTTCATCTTGGACTTGTTAACATCATTTATAGTTGCTGGGATTACGACGTCCTCTGCCTTCAACAAGTTCAGCATGTTGAATTTCTTACGGGGTCGACCAGGCTTGCCGGTTTTAATCATCTTTGGGCGTCCTCGACCACGAGCTTCACTTGGTGTAGATGGCTCTGCTTCATCGCTCACAGCACTCTCATAGTGCTCGGTATCGGTACCTTCAGTGATGCAATCTTCTTCGTTGACCTCAGCTTCTGACTCTTGCTGAACATCCTCTTCTTCGACGTCCTCGTGACCCTCATCGACTGTCTGCTGCGGACGAACTGACTCACTTTCATCAATTAGGAACATATCCTTTACGTCGCTTGCGCAGCCACCATAATCATTCTCCAGAAAAACGACATCTCTGCTTTCGATCACTTTCTTTGACTCTGGACAGTATAGTCGATATGCCTTTGCTGTCATCGAATAACCAATCATAACGTACTCGGTACCCTTTGCTCTAAATTTCATTTTGTGCGCTTTATTTAGAGCAATTGCCTTAGAGCCAAAAATGCGTAAATGTGACACAATTGGTTTTTTGCCAGTCCAAACTTCATACGGCGTTTTGCAGTTTAATGCCTTTGTCTCTGACCGATTCCGTAAGTACGCTGCCGTGCGTACTGCCTCACCCCAAAGTGATTCGTTAGTTCCAGAGTGCACGAGCATACTTCTGGCCATTTCTACCAGTGTGCGGTTTGCACGTTCAGCAACGCCGTTTTGTTGCGGGGTGTAAGGTACTGTCAGTTGTCTTTTTATACCGTTCTCTGACATAAAATTCTCAAAATCGCGACTCACATATTCGCGGCCATTGTCGCTTCGAACTGCTTTTATCTTTTTTCCGCATTGCCTCTCCGCGAACACAACAAAATCTTTGAACGCATTCAATATTTGGTCCCGTGTTTTTAAAAAATACACAAATGTATATCGCGAATAGTCATCAATAAATGTAGCGAAGTAACGCGCTCCTCCAGCTGATTGTTTATTCATTGGTCCACAAATGTCTGTATGTATTAAACTCAATACTTCATTCTCACGATTCTCCGCGGCTTTTGGGAATGGCTTAACACTCAGTTTACTTTTCGCACAAGTTTCACAAATATCGCCTTTCAAGTCAATACTTTTATTGATCGATTTTAGCCCATACACGATATTTTCATTTGCCATTTTTCTTAAACTTGCCATGTTTAAGTGGCCAAAACGATAATGCCACTTCCACAAATCACCGCTCTGTGCGTTTGAGAACATACAACGGTTCATGCTCGCGTCAACAATAAACAGATCACTACGTTTCTTTGCCTGCAGTATTTTATTATCTTGGCCGTTCTTTATTACAGCACATTCTTTGTCAAATATCACTTTGAAACCTTTTTCAACAGCTTTTGATATTGACACAAAGTTAGCTTGCAGCTCTTTAACATACAACACATTCTTTAGTTCAATGCAATAATTTCCCGAATTAAAGCACACTGTGCCAATACCGTCGGCAAATATGAAGTTCTCTCCAGCAAGCAATATTTTCTCTTTGTGCTCTTTAAAATCCACAAACCATGACCTTACACAACACATGTGAGCAGTGGCACCACTGTCTAGACACCACATTGATTTTGTCATATTGTCATTTTTCGGCACATTCGCGAGAATAGCAAACGATTGTTTCTTTTCAACACTTTTATCCTTGCCTTCTTCATTCTTTTCCTTCTCTTTACACTGCGCAATAAAATGACCTTCGCGGCCACATCTATAACACTTTTTTGAATTTTTCTTTTCTTGCGAATTCTTTTTGCCCGTGTTCTTCGTGCGCGACACAAAAACTTGCTGTACACTGTTGCCCGTTGCATCGTTGCTCACTTTTTGTCTCTCTCCTTCCTCAATAATTTTGATCTTCAGATCAGACAAGGACGGCAACTCTTCCCTAGTTTCTATGGCTACAACAAAACCTTCAAACGATTTGCTGAGCCCCGACAGCAACAAAATTGAGAGAATGTCTTCAGAAATTTCCATGTCAATTTCTTTCAGCTTATCGACCAAATCCGAAAACTGATTCACGTATTCTTTCACTCCCGATTCTTCAGATAAGCTTAAGCGAAGTAATCTTTTGAACAACGATATTTTTCTTGCAGGTCCACGCGGTTGGTACACAGCTGCGAGCTTCTCCCAAGCTGCTTTTGCTGTTACACTGTTTTTTATAAAGTTGATTTGTGACGCCTTTACACCCAGCAATATACTTGCTAATGCCTTTTCGTCACGTTTATCAAACTCAGCTTTCTGCTTCTCAGTGTCACCTTCGTTTTTAATGAGTCTGCCGCATACCACCGACCACAAATCGTTCTGCACCAAGACGCTTTTCATTTGCACCGACCACACCGCATAGTTCTCACCATCCAACCTATCGATGGCATACTGCCCGTGTCCATTCATGATTGTTATTTTAAATTAACATTACTTTTCACACACAAGGCCCTGGGCCCATAACCTGTTAGATTTCAGGAAGCTTGTGTAAAGTAAAACAAGCAATGGTTTTTAGGCTTACATTTATTATACGCGTGTGCGTCTTATTCAAAGCGACGATCGCGAGAGAGAGAGTTCAAGTGTATACATAAAAGAATAAGAACAATGCAGAAGAGGTAAACTTAAGTGTGACCAGATTTCAAGATATAATGGTTGCCACCAAATAATACATATTTCAATAAAAAAAAATAAGCTTTTAATTTTGTAAGGTAAGCTAAACATATATTTAAATTATATAAATTAAATGTAAATATCTTTTGAACCAAGGATTTTATTTTCAAAGTCTTAAAAGTTCACAACTTGTGGCTCAAAATCTTTCATTTAACACCTCAAGGACATTTATAACCATGTTAAAAATATAAATATAAATTTTAATTTATTTAAAAAATTTTAAATAAAAGCTGTAATATGACTTTAATTATTATTAATTATTTAATTCTTTTGTCAAAAAAATATGTATCTAAAAATAAGTGTTACATATTTTTACATTGACTTTTTAACTTTTATTTTATAATTGTCCATGGTTTATACGTTTGTATTTTTTTTTTGCAAGTGTATTTCAAGTTCGTCGGAGGTCGAGTTAGTTTCTTATGACTGTTGTTATTTGTTTGGTCTGATGCGCCACAACGTGGCACGCAACATCTCGCTGTGGGGCAACCACTTGACTGGGGACTGGCAACTAAGATTGAGATTGAGACTAAGACTAAGACTCAGACGGAGACTTGAAACTGGGCAGTGTTGATGTTGTTCTTGTTGATGTTGTTGTTGTTGCTCAAGTAGCGTGTCATTTACCTTGGCAGCCACAAGATTGAATGAGAATAAGGCGGACAAGAAGTGAGGCAAGAGGAGTGAATTAAGGCTGATTCTGCAAGTTGTGCGGTTTTTGCTGCAATTATATAATATTGACATTAGTTGCATGTTGTCTGTCGTTTTATGATCAAGTTGAGCCGCTCTGTAAATGTTTTAAGCTGATGGATTTAATTACAGTGCAAGGCAAAAATCAAAAATCAATATTGCCTCTTAATGCGGCAATCATTTGATTTACGTTTCAATTTAATGGCTTAATGCCATCTCAATTAGTGCAAAAGGGTGAGGTTAAAACTGGAACTTGAACTGAGACTCAGGCTTAAACATGTGCAGATTAGATTAAGTGAATTCAGGACACAATTAAATTACACTCGATTCTAATGCAATCCTTTCTTTTCTCTCTCTCTCTCTCTCTCTCTCTCTCTTTCTATTTCTATTTCTATTTGTTACATTTGCAGGCTGAGTGCACAAGGAGACTGTTAAATTGACTTAACACAACGTGTGGCAGACACAAAAGGACGACACTCGCTTCCTTTCATATCGTAACTTCAGACTGATTCACTGCAGGCCAAATTGCACAACAAACTAGAGTGAAAACTTGGAAAAGCTTGAGAGAATATAAAATAGAGCAAAAGCCAGCCAGCAATTCATGTGAAATGCCAACAAATTGAAATTGAAATTCAAGTCCATGTGAAGGCGTGTGGAATGAACAGTACTAGAAACAACTACAACTACAACAACAACTGCATTAACATATCAGCAGCTAAATTTAAGTGCAAATCAGCTAAAATCCTGAGCACATATCCTGCCGCATAAATCAACAAAGCGCACACTGATTAATGTTACGCATACGCAGCGTGCGCCAATCAAGCGGCGCAACTACATAACTGAAGCACTCAACGACTTTCACAAGCCATTAAACCACAGGAAGAACAACAATAACAATAACAACCACAACAACAACAATAACAACCACAACAACAGCAACAAGGAGACAAACTCATCATGGCGTTCATTTGGCGTCGACGTTCCACAACAATTGTCAAGCTGGTAGCATTAATGCTGGCCATTTGGTTCTGTATTGCCTTTCTCATCTATACGGACGATACACGCCGGAGAGCAGCACAGGAAACGAGCGGATTCGGTGCCGGCAACATTGTCGAAGGCGGAGGTGGAGGTGGCGGTGACAGTGGCGGGGAACCAATTGCATTGGCCCGGAAAAGTGGCCCAGACTCGGGCGAACAGTTAGCGGGCGAAGGCAATGCCAATGCTGACGCTGATCGTGATGCGCCCCAAGAGGCGGATGTGCCGCCCACGGCCAAGCATAAGTCCAGGGTGAAGGTGTTGCCACGCCTCAAGGCCGAGGAGTCCGTGCGTCACAATGTTGTGGTGCATCCGGAGGAGAAGGTCGTTCACAAGCAGGAAGCCAAGGAAGATGGTAAGTGAAGGCAGCGATTTTAATTAATTATAAATGTCCTTTTCACATTTCATACTCATATTTGCACTTACCCAGCCAGAGGATTGCAATAATTATCATTTAATACCCGATTACGGCGTTAATTATTGAATTTAATTATTGCAGCATCGACATTTATGCAGCGTCATTAGAAGGCTCATTTAATGCTTCCATTTTAGTTTAAAAACATATTTTTAGCTGTCCATTTAACTAACGTATTTTTAGCCAATGTCATTTGAATTATTCTTTTGGCTTAGCTAACGATTTTGTTAATTACCAAATCCATTACAATTTTAATTAAATAAAAGGTTGAAACAGCTGTGGAAATTTATAAACGAGTTGTGTGTGTTAGACTTATATTGAACTAATTAGATAATGCTTTTGTAATGTCTAGTTAGCTGAAATTGTGGCAGAAAAGTGTTTAATTTAGAACGAATATCTTATGAAACTTTTACTAATTTAAAAAAAAGTAGGAATTTGTAAAAAATCTAGCGTTCATTTAGTATAAATTAATATGCTTAAAGATTAGTATTATGTTACATGTTAGCAACGATTTTTTTAATAGGATATCTTTTAAAAGATTGCAGTTTATCATAGTATATTTATGGACTTTGAAGTTCATAAGTTAATTAAAAGTATATGTTTTTCTTAGCTCTTGGCATACACATAACAAATGTGCTGCATTAATATTTATATTGAAATCAGTTCCAGATTAACCACATTTCTCGGTCCATCCATCACAGTTAGTTCTTTGCCCCGCAACTGATTCGCAGCCCATTCAACTTGTTCTTTATTTTTTATGACTCTTCTCTTTTCGCTCAGTCGTATTCCTGTAATCAGTTTTTATGAATCTCAGCGCTGTGTTCCCATTCAGGCGATTCGCACTTCATTTCCACGCAATCTTGTCCAACTAATTCCCATCAAGTCGTTGCACACTGCTCTCTGTCTCTTTCTTTATATTTCTCTCTGTCTTTCACTTGCTTGGACTTGCATTTTGGGTCAGCAGCCAGAAAATCGAAGTAAGCATACGGCTAATAACACATATCGCTTTCCTTTCCTGTTTACTAAATGTGGACTCTGGAGAGGAGCTGCCTTCGACTGTGGCTCCTCCTTCCATGCTTTAGGAAAATTTCTAACAAGTTTTACAACAATGTTAAAGATGCCAGCGGCGACAAACACAACAGCAACAACAACAACAACAACAACAGTAACAAGAAGAGCTTGAGTAGAAGCACTTAACACAACTTGCAATTGTTGCCAAACAGCATTTTCAATGGCACGCAAGGCAACAACAACAAAAACTAACTTTATAGGGAGTAGAGGTTAGGTATAGAGTAAAGGGGATAGGGTATAGGGGCTGGGTGATAAATAGAGAGACCAAAACTTGACTCATGCCGCTGTCAAGCGAGGCATTCGCATTAAGCATATTAAAAAGAAAAGGGAGTAAAACGAGGTAGAATCTTTTACTAATCAGACACAAGCTTGAGGTTTTACTCAATGGGCTGAATGAGAGAAACTGACTGAATGACTGACTGACTCAATGACTGACTGTCTGACTGGAGCTACACTTGGCTGGCCAAATCAATGAAGCAGTCAGTCGTTACCTTACAACTGGAACAAGTGCAGGGGCAACATGAAGTATCCATCTATCTATCAACTGAGACGCCGTTGCATGTGCAACAAGCATTTAAGATTGCATCTGCGAGAGCAGCGAAGAGAGGGGGAGAGCAGTCTCCTCTAGGGTGTGCTGACTGTCTTCTGGCTCTTCTTCTGATTTTAATACTGGCTACCTTTGCAGTTCCATACAATGCACGTATTTGCAATTTCGCATATCATGTTTGCATCTCTTTGCTGCTTTGCCTCATCAACATTGAGGTGGCAAAGGTACAAGTTGTTGTTGTTGTTGTTGTTGTTGTCAGTGCTATTGTTGTTGTTGTTGTTGACTGTTTGCCTATTTGCTGATCCTGTCGTGCAGCAGCCGCCCCGTGGCGTCAAAATTGTGTGCAAGCCTACAACGTTTACCAACACTCGACCACGCACAAGATTCGTTGCCTGTGGTGGTGCCAGAGATCTTAGTTGGCAGATTTCACATCCCTGTAGAATCCACAACTCCACTTCATTCACAGAAAAAAACAAGTGGGAAAGGCCAAAGTCAAGATCCCGACCATAGTACTTTAAAGAAATTACTACTGCACACTTTTAGATAATTATATTGAAATAATAACCTTATTAATAACTTTGGTTAGCTATTACTCCCGTTCTACTTGTCCGATCTTGCAGCGGTTAAGTGATATTATAGATAATACTAACAGATAATTAAAAATTGTGGGCTTAAAAAGATCGTGCTTGAATTAAGTACTTTTTACTTAATTTAGGAAATTAGACATTATTATTCTTTTGACAACGCATTATATTAATACTTTCCCGGAATCTTGGATTTGTTTTTTTTCTGTGTACTCATTGCTCATTGTCTGTTGTCTGCTGTCTGTTGCCTGGTTGTTCATAGCTGGTAATTAGTGTTGTTGTACTTATTGGCTGGCCTTGGGGCGCTTACCACCAAAAGACGTGGCCAACACGACGTTTATCGCGCGCACGCATCAAGCAGGCAACAAACAACAGGCCAGGATAGGCCAACCAACCAAACAGCCAACCAACCAGGCCAACAGTCAGTCACTCAGTCAGTCAGTCAACCTGCCTGCTGGCCATGTCTTTAATACGTTTACTATCTTGATCTTGGCCTGGTCTGCACTGGACTCGTATGTGTCCCCCTTTTGTTGCCATCATTCGCTGTTGTTGCCTCCTCTCGTATTCGTCTTCGAACTCTAACATGTTTTTTTTTACAATTTAGCAGCGATAATGATTTTGTACATACAATGCAAATGCCACACCCCCTAAAAGAAAAGCAGCAAACGCCTCTGGGAACAGCTGCTGCACAGATTGATTGCCACATCCATGTTCCCAGTTCCCAGTTCTCAGTTCCCCCTCTACCGAATCCCCTCTCCCCTTTCCACTCTACAAACTTCAGTTTTAATCAATGCTAATCCCTTGCCATGTTAATAACATAACGCTGATTTCGAGTGTGTGTGTGTGTGCGTGTGTGTGTGTGCTGCGCCTGTCTATTGTCCTTGTTTCAGTCCCTAGGCATACGACCCCTAGCCTCCTGTTCCGCCTTCTCCACCATTCATTTGGCAAATAACGCTACTTTGGCATATTATGTTCCTTTTATGCGTTATGTCGGAACATGCCGAGGCAGATTGTACTGCAGGATGGGAGGCGCCTCCCAGGCATGTGTCTGTGCTCCTACCTATCTCTCTGGCACTCCCTGTTTGTCTGCAGCTCCCTCTCTCTTTTGCTCTCTCTCTCTCTCTCTTTATCTCTCTCCGCATAACGGACGCTTTATAGCTTCCTGTCACGCTCAGGCGTGTCCCTCGAGCTCTACGTTTGCGCGTATTCTCCTCATGCTTGTGTCCATAAACTGCCGATAGATATGAAAATTATATAGCTGGATAACGCATCTCATTTGCCTATACAGTAAACTCTGCCGTTTGGCGCACCAAATGCAGAATTTAAATAAACAAACTATGTTTTGTTTGGAGATTCAAATTAAATATTTAAAGTTTTATATATGGAAATTAAACATCTTATAAGCTTTTCTTAGAACATAATATATAATAATATATATAACAGAAAATAAATTCTTAACGTATTTTTATTCACCTATTTTCTATACTTTATCCACTTATCAATTACGTTTTAATTTGTTAGTGCACTTATTGTGTATAATCGACAAAATAATTAAAATTGCATTTTTTTTATTAAATTAGAAAGTTATAGGTAATAATAGATTATATAAGTTATTAATTTATTAAAGAAAAAAATATTAATAATTTTGTATTTTAATAGTAATCAAATTATAAATAGATTCATTGTTAGGAAAATAAAAATTACTGCACTCACCATCTTCTTACAATTGAGTTCTTAGTGAAGGCTTTACTGTACACTTTGTACAATGGCTTTTACATTGCCATCATAATTTCAGAGAGTTTCTATATTCCGATATTCTATAATTGGATTGAGCTCAGGTGGTTGTCGGTTGCATAAAAACACGCCACACAGTCGTTGCCATAATATTCCATGCTGTGCCATAAATAAGTGAATCAATAAAGCACATAAAACCCCAAAGAGCTGTTTCTCCTTTAACAGCCCCCTTTAACTCCCTCTCTCCTTCCTTACCTGCCCCCCTCCTGTGTCCTTTCTGCCACTCCTTTCTGTGTGCCAGTTTTTATTGTTTTTTATTATGATGCGTGTGCGCGCACAGCATGCAAAAAAGTTCATTACGAATCCAGGCAAGTGGCTGCTTAGTCCTTGCTCTGCTCCTTGTGCTCTCTCTGATCCGCCCCTGACCCCCCTGTGCCACTTGGCACACGCGTGAATATTCCGCAATGAAGTTGTAACTACGACAAATCATAAAATTTATGCGCAGTGCCTGGTTTTTTTTATTTTTATTCTTCGTCTACAAGTCTAGGCTCCTACTATGCCCATTTTCTTTTAATGGCTTTTGTTGTGCGACCAAAAATTTATTGCTAGCTGATTGGCCTCTTTGGTTGTTACCAACATTCCACAGCATAATGTGGCTTGCTTGCTTGACTCGGTCTGAACTGGACCTGGTCTTGGGTTCTGACTTTTTAAGGCTTTTTATTTTTCAGCTAGCTTTTTATATTTATTGAAATGATTGTGGTAATTGAAATGTTTTTCATTGTACCAAGTCTTACAAACATAGAGAAAGAGAATGTGAGAGAAAGAGTGAAGCAGATGGAAAGCAAGTAAAAAGTCACAGCACACACACAAACACACAAACACACACACACACACACACACGAGCAACACCAATAAGTGTCACTTCTGGCTGACAAATCTCATAAAAAGCAGAAACTGGCAACCGGAACAGAATCATATTTCCATGCAAATGCAAATAACAAGATAATATAATGCACAGAGAGCACACCAACACACTCACAAACACACTCGTTTATACACGCACACACGCAGAAGAAGAGCTTCAACCCATTGAGCGTGTGGAAGATGCTACTGACAACACGCATACGCACCGTTGCACACTGACATAAAAGCAAAATAAACTGACAACTGACATGTTAAGCATTTTATAAACTCCAAATAATTTAAATTTAAATAATTAAAATTACAAATTAACAGCTTAATATTTAAATAACAACATTTTATTAGATTAATCGTTACCATAACCGAATTAAGTTGGATATTGTATTCCATATTTTTTTTTTTGAGGAATCGCGAACTAAAAAACTAATTCTTACTCTTTTTTTTATGAATTTGAAAATATAAATACTAAATTTGAATAATTATTTCAATTATTCCTGATTTAATAAAAAAAAATAATTATTCATAAATTTTCACTAGCAACCAAATCACTTTTATACCACTGTGCCTTGCCAAGTGAATTTGCAAGGCGAAGCATTTTTCATGCATGACGCTGATGATGACAGTTTTTCATGTCAAATGCATTGCGATTTATCTTCGCAGCGTGTCACATGTTGTGCGAGTCGTAAATTTCATGCACAACAAAGCAAGCAGGAACCGAATCCTTTCGAATGATAGCTCCTTTAACCATTTCCCTTGTCAACATTCACCAGTCACACATGTCCTGGCAATTTTCAGCCAAATCAAGCAACAACTTTAGCCCATCACTTATCATATTCCGTCTTCATTTCTGTCGCCTTTTAGATAAAAATGTGTTGGATGCGCCAGCGGCGAATCTATTGGAGGATAGTCCTGGTGAGCTGGGCAGACCGGTGGTACTGCCAAAGCAGATGTCTCCCGAGATGAAGAAGGCTGTGGAAGATGGCTGGTCCAAGAATGCATTCAATCAATATGTCTCCGATCTAATATCCGTGCATCGATCGTTGCCCGATCCACGTGATGCCTGGTGCAAGGATTCGGCCCGTTATCTCAGCAATTTGCCCAAGACCGATGTCATCATTTGCTTCCACAATGAGGCGTGGTCGGTGCTGTTGCGTACAGTGCATTCGGTGCTGGACAGATCTCCGCCAGAACTGATTGGCAAGATCATACTCGTGGATGATTACAGTGATATGCGTAAGTTGCAATTAAATTGAATTTTCTCATTCGTATATTAACACAGTTCAATTGCAGCACATCTGAAGAAACAGCTGGAGGATTATTTCATTGCCTATCCCAAGGTTGAGATTGTGAGAGGACCTCAGCGAGAGGGATTGATACGTGCCCGCCTTTTGGGAGCCAAATTTGCCAAGTCACCGGTCATAACCTACCTTGATTCCCATTGCGAGTGCGCCGAAGGTAATTATTGATGCTGCCCCAAAGTATGCAACGATTTTTGCATTTAGCTTTTAAGCTCATTTGAAATGCAGTATTTTCCATTATTATAAATTGCTCATATTTATTTATTGACTGCCAAATTGCTAACTGCCATTGTTACTGTTGTTCAATATTTAATTGCTCAGCAAGTCACAAATGGCAATTTAATATTCGAGTTTAAATACCGTCAGCATTTTGTTTATGCTAATTTTTAGCCGATAAATGTGAACGACAGCGAGAAAACAAATAGAAAATAATAGAAAAGCGAAAACAAGAAAATCAGAAAAACAATTTAATAGAATGTAACCTATTTTAGAGGGTCGCTTTAGGCGTATTTCACAAATCCCCAGTGTGCTCTAAACGTGCCCATAAATTTTCCTGTTACATTTGATGGCTCAAAGATGAAATCCGCTGGCCAATGACAACGATAACAAGAAGACGAAAAACAACAACAACAACAACAACGTCAACAGTGTTGCCAATAAAACAAAGCCAACTAGTAAATCACTTAATCTTCCGTTTTGTTGCTTGCCACTCGAGCGTTGATAGCGCAGATTGCTTTGTACTTGTATCTTTTGGCCAGCTTCAGCTTTTCATTTTGGTTGACGGACGGTCGAGGAAAATGATGCAAGGGAAAACACAATCAATTTTGTTTATTGCTCACGAAATCGATGCAACCAACAAGAGAAAAACTAGCCAAACGATAACTTTCTGGCAAATAAAAAAAAATATCATCCAGAAAAACTTTCGAGTCAAAGAACGTGGATTACGATATTGTATGTGTTTGTCAGTGTGTGTGTGTGTGTGTATGTGTGTGTGTGTGTGTGTGTGTGTGTGTGTGTGAAAGTTGGCGCTGAAAGAAAACAATTTTGGTCTTTACTTTACTTGGACGTTGTTGTCATCATCGTCAATGCCGATGATGAATGACAATAGCAAAGAGGAATAAGCTGGCAAAAAGCAATTAAATCAAACTACAAACTTCAACAGCAATAAATCATACACTAAGAAAAACAGGGTACTAAATCATTTTATATATATTTGATACTTTTAAAATTTATAGTTTTATATTAATTTTAATGTGTGAAATTTTCTTTTTTAAATTTAAGTGTAAGCTTTTACTTTTGTGATTTAGGTGAGAGTTAATTTATTTTTCAATACTATAATTCATAATTTACTACTGCACTTTATTGCCAACTGTAAAATACTTTACTTAAAATATCTTAACTTACATTATGATTTCTTTCTCTGTTTTTAGGTTGGTTGGAGCCACTTTTGGATCGTATTGCACGAAATTCAACGACCGTCGTATGTCCAGTTATCGATGTTATCGATGATACAACACTGGAGTTCCACTATCGCGACTCTAGTGGCGTCAATGTGGGCGGATTTGATTGGAATTTGCAGTTTAGCTGGCATGCGGTGCCGGAACGTGAGAAAAAGCGCCATAACGTAAGTCCAAACTTATTAAGTACGCCCCAATACCAACTGTTACCCCATAAACTTACCCAAGAGCGTCTACATTGAAATTTTCAAACACTTGAAATAGGACGGCTTCTGTTTCAGGGGATTTCTGCGGTTTGGTGTGTGTTTGTTTAAGCGCATGCCATTATCGTTATATACGTGCTTGTGTGTGTGTGTGTATGTGTTTGTTTTGTGTGTTGGTTTAGCCATGGTTAGGTTAAACGAACTAACCCCAAGTTCCATACGGAAAATACCAAAAATTCCGTTTGCAAAATACGCGCACACAACGGCATACATGAATCCGCCTAAAACCCTTGAACGTGGCTTCGAAATACGAGTATTTGCCGTGAACTCAGCTATGGCCATCTATACACACAAATACACTTACATAAACACACCAACACAACAATAATCCACACACGTACAGGCAACTATGTTATTTGGTTATGATATGCGATAGTCTCTTGAGACTTTTATATGAGAAATTCTATGCGGCAATTGCAGTGGCTCATTAAATTTTGGTAACGATGCTAGAATAATATTTAAATATGTAATTCTAAAATTGCTAAAATATAAAGGGAAATGGTTTTTCTATTTTCGAACTATTTGAATCATAATGCTCTTAAATTAGTTATGTAAATTCAAACTGTGAATCGAGGCTAAAAGGAAATATGGGGAGAGGAAAATTAGTTAGTGAAAAGTGTCTAGAAAAGAGTATGAAAAAAAATTACAATTGGTATGAAATCCAATAATAAAACTAATTCATTTACTTTTAAATTTTTGCAGATTTATATTTAGTTTTATTATTAATTTGTTCTCTGAATCTTTACATATCCTAAAGTGTACATATTTTGATAAGTAAAATATTTGTATGCTTTTTACGTTTGTAAACTAACAGCAAATGCTTTTAGAAAAATAACCAGTAAAGCTTGTTAACATTTATTAGTCTTTTATGTATTACTCGTAGCAAAAAACTTTATTACCTGCTCATGTGTTAGACATCTTTCTTCGTCAGTCAGACACACTTTTGTTAGAAACATGGCATATACGAATTATAAAAGCATACACACACATAAGAGTATATCGTGTATTGCATTTGGTGCTTTGTGTACCCTGTGAATGGATTGGCAAACACTTGAAATTCAATTTTAGTTGTTAGTTTCAAGCATAACACACACTTTCTCACACACACACGCATACTCACTCACATTGAGTGGTTCTCAGCTCTGGTCAAATGCTCTCGAATATATATTTCGTGGCATGCTTTAAACAGAAATTTGCATTCAATTTCTCTCTCAACAACTTTGGGTTGCTCTTTTTTTTAAGTTGGTGCTGTTGCCACATAATGTTGTCTTCCATTTTGGTCTTATCGTTTTAATTAAACAATTCGCGCTGAGTTCTTAATTACAACATTTGACTTTTGAATGCGGAAAATGAGCATAAATTGTAACCGCAGTCGCAGTCGCAGTATGTAAGTGATATTGCGTATACGCCGCTTTAGCCCTACAGAAATAATATGCAGAAATTACAACTGAGACTGAGGCGTATAAATGGTGTCAAGGGTTTGGGGCGGGGGATAGCGTAACTGCAATTAAAAGCCAAAAATGTTAACAGCAAATTCTCGCCTGTTGTTGCTGTTGTTGCTGAATTTGTTGCAGTTGTTGCTGTTGCAGTTGCAGTTGCAAGAACAGTGGCAACAGCAGTTGCCGCCGCTTCTTGTGGCGTAAATATCTGGCATAATTGTTTTTACAAGCGCCAAGAGAATTTATGCGAACATTGTTGCCCAAAATCCATGCCAGGATTTAACAGAGAAGGGGAAATGCCACCGTTGTCTGTTGTTGCTGTTGCTGCTGTTGTTGCCACTTGCGCCTGAAGCTGCACTTAGCAGCTAAATCAAGTAAAGCATTTCCTGAGTACCACATTGGCAATTTGCCGGTTGCGGGAATGGGAATGAGCCATAAATGTTGTCTGTCGACAATGATAATGGCAGCCATAGCGATTTGGCGGTAGGGAAGGGAAGAAAGTAAAGGAAATTCACACACATAAATGGAATTTTCGCATGTGCGACAAATCGCAATAAATGACAGTGGAAAGTTTTCGTTTGTCGCTTGTGTTGCTGGCGACAGGGAAAATTGAAAAGCCTTTTTGGAATACATAAAATATGTACCCAAAAGCAGTCGCAACCAACAGCCACAAAAGGAGCACAGATCCTTGTTGCTGTGCTACCTTCCTACTACTGCCAGCTGTTGACAGTCTTAAAGCCTGCTCTCAACTTTTGCCGTGTGTCCAAAAAAGTTGCTCAACTTGTTACAAGCTGCTGGCAGCAACAACAACAGCAACAACAACAACAAATGAAACAATAACAATAATAAGCAATGGGAATCAAAAATACATATCCGTTTCAAGACTCACCGCTCCTCTCTTCCTCTTCTCTGCTCTCTTTCTCTCTCTCTCTCTCTCCTCTCTCTCTCTCTCTCTCTCTCTCTCTGGACTTCAACAAAAGTTTTCTGTGTTTGTGTTTTGCGTTTGTTGTTGTTTCTTTAGAATCGATATATTTGGTAAGCGTGTGTATGTGTATGTGTGTGTGTGTGCGTGTGTGTGTTTGTAGAGTTATGTAGACTGGCATAGGGATTCGGGAGCGGGTGCGGAAGGATTAAGACCCGCTTACACGTGAGTGGCATTGCCAGCGCCATCGGCTAATGGATTTGGCATTAACTTGGCAGCTGCCATTCGCTTGGCTGCTCATCCCCAATTCTCTACCTTCTACTTCCCTTCAGCTCCGCTCCATTCTCTACTTCGCCACATTAGCGAATTTGGCAAAATGCTCAACTTTTCGATATTGCTCATGAATTTGCCTGTTTAGAGCTAGTTAACAAAAAAAGGGGAAGACTACCTGTAAATCACTCTTTGGACAAATTGCAAAAGCCGTTGAGACGACTTTAATGCTGTATCGTAAATAATATTTGAGCATTGCGAGAATCCGCTTTTCTCTCGTTTTGTTTCTCTTTTTTTTTTTGTTGTTTTAAGTTTCGCTTTTTATGGCAGCAGCTAAAGGAACTTTTGCCAGTTTTCTATAACAATTTTATTGCCATTTTTTCACCTGTCGCATTTCAACTTACCTGACGGCACATTTGTGCCAGCTGCTTGCCAACTGCCAACCATTTTACATGCTTTTTCAACAGACTTTTTTTTGATGGTTCTTGTTAACTGGTATTTTATACATTTTCAAGAAATTGTTTTAGTTTCTTTCGTGCTTCTTCTCACAAGAAATAGCTTTTAAAAATGCCCTTTCAAATGTTTCTACGTTGAGATTTTTGCACAGCTAACTGAAAAGCATTTTAAAATGATTATATGATAAATAAATCTGGTTTCCTTAGCCTGCAGCTAGCACTGCTTTACCTTGAAAATCTTACCTGTTAGTCGAGCCCGGCACTTTGTTATTTTTACATATTTATTTGTTTAATAAGCCCTGTAACTTGGTTACATCTTGCTTGCCATTTTCTTTACTTAAATTCCATCTTGTCGCTCAAGTTGATTACTTTCTGTGTGCTAAAGCGCGTTCTTTTTTCTAAAGCATACAACTGGGCGCAACAAATGGGCTGCAGTTAGAGTTTCAATTTTGCAAGGCAAAGCAAAGCACACTAAAAATTTTTAGGCAAACAAAATCACCTTCAACTTTAGTTTGAGCTTAGTAAAGCTAAAATTGGTCTGTAAAATTTGCCAGCACATATATTAGAATTAATTCGGCAAGCGCTTCCGGCAACTAACTAAAAATAATGAAAATGTTGGAGCTGCCAACTAATCCGCTCGCGTTTGTTGTTAGCTCAAAGGCAGTCCAAAAACCGTAACGAGGGAAAAAACTCTTACACACACACACACACACACACTCACCGATATACACTAAAATCTCAAATAACCCGAAGCGCATAAAACAAAACTACTCATATAATAACAACAACAATTTCATAAAAATAACAGAAATAACATGCTGGGATAAAGGCAGGTAGCAAGAGAGAGAGAGTAGAAAGATGCGGGAGGATTAGGATGGTTGTTTGCTTTAGTTTTAGGTTTTTGCTGGCACACAAATACTAATCCAATTATTTGCAAAATCTAGGTATATGTTGCTCTGGCGTATACGCAATATGAGTACTCCATACGCAGCGTTGGCCAGGCATTTAAATATACATACGAGTATAGAGCCTAGACCATTGACTTTATGCTAGGCCCATAACGGAAACAAAGAGAACGAAGTGCCACTTACACACACACACATACACACACACACTTACATGCATGACAATTTGAGTATGCCACACACACACACACGCACACAGATATTCATTCAAAGTATTGTTGATGTTGAATATTCCCTTTTCACTCCGCCAGCTTCACACGGAAAAGGTAAAGTTTACCTATAAAAATTGTTTGGCTGTCGTCGTCTCTTATCCTTATGTGCATGTGTAATGGGGCTGTGTGGATAGGTAAATGCTTTCTAATACCCTACACACGCACACACGCACAAATCTATATACACTCACACACACATTGCACGTTTCATTTCATTTCTTGCGCTTTACGTTTATTCCATTCTGATTGCCTATGCGTGCGTTTTTTGTTAGACATTTTTATTTATTTTTTTTTTCATTTTTGCCATTTGTTCTTGTTGTTGTTTGTGTTATTTTTGCTGTTGTTGTGGTGAAATCGTGCATGACACGAAGCTAGAGTATTTTTGCCTCGTTGCGTCGAGTGGTTTCTGAATTCTGTAATACGCTGCGTATGCGAAATTTTCTCTTTTGCGCCACATTGACAAATGTTGAGCAGTCAATTCAGAGAGCATCCGTTGCCCAGGATGAGGAGGGGAGCAGGGGGAAGTCGGGTTGTTCAGTTGATGATGTTGAGGATGTGGCTGAAGAAGTGTAGCTTACTCACCCGCTTCTTTAATGTTAAAGCCGATTACGCTTTTATGTCAAAGTCAATTGGATTTGAGCATTCATCACAGCACAAGTACACAGCGAATATCATATATCTGAATAAATAGCATATTTAACTAAATGATAAGCATGTACGAATTCTTGCTATGCAGTCTAAAGAATAGAGAATAAGTTGCAAAGTGTTTTTATTTATTTAAGAAGATGATTGAGAAGAGATTTTTGGTGTAAAGCAGCTTAAGCTTAAGTTTAAATGTCTACAAATTTTTTTTCTGACATAGTTTTAAAGCGAGAAAAATCTACGGACGTTTATTTATTTTAAATAAAATATTAACTTTGGTATCTTTACGTTATAAAAAATTCATTTAAATTGTATTTGTTGTAGGCTAAGCATTGTAGGGCTTTCACTGGATATATTCAAAAATTTTTAGTTAACCAGGCGATATTTGATAGCCCTCAGAATAGGATATATATCACGAGTGCAGACTCCACGGAAATCATCGTAAGACAAGTCGAAGAGAGCCACTCCACCCAGGTTGTTGTTTTTCACATAGATAGCTTTGTCGGCAGCGGTGTCGGGATCCTCATAGCTGATCCAGATGCCGTTGTCGCCCTTCCTATCAGCTGCACGATAAGCATAGTTGCCGTATCTCTTGGCGGGATCTGTGACTCTTGTCAGCGGAGCATTGGCACCCTTGGCGTAGGCATTATTCTGGTTAGGAAGCATAGCACAGGTCTCGGGCCAGCTGTAGATGCCATGCAACTGGGTGTTTCCACCAACAGGTGCCTCATCCACCACCTTAGCCACAGGTGGCACTCCTGTTTCACCAGAATCATCTGTCATTTTCCAGGGACGACCATAGCTGGCCACTCCCACATTTATCTTGCTGGCTGGGCAACTGTTTCGCAGCCAATACTTGACCTGGGCATCGACATTGAACTCGGGATTGCGGTCATACAGCTCATAAAGGGGAGCAGTATAGTCAGCCAACTTCGGATTGCGTTGCGGGGTGTAAAAGTCAAAGGCGGCGATGTTGACAAAGTCCAGATAGTTGATCACAGCGGGCACATCGAAGAAAACTAAAGAAAGAGCAGGAAATTAGCTACAACCTATTTTAGATCTGTAGATCAACCTACGGGATGCGTTCACATTGGGCAGAACTGTCGTGGAGAGCAGCAGATTGTCCGGACGGAAGGCGTTCTTTACGTCACGGAGTAAGGACGTGAACTGTTCCTTGTGGTCCGTGGCGTGCTCATCTACAATAGAGTCACCAGTGAAGACCTTCTTAAAGCCCTTCCATACGCTGCCTACATTGCTGTGAATCTTTTTGGGCTTATTCTTGGGAAACTGCCAAGCAATGTCTATGCCATCAAATCCGTAGGTCTTCACTAATGTATAAACAGTATTCACGAAGCGAGTGCGACCCGTGGGGTTCTCCAACAGTTCCAGATATTTGTTGGGCAAATCTTTGCCGTCTTTGCTTGTCTCAATATCCTTGTCACCACCCACGCTTAAGAGAATACGTAGACTTGGAAAGCTCCGCTTCAAACGGGTCACTGTGCGGAATAGTCCCTTGCCCAGATCCAAATCCAGCTGCTCATTGAGACTCACAGCCTTATGAGAACTACGCTCGATACCCGCATAGCCATAGATCAAATAGTCACAGAACTGTAGAGCAGGCGCCAAATCCTCTAACACGAGTTTGCCGAGACCTTAATAAAGAAAGATCACGGGGGAGATAAATTTAAACACCGTTAAACATTTTACGTACCTCATAAAAGTACCCTGGCTAATGAAACGTTTTTCATAATTAAAATATTTAATTTGACAAAGCGATCAACCTTAAAATAGTGGAGAGATCTTTCCCCAGATTTGACTGTCATTCTAATCAGGACAAAAGTGATACACCTTATCTAATTTGAATAATTTTAACCTAAAGTATATATTTACTTAGTGTTCTCGGGCATTTAAACTATGGTGAGCTAAATATTCTTTTAAATCTTGAGTTTGATAAGACTCATTTGCTCATTTTTCAAGATTTGATTTTTAATTTAATTTTTATTTGCTTGTACTTCCGGGCTAATCTAATTATCAGTAGTTGCTTTGTCTTTTGGGAAATTATGTAAGCACTTTTGACTTATTTACTCACCTTCTTTGATGAAACTCGACGAGTCGTAGAAGCAGACCAAGTGTCGCTTTTGTTGTCCCACCTTGCCAGAACAGACGCTGACCAGGCACAGGGTCAGCAATACCAAAGATTTTATCATCCTCGAACAAATCATTCTAATTGAAACTTGTCAAGCAGTGCTTACCGCTTGGCCGTCGACTTGAAACTGAATCTGAGACATGCGCTCTTTCTGTCTCGAGGTTCTAAAAAAGTGTGAATTGATAAATGAGACAAAACAGCGATTGCGAGGTATAAAAAGCCCTATATTAAATTTTTGTCTCAGTACAGTGTACACCCGTCGGTTTGAACACGTCGATCTCAGAGACAATGAGAGGTAGAGACTTCAAACTTGGTATGTGGGTTCCCGGATACCAAAGGCAGATCAAAATTGTTTTAATTTTTGGATCGGTCCACTATATCATATAGCTGCCATAGGAACGGTACATCAAAAATGATGTTTTAGTATGGAAAAGATTTTTGTTTGTTAAGATATCAGCAACAAACTGATAGAATATGCATCTGAACTGTTATTATACATCCTGACCAAATTTGGTAAGAATCGGTTAACTATATCATATAGCTGCCATAGGAACAGTACATCCAAAATGAAGTTTTAGTATGGAAAAGATTTTTGTTTGTTGAGATATCAGAATCAAACTGATAGAATATGCATCTGAACTGGTATTATACATCCTGACCAAATTTGGTAAGAATCGGTTAACTATATCATATAGCTGCCATAGGAACAGTACATCCAAAATGAGGTTTTAGTATGGAAAAGATTTTTGTTTGTTGAGATATCAGAATCAAACTGATAGAATATGCATCTGGACTGGTATTATACATCTTGACCAAATTTGGTGAGAATCGGTTAACTATATCATATAGCTGCCATAGGAACGGTGCATCGAAAATGAAGTTTTAGTATGGAAAAGATTTTTGTTTGTTGACATATTAGATCCAAGCTGTTAGAATATGTATCTGGGCTGGTATTATACATCCTGACCAAATTTGGTTAGAATCGGTGATAGAATTTGGTAGATATGGATATGGAAAAGATTTTTGTTTGTTAAGATATAAGAACCAAACTGATAGAATATGCATCTGGGCTGGTATTATACATCCTGACCAAATTTGGTTAGAATCGGTCTAAAATATCATATAGCTGCAATAGGAACAATCGATCAAAAATCAAGCTTAGGGTATTTAACTGTCGAGCGTGCTCGACTGTAACCGCCCACTAGTTTCTTTACACATAGAGAATTAAGCCAATAATCAACCAAATGTTTTAGGGATTATCCCGGTTAAGAACATATTTTATTATTCGATAATTAATTGACAACACTTTTCAGACATTGGACATTATTAAAAGGGAAATATTCTGGAAATTCTAGTTAGTCAAGCGATATTTGATAGCCCGCAGAATGGGATATTTGTCACTAGTGCAGAGTCCACGGAAGTCATCGTAGGACAGATCGAAGAGGGCCACACCACCCAGGTTGTTGTTGCGAACGTAGCCAGCCTTGTCGGCAGCTGTGTCGGGATCCTCATAGCTAATCCAGATGCCGTTGTCGCCCTTCTTATCAGCGGCACGATAAGCATAGTTGCCGTATCTCTTGGCGGGATCTGTGACTCTGGCTAGTGGAGCATTGGCACCCTTGGCGTAGGCATTATTCTGATTAGGAAGCATAGCACAGGTCTCGGGCCAGCTGTAGATGCCATGCAACTGGGTGTTTCCACCAACAGGTGCCTCATCCACCACCTTAGCCACAGGTGGCACTCCTGTTTCACCAGAATCGTCAGTCATTTTCCAGGGACGACCATAGCTGGCCACTCCCACATTTATCTTGCTGGCTGGGCAACTGTTTCGCAGCCAATACTTCACCTGGGCATCGACATTGAACTCGGGATTGCGGTCACTCAGCTCATAGAGGGGAGCAGTATAATCAGCCAGCTCCGGATTGCGTTGCGGGGTGTAAAAGTCAAAAGCGGCGATGTTGACAAAGTCCAGATAGTTGATCACAGCGGGCACATCGAAGAAAACTAAAGAAAGAGCAGGAAATTAGCTACTTCCTTAAACAAAATATATGGATCAACCTACGGGATGCATTCACATTGGGCAGAACTGTCGTGGAGAGCAGCAGATTGTCTGGACGGAAGGCGTTCTTCACATCACGGAGCAAAGAGGTGTACTGTTCCTTGTGGTCCGTGGCGTGCTCATCTACAATAGAGTCACCGCTGAAGACCTTCTTGAAACCCTTCCATAGGCTGCCAATACCGCTGTGAACCTTCTTGGGCTTATTCTTGGGGAACTGCCAGGCAATGTCTAGACCATCAAATCCGTAGGTCTTCACGAGTGAATAGACGGTGTTCACGAAGCGAGTGCGACCTGTGGGATTCTCCAACAGTTCTAAGTATTTGTTGGGCAAATCCTTGGCATCCTCGCTCGTCTCAATATCCTTGTCTCCACCCACACTCAAGAGAATACGCAGACTTGGATACTTGCGCTTCAAGCGGGTCACTGTGCGGTACAGACCCTTACCCAAATCCAGATCCAGCTGCTCATTGAGACTCACAGCCTTGTGCGAACTACGCTCAAGACCCGCATAGCCATAGATCAGATAGTCACAGAACTGTAGAGCAGGCTCCAACTCATCAATCACCAGTTTGCCGAGACCTAAGCACAGAAAGAAAGTGAGAGCGAGAGAGAAAGAGAGAGAGAGAGAAAGAGAGAGAGAGAGTGATAGAGAGAGAGAGATAGAAAGAGAGATAGAGAGAGAGATAGAGAGAGACAGAGAGAGAGAGAGAGAGAGAGCGAGAGCGAGAAAGATTAAGAGATTTTTTTAATTTTGAAGAAAAATATAAAAGCATTGACACAAAAAAATTTTAGCTTTAATAAATTAAACAGGCTTTATCTCTATATTCCTTGCTATGATTAATTTATTACATTCAGCTTCCACTGTAATTCTTATGTGTACAAAGGTGATTCACTTTTTCTAATTTTTCTAATCTCAATCTACTGAAATCATTTGTCCAGTGTACTTGGGGAATTAAATAATTGGTAGCTCGGTTTGTTATCGCCATCGAACACTCTAGAGAAAAACAAACAAATAAATTTTATTTCAGAAGCTTGAGACTGATAAGCCTCACTTTGCTTCTAAGTTATTCACTTTTTTTTTCAAGATTTCGTTTTCAGTTTCACTTTATTTATGTACTTCAGGGCTAATTTTAATTATCAGTTGTTGCTTTTTGGGGAATTACGTAAGCACTTTTGGTTTATTCACTCACCTTCCTTGACGAAACTCGACGAGTCATAGAAGCAGACCAAATGTCGCTGTGGTCCCATCTGCTGTTGTCCCACCTTCCCAGCCAAAACGCTGGCCAGGCACAGGGTCAGCAATGCCAAAGATTTAATCATCTTTGAAGAATTTCTCAAATTAAAACTTGTCAAGCTGTGTTTACCGCTTGGCCGACGACTTGAAACTGAAACTGAGACTTGCGTTGTTTCTAACTCGAGGCTCTCGAAACAGATCGAAGCAGCTTTTGATGAAGGTTGAGCTGATGTTCTTTTTTTGTTTTGTTTTTGTGCGCTGAGTAAAGTGTGAATTGATAAATGAGACAAAGCAGCGATTGCGAGGCATTAAAAAGCTCTATTATGAATTTTTATGTAAATACAGTGTACGTTCGATATCATGCATACTTATTAATTGAATTAGCATACTGTTTATAAAGTTGCAACTTATATATAAAATCTAATTCGACTAAGAAAACAGCTCGTAAAATTAACTTTCAATATTTATGGCGCCTAAATTATTTTAAACTTAAACATATATTTAATAAATAACTTTTTAATGTTCAATATTTAATACTTATTATTAAAAATTTTCTTAAATATTAATCAATTATTTAACTCCAATAATTTACATATGTCGCTGCTATTTATATAAAAATTAACTTGTTTAACACATAACTCAGTTATCAAAGAGCGCGTTTGCTTTGGGCAGTATTCACTGTATTAATTTTAATACTGCTCTTATTTGCTTGCGTTTTAAAATCCGTATAAATTGTGATTTCTTTCTTTATTTTCTGTTTAGTTTCGCATTAAAGGTGAAGTCCAAGCCCAAGTAATTTTGTTATCAGACAGTCTGGAAATATTGGTCGACTTTAGAATAATTGTCTATCGATCCACTTTACATCTCAACTACCTCACTTATTCCCACTCTATTCTCTCTCTCTCTCTCTCTCTCTCTCTCTCTGTCTAGCTGTTGTTGTTTCTCTTTTTCTGTTGCCTGCCTACGACGCAGCTCGCACCGTTTTCATTTACTTACTTTCAGCTGCCCTCTGTGATCTTAACTGCCCACACAAACACACACACACACACATATACATGTAAACATACCCACACACTCACACATTAATACTCATGCGTTGGCTGTTTAGAAATTCATGGGTTTACCCATCGATTGATAGAGAGCATGATAGAAAGAGAGAGAGAGAGAGAGAGAGAGAGAGAGAGGGAGACTTAAAGAGAGATAAAGACAGTAGTAGATAGATAGATAGATAGGTAGATAGAACTTGCCCCCAGCTTGACCCTCATCTCATCTCTGTGACAGTCGCACGCACAATCAGCCACGTGAGCATCCAAATGGAATGGAGCAGAATACAGAATCCAACTGCCAGTTGCCAGTTTTCCGAGTTATTTGCATAAAATGTTTGTCGATTGCTTTGCGACAAGAAGTCGATGTCAGAGAGTTACTCACAATTTTATTGTTTGGTTTTTGTTGATTGTTATTTGGTTTCTATTTTATTTTTTGCAGTTTTTCCATTTGCATTTCAAAATATTTATGTTACATTTATTGTTTGATTTACCTTTCAACATTTATCGCTTCGTTCAGTTCTTTTGTTAAAATTTAAAGGCAATTATCACCTGTTAAGGCAACGTTTTCATTGCAAAATTAAAGCCAACTTGTTCCGGACGGAAGGGTGTGAATGATAATTGAAATTGCTGTTGGCTTAACATTTGCATAAGTGAAAAGTGCAAAAAAGATCCACAATAGGGTTTAACTTTATCCGCACTTTCGCCTCAGCGCTTGTAAGTTTATGATTAAGTCAATCATACGCATGAATAAAGCACAAAAAATAAGGCTTAAACTGGCCAAGGACAGCCAGCTTTTAGTTTGTGTGTGTGTGTGTGTGTCTGTGTGTACAAATTGAATTTCATCTTGGTACGTTACGGTACGCAACCGACAATGAAACCCGCTGCCAAAAGACCAATTTAATCCCAACCCGCAGATTGCGCTTTTCAATTGCTGCTCGTGCCGCTTTTGACCTTAGCATTTTCTTTCCCTTCTTCTTGTACACATACATATATATTCTTTTTATTATTATATTTTTTTTTTTAATTAATGGCAAGCCAGTTTTGGGTCTAAAACAAAATCCTTTTGACTGCCCCTTTTTTGATCTTTTTGGGATTCCTGCTGCGTATTTTTATTTTTATTTTTGTTTGAATTTTGTAAATTAATTTGGCTCAAGTAGAGCGAGCAGCAGGCAACGTTATTACTTACACATTTTCTGAAAATTACATGCAGTTTAACTTTTAATTGAAATGTTGTAACGAGTGGGAAGCAAACGAGGCAACACAAAACCCCAACAAAGCCAAAGTTAGCAGCTCTCTCTTCCGACCACTCTCAGCAACATTCTCATGCTCATCAGCTGCCATGGCAATGCATAAAGTGCTTCCACTACAAAGCTTTATATACCCTATATTGCTTACATACATATATATTTGTGTATATGCATGTATTTTGTGGCTCTGTTTAATTAAACGTGCCGGCAGCGCTGAGAATCACTGGCGATATTTTACACTCTCGCCTGAAAGTATGCTTCACATTCGCATAAAAAGCACAAGTTGTTGCCCGCTTTCGAGCGCACCATGAATAATGGCAAAATTATGTTATTTGCAAAATATGAAATGGCCGCCAATTTTAATGCGCTTAACTGGTACTCATAGAGATGGCCGCGTGACACGAAGCGAGAGCGTAACTTATTAATTATGTACGTCAAAAAAAAAAATATAATAACAATTAGTTTTTAGTTGAAACTATTTAATGGTTTTTGAATTTGTTATTTGAATACTTACTTTGTATTATTCACTTTATAAATTAATTTAACTGTGGTATCTTTAGTTAGACTAGTTAAGTTTTGGTAACTCCTTTATTTAATAAAAAATTGAGTTGAAAAATTCAAATTTTTTCCATAAAATTGTAAATGAACATTCTTCAAAATTTTCGCAAACTTGTAGCTCTGACTGCGATTGTTTCAAAACAAAATATCGACTCTTTCTCATTTTATATAAACTGGCCATAAAGTTAAATTTCAATAGTTCGACTTATGTGTGGATGATGTTGACCAAACCAGCTCTCCTGGCATGGCAACGATAAGCGGCAACAGGAGCCAGAAACCTCGCTCATAATTTTGCATATTAAGCCATGAAGAGGCAAACTCTGGAAAGTTTCATTTGGCAGCCCGCAGCTGTTGTTCCTCGTGCCGTGAAACCACAACGTTGTTGGTGCGAGGAGGGAAAGGCAGAGAAGAGCTAACAATAACAAGATCACCCTGCAATCCCAAACAACTCGCAAGTGTATTAATTTGCACCCAATGCAACGACAAACGATGGGAAGCAGAGGGAAGCGAGGGGAACACGGGAACAGAGGGAATGGAGGTAGGAACAGGACGTGGCTGTGAACAATATTTGGTGGAATATGGACGCATGATAAGCGAGACTAACGACCGTTTCACTGGGCTGCCTGGACAATGTAGGGAGGCTGCTGTTGCTGTTGTGGGCGTGGCATTATGGCCACCCTGCCCCAAAGTGATTTGTGTGCTCGCCCATTTTTTGCAGCTGCAATAGCAGCATCAACAGCAACATATGCAAATCACTCACTCAAGCAAGAGAAGGGTATACAAACCAACACCAAAACACACACACACACACACACTCACATCCAACCACCCACAAATATACACACACACAAACACAAGCCTGTTCGGCTGTGTATGAAAGTCAGCTTACGTGGCGCATGATTTATTAAAAAGGACTCGTAAAAATGCACAACACACTCAACAAAAAATAAAAAAAAGCAGGAAACAAACTCCCAAAACAAGCAATAAATACACTAGAGATGACTGCGTGACAATCGCATATAATGTAACTATCGGTTTATGTTATTTAAAAGCTGATTACAGCTGTTGAAATTTATTCTAATTTGAAAAAACTCAGCTTAACAAGTTTATATATTAGCACACTAATTTTTATCAGTATTACTTCAAAATATGAAAGGAAAGGAAATAGAATATATATTTATCTGTTTAATTTCGATATTCGCATTTGTTGAATATATATTTTTGTAGCATCATCTTCTTAAAGTCTGCTTGGGGCTAGACTCCTCGACTATGTACCTTCTGCAGCTGCATTCCTCGTCCTGTCACATTCTTTGTACTACAACTATCAACAAAAAAACTCTCATGCGAGTCTGCTGCAAAAATGCATGAGAAATAGCTATGGAAATAAGCTGAACCAAAAGCAAAAGCAAAAGCAACAGCAATAGCAGCAACTACTAAAAGCTGATATGAAATTTTTAAAGTCTCATCTTTCTCGTTGCATGCACTTCAAAAACACAAAATTTGATACCATTCCCTACTTCCCATTTCCCTTACAGCTGGTGCTTAGCCTCGCATGATGGGCTAAGAGAAATGTGGTGAGGGCGGAGAGTAGAGAGGGGGGCACAAAACTGGCAACTGGCAACTGGCCCCACTTTGCGAGCCCATCCATCAACTGCCAGCAGTTGGTTCATTTTTAAGCAATTTTCGCAACCGATATTTTGTGCATGGCAGACAACATTATGGCGCCCCCTCCCCCACACCCCCTGACAGTTACCACCCCCTTCGGCATGACATGCAGATAGATGACTATATATGTACAGATATAGCTTCAGCTCTGCCAGTCGATTTTTTTGCATTTGCCATCAGCAAAGTCAAAGTTCTGTTGCCTCTATACGCCTGCCAAACCATATTACCAACATCATCATCATCATCATCTTCGTCATCATCATCGTCATCATTATGGCCAGGCTAAAATGTGGAGCGACTGTTTGGCTTGCATTCGCCTGAACGCGTCTGCCTGCAGGTCCTCATTATTAATTGGCCAGCAATGCATATTTCCAGGATTCAAGGCGCCATTCAACTCATTTTTGGGAATCACTTTATGGCCTTTTTGTGGCAAGCAAAGCAACTCAACTTTAATATAGCTTTTATATATGTATGCTTAGAGCTGCATTTAGCTAGAAAATCGACTGAAAAAATGACTAAGGATCAATATATTTCACACAAAACTGATTAAATGTTGAAATATTTGAGTCTTCTAAGAGATTAGTTCTGGATTAGATTAGTTCAGCAATTAATTCGTATACTCAACATTTTTAAAATAAAAATTATGTAACAAAATTTATAGGGGGCTTTATCTTTCATATTATTATGTATTATGTATCGAAAAATAGGAGTTAAAAGTAAATCTAACTATTTATAATAACTCTTATTAGCGATTTCTGATTTTATTAAAGTTAGAAGAATCGCAAGATTAGGTGAATGAATTTTTAGAGTCTTAAAAAAAAACTAGCTATGCTCCAAGTTTTTAAAATTGTGCCATAAATTGTGTAGGCGAAACTGTTGTAATTGATGGGCTGCTTATGGGCCCAGGTTGAAAGCAGGCCGCTGTTGGCCATCATATTCGCCATAAACTAGATATAAGCACGTACTTAGAAGCAGTTTCCGTAACTCTTCGTCTGGATTCACTTGCTGCATCTGGCATGCAAATTGAGTGCGCGTTTCGCATAACCAAAAACTTCATTTTCAGCAATTTGAATGGGCATTGGAGATAACTGAGAAGAAGGAGCACGGTAGTAGGAGCAGAAACAGGAACAGAAATGAGAATGAGAATAAGAGAACGCGAGCACGTTCTGAATGAAAATTTGAGAACCACAGATGAACGTTGCATATACGATGTTACCAACGTGCCCAGAGGCGTCGCTTCCGGTGATAAGCTTCATTTTCCCTCCCCTCTCTTGCTGATGGTAATTATGTTATGTCCAGCGGGACGACGCCCCCAACTTAAGGGACTTTAAGTCTTAGCCCAACTTGAATAACTGCTGGCCAAATTAAATAAGCGGCTAAGTTGGCACGACCTTGTCCACATCCTTGCCTGTGGGAATGACAGGGGAATAAACAGGGAAGAGGGGCTGTTTCCGCTTTTAGAAACGTGCTGCTGTCGCCATTTTGACGATGTTATTTAGTATCATATTATACGTTACGGGAGTGGGAAATCGCCGCATGGCGTTTTCTTTTAATTTTCATAAAAATTTTTTCGCAATTTTCTGTTTCTTTTGGGCGCTTTGCACGTGCGCGCATTTTACTGCTTAATACGCAGGGTTGCACTTTACTTTTATTGCACTTTCAGAACGCGCTGTGTGTGTAAAAACGAGCAAAGTTTGCCACGCGCACGAATCTCTGCTGCGTTTTATGTGTAAGCAGAGGCGGGTAAAAAGGGGGAACGGAAGAGAAAAACATATACAATATTTAAAGGTATAAGGAGCAAGTTTGGGAAATCTTCTTGAATTTTTTTTAATATAAACTAAATGAAATTAATAAATAATACATACTCAAAATATTAATTTTACTCGCACTTATTTTTTTTATTTATTTAACCTTATCTAAGAGTTGATCAGAAATAATACTTAAAAAAAAGCGATAAGATTAACATTAATAAAATAAAAATAAATAATATGTATATAAATTATATATAAATCTTAGTTTAAAACTCAAAGAATAAAGAAGACATTAAATATTGATTTCCATTTGCAATTCATTAAATCAAATTAAACAATAAGTTTTGAATTGACACAGCTACTGCTTAAATTATTCGCTTGATTATGCTTAAACAATCATTGGGTATTCTACTGAAATACAATACAATTTCTGTAATATTAGCATATTTCCCCCTGCTGTTGTCTTGACAACGCCCCTGCATCTGGCCCAAGCAGCAGATAGTCCAGATAAGTACGTTTGCCTTTGGGTTGAGCACTGTCTGAGCCCTGGTATTTTCAGTTTATGCTCCTGTTTCTGTTTCCACTTCTGCTGTTGGTCCTGACCAACGTTAAGCACTCGCTAACGGTCCAGTGAACCGGTAATCAAAGCAAAATCAGCTAAGCAACGAACAACTTTTTATGCTAATTTGGTGCGTTTCATGTAACATTTTCTTTCTCAGCTCTCACTCCCTTCTAACATATGTGTGTGTGTGTGTGAGAGAGAGAGAGAGAGAGAGATTGAGGTGGGTTTTATGGTACATTACACATTTTAATAAGCTTTTGAGCAGTTTTACTTGAGCTTTAGTTAAAGCAGGTTAAGCAGGACTTTTGCTCAGTCGCACCTGGTCCAAAAGCGTGGCTTAAAACATGGCAAGTTTTTAGTGCTTCCTTTGGCATCCTTTGCAGCATCCTCACAGATCTCAAGTATTACTTAAAACTTGTGCAACTATTTACTTTGAGAGCACAGCGACTTTTTAGCGACTTGACTCATGCAAATGCGATGCAAAGAGGCATGAAAACTCTCAAGTTTCCCTCTCTCTAGATGCCCACCCTACTAGAGAGATACACAGATACTAATGCATATATATATGTGCATATATATATATATATATATATATGTGTGTGTGTGTGTGTATGTGGGCGTGTCAGCGCGCACTTGTCAAAAGTCAACTTCACATTATGTCAAGCAGCGTTTTTCCTTCCTTCCTTTCTTCGACGTGTTCTTTGAATTTCTTTCGCATTTCTCCTAGCGGGTAAGCGATAGAAGAACCGGAGGTGGCAGCCACAGGCACTTTATGCCCTACTGTGCGTGTCTGCCACGCCCCTTAGGGGACGCCCTACACTGCCTCACATAATGCGATGCTGACATTAACGGTATTCCCGTTCATATATATAGATTTTTTTTCGGTGCCTCCTGTTACTTTGCGTGACTGTTTTATTTGATATTAATGTGGTTGCTGTTGTTGTTACCGTTTTTGTTGCTGTTGTCTGGCAGCCCGCAGGTTAGCACATTATTTCCATAGCACACACAGTTGCCTTTTAAAACCAGGGCCACTTCTCGTTTCGCTTTTCGCCTGCTTAATTTGTGGTCGCTGTCGGGGAGAGGGAGAGTCAGGAAATAGGAGAAGGGGAAGTGTCGGATCCTGGGAGATCCTCTGCTAAGCTCTCTCTGTGCTCTGCACTTGACGAATGGCTTTGGTCGCCAAAGGACCCATCATTTTTCTAGCATAAATTGTGTCAACCGCACACACACACACACACACACACACACACACACACACACACACACACACACACACACACACACACACACACACACACACACACACACACACACACACACACACAAAGACGTGCATAATAAATGCCTCTAGATTTATTTGATATCTAAATAGGCCGTCGCTTCGCCATTGAAGCCATGTGAGAAATGTGTGGCAATTATGATACCCTGTAAGCACTTCAAAAATGAGATAGGCTATTCAAGGAATTCATTTTTTGTAAAAGTTGACGGCTTACTTAAAATGTTAAAGCTTTTGAAGAATACAGGGTATTTCTCAGTCAAGTTGATCTATTGTTTTTGCTTTTTAGGCTTGAAATATCTCTTAGATTGAAAAACCTCACAAATTTTATGTTATTACTGTAATACTCCCTTTTATCTGTCTTAAATTTAAAAACGTAGCTAATTTTATTCGACAAAATTAAAGAATGTAGATATTTTTATTTTCATTTATAAAAATACTTAAGCCAAATAAATTTCTTCTTTATGTGATTTTTGTTTTATTTATCAAAACAACTACCTGACTAGCTGTATACAGGGTAGCTGCTGGTCGTACCATTCTCTTGCAGTTACTGCTTAGCTTGAAGCTCTCCTTGATTGCGTATGCATAGATCTTTGTTTAGTGGATATATCTCCAACAAATTGAATTGATTGATTGGTTTATAAATCAAGCGGGATTTTGCACAATTCTGATGAAAGGCAGTTTGATCCTTTGAGCCGTGGCGAGTCTTGAATCATGAACTTCCTTTCTTACGCCTTGACACTGACAAACAAACTTATCTGGCTGTACATACATATTTATTCGCTGTTGAATCATTTAAGCCGCATTATATGAGTAGGAGTACAACGATGACGACAGATGGCCAAAAGCGAAGAGTTATGCGACGTTGTTTGCACAAAAATGGCAACTGCAACTGCAACTTTCCTCAGCTTTTGGTGTTTATTTATTTATTCAGCGCTGAATTTTATTTCATTTCAGTTTATTTTCACAAGAAACTTATTTTCGTTTTTACTTCCATTTCCGCTGCGCAGGAAACAAACAAAAAAAAAAATGTTGTGCATGCATATATGTATATCGAAAGGATGTTGGACGAGCAACAACAACAAAAAAAGAACGCAACTATAACAATAAAATCCTTTTACATACACATGCATACATTACACACACACACATACACACATTGTTATATATACAAATGAAGCCTGCGTTTTTGTTGCTGCTTTTCACTTTTGCTATTTGTTCTGTCACTTCCGGCGGCGAAAAAAAAAAATGAATAAGAACAAAAAAAAAAGAAGAAGAGAAAAATGGCCGCCCGCATGCAACTTCCGCCTCTTCACGCATACAACATGATTGTTGTTGTTATTGCTGTTGTTGCTGGTTTTTTAACCCGTTCCAGTCTGGTTATGGCCACACTCATTGTTGTCTTGTGCCAGCAGCGTTTATTAAATGTCACACTGCGAATTTGCCAACGGCCGTAACAGAAGCTGTAGGTTCTCTGTTACCCCTCCCCTTCCTCTGTTGCCCACAGTCATTCCCTTAGCCATTCCCTTAGCATGCACCCATTCCCATTCCGACTGTTATCTGACATCCGTCTGGTATTCCGGCCTGGCCGTGACGCTCTCTCCCAATCTCCCAAAACACAATGGCACTTGTCGCGTTTGGAGATTTCACTCGTTGCCTTCATGTTTGCTATTTGATATTTGTTGTTTCTTGTTTGTTGTTTATTCTTTACATTCTCTGTTCTTCGTGTTCTCGCTTTTGTTTTGACGCCTTGACATTTTCTTTTGTTGTTGACTTTAAGTTACACATTTTTAGTTGCTTAGCAATCCACCTTCACATCCTTATTCCCATCACGACAATTCCCCTGACTGTCAGGCGGCGACAATTTCATTTATTTTGCTGCATTTTTAAATCAAACGTACTCAACTTTCTTATTTTGTTTGCGTATCCCACGTGCCGCCATATGCTCGGATTCCCTTTATAAACTCAATTACAGAATATTTTCTAATATTCTTATATAATTTTTACACTTTATTTATATTTTTTTATGCGACAGTGCATATGACTAACTTTGAATAAATTTACATTTAAGAGTCAACAAATTTGAACAGTCTTAAAATTAAAAGGATATCTACTCGTTGAACACTCTCAAGTGTAGAATATTTATATATTTTTCTTTTTGCCATGCTTTCAATCGCAGTTCTTTTTAAGTATCTGACGTTGCTTTCTTGTTTCACGTTGCGTATACGCAATGTTGCCTTTGATTTGCATACTTTTGATGTTGACATCAATGAATTGCTGTCAAAATGAAATGAATTTGAAAATGACATTACAATTTGCAAGCAGCAGCACAAAAAGTGCCATTATTTATATTGTTTATTAACATTACTCAAATTATTTATGAGTTAAATTTAATGTTGTTGTGTTTGTTCACACACAATAAATAAATAAAGCAAATAAAAAATGTTATTTATTTTTAATTATTCTGTATGAAGATACGGCAGCTGCAACTGCTGCGGTAGCTTGGGCAAAACAAGCAAAAATTGTAATTAAATTGCAATGAAAATGAAATGCAATTCTCCAATTAAATGCAAAATCTGCTGGCGCACAAGATGAGCGAGGGTGAGACAGAAAGAGAGACGGATAGAGAGAGAGAGAGAGAGAGAGAGAGGTGGGTTGCTGCAAGTGCAGCAGGAAATGGAGTTAAATCGGTATATGGAAGAGTCCAGCTGGCCAGAAAGCAACATCATCAGTTAGACCAGGAATAAGAGCAGGAGCAGCAACAAGAGCAAAGCAAATACTCAGCACAAAATATTCAATTACAACCGAAATTTGTGGAAAACCAGACAGAGAGCAACGGAGAGAAAGAGAGAGTGAGATGGCATTAGTTTGGAAGTGCGAAGAGGCAAACGAAAATGTATATACTAAATAAAATGTAGCCTCGAGTGTTTTGAAGCTGTTGAAAGTATCCGAAAAAGGCAGACAAAGTTGCTGCCAGATGGGGCAACTTACTCTTGAAATGGGCGCCATGTGGCATAGTCGGTTGCATCTCTTTCGCTCTCTCTCTCTCTCTCTCTCTCTCTCTCTCTGTCTCTTTTTAACTTAACCTAGCTTAGGTGTGAGCCACTCAAGAGACCAAGCGTACGATACATTCGCTTGAGTTTCAATTAGGAAAATTAAATGTCCTTATGAGATTCCATTTGACTGGGAAAGCAGCCGCAAAAGTCTGTTTTCCTCACCTTCCAAATCAAAAATGTCAGTCAGACAACAATTGGGACTAACAACATTTGTCCAGGCTATTGCTATTCTGTCTATTCTCCAGCTGACATTCAATTTGTTTATGCTTTGCATCTTTTTCAGAGCACATCGGAGCCTGTCTATTCGCCCACAATGGCTGGCGGCCTCTTCTCCATCGACCGTGAGTTCTTCGAGCGTCTGGGCACCTACGATTCCGGCTTCGATATCTGGGGCGGTGAGAATCTGGAGCTGTCTTTCAAGACGTGGATGTGCGGCGGCACACTTGAAATTGTGCCGTGCTCTCATGTTGGTCACATTTTCCGCAAACGTTCGCCGTACAAGGTAAGTTCATGACACAGAAGATACCCCAAGGTATTCTCAATAGTAGTTGCACCATTAATGACCCACCAATGCGATTGCAAAACATTAGAGAATTTAAAACTTACAAACGACAGACACATGAGTGAGTGTATGTGTTGCATGTGTTGTGTGCCTTGTGTGCTTTGTGGCAAGCCTCAGCACCAGTCGAGGCCGAGGTTCGTGTTTGGTCAACAGTGGCCCTACGCGGTTTCCCTTTGCCTGTGCACATGTCGCACATGCCACATGCCACATGCAGCAGCTACTACATACGAGTAACTATATGGACATAGTCAGGGGCATGAACATGGGACACTGCCTCAATTATCAACGGTTTACGCTTGACAAAAGTTTGGCAACTGTTGTGTTGTCAATACCACAACGGCTTCTATTCAAACAAATGTCACTAGGGGCCAAAAGCATTAAGCTGCAACGAACTAAATAGATACCTGCCACATGCAACTAGAAGTACAGTTAAGTCACGAACTTCCGATGAAATGAGCAACAATGTCAAAATGGAAATCGCAAATCGAATTATTTAAATTGACCGTCGGCAGGTGTGATTTTGAACATCGATAATTATGTACATTCAATATTTATGCAAATAAGTATTGTGAAATCGTTGTCAAATATTCGATTAATATCGAAAGCCGATAAGCAATCGATAATTATATTTTCGATACTATATTATAATAATTCTAAAATGAAAGCATATTCACAGAACTTGTTTATAAATTTAGATATTTTATAGACATAAGAAAATTTCGATAGCTGCCATATTTATTTTAAATGTTAATATCGATAGATGATAAGTTATCGATAAATATATTTTAGATAATTAATTCGCTAGCAGTTTTTTAAATTTTCGATATTTAATCGATATAAAATAAATTCGATAACTTATCGTTATGGAGAATTTACTTATGTGTAGCGTGCATTGCACTTGCCCCTAGCCCACTTTTCTTCACATTAGCTTGCCACAAGCCACACAAAGCACACAACTATAACAAACACACACTCACACACACATACGCATAAACAAGAACAATACACAGCATGCAAACAAAGAGTGAGAGGGGCAAACATGGCGCGGAGAGTGAGGATTGTGGGTAAAGACAGATAGCCAGATAGACCGACCACAATAGAATTACCAGCAGCAAAAGCAATGGCAACTTGCAGCAGCTGCAACTGCAACAGCAACAGCAGCAAGTGGACAACACGACGAAGTAGATACACATGACGTAAACCGACTCATTCAGGTAATTAGACTGGTCTACTATTCCCTGCCCCTCCCTCTCCCCCTGCCACTGCCTCTCTTCGTAATCCTCTGCTGCTCCAGTTGCAACTCCATTGTTAAAGCTCTGCTCCGTGTTTGGTTGCCAAATATGTTCACTGGCTTTTGGCGTCGCCTTGTTCTATTGTGGCAGTTGCAGCCCAATTGTTTCCATGTAAATGTTGCCAAAAGTCCTCTAATGATATATCTTCATGCTCATCTTATTCTTCTTTAGTGGCGTACGGGCGTTAATGTTCTGAAAAAGAATTCAGTTCGTCTGGCCGAAGTCTGGATGGATGATTACTCCAAGTATTATTATCAACGCATTGGCAACGACAAAGGCGACTACGGTGATATCAGTGATCGTCTGAAACTGCGGTAAGTGAAAGAGAAAAGTTAAAAAAGATTCACACTGTCATAGCTTTGTCATTTCCCAAGCAATTTTCTTTGGGAATGTCAATTTTATCATTATTTTGTTTCCATTTTGATTTTGCATCAAAATTTGAAAATTCAGTTTTTTTCATCGCGGTCCATTTTCCCATACTTTTCCCTTGGCCCGTTTTTAAAAATTTAAAATTTGAAATGGCAGACCCTCAAGAGTATATATATTCTGTCCGTCTGTCCGTCCGTCCGTCCGTCTGTTTGAACGCGTCGATCTCAGAAACCATAAAAGCTAGAGACTTCAAACTTCGTATGAGGGTTCCTGGATTCCATAGGCAGATCAAGTTTGCTCTAATTTTTGGATCAGTCCACTATTTCATACAGCTGCCATAGGAACGGTACATCGAAAATAAAGTTTTAGTATGGAAAAAATTTTTGGTAGTTAAGATATCAGAACCAAACTGATAGAATATGCATCTGGGCTGGTATTATACATCCGGACCAAATTTGGTTAGAATCGGTTGACTGTATCATATAGCTGCCATAGGAACGGTGTATCGAAAATGAAGTTTTAGTATGGACAAAATTTGTTTGTTGAGATATCAGAACCAAACTGATAGAATATGCATCTGGACTGATATTATACATCCTGACCAAATTTGGTTAGAATCGGTTGACTATATCATATAGCTGCCATAGGAACGGTGTTTCGAAAATGAAGTTGTAGTATGGAAAAGATTCAACTGTCGAGCGTGCTCGCTGTAACCGCCCACTAATTATTCATACTTCCATATCCATCTTTAAAACCATCTTTAAAACACGGTCTCTAAATAATATTCGTTTGATATTTTCCAAATTATTTATGTTTAGCGAGGATCTGGAATGCAAAAGCTTCAAATGGTATTTGGATAACATCTATCCGGAACTCTTCATACCCGGCGATGCGGTGGCCAATGGCGAGGTAAGTTCTTGTTCAGTGTTTGCTTTCGAGCACGCAGCTCTTGCAGCATGTGGCAAGCGATTACCCCTGAGATGTGGCAACCTGTACCCCGAGTTCCAGTTAAAGTTTCAGTTCCAGTTAAAGGCTCCCGGCTCCTTGCTCTTGGCTCCTTGCTGAAACAACACTACTAACCCATTAATGTGCCATTTATGGAATAGTAACAAGACACATACACGCATACATATGTATTTCCCCATTTTCCACAGATAAGAAACTTAGGTTATGGCGGTCGCACCTGCTTGGACTCGCCATCTGGCAAGCGCAACTTGAAGAAGGCTGTTGGCACGTATCCTTGCCACAAACAGGGTGGCAATCAGGTTTGTTACACTAACAACAACAACAACACGATAACAACAACAGCAGCACTGCGACCGCCACAAACTCCGTTGAAGCACAAAACCGTTAAGATTCTTTCCCATACATAAATACTTATATATCTTATGATCCTATGATTACGAGCCTGTACAGTTCCTTCCCCTAATGAAGCTAATTACTAATTTCACTAATTCAGCCTGGGCACAGGGGTCGAACTTTACTTTAAGTGTACAACAAAAATTGTAAAAAGTCTACAGCATAGCGATAACGATAACAATAACGATAACAGTCGCAATTCCGTTTCTAATCTTGTTATTGCCAATGATGATGATGTGTTCCTTTGTTATTTGTCTTGTGCATCGATATGACGAATCGAACTTAATTTCCAGATTAAAAACATTCACACCGACATGTGTCTCGATGTTGATGGAAAGGCCGAGGACGAGTCGCCTGTCGGTGTCTACGGATGCCACGGCCAAGGAGGACATCAGGTATCCATTTCCAACTCCAAATCCAAGCTCAAAACTTCATCGTTTGACCCTCGCAGCAGCAGCAGGATTCGGATATATTTTCTCCGATCTGCGGCTAATTTTGTAGCTTGGGTCCTACATTTAATTGTATTTAAATTGGTGTCGGCTTCATTTTCGGATCTATCGAGTGCTTTCAAAAGCTTTGCATACAAATAATGCTCGTAGTTAAATTGTAAATTATTAAATTGCTGTGTTCCCGCTTGCTTGTTTAACCAATTGACAACATGACACTTAACGGATGCTGAATATATTTGTATATACTTATATCTGACTTAATCTGACTGCAACTCTTTAACTTTAGGTTTAGCATTGAATGTGATTAATCCTTAGCATCTAAGCTTTCAATTCAAGGAATTAAGTTTTAAGGAGTTAACCTATTCCTTATTTAACAGTTATGTACTATAAGTATTTCCTAGTTTCAACAACATTTTCTTAAATTAAATATCCTTTTCTCTAGCTCTATTTTCTATTTAAATGTTTTGCTATTGACGTTAGCTGTATTTTCCATTTATTGTTTGTGAATTCATGATTAACACTCTCAGCCACTTTTCGGCCCTGTCTTTGTCTTATCAGCCAATTTAGTTGGCCACTTGTTCTAAGCACTTTCTAACCCACAATTCAATTTGGCTTTAAATAAGCCGTCAGTATACTAACTAAATAATATTGTTCAATTTTTCTATTTTTCACCTCAATTTGATTTTTGTTATGGTTTCTCCCGTTGTTTCGACCGTTGTTCTGGCCGCAAATTTTGTGGAATTTCGGATATGTTTTTGATGAAAAATAAAAAACAAGTAGATCATTCCCTTTCCAACTCGTACTCGTATTTACCATTTATCGAAATAAATATTGTTGATAAACTATTTTTGACAGTCCTGCGGTTTTGAGCACTAATTTCACGGAGTTTGTGGATTATAAAATGTATTTTTAAATACTTTTTCGCATTTATTTAACATTTAGCCTTAGCATCAATTGAAAGTATTTATCACAAAATTTATTTTTTGTTTTTGTTGTTTGCCATGGACAGAACAAAACTCATTGACAATTTTACACCAAACACACACACAAAATACTCGTGAGACACACACAATTTAGGAAAATTGAGATTTATGCCACGTTGCAAAATTAATTAAATTGCAATCATAAATAAAATGACAAAAATGATAAATCATTTCCATGGCTTTGCTTGTTCGGCTTCGTGTTGTGCAAGTTTTTACAAACCAACAACAACAACACGAAAACTGTGACAATTTTAGCAGCATTTAATAACAAAAATTTCGACAACAAAAACGCATAGCAAAACTGCATACAAATGAACTGAAACAGACAAAAAGAAAAAGGAAAGCACTATTTACAACACACAGATACACAACACACACACACACACACCCATATATATACTCGTAGATACATTCAACATTAAATGGAAAGTGTTGACCTCGTTCCGCTCGCATTTCAAAATGCAGCGAAAACCGTCAGACGGCTTTTCTGCCACGCCCACAACCGCAGTACCTTCAGTAACGCCTTTGCCACGTTTTAAGTACAACAAACCCGCAGCAAAGTAAAAAAATAAGTAATCCAAAGGAAAGTACTCTTTGTACTCTACAGGATACCAAGTAAACTGACTCAAATCTATAGTAATATAGACTTCATTTAATTAATTTAAATCTTCATTTCAACAACTAAGCAATGATTAAAAGTTGTGGAACAAAACTACCCCATTTAAGTACTTCAAATAAAGGGTATAAAATGTTGACTCTGTTGTGGAAGCGACGCTGCATAAAATAATCAACATTTGCCAGCACTGGCAAAATTTTAATTTCACACATTACATAAAAAAGGAACCCATTTTTGTAGAGGGAACAGAGGGAGTAAAGTTTGTACAATTCTTTGACTAACGTCACGTCAAAGGATCCTCTCCGCTGTTGTTCTAGCCACCATGAGCTGACGGGTAGCTGGTTAACATCCAAAACAGCAACTGAAAAAGCGACGCAATATAATGAAAAAATTTTCATTTTCATATAAACGCGCGAGTCTAGAAAAAATACGGGAAAAAGGGAAAAAAGAAAACTATGCCCAACACTGATAAAGTGGAAAAAGTTTTGCATGCATATTTAAAAATTGCATGAGATACAAAAACCAAAAAACCAGACCAAAAAAAAATAAAACAGAAGAAAAACTGGGAAAAAGAAATGAAAAAGATACATACATAATTAAAAACGTATCATGCATCACTCGCAAAAAAAAAATGCTGTGGCATCAAGGAAAAGCGTTGCAAAGGCTTTAACTGAAGGGAAATGCAAATGCAAGCCATGAAAATGAAGGCCGCTAAGGGGAAATGAGGTTGGCGGCGGGAGTGAAGAAAAGGAAAAGGAGAAGAGTGCAAAAGAAAGAGTCTGTTGTAAAAGCGTAAAATTGTTAAATGTAAATACTGTTAAAACTGTTACTTATGAAATGAAAATACTGAAATATGTTAATAACTCAGCAGCCTTCTTGCATTTCATTTCTGACATTTTCACCAATTTTCCCCATGCCTCACATTTGCGCTGCATTTGAAATAATGTTGCAACATTATATAAATACAATAAACAACATTTAAATGCTCATCGTGTGCAGGGTCAGTTGTGGCAGGCGGAAGCGGAAATGAAAATGGTAACACAAACAAAATGGCGGCCGGGCAGCCATGTTGCCATGCTGGCCCTGGCAAACAAAAGAACAGCCAGCCAGTCAACCAGCTGGCGTTGTCAGCAACGTGGCTTAAATTATAAATAATCATGGCCAGGCCGCAGACAAAACACAGACACACACACATTAGCACACACACACACACACACACACACACACACACACGTGGACTGAGACTGGTAGCAGCTTTGGCATTTAATTTTATATTAAATATGTAATAATAAGTAATGCGGCTACTTGGCGAAAATGTTATGCAACAATTTCTCAAATCAGCTCACACAATTTGTATTAATGTGAAATTCTCTTTGCTTTCCCCACTTTCCAACCTTTTAAACTCAAAAGTACTGGATGCTTAGCAAGGCTGGTGAAATACGTCGGGATACTGCCTGTCTGGACTATGCCGGCAAGGACGTGATACTCTTTGGCTGTCATGGCTCCAAGGGCAACCAGGTGAGTGTTGAAGGTCATTTTTAAGTGCATATTTATTTATATATTTACAATTGTTACAGTTCTGGACATATCGCGAGGGCACAAAGCAACTGCATCATGGTTCCTCGGGCAAATGCCTGGCCATTAATGAGAACAAGGACAAACTGATTATGGAGGAGTGCGATTCGAGATTCGTGCGACAGCAATGGCTCATGGAGAATTACGACAGTTCGAAATTGTGAGGCTATTTCTATGCGAAGGGTACTCTACTGGTCCCCACATCGCAGAGCATGAGCAGAGCATAGCAAGGACACTAAGGAGCAGTAGGAAAAAGTAGGCATAAACAGCAGTAGGAGGAGAACTTGAAGTTAAAAGTTCAATGTTAGTTTGTAAGCAAAAAAAAAATTTACACGGCCCTCGAGAGTTGTGCAATAGGCAGTAGCTAAAGTACGAGTATTTGCCATGGCTTTTAACTGAAGCAGTGAAATGCGTTACACATCTACTAACAAATATATATATATATTAATTTTAATTTAATTTTATTTTTAATTTCAATTAAATTAACTAGTTGTTAAGCGCACAGATAAAAGAAAAAGATAGATGGACTGTTTGTTGTACAGTAGATCTTAAGTTTTCTAAGCCAAACGGAAACGGAAACGCAACCGTTATCAGTTACTTACTATAGTAGAAGATGCATTAAATAGTGTAGTCATAAATATATAGACATATAAAGTAAACTGTATACTTAAACGTAGTTAACCCAATTGGGTTCAACTGACAAAAGTCGTAGCGCAATTTTTGCATTTACATGTTATAAACTTTTTAGCACAATTTTACGTGGCGAACTTTGTTTGTGTGTGTGTGTGTGTGTGCGAGTGTGTGTATTTGACAGGCCAATAACGGAGTGCACAAATACATACATACACACACTCACATACTTACTTATACATATGAGTACTTATTATAATATTTATGAATTCTCCTGACATCAAATGACTTTGCAAAAGTCGCGTTCCAAATATGTATAGTCCGTAAGCTTGCTATAAGTCTACTGTATTGTTGTTGTAGAATGGAAAGCATTTGGTGATTTTCCTTGCCCATCCCCCACTTCCCCCCACCCATTCCCTTTACCATTCCCAATTAATTAGATAATAGATTTATGTACTTATATATGGCACACTCGTTTCGTATCGTTTCGTTTTATTTATTTTGTTTTTAGATACTTTTTCGCAAATTCGGAAGAAACAAGTTAAAATTATCAAGAAGAGTATTGAAGTATTTTGTTTTAAGATAGAAAATCTTAAGTACTTCTTTACTTTTACAAACCTATGCCAAATTATATTTAGTGGTTTATTTATAAATTATTTTTTGTATCTTTTTCGCATTTTGTTATAAACTCAACAAGGACAACATATCCCGTTTGTTAAACAACGCCAGCTTGTAGAAGATACATTTTGTATTTATATCGTATAATCAGTTTCGGACAGACTTATCGATATCACTAAACTGTAGTGCTAGAACTTAATCTAAATCTAAGAAGCAAATATGCAATAGTGCCTTCTACTTTATACTAACACACAATTGTTTATCCCATTTAGCACCAAAAGAAAGTTAAAACTAAACAATTTAATCAGCTCAAATGGGGTCTAGTTAAGTTCACAAGCAGAAAGCGACTGTAAATACTTAAAACACTGTACAATTTGATATCGTATATATTGTATGCATGTAAATAATCAAACATGGTCAAAATAGTTCTGGATAATCAGAGTAAATATATATTAAAGTTAAATACATAAACATGTTTGATTTGCGATCGATTTTAGGCTTCAATCTAGGCGACATTTACCATTTAGCATACGAAGAAACCAAAAGCCATAAAAGTGGTCAAGAAATTTTTGATAATGATACAATAATTAATAACCTAAGCTCGTAGTGAATGTATTTGTATAGTACCTAAGCAAATACACGAGTTGTACAAGGACACAAAGGAAGTTGCAAATAAAAAAAAAACCACTTCGTGTACTGATTTATTGTTTTATTAATTTTATTTTAATTTTATAAGAAGTAAGTTCAAGTTCGCATCAAGTTAAATAGGAAAGGAGTCAAAAGTGCAGCTAGACATTTGCGTTCTGTTTAATCCAGGATCTCAGAGCACCCACATAGGTGTACATGGCGGGACGTCCTTTGGCACCGCAGCCAAATCCCCAGGAGACAACGCCAAACAGTTTGCCATCGACAGTCAATGGTCCGCCGGAGTCGCCCTGGCAGGAGCTCACCTGTCCACTGGGATGTCCGGCACACACCATGCGATCCGTGAGGCCGGGAATATTCTGAGCATTGCAGAAGTCGCGACTCCAGAGCTGAACCTGTGCGAACATCAGACGATTGGGTAGCTGCAGATTCTGATTGATAGCTCCAAAGCCGCTGATAGTGGCCATGGTATCAGCTGCATAATTGGCATCCGCCTCAGCCAATTGAATCGTTTGAACTGCACCGCCCAAGGTGACCGGACTACTCAGGCGAATCAGCGACATGTCAAAGTCCTGACTTTGCGGATTGTACTGCGGATGTATGATGAACTGGGCAATGCCCACAGTTTGTCCATTTCCAGCGCTCAAATCATTGGTGCCCACAATCGCCATCATTTGACTGGGACTCTGTCCCTTGGTGCAATGAGCGGCCGTTACAATCATGGTGTCCGATATCAAAGAGCCACCGCAATGATGACGCCCATTCAACTGCAGCGACACCTGATGCGGAAACTGACCCGCCGATGCAAATTGCCCGCCAATTATGCGGGAAACATCCGCACCGTTAACGAAACTTGCAACAGTTGCAAGCAACAGAAGAAGCACAAAGTTGTATACCGAAGACATTGCTGAAGTTGAAGTGTGTTGGAATTGGCATTAGAGCAGGTCTTTTATAGGCCGGTAATAGACAAGGCATTTGAATTGCGACTTATCAGTTAAAACCGCAGGGCTCTTGACCTAAATTCAAGTGCGAATTTCAAAAAGAAGGAAGGAATTTGAGTACTCTAAAAAGTATGAGTATGAGTATGTTTAATGAGCCGCTTAACGAGCACTTTGCTATCGGGAAAGCACAACGGGGGCTCGACTCGACCTTATTTCAACTGCGAAATTCTACTTTTGGCAACATTTAAACTGTTTATTACCATGGCCTTTTATATTTGTAACAAGAACAGATAATTTCCTTTTTTTCTTTTGTATTTTAATGGGCAGCATGTGTATGATGACCATTGCTTATCATCCAGACATTCTTCCAGATCTCACGCTTGAACACATTGCGATAATTCTGCACGGAAACTAAAAACTCTGGACCAAAAAGGGTTTGAATAACAACATTCTCAGCGGCCAAATTGCGATTTGTGGCCGCGTGGACAATCACTAAAGGCGAGTTGCTCTAAATTAAAGAAAAGTATATATATATATATATATATATAAGCTAGGCGATTACAGTCGAGCACGCTCGACAGTTGAATACCCTGTGCCCAGGTACTTTGTACAGAAAGTTGATTTTCGATCGATTGTTCCTATTGCAGCTATATGATATTTTAGACTGATTCTAACCAAATTTGATGAGGATGTATAATACCAGCCCAGATGCATATTCTATCAGTTTGGTTCTGATATCTTAACAAACAAAAATCTTTTTCATACTAAGACTTCATTTTCGATGCACCGTTCCTATGGCAGCTATATGATATAGTTAACCTATTCTAACCAAATTTGGTCAGGATGTATAATACCAGCCCAGATGCATATTCTATCAGTTTGGTTCTGATATCTTAACAAACAAAAATCTTTTCCATACTAAGACTTCATTTTCGATGCACCGTTCCTATGGCAGCTATATGATATAGTTAACCGATTCTAACCAAATTTGGTAAGGATGTATAATACCAGCCCAGATGCATATTCTATCAGTTTGGTTCTGATATCTCAACAAACAAAAATCTTTTCCATACTAAGACTTCATTTTCGATGCACCGTTCCTATGACAGCTATATGATATAGTTAACCGATTCTAACCAAATTTGGTCAGGATGTATAATACCAGCCCAGATGCATATTCTATCAGTTTGGTTCTGATATCTCAACAAACAAAAATCTTTTCCATACTAAGACTTCATTTTCGATGCACCGTTCCTATGGCAGCTATATGATATAGCTAACCGATTCTAACCAAATTTGGTAAGGATGTATAATACCAGCCCAGATGCATATTTTATCAGTTTGGTTCTGATATCTCAACAAACAAAAATCTTTTCCATACTAAAACTTCATTTTCGATGTACCGTTCCTATAGGAGCTCCATGATATAGTTAACCGATTCTAACCAAAATTGGTAAGGATGTATAATACCAGCCCAGATACATATTCTATCAGTTTGGTTATGATATCTTAACAAACAAAAATATTTTCCATACTAAGACTTCATTTTCGATGCACCGGTCCTATGGCAGCTATATGATATAGTCAAGCGATTCTAACCAAATTTGGTTAGGATATATAATATTAGCCCAGATGCAAATTCTATCAGTTTGGTTCTGATATCTCAACAAACAAAAATCTTTTCCATACTAAAACTTCCTTTTCGACGTACCGTTCCTAAACAAACTTGATCTGCCCATGGTCTCCAGGAACCTACATACCAAGTTTGAAGTCTCTAGCTTTTATGGTTTCTGCCCATTTTTAATGGGCTCAGGGTATAAAAATAGATTTTTGGAAAATCTAAATCTTAAAAGACTTACTGGCAAGGTTTCGCCCTCACTTTCGAAGCGTTTATTGGGATCCACATGCATGCAAAACCAGTTAGTAAACGCCTTTGGTATGTCCCCGTCTGGACACATAATTTTCTGATAGAAATAAGCTTTAGAATATTTTAGAAAATATATATATTACAATTACTTACGCTGCGATGCACAAGGCCCAGCGGTAGATTGACTTCTCCGTATTTCTGCGAGTTGAAAGAGGTTGAAATAGATTGAGAGAGGTTGCTCAGCTTGGGAGCACTGTACAGTAGAATCGGATCATCGGGTGACTCGACACACTCTAAACGGAAACGTTGACCATACTTTAGTCTCTCCCCGGTGCGATCCTGCTCATCGCCGCTCACAATGCGAAAGGAGTTGCGTACACAGGGATGATCGGAGGGAGCCACAGTGAGTTCACAATCCTCATTGATGGTTTGACTAGAGCGAATTGCGTGCTCATTGATGACCACCGATAACGCTGGATGTAGCTCGGATGTATCCATATCCAGTATGTTCATATAGATGGGCATCAGTTGAATCACAGCCCCGATCATTATATCATGCTTAGGTGCTGCAAGCTGAACCTCCTTCTGGAAATTATCAAAGAGGGTTCGTGCCTTCTCTACCAAAAGTTCGCCGCGATCGCGCATCTTCCTAAAACTGCTCATTTTATCCTATATGAAGTATTGTTAGACTTTAGTCAGAGAATTGCATACCAAAGCGATAGACTTACCTCCTCCAGACAGTGGTCCTCAAACCAATTGCCTATGCGCACCTTGGAACGATAACGATTCGAACCCGATTCAAAATTAGAGACTGAGCAAGGCATCGTGTAGTATTATGTGTTATGCTTTCAGAGAAGAATTACATAAAAGATTTGCTTATCAAAATATATATGGCACAGACTTTTTCGTATTATTGAAATGTATTCAGTGTTGTTATTGCTTTGAAAATTTGTTTGTCTCTGAAATATATTTAAAATTAACTTTGTGACTTTTACAATAACGCAAGAGTTGATTTAACATATTGTACATAAACTAAATTATAAAATAAAATAAATAATATTATTAAATTATTATAAATCTCAACAGATTTTATTTAATTTCTTAAGAAAACACTGTAGCATACTTTTAGACGCATTAAGAAATTTTAGTTGAGTATAAAACCATTGCATACTTTCAGCTGTCCAATGAAATTTGATAGATACATTTCTTACCCACTGAGATATTATTAAGTATATATATTTTGCTGGTCAGGATCAATAGCGACACCTTTTGTCTGTTTTGCGAAGCTTTTTCTTTAGCGCTCTCTATTGACAACTCTGCCAACTTTGACAACTTGCTGCATTATTTTACATTTTTAGGCGGGTAAATTCAAAAAGTCAAGAATTAATTAAATAAATCGATGTAAACTAAAAAAAAAAAATGTAACTAAATATTATTATAAGTAATTTAAATTGCAAACTGTTTATCTGCTAAATTTAAATGATGTGTTATATTTATAAAAAAGTAGATGTTATTTACATTTTACTCAAGCTTATTTAAAGAATCTGTCTCAGATTTATTTTGACACAGTTAAGGGCTGAGCAACGATTATTCAGCTAGGCATTTATTTAGCAATGTCGGGTTATGATGATGGGTGTGCCCTAAATGGCAGGTGGGAGTCACAGGCATCTGGGAGGGTGGAGTTAGATTGTTGCCTGCCTAGATATTATTCATTAGTCAGATAAGCAATTTGTATCAACATGACTTAATTACTGATGTTGTTGTTGTCTTCATTGTTGTTGTTGTTGTTGCTATCTTCTGCTATCTGGAACGGCGTGCACTTCACGTGAACGTGATCGCCTCACTCGGCCGATTCACAGCACGTTCCTTATCAAAAGCTATCGCTGACTATAACAAATGTCATTCAATTAGACGCAGACTTTTACGATAGTCGTCATTTGCCCGTTATATGGGACATACACATATTTGCCTGACTTGTTGCCATATTAGCCAATATTAGCCTGTCATTATCATAATCGGTTATCAAGACGCTCAGCTCTGCTCTGATTTATTTCAATTAGTTTGCACTCTATACATTTATGGCTGTCATAATTTTCACTTAATCAAAAACCAACTGCATTTATTTTCATATTAATCCATTTTCTAATCTATCTCGTAAATCTTTAATAATCTAAAGTAGTTGTATTAAAACCAAATGACTAATAATAACTAACCAAATATCAGAATAGCTTAGCAATATGTCGTCCTTACCAAGAACTATAACTACAAAAAATAAAATTCACTGTTTATGTCATAACAATATTATGATAATTTTGGATCAGAACTGTTTTACAAATCAAGGAAACACTTTAAGTCTTTTGTTACTAAAAACCTTGATATCATTCTGTCTTAAGCCGAAGGATTAAAATTTGTCCAAATCACTAAAGCTCTTATGGAATATTATGAAACCTTATCAATGTTATCACAATGTAACGAACCGTCTATAAACTGATTAGAATGCTACAAAATTCGGCTTTATCTCAAATTGTTATTAAAAACACACCCACTTTTGATTTCGCCATTGCATTTATAATTGACTAGGTTTATTTTGTGGTTCTTATCCTTGAAATATCAAATATACTTGATAACTTAAAGCAATCAATGTTTGACTAAAATCTGTTCCGATAACATTTGCAACACTTCCGAGAATTATCTTATCCATGTGAACTGCGCACTGACCAAGTGGTAAAATGACTGTATTATCTACCTAGAACAGACATCAGTAAAACACCCACAAAATTAATTGCGTCAATAGATGATTAAATGGCGCTCTAAGAGTATATCAAATAAAATCTGTGGTGGGATTTTTCCTACAAGTATAAACATAACAATATTCCCAAGTATTGGCCACCATAATAGATCTTGCGTAAATGATAGACCCCTTGAATGATTAGAAGGTGCCGCAGTGACTTCATTATTAAACTTTAATGGCGTCATTGAAAATGTAGCCCTTATACGAACTGTTAACTAACTTATTAGCTTATCGTGATTTCAATTGACACAATTTTTTTTTAGTTTAGTTTGTAAACAATGACAACAATAAAAATTAAAGCAATGCAGGATATTCTAGTTGAGTTGCTCGACTTTTGGATGCCAAGTATCCACATACAAAAAAATTTCAAATATATTTTAAAGGTAATATAAACGCAACTATATTCAAAAATATAAAAAAAATAGATTAGAATTGAGGTCCTTTGGATCTCAGGCTAAGAGTAAACATAGTATTTGCTTAAATTTCTATATTTGTAAACAAATAAGCAATAAGATTCTAATGAGTACAAAATATATTGAAAATTAGAAAAACCAAAAAAGAAGGGATTTAAAAGTGAAATTAAGTTGAATTCATAAATTTTGTTTTTAGTTGGATAATTTATTAATAGTCTTAGAATCTTTCACATAACAGACAAGTAGAAGGGCCATCATAAGTTAGCGGAATTAAAGTTTTAATAAGTAATAAATATGATTATCCGAAATGATAATGTCAACATTGATTTAGTTAAGTAATTAAAGCCTTATATTGGGTCTTTAGCTGGCGCTTTAAGAGCGACAACAAATTTAATTGCGTTGGTTATTCCGAATTGTATAACCGTATTCGCACTTCAACTTGTCAAATAATCAGGGCGATAAGCATCGCCATCTTTGGAACTTTGTTGCTTAGCTATACTCTGATATATATGTGCATATGTACACGAGTACGAGTATGTCCACGATTATACTTAGTCGTAATCCGAATCATGTGACGATTTTATTTTACACTCAGGTTCCCATTCATAAAGGCCAAATCAAGAGTTCAATTTCCTACTGCTCGACGGCTTATTTTATGGTGCAAAATTTCTCAGTTTTCGAGCAATGCCAAGCAAAGGTCGATTAATTATTTTCTAGATCTCGATCTTATCTCCGCCGCTTTATAGCTCTGAATGCCGAAGGTGTTGTATTTACCCAGATACATAACTCTTAAATTGACGTAGGGCGGCCCTAAACGAAGTCGTTGCACTGAGCGTGAAATTTGCATGGCTGATAAGTTGACGAAGTTTACAATAACTATATATAAATGTGTCAACTGTGTGCTGTCAATATTGTAAAAGATGTTTCAATTACTCAACGTCAACTTATCGCTTCAACACTATCCAGGCGAACGCTTTTAATATGGCCCACATGAGTTCCTCACGCAATCCACAACCGCTCTGAGCGCAGCACTTGGCTCGTGAGCACGTGAATGTCAGGGACAGCAAAGAGAAAGAGTAAGAGCGAGAGCGTAGAATAACGGCAGTTAATATTCCCATGCTGCACTTGCTGAGAGAGTCGTCAACCGGTTCACCATTCGCTCATAAGCTGCGCTCATAAATCAGCAAGCCGCGAGAAGAGTGAGTGCACAACAAAAACAAACATGCGGAGCTGGAACTAATGAAGCTCACGTGCTGAGCCTGCAGTACATGTCAATACTAATAGTAAATACTGAATAGTGACAGTAAAAGCTTTGTTTTGTAGGCTGCAATTGCCGCAGGCTAAAAGAGCAATAAAAACATCATTTAATAGTTTATAACTTGAGCAATAAACGTTGCCATTATCACTATTTATCAGCAGCTATCGCAGACTACGGAGACGAAGCACGTTCGGATTTATTCGGCTCAACTGATGAATCAAGTTGAGTGGCGTCGTGCTTCGTTTATTTGTTGTTGTTGCATTTGTATTTTGTTTTTGGATTTCTGCCTCCCACCTGAGGCTTTGTTTTAACGCGAATGAAACACAAACAGAAACAGAATTATAAAAACGTTCAATTAGCTCAGGTAGTAAGTCATTACAGCGCCAACGCTCGGTCAGGCCGCTTCTCTGCCACCAACGACGACGACGACGACGTTTCAGCAGAAGCAGCAACAGAAGCTCCCAGGCAAATAAGAAAGTTACACTGTGCGCGTGGTGAAAATTGATCGCGAATTTGAAAAGTGCCTACAAATTGGGAAATCTATCTCGTGAGTGCCTGTTTATAAAACAAAGACTTCTTATCATAATTATGATTAAAGAAAAGAGTTGCTAATTTAAATTGCAGTTGCAAATTCCTGCAACGTTGCATTCCGTTATCGTTGTTTTTGCTTAACGCGTTTTAATTCGCTCTCTGTTTTTGTCCACACCTTCGCCATCGAGTGAAACAAATAAAAACATACAACACATCGCAAATTACTATAACAAATAACTAAAAACAGCTGATGCGGGTCTGTTCAAAATTCGAAATTGTGGTTGTATTTCGTTTTGTCTCGCTTCCATTCATTTTTATTTAATTATTTCGTTATTTCGCTTGCCAAAGGTGAGTGAGTTTCAGTTTCAGTTTCAGCTGAAACTCACCTTAACTTCAATTAATTAATTGCGTACTTTATGATAATGAGTTTTAGAGAGCAGCCTTAAATAATTTCAATTTTATTATTCACGCTCTGTCACTCTCTCTTCTTCTCTCGTTGTGAGTGTCAAGGAACTCATTAACTACCTCTAATACATACATATAAATCTCATATGCTGATAATAATCGATTAATTCAATATACGACAATTTGATACCTTTCCCAGAAAAGTAACAGCAGTTGCTGGGTTAAAACTTGAGCACATGGCTAGAAAGTGAAGGGTTGTAATTGAATTGGTTTTAGCCAAAAGACTGATCATTAAGCCATTTCAAGTGCAAAAATGCGCAATGTAATACTATGTTAATGGTTAGATTCCCGGCGATAAGCATAAGCACTTTAGATTCAAGCAATTTCCCAGAGAATACAATCAACACTCGACTATACCCACAATCAACCATCGACAATCGACAATTGGCATCCACAATCGACAATCGACAATAGAGCATCAAGAGCCACTCGGCCGAAACGTAACGATACAAATCGAGTCAAATGTGTTGTTTAGTTCGCTAAATTTATTTATTTATCGCTGGGTCCGCAGCTGCACTTGAACTTCAAAATAGGCGCCATTAAAATCGACGCATATAATATAACAATTTTGATTAAAAAAGTATATGTATAACATAGAAGAGCGCACTAATAAAATACCTTCAATTAGCGTGCGAATAAAGTTATAATAAATTGCGATAATTTAAATAAAATAGAAATTTGCCAGGCAACATTCAAAAATTCAAGCACTCGAGACACGAACTGAGAAATTGTTGCACGTGAAACGATTGTTGATGCGAAATTTGTTGTGAAGCACATGTGGAAAATTTTGAAGTATTGTTTGGGACAATAAGTGTTAACGGTTAATGACAGTCTGACGTATGTATATAGATGACGACTTTGACTAGCCAAGAAATCCAGAACCGGAGGGCCTGCCATTTATGAGTCTGCGATAAACTTAATGGCTATATAATTAAGTTAACACAAAAGAAACGACCTCCATATATCGTTTATTGCCAACAATTAACAATCATATTTTTGCTGAATGAGTTAGCTGTGACTAGGAAAATTTTGGAGATCCATAAAAATCGAGACAAATAATTCTATTAGTTTTAGCATAATAAAATGAAGAAAAGTGCAAACGCATTATTCATACATCCCATAACCTTGTATGGTAACATAATAATTTGAATATCTGACAGGTGTGAACTATGTCGTTGGAATTTATACATCCGCTCTCAGTGACCAGTAGTTAAGAGTGTGTGTGAGCGTGTGTGAGAGTTTAATCTATAGCTGGGCACGGGTACTATATACATAGGTACGTCAGTGCGAAATTCTCGGCCAGATAAGTGAACTTAATTTACAGCTTTTCGATAGGTTCACAAACGCCCCTTGGTAACTTCAATTAATATTTTTTTTAGCACTAACGAGTATTCTTAGTTCTGATCAAATAAATGTCGTGTATCTATAAATCTGAAAGTTGTCATAAATAGAGCGTGTCCAAGAATTCGCCAAGGAACTGTTTAAGAATCAGTCAATAGTAAATCGAAATCGCTGGCATCATAAAGTTTTATGATGCTCTATCAAAAATAAAAAACACTTAAAATCCATTGGACACACGCTTAGCCTTCGAATTAGCCGAAGTTCTTGTCATGTATGGATCATAAATTTATTTAAACAATTTCCTTTAGCATTCTAAAATGTACTTTAGAATTAGCCAAGTTAGCAGGGTTCCATAAATTTCAAAACGAAGATTTAATGCATGATAAATGAAAATATATATAATATATATAATCGTTTATTGTTTTAATGATGATCATATAATGTATTTATAGCCTACGCCATAAAAGGCAACACGTTCCTTAATTTAAACTGCATTTATTATTTAGTATACCTAGTAAATATATTATTTGAATTTTTTATAACTATTTTTGTAATTCCCGTAAATGGGGTTTATTTACATTTTTGTATATTTTAGTACGTTACAATATCTAATTCTATGTTTATTGCAGTCTGTTTTTCGATTTATATCAAGGGCTCAGTTATCCATTAAATTAAATGTGCTTTTCCAGTCGTTCGCTTATATGACTTATATAACGGTCTTTCTCAAGTCTGAACAACACTAGACTACAAAGCTAGCGAAACATTTTCACACCGGACACATTCGGAAATCCGAAAACTAAACTGTTTAATCTATTGGCAACTCACGACTTTTATTTTATTTGCGAAATGTAAACTCATATTAATTTGAAGTTAATAATTGGACTGGTCGTTGCTCAAAAACCAGTAGCAATTATCAAAGCAGTTTATGATGAAGCAAGTTGACCTCCATAATTTAGTAGCTGACTGAAAGTGTTAATTTTTTGATTAATTTCTTTCGTCTTGAAGATGTAATTTATTACCAGATAAATAAAACTTATACTTGTACTTATACTTTAACTTATACTTATGTATGCGTATGCGTACAGAGGATAATACTCTAGGAGTAGGATCTATTCTTCCTTTTATTTTCACAAGGGATCTTAAGACCAGCTCAAGTTCAACTTCCGAACCGTCCGATCGACATCTTCAGACTGAAACGTGCTGCGTCCGATTAACAGCAGCAAAGCGCAAAATCATTCAGTTATTTATTTATAGCATATATACTTTTTGCACTGTTTGATCGATATCAAATAAGAATCCGCTAATTGCATGTGTCGATAACAATTTTTTTTGTACAAAAATGCGCTACAATTGAAAAAGCAGAGTATAAAGCACGACAAGAATTTCGTCATTGGTCGGGTTTTTTTTATAATTTAACTGATTTTAATATAATACCTGTTTCTAGATTTTCAAGCTAGCTCCCGATCCGCATTGGATTTAAATAAATTGATTATTTTCCAATAAATTGCTTATTTATAAATACTTAATGCGATATTCCCAGAAAGTGTTTAACAAAAAACCACCTACAACAAACAAACGACAGTTCAAGTTTCAAAAGAGTGCTGAAACTCCGTTTCAGTCTCAGCCTCAGTTTCAGCCTCAACTGAGTCTGGTCATACTTTCTAAAATAAATTTTGGGTGCTGTGACGCGCACAACAACTAATTGGAATTCCACTCACAAAGCAATAAATAAATAAAAAAAATATATATACAAATATTTAAATGTATTTCAATAGAATTAGGCGTAAACAGAAGGTGAATTATAATGGATTTACCTGTGGATATGCGTGCGAATTCGTTCATAACCGGTTTGTCTTTTTTTAAAAACTCTACAAACTTAAACAAACAAAGAAATGCTTTGTAATTAGTTTGAAGCGATAAACAAATTACATCATCAACGAAGTTCGAAATTACAATTCGAAAGTAAGAGAAAAAAACAGCAAAAAAAAAAAAGAAAAATAGAAACAGCTGAGTTCACATATGTAAAAGCCAGATCACATTGAGCTAGACTAAATGGAGCGACTATACGTAATTATGTAAATTCATTATAGTCGGCTGTAGATGTACGTAATTAACTTGTTCTAACAAGCACAACTGACGGAATCTGCTAACAATTTCGAAGCAAAACTGTACCTCAAAAAAACTATATCAAATTGATTCAATTCATATGAAAATATGTTTATAATTATAGAAAATCAAAGCGCCCACACACAAAATTGCTAAAAATTTGGCAAATCATCGCAAACATTTGACACAAATATTTGTCGAGCGGCGATTGTCGAGCGACGATCGCCGAGCGTTAACTATGGGAACGTGCGTAGGGAGTGACAAACTCGTGAGCCAGTTTCCAATGCGGCTTTTTGATTTTGAGTTTACTTTTCGCGTTTGCCAGATCAATTAAAGCTCCTCTATCTATCGTACTGATTGACTTGCTAAATTTATCATACTAATTTGCTATATTCTGCTTACAGATTAACGTGTCTGGTCCCGACAACTCGATCGGCCGAGCGGCAAAACGTCGGAACGTGCAAGTCTCTAGATCGGAAGCGAGACGCTTGCGCAGATCTCCCGAGATCAAGTCAACAACACAATTTAATAAACCAAACAAAACGAAATAAATCGTGTAAACAGCCGAAGCAGCGTTCCAGCTTCATCGTCAGCTTCATCGTCAGCTTCAGCTTCAGCTCCAGCTTCTGCCGCAGCCACTGATGCAGCTTATTTAAAGGCAACGCGTCTTGTCGTTAATCGTTCAGAACATTTCAAGCTGCCCAACGCGCAGCAACGCGAGTGAAAACACTAACCGCAAAAATCAAACGAAAATATTTAAATAAAAATAATAATAAAAGCAAGTGGATTGTCGAAAATGACTTAAAACCGCCAGGCGACGTGCTTGCTCTCAGTTAAAAACATTTTTTATTTATATATTTATTCGTCATACGAAGCTTGCTAAATCCCCGCACTGCTTTTGACTGATTCTTATACAGTTCGTGCTGTTAAAACGATTACAGCACTCAGATAAAGTCTAATTAATTCCAAGTGTTATCCGTGAAGATTGTAAATAATTATCTACAAGAAACCCGCACAAACACTACCAAAAATGTCGGCGTCTAAGGAAGCGATCTGTGCGAGTTCCGAAAAGGAACCCGAGAAGCCAGAATTGGGTAAGTTTTACTATTAATCAGTATTCATTTTATTATAAGAACCAACAAACTAAGTCAGCTAATTATAAAATCTAGAACTCATTAATGAAAATCTATTTAATAATTCAAATGATTATTAGCTTGACACTTACAGCCTTCAAACTTATTAGGAAACCCTGAAATTATTATAGATTGCTTATAAATTGTAGCTGACATTCAGAGCAGAAAAACTTTAAAGTTTAACAGCACTTAGGTGTCAAATATTTTCTCTAAGTGTAGAGCTGAACTTGTTGCTCATCCCAACACAAACTTAACTGTCAGTTTTTTGTTCAGATACAAAACTGCCGCTTACAATATAAAATTTAAAATAGAAGTTATTGTAAGGTGCATTATATGGAAATACTAGTGAGTCTTTTGGTGGTTTTACTGAACACGTTTCGGCATTAACGGAACTCTCTCATGTTTCGTAAGTGTCTCCCTTTTTCCATTACCTCCCACCCGTCACGCAATTAAGCGATTTGTGCATATTTTGCAACTGTCTTCAATTTCATAAGAAATACAATATACAATAAACGAAATTACAATAAATAGAGGATCACTTGGCGCTGATTCAATTAGGTAGCTTCTACTTCAGCTAATTCGATTTGATTTGATTTGATTTGAATCGGGCGACCTCTCCAGGCGCTTTTTACGGACCGCAAAAACGGAAGTTATTTGTTATGCGATGTCTCGAAAATTTTGATTAATAAACAAAAATTAAACTCGAAAGAGACACAGAGACATTTATTGTCGCCAACGCGTGAGCCAAATTCGCAATCAACATGAAACGCCGGATCCGATGATTCCGTATCTGAATTGAATCCGTGAATAGTTTGTTGACACACAAAAAAAATATAAAAAAAAAAACAACAACTGATAAATGTATTTGCCTCAATTGTTTATTTTGTTGCCTGTTTATGGCTTTAGATTGTTTTCCTACTTTGCCATAGCTTGATAGAGCGATGATCTGAGATCTCATGACATAGTTTATGGGCCAGTTCCTTGTCATTTGTTGGCCTTTTTGGCCATTTTTGGGGAAAGGCATGGAGTGCAACTGAATCCGGTCACCGGCAATACGAGCCAGAGTCAAAACAAAACAAAATAAAATATAAATCAAATACGTGTTTATTGCTATGCAAATAAACAATTCAGCAATAACCATATAAAAATAACAACAAAATTAAAACTAGTTTTCGTGCAAGTTTGAAACTTGACACCGACTTTCATTACACTCGCAATGTTAAGGTCAAGAACGATGAGGAAACTTGCAATCAGAGTGTCAATTACCTTGGCATTCCAACATTCTTAAGATCATAATGCAAATCTTTTACTTTCATTTAAAATATTCGCAGTGAAATGTTAGGGGTGTTAACAGAATGTGGCTAACAGCTGACAGAGTGACTGTAATTGATTATGAAATACTCTACACACAATTAAAGACTTTCACTACATTTTATATGAAATCAAAAGAAAGCCATTAGTTTATCCTTGGTTGACTTTAAGATACCCTGTATGCAGTTGAAAATTAACAAAGCATTAATATTAATTTAAATTTTAGAATACAAACAGAGTATATACGACTGTATGATGAATTTCTTAATTAATCTTATCCGAATATATCCTTCATGCAGCTCATACTGAGTATTTTAATGCACTTAATTCGTGTGGCATTTGTCGTCTGGCAAATTGACAAATTTCAGAAAAATGTCGTGAGTTTTTGGCCCCGACACTGACATTGCATTTTTGTCTGATTTTGATCAATTCTCTTTGGCATGTCAGCGAATATTACATGATTATTGAATATGGTTTTAAGATAGATATTTGCTACAGTTTCACATTCGCAAATGCGCGTTAATTTTCACACGAATTCTGTTTCGCAAACGAAAAAGATACGAGAATTGCCCAACGCCCACACTCAAGTCACATTTGTAAAGAGATACTATAAATATTCATAATATATACTTGCGTTTCTGGAAGATTTGCTTAACGATCTGTGCCGCTTTGTCATATGTGTAATGCAATTTACAGTCCAGACAGTTATAGCAGTTAAATTAGAAAATTGCCGGGGTTCTACTTAAGCTATAGTAAATTGAATGAGTAAGTCGAAAATACGTGCCGAACTTATATGTAGGTACTTAAAAAAAACTAGTTGCTGTGGTACTATTGAAATATATTCAAAGTTCCTTTGACAATTAAATTTCTTTGAGTGACAATAATCGCGGACAATTTAAACCAAATTACTCATTTCAGCTAGAAATGTACATGTTATTTTTAATTTATTGTGAGGCTTGAATTTACCGAGTATACAGTACAATTTTACAGTACAGTTTGAAAATAGAAAATAATTATCGACAGTGACAGTGTGAGCGACACACCTGAAGGGTGAGAGATTACCTGATCGTAGAACAATTTAATTGCGCCCACTGTCAACGGAAACAATTGAGACTCAGATATGATGGGCGAAAACAGAAGTCTATACTATATAGAATACAGATACAGTATTGTCTGTCAGCACTTGTCTGATACGGGGTAGAAATATTCCACTAATCGTTCAGATGACATCATTGCAAAACATTCAACCTCAACGTTAACGCTTTTGTTTTGTTTGGCCCACAAAGAGCATCACACATATCAGTTAGTGAGTTGTATGCCTCGTAATCAACATCTTTAGTATTTGCAAACATATTTGCCCAACTCTTTTGCACCTGTCAATGCCCCATATCGACTTCTGAGAATTTATGGGATTCAAGTACCAGCTAATCTGTAAATCCCACTCAATAGACTTCATTAACATTAATATAAACAAAAGGTGCAGCTGTGTCTAGAAACAATATCAAGAGTGGAAAATCCTTAAACGATCATGATCTAACATGGACAGTAAATATAATAAAATTACATTCATAAATGCATATTATTTCTAAATAATAACCCCCCTATATTTTCCCATACATGCAATTGAATATGAAATCTGAACAGATTGTTGTTTAATTAGCTGAGAATATCAATATCAATAGACATAGTCTTAGCCATAAAGTAAACAAATATATATTTTGCAATTGCAATTCTACAGATAAGCCCTAGATAGCGCAACAGCACAAAGCGTAAGTTACGTTACGTTACGTAACGTACACGCACTACATATTTCGCAGGCCCTTGGCTTATGGGCTTTTAAAGCGCAGCCCAAAAGTAGGCAACGCTTTTTTAGTCAGCATGCAAACCTTTGAAAATGGTCTGTTGAAAGCTTTTTTGAAGTTTGTTTATGAAACTATTGTGAGTCACGTGCCGCATGCTGCTAATGACAGTTATTAACTAGTGACAGCGCCATTGTAGTCGTTGCCAATTGTTGTTAGCTGATTTTGCAAGGCTTGTTAACGAACGGAAATAGAACAAATGCAGCTTATTCAGCAACGCTTCCTATTATTCTACCCTGTAAAAACTAATGGGTGTAAAAGGGTGTTTTACAGTATTATATGATATTTTGTTGAATATAGCCTGTATAAATTTTAATGAATTTTCTGACAGCGTATCTGCTAGTCCAATCCCTTTTGTCTATCACATTTAATTACATTTTACTATACCTTCTATGCTCGTACTTTTAACTAATTGCTCAAACGCTAGACTGTACCCGTCAAAAAACCATTTCCATTTGAGAACTTGCCAAAAACAAAAGAGCGTCATAACATGACGGCATTTTATGATGGATCTCTTGTATTTCCCCTTGGGTTCCATAAATAAGCACAACAATGCTCAAGTTTGGGTAAATTCTGTCGCATTTTGCATACACAATTATTATACACAACAAAATTAACAATAACAATTACAATAACAATTGCCGGCATTTCCAGTGAAGTCAACAATTCAATAGTTTCATTCCCCAGAGACGAATTTCGAGTACGCTACGCTTGCTCGACCCTCATAATGATTTGTAGCTCATTTGCTAGTCAACTCGTGCTGCTCTTTTTGAGAAACTTGTTCAGCTCACGAGCAAAGTCGATGCGAGAGAAACAAGAGAGAAACAGGAGAGAAACAGGCGAGAAACACGTGCAAAAGCCGCTTGCCGGCAACGGTTCTTGGCAGCTGCCTTCAACTGACTCGAGACTTCGACAGCGAATAAATTTATGAGAGAGTGTGCGTGAATGAATAAGTGAATGAGCCGACTTTAATACTCTAACTGATTATACATTGGCTTTGTCATAAAGGCAAGAAGAGAGAAGAAGAAAAGAGATTTGAATAGACTCAACTAAAAATAAATTTAAAATAATTGTTGCTCTTTAACTTAAAAATTTTTATAGTTACATAAATATTTTATTTTATAAAAAATATTTGATTAAAAAAATATATAAAATTACTTAGAACTAAAGATTTTAAATTAAAAATATTGAAGAAAGTTAAATAATATTTATAGTATAAAAAGTATAATAGTATACCGTTGATTATATGTTAAAAGGGTATTCAAAGCTGTACTCAACTTAGTTGTTTTTCTCTCTATCCGGTTCTCTGGACTGAGTTATGATGATTTTTTGCGTTGCGAATATTTTGCACTTTACTCAAAATTAGCAAGCACCTGACAATGCAATGGATTGCGCTTTTATAATGCCTCCAAATGTGGTGCTTAATTGTTAATTAAGAGAGAGAGAGACACACTTGGGTAAGAGGGTAGGGTAAAAGTGCGGTCCACTTAGCAGCACTTAGACTACACCCTCTCCTGCCCCCTCTCACTCCTCATTCTGGCGCCAGTCGCACTGTCCCGTCGAACGTCTCACATTTCTAAGGTTTCGGCATGTACTCAACATTTTTCTCGATAATTTTTGCTAGCTCCATTGTCTGGCAGCGCATTTGGCAAATATCATGTGGTATTTAAATATTTGAAATTCAGAATGTGAGTTAACTTTCATGTGAGCATCACGCGATGTGAGATGTGATGAGGTAGGTCTAACCAGAGTTAAAAATAGATCAAAGTATAAATACTATATATGCATATACTAACCACCAATTGACATCAATCGGCACAAGTTCAATAGTTGCCACAGCAAATGATTAAGTTTTGTGGCAAGCATAAGCCACACGTTCCTCAATGTTGATGTAATCACATGTGAGCACTCAATATTACCTCTCAACATATCTCTCTCTCCCTCTCTCTCTCTCTCTCTTTCACACTCTCTCTCTCTGTCTTGCATTCTCCCTGCGTCAACGTCGACGCAGGCGCCTCAAGCGTCCAGCATTTGTTTTTCGCCCAGTTTATATAGCCAGAATGCGCAACAGTTGGCGCTCAGTTGTGGCAGAGCAACAGCTGAACATTGGAGAGTACACCATTACCCAGAGTACCCAGCACCCAGAGACCTATTCGAAAACAGCTCAGTCCCCAGACGCCAGTCGTCAGTCGTATATTCCTCCTCGAGTGCGACAGTTATAGAGCTTTCCACTGTATTCAGTTTTCTCATAAGCACACAACTGTAATATCTTGATCCGCGACATGTTTAGGCCCGGCCAACTTTACAGATAGACAATGAAATGGTTTAAACGAGTGCGCAAAAAGTCAAAGTGAAACACTAACAACAACAACATCAAGTCGTGTATTGTGTGTGTGTGTGTGTGTGTGTGTGTGTTTTTGCGGTAATTCGGTTCTATTCTGCCGACAATTCGCATAGAAAAAGTGCGAATCCGTTTCGAATATAGTTTAGTTATATTTTAATATATTTATACAAATCGTAAAACCTCAGGAAAAGTGAAGCATTCAATATGCCCTTTCGACGCAGCAAGCTTAATCATCGTCATCGCGATGGTCATGTTCTGGTCTGGGAGCAAAACAGTCTCCAGGACAGACCAAAGGGTAAGCTGAAAGGTATGAAGAATAGGAAATGGTATACAAAATAATGTAATTATTAATTATACAAATATAATTCAATAAATTAGTTAAATTATTAGATAAACATTTAAGTGTAAATATCATACAATTGCCGTGAACCGCCGCCACTGCGTATACATAATATTAATAGAAATAGGCGAATTGCATTATGTCTGTGTCTACGCTTGCTTACGCGCGATATACACGTGCTTCCACTGACTTTGCCACCACAATAATGCCATTGTGCAACATTTATGGTGAAGGGAGCATTGAGCGGGGAAAGGGAAATGAGATCCGCGTCGGCTGCTCGCAAATCGCGCGATTTAACGCTGCGTGCGCACAAATAAAAAAAAAAGCGAACGTACACAAATTGTTTTAGGTTTTTTGTTTTTATTCTGATTTTTTTTCGTTTTCATTTATTTCGACTCTGCAATTCTATAGCTCTGTTTTTGCTGTGGTTTTCCGCTGTACTTTGTGTCATATTTTGTGGAAAAGTGTTGAGGCAAAAAGCAGCAGAACATTTCGAAATTTAAGCAAAAATTGCCGGTCTGTTGCGCTAAGCTCTCGATAGGCCAAAAGGGGTAATCAGAGAGGGAGTAATGAAGTAAAATTCAAACTGAATATTTTTAAGTTTAAATTCCATTACGATTGCTGATTGTTTATGTAGAATTTAAGGGTACAGCTGTGTTGTGTCAACTTTCCAAGGGCAATTTCAAATGTCGTCAAGAGTAACTAAATAATGTTAGCTCATTAGGTGGAGTTTCCCACACTTGAACTCTGTACACTCCCTTAAGTTTAAACGAAAATATGCCTAAAAACTTCCAGAATCGTGCAATGAATCGCCTGGCACATCACATAAATATCACGTGTTGTTTGCTCGTGAAAGTTGAGTTGTCGAATGACACAACAAAATAAACAATTACGGTAGAGAAAAGTAAAACCAAGAGTACATGTAATAATACTATAACAACTTGTAATTATGAGTCGAGTACACAATTGTGATTTAATTTGAAATGCCGAGAATTCAATCTCTGAGGTAATTAAATGTGGTCCAGCTTTATCTATGGGAGGGTTGCTCTGCATTGAGTCATAATCGCGATTATCTTATCTAAAAATTAAGCAATTGTTGGCCAACTTTTCTGCATCTTATCTTCGGACTTATCGCGTCACAGTTTTGACCTCTTTTAATTTGTATCTTTTAATTATTTGTATTTAGTTTGTTTAGTCATTTCCGCCGACATCTGCTTTGAGATCTGAAATCTTTTTGCAAAAAACCTTCGAGCAAATTAATGCCGACGGATTTTGCACATTAATTAGATGTAATTAAACGATGATCCAATCCGACACACATGTTCTCTCTCTCTCTCTCCCTCTCTCTCTCTCTCTCTCTCTATTTCTTGTGCTCTTTAAAAATGCTAAATCCAAATGTTCTCTTATTTATCTCTTTACAGGCTGGGCAACAACCCGCTACTTCGTCACATTCATGCTCTTTTTGGGCATGGCCAATGCGTATGTGATGCGCACCAACATGTCGGTGGCCATTGTGGCAATGGTGAACCACACGGCGATCCAGAAGGGCGAGGAGATACTCGACGATGAGTGCGGCGATCGTGAGTTAGAAGTGGTAAGTAAAATTTTTAATTGACTAAATCAATGTGAAGAAAATATGATAAAGTAAAAAAAATTAATCAAAGATTTATATTTTCATTCTTAAATTAAAATAAATTAATTAATAATAATAGTAATAAAAAAAAAAACCTCAAATAATCATTTTTATATCAACAGTTAATTTATTACTTATTTATGATCATTTATTAAAATGCAAAATAATTGTTATTCCTTAGCTTTTAAGCACAAATTGGCAAATAATAATTTAAAAACTAATTACACGTTTCCTGATCAATTTAACAAAATATATTATCGATCTATAATTTTAATTTTAAATACAAGAATTCTAACTTTTCCACTCTACTCTCTCTCTCAACAGGATAATGGCGAGGATGGCGAGTTTGCCTGGAGTTCCAGCTTGCAGGGCTACATTCTGTCATCGTTCTTCTATGGCTATGTGATCACCCAGATTCCCTTCGGTATATTGGCCAAGAAATATGGTGCATTGCGCTTCCTGGGTTGGGGCATGCTCATCAATTCGGTCTTTGCCTTCCTGGTGCCTGTGGCAGCCCGCGAGGGTGGCGTCTATGGCTTGTGTGCTGTCCGTTTCATCCAGGGATTGGGCGAGGGTCCCATTGTGCCCTGCACGCATGCTCTCCTGGCCAAGTGGATACCGCCCAACGAGCGCTCGAGAATGGGAGCTGCAGTCTATGCGGGAGCACAGTTTGGCACCATCATCTCGATGCCGTTGTCTGGTTTGTTGGCTGAATACGGTTTCTCCGGCGGCTGGCCGTCGATCTTCTATGTGTTTGGCATTGTGGGCACAATCTGGTCAATTGCCTTCCTGTTTCTGGTCTTTGAGGATCCCTCGGTGCATCCTCGCATCGATGAGCGTGAGAAGCGTTACATTAACGATTCGCTCTGGGGCACAGATGTGATCAAGGTGAGATGCTCAACTGCTCTTCTATTCTCTCAAATATCAAGCTAATCATTTTATGTTTTTTTAGAGCCCTCCAATTCCGTTCAAGGCTATCATGAAGTCGCTGCCCTTCTATGCGATTCTGCTCGCTCACATGGGTCACAACTACGGCTATGAGACTCTGATGACTGAGCTGCCCACTTACATGAAGCAGGTACTGCGTTTCTCCCTCAAGTCCAACGGTCTGCTCAGCTCGCTGCCCTACTTGGCCATGTGGCTGTTCTCCATGTTCATTTCGGTGGTGGCAGATTGGATGATCAGCTCCAAGCGATTCTCACTGACGGCCACCAGGAAGATCATCAACAGTATTGGCCAATATGGACCGGGCCTGGCTCTGATTGCCGCCTCCTACACCGGCTGTGATCGTGCCCTGACCTTGGCTATACTCACCATTGGCGTGGGCCTCAATGGCGGCATCTACTCCGGCTTCAAGATCAATCACTTGGATCTGACGCCACGCTTTGCCGGTTTCCTCATGGCCATTACCAACTGCTTGGCAAATCTGGCGGGTCTCTTGGCTCCCATTGCAGCGGGCAATCTGATCAATAACAAGGTGAGTGCAAAAAATCAAAAACATCATTGAATAGTCTCTTAATTAATTCTCTTTACTCGCTTGTAGCCCACCATGGGACAGTGGCAGATTGTCTTCTTCATTGCCGCATTTGTGTACATCATCTGCGGCACATTCTACAATGTCTTTGGCTCCGGCGAACGTCAGTTCTGGGACAATCCCGAGAACGATGAGCATAAACCAAGTCTGGGGAATGACAACAGCAACAACACACCTCCAAGGCTGAGCAATGGCAATTCGGCGCCGTTGGCCATTACCGCCAGCGAGTCTAGGCAGTAAAATGCCTGTTAGCATTACCATTACTAAATACTACTAAATACACACAAGATAGTTTAAGTTATTGTTTTAGTTGATTATACTCTAAGCCAAAAGTTGTTATTAGTGCCCATCGCCCCTTTATCCGCCTCTTCAATGCATATTCCTAACCAAAAATAAAAGACAATAATCATATCAAATAGAAGGCACAGTCCCCTTTTGTAAACCCAAGCACACTTTTTCTTTAACATTGTCAACAGTTGTAAAAATGTGCCTAAAAAATAGAGAGATAATCAATAATCTACCATTTAAAATGAGTAGTTTCTTAATGTGATAGCCAAGAGTTTAGTTTTCAGTATAGATTGTCAATACGATTGAAACGAATTAGAAATAACTTGATAAACCATGATTAAATTTGTATATGCAAACAATTCAAAATACAACAAAAGACACCAAATGTTTGCAAATCAAATAAAATACCTGCAAAAATCCAATCCGCTTATATCTTTCAATAAAAGTTTGGGAATTGAATATTAGCCCTATAAGTATGCAATAACATGTTTATCAACGAAAATAATCATGGGGGTAATAATTGGTCAAGACAACTTGCCCACAATAATTGAATATTAATAATCAGTTGTCAAACGCATCTGAACCACGCCCATTTAAGCCTCTATATAAATGGAGCTTTTGCCATAGCTGAGCACATTTCGTATTCAACTTTCACCTTGACAATGGGCCACGAGGAGGAATTAGGTCCTGAGGATATCGATCCAAGAAAGTCGCCATTTCGAGGCGCTTTTGGACGCACCTGGAACGATTTTTGTGCAACGAGCAGCATACATGGACTGAAATATACTCGGGACAAGGATACCAATCGGATTGTGCACTTTGTGTGGATACTCATCTCGTTGGTAATGTTCATCTGTGCCATTGTCATGGCCCAGACTTTCTACGCCAACTATCGTCGCAGTCCGACACGCATGAATGTGGAAAGTGATCACACGCCGGTCAGCAAACTCTTCTTTCCACCCATCACCATCTGTCCCGAGGTGCTGTTCAACATGGAGAAGTCTAAGATATTCATTGAAACACTGTATGTCTGAGAGGGACTGGGAGCGGGACCTGTGAGAGGGACTGGGAGAGGGACTTTGAGTGGGACTTTGAGTGGGACTTTGAGCGGGGCCTGGGAGCGGGGACTGGGAGCGGGGCCTGGGAGAGGGACTGGGAGAGGGACCTGGGAGAGGGCCTGGGAGAGGGACCTGGGAGAGGGACTGGGAGAGGGACCTGGGAGAGGGCCTGGGAAAGGGACCTGGGAGAGGGACTGGGAGAGGGACCTGGGAGAGGGACTGGGAGAGGGACCTGGGAGAGGGCCTGGGAGAGGGACCGGGGAGAGGGACTGGGAGAGGGACCTGTGAGAGGGACTGGGAGAGGGACCTGGGAGAGGGCCTGGGAGAGGGGCCTGGGAGAGGGACTGGGAGAGGGACCTGGGAGCGGGGCCTGGGAGTGGGACTGGGAGCGGGGCCTGTGAGTGGGACTGGGAGCGGGGCCTTTGAGTGGGACTGGGAGCGGGGCCTGTGAGTGGGACTGGGAGCGGGGCCTAGGAGAGGGACCGGGAGCGGGGCCTGGGAGAGGGACATTCCTTGCGGAATGTCGATTTTAACTCTATGTGACCTCTATTTTGATTAATTGGAAGTCCCCACTCCGATCTTTCAGCAACATGTCGCACAACATTCAAGTGTCTGATGTGTTACAGAACTTGCACATATTCTATGGCTTCATGCTGGACGATGAGCATTTCTCGCAGGAGGAGATTGAGTTGATGGAATCCGTGCTGCTGCTGAACAATCTGACAATGCATCAGCTGGTGGATGGGCTGCGTTGGGACTGCAATGAATTACTTTATCGCTGCCGATTTAAAGGAGAGATTATGGACTGCAATCGACTCTTTCAATTATCAAAGACCTTCTTTGGTCACTGCTGTTCCTTCAATCTGCGACAGCACGGGTAATCAAACTGTAATCAAGTTAAAGTCCATTCTTTAAAGATAAACTCTCTATATCAGCATTAATTTTACTGCACAACAAGCAGCTGGCGGCTTGGACAATGGCCTGTCTCTGATTCTACGCTACAAGGATGAAAACTATGATGCATTGAAATCCTATTCCCATGGCTTTAAGCTGCTCATCCAGAATACGGATGCATTTCCCAGTGCCCATGCCATTTGCAAGTTTCTAGGTCTCGGCATGGAATCATTTGCCACGCTCCGCATCGAGGAGACTTTCTGCTCGGAGGCGGTCAAAGCGTTGTCCATTGCACAGAGGAACTGCGTCTTTCGCAATGAGTTCCAACTGCGCTATTTCGCCGATTACGTGTATCCCAACTGTGAGCTGAATTGCCGAGTCAGCAACATGGTCAAGTTTTGTGGCTGTCACACATACTTCTTTGACTTTAATCGCACCAAGGATCGCATTTGCTCCTTTCGGGATATTCCCTGCCTGGTGGATAACTTTCGTAGGTAGCTTCATAATAGATGGTTATACTTGTTGACTTAAAAATACTTTCCAAAGCTGATATTATTACACGTAATCGGAAAACTCAATGCAACTGTCCTCTCAGTTGTGAACAATTTGATTACCATGTCCAGATTTCGAATTCTTATCTGCAGCTCAACATGCCAGTGGTGGATTCTTTCTAGTGAGTTGAGATTTGATTAAATTAGCAATATTCAAAATAGTATTTCCACCAATAACAGCGATGGAATCGAGAAGAATGATGCCATCGTTCACATCTTTGTCAACTCGCAGGTTTATAGGCGAGTGCGGGTAGATTTGCTTTCTAATATGGTTACCTTGGTTTGTAAGTAAACGTATCTATAAGTACTTTCACTCTGATCTTATCTATTCCTCGACAGCAAATCTGGGCAGCGCTTTCAGTCTTTTTGTGGGCATGAGCATGTTGTCTGTAGTGGAGATTATCTATTACTTTTCGGTGATACTGCGCAAAAATTATGTGCAGGAATGTCGGGCCCGGCAAAAGCTTCAACTTTTGCAAAGAAGACCAAACTTTGCATGGCCACCGTCGACGCGTAAAATAAACAATAATGCCAATCAACAAAAATCTGTTTTCTATATATCAAGTCGTAACTAAGCAGCCGGCTATTGATAAGAAGTTTGAAATGTTGTCATAAATTACAGCATATAAATAAATAACAAATCACAGCAAAAAATACCCACAGATAAAATACCCTGGAATAACTTATATTTATTAGGGCAACATTGGCACAATAATTTTACAAGCTCAACAACATTTCTGTTCGCTTAAAAACATTTGTTTACTTCGTCAACATCTATTCTAGCTTTGCAACATTTTTCTTAGCTTAGCAACATTTCAGACAGCCGGGCAACATTGCTCTACAGCGCACTGCGCTGCCTCAGACTTAACTGCGGTAAATGTTTTATTGCTATCTTTGCTTATCAATATTTTATAAATTTTTTTATTTATATTTTCTCTGATTTATGTTTGTTTTTATTGTTTAATAAAATTGCTTTTTTGCAGCCATCAATCGTCAAATACTTATATCGATATATCGTTTGTGATATAAAATATATCGCAATGAGTGTGCGTGATAAATAAATCGTTAAGCAGACACGCGGTTATATCGATTAAGTTTAAATTTAAAAAAAAAATGGCGCTTGAAAATCATTGCTATTTTTAAATCAAACTCTTGAGTATTTTTATGCGGAATTAAAAACTCTTGCTATCTTGTGCTGCTGTTAGCATAGGTCAACACGACAGTTAGCCGTGGCTATCATAAATTCGCCACAAAATCACAACGGGTTGGCCGTAAATTGGCACCACACGAAGTACGCAAATCCCCATGTCAAGGAATGATTAGATTAAGTTGCTCTATAAAAGAGGAGCTTGTCCATGGCATTTACTCATAGTTTTTGGACATGTTCAAGTTGACGTTACTCTGTCTGCTGGCCAGTACATCGCTGGCCCTGGCACAGCACAATCCTCAGTGGTGGGGCAATCGCAACACCATTGTGCATCTTTTTGAATGGAAGTGGGATGACATTGCCCAGGAGTGCGAGGAGTTTCTGGCACCACGCGGCTATGCCGGCGTCCAGGTGAGCCCTGTGGCTGAGAACATCATTTCGGAGGGTCGACCATGGTGGGAACGCTATCAGCCCATCTCCTATAAGCTGATCACGCGCTCTGGCAACGAACTTGAGTTCGCTTCCATGGTTCGTCGCTGCAACGATGTGGGAGTGCGCATCTATGTGGATGTCCTGTTGAATCACATGTCAGGCGACTTTGTGGGCACGGCCCATGGTACTGGCGGATCTGTGGCTGAACCTCGTTCCAAGTCCTTCCCAGCTGTTCCCTATACAGCGGAGGATTTCCATCCCAGCTGTGAGATATACGACTGGAATGATCGCTTCCAAGTCCAACAGTGTGAGCTGGTAGGTCTCAAGGATTTGGACCAAAGCAAGGACTATGTGCGCAGACAGCTCATTGAAGTCCTGGATCACCTTATTACTCTGGGTGTTGCTGGCTTCCGCGTGGATGCGGCCAAACATATGGCTGCCCATGATCTGGATGTAAGTTAGTCATATATCTCATTGAAGATCAGCTCTTAATTCGAGATTTCAGTATATTTTCGGCAAAATGCGTGACCTTAACACCGATCACGGCTTCCCCAGAGGTGCGCGTCCCTTCATCTACCAAGAGGTCATCGATCATGGTCATGAGACGGTCTCCCGTGACGAGTACACTGGTCTCGGCGCTGTCACCGAGTTCCGTTTCTCCGAGGAAATCGGCAAAGCATTCCGTGGCAACAATGCGTTGAAATGGCTGCAAAGTTGGGGACCAAAATGGGGTTTCCTGCCCTCTGATGAGGCGGTGACCTTTGTGGACAACCACGACAACCAGCGCGATGGTGGCCAGGAGCTGAACTACAAGTCGCCCAAGGAATACAAAATGGCCACCGCATTCCACTTAGCCTTCCCCTATGGCATCAGCCAGGTGATGAGCTCCTTTGACTTTAACGATCGCGATCAGGCTCCGCCCCAGGATTCCGAGGAGCGCATCATCTCGCCCGAGTTCGATGACGATGGCGCCTGCACCAACGGCTGGATTTGTGAGCATCGCTGGCGTCAGATCTACAATATGGTTGGATTCAAGAACACCGTGCGCGGTACCGAGGTCTCCAACTGGTGGGACAATGGTGACAATCAGATCGCCTTCTGTCGCGGCAACAAGGGCTTCATTGCCTTCAACAACAACCATTACAATCTCTCCGAGAAACTGCAAACCTGCCTTCCAGCTGGCGAGTACTGTGACGTCATCTCCGGCAGCCTGGTAGATGGCACCTGTACTGGAAAATCGGTACATGTGGACAACAACGGTTACGGCCACATCAGCATCGAATCCGATGAGTTTGACGGTGTCCTGGCCCTACACACAGATGCCCGATTGTAAGAAATGAAAAGAATCCGGTTGTGTTTCAAATAACGACATTGATTTGGGTTTTTATTTCACAAATTACAATAAATCGCACATAAAGTATAATAATTTGGCTAAAAGAATGTTGCGCCCGCAAATACACATACTTATAATAGTTCGATAGATCGATAACTGTAACGATAACGATAACGACACAAACGGTACAAATGCAAAGTAAAAACTTTTTATAACTCGATTCCAACTGCAACTGGAAGTGTGGATTTGGTCATCTAACAATAAAACTCTCTCTCTCTCGGCCATATACAAACCGATACATTCATATATATATTTGATTACTACTCGTTTGATAAAAATGGCGTTGGCCTCATGTGCATATCCCACATCCAATTGAACTCGATCGGGAGGAAGACCAATAACAACGCCTCGAACAAATCCGCTAGAAAACAAGTCTGTAAATAGAAGAAAGTCGCATTTGTGAAATTGTAGTTGAGTGCTTCTATTTTCCGGCTTGCGGCTACCTTCTCATTCGGCTAATCCTCTCAAGCATTCACAAGCAAATCAAAATCTGATATCGATCGCTTTCGAGTACTACGAATTTATCAAGCGTTTTGCATTTAATTTTGTTTTGTTTAGTATTTTTTGTTAGATTTGAAAAACAAGCAACTACAAATCAAAATAGCAACGTTTCAACTACTTGCATTCATGTTAGATATACAAAAATTGTTCTAGGCTCTGCAAACGATCGATGCAGTTGTATGTGAGTACATACATATGTCATATGTGGCTCATGTTGTTGTTATTGTTGGTTGGAATTGTTGTTGAGATGTAAATGTCGAGAAATATCGTGTAAATACGTACATACATATACGTATGTATTATATGTATATCAATATAAGTAATAACTATGTTTAATTAAATGCTTAATATGCGTAAATACCTGTAAAATGTTGATATCTTTAGTTTTAGATTTTCTTTCTTTCAATAATCATTTCTCTCTTCAAATGTTTATAGTAATAATGAAAACAGATGATAATAGTTACAAACGTATGATCTTTAGACACCACATAGATTGCTTAATTTTAGGATTCTCGTTTAACAAACAATCGCGGAGTTCGAAAAACCGCTCGAACAACAGTAAATATTAATTTCATTAATTTCCTTTTATGTTTTTAAGAGCATTTGTGTTTTTGTTTTAAATACCATAATTCATTTGAATAATTTTCGGCACAAAAGTTTTCATTTACGATTTAAGTACGGCCCCAAATCCAGCTTTAAATTTACATACACATATACATACAACATGATATATAAATACAGGTGTAAGTTAATACTAATATTAATTTTGTGTGATCTTTTGTTGAGCCTTAAAAGTAAGCAAAAAACGGTGTCCCTTGCAATAGCAGCATTTTTTTTACATTTAGAATTGAACAATTATTTATAGTTATCTTCTTGAACAATATAAATTATGCGTCTCGTTAAAGTATTATTTTTGTTATAGTTGTAATGCTAGTCCATCAAAAATTTTAAATACATAATATATCTATATAACAGGAACCACGTAAAATGCGCACATATTCGTAATATTTGTTAATAATATACCACAAACATTACAACATTCAGTTATATTAACTTTAATATAAGTATAAGTATATATATATATATATTTATATATATGCATGTATATTTATGTATATATAGTACATCATGTATTCTCTATTGTTTAATTAGTAATCAGGTAAATCGTGGGAGGAATTATTGTTTCACATATACTTATTTGTAGACCTTTAGAATATTTTGTTTTTCAACTTATCTTTGACTCTTTTTTTTGTAAAGAAAAAACATTTTTGATGTTCAGTTTCTGTAATTTTTAGTTTGTACCTTGCAAGCATGAACCAAGTTGTTGTATAAGTTTAATATTACTAGATAGTTTAGATCTTTGCAAATATCCTTAATGATGATGAGTTCTAGCCTGAATATGAAAATTATCTGCCTTACACTATATATAAATATATGGGCAGATTTACGAATATTTGTATTACTATCTTAACTTATTATAGAATTTTGAAACGGCCTAAAACCAGAACCATTTTATAAAGTTTGATGTTCGCATTGAGCTCCTACGATTTTGACTACACTCGAACGTTACAACTAGCTTACTAGGCAAACGGTGTTCCATTTGATTTGTATAGAGACATATAGTACATATACATATATATAGAAAAACCTTGGATTAAATAACATTTAGATTGTCAAAAATTGTATTCCTTTTGAAAAAATATCATCAATCCTAGCTGGGATGATCATAAGATACAATTGAGGTTAGAACAATTTGATTTATTTATCTAAACTATTTAAGATTGCCTTGGGATTGCTTTGTGCCTTCTTCGTCTTATCGCCTAGAAACTCTTGCCCGCATCGTGGATGCGCTTGCGCCGACTGTCCCGGCGTCGATATCGATCGATAATGCGGGATCTATGTCGTTCCGGACACAACGCTTCCGGTGAGCTATCAACCTTTTTCATAACGATGCGGAATGTAAAGGTGTGCTTGGGCGAGGCGCTGGCAGCACGTCGCGGTGAAGGCGGCTCAAACTCGCTGCCGCTGGAGAAGCCGCAGGATCCAAGCGATGCATTCGCATGGGAGACACCACCATGGGAGACACCACCACCATGGGAGACACCTCCACCGACGGCGATGCCAACACCGATCCCAACGCCGCCACTGGGCACGGCAACAGCACCACTGCCCATAGTTGCAGAAATACGGGGTGCACTGTAACCGGAAGCCGAGGGCGTTGACATGGAGCCCGTGGAAAGCTGTTGTGTTAGCACGGAACTGGGACGTGGCTCAAAGATCGATGCACAGCGGAGATCGGTGCACAGGAAGGTCTTGACCTCCTCCTCGCGTTGTTTGATGGTGAGAGGGAAATGCTTTTTGCTAGGATCAGCATATGGACTGCGCTGCGGCTCATGGCCATGCGGATAGGACGAGCTGGAGTCGTAGCTATCCCGCGAACTGTAATTGGAGGAGGTCTGCTGCGAGAGCGGGCTGCGTGCCCGCGAGAAGGCACTGAAGGGCGAGATGTGCAGCTGGCGAAAGTGTTCGGCTTTCTGTTTCTTGGTCATTGGGAAATTGGGAGATCGGGCGGGTGTAACGCCGCTCGTCTCCGAAGGCGTGTAGTCAAAGTGCGTTTCTAGTGAAGACTTGCGTCCGCAGGAGGAGCCGGAACGCTGAAAGGTCTCTGCATCGACCAGCTCAATGGAGCTCTTGCGTAGATCAACATGACGACGACGATCGTCAGTATCGACGATCTCAAAGCTGGACGTCTGATCCTCGTAACTGGTGGATTGATATCGCGATATGGACACATCAAAGCTGGTGTCACGCGATGAATACGGACAATCGAAGCTGGATTCAGCACGACTTGACTTGCGATCACCATCGACCAATTCGAAACTGTCGCCACCCGAGTCCAATCGCTGCAGATTGATCAGATCCGTGTCCGTGTCGCCGCCAGGACTGCGCAGCTGTTCCAGGAACGGCGATCGCGGCGGATCAAAGGACGAACGACGCGATGGCGGCTCAAACTCAATAGTAGGACACTGCAGCGGTAGCTTCTCCGGCGGTGGCGGTGGCAATGGCGCTGCAGCAGCGGCCACAGCAGCAGCTGCCTCCGCAATGGCACGTGCCACCGCCTCCGCTTCCTCCGTTTCGCGCCGCAACGCCTGCAGATTAACATAAACTGGCTCTGGTGCATAGGCCTTCAAAATCTCTACTAGCTCCGCGCGCAGCTCCTCGGGTATGATCAGGTCATTGGAATCGGATTCACGTTCTTCGCTAATCCGCGGCTCAATTGGCTCTCGACTCTCCGAGCGACGTGTAAAATGATGTACAGCCGGCACACTTCCATCTCCGTTGAGTGCCACCACTTTCAGGGAGTTGGTCACCTCCTCGACGAACTGGGCCATGGCAGCATCCGCTTGCTCTGGCTCATTATCAGCGGACTCGGCATCCGGTACTGCTCCGGCTACTGTTAACCGTTCCGGTTCTGGTTCTGGTTCGACCAATTCGCGGAGTCGCTCATGCTTGATATAGGACTCACCTACCTTCTCAAAGTGCACATTCGCCAGCTCGAATGGCAGATCCTCCTCAGCTCCTCCGGATCCACCTACCTGATCCTGTGTGCCTGCATTGGAGTCCGCGCTAGCTCGCTTCGAGCCAGCGGCCGAGTTGACTGCCGACGCCTTCTGCTGCTGCTGCTGCTGTTGTTGTTGTTGTTGTTTCTCCTCCTCCTCACGACGCGCCAAGCGACGCAGCTTCAAGGACATTTTCGTGTAGTGAGCAAACTTGAGAGACATCTTCGGCTCGAAGCCGACCTCGCTCATTTGCTTTTGCACCGCACTCTTGGCAGCCGTCGACGACGCCGCTGGGCTGGCAGAGAAGGTGCTCTGGCGTATCAATGGTCCACTGGAGGATCCGGACTCTGCTCTTGTAAATGCATTTGCGAAGCGATTCGTGCGCGTTGAGATGTGCTTGGAGGGTTTGCGCACAAAGGCCAAGATCTCCCGCATGACGCTCTTCTTCTCCGGCGGTGGCTGAGCCTGGGCCGCTTCCTTCTCCAGCTCTCGGGCAGCCGCCTCGGCTGCTTCGCGCTCCCGTTCGGCGCTCTTGTATGTCTCGGCGGGATTGGAAACCGTAATGGGTGGTATGGGACCCATTGGACTGCGTTTCTCGCTGGCAAAGTAGATGGGCGTGAAGAGATTTATCGACGGACGCTTCAGGCCAACGAAGCCAGCCTCCTCTGGCTCTGTGGCCATGTCCTGCACATGGACTGTGGATGTCGGACTGCGTCTGGTGCCGGACGGGCCTGCCTGACAGCTAAAGTCCGTGGGTGCAACGGCTCCCAGGGGCGAACGGCGTTCCTGAGTGTGGATCTGAATGCTGAAGGTCGGACTGCGTCGCTGTGAATCTCCCGTTGGACTTCTGGCCGTCGGACTGGGTTGATCGTTGGGAGATCTTAGACCGCTGCTGGGAAATAAGGGACTACGACGCCCCTGCGGACTGCGATCATTGAGGCCAACGGGACTGCGACGACCTTGATTCTGGGCGCTTAACGAGATGGTCAACTGGCCGCTGTTCTTGCGTCGACTTGAGGCACGTAGAGTGCCCTGGCGGGAGAGCGATGTTGGCGTCTTTGAGGAGCTGCTGCCGGGACTCTTGGACTCCGGCTGAGGCAGCACCGGACTCTTGGGTGTCAATGGACTGCGTTTCTTCTCACCATTGGCAGCGCTGGTGTTGAGAGTGAGCGTAGGTGCGTTGGGACTGCGACGCTCGGAGGGACTGCGGCGGGTGCGGAATGATTGGGATTTGGCCTTGCGGATCTTGGGCAGAGACTGGTGATGATGACGATGGCGATGTTGCTGGTTCTGGGATGAGGAGGAGGAAGAGGGGCCGTTCAACTTATGTTAGTTGCTGTGATGCGGACCACTGGTTGGATCGCTGCTGCCGCTGGAACTGAGCGTGGTGTTGGAGCCGTACGGATCCAGGGAGCTCTGCACGGACATCGATCTGCCCTGGTTCTGGCGGGCACGCCTTACTCGGCTAGAGTTGGGAGACAGCTTTCCGGGGTCGATGCTTTCTGGGTCTGCCTGCAAGTTGTAGAATCAGACATAAAGGGGGACAACAGGATGGATAGCATGGGCGATGGACGACAGATGGATAAATAGATAATAGACAGACCATAGACAGACCGATCGAATAGATGGCAGATAGACAGATGGATGATGTGGCATGAATGATACTGAGTTAAAACACCAAAGAAGCCAACAACAATTAGGCGAATAAGCACACAACGCACCTGATAAGCCAGAGCATTCATTATGATCGCATATGGCACCAGATTCAATGGATGAATCTCTCGCATCAGCACATTAGCGGGTATCTTATGGAACTGTATGTATTCCAGAAATGTCCCCAGTATCTCCTTGATGTCAATATTCTAAGAAGCAAACATAATTGATAAGTTGGAACCATTGGGAACACATTGTAAATGTCTTACTGGATTGTTATCATAGTACTTTTTACTCCACATCAGTGCCGCCTGAAACTTGGTGAACTCATCTGCCCGGAGCTCTTCTCGCGCCAGTATTAGCCGCACCACATGCTGTGGCAGCAGCGTAAAGCTGCCCAGATTCAGCACCTCATTGCCGTGCTCGTCCACAAACTCAAGGACCTTCTGCACCAACGTCTTGGTGCACTTGTACTGAATATACCGCTCGGCGGAGGCCAACAGAGCACACACAGTGTCCACATTGATGCAGCACTGCACAAAGCCAGCGCAGGCACGACGCAGTTCCTCCAGGCCATAATAATCCGCGGCATTCATGACGCCTAAAAATCCAAAGTAAATTAATTCAAGTAATCAGAAGTGTGGCCAATTCTTACCCAACAGAGTGCGAGGTTGCAGAGTCACACAGCCCGTGTGTATGTACTCGATGAGCTGACGGAAGACATCCGGTTCGAACTCCTCAATGATCAGCGTCTGATGCTGTTGACCTGAGGGCTATAAAGTCAAAACATAAGATTAGCAAATTTCCAAAATAAAACTAAACATTGTCTACAGCTAACGAGATGAACATAAGGCAGCTAACAAGTTCAGAACAATTAAATAACGAATTTAGAATTCAATTCCAAGCAAACCAAAACTGTAAAATCAAAAAAAATCAAAAGTTGGAAAGCGAGGTAAAGCATACATACAGTGGACATTTGATTTGTATTTATTTGGAAGATTGTAAAGTACATTTCAATATAACATAATACGCTGTAAGTCTTTAATCAGAAATAGAAAGTGGCTTATAAAAAGTTTGAGTTTCAGATTTATACTTTGTTTAAATGAGAATAAAGAAGAAAAGCAATGGAAAATTTTGAAAGATTGGGTTTTTAGGTAAAGTCACAGCCGGCTTTAGAAAAATAGAAGTAAACGCAATTACGATATTTACAAAATGCACTCAGTAATCTACGTATACACAGTTGGATTCATTCAATCAAAAGTGTGTGAAAAGTATAAGATATTCAGTTATTGTGAGACATATTTATATGATGCAGGTTTGTTCTAAGAGTTGCCTTTTTCATCAGCTCAAATTGCGCTCCTGAATGCAAATACACACATACAACATATAGTGTTTAGTATTTAATATTAGTAACTAGGACACATCACGTTTTGAAGCTATAATTAATTATAATGCCAATTAAAAGACACGCATACACACACACACACATATTATAGATACACCCACACACACAGATACATATAACATATACACACATATGTCGCTTGGGTTGCAAAGCGTTTACCTCGGGTATCGGAGCTAATTGTTGGGTGAAACCGGTTCTCTATTATGTTTTATGGATTTTTATATTCAGTTTGGTATACATTGGATGGTTAGGAATGGAGTCACAACAGAGAATACACAAAAAAGTTACATTGATGTTATTAAAATGTTGTTGTTTTTTTCGTTTAATTTTTTAAATTCATATTTACATAAATTTACAGAAATAAATAGGATTTTATATAATCAAATTGAAAAGAAAATAAATGACTTAAGTGATAGTATGCCCCAAATGCTCATACACTCACACATACAGCACCCAAACACATACATGTAGACAATCACAGACATATATACGCATACAAATTCTTGCCCCCGTCAAATCGATTATATATACGAACCTGTTGTGCCGCATTCTGTAGATTCAACAGTGGCTCCGAGGAGCGTTTGAGGAAGAGTCGCAGCTTATTCTCCTTCGTGGTGGTCTCCCTCTTTCGCTGGGGTGAAGGGGCAGCATAAAGCATTTTGGCAAACACGCGGGAACGCGACGCAAGCACAGCCTGTGAGAGAGATAAAAAGATATAGAAAGAGGGAGAGAGAGAGAAAGACGTAGATTCAATAAAAGGAATAAAGGACGCAAAAATGATTGTGGGTCTGATGCTGCGTTGATTACGCAGTGACCTGATTTTAACACACACACATGGTGTCACACACACACACACACACAGGCACACACACCTACCTTGACGGCACAGACGGGCTCACGGGTGTCACCAACGAGGAAGGTAACATCACACAGCTCGGGCATTGAAGCCAGGAACTTCATGTCCTCGGCGAGTCCAGTTTTATTCTCGAACGTTGATAGGTCCGGCTCTGCGTCAGCCATGCCGTGTAGTATCAATGCCTCGGGCATCTGGGTTTACTGTAACGAGACGCGTCAGTTGACATTTAAACATCGCTTGTCTATCCAATTCCGGATGAGAGACGGCGTCTGATGGTTAAGGCTGAAGCAAGTTTGTGGTTGAAGGGGTCAGGGGTCAGGGGGGATGTTGTGGCTTTGGTTGAGCCAACGAGACTTAATTGAAAGTGCTATAAATACGCTCACTGATGCTGCTCGCTGTTGAGGTCTTGTTGATCCTTTAAGACTGCAAGGACTCGCAAGTAATTAAATTGTAATTCTGGCGCACAGACACAAACAACAACAGACACACACACACACACAGACACATACACATCCCATTTGTCTGTGTGCTAGTCTGTGGGTATCCGTGCGTGTAGCACCTGCATTGGGTATGTCCTTGAACGGAGCATGGCAAATAAATTACAATTACAATGCCGAGAAGAGCCACGAGACAAGGACCACAACAACAACAACAACAACAACAGCAACAACAACAGCAGCAGCTACAGTAACAACAACGACATGTTCCAAATATATATATGTACAGTCAGTCGGAGGTCGGAGGTCGCTGGTGGTTGGTGGTTGGATATTGGGTTGACTTCGTTTAGTCATGGGTCAAAAATCGTTGCATACTTTTGAGGTTACGAATTTGAAAAGGAGATGGAAGAAGATGGCATGCAGTATATATAAGGTCATCTTGTGACGGTTTGAAAGGTACTTAGCTTTGTACTTAAAAAGGTTGAATTAATAAAAAGATTTTCGAAATTTTTGCATGTTACCTGAATAATTTTTTTAAAAATTTTACTGGACAACCCCGTTGACTAAAGTTTGCCAAATTATACCGTACCTAATAAGATTATTATGAAAATCATGCGACTGGGAATCAACCCAAAGATTTAAGAGAATAATACATAAAATATATTTTAAATATACAAACTTTACTTACCTGTTGCAAAGTGAATTCAGTTTCGGCCCCCAGTTCAAGTGTATTATTGAGTATTTTTTAAACGGATTTCGAAATCCGTTTGCGAGCTTAATATTAAATCATTTTGACTGCGAAATTAATTTTATAAAAATAAGTAAAAATACGTAATAAAATCGAATTCGAGCAAAAATAGTTGAAAAATTTATCAAAAAATGTACAAAATTAGTCACAAAATTTAAGAAAATATTGAGTTATTGAATTTACAGCATGCGAAGTGTTTGGTGGTGGTGCGGGGAAGGTGTAGTTACAAAAATGTGCTGTGTATAAGTGTGTGCAAAATTTGTATGTGCTACGCATAAATTACAGGGCGCCGTGGGCGGGGAATGAAGGTTGAGAGATGTCTGTTGGATTAAAATTGGGTTAAGAAAATTCATCAGCGCGTTGTGTGGCAAATAGAAAGTGGACAAATTGAATTAAATGGAAATTTACTTTGCTAAGCGTGGCGATGTGTGAAAATTTAAAGTTCGTCTGACTTTTTCCAAGTGCTTCAAACGCTGTTTGGGGCGTCACTTTCACTTTTCACAATGCGTGTGTGAGTGTATTTGTGTTTGTGTACGTGTACGTGAACGTGTACGTTTATATGTGTACGTATACGTGTGCGTGTTAAGCAATGAAAGCAAAGAAAGCAACACACATACACACACACACAAATCCACTGTAGATTCTCACAAATCAAATGCAAAAAGCAAATGCCAATTTTGTTGTTGTGTTCGACTGAAATGCGACTACAAATCAAGAAATTAAACAATTTCAAACTATGCAGCTGAAATTGACTCTAACAAGCACACACACTGACGCACACACACACACAGACACAGACACACAGAGTCACAGTCTCAGGACACACACACTGTTTTGTGGAGCACGATGAAATGTAATGAACCGTTTCACACGAAGCACGGGAACGTTCTGCAAACGCAGCAGATACTTTTTCATTCGCATGCTCGTCGTACTCGTAATTATTGTGTCTACATCAAAAGGAGTTTCCTTCGATATGTCAGGCAGCAGTCAGGAGTCAACATTGCGCATGTCCAACACCAATCGATAAATTCAAACACCCCCACAAACATGCCCCATGCCACATACCCCTAGGACCCCATCGGGCAACAGTTTGTCGCGTGGTGTTCGTGGTGAGGACAACGTGCCACACAGCCACTTGTTAGCATCCAGTGTGTTGGTACAGGCTGCTGCTCCGCTTCTTGTTTATGTGGCAAGTGCGCAGGTGCCATGCCACAAACGTAAACAAAGCGCACAAATCTGACAGCTAACGGTTGACAGTTGAGAGGACCAAGGATACAGTCTGGATACAAACACTTGACATGCGCCCTGCCCTGCGACTCGACTCGGTTGTCATTTCGGTGGCGCCTCACAGTTTGTACGGGCATCGAATAACGATAACCGCATAACCAGGGCTCGAGAAGTAAACAAACAAGCAAACAAATTGGTGACAACACTGAAAACACTTGAGATTGCAGCCACTTCAAATGTGGCAAGCAGTGCAGGAGGAGGAAAGAGCGGGAAGGCAAACAAAAAAAAGATGAGAAAGAAAGAAGACCACACAAAACGGAAACATTAGCAAACGATCTGTGTGCACAGTGGGTGTTAATTGATGGCAACTGTTCATAAAATAAATACATTTTATTAATATATAATAAAATGTATATATATTTTTTTTTTTGATATTTATAAATTGTATAACTTAATGGATCTTAATATTTCAAGTTTTAATTGCTCCTTAATCCATAATATACAAAACAGAAACATTAGCAACGTTTTGTGTGAACAGGTCCCGCTGGGAGAGGGACTGGGAGCGGGGCCTGGGAGCGGGTCCTGGGAGAGGGACTGGGAGCAGGGCCTAAGAGAGGGACTGGGAGCAGGGCCTAAGAGAGGGACTGGGAGCGGGCCCTGGGAGAGGGACTGGGAGAGGGACTGGGGGCGGGGCCTGGGAGAGGGACTGGGAGAGGGACCTGGGAGAGGGACTGGGAGCGGGGCCTGGGAGAGGGACCTGGGAGAGGGGCCTGGGAGAGGGGCTGGGAGAGGGCCTGGGAGCGGGGCCTGGGAGAGGGACTGGGAGAGGGACCTGGGAGAGGGGCCTGGGAGAGGGACTGGGAGAGGGACTGGGAGCGGGGCCTGGGAGAGGGACTGGGAGCGGGGCCTGGGAGAGGGACCTGGGAAAGGGGCCTGGGAGAGGGACTGGGAGAGGGACTGGGGGCGGGGCCTGGAAGAGGGACTGGGAGCGTGGCCTGGGAGAGGGAATGGGAGGAGTAATATTAATAGTAGTATTTATAGTAGCAGTAGTAGAGAGGGTAAGAAAAACAAAGAGAAATTGAGGAAAAGGACGAGTTCGAATATAGAGAAATAATTTAAATGCTAATAGAAGTATGAATAGAAGTAGGACTGAATGAAATATAAATTAAATATAGCTGTCATAGGACCGATCGTGCGAAAATTAAGTCTTAGTATGTAAAACATTTTTGTTTTATGAGATATCGTAACCAATCTGATAACATTTGCATTTAAGTTAACTAAATTATTTTTAGTTTTTTCCATTATAAGTTTTTTACATAGTAAGAACGGGGTCTCCGACTGTCGAGTATGCTCGACTGTAGCACCGACCGACTACTTTTTTTTTTTGGAAAATAGAACTTATCTAATATTTAATTTGGCAAGAACAGTAACTTGGCTGACAACAACAATTTAAAATACAATGGTAATTAAATGAATTGTAAAAAGAAAATCTTAATTATATCTATTGGCTTTGACTGATTTAATTCTACGTTAAATAAATAATGAACAAAATTAGTATTTTTAATTTCAATAATTTTAGGTTTCTGTGCAGAATATTTGGCTGAATGCCCATTGTACTTAGTGTTGATCTTTGGCCGCTGCTCACTTCCGCTTTCAAGAACTGTTGCAGACGGAATCATTGCTGCGGAGTGAAGATAGTGACGATGCTGCAGCAGCTCATTAATTTTGTTCGCAGCTACCCCAAGAAATGATGTCGCAAGCAGGCAACTTGCAGCATGCAACTAAAAATAGCTCAGAGACATCAGTTGCGTTGCATTTGCAACGACACATAAATCTTTGGGGCATGCTTTGATCAAGGCGGGCAATTGGAACTGCAATTGACAGACGGACAGACAGAAACGTAACGTAGTCAGTGTGGCAGGTAGCAAGGATATATATTTACTTATAGTTGTAGTTGTGTAGTTGCATTGTCTGCTCAAGTAGCAGCCGCACACCCGCTGTGTGTGCGACAGCGGCACACACAAGTCAATTGCGTGGAATCCACTTGACGCGACGCCAGTGAAAACAAACAAACAAACAAACAGACAGACGGAGAGACAGAGAGACTGAGAGACGGAGAGTCAGAGAGACAGAGAGACAGAGAGACACGACACAAGACGGGGCAAGTCAAGGATGCTGGCGTGAGAAAAACAACAGACGCCGAAGATGTCTGAAAATCCAAATCGGTTGTCTTGGCTCGATCTCGAACTGTGTTCGGCTCGTCAGTCGTCAGTCGTCGGTCGTCGGTCGCCAGTCGCTAGTGGACAGTCGCGACTCTCAGTTTTTGTCGTTGCGTCGCGTCACATTAAATTCTTATCATAATCCATTGGGGCTACGTGCGCAGATTTAAGTGACTATAATTGAATGAAAAGTGCAAGATACATTTGCGAATATATAGCTATAGATACAGATTTACAACTACAGCTATAGTTATCTTTGGATTCACCATAGACGACTCCAAGATTGAAGGGCGCGCGTGGCAGGCACGCGTTGCATGCCGCTGTGAGAGTTAACATCTCTCCCCAATCGACTGTGAGTGTGTTTTATAAATAATCGCATAGGAGACGGAGACACGACTCTGTGTTATTTTCGTCGTCGATTGCAGCAGCAAAGTGCCAAATGTGTTTAGTTTGTGTATCCATGAGATACACGCATAGTGATGCTTTTATGTGCAATTCTCAGATATTTGCAATTTGCGCAGCTCTAAACATTTTACGGTTCCGTTTACTAGCCACAATTTTCGTGAACCAAAATTAAAATTAAAAACTAAAACCAAAACAAAAATGAAAATCTTTTGACACACACACACACATCCAAAAGTATCTTAAAAGTACAAGCGAAGTTCCCTTGTGATCGGTCTTTGACGTCGTCAACGTTGACGTTGTTCTTGTTTTTGTTGTTGTTGTTGTTGTTGTCGCTTTTCTTGTCTGCGACTGTCGCGGTCTCTAAATATATTTATGTATGTGGGCACTATAGATATAGTACGTATGTACATATAAATAAATATATTTGCGCGTTTCTATATAAATATATACACGAATATATCTAAATATCTGTGTATGTGTCTCTCATTTCCGTTTGCTGCGATCTCTCTAGCTGTTGTTGTTATTGTTGTTGTTGTTATTGTTGTTGTTGCTGTTGTTGATGTTGTCGTTGTCGATGTTTTTGCATTTTGACTTATTGCTATGCTATTTGAAATTGTGTTGGAATGAGATTTGCTTTTTGCGGCAATATGAAATATTCTTTTAAGAATTTAGAAATATTTTGAATCTGTGTCTGTTTCTTTATTTTAGTCGAAAAATCTTTATCTTTAATGGATAAAAATACAATGGATTTTAGATCATTCGATTGATTGTTTTTCGCTGAAATGTAAATTTTTGTTTTTGAAAGTCAAGTATTTGATTAAGCTAAAATTAATAGTAAATACAAACAATATTAACTAATCGATTGTCATCTATATAGATTCTGCCAAACTTTTTATTAGAAAATAGAGTCAAAATTCATTTTCTGTGGATTTATAATGGAAGATGATAATTTTACCATTTTAATAATCACAAAAATATTCTGCCAAATTTTTTATTAGAAAATAGAATCAAAATTCATTTTCTGTAGATTCATAATTGAAGATGATAATTTTATTATTTTACTAATCACAAAAATGAAATTATTCTTACTTTATCTGAGTATTAGCTTAGCATTGTAAAAGCTATTGATTTGCAACATTTTCAGCATATGGATAAAAACTCGACACATTGCTAAATCAATCATGAGTAAGATGCAAGCAACAGGATGAAGCAGCTGCTAAGCTGAAACTGCTGTCATTGCCGCAGATTATCCTTGTGAACGTCAGGCGATAGATAGGAGCATGATAAATGCATTTATGCCGCATCCGTGCAACTGATTAGATGAAATTACAGACGCACGCGCCCAGGCACTCACACCAGAGCAGCAGGACAGCAGGACAGCAGGATAGGAGGACAGCAGGATAGGAGGATAGGAGGACACCAGGATAGGAGAACATGAGGATGCGGCGAACACGAGTAAATCCAATACATTGTCAACATTATGGCTGAGACAGCCATGAGCATCCATATCTATGTCTGTGTCTCGTATATCTATGGCATTTGCCACAAGGATAACAGGACATCAGGCCAACGGGGCCCACTTGCACTTGAGCGCATTGCAGCGCAAATTGAAAAAGGAAGCGTAATGCAAGCTAAGCTGACGCACGACCATGCCCACCGCCCACAGGCAGCGGCAGAGCAGCGATAGTGCGGGGGCAGAGAGAGAGGAGGTCCTGTGCCTGCCGCCGTGCAGCTAAATTAAATTTCCAGCAGTTTGCATTAATTTCCCAAACGCCGACCGACAGAGCGCGCCACTAAGCGCCCACCTTTCCACTTCCCTTTCACTTTGCCGACTGTTCACCTACCTCAACCTGCCACAACAGCAACAGCGGCAACAACAACAACAACAACAGCAACAGCAACAGCTTTTGCCGCCATTACTTCAGCAGCAACGAGACGTTGGCAGCGAGTAAAAAATGTCCTTTCGTGTCTGCGTCTGTGTCCTGTCTGTATATCCTGTACGCAGCTCGATTTCAGCGCAGGATATTAATTTAACCTGCGCCCGAGAGACGGACAGAGAGAGCGAGAGAGAGAGAGAGAGACAGACGCAGTCGCTGCTGCTGCCTCTGCTTCTGCCGTCGTCGTCGTCGTTGCTGTTGTTGTTGTTGTTGTCGCCTCTGGGCTGCCTCTGGATGCTGTGCGGGCTGCACGACAATTTCCCAATTTCAGTCTTCGTTTGCCGAGCGTCGTGCGCGCAAGTATCCAAAAGATACGGATACATCGACTGCCACAGCGCAGCATTTACAACAACTGCAACAACAACAACAGCAACAGCAATAACAACAACAGCAACAACAACAACAGCAACAACGAGCAAATTTTTCAGCTGTAAGAGCAAAAATTTTTGTATGTTGGTTCAGTGAAAAAGTGAAAAGTGAAAAATATAAACCACAAGAAAATTGCAAATGTGTAAAAGTTTTCACAGAGATAAAGATTTTCTTTAAAATCCATTAAAACAGCACTAAAAATCTGCCCAAAATGTGCGCGTTATGGTAATTCCAATTATTTGTGATACACATAAGAAAATAAATTGAGAAAGGCAATAAAATGTTGCAAGTAAAACACTTGCAACAAATCTAAAAAAAGGCAATGCTAAGAAAAGGGTCGATAAAAAATTAATATAACAATCGAAAGATGAAAAATTTGTAAAAATTCTAACAGAAAAAATTCCTGTGTGTGTGTGAGTGTGTGTGTATGGTATGTTTTTGTGTGTAGTATCTTTTGTGTGCCTCTGTATCTATGTATCTGTGAGATACGCAAAACAATTTGTCTGCGCCATTGGTAGCGAACGTTCCTCTTCACATTTGCCTGTGTGAGTGTGTGTGTGTGTGTGAGTGTGTGTGTGTGTGTGTCTCGTGCTCTTTGAATGTATGTGTATCCTGCGCACAGCAGCCATCGCCGACGAAGCTGTAGCTGCGTTTCACATTGGGGCTGGTGATGGTCGAAAGCCTTGGAGCCCTACAGGAGACACCACCAACACCAGCAACACCAGCAACACAACCACTACCAACACCGCCCCCCGCACTCACCACCACCAACAACAACAACAACAACAGTAGTCGTAGCGCAACATTTGCGGCGTTGACGCAGCTTCAACTCGTTGTTGTTGTTGCTGTTGCTGTTGTTGTTGCTGCTGTGTGTGTATCTGCAAAATACGCTCACTCACACACACACACACACACACACACACACACGAGCCTGCAAATAGTAGCACTTCTAAGCTCGTTAGATTTTCGCAACAGTTTTTGTTTGTTTTAAATTAATTTAAGCAAAATTTAAATAAATGCAATTAATTCTCACGTTTTTTTCTGTTTCGAAAATCAAAATCATAACATGCAATCCCAAGTATTGCAGCTTAATTAATAATTCTCTAGAACTGCATTAACATATTAAAAAAAATGCAAAATTCCAAGCCGTATCAAAATTTTCATTGGTTTCATTGCCAAAGTTTTGCAGAATTTTTAATAATGTTCTATAGCTCTTGTAATTGTCGTTATCTTATCTGCACTACACTTCATTACTAATCAATGCGAATAGTAATTAAAATTTCTATATGCAAAGTTCAATTTTTGTTAAGCTTGAGTCGAAGGACTAATTAAATAAGAATTTTCATTACAATATTAGAATATATTTTATTATAATTTAAAGCATTTTACTAGCAGAGTTTAGGTGTTGCAATGCGTTTTTTTTATAGCAGGAATATTCCAATAGAATGAGTTGTTATTTAAGTGCTGAAACAACTATTTAATAAGGCAACAAAAATAAAAAGGAATTTATGTTTTTTGATACTTTTCTAACATGATCAACTTAGCAACTAGTTGTCTGAAATAGGTGCACTCAATTTGAAAACTTCGTTGATGTCATTATTAATTATAGATTAATTTTAAAAATATTGGAGAACATTTAATGGTCTTTGTAAGACCACCTTTATCTTTGTCATAATCTAATCCAAAGTATTGACAATTTTATAGATTTGTAATTAAGAGATAGTTTCATAATATGAAGGCTGTTGTGGATAGTTTTAATTTGTCAGAAGTGTTGCTGTTTATTCTCCTCTTTTTAAAATCAAACCCAACGTTAACATCAGCTGTTGTGTATGTCAAGAAACAAATCCGTAAAAATTAGTGCTTAGCTTCAGACAATTTAAGTTCGGCCTTAAGAAATACTTCTGGAAATAAGGACGACAATCAATTTAAATAAGTTCTGCGTAGCCAATTACTAGTTTTATTATAACAACAAACCCAGCAATCGACTTACACCACTTTTCAATATTTCATACATGTTTAATTATGTCGGAAAAACGTTGAAACTGCAATATGCGGTTAAGAGTATTTTGAGGAAAATCTACGCCAAGTACCGGCTTCAGATAAACTGACGCTGCACTCGCTGCCCCCTCTCCCCTTCCCTCTGCACACCCCTCACCCCACCTGGCATGCGCCGTTTCCTGCTCCCCGCGTGGCCATAAATTGACATATTTGCTGCAGTTCCTGTGGCCTGGTTGATGATCTCCTGTTCCACTCCAGAGCATCATGTCCTCAGTCGTGTGCACTTCTACGTATTTTGAACCCAGTTTGCCTCTCCCTTGTCCCTTGTTCCTTGTCCCTTTCCCTGCATCCTTTTCCCCCCACTCTATTGCTCTCCAGTTTGACATGCATGTAGTTTATGCTTTGGCTAGTTAGCTTAACTTTGTTCATGGCAGTTGCTTTTGCTGCTCTCATCTCTGCTACTCGCATAACTTTCAGCTTCAATTACGTTTCCGTTTTGCACTCGTTGCTTCTGCGGATTGCGTATACGCGCCGTGGTACCGAGTCGACACTCTGGTCCTCAACTCGCTGCTTTTTACATTCCCTTCTCATATTTCGACTTTTTTTTACTAGACATATCTCAGTGTGTAAGTGTGTGTATTTACGATTCTGCTTTGTTGTTGTTTTCGTTGTGCTGCTGGTTGTACAACTGCGGCAGCCATTTTGTATAGCATACTTAGCGTACTATGAAGTTACACTCACACACACTCACACACACACACGCACACACACTCGTATATAGAGTACAATTCGACGAGTAAATTTCGCTATATGCAACATTGTTTTTCTCATTTTTTGGCAAATTCGGGCATAGAATTTCCCAGTGTTTTTCTTTTAGTCTCTTGCTGGTCGCTTCCCTCGCCAAAAGCACCGAATGTCAAAGGACGAACGACAACAGTTAGCCAATACTTACAGCCACAACAGCAACAAAAACTCCATTTTTATATACTACAGCAACAAGATGATGGCCAAGAAATTTAATTTGCAAATACAACAATTGCATTTCTGCTTAAGTCTTAGACCCTTGAAAATATATCCAACAAGAGAACAGAAATCTAAGGAAAACGCGAGAAAATTGCATTAAAGTGAATTTCTATAAAATTGTAAGTGTCTAGTACATGTGTGTGTGTGTGTGTGTGTATGTCTATTTGTGTGCGGGTGTGGGGCTCAGTACATGGCCAAAAACGAAATGTTAAATGTGAAATTGAACGACGCCCCAGAAACAGAAACTTTGCGTGTTTTAACGGCGAGTAGATGAAGATGTTCAAATAAACTGTTATTATTTCTATGCATAGGTTATCTCTTTATATATGTATATTTACCATCCAGATTATTAAGATATATTATTATAGTAATTGTTTCGCTTTGTTGAGCATCAATTATGAAGCTTAATAGAAACTATTTTTGTCTCTGCCAGATGCAACGAATATACGACAAGCAGATTTTCTATTCAATTTTCCGAGAAACTTGTGTCCGACAAGCTGAAAGCAATTTATAAACTATAATTACCATTTCGCAGAACACTGAAAATAATCTCAATTTAATTTGTACAAATTATATCATAACAATATTAGCTACTTAGCTGATTTATGCATTTATTGGAATAAATTCAGTACCTTTGTGCATTTGTATCAATTATTTATTTTTAAATTTTGTAGACTACAAAGCTTTGTAGTGAAAAAAACAAGTGGGAAGAGCTATAGTCAAGCTTCCGAAAGTAGGATACCCGTTACTTATTTAAATATATATAAAAGTACTTTAAAGGACTGACTACCTCATAAAAACTACTGCATACTTTTAGGTAATTGTATTAAAATAATAACTTTATTAATGACTTTTTTAGCTATGACTCCCATTCTACTTGTCCGATTTTTCAGGTAGATTAAAACTGTACAAATAACTAGAATTTACATAACAAAAGCAGTCTATTTCTAGATAAATGATATAAGGATATTAATAAATAGTCATATTTACAAATTCCAGTGAAAGCTATATTTTTTTGGCTTTGAGCTAGAGTTTAAATATGACAATACTATTATGCAGAAGTCCAAAAGCAGTGAGATATATATAAAAAACGTATTTTTAAAATTCTCATATCAACTTGAATATGAAAAAAATTAATAATGAAATTCTAAATAAATTTAATTTGCAGTATCCGATTTATTTCAAATTTATTTATATAAGCATTGACTTTTGTCAATTCACAGAATAGGGCAATATAAATAAAGCGGTTAATGTTGAAAGCTTGAAATTGAAATTCTAACTTCTCTGCTTATGTTTGACTAACAATTTTTCCATTTTAATTAACAAGTAAAACATATTTTATAACTGAGCGTAAGCTTACATTTAAAGTTCTTAATTTATTATTTGGTAACTTTGCATCAATCTGATGGCATTGGCCTTCCAAAATGAAATTTTAATAAATGACCTCTGGCAATTAAAAGTTACATCAATGACCCATTTTCGGCGAAGTTGGCCCATCAGCAATTCAGGCAGCTTGTAAAAGCCAAATTGAAAACTGCAGTCGTCCAAATGTCAAACAAACGAATGTTGGCATTGATTTTCTTCTTTTGTTTTTTTTTTCGGCCAGTGGCAAAACATTGTCAGGCTGTGGCCATGAGCTAAGAGATGCACACGTGTGTGCTCCAGAATTTCGAGTCCTTTTAGTATCAGTTTATTGCAATTTCGTGTAAGGACTGAGACCCAAATGAAATTGCAATTCCTAGAATCTAGAAACCAACCTGGATGTGGGCGATTTATTGAATAATAAATTGATGTAGCGTAAGCGGATCTTAGAGGGTTATTAAATGGATGGCAATTATGTGAATAATTGAATGCCATGATGTGGGCATGTAAACATTGTATTTATGAGTATTTTTCATTTGCGTATTAAATGTCAAAAGTCAATGGGCGTTATTCATTTGCATATTTTTGTTTCTCATTCCCAATTTTTGCAGATTGTCGCTCAAGTTGCCATCACAACAAGCACAACAACAACAACAACACCTACACAACAGATTGTAACAACAATAGCAATGTGCTGCCTGCATCTGAAGAACTTTAAATGCGCGATTCGTGTGTCCGCCCAGCGGTCAGCAAGGACATTGCCCACGTGCCACAAGAGTTAAACTTGCAACCAGTTGAGGCGCCTCAAAGCGACTGTCTACAAATAAATCACAATAACTTAAGAAAATACACAAGCTAAAAATCACATACACACACACACACACGCACCTAATAGACGCCTCTGAATATATATTTTGAGGCACTGTTTGTCGAGCTTTTAGCATGCCACGCCCACTAGCGCTGCTGCTGCTGCTCAGCCTGTTGGGCGGACTGGCGTTGGCGCAGCGGCCGCTCTTGAATCACACCTTCAACTCGCTGCCAATGTCGCAGCATCAGAGCAACAGCTACAACAACTACAACAACAAGCAGCTGCGAAACGGACGCCTCCATGAGCAACCGCAGCCGCTGCCGCTGCCTCTGCCCACGTTGCCCGGCTTGGCGCAGCCCGTCCATGTCTACGATGACTACGAGGGGGAGGCGAGCCAGGGCACACTCGGTTCAAGGCCACCGCCGGGCAGTCGACGGGATACGCGACGTCGCCAGAACTTGTCGCATGTGGGCGCTGGCGGCTTGCCACGCCCCGAACGTGGCAATGGGCAGCGGGGCATGGAGTCGCTGCGCAAGGAGCTGCTGAAACCGTCGGTGGGTGGTCCGGGCGGTGGCATTTCCGGCAGCAGCACCGGCTATGCATCCTACTCGGGCACCTCGTCTATTGGCAAGATCGATGGATTGGGCAGCGTTGGATCTGCGGATCGGTTTGGTGAGAAGCTGCGTCAGCCCAATGGTGCGGCAGCCATGACAGCTGGTCCTGCCACCGGAGTGTTTTCCACGCGCTTTCCTCCGCTCTATGGAGGCACGGATAATCAACCGATACGCACGTCTCCCCGCAAGAACTCGCTCAGTGAGCTGTTCAAGCTAAAGAAGAGCTTCAACATGGCTGACCAGCCAGTTGGCGGAGTTACCCATGGTAATATGGAGGACGATACGGATGCCGATGGTGATCAAGTGGATCCCCTGCAGCAGATCAAGGATCGCATACGGGACACGGCACCAAAGTCGGTGAGTACAGCTCCAGAATGAGATATATCCAATGTCCAGCAGTTACTCTAAGCCCATCTTCCATATGTAGAACACCTATGCACCCCACACGGAGTCGACACCCTCGTCGGAAATCGAAGATTTGCTGGGCGTCAAGTGCAACTTTGAGACACCCTGCGCCTGGGAGTGGACAGAGCATTTAGTGGATGGCTTTCAGGTGATCAGCGGCACGGAGCTGGCCAAGAAGAATATGACGGGCTTGCTGCCCGGACCCGTTGCAGACAGCATCGACGATGCCAATGGTCACTTCCTGTACGCCCGAGTGCAGCCGACGACGAAGCAGCTGAACTTGACCTCACCCTCGTTTAGCACCACATTGGAGAAGTGCGTCATGGAGGTGTATATGCATCAGAGCGACATGAGTCATGGACTGTCGCGGGTGGTGGTGGAGCCACTGCATCCGCAGGAGAGCAGCTGGGTGCCGGCAGAGATAATGGGTGACAATTACCGTCAATGGACACACCGTGTCTTTCGACTCGGTCGCATTTCCCGTGACTTTCGCATTGTCTTTGAAATTGTGCCCGACCTGAAGGCAGGTCAAAAGGCGCATGTGGCCATTGATAATTTGCGCATGGTCAACTGTTTTCCGGAAGGCACCAAGTCGGAAAAGTGCAGCACATCGCAGGTCAAGTGCATGATGAACAAAGTACCCGTCTGTATTCCATTGCCACGTATTTGCGACATCACCCGCGACTGTGACGATGCCGAGGATGAGATTCAGTCATGCGGTAAGTACATTAGGTTCACTTGGTTCAGAGTGGCTCAAGCTCTTATCTGTATCTGTATCTGTTACAGACAAGATACCCTATGGCGGTCGCTGTGACTTTGAGGAGGATTGGTGCGGTTGGCGCGACTCGGGCAAGACAACATTGACTTGGTCCCGTCACACCGGCTCCTCTCCCACCCACGACACTGGCCCCGATGGCGATCACACCCAGCAACATCTGTTGAACACCACTGGTGGCTATTACATGCTTGTCAACATGAACCAGCACATCAACGACACGGAGAAGAACTCAATCATTGGCTTTGCCAGCAATGCTATCATGCTGAGCAAGACCTTTAACCCGCCACCCTCGGTTCATGGTAATCCCGATTCACCCTATCGCAACTCTTGTGTGGTGCGTTTCTACATCCATCAGTTTGGCAAGAATCCAGGCAGCATCAATCTATCCGTGGTCGAAATGAAAGAGAAGGAGAATATAACCACAACGCTCTGGTGGAGCACCAAGAATCAGGGAAGCGATTGGTTACGTGCCGAGTACGTTCTACCCAACATAACATCCAAGTAAGTTAACAAACCTATAGATGCCATAACAATCCATTCAATCGAAACTACTCGGATCTTGTTAGATACTACCTACAGTTTGAGGCTCGCATGGGAATGCGCATCTTCTCGGACGTTGCCGTCGATGACTTTTCCCTGAGTCCCGAATGCTTTGGTCTCAATATACCCGAAGAGCATCTCAATGGATATAACTATTGGGACGTTCGCTATAATCAAAAGAGTCCCACGCATCACGACTTTGATCATACGAGCTGTAAGTGGTTACTTAATTAAAAATCGCAGATTAATATTAAATTCCTTATATTCTCCTCCTTGCAGATTTAGAGTTGACCACCTGTGACACTCGGGGCATGATAGGACCGACACAGTCGCAATGTGAAAGCAACTACAGGGAACAAAATCAGTCCCATGTCCTACGCGAGGTACATGTCGTGGAGGATCAAAGCACCTACAAAGGCATGCAGAAGTGGAAGGTTCCCAACGAGGGTTATTACACGTAAGTACCACCTTTTATTTCTTCCATTGGACTAGACCTTAACTCACCTACTTTCCTACTCCCTCAGGATCATCGCCAAAGGTGCCAGTGGTGGACTTGGATCTGGTGGTGTGGGCAGCTCTCGCGGCTCTGTGGCTGTGGCGGTGCTGGAGCTGCACAAGAATGAGGAGCTTTACTTTCTGGTGGGTCAACAGGGTGAAAATGCCTGCATCAAATCAATGGGTCTTCACAAGGAAGCCGGCTGTGGAACGGATCATGATCTGGACTTGACACAGTTCAGTTTTCGCTCCAAGCAAGACATGGTGATGAACATTTACATTGAGAATGGCGCTGGTGGTGGTGGCGGTGGCTCCTTTGTCTTTCTGCTGAACCAGGCCAAAAACGAGGCGGTACCGCTGCTCGTTGCAGGCGGAGGTGGTGGCCTGGGCATTGGTCAGTATATAGACGAAGACTTCCAGCACGGCCAGAAGGCCAAGCCACTTCAAGCCCCCGAGAGCGGTCAGATCAATGGTGAACCGCTGAACAAAAAGACTGCCGGACCCGGAGGCGGTTGGCGGGCCAAGGAGGATCAGGCGCTAAGTCCCACCTATGGCGCTGCGTTGCTGCAGGGCGGACGCGGAGGACACTCCTGCTATGTTGAGCTGGCTGACAATGGCACCTCCGTGCACCGACATGGACAGGGTGGCTTTGGTGGTGGCGGCGGTGGCTGCAACACAGGTGGCGGTGGTGGCGGCTACGCCGGTGGAGATGTCTATCTCAACGAGTCCAATGGCGAGGGAGGCAGCTCCTACATCAGCAGCAGTCGCAGCCTAAGAGATGCCAGCGAAATCCATGCCGGATCCAGCAGTGGTGCTGGTGCAATCATCATCATTCCAGCCATCGAGGGTTGTGGCTGTGATTATCGTTGTGTGGCTCTGGATGAATTTAGGTCTAAGGTGCGTTGCATATGCCCGGAGGGCTGGAGCCTTAAACGGGACAACAACACGGCCTGTGAGAGACAGGAGGAGGCGGGCAAGTCCTCCTTCCAGTATCTGGTATCCATCCTAATGTTCTCTCTCGCTGTGCTTTTTATCTGCATTACCGCTCTTATCTTTATGTTGTGTAAGTTCAGAAATTGAATTCTCAATTGTGTTCACTAAATATCCTTGTGATTCTTCTGCAGACAATCGATATCAGCGCAAGAAGCAGGCCAAATTGCGGCATAAGATGCTTGCGGAGCAGGATCTCCAGCTTAGTCGACTACGTCACAACATTGATGACTCCAATCTGAATAACTTCAATCCCAACTATGGCTGCGATGGCATTCTCAATGGCCACATCGATGTCAACAGTCTGCCGCAGGTGGCACGCGAGAGTCTCCAGTTGGTCAAGTGAGTAGGAACGGTGTATCGAAAATGAAGTTTTAGTATGGAAAAATTTTTGTTTGTTAAGATATCAGAACCAAACTTATAGAATATGCATCTGGGCTGGTATTATACATCCGGACCAAATTTGGTTAGAATCGGTTGACTATATCATATAGCTGTCCTAGGAACGGTGCATCGATAATGAAGTTTTAGTATGGAAAAAATTTTTGTTTGTTAAGATATCAGAACCAAACTTATAGAATATGCATCTGGGCTGGTATTATACATCCGGACCAAATTTGGTTAGAATCGGTTGACTGTATCATATAGCTGTCCTAGGAACGGTGCATCGATAATGAAGTTTTAGTATGGAAAAGATTTTTGTTTGTTAAGATATCAGAACCAAACTTATAGAATATGCATCTGGGCTGGTATTATACATTCGGACCAAATTTGGTTAAAATCGGTTAACTATATCATATAGCTACCATAGGAACGGTGTATCGAAAATGAAGTTTTAGTATGGAAAAAATTTTTGTTTGTTAAGATATCAGAACCAAACTTATAGAATATGCATCTGGGCTGGCATTATACATCCGGACCAAATTTGGTTAGAATTGGTTGACTGTATCATATAGCTGTCATAGGAACGGTGCTTCGAAAATGAAGTTTTAGTATGGAAAACATTTTTGTTTGTTAAGATATCAGAACCAAACTTATAGAATATGCATCTGGGCTGGTATTATACATCCGGGCCAAATTTTGTGAGAATCGGTTAACTATATCATATAGCTGCCATAGGAACGGTGTATCGAAAATGAAGTTTTAGTATGGAAAAAAGTTTTGTTTGTTAAGATATCAGAACCAAACTTATAGAATATGCATCTGGGCTAGTATTATACATCCGGACCAAATTTGGTTAGAATCGGTTGACTGTATCATATAGCTGTCATAGGAACGGTAGATCGAAAATGAAGTTTTAGTATGGAAAAGATTTTTGTTTGTTGAGATATCAGAACCAAACTTATAGAATATGCATCTGGGCTGGTATTATACATCCTCACTAAATTTGGTTAAAATCGGTCTAAAATATCATATAGTTCCAATAGGAACAATCAACTTTCAGTACAGAATACCTGGGCACAGGGTATTCAACTGTCGAGCGTGCTCGACTGTAACCGCCCACTTGTTGTTTCTATCCCTGTAAATCAGTGGTCGGCACCAACATACTCATATGTTTCATTGCTGTAGTGTGCGAATTAACAGAATATTTACAGACGGCAAACCTTTAACGTTTGCTGCTAATATAATTACCATCGCCTTAACAGCGGCATTACAGCGTAACAGCCCTATAACAGCGCCACGACAGCGACTTAACAGCAAAATGTTGTAGCAGCGACGTCACTGTCATAAAATTGTCATAACTTTATCAAATCTTAACCGATTTCCATGCGGAATGTCAATATTATAATTTGTAGACCTCTATTTTGATTCTGCATCTAAATTTGAAAATACAATATTTTTTATCATTGTTCATTTTTGCCATGCTTTCATAGATACAGTTAATACATATTTAAATAAATAATGGATATTTGATCATATCACTTACGACATCCTACTTTTCTCTTTTTTCTCCGCAGTGCACTGGGAAAAGGTGCATTTGGTGAAGTCTACCTGGCTTTGTATCGCCATCGCGATGGAGATGCAGTCGAGATGCCGGTGGCTGTGAAGACTCTACGCGAAGATCCCAAGCGTGAGAAAGAGGAGGATTTCCTGAAGGAGGCAGCCATTATGGCCAAGTTCAATCACCCGAATATGGTGCATCTCATTGGCGTCTGTTTCGATCGACAGCCTTACTATATTGTTCTAGAACTGCTTGCCGGCGGAGATTTGCAAAAGTTTCTGCGCGAGAATCGCAATACACCGGAGCGACCTTCCCTGTTGACCATGAAGGATCTGCTCTTCTGTGCCCTGGATGTGGCCAAGGGATGTCGCTACATGGAGAGCAAACGTTTCATTCACCGCGACATCGCAGCCCGCAATTGTCTGCTGAGCAGCAAGGGTCCAGGACGTGTGGTGAAGATCGCTGACTTTGGCATGTCCCGAGACATTTATAGATCCGACTACTATCGCAAGGGCGGCAAGGCAATGCTGCCGATCAAGTGGATGCCACCAGAGGCATTCCTCGATGGCATTTTCACATCCAAGACGGATGTCTGGTCCTTTGGCATACTGCTCTGGGAGGTCTTCAGTCTGGGCCGTTCACCATATCCCGGCCAACATAATACACAGGTCATGGAGCTGGTGGTGCGCGGCGGACGTCTTGGCTCTCCCACTGAATGTCCCGTGTCCATTTACAAGATCATGGCCGACTGCTGGAATCCCACGCCCGAGGATCGGCCCACATTCACCAGCCTGCTGGAGCATCTAACTGCCTGCACGCAGGATGCAAGTATTATGAATGCACCGCTGCCCAATATACTGGGACCCACGGCCTCGGAGCGGGACGAGACTGTCATCCGGCCGCCCAACGGTGAGGAATTCTGTCTGGCCGTACCGGACTATCTGGTACCGCTGCCCGGCAACGGTGCACCACATGCACCGGGTGGCGCCCCCTATGCCCCCACCGCGCAGCGTCAACAAAACGCCTGCACTCCACCCGCTGTCACCTCGCCCGCCGCCCCAAAGCCCACATTGCCAGAGCCATTGGAGGGAGCAGCCGCTGCAGCGGCGATTGTGGGCGGCGATTGCTGGGAGACCTCCTTCATATTGCCCAACTCGAAGAGCGATCAGCCGTTGCTCAGCGCTGGCGGCATCACCACGATGGCCAATGGAGATTCGCAGCGTAATCTTCAAGCTGCCGCATCGATGGCTGCTGCTGCCGCATCGGCACATGCCACGCCCATATTGCGCTCGCCCACGCATAGCGATGAGGCGAAACTGATTAGCCTGGACACGCCGCAGCCGACGCCGACGACCATACAACCACCGCTGTCCTTTGCCTCGCAGCTGGATGGCATCACGCTAGATCCTTCGGCGTTATCCAAGAGCCTGACAAATGGCGGTAATCCCAATGGCAACTCCAAGCAGTCCTATGCCAATGTTCAGGTGCAGTTGAAGGCTGACCCGGAGAGAGATTGCAGCAAGATGAATGGAACTCTGCCCACTGGCAATGGAATACTGCTCAACGGGGAAACCACAACAGGGAAGGCATCGAACGATTCACCCTTCACCATTCAAGGATATGCGGAGCGATATAAGGACAACAACAATCACTCCGAAATCAGTTGTTAAAGCGTCCCCAATAGCTAACACAGGGTGTCTGTGTCTGTGTCCGTGTCCGTGTCATGTGGCAACAGGGTGTCTCGGCTGTAAGCATAATGTTGGATAAAAACCCGAGCGCATGTACTGCCTCCGACAGAGTTTCATGAAATGATTAATTGATGAAAATGGTTGAATTGTTCAATTGGTGCAACATGTGGTTAGCGTTATGTCAAGCTTCAAGGGCCAAGTCCCAGTCACAATTTGTTTTTGCAGCTGAAAAGCGCATTAAAAAAACACATATTAATTGCAAAAGCCGAAACAAAAATAAACCAAAAAAAAAAAAAAAACAAAAATCGAGTGAGAAATTCACAAGAATTATATATTGTAATTGAAATATTAAAATTATATTTGTATGTGTAAAATACTTACACATAATTACGAAATATAAATTATGACAATTAGTTGAAAATTAGTTTAGTTTTTGTAAGAGATTTGTTTGCCAATTGTAAGAGGTTGTAAATAAGTATATAATTAATCTTTTTTTTTGCCAAATTATATTTTTAATTTAAAATTCAATTATTAACTTTATGTTAATTGAAGCAAATGACTGAAATGCTAAACAATATTCCTAAAAACCAACAAATTCAATTAATTTTTTATACATATGCAGTCCAAGTGAATCCAAAAACAACAAGAACATCAACAACATAAACATGAACAAGAACAACAATAAGAAAATGTACCAACGCATAGTCATTTAATGATTTATTTTCTAATATACTTTTCAGTTTTTCTTATGGTTTTTAAGTGCAACGTAGTCTATATACAAACAGAAAGCATATTTTGTGAATATTTGTATTTAAATTGTTTTTCTTTTTTTTTTGTGAATTAATATACTTTGTTTTTATCTTTTAATTGACCTGTAAATAAAAGCTTCCGTCGTAGTATATGAACTTATGTATTTAATATCTAAGCTAAATTTAGCATGTAAATGATATACATATAAAGAATATTGAAATATTAAAAACTACAATTTACAGGGTGATTTTTATGAAAATTCAGTTGTATGTTTAAAAAACAAAACAAATTAGCATTAACAAATTATGACAAGAAGAAAAACAGAAGACGGATAGTTTTTGTATCATTTTAGTTGTGCGCCATAACTTTAATTTAAAACGAATACAAAGAAAAAAAAAACATAATGTGAAGAATATGAAATCGAAATTGAAAGAATTCAAATGTGTGGAAGAAAAATGTTGCATAATATTTTCACATTTTTTGCGTTGACCAACAAAAAAGAATAACGAATACCGAAGCGAGCAGCCGCAGTCGCGCTTTAATTGTGCAACTCGCATTTGTTTAAATAATTAAGGAACATAAAGTTGTTGCTGCTTGTGTTAAATTGTAATGTATTCAAAGGTCAAAGGTCGACCGACGATATCGATGATCGAGACGATTATTCAAATTTTACATTTAGTTCAGACGTAACAAACAAGCTTTAAATTATATAATTTTTATAAAAATATATATACACATGACATAAAATATACAAAAAAACGAATAAGACGCATATTTATATTTAACAAAATAAATTTAAAAGAAAAGCCAAAAGAAATGTATGTATTAAAGAAGAAAAAAAACTTGATAATTTATACAATACACACAAAAAGAAATAAACATTGAGCATTGGTTAATTTGTGCGCCAAGCTTAGTAAAAATATATATATATACTAATATATATATATATATATATATATATATATATATATATTAACGGAACATTTAATTTATATGATGTATATGTGCGTATATTAAATATAAGAATGTTCAGTGTGTGCTAGTATACATATAAATTATATACTTACTACATGTGTAATACCAAATGAACAAAATGATGATAACCTATGATAATGAAATGTATATGTTTTGCTTATGTACCAGTCTACAGTTATTTATGCGCATTAAAATACAAATTACATATATATGTGTATTTAACTTTATATATATAACTAAACAAACAGTAATTAATGCTGAATACGCGAAAATCGAAGAAAATAAATGAAAATATTCAAGTATGTAATTTAAATTTAAACGCATAGATATATTGCATATTACATCACAATAATGAAACAAAAGCGAAAAAAAGAATGAACAATGTACAAACATTAAATGAGATAACAAATATGCTCCACATTAATTCACAAAATAAAACACACAACCGAAAAACAAAGTAATGCTTCAATATATATACGTATAAATATATATCTCAACATTCACAGCTAAACAAAATTTTAGAACTTAACTTTAAACTTACTTTTTGCTCAAAATGCGATTTCTTTGTAATGCAATGAAATGAAAGCAACTAAAAAATATTTAAATTGCATAACATATTTATGAATTTATGTCATGGAGTAAACATTAATACTACTTATGTACTTACTTATATGTACTCGTATGTGTATCTATTATGGTTGTGCCGAGGCATGTAAGGGCGTCTTTGGAACCCCAAGACAAATACATACCTATTAAATATGCGTTAAATGTAAGAGAATACTCATATTCGTACTTTCACAACACTTTCTTCTCTATCATATTTTCATTAAAATTATTATGAGTTTTGCATTATTAGCGGATGTAGTGGATGGATCCGAATAAAATCATGATTGATTAAAGGGCTATCGTCTGTTTCTTTCTATGCCCACATTGTACCCTGATATAAACACTTTTTGTACCTAAAGTCCAGAACCTGACAAGAGTTACATATTTATCGCAATTACCAAACCAAACCGTAACATACCATCTATATACTTATTATTATCATACATGTATTGTTAATGTTGGCGCGCAGAAACATTATCTATTTTATCGAATCGTATCCTTAGTTTATTGAAGACCATCCACTGCTGACCAGGCCAGAATACATATTTATTAATATACACACATAAATACAAATATATATATTTATCAGCAGTAGAATTTTTTAGTTTTTCGTTAAGTATTTTAAATATGCCGCCAACTAATATCAGTAGTTTTGGATGCAGTTCATTTCTCAACAATAAAATGTCGCAACGAAATTATGAATTATAAAACCAAATATACAAATAAAAAATCATTATTAACAATGAGAGAATTATTTAAGTGAACATAAAATAATACTTACCAGTATATAAGTATATAAAAACAATAAATAGTATTTTTTATATACTTAATAAAAATCCAGTTGAATGCAAATTAGTGCATACTTGTAATAACAAAAAAAGGCGTAAATTAGCTCTAGCTCTAATGAAATATTAAATAAAATAAAGTAAAATTGAAGGTTTTCATTTAAATGGTAATTTATTTTGTTACATTTAAAGCAAAACAAATAGAAGATGATAAAAAATAATGATATATGATGATAACGATAACGATGACGTCGAAGATGATGAAAACAGAAACGTAAAGACTAGAACAAAACATTTTGTAAGCAGAAATGTGAGTTTAGATCGAAAGGAAGTTAGTGAAAAGTGTGTGCTAATAATACTAATTACTCTTAAAGGAAGTTATGCAAATCGAAAAATTAAAATTGTTAAATGTGAATTATTTGGGGGAAGGGGCATTGATAATGAGAACAACAAGTAAAATAAAACAGCACTTAAGCTTACTTACAAAAACAATGAGTCCATTTAGAATATACTAAAATTGCATAATTCCCACGCAGAGCACATAAATACAATAAAAAAAATATATAACGAAACTTTTGCTGAAAAGTAAAGAAAATTCTCGAATTCAATCATATGGAGTTTTGTTAAAGCCCATAGGTATTCAAAATGTGCATGAGTTATAATTTAGACTTAATAATACCATTTTCTCTCAAATAATCTACATGTCTCAGAATCATATGCCCCTTTGAATAGTTTGTGGAGCAATTTAATTGGAAACACAAACAGATAAATTCAATATACTTATATATAAATATATGTGAGCATATAAGTATGGCATTTTTGTATGGATCATAATTAATTTGTGAGAATTGAAATGATATTGCTCTTTTAACTCCCATAATCTGAATATCCCACAAGCGACAAAGATGATGAATGATGAAATATATAAATACTACATATATTGAAATCCCGAGAGCCGATGTAAAAGACAATTTTAAAGATGGTAGCGTATAAGCGCATGAATTGTGAACACTGAAGTGGAAAATAAATAATAATAATAAATGAGAATTCATGTGTACAAAAAACATAGTTGATTTTTTATTCCTTCTATGCCCCGTCAAATAGATTGAAACACATTCACTTTATTTTTTATTTTTCCTTAATGGTTTTTATTCAATTTTTTATTTTAATTTTTTTTTTCTTCAAATTTGTTCATCTTCTTTTCTAATGAAAAATTACTAAATTCAATTATTTTGCATACCAATAAGAACTAAACCGTTAAATAGCGTTTTACAATTTGTTGTATAGATTTTTATTTATATTATTAATTACCATAGTTTTAGTTAATTTTTGTTTAGTTTTTCTAGTCTCTAAGTTATATCTGGTATAAAAAAAATTGGGAAAAAAAACTAAGACGAAATTGTTGAGTTTCGAAATTTGAGGAAAATTTCTACAGTTATCTGCAATAGGCAAAAGTATTACCGATTAAATAAAAAGAAGGAATTCTTCGATTATTTTGGAAGTGTATGTTTTATTGATCCGCTGCAATTTACAAATCGTATTTATAATCATTTAAAATAAGGTTATAATAGATTCTATGCATAAACATAAAAATATTAATTGCACGAAATGTTTTGTGTGATAACCCCAAGACTTACCTAATTCATATTTCATATCTCGGACAACAAACAATTTGATGGAGAGAATGGGAATTGGAAAATGCGGCGCAGACATATGGAAAGTACAAGAAGAATTGGATGCCCCGTTTCGCTAACTGGATGGAATGTTCTTACTATATGTTGTTCTTTGTGTCATATTTCCAATTTAATTTCACATTGTTAATTCGTTAATCAATTTATAATATAAATTTAATAATGCCCTTTCGCTAATTGTGTATACAATCTCATGTCAAAAACATTGATCAGTTACATATATATATATATATATATAGATTTCTATATCTATATGTATATATAATTTGTGTTTTCGGCTTTTTTTAATCATTTTCGCTGATTACGCTTAATTTTTAGGCTGCAAATGCTAAGAAATTATGTTTGATGTTTATATAAATATATTTGTTATTTAATTATTTATTGGTTTTTGTCTGTTTGTTTCATTTACGCCATATTTGTCATAATATACATATACATAAATTGAATTTTGTATATTTATAATCTGCATATTTTGTTTCACTTTGTCTCCTTTTTGTTCAATAAATTTCTTTTCTATGCTTTTCTTATTGTTGTCGTATATAATTCTGTTTTCGCTTTGTGATTTTGTTTTGTTTTGTAATATATAAATTGAAAACTTAATTGTAATTGTAAAAATGTTAAAACTAGTAATAATATTTATAATTAATTAATTAGCATAGTTTACGTTACTTTTATGTAATTTAAAGCAATAACAAGCCATTTTATAGTTTTGTTTTTTTTTTTGTAATTTTTCTTTTTCTCTAGTTTTTTGTTAAATAGTTTGTATTCTTTTTTTTTGCAAATGTGTTTGTCAGATTCACTAATTACTGCAAATTGCTTCATTATCTTTGACATAGTTATGTTTATCCATAATCCATAATAGATTTAGTACGAATTTATCGCCGTCCCAAGTGTTGATTTTTTTTTGTTTTGTTGTTTTGTTTTTTTGTCTGTTTACGCGAAGGTGGAATAATTTATTTGTATAGAAGTATTCTATATACCATTTAATTAGAATTTAGTATTATTTTTTGTTTTTTTTTCTCCTTTTAATTTTCATTGTTAGTTTTACTTTTACTTTTATTTGTATTATTATTATTTTTATTTTTACTTAGTTGACTGCACAAAATTTACAAAATTTACGTCTTCAACTCGCCAACGAGAGAACCGACACCCTGGAGAGGCATAAAAGTATCTCAAAAATTGCACAATTGCGTCACACCTGACAGCGGACAGGTACACCTGTGTTCTGCTGGCACTGCAGCTGCATTTTGATGCATTTTATATGTGTATGTGTGTGTTTGTGTATTTGTGTGTATGTGTGTGTATGTGTATGCGTCTGTGACTGTGAATGCCATATTATTCACCCGATGCATTGTTGTTTGTGGTTTTGTTTACTCGTTTTAACATATATAAAAATATGATTATAATTATTTGCTAAAAACCTCTAAAACGTACGCCATGTTTAAAGCATTTAGAAATTGCAAAGAAGAACATCACCAGACAAGACTTATGCTGTTTGTCTCGGTCATCAGATCAACGCTGCCGCATTATTACAAAAATGGTATTAAACGCGCTATTTTCAACGCATTTTCCAGAAATGCGCTCCACATATCATTCAGGCGCTTCGAGCGTGACATCAGAAAACGCCAGGTGAGCAGCACAGCGACCACTTTAACCAGCTGATGCAGATAGTACAGTCTGCAATCGTATAAAGAATACCACAATTAGATATGTTGAAAATAATATTTGTTCAGTTTAACCCACCTGACCATGCGCTTTCTGCTGGCGGGCAACGATTCGGGTCGTTGCTTAAACAGAAATTCCCTGAAGCCCAAAACATAACGCTCCACATACTTATCCCAGTTGATGTTGCGTACATCGAAGATGAATATCTCACGATCCTTGGGACTGAGTGTGTGCAGCAGCCCATGGACATTGTCATCCTTGAAGCGCCATTGACGTGTGGCAAAGTATTCTAAGCATTCTACAGCTTTGGCAATTTTGTTTTGTACGTTGACAACACTGTAACAATACAAGAGTTAAAAGTTTGCATTAATATTAGTGAGCTGTGACAAAGGCAGCAACAATAGATTATAGAACTTTTAAAGCTCTGCTTCTATATGTTATCTGTGTGAAAGCTTTTTGTTTTAGAAGAGTGTTGTTCAAAATAATACCTTTTTTATCACATATGATAGGAAAAAGTACTTTATTTTGGACAACCCTGCTTGGGAAACTTACAATGGTTTCTTTCCCATTATGCGCGCCACTCCATCCAGTATATAAGCCGGTAAAAAGTGTTTTAGTAAACAATTCAGCGTATTCATTGGACGATTCATGCGCAGGTCGCCAGTTGGATACCACAGACAACCCTCTATAATAATAATCAACCAAATCAATGGAAAAAGTTAGAACAATTGTTGAAAATTCATTCCATAGTTAAACGTACCCAAAGGATGTTTGCGCACACTGGTCATGGCAAATTTGACAAACTCAGACCATATGATGGGATTACGTTGACCGGTACAACAATTGTATATGAGTAAATTATTGGATTTACGCGTCGCTGTGCGCCAGGCGGCGGCAATCATTAGATTAATCACAATATCGACAGGTACCATATCGGCCACATAGTTCTTCTCACACATCATTGTGCGGAACATGCCCTTGGCCAGCGCCGAGACTAGACCCGTTGGCCCATTAAAGTTATCCACCCAACCAGCGAACGGTTCATTCAGGCTGGCAGTCACTGTAAAACATAATAAGATTATTAATTATACGACTACTAAATAAGTAAGAGAATATAAAGGCAATAAAAATACTAATAAAAACAATTATGTTTATAATAATTATAATTTAGGGACTGAGAACGGGGCCGGGAGAGGGCCTGGGAGAGGGACCTGGGAGAGTGACCTGGGAGAGTGACCTGGGAGAGTGAACGGGAGCGTGGCCTGGGAGAGGGACTGGTAGAGGGACCTGGGAGAGGGACCTGGGAGAGGGACTTGGAGCGGGGCCTGGGAGCGGAGCTTGGGAGAGGGACTGGGAACGGGGCCTGGTAGAGGGCCTAGGAGAGGAACTGGGAGCGGGGCCTGGGAGAGGGAGTGGGAGCGGGGCCTGGGAGAGGGACTGACCATAAAATAAGAACTAGCATACAAATTGGTAAAAAAAAAAAAAAAATGTTTTTCAAGAGAAAATGTGTACATTATAAATTGTGTCAAAACACTTTCTGAAGTAACTGTATGCTCACAATTATAAACAAAACTAATCAATAGGAGTTATGTAATTTAAAACAAAAGGCTTAAGTATCATAATTTTTTTTTAAATTTAAAGTTATGCATCCTTTTGAATTATAAGTAAACATAATATTTTTAGCGCTGGGAATCAATGAAATAATTTAAATTAATTGAAAACCTACCAATTGAGGGCCTCACAATGGCAACGGGCAGATTTCCAGCCTCCTTAAGTAACATATGCTCCGCTAAGGCTTTTGTAAATGTGTACGTATTGGGACGTTTGCCAATGAGGCGCGGTGTCAGCTGTATAATCGAATAGTAATTAAATAGTAACAAAAATTTGAAAACATTCAAAATTAGCTGTACCGACCTGATCGAGTATATCTTCCGGAAGCCAGTTGATTAGTGAGATTATATCATCGGGATTATAGGGTGGTGCATAGATAACCTCTGATACATCGGTTCTATCGCAATTGCAATAGGCAGTGGAAACGTGAATCAAGGCCTAAATAAGTACAAATTTAAAAATGAAGAATAAATACGATATATAGTAAATAGGGAGAACTCACGTCTAGGGACATCATACGATGGCAAAGCTCAACCAAACGTTTCGTGCCCAACATATTGATTGTGACAGACAGTTTCAGTTTCTCATCGAATTTCACAGTGGCAGCTGAATGAAATACAACGGAAACATTGCGACAAAGTAGGCTCTGAATATAAAAGAGAATATTATAATAACAATAACAATTTATTTAAGATTATAACTTGCCTGATCACTCTCAGAGATGCCCAGTTCCTCAGATGTAATATCGCCGGATATGGGTATAACTTTGCTTAATTCCTTGGGCTTCTCGCGACGCAATGATTCAAAAAGCTTTAAACCAAATATTTAATTCATTAGTTTACAGTAGAATAAGGATATTTCCAATTATTTATTTACCGGTGCATTTAAGAGTTCCGTAAGGCGCGCCGAGACCTCCTGACCGCGTTTCGGTCGTATCAGAAGATATATATTTCTTATATCCGGACATGAGCGTAACAGTTTCTCAACGAGCACCTGTAAATTGATTAAAACGATGAGTGCTTAAGTCAAACATTTCGTTTACCCTAATTGGGAGCAACACTTGACGATGATTAATCCATTTTCAGACAAATAAAACATATCCATTAGACCATAAACTATAATTGTGGCCAGTCAATCAGGCAGTCAAGTGGCCGCCACTGAATGAATGGTTAAACCTAAATTGAGTGCTATCAATACCCATTCACAAATACTCGTGAGTGTGCGAAGGACATTGACAGGAAGTGCACGCACCCTGACACGCCCTAAAAACTATATGAAAATTTAACACCCAAAATTAAACACAGACAATAGACAACAGACAATAGACAATGACAATGGCTATTTTATGGTGTGTTTAGGGGCGGTAATAGCAGCAGGGTTGAAGAAGAGGCGTGGTCAGTTATGACGTACAGGTTGCAAGTTATGACATTTAAATTACAGTGCTGCGATTATAAAAAATCGATGACTGCGACAGCAACAATATTCCTAAGAGCATGCTAAACAAATAACACTTGTCACACTGTGCAATCGAGTAGCAGTCTGAGCGGCGCCGCGTTGCCAGCGATTACATGCCATAATGACGCAGGCAGGAGGCATGCAACTTGGCCAACAAACATAGGCAGAAATCGAAACAAGAGCTGCAGGATCTAAGTATTAAAAGTCGAGTGTATGTGTATGTTCATTCACTTGACGAACAATTAGAGATGTGGCACACACACACAGGCAGCTATGACCCAAGCAAATGTGTGTGTAAAATAAGACAACAATAAGTGAGAACCATGTGAAGATGTTCCGGCTTAAATGTCACTGCAAATCTACACATCTTCCTCTCTGCCTCCCTCGCACTGCTGATGCAAGCCTCGTGTTTGTTTGAAGACTGCCGTCACACTGCAAAGTTGATTTGCATACAAACATCTGACTAAGTCTATATATTTACGTCTAATAGAACAACAAGCGTCATTTGGGTCGTAAGTGGTTGCTAGGCGTGGCCATAACCATAGAGTTCAACAGTTCATGATGCATATTATGCAAACGGAATTTGCATGAAACACACGTGGCGTATGCGTGATGCCAGACGCAAGCTGCCCACGAAAGTAGGCAATGAAAATTGCTAGCCTAGTTAAAAGTATTTCATTTTAGCAGTTAACAGTTCTAGTTCTATATGAGTATGTTGTAAAACTAAAAAGCTATTAACATGCAAGTGCACGTCCACGTTAGAGATGGACTAGAATCGTGGCTTTAAAGTGGAAAGAATTTGGGTATTGAATATTAAACTTGTAGAGCAGTTACTTCAAGGCGATTTGTATAAAAACAGGTACATTTATTACCATTATTAATTTTTGTAATTAACCTTCACTTACGTCAGAAAATGCATTTTAAAATGATTAGCAAGTTATAAGTAAAAATATTTTGAAATTTAAGTAAAAGATAAACACTAAAACACTAATTTAACTTTTTAAATACGTTTAAGCTTTACAATTTTTAGGCGTTTTCTTATTTTTCTGTCGTAATTCGCTTATTATAATTTCATAAATGACTGAAAATGGAATATTTTTCCTGAAATCTAGACAACTTCACAGTGGTAATGAATCCTTGCACTTTGGACAAGGGTCGATAGTTATCGATAAATATTATAATTTGAAGTAGCACGAAGATACTATCAACATGTAGTTTGTTAAGAGTAATAAATTAGAAACCCAAGAAATTCTAGTCAATTTAGATGGAATAAACGTATTTTTATGAATTGATAACTTACCTTTCCCATAAAGCCGGTGCCGCCTGTAATGAATACGCTGCGTCCGGCATAGAACTGTCCGATGGGCACATAACTGGTATCGTCGGCTCTGTAGCGCTCATAGGGCGACTGCAGGGCACCATTGCTGGGCAGCGCTGTGGCTGTGGCAGGCACGGCATTCAACAGAGCCGCATTGAGACCGGCTGCGGCTGTACCAGCACTACCGGCACTACCGGCTACCGTTGACATGCCTGCAGCATTGCCGGAACCACTTCCGCTGCCGGAGTTGGCATAACTAGCAGCTGCTGCATGTGCCGCTGCAGTGAGTCCATTGCTGCGCTGATGCGATGAGTGGTTGCCATTCAGCAGTGAATATCCAGCATCGCCATTGCTGTTGTTGTGACTGTTGCTGTTGCTGTTGTTGCTGCTGTTGTTGCTGCTGCTGTGCGGTTGTTGTGCGGGCTGTGGCGACTGTTTGAGGCTGCTGATGCAGTTTTCCGTTTCTGTTTTCTTGGCTACGGCGTGTGACATGTTCGTTGCGTTGTCCTTGCTGAGTTTCTTATGTTTTGTATTTATTTATTTATTTATGTATATGTATTACCCTTATGTTAACCCTTGCGCTTACGTTACTTAGGAAGCAGTTATGTAATTTAAGATGTGCGCTTTCTTCTTCTTGTTCTTCCAACTAAAATTATTTGATTTTATTGTTCAAGTTTCGCTTTGTTTATTCTCTTGGAAGTGTTTTGCTTTTTAATTTCTTTTTCTTGATTTTCGGGAAGTTATCTGTTGTTTACGTGGAACACCTCTGCTTTGTTGGCTCCAGTATCAAATTGTAAACCATATATATTATATTTAATAATATATAATTAAATTTCACTGTAGTTTGTTAAAAATGCTGCTGCCGTCGTTGAGCGTTTATCCATTTTTGTATCAGAGAATCTGGGAGAACACACCAGTTAAACATAAAATAAGGAACAGGAACAGGAGCTTTTCCGTGTGCACGTCTTTCAATGTATATCTGTAAATGTGTGTGAAAGGGGCGACAGAGCTGCTAAATTGTTAAGTGTTGCTTAGCTGAAAGAAAGAATAAAAATAATTCGAATAATTAATATATTTAGCTATTTATTTATATGGAGAGTTGACTTCGGTTTACAAAGTCATGGCTACAAAGGCCTAATAAAGCTAGTTAATTTAAGGAAAAGAGAACAGCTGCAGTAACAATTATTTTTTTTTTACATTTAAAATTTAATTTTAGTTCAAGGAGAAAAAAATAATAATTAATTTTTTTGCTGATTTTCAAATAAACTGGTTAAGGAGAGAGAACATCTGCAGCTATTATTCTTTTTTTTTAATTAAAAAAAGCCAATTTTAGTTGAAATGTATAATTTACAAATTAGAGAACACCTGCAGCTTTAATTATTATTCGTTGAATAAAGTAAGTGTTAGATAAATTGTAAAATTATATAATTAATATTTTTTTTATTTAATTTAAAATAAATCTGTAATCATTAATTTCTTTTTTAAAAATATAATTTTATTTAATTTAATATACTACATAAGAAATAGAGAACAACACCTGCAGCTACAATTATAAAAAAATTAATTAATGTTTGTAAAATTGTTTAATTAAATTATTAATTTTGTTTAAAAAAAATCTGCAAAGAAGATAAAGAACCCCTGCAGCTACAATTATTGTTGTTAGATAAAAAAAAAATTTTTAGTTGAAACGTTAAGCTAAATTAGTTCTGGAACTGATTCATTATTTCACCATAAAGCTGACGGGGATTTGAAAAAGGGAAAACCTATTCAGACCCAGATCACAGCCATAGCTGTCTATCTATCAAAATGTCATTTACGAGAGCCTGTATCTAAAAATAGTTGACTTTGACTTGGGGTAAACATCAATTTTTTGGGCAAGCGACAGGCAATGTGATGTCTATTCGTGTGATTTTCGTCCTTGAAAGGCAGTCAGCCCGAATTGAAATGCAATAATAACCAAACTGTGACGCTTTAATCCTTTAAGTGTAAGACACACACACACCAACACACACACTCACACAGATATACATACATGGACTCACTCACGAGCTCAACCGCAATTCAATTTAACGCACAATAGAACAAAATATGTAAAGCTCTTAAAGACTTTAAGCCGCTTAAGAAGCGTCAGTGAAAGGCATTAGCCAATTGAGGAACCAGCAAATTCAGAAAAACCGGCAACAAAACAACCGTACAACAACTGGGACACTGCTGTCGATATCGACGACAGATTACGAATGCGCACTGTGCCGACTGTGTTCTGGCATTCTATATTGAAATGTCCAACTGTGAGAGTCGACCAAGTAATTCTATTTGGCCATTTTTCACACATCATCATCAGGCTAGAAACAACTTTAGATCCACTTCTAAGAGACCGATCAGTTATAGCCGCAACTTAGATGCGCTATAAAATCGCCAAAGTAAAGTCTAAGCTTCTACTAAGCATTCACACGCACACAGTTCACACACTGGTAAAAGCTTTGCTGCCCTCTAGACTCACAAAAGCTCACTAATACCAATGCAATGTAGAGCAAGGGGAATTAGTCGAAGCTTAGTTTAGTTACCTGAACAACTAAAATGCTTAGCCAAAAAACTTAGCGGATTTACAAATCAAACAAACGTCATCTTGCCAACAAGTTTAAGTTGTAAAAAAAAAATGAATGAATTTGTCAACAAATGCAAATGCTGCTAAGTGATTGTCTTGTTCTACGGATACGAGTACAAATAATAAAAAAAGCAAATTTTGAAAAGAAAAAAATGCCATTTCGTTAGAATATTGCGCGTGAAAATAAATGTCGTAACCCCCTGCTAATGGTAACGTAAAAATAGGAACACACCCAATAGGGCAATGTATATATAATGATTGCCTATCTATATGATTATACATATATTTCTCGAACAGAGTACAACTTGTCACACGGACGGACAGACAGACAGACAGACAGACGGACAGCATCCGCATCAGTTACTTCCCCATTTTATATTTACATTTACGTTTACGTTTTCATAGAGAAAACTTTGCACCTGGTCGTAATTGCCTTTGCTAATTACCAAAAGCAACAACAATTAAAGCAACAACAAAAGTAACAGCAACGGCAACAGTAAAAAAAAATTCAAATTAAACACTGTCCAAATATTGATTATAGACAGGAACTACGACGAATACGACAAAAGGCAACGTCCATCTGATGATGTTAGGGAACATCTCGATGCCTGAACTGAAATGCGTCTCAAATTCAAGTCCAAGCTTGGGACTTGGGCCACAACCCATGGCTTTCACTTTTAAATATCTAAATTCCGCAATATGGATTTTTTTTTCTTTCTTTCTTTCTTCTTGCTTGTTGTTGTTGTATTTAAATTTTTGGTAATTTTTGTTTTTTTTTTTTCTTTCGGTTAACCGAAATGTTCAAACTTTCGTTTTCATTTAAGGTACAACAGAAATCTATTTCCAGAGAGATAATGAAAGAGAGAGAGTAGTAAGCGAAAGAGAGCAAAAGATACAACAGAGATTTCAATTTTTTAACGTATTTTACTTCTTCTTTTTGGTCATTTGTATTTAAAGTTTCTTTCACTGACGCAGCATTTATTGTTTATTGTTGTTGCTGTTGTTGTTGTTGTTGTTGTTTCGTTCGATTTAAGAAATGTGTTAAAATGGCCCACGAAATTGGCACAGCTTTTTCATGATATTATCGAATCATATCCGCTGTTTCGACCCAAACTAGTAGCTGCCGTATAATTAAAGTTTAAACAACTCGACGACCATCTGACAATCGAGCGGTCTCATCACGTAACTGTAAATTTATCAATGGACCTTCCCAGGGAATCCAGTTTTTCGGTCAGCCACTTCTTCTTCGTCGTCGTCTTCTTCTTCTTCTTCTTCACTCATTCTAAAGTGAAATTTCTTGAAAATCAACTTTTCATCACTCTCTCTCTCTCTCTCTCTCTCTCTCTCTCTCTCTCTCTCTCTCTCTGTTTCTCTTTTGCTTGGACTCTCTTTCTCTCTTCTTAAAATTCGCGCGCCTAAGCAAATACAAGTCAGAGACCAGACCCACCGTGTACCATCGCACCACTGCACCACCAGCTGAACTGAACTGAACCACGCCTCTGCGCGTGTTAACCAAACATGAAGACCAATCTGTAACTGCACCACTGTGTGAATATAAGTGTGTATAGGAGTGTATATACGTGTGTGCGAGTGTGTGTGTGTGTGTGTGTGCTGTTAAACGGTAAACATTCAACCTGCCTTGACAAGGTAGTTACAGTGTTGTGCCCGTGTATTGTCTGACCCATTTCCTATAATCGTGCCGCATATCATCACCGTCAGCGTCATCGACTTCGACAGCAGCGACAACAACAACAGCGACAACAACAACAACAACGACAACTGGCCCTGGTCTCTCATTCGACGCTGTTCGTCTTTGTCTGTCCATTACTGGCTACGTTTTAGGCCAATACCCTCTGCAAAAAGTTGGCTATAACATATTGAATATCCAATGTGTAACCACAATTCTCAAAATACATGAATACTATGACGATTTATCAATAATATTAATTACTACAAGGAAAGTTGTTAAAATAATAAAATAATACATAATAAATAAAAAAATAAAAATAAAAATAAATAAATAATGAAACGGAGTTATTGTTTTGAGTAACCGAAAGATGCAATGGGAGATTTTTAGGTTGGGAGTTTTTTAAGCTTTGATAAAGTATTGAAAATAAATTTCAAATAGTGTTGTTAAAAAAAAAAATTAATAATACTCAAATCAAATCAATAAAAATTTACAATACATTATATGATAATCATAGTTGATAGTTGTACCATCGTTAAATAAAACCCAGTATAACATTTTTTGTTTTAAAATCCTGATGACCTATTTCTGCATCTTTTTGACATATTGTCTTAATTTCGTCTTATTTAAAAAATAAAATATTCAAATCGAATATTCTTCATTTGAGGAATCGTTGTTTTTGCAGCTTTTAAGGGTAATTAAAATCAGACTGATTGGTTACGGTCTGTTACCATCACATAATTAAATCATTTTATGCGAATAACCGTCAATAACTAAAAGAAAATTAATTTCTAGCTTGAAATCGTAAGCCGAGAAGTGTATTCATGGCTCGGTGCATCAAATAAAATTCTTTTATTCTGCTTTCTGATTGCATTTGAAGACATCTAGTTGTTGTCACCGCATTTTTCCCGATTCTCTTGCTCACAGAGACCTTGTTGCTTTCGGATTACAAGTCTTTGGGGACATGCGGAAGTATCAAATAGATTGAATTGACAGTGGTCTTCATTCTAAGTTGTCTAGTTTTGATTTTAGCAATTTGAAAAATTCACTAACGAAAGTTCAAATACTAAGAATTTTCACTTTTCTAGAGGTCTAATTTGAGGGGCCTCTAATAGTCTCATAAGGTCTCATTATGTAAATGTAATGCCCAAAGCGGATGCTGGGCACAATTCATAATGGGTCTGTGCCCTCTATTCTATTGAACCTAAGCTGCCGCCTCATTCTCCTATTTCTCTATCCCCCAACCCCCCTCTCTTACCTATCCCAGGGATCTATCTGCATTTACAGTTATCGTAAGTTATCTATGCTTTGTGTGTAATTGAATAAATCTGTGATGGAATCTGTGATGTGCTGACCTGAGCTCTGCTTTGCCCACAAATCTCTGCCTCTTTATCTCTATCTCTGCCACTCTGACGCTCTCTTTCACACTGATACGCTCTCACTCTTTCTAGCTGCCTGTGACTGAGCCCATAATTTGCGTTTTGATTAACAAACAAAGCGCTTCGCAGTTTACAGCATAAAAGTTAAATTTAAGTGTGTATAATGGGGCCCCCGCCAGAGTGAAACTGTTGTCGCTGCGTCCGTCGTACCCCCATTTCGTTAGTTACCACCCGCCCCGCCCCCAAATACCCAGTTCCCAATTTTCCAGTGCCCCGTCAGTTTAGACGACCAATTGAGACTCTCAGCTGACCGTCTCTCAAAGTTAGATATTAAATAATTTACAATTAGAATTTATAGAATTTATTTTTAGCCTTTAGGCATGAGCTAAGACTATATAATACATATGCTAACCTCTTAAACCAAAGCCAAGAACAATGTCTACACTCTCAATTAAGATAAACCCCACTAATTAACCAAATATATATATATATATATTTATTTGTATGTTATGTCTGTATAAATTTGTCGCTCATTGCCCACATGCCAAGTCGCCTTTTAGGCATTTTTTGATTTATGAAATTGCGTTGCAATTTTCCAAAATTAAGATTTATGAATTGCGCGACAGCACGTGAGATTGATTAGACTATATAGTACTTTAAAACATATATGATGAGGGGAAATATTAAGCCAGATCAAGATAAGAGCTCACATGTGTTTCTAATTTTCTAAAAGCAACACATTAAGTAAGGCTAGAAAATAAACTGTAAGTGTTAAAGTGCTAAAGTAATTATGGAATGTATTCAGAGAAAGGAAGTGATAATGTAGACAGACTCTTAGTAAAATAAAATGACTACAAAAAATATGATAGTGTGAAAAGGTCGAACGATTTTTGCAGCAAATTAAAAAAAAAAATAAAGTAAATAAAAAAAATTTTAAGCTGCTATCAATGGAAAAAAGAAGAAGAAAGAATTTGGTTAATAAGATTAAAAAAACATTTCAAAAATAAAGAAATTAATAAAAGAAAAAAAAGAAATAGAATTATAAATATAATATTCAAGAAATTATACTCGTTTATCTATCATAGATAAGTCTCATAACAAAACAATCAAGTGCGTCACTGGTAATTAACTGGGACATCAAATATTCTAATCGGGTTATCCCATTTTTATGGGACTGCCAACCCATTTAACGGGTAGCTATTAAAAGTATTGTCACATTGCAACTTAGAATTCAATCGGGTATTCATAATTGCGAAAGTGTTTGAAAACAACAAAAGAAATTTCGCCAAATGCTGATCTGAAAAGCGCGGCACGTAATCAATAGAAAGACTCGATGAAATCGAGTTGACATATTGACATATATATAGTTTGATATTTACTTGATTTCTTGGCTTGTCAAAATGTTGGCAAAATAAAGTTGGAAAGCCCATGGAATTTCGACTGCATTTGCACATGCGCAGTGTCTGATAAAAGTGGGTCAATGCGTTGTTGGATGGTTGAATTGTTGGATTGTTGGATTGCTGGGCCCTCATGCAATTGTCATTTTGCCAGTTATTACAATGTCCGATAAATATATACTATAAATGCATATAGTATACACATGGATATTTATTCAAATTGTGGTAATGCCATTACAGACAGCCTCCAAAAATGTGACAAGATATCAGCGAAACGAGAGCGTATAAGTAAATACTTAGCTCCAAAAAAAACAAAAAAAACAACGACAACCTTTTCGCAACTTTTGGTAACGGAATTGCAATATGGTTGAAGTAGCTATACCTATAAGTAGTTGTATCTGTATAGTCTGTGTATCTGTTACGGTCTCTAGCTCTCTGTAGCTGACCGTGATCCATGTTTACTTATTATGCTGCGTCTTCATTTTCGTTAAGAGTGTATGTGTGTGTGTATATGTGTGTGTGTGTGTGCAAATTTTATTTGTAAATATGCTGTGATTAATATTACAAATACAAAAAAAGGTTTCGAAAATATTTGTGTTGTTGTTGTTGTAGCAACTTTCTCGTTGAAGTCGCAAAGCGACAACTTTAGTTTTAGACTAAATATTACGTCAACGTTGCATAAGCATCCCAATGCTGTACCCTCTCTACCCTCTCCTTTACTCTCCCCCCGCTTGCCGTTAATCAGTAAGCCAACCCTACCCCTTAAATGGCAAATATTTGCTGATCGTTTGCTTATTTTTAGCCACGCAGTCGGCCTTACACTTACTTGTCAGAAATGAGTTAAGAAAACAAATTAACAAATCGCCGCCAAATCGTAGCTAAAGATGCGGAAAGTTGCACGCTGCACGTTGTCGATTTTCCAATTGTCAGTTTTCCAGTTGCCAGTTTTTCAGTTGCAATTTGATTGTTGTTTGGATTGTTTTGAAGTTTGTCTGTTCCGGCGCGCGATATCAAAAGAGATTTAGGTCAATGACATTTATGTGCAAAAATTTGATGTTGTTGTTGCTGTTGTTGTTGTTGTTGGTAACACTTTCGTTTCGACGCTGGCGGGGGCGTGGCGATGGTGAGGGCAGGTGAGAGGGGAAAAACGGGGCTAGAGCTGAACGGGGTCGACTCTACGAGTATTTCGTTGAATTTGAAATTGACACTATTATCAAGGCTGGGCAATCTTTGGATTTGCTTAATGGTAATGTTTACGGGTTACTCATAAAGCTGTGACACACAAAAAACCTTGCGATCGACTGAAATTCTGCTCAAGAAATTTCTCCAAATATTTTCACTTTTGCGCGGAGACGGAGACGAAGACCGAGACGAAGAGGAAGACGGACACTGAGACGCAGACGAAGACGGAGAATGCGTGTGTTTGTCTTAAACGCTGCGCATGCGCAAAGAAATCGAAAGAGAGTGCAAGACAGTAGGATAGACAGAGAGAGAGAGAGAGAGATAGAGGGAGCGAAAGAGAGCCGTCACGCACACACTGTTACACACGCACGCACGCACGCACAGGCAGAAAGAGAGAGAAGAGAGTGAATGAGAGAGAGAGAGCGCGTTGCGTTCTATGCTCGCTTATCGGTTATCGCTAACAATTTCGGTGTATTTCGATGTATCCCGGTGTCGGATCGATCTCGCAAGACGCGTCCGCTACGTACGCCGGCTGGAACTGAACTAAACTTTGATGGCAAAGAAGTGAAAGACTTTATGCAGCGTCAGCCAGCGTCGACAGCGACTGAGACGGAGACAGAGACAGAAGCAGAGAGCAGAAGCAGAAGAGCAGAGGCATCGATGTTTTATGGACAAGAAAGGCAGCCACAAAGCGCACAAAAGAAAGCCATGGGCATCAAATGGGAGGGTGGGCAGGGGGCGTGTAAAGCGACACGTAAACGACGTCGACGTCGACAGCGACTGCAGTGACGACTGCGACCGCGATGGTGGCATGCAACAAGCTTTAATTGAAAAAGCCGCAAAGAACTGTGAAAAACGAGTCGTGGAAATGATGTGAGACACCAGAGCATATGTGTGTGGAAAAACCTGACTGAGCATGCAAAGAAATTCAATCTTGCCGCATGGAGACCAGTTCAGTTGAGGCCCAAAGCCAGTGGCCAGCACTGACATTGACCACGGTGCAGCGATGTCGAAAGAGGTCAAAGTGTCAGTGTTGCCGTTTTGGTGATTTTGCCACTAGATTCAGTGCCGTTTGTTTATGCTTGCTAGTCACTGAACATTTAATCTTCTTATCAAGTCTTATTTGTTGGGTTTTTTATATTTTAGCTTGTTTATTTTTGGTACAAAACTAGTGATGTGATTCCAAATTGTGTTTAAAGTCGAAAAGTAAATATCAAAAATAAAAAGATCGAGCTATGGATCAATTGACAAATAATAAAGCAAGTTACAAATATCGAGCTTTTCCCAAATTATTTTTTTTTAATTCCAGGGGAAATTATAGACTAAAATAAAATACCCAATTTTGATATAGAATCAAATAAGAATAAAGTTGTCGATTTTTTAATAAGAATAGATTTAACTAACTTTTTTTAAAATAATCGCTTCAAAGTAGTTGAAAATGGCTTTCGAGTATTCGACTACATAAAGTAATTATATTCAAATGCGAGCAAAAAGAATATTTTTATTTCAAAATAGTTAAATTCCGAATATATGAGCGTTTTCTGATAAGTAGATCAGTAGAAAAAATCATATTTTGAAATGTAAATAAGAATACTCATTAAAATAAAGTCCGTTTTCTTAGGTGACAGTAAACTAAAGCTTACAAAATCTCTCCAGAAATAAATAATAACCATACATACAAGTGATCAGATTTTTTCCACAACAGTACTAGTATTTAGAATATTTAAGAGATGGCTTTGTTTCCGAATGGTTCCGCAGGCAGCTTGAAACCGAATCTGATGTTTTTAGACAACAACAAAATAAAATTAGGATTAGAAGCACAACAACAAAGCATATGATACTGTTGTGGCTGAACTTGACAACAAGGGAAGAATAAAGATAAGAAACTAAATGTGCAAAATAGTTATTGTATTTTGAATCTGTATATGCTGATATTGCTCTTCTAAACCCAATCTCTGAGAGCAATGGGCTGATTACCTCTGACCCTACAGCAAATAGGAAAATTTGTCGGATCGCTGACATAAACAATTGAATTACTACTGATTTAAATAAAACCAATAAATAAATAAAATATATTAATTAGGTCGTTTTTAATAAACATTTTGGTGGGATTTTTTGAAAAGCAAACGGCAACACTGCATAGTACAAAGTACACAAGGAAGCTTTCAGCCCAATACTGTTAGTATGTCTGTGTGTGTGTGTATGTGTATGTGTACATGCACTTGGTAACGGTGTCACAGTGAGCTACAAAATTTGTTGCTGTCTAATTAAAAGTCGAGGCACATATGGAAGGAGGTGGAGTACGAAGAGAAGTAAAGAGAATTCCCCATTCAACAACGCAACAGTTCAATGAACTAGTGGAAATATCTGCCTAAAAACAACACAAAGAGAGCTGCACAAATGATCGATAATAGTTGCGATTTTATTATGTTGCAGCATTAGAGATGCGCAGGCAACGATAGCAAAAGCATTAAAGATTATAATCATGTGAGTTCCTTGTCATTACTAAAATTTAAATCAATTAAAGTCAATTCTATCAGCAAGTTTATTCAATTTAAAAATAAATTTTCTTTAATTTTGAAAACTTTACAATTTATAAAAAATTGTTTAAGCATATTGATAATAAAAAAGTTGTTTTTATCAGGAAAATGACTATCTATTGAGTTTTTAGAGATTCGCATAACATGTCGGAATAGTATTTTATTGAATTGTTACTTTATTACATTGAAAATTAAAATTTTCCTGTTATTATTATAAATATATTTTATTTCGTAACTCAACCTTAACCTCAAATTATTCCGAAAGTCAGCTGTACTTTTTGTGACACCTTCAATCAATCCAGTTATTGACCTAGTGTAAACTTTTCTATACCGCAGATATCGCTGACCTCACCATAAAGCAAATAATAAATAATAATCGACTACTGAGCTCTGGGAATTTTCACTAGTTGTTTTTCTCATTTTTATATTTTTAATTTTTTTTTTTATTTTTTTTTTTTTTTGCTCTTATAAGCAATTGACGGCTTACAATTGCATGGGCGACTTGTCAACAGCGACGACAACAACACTCAGACTAGAGAGCGTATTGTTGAGCAGTTGAAGGAGGCTAAAGGAGGATTCTTGAACGTTGAGCTTGCCGCTGATTTGGTAAATAATAACAACAGCGACTTAACTCGAAATTTAAAACTCAAAGCTCGAGTCACACCTTAAAACGTGATTCAGATGAATCCGTCGAATCAACTTGACAAGCACTCATATTTGCCCAACTGAATGCAACTCAAGGACACTGGCAAACTAACGTCAAACTTGGCAAATTCTTACTGTAATTTTACTCAACTTTAGTGCGGGATAGACACGTGCCAGAGCCCTCCCTGCTAATATGTTAGTTAATATTTGAGTTGATAATTGAATTTGCACACAACACACGTTGCCCAAAAACGGAAATCGACCGTAGCTTTTTCAATTTGCCCAGCCAATTGACTAGTTTCGGGCCATGGTTAACTTTAGTTGATTTTTCTCGCAGTGTAGAGCATAAACATTGCTCAGCCGCCAAATAAAAACGATAAGAAGAGCGAAAGAAGTGGAAAAATATAAAGCATTGCATACTTTCAGGCAGCGTACATAAATTCCAATCAAACCGGAAGTAGGCCGAACAAATGTTTCCCTGTCTCTTCTTCAGTCTTTGCTGGCTGTCTACACTTGTGTATTTATGTTGCCAATTTAATATAGAGTCGTGTGTATAAAAAGCGACACTTGTTCCCACATGCTGTGACCCTTTTAACCCACAATCACCAGAGCGTCAAGGGCTGACACATTTCAGCCATATTTCAACTGACACACATACACACACGTGCACTGACACACACACTTATACAGCTTGTGTGGTCAAGTCGTTTAAATCATCAGCTCGAATAACGTTAACGGAAATTTCAATTTCTGCTTTACATCAGTTTCAGTTTGTTGCTGGGGCGGAAATTACAATATTTTCTACATTTTTGTTTAGTCACATATATTAATAACAAACTTATACACGCAGAGTGTGTGTGTGTGTGATTGGGGGTGTATGTGTGTGTGAGTGGGTGGGTGCTTCATAATCCCCGCCTTGTTGCTTGTTCTTTTTTTAATTACACAAAGTTACGGCATTAAATGGCGCCCTGTTGACAGACAACGAGCGCTGTGTCCTCGTCCTCGACTAGCAAAATGGCAAACACTCACACTAGCACACACACTTACACTAGCACACACACACTGAGAGACACACACACACACTAAGATAGGCAGGTAGACAACAAAACGAGGAATATGACATAATGCACTTGAAATGTTATCGCCTCGTTTGTTAAGAGTGCAGCTTTTGCTGATGATGAAACCGATTATAATTTCATGTTGAATCAGTTTCCTTTATGAATATCAGGAACAGCAGCAACATTAGACACACTAAGAGTAATCAATCGATTATAATCGAAAACATCAATGCATCAAAAGCATAGCATACTTTTGGGGCTATTATATGGGCGGTAAGTCGGTCGCTCGTTTGATGGGTCGATGAGACGCTAGGGCGGTGGGTCGATGGGTCGTTGGGTCGGTGGGTCGTTGGGTCGGTTTCTACTCACACATTTTTATGCAATAGTCAGCCACTCACACTGACTCGTCGCTCTCAAGGCTTGCCAAATATTTGTCACGCATTTTTGCATACATTTTTCACAGCCACACAAAGTTGTTGGTCTACTGCTTTAATAGTTATTAAATTGTTGTACTTTTATTTTATTTATTGCTTATTATATTATTTTTAAATTATTTAAATATATATTTTATATGATTTTATTTATAAAATATATTTCGTTTTGCCACAACGTCGGCCGCCTTGAAAATCAATTGGGAAAATGCCTGTTTTTTATTCTTTTTCTGCTCCTTTTTGCTTTGTAAGATGTTTCACGCGCCTGCTCTCACCAATACACACATACACACACACACACATACAATTGCACACAAATACAAATAAATATACACCCACACGGAGAGTCGCTCTCGCGCAGCTGGCCATCTACTACCTTTTCCATATTCCATATGCTATTTCTACTGCTGTTTTGAATTCAAATTGTAATCGTACTTTGTTGCCGGCTTTTGTTCACAGTCGCAAGGGTGGCCTGTTATATAATATACATGTATGTATTTAATGATGTGCTATCTATTGATTGATGAGTTACTTGTTATCTATACGATATGCATATCTTATCGCAACTGCAGATAAGTTTAACAAATTCCTGTTCCGTACTCTAATGCTTGAATACGAATTTCACATTTACTACAAATACAGTAATATTTTTCTATCACATACTTTTAGGCTGAGGGTACAAAATGTGAGCACAGCAACACTGAAAGAAGCTGCTGCTGTTGTCGCTCATCATATTCATATGTATTTTACTCTCAGCAACGCTCTCATTCCATGTCACCCTCTCTCGAATTCGCGCCCTCTCTGTCTCTCTCTCTCTCTCTTCCTCTCTTACTCTGTGCTCTATGGCTGCTGCTTGCACTTGCTACGCGTGTTTGCGGAAACAAGCAACGGAAATGTCAGATTTTGCGCTAAATTTTTTACGAGCGTCGCCGTTTCCAATAGCGACATACATCGGCATTGTCGATGAGATAATAAACCCAGCGACATACATTTTGCCTGCCTTAGTAAAAATCTCATTTTCCCCCCGTCTCCTCCCACACAATTCTCTCTCACACTCTCTCTTGCTGTGTAAAGGTGCTTTGAGGCTCTAAAAATAAATGCCTGCTGTAAGTTATATTTCTTTTTTCGGATTTTTGTTGTTCGCGACAAATTTGACAACAAACCGAGCACATAATTATGCTAAAAATACTGTATAAGCATGAATAAGATATGGGGAAAGTGTAGTTTAGGGATAGGGGGGGTTAGTGGAGCAAGAGGCGTTGTACATACCGGCACAAAATTGAGGTTGGAATCGTCACTGAATGCTGCACTGAACTGAACTAAATTCAACTGAAACTGGGGGTGATGAGAAATTACAGATGACTGCGGAGCATTCACTTGGATTCTTGCAGCTTCTTATTCCTTTTTTGAACTTTATTTGTTTCTTACTATTATTATTATTATTTTTTTTTTGTTGTTAAAGAAACGACACACACACAAATTTCACACGCGACGCACGGGCAAAAATTTGGAAAAACTGCACCCTGCCCAGGTAAGGGAACGGGGGAGGAAGGACGGGCAAGTTGAAGACGCGTATTTGTTGTTGCTATTCGCTGGTTGCTTAACTTGAGCAGCACAGCTCGAAATGCGACTAACGACTGGCGACAGGCAACTGGGCGACTGGGCAACTGTTCAACTGGGCAACTGCTGGGCCAAAAACCGGGCCGCCAGCAATTTCAATTTTCACCGAGCAGCAAATTCAGGGGGCTGTCTGACTGCGCTCACAATGTCACACGCTCGCTCGCACACACACTGAACCAAACCGAACCGTACTGAACTGAACTGAGCCGAGCCGAGGGCAACTCCACCCTCTTTTCGCACCCCGGTGGTGAGTTTTGGATCCAACAACACACAAAAACGCACATAAACAAACACACACTCACACACCCTCGTGCTTTTTCCTTTACGCTCCTTCTTCCCTCCTTTCCTTCGGTCTTTTTCTTTTTTTTTCCTTTTTTTTTTGTTGTTTGTTGGCTCGTGGTCACAGTTTGCGCAGTGCCCGTCGTCGCTTCCGTTCGCCTTCGTGTTCGCGTTCGGGTTCGTGTTCGTGTTCGCGTTGCCTGATTTTTCCACCACCTTTGGATGAGGTTTTCCTACTGAATGAAATACACTTTTCGCGTTTTTGCTGTTGTTGTTGCTGTTGTTATTGTTGCCAGCGCATGCGTTTTTCAGCAGCCCGAGAAAAGAGAACATACAAATTATAATAGACGAGAGCAAAAAAAATTTTGTTTTGCCAACGACTTTTTGTTCGATATATAGCACTCGTATCAGAAAAACATTAGAAAACTTGGCGCATGCTGAGTTTTAAATTTATCGTCGCACTGCCAGCGTTGCCAGATGGATAAAGACAAACGCTGCAGCGCTGCCACCTGGTGTATGTCCCAAAATAACAATAAATTCAATTTTAAATTCAAATATTCAAATTGAAGATATTAATCTGTCATCAATTTTAATTAATCTAGCATGTAAATCCAACGTCAACACAACCTTCGACTCATAAATATTTGGACAATGCGAATGAAGGTCGCAATGCATGGCATGCAATGATAAGTGCATTGTCATCACTCCGATATTTGGAGTCACAGGTTTACTCTGCATAATAATTAATTTTCATTTAGTTAAAACAAAGCGAAAACTAAACAAAGTCTAATAAAAATACACATAAACTTTGACATACTCTGCAGTATTTAAATATTTTATTTATTCATTTCTTACTTGTTTTTTTTAAATTTATTTTTTATATTTAAAAATACTAGTAATATATTCGAGCCTACTGTGAAAACCCTTTTTATTATAAAATCTTAATAAATCTAATCAAATACTAACTTAAAACTAAAAACTATAAAATTTTTATTTAGAAATAGCTTTTTTTAAGAATCTCTTGAGCTAAATCATCCAATACCAATTTAAGAACGTTCTCTATAAGCTGATTAAATATTTGTAATATTAAAGCACTATGTTTTTAAAGAGTATTTTGCCAACGGCGAATGCGGGCAAACTATTCTATTCTTTAATATATTGACTTGCCATTTGAAATGTACTAGTATTTCAAAAGTTAAAACTATTGCTCTTATTTCAAAGCTTTATTAAACCGCATATGCATAAATATTCTGTTATTTATGTTTCAATCTTATACAAAAACTGTTGCTGACTCTAATTTATAACCGTAGTGAAATTTTAAGTAGTCTTTAGCCCAAGTTGTTATAAAAACAAAGCGACTTTCAACGAGCTTCCAGTTTCGAGCGACTTCAAAAAAGTAAACAGCAACAACAACAACAAAGCTCATTACTCATGCACATTGTATGACGTCGCGACGTTTTCAACAATGATTCGGATCCATCCAAGAGCAGGTTCCACTCGGAGACGTGACTTGCCAAATCGATGAAAAACCCCAACGCTTACCAACAACAATGAGGCGAACTATCAAGTGCCAGTGACTAGATGAAAATTCGATTAAATTATAAGGGGTATTTTTATACCCTGAGCCCATTAAAAATGGGCAAAAAAGGGTATAATGTGTTTGGCAGGATGTATGTAACAGGCAGAAGGAGGCGTGGCAGACCCCAAAAAGTATATATATTCTTGATCAGGATCAACATCCAAGTCGATTGAGCCATGTCCGTCTGTCTGTCCGTCCGTCCGTCCGTCCGTCCGTCCGTCCGTCCGTCCGTCCGGATGTTTGAACGCGTCGATCTCAGAAACCATAAAAGCCAGAGACATCAAACTTGGTATGTAGGTTCCTGGATACCATACGCAGATCAAGTTTGTTTTTATTTTTGGATCGGACCACTATATCATATAGCTGCCATAGGAACGGTACATCCAAAATGAAGTTTTAGTATGGAAAAGTTTTGTGTTTGTTGAGATATCAGAACCAAACTGATAGATTATGAATCGGAGCTGGTATTATACATCCTGACCAAATTTGGTTAAAATCGGTTAACTATATCATATAGCTGCCATAGGAACGATACATCGAAAATGAAGTTTTAGTATGAAAAGTTTTTTGTTTTTTGAGATATCTTAACCAAACTGACAGAATATGCATTAATGTTGGTTTTGTGCATTCTGACCAGATTTGGTTCAAATCGGCTTTATATATCATATAGCTGTTATAGGAACAATTGGTCGAAAATAAACTTTTATTGAAGAGTACCTGGGCTCAGGGTATCCGACTGTCGAGCTTGCTCGACTGTAACCGTCCACTTGTTCTTTGTATCTTGTGGTTTTGAAATTGCCACTCAAATGTAAATTAATGCAAATTTTATTGCCATTGGGGCGATTAAATTTGTTATGGGCCATTTACTTAACGATAAGACTAACGAAATCAGGATGCTCATGTTTATGAATAAGATGTAGCTGTAGATAGAGTAATTAATTGAAAGAATCAGATGGAATGTTGATAGCAGAAAATTAATATATTTTTCAGCTTGTGATTATATTATATATTATAGAAACGATGTTATTAAATAATAGATACGTTATACAATCTTAGTATAGATAAGTTAAAGTAAAGTGATGTAGGTCCGAATAAGATTGAGAAACAAGTTAATTATATGCTCTCTATCAAACAAATAAAATTACTGTAGATAGACTATTATTACTTCATGTAATCTAGGAATAAGTAAATTAACTAGGTATAGCAGTCATTTGTGTGCCTCTCTTTGCGATTCTCATGTTTAACAACAAAGTTGCCGATTCTCAGTAATGTTATAGTAAACAATATTATTAATATGTACTTTGAGAAACGTCAATTATTTATGCCAGTCAATGCTAATCTAAAATCCTAAGCACCGTAATAAACATAGATTAGAAAGCAATCAAAATGTCCATGTTTATTTAATATATGATAATTTCTATCAAAGTGCAACGGAAATACTTGTACTTAAAGGAAAACAAGCAAAAGTGTTAGGGAAATTACATTTTAGAGTAATTATTTGAATAATATATAAATATAATCAATTTGAATACAATTGTTATTTTAACTTAGCTTAACAGCATCACGAATGGCCTTGCATAAGCATTCATTGAAAACACGTGAAACTCTTTGAGCCCACACAACAAAAATACAGGCACGCCCACACACACACGCGCACACCTCTAACAATCCACCCACTTTCTTTATTTTGCGTGTCGTACAAATTACTGTCAAATTTTGTACTTTTGTTGTTCATTTTTTTTTTATTTTTGTTTGGCATTTCTTTTGTGATTATAACACAAAAATTATTATATATAGACTTGCTGGCATTTGAGAGTAACCTTTGTCTGGGGTTTCTTTGTAGTTTACGGCCGTGTGGGTTTCTTTTCAGGTCAGCTGCAATTGAGCCTAGCACGGATCATTTATAATATCAAGATGAATATTTGAGGAATGAAATAGCGTTCCCTTGGCAGTTATGAAATTACAATCACAGCAATTCTTGAAACATCAGCAAGAAGAATTGCAACAGTTTTCAGAATGTGGTCAAAAATAAGATAGAAGAACTGACCTCGTAATGAATCCAATTTCGAAAGAAGTTTATAGATTTTATTTTCAACAAGGTGACCTCATTATATGTAGAACTAAAAAAAGTGCTGACACAAAGAGAGAAAAGCACTAAAAAGTCAATTAAAAGTATTTCAGAAAGTATTATTATTATTTTTAGCTCAGTTTGAAAATTCTATTTTATTTTAGCACTTGGAAAAGCACAAAAATATCAGTTGACCCTAATTCCAAAACGTATTTTTTATTTTTAAAACTATTATCAAACATTAATTAATTATTTTATTTATATAGAAATGCACAAAAATTGAATTTAAAGTAATTCAAAAAATGCCTTTTAATTTTCAACCTTATTACTAAATATAAATTAATTTTATTTATATTTAAATGGGCTTGATAAAATGGTAAATCATTGGTTTAATGATTTTTAGTGTGTCATTACAATATTATCTCAAATCATGATACAAACATTTTATAAATTAAGCCAATAACAGTCTGGCTCTCTCGCTCGCTCTCTCTCTCTCTCTCTCGTCTACTAACTCTCACTCACTTTTAAACAGCCACTCAGATGCGATATGATCGGAAGAGACTCGTAGACTCAACACTCAAATAGATACGACGCACTCGTAATAGATACGAAATTACAGTGACAAAGATACACGAGCTTGGCTTTCTCAGTTGGCCAAATAGCTACGAGCACAAAATAGCGGGACTTTCCTGTTGTTGTTATTATTGTTGTTGTTTTTTGTCCACTCAAAGCGCTTGTGTTGTCTGTTTCGGTCTCTGAATTTGCCACTCAAAGAGTCTATACAATAGTTTAGATACTTGCTGACTTTGCTTTTTGGTATTTTGGTTTTTGATTCTCTCACTCTTACTCTTGATCTCTTTCTCGTTTTCTCTCTCTCTCTCTCTCTCTCTCTCTCTCTCTCTCTCTTACTCTTTCTCTCTCCCTCTTGTACGCTTTGCTTTTGAGCTGATTATTTAGTGTTCCGATTATCATTACGTGGTTTTGTTGGCCATGCGGACGTGGTTGTTGTTGTTGTTTCTAGCGGTGGCGGTGGCTCAGCTTTTGCCTGCTTGGTGGGTATTTAAAATTTCCTCATGTCGACGCTCAGTTCCAGTCAGTTTCGGTTTCAGTTTCGGTTTCAGTTCGAGTTGAGCGTGCGTCGGCATTGGCAGCAACTTCTTCCACATAGAGCGTATTCTCTCAACGTAACGTTTGTTCGTTTGTGTTGTTTCATTATTTTTGGTTGGATCTGATTGAATCCACATACATTTTTTGGTTAGTAAAACGCCACAAATAATTGTTAACTATTTAAAAAGTTGTAAACTCAAGTGCAAATTAAGTGAAACTCGCGTTGAATCATCGTAAAGCCTTCAAGACTTTTTGTGATTTCCAATTGTGCTGAAATAGAATTGAAATCGATTCAAGAATCGATTGCCAAAGAAACCAAATCAATGAGAAACGGAAGCACGCTCTGACGAAAGCCAAAGCCCGCTGTGACCAAAATATATAACATATAAAAATAAAAATAAAATATATAAAATTAGCTGATCTATTGATCTAAGTATTGTTTGCTTGTTGACTTTTCCAGCGCTCTTATTGACACGCTGCCTTTTCACTTTGCCTCCAAAATCCGTTTTCAATTGGCTTTTTGTGTATTTTGTTTTAACTTTTCTGCGACAGGTGTGTGCTTATGCCTGTATGTGTGTGTGTGTGAGTCTGTTGTGTGTATGTGTCTGAGTTTTTCGCGTCGCAAAGCTGTAGAGTCTGAGTAAGTTTGTTTTTTTTAACGCTTTTCGCGCTCTTGCTGGAAAATTCATTGGCGTTGCGTTGGACATTTTAAAATGTTTTCCTCTTTTGGTATTTATTTTTGAAGGTTTCGGCTCGTGTTTTCGGTTTTCAGTTTCGCAGCACAATTTCGACAGCGTGGCCAAATCTGTTGTTGTTGTTTTATTTTTATTTTAGATGATTTATTTCATCTTTGGCCGAGGGCTATAAATTGATGGGCCAAACCGGTTGGTTAAAATATCCATAAAACACTGCTTTATTTATTTATAATTTCTTTTAACTTGACAGCGGCTGCGAGAAACAACAAAAGTCAATTGTCTGTTTCTTGTTTGCTAAAAACAACCAAAAAAATAAGTGCGAATTGCTCGAGTAGCAAGCAGCAATAAGAGCTGCTATTTCACACTACATAGCGCTTAGGCGTGGCAAGTTCGTTTCCTAAGTCTTTTGTTTAAGCTGAAAATCTGCACGCGACATTGAAAGCATCAATTATGCGAGCACACGGCAATTTGATTGAACTCGTCAGACCGTTTGTCGTTTCAATGTGAAGGTCTAACAACAATATGCAAATGACGGCAACAAAAACAGCAACAGCGACAGTAGCTGCTAAAACAAATGGCCAGGCCCAAAGACAAACTGCGATATCGATTGAAACACGCCGCGCACTTAATACGCACTATATAAAATCGTATTGTTATTGTTATTGTTATTGTTATTGTTGTTGCTCTTTTGTTTATTGAGACTCGCCCCCAAAAACGTCTATCAAGTTCAGCTAACGCATGCCGCGAATAAATAACAACAAATTGTTACACATTTGTTGCTATGGCGGAAGCAAAAAAATATATGTCTGTACATATAAATAATATAAAGATATATACATACTTATAGATATAAAATCTATAACAAAAGGCCAAAAGTGAGATTCGATTGGACAGAGCGCTCGAGATACACATAGAGAGAAAAAGAGCGTGAGATATAGGAAGAGATGCACAGAGATCTCATATTATAAAAAAGAAAGTGCCAAAAAATGATGTGTGTGGAGCTTATTCATAATTATACTCGTCACACTTTTTTGAAACTGCTTTTTTTTTTGTCAGCCCTTACAAACGTCATGATAAAGATGTTTGACTGTTGTTGTTGGTTTTTTTTTCTCATTTTTTTTTGTTTTGCGAAATAGGTCAAAAAGCTGCAGACATGTGAGCATATATTGAAACTTAAAGAAATTTCGACAGATTTAATATGCATAAACGGTTGTGCTCTCTCACACAGCTAGCGGAAGATAAGCGCAGATACCTTAACAACAATAGGTACAGATACAGATACACTAACATCAATAGATACGTGTGTAGATATATATACTCTCGACGCTGTCTCATTTTGTTGAGCAAAATTAGCAAGCGAAACGCAAAACGTCGCAAATTATGCAAATCTTTCAAAAAAAAAAGCAAAATACCACAACAAAAAATTATATGTATACAGCAGGCAGATGGGCTTTGTATATATTGTATGCACATGCTCATTTCAGTTAATGTATCTACAGATACATAGACAACATTATATAGACAGCGCAATCCTTACGCTTCATTGCGCTTTGTTTTGGGACGAATGCACAAATTGCAAATATTCTGAGACTGAAACTGAAACTGAAACTGAAATTTATAAAATATGTTACGTTAAGTATTTGTAACCTTCATAAGCCAATCAGATGCACTATAGTAGAGAAACTTCCGTTCAAAATCAAATTGAGAACAAAATGCGAAGCATATTGAAATATACGATGAATATGGCTGTGATTTATTCAATTCAGCTTTTATTCGTACGCATCTAGTACGTGACCATTTGAATAAGGGTTTTCCAGCCAAATCGTTGGGTAGCCCAACTCTTTTAAATTCCTCAAAAGTTTGAAATTCCGTGGATCAAAATTGGGGAACGCCTTTCGTACAGTTCATTGACTTTATTGTAGATAAGATGAGCATTTTTTGGAGCTTTTAAAGTAAAGCTTTAGGTCATGTTAAATTATGCGGATTTTGGAGCCAAGACCTAGTCCACATACGAATTTTGTGATTGAGAGATGAAATGAAACCAGTTTGGATGCTGAGGTTCAGCATGAGAAGGCGCATTCTGTTCAATATTTTGTTTGTTTGTTAGCAATTCAATTCATTGAAATCTCAGTTTACATAATTCTGAAGTCAATGTCAAACGATTGAAAACGCCTTGAGAAATATTCAAGTCATTTAGGCAATTAGCCCAATGCAATAACAAAACACACACACACTCATATTAATTTTGAGCGCATTTTCTCATATGTGAAAATTATTTAAAATGAGCGAAGGCTGTTGAAATATTTCCAAATCAGTATTTAGCACGCCCCCTTTTTGTCTTGTGTTCCGCCCCTCTTCACAAATTAGTTGGCTAATTAAATTTAAAGCGCAATCATGAAAATTACCCAAAAACTGTAATAAATGCAACACATTTTCAATTAGCGTCAAGTTGGCAAAGTTTACGTGTCAGGGCAATCAAAACGCCGAATACCAGATAGACCAAAGAGGGGGAAGTACCAAAAACCCAGATGGATGCCATCTGCATATCGAAATCAAGACGATAATGACCGTGACCGTGCAACAGCAACAGTAGTTTTGAATATTTATAGAAAACTATGGCCCACAAAAATTTAGATATTGTTGAAACTCAATAATTTGTAGTGTTGATCAGTCTTTGAGTTACTTTTCATCACGGCCTTGACACAAATACAAGCGTCAGACAAATCACTGAAAATGATCAAAATTAATCTCAAAAGAGAAAAAAAAAACAGCTACGCATGTTTTTTCTTGTTGTTTTTGTTACAGACCTTAGGCAACACACTTTGTTGTGCCTATGTGTGTGTGTGAGTTGTATCTTAAAGATATTCGCGTAATTAGTAACTGATTTGTTAAAGGGCCGCGAACATATAGTATGGCTAAAAGCCAAGGCAATAAGCGCTTTACTATTATTATAATTAATTCGAGTACTATTGTTATATCAATAATCACGACCTCTATTTAACCGAACCATAATTAATTTATTTATTATACTCTTTTCTTTTAAAATTTAATGTTCTATCAGAAGCTTAAACCTCTTCCATCATACAGACGTCGTGTTCTTCGCTGTTTTGCTTCTGACTGCTTCAAAAGTTAAAAAAAAAAGATTTATTGGAATCTTTTTATCCTCGGGTTAATAATTTTTTTCCAAAAAAAATTTAGCAATTTCTCTGGTCCGAGTTCAAAGACCCAGAGTCTGTGATTTTCAGTTGATGGGCTTCAGATTGTGGACATTGGCAAAGCTGTGCCAGGCATCGCATACAGTTTGCCGTCCATAGCCAAGATATTCACTGTACGGCGTAAAACGGGTGTTAACCGCCAGCTGATTTGAGAAACTATCGATGGGCGTACGCTGACGCATCAGACCCTTGGACTTGACCGTCATACGAAATCGGGGCGGCTCAAGGCGCTGCTTAAGGCGATCCTGATTATTGCGGGCAACGGCCCGTTTGATGCTATCGAACCGCTTGTAGACGGGTCGAGGCAATCCTTTCCACGCCAGCTTCATGCGAGGCGGCTGTTTGGGCAGCTCGATATCCTCCAGTCGCTCCTCCTCCTGTATATGCCCAAATGTTGGCGGAGACCTTAACACATGAGACTGCAGCAGCGATGACGATGGACGCTTGAAGAATTTGCTAAACTCTTCGGTCGTTACGTCGCTTTCATCACTCAATCTGTTGACTCGTGTGAAGTCCCGGGCCAAACGATATTGTTTCTCCATGCCGTTGGGCTTACGCCGTAAGCCGGTCTTCTTTCCCGGCCTGAAACGAGGTGGCGCCACCTTCCGATCGGCCAGTTGAACGGAATGCGTCTGAAAGCGTCGCACGCCGCCATCATAGGGCTGAGGAGGCTTCACAAGTCCACGACGTGGACCACGTGGTCCCTCATAGCCATGCATTATCTCCTCGCTGGCATCCTCTGCGTTCTCTTGGTTCTGTCGCTCCGACGGACACGTGTGCCACGAATGCCAATACTTCTGTTCCTCCTCACGGGCACGCTTCTCCAGCCACGCCTGACTGGCAGTCCTGGCGGGACTTGGCGTCTCCTCAGCAACCGGAGCCGCCTCATCCGCTTCACTCTTCAGCGGCCGATTGTAGCCAGGAAGATCGTAATTCTTGCGAGACTCACGCAACTCACGCTCCTGACGCTTCACTTCCTTCTGGCGCTGTTCGCGACCCCTACGACGTGGTTCCGTGGTGGTTCCACTCTTTTTGGTTGGTGGACCAGCTCCATAAATGGGCTTCTCAAATGAATATCTAAGTCCCGTTGTTTTTGGCTCCGAACGGTATTGCCATCTCCATTTATTCTCCTGTATAATGCGCTCCTGGCGACGCTGATGATCAGCCGTATCCTGTGTTATACGACGTCTCGACTCTGAATCCTTGGCGGAAGTATTGTTGCCGAATCCTTCAGTGCGTTGGTAGCTCTTATAGTGACGTTCGTCATACCGAGGATCGAAGCCCTCTTCGGTATACACTTTTCTATCTCCCGGATTACCAGTTGGCCAATTGAATCGATCGTCATATCTATAGTTCCGACGCTGTTCCACGCTGTTCAATGCTCCAAACTGACTGTCGAGCAATTTGCTGGCAACACGTTGTCTCCACACACGGATGCAACGCCGCAATCCTTTGACAACGCTCATCATGAACAACAAATCGTTGTCAACAGCTCAACTTGTGTATATCCAAAATATCTTAATAAAATACCACGCCGAATTTTGATATATATTCCAAACGATTTATTTATTTTTTTTCAATATTTTTTCACATCCAAAAACTGAAACCGAAATTTTGTGAACTGAATTCCCCGGGAGCTAAACAAATAATAACGTGGCAATTAAACAGCTTGAAATTCAAGTGTAAAGTCAACTTTGATACTAAATTGGTATACTTCTCAAGGCCTTCTCTGTGAGAATAAAAATTCTAAAAAAAATTGAAGTCTCTGGCTTTTCTTCGCACAAATTCTGGTGCTAAAAACTATAAAAACTCCAAAGTTATTTCTCTTATAATCCTAAAAATATGACAGACTTTAAAATTAATTTTCTTTCTCATAAAGATCTATTTAAGATTGATCTCTTACATAGCTATAAAATATATTTGAGTAGAGTAAATTGAGGTTGCCTTTTCCCACAAGAGAGGTATTAATATCTTGCTAGTCAAAAGATTGAGAGAGCTTTAGTTTTATGCTCATTGCACTTCCGGTGGCTTTGACAACGACTTCAAAGGCAGCCGTTAAAGTGGAAAACCGTTAGACTGACCCCGTCTGTGGTTTCGATTGCATTTAATTTGATTTAACCTTTTATTTTCGTTTTTGGATTTGGATTTCACTTTATTCAGCTTGCAACCGAGGACAGATCCAGCAGCAAGTTGGCGCCACCCACAAATCTAGAGCCCTACACCATGGCCGTCATTACGGAGCATGGTAGCAAGAATCACAACACCAACAACAACAGCCACAACACAAAGATTGGAATCAGCAAGGCTGGAACTGAATCGCCATCTCATCCCAGCCAGCGTCAGCTGAGCACCGCACTGACTGTACCCGAATTTTTTGCCAAGAAAAATATTTTCGTTACCGGTGGTACGGGTTTCTTGGGCACTGTCCTAATTGAGGCCCTGCTGGACACACATCCCGACATTGGCACCATCTATGTGTTGGTCAGAGGTAAACGCAACTTCGATGCCAACGAACGCATCAGTCGCCTCCTCCAGAAGCCGGTGAGTAAAACAAACAACTAACAATGAAAATGGGTCGAGAGACAGGCTTAGACTTTGTTGTTGTTGCATCTCGGCCACGCCTCTTGACACTGTTGACACCGCAACGACCCATTTCCCGCCGAGCTACTACTATTATCTCAGACTATTACGACGTATCTTAATGACGCATTAGTTTGTTGAAACTGAAACTGAAGTGAAGTCTCTTCCGTCCGTATACGACTCTGTATATTGTTGTTTAAATCATTATTGCTGTTAATCACTCTCTTAATAGCGTAATAACAAAATGTATTCAATTTTATATGTCCGAAAACATGAAAGTGTTAGATGAGATTAATAGTCTTCTGTTCCAGACATAAATAAGAATATTATAATTAATATTAAAAAAATTAGATATTTAAGATTCCCATAACTTTGTTAATACTAAACCTATTTCTTTGAGGAATGTCAATGAAGTTTTAGTATGGAAAAGATTTTTGTTTGTTAAGATATCAGAACCAAACTTATAGAATATGCATCTGTTGTTTGTTAAGATATCAGAACCAAACTGATAGAATATGCATCTGGGCTGGTATTATATATCCTGACCGAATTTGGTTAGAATCGGTTAACTATATCATATTGCTGCCATAGGAACGGTGCTTCGAAAATGAAGTTTTAGTATGGAAAAGATTTTTGATTGTTAAGATATCAGAACCAAACTTATAGAATATGCATCTGGGCTGATATTATACATCCTGGCCAAATTTGTTTAGAATCGGTTAACTATATCATATAGCTGCCATAGGAACGGTGCTTCGAAAATGAAGTTTTAGTATGGAAAAGATTTTTGTTTGTTAAGATATCAGAACCAAACTTATAGAATATGCATCTAGGCTGATATTATACATCCTGGCCAAATTTGGTTAGAATCGGTTAACTATATCATATAGCTGCCATAGGAACGGTGCTTCGAAAATGAAGTTTTAGTATGGAAAAGATTTTTGTTTGTTTAGATATCAGAACCAAACTGATAGAATATGCATCTGGGCTGATATTATACATCCTGGCCAAATTTGGTTAGAATCGGTTAACTATATCATATAGCTGCCATAGGAACGGTGCTTCAAAAATGAAGTTTTAGTATGGAAAAGATTTTTGTTTGTTGAGATATCAGAACCAAACTGATAAAATATGCATGTGGGCTGGTATTATATATCCTGACCGAATTTGGTTAGAATCGGTTAACTATATCATATAGCTGCCATAGGAACGGTACATCGAAAATGAAGTTTTAGTATGGAAAAGATTTTTGTTTGTTAAAATATCAGAACCAAACTTATAGAATATGCATCTGGGCTGATATTATACATCCTGACCAAACTTGGTTAGAATCGGTTAACTATATCATATAACTGCTATAGGAACAGTGCTTCGAAAATGAAGTTTTAGTATGGAAAAGATTTTTGTTTGTTGAGATATCAGAACCAAACTGATAGAATATGCATCTGGGCTGATATTATACATCCTGACCAAATTTGGTTAGAGTCGGTTAACTATATCATATAGCTGCCATAGGAACGGTGCTTCGAAAATGAAGTTTTAGTATGGAAAAGATTTTTGTTTGTTGAGATATCAGAACCAAACTGATAGAATATGCATCTGTGCTGGTATTATACATCCTGACTAAATTTGGTTAGAATCGGTTAACTATATCATATAGCTGCAATAGGATCAATCGATCGAAAATCAACTTTCAGCACTGAGTATCTGGGCACAGGGTATTCAACTGTCGAGCGTGTTCGACTGTAACCGCCCACTAATTTTTCCTATATTATCGTCAATATATTTTGCCTTCTCGACGATCAATTTAATGATTCCTTTTTCATTCACAGATCTTTCAGAAGTACAATGAGAAAACATTGGCCAAGGTTGTGCCCGTGGTGGGTGAGTTGACCGAGCCGAACTTTGGCTTTGGCCCCGAGCTGTTGGAGGAGATCATTGATCGCGTAAACGTGATCTATCATAGTGCGGCAACAATCAGGTTTAATTCACCGCTGCGTACAGCAATCTTCACGAATCTGACGGGCACAATGCGGACCATTGAGCTGGCCAAGCAGCTGAAGCAACTGTCCGCATATATTTATTGTTCCACGGCCTTTTGCAATAGTAATAATCGTGGATTGATCACTGAAGATGTGTACAAGTCACAGTTCGATCCCTACGAGATGATGAAGATGGCCGAGAACGATGAGGCCTGGGTGGATTTCACTGGGGCCAAGTGCAAGGAATACCTCAAGGATCATCCAAACACATATACATTCACCAAGAATCTGTCGGAGAATCTCCTCATGGCAGAAATGTCCGGTCTGCCGGCAGCCATAGTTAGGCCATCGATTGGTAAGACTTTCATTAGGGAATTTCTTAACTAAAGACTAATCGAATAATTCTCACAGTTTACGGCACTCTGGAGCATCCAATGAAGGGTTGGGTGGGCAATGCCAACTCAGGACATTTGGGCTTCTTGGCCGGATTCGTCAAGGGCATCTTCCGTACAATGTGCGGTCGTGCAAATGCCGTGATTGATATCATTCCATGTGATTATGTTATCAACAGTTCTCTGGTCATGGGCTGGTATGTGGGCACACATCATGTGGACAAGCCCGAGATAATACACTGCACATCCGGCGAGGTCAATCCACTGAACCTCTCCCAATTCTGCACCATAATCAATGACAGCGTGGAACGTCATCCGCCCAACAGTTTCGTGTGGAAGCCAATGACAAAGTTGCGCAATGGTTGGCGCTATAATCTCTTCTTCTATCTGTTCCATCTGTTGCCCGCTATGATCTTCATCATACCGGAGAAACTTTTTGGCATTGGCATGCCCCAGCATACGTGAGTATTCTTTCAAGAGAGAAACACAGAGAGAGGGAGAGAGTGAGAGGGAGTGAAGTCAGAGTGAGAGGGAGAGAGAGAGAGAGTGGGAGAGAGAGTATGAGAGGAAGAGTGAGAAAGAGGGAGACAGTGAGAGAGAGTGGGAGAGAGAGAGTGAGAGTGAGAGAGTGAGAGAGTGATAGAGTGAAAGAGTGAGAGAGTGAGAGTGTGGGTGAGTAAGAGAGTGAGAGAGTGAGAAAGTGAGAGAGTGAGAGAGTGAAAGAGTGAGAGAGTGAGAGAGTGAAAGAGTGAAAGAGTGTGAGGGTAAGAGAGTGAGAGAGTGAAAGAGTAAGAGAGTGAGAGAGTGATAGAGTGAGAGAGTGGGAGAGAGAGAGAGTGAGAGGGAGAAAGACTGAGAGAGAGATTATTGATGTTAATCAAATTAAAATAGATACTTTGCATTATTAACTCGATATATTTTGATTTTGTAATGAAAATCATGTCATCTTCATTGGTAAATTGGTCTTATTGCTACTACAAAAATTACAACGAAAGTTATTAACGAAAATTCAAAGAAATGGCGTTGTTTTCATATTTTTCAACGCATTAATGAATATATATTTTAAAACTACCGATTTCTTAATTCACTGTTAAAATCTTAACTAGGTTTAGGTTTATATCACTTATAAAGACAAAATTAAAAATAATTTATTATCTTATTTTATATACCGACAGCGCCTATGAGTACATGCGAGTCTTCCAGAATGGCACTAAGGCATTTAACTACTTTCTGGACAAGGACTTCCGCTATTCGTTGAAGAACGCTCTGCGCATCTCTTCGTTTATCCATGAGAGCGATCGCAAGCGTTACAACTTTGATGCCAGTCAATGCGATTGGTCCGAGTTTATCGATCGTTGCTTGATCGGCATTAGGCGTTTCTACTTCAAGGAGTCGGCGGTCACGACACAATGGCATCGCAACTACTGGAAGGTGTAAGTACAAGTCTCCTCATCAACTGATATATTTTTAATATAATTTTCTTTACAGCTTCAACGTTCTGCATTATGCTGGCTTTGCAATGATCTTTGCAATTCTCTATTTTGCGCTAACTCCATTCCTGGGCTTCCAAATCGGCCTGACGCTGGCCCTTGTTATATGGGGCTTCCTGGTCTGGTTGTAGATATAGCCAAATTAGCCCTGATCACTCATATTGTGCAATATACGATCCAAAATAATAACCGCACACCTTTCACTCACTTTTAACTCAGTCGCCTTCATCGTTAGATCGTTGTTCTTCATAGGGTTACATCATCTATTTTTACTATAAGTTCTCACTTCGAGTACAAGTCAACAACTTACAAAAGTACGTACGATTATGTATAGCATGAATCTAATAAATAAATAACTAAATAAATATTCATAACTATCGAAGTAAAGCAACACACAGCAATGCAAACAAATCCAAAACATAGCTCAAATCGTAGTCACATTAACAAATAGTCCTGGTATATAGTCAAATAGTCAATGTTTCTGCACTTGTAAATTACGAAACCAAACGTAAACGATAAAAAGAATAATAAATATGTAACTATAAATGAAATAAATATGACAATTTTAATGTTAAGCAAAATTGCAAATTGTGTTTTTTTTTATGATTTGATATGCTAAATAATATATTTTAATTTAATTTGAATTTTATGGGATTCGTAAAATATATAATTATTTTAATCTTGGCAAATTAAATATATGTTTTATATATAAAAAAAATGCAAGCCAGCAGCAAAAAAACAATTTAGTACATTTGTTTTTCATTGTGAAACCTTTTATTCTGTTGTGGAACTTAATTTTTAGTCATCCCCGAAAGTATGCTATATTTTTATCCATTGCACTGAATTTAAAGTCAGCATGTTAAAGTTAACAGTTAACTGTTAACAGTTCTGTTAGCATTTACAATATTTAATTTATCCATTTTTAATATATGTATTTATTATTTTGATAATAACTGTAATATAAAGAGCCCGACTAATTAAATGTCTGTAAATGATTTACAATAAATTATCGTAATAAAATTATAATCCCTCTTGTAATGAACGCCACTGCATAACTGGTTTGGAGTACAAGCTGATCATGAAGTTGTGGATAATGATGATGATCGTCAGACGTTGACGTTCAGCGACTCGAAAACCGAATCCAGAGACCCGATCAAACAGTTTCGTTTCGGCCGGCAAACGTGCAAGTTGTGAATTGTGGAAGTGCGACGATCCACGTAGAGCTTTCAAGCGAGTAAAGTTACCCGCACATAAAGCAACGTAACTGTTCATCACTTCATACATACATACATACATACGCAAGGCACACGCACACACAGAACCATTTATAAAAATATCTGTATACAGATGTGTTTGTGCATTTTGTTTACTGCCGGAGCAACAACGACAAATCAAACAACAACCAAGTAAAAGGGGAAAGAGGAAACAACGAAAACAGAGCCCCAGTTTTTAGAGACACCGCACGAAAAAAGAGAAATTTTTGTGTGTTCTATTCAAATCTTAAGACGACAACTAAGTATATATTAACTTAAGCTAACCAGAAATTTGAGGAACAACAAAAACAAGAGCTGCTCCCCTTAAAATGGCCAGGTAAGCAAACTTGGGCATCGATTATACAATAAATGGTCCATCTAACAAATATAACTGGCTAGTTTGACTGCTTTTGCCAGCTCTCTAAATATGTACGAATATAAGTACATATGTCGTTGTGTGCAGCTGTTTGTCTTTTATAGTATTCCTTTAAAAAATTTAAAAATAAATGGTGCAAAGTTCGAAGCAAACAACATAGATGAATGCATACAGAATCCACATGCTCTGCTAATAACAGAGGAGTTAACAGCTTATGTAAGGAGCTTTGCATTTGAGAGTTATTGGAAATTTGAATATACCAAAGAGTAAATCGTAAAGGGACAGCATTATTTCTAAAAATAAAAAAGCAAAACAAGTACATACTTGACAAACGGTATACATAAATTAATTTGTTGATAAAATTCATATAACGAACTAATGGAGAGTAGTTAGTCAACAGTATAAATGTATGTACGAATCTTATTAGTAATATATATATTTTAAATGAGTATAATATTTGTTTTGAATTTCAATTTCGTATTCAGTTTCCATAGATATCGAGAAGACCCAGTAATACCCACCTTTGTTTGTTCTAAAGACAACCCTTTTTAATGTTTGAATTAATATTAAGTAGTATCAAAACAAATACGCCTCTTAAACTTTGACCTGATCAACGCCAACACCTCATGTGCGAATTTCAATTTACAAATTCCGTTGCAAACACATTCAGAATGACGTTAATTGCCGGGTAGGAAACAGGTTATCTTGACAGACTCTGAAGCTCAGGCCCTCAAGTCAAATGGAGGCGTTGATATATGATGCAGGAGCACAAGTGGAAAAATACAAAATACAAATTTAAAAAACAAAAGAGACACAATGAGATCCACCGCAGTGCCAAGTGCAGTCGGAACAAGCTCCATTACATGCAATTACGTCCGCTGCCTTAAACCGCAAATATGTAATTATTAAAACTCCGTAGTTTGTCTTTTATCCCCTCCCCATTGAAGCTATTTTTAGATGTAAATTATTATCAACAACCTGACCAGACAGACAAATTGATCAAAACAGATTCCGGTCACCGATCGTAACAATGATTCTCCGAACTGATCCGCTTGTGACCCTTACCTCATCAATTGTGCCATAAATAACCAATTAATTATTATAGATAAGTGTACTGCTTCACTTAAGTTGGCTGTAAAAAACCCGGCAGCAAAATCTAATCACAGCAACTCACAATGTGGTTAACCGTGGCCAACTCAAGATAATAATACAATTTACTATAGCCTTAAATAAAACCCAGTAGGAAATTGACAAAGTTTCAAAGGTTTCGTGGCAAATTTGCAAATTTGTTGAAATTTAAGTGCTGCCAACTTTTAACAAGAAAAAAAGTTGTTTTAAGTGATAAAAGCTACATTATCAAAAACTCAATTAAAGTATAAACATCAAACATAAAAATAAAATCAGTTGGTTTATCAATCATGTTTTATGTTAAAATCTCTAAATACAATTGTTGATTATTATTTCCAAATGTTACACTCTCTTTAAACAATTTAATAATTGATTTAATTAAATTAATTTAAAAATTAAAAAATAAAAGGCCTTAGGTACATTTTGAGTACACATATTTATTGTTTTCTTGATACAAATTTAAAGAATATTTCAATATTAACTTTACAATATTTGTTCTGGCAAAGTTGATTTTAAAATAAATCCAGAAATTCCACTGTTTTTTTCCTCAATTTCATATTTAAATAGAAAAATCTTATTTGACTGGGCAATAATAACGACAACAAACTATTTATCACGTTAGAAGCTAAACTTGTGAACCTGGTTTTGGTTCAGGCCAACAGATCTAAGCTTGCGATCAAAGTGAAAGCTGTATTAAGTTGACAGCTAGTCGAGAGCTCAAGTGGCATCTGAATCCAAAACTGATGCTTGAAGTGTAACGATGTTGCAATGACGAGGCAACTTGCAGCTGCAACAACTCGTGCCTTGAACTCTTGAGACTCGAATTGCATACCGAGAGAGTGTATGGATGCAAATTTATCATAATATTATATTTCCTTAAAGTTGTTTTTGTCTTTCTGCTTTGAAAACTTTCAACATCTAATTGCCAATAGATGAAAAATAAAAAAATAAAGTTGCTGTTGAAATAACGCACCAATCATTCATTGGCTATGTTCATTATAAAATCATTTGGCATGACCAAATGAAGAGCTAGCAAGACGATGGCTAACACGGATGCAGTGACTAGATCATCATAACAAATAAAATACAGTACAATTCGAATTGGGCTAATTGAAATTACCGTTGCGTGTGACGAAATGGCCCACAACAACTTACAAACGTTGATAAGACAAATCGTTTTTAACGTAAAACCTGCTTCTATTAGTTTATAAAATGAAAACAACTTTTGACCTAATTGCAAATAAATTTTTATATCGTTACACAAATTTAGTTTCTGTAATGTATTAATATTTTTAAATTGTTATAATATTACAAATGTATCTACATAATTTAGTTATATTTACTTTAAAATATACGTAAAATTTTCAAAAATTCCACGTCAGTCTCGAGTGATGAGAGCTCTGTTCCACCTTTGATACGACTACTACTTAATGGAATCGTTGTTTTCCTAGTCTCAAATCAATAAACCCGCATCTCATTTCAAATCAACTATGGAACACCTACGAAAAGTCGTTAGTTACATAAATATTAAACTACAACAGCAGTTAGAACTCCCCCGTGGGATTGAAACTCGTTTTGAACTTTGAACATTGGTTCGTTGTGTAAATTGTTACGAGAAATGCGCCAAAAAGTTGCTTCATCTTCAACTCCAGCCAGCAATTTGATTGTCGTAATCGTAATCAAAGCGAGTGACAATCGCGACCAGCTTCCAAGCGATTGAATAGCGCGAAGGGAAAGTTTTCTCTTCTCTTTTCTTTTGTTTTGTTTTTTATGCTCATTCACATATGTATAAGAAATCTCGTAAATTAATGTAAAATAGTTGTAGTGTTGATTATGTAAACAATTTGTGGTTTCCTTTAACAACTAAACAACTTTATCCACACAGCACACCGATTGCAAATTTCTATGCTGGACGCAATGTATTTATTACAGGCGCCACAGGCTTTGTGGGCGTCACCATAGTCGAAAAGCTGCTGCGGGATATACCCAATGTGGGCACCCTGTATTTGCTGATGCGTGCCAAAAAGGGCAAAAACGTTCAGGAGCGTCTGGAGGAGCTGAAGAAGAACTCTGTGTTTGATCGCTTCAAGGAGCTGCAGCTGGAGTCACGTCTATCCAAGATTGTGCCCATTGAGGGCGATGTTGGACTAGAAAATCTAGGTATTGCGCCAAAGGATCGCCAAACACTTATCGACAATGTGAACGTGGTGTTCCATTCAGCTGCTACGTTGGATTTCTTCCAATCCCTCAAAGAGACAACGAACATCAATTTGCGTGGTACACGTCGCGTTGTGGAACTGTGCCAACAGTTGCGTAAACTGGACGCTTTGGTCCATGTGTCCAGTGCATATGTAAATGCCTACATTACTGAGGTGGAGGAGAAGCTGTATCCCTTGCCCGATGATCCAGAAAAGATTATTCACCTGGCGGAAACACTTAACGACGAAGCTCTCAAGGCCCTGGAGCCAAAGTGAGTTGCAATGCTCTACAACTGAAATTAAATAATGATTAAAATGGTTAACAGATTACTGAAGGATCATCCCAATACTTACACGTTCACCAAGCATCTGGCTGAGCATGAGGTGGCCAACGTGGCCAGCCGATTCCCCTGCGGAATTGTCCGTCCCAGCATGAGTAAGTGAACCGACAAATTGGAAATGTTATTTCTCAAATGTTTGATTAATTGTAGTCACGGCTGCTTGGAAGGAGCCAATACCCGGTTGGACCATTTCAAAGAACGGACCACAGGGCTTCTTTATGGGCGCCTCGAAGGGCATTTTACGTCGCCTGCCATTGGATCCGACCCTGATTATGGACTACATCCCCATTGATGTGGTGGTTAATGGCATTATAGCGACTGGTTACTATGTCCACACACTTAAGTGGGTATATCAACGAATTCTTAAGAGTGTTAACTAATAATTCCATTTGCTTACAGAGTCAAGAATGGAGATCGTCCTGCCGACTTGCAAATCTTCCATTTGACTTCGAGCACATATAAGCCATTCCGTTTCGAGTTCTTGACGGACAAGATCAATAGCTATTTGCATGAGTATCCACTTAACAGTGCCGTCTGGTATCCCAATCTCCGTCTGGTGAAGAGTCTATTCCTGTTTCGTATTGGCGCCATTCTGTTTCACTTTATACCCGGCTTCTTCCTTGATCTGGTTACCAAAATAGCGGGTGGCAGACCCATGTATGTACTCCAATCCCAGCAGAATGATCATATTCAATTGAATTTTTTCCTTTTCCTTTTTACGATTACAGTTTGATGCGTCTACATAAGAACGTCTGGAACTCGCTAAACACCTTGGAGCGTTTTATATTCACGGAATGGCATTTTGACAGCAAACGTCTATTGTCGCTATCCAAATCGTTGGATCCCGTGGACAGAAAGAAGTTTATCATTGACATTGGTGAACTTGCTTGGGATGATTACTTTGCCAACACGATCAAGGGAGTGCGTCAGTATCTGAGCAAGGAATCTCCCAAGAATCTGGAAAAGGCACGTCGTAAGGACAAAATGTAAGTCCACTAACTGATTGGATTATATATGACTGTTTTTACCTTTTCATCTGTTCTTTCACAGTCTGCTTGGACTTCACGTTGCGTTGCAGCTTATCTTCTACTACGGCATCTTCAAGCTGATCATTGGAGTGACCGGAGTGTCCTCGGCAAAGGCGGCTCTTATCTTGCCCGTATTTTACTATCTGTTCGGACTGATTTAGGGTCATTTTACAGCTGGGAATGTATGTTATATATAGTTAAACAGTTTGCAATAATTATTTATGTGTAATTTGATCAAGGTTTGGTATAACATCTATTCATTTATTTTAAATACAATATATAAGATAATAAAGCAAACGTTTTTATTTAAAAATAACAAATTGCTCACAGAAAATTAAATAGTGCCTTTGTTATTCGGCGCAGCGTCGTTTAACCGTGTGTTGCTACTCCAATAAAAATGTCCAATCTAGTTTCATTTTTTTTACAGATACATTTCCGAAAATAGGTATTCTGAATATTTGCACATTTTCTCAAATTTTAGTTTTACTTTAGCTAGAATTTTTAAATATTTGTTAGAATTTCCTTGATGTATTCATATTTTTCCCCCAGAGAGCTGATAACTTTAATCTTCATTATAATGTTTACCTTAATTTTGTCTAGTTTCAAATTTTAAATTCTCATATAATTTATTAATTTTTTATTGCGTTTTTCGCGTTCCTATATATTGACAATCGATAACAAAAATTGAACTACTGGTGATGCATCGAACAAATATCGATATGTTTTGTAAGCATCGATAAATTCATATAGCAAATATCGTCGCTATGTTCGATATTTATATCGGTAACTACATCGATAATGTTAAACTGTTAGTACACTGTTACCGATGTTATCGCCTCTGGTGGAATCCTCATAGCCGAGACGCAGTCGATGTTTTTAATACGGTTTAGTCGCTTTCTTGTCCGCTTTACTATTGTTACCGCACTGTTGCTTAGGTAAAAAAAAGTTATCGCAGTTAGTAAGAAAATATCGACGATCACTGTTAATAGCAGCTCAGCAAAATGTTATATTTTGCTCACTGTTATCAATCAATCAGCTGTTTTCATTTGCTTTAAAGTACGCGGATCAGTCGGATCGCGTATAAATCGAACGAAAATAAAAATAAATACAATTGTTAAACTAACAATAATAAGTTAGAAAAACGCTTGGCGATAACGAAACAAAACGGAAAACAGAAGTGCGAGTGCAAGTGCGGTTTTCTAAAAGTGCAAAGAATAAGTGAAAGCCAAGCAAAGGCCAACAAAAAACGGCCACAGAGAGAATAAGTGAAAACACAAAAGTTGATGCAATAGCAAAAAAAAAAAGTGCTTAGAAATAAACACAGCTAAAGGGCGCCTATTTTATAATTGTTTTTGGTAAGTGTAAAATACGATTAACTAAGTGCATATGTACAACGATAGCAATTACACATGCAACAAGTTGCGTCCGCCCAGCCCCCCGCTCATAAATCTTATTTTGAAAGTGTGTGTGTGTGAGCTAGTGTGTACTTGTGTGTGTACACACTGGCTGTGCATTTTTGGGCCATGTTTGCGTTTGCTTTCAAATTCTGCGATGTAATTTCTTAACCCAGCTGGCATTTTACATTTTATTTGAATTATGTATTTTTTATCTATTATTGCGTAGCGCTGCTGCCAATGTCACCTGTTTTTATGCGCTTGCTCTCTCGCTCTCACTTATTCGCACACACATGTAGACGATCTGGCTGGTTTTTATCTTGCCGTTTTTTTTTTTGCCGTTAATACAGCAGCGTCGTCGCCGTTGTCGGTCTACGTGTCTCTTTCGCACATTCACACTGTGAGATTGTGTGTGTGTGTGTTTAAGTGCACACATACGTTGCACGTATTTCATATATGAATATATTTCCGCCCCCGCCCCATTACCGAATGATAACACAAAAACTGTGACTGGGTTTTGGGCTTAGAAACGAGGTGGCGGGTCCGGACAATTGCCTATTTGCCGTAATGGCCTTAATTCTTATGAAAATATTTAAATATACATACATAGGTATATGTGTGCTTATATATTGGTTTTATTTTTTTTTTCCTCATAATTACTTATCTAAAAGTGCAAATATTGATTTTCTATGTACGATTGTTTGTGCTAGGGGGTTTTTAGCATAGTTTTATCAATGGTCGTTGTTGTTTTTCGGCTCTCTGACGCCACGACCGACGCACAGGTGGTGTTGTTGTCACTTGTCAGTTAGAGATGAGCAGCACTTGCAATCACAACGTGTCACGATCCTTTTTAATAATCGATAAATTACTTAACATGCAGTTTATATTTATTTGTTTCGTTAATTAATCGGACTACCATTCCTTGGTATTATTATTCATTTATATTTGACGTTGTCGAGAAACTGTTGATCAATTTGCACAAGATTAAAGCGCTGTTTTTGTTTCCATTGTACGTCTTTGTTTATATACATATGTACGTTGTTGTTGTTTTTGTAGTTGCGGCTGCTGCTCTCAGGCATACGCCTTTGTTGTTGTTATTATTGCGGGAATTTCCCTGCATATTTACGTATCTACACAGTATATACAATTAAATACATATGTATGTACATACGTTCTGATATTTATACATACATTTAGCTGATAGTTTGAACGGCTTTAATAATTTTCATTGGCTTGACTTTATATACTATATTTGATTTATCAGTAACATTATAATTGCCAAAAAATATATGTAATGTATAAATAAATGGCAAAAACTGTCGCCAAGCACGAAAGGCATTTCCTAGACTTCGGCGATAAGCGTACTTCCCATTCTCCTCCCAATCCCCTTTACCGATTGACAATTATTTATTTTTCAAGCCCAAATGAACTGTGTCTAAATATAACTCAAAATGCTGTTGATGTTGTTGTTAATATTGTTCTTGTTATTGTTGTTGTCTTTGACTCCCCTTTGATTATTTGCACATTTATAAAAAGACTAAGAACAAGTAAAGTCCAACTGCGCACGGTGCACTTAATAAACTAGTAAATACCCTGTATTCAGCGAAAAAGAATTTTTATATTTTAAATATTTGAAAATGCGTTTTAATATTTGTCATTTCAATTTTCTTCCCTCATTTTATTAAATAAATATTACCAAAATTTACTAATTACAAGTATATTATTTTTGAAATCCTAATTCTTTACCTCCATTTGTTGTTATCTTATTATTTGTAAAATTCTTAAAATGAATTGTTATAATACCCCTTATGTAGCTTTTAGACAATGGGTATAAAGATGAATATAAAAAGAAAATGATCATAAATAAATAAATAACCCGTATTTATGTCTGAATGTAGATTGTATTATGGTTTTTATTTTCGCACTGTACAAAGTAATTTGGAGGCAGGAGAACGACAGGAGAAATGATCCGCGTTTCTTCTGTCTTGTTTCCAATTCGAAATTCGCGCCAATGACGTCAGTCAAGGCCTGACGTCTGCAGAAAATTCCGCAAAACGCCTCTTCAAATTATTGGCAAGCAGCGGGCACACAAAATACAAAATACCAAAAACAAGAAAAAAAAAAAAGAACAACAACAAAATATATAATAAAATTAAATTATTTTTGTTCCATTTTTGCGTGTTGTTTCCATTCCATTTCATGTCTATGCATTTGATTTATAATATTTCGTTTATACTTAAACATTGTTTCTTTTCTTTTCCCTTGTATTTTTTATTTGGTCGGTTCCCTACACAAAGTGAAAGTTGTTTTCCATGTTGTGTATAGCACAGTTATTATAGTTATTTTCTTTTTAGTTTTTCTACGCATTGTCTTCGAACCGTATGTTTTCTGTTTCAGAACTGGGCGGTAAATGGCATAGAGTATATATTTTTTTTCTCATTTTTTTGTTTCAAAATTTATTTATTTATTTATTTTTTGGCAGAGAAGACAATGAGATTTCCGGCCAATGCATTGATACCTCAAATGGTCGGCCTTCAAAGGCAGACAGTACGGTAATCTATACATGTACGTAAATATCTCATTAACTTCGATTACCGAATTGATAACAAAATTTACGTAGAATGTTTTTTATAGATAAATAAAAAAAATGTAATCAATAATAGAAACACAATGTGAGCGTTAAAGGTCAACTTGAAGAGCCCTATAACAATTGCCGTGTATTGATAAGCCACGAGTGTTGGATAGGAGTCCATTTAGTTTTAGAGCCATTAAATGGGTCAACAACAGAAAACAAGAATCTCCCCTGAGTTGGCGCCAAATAACAAATATATTCGGAAAAACCTAAAAAGCGCCATTTCCTGCAAGCATCAGATGATCCGCGTACAAATCTACTGATCGACTGCTCGGAAAACCCAGCAACACATTTATTATACCCTGTTATCGAACGAAGATATAATGATATTATAAACTTGCACATTTTCGAGTTCATATAGTCTAGATTTCAAAGACTAAATAATGTAAAAGCATAGAGAAAAAACACAAGGCAGCATTTATAAAACAAAACACAGGGTATTTTCAGGACCAGCTCTCGCAACTGTTAATTTTTTGTAAATGTTGCGAAAAATACGCCAAGCGCCGACAAATTTTCACAAAAGCATTTTAATGAATGGAATTTTTTTTCCGTGAAATTACAAGAAGATCTGTTCCGATCGAAGACCCATGTACCATAAAACTTATATGTGTTGCCATAAATTTAATTACATTGTAAACTTTTTGTTGTTTTGAATTTTCCCCCTTTTGTTTCTGTCTGTTTTCTTTTTTGCTCTTTTGACCAATTTTATGTTTTCTTGCAAAAAAAAAAAGTAGAAATCAGTTACCTGTGCATATAATAGATTCTATGTACATATATACAATATGCAGATGTCTGTGCATACATCCGATTTTGTATATTTCTTTAACATACACGAGTACTCTCAGTTTCTTCTATATATTAGATATGTTTAGCTGCACATTTTGACGTCGATTTCCTTTCCTTGCCGAGGCGAAAACTCGTGCACATCTCGTATATCTGTTGCATATACATATAAATGTATCTGTATCTCGCTAATTGTGAAGGTCGTTTACGTCTGCAGTCGTTTGCTTGTTTCTCTGTCTGCGCTACACCCTCGCTATAAGGCGCTCGAAAAATAAAACGTAAAACATAAACGACATACATTATCGAAATAAAACAAATTTACTTAACCGCCTCCTCTTTTAATATACATGATTTACCCTTAAAGTTGATGTTTATATTTGTGCAGATACTTTTATACACTTCCCAGGATATTCAATCAGTCAGTGTAATATTCAAAAAGTGAATTAGAAAAAATTATTGTACCTACAAATATTTTATCGCATTAATCTTATTATTTTGATGATACTAAAGAAAATATTATTCTATGTAGCGTATTCAAAATTCAATTCAACCTAATTAGCTTTAAAAATCAGATCAGTTTTGACCGCAGAATTTTGGTTGGAATTTGTTGGAAAAATAGAAGAAAAACTAATAAAATTTTTCACAATTTTCGTTGTGCATTCTTCATGTTGTTTTGCCTTTAAATTGCTGCTTAATTCTGATTTTTCTCGCATTTTTGGCATTTTATAGAGTATGCAGAGAGTTTTATAATTTTGTCACAAAGTATTTGACAGCAAAGTATTTAACGCGTCATGCTAAAATTGTTCATGTGTTTTTGTTGGAAGATAAGATTAGAAAGGGGAACTACTTGAAAGAGTATTATATCTTCGGTTAAAGATAACAATTTGGTTTTTGTTGTTATCATGTTTTGTTTTTGCTTTTGGGGCAGATTTTCAAATAAACAAATTCTGGAAACAAATGTTGCTGGTTGTTTTTTGAAAATAAAATCAAATAAAATACAAATAAAAAAGAAATAGAAAAATAAATATTATTTATGCCTGTGGCCATTTTAATGGCGCCATGTTAAATGTGCCATCGCAAATTTAATGCCAATGCTTTATTATTAATTCGTTTTTTGTGCATAAATGTTTGCTTTTTATTACTAAACTCGTATTTTCTGTGTGTGAGGGGACCAAAGTTTATTATTTGTTTTTATTAATATTGTCACTAGTTGCTTCCATTTGATCAGCAACCATCAAAAGAGCTCAGGTGAGCCGAAAATCCCCAGTATTTCGCAGATATGTAGATGTTTTTGTGTATGTGAGTTTCGAGGTTCGTTTAAATACTTATCAAGTAATCTATTTTTAATCCGTGTGATGATGTGTCTGACATTTAAGTGTGCCCAACTTTAAAATAGTTCTTTTATGATAAATAATTAATTTCATTCTTAAACAACTCTTTCACCTTAGCATATCATTTGTTTTTCGCATTAGTTGCTGTTGTTATTTTGTTATTGTTGTTGTTTTTTTTGGCATCTTTCAAATATTTCATTCAATTTTCGATTGTTTTTTGCAACACCCACACAAAAGTTTATTTTTAAAGAATTTATAAGAACCAAATTGCTTACCAACCAAGAGAAAGAAAAGGTAAAAGAAAAAGAGAGCGGGAGAGAGAGCGAGAGAGAGAATGAGAGACAACTCAATACAAATGCGAAATAATTCTTTTATTTTCGGTTTTCTCACTGTGTGCGTGTGTCAAAAATAATTGAATGATTTAATTGATTCGTTTCACTTTATGGCATTTTAAAGGGACTTAATAGAACGGAAGAAAATGCGAACTACTGATCTTAGATTATTATTGCGGTTTTTCCTAAGTATTTCTTTATTTTATGTTGATATTTATAGTTAGTACATTACGCATACGTCACGTTGACCAATCGAGTTTGAGTAGAAAATTACAATTTGTTATGTTCTTTGAGGGCATTCATTCACTCACATACTATGTACATATTTATTGTATATGTACATGTGTGTGTGATTTTGTATGCTTCACATTTTTAGTCGGCTCTTTGAAAATATTTTCGAAAACGTTTTCAGTTCATCGCTGGCATTTACGGCGTCCAAACGCTTCTCTCCGACTTGTGAGAATTGTTTGAAACAGCGGGAGATTCTGATCTGTTCTGTTTTGATAAAGAATTTCAGCACATTAAAATGCTAATATACATATATGAGTATGTATTATGATGGTTTCGCTACTTATTTGTATATGAGTGCGAGTACATTCGTGTTGAAAACCAATTTGTGATTGAAATGTGTTAAGAAACAACCAGAAAACTGTGTTTTAAATTAATTGTGAAATAACTCAAAGCTCATGTCAACATATGTGGCTTAATTAAAATGCAAAACAGCTGTCTGTCAATTGGAAAACCAAGTTTAAATATTATAAACATATTACTTAAACGTAATTTTCGTAAAGAGCTCTAAATATAAATTTTTAAAATAATAATTCACTAAAGATAACTATAAATTATATATTAATTCTGAATTAGGTGTCTCTTAATAAACCAACAAATAAATCTTTTGCTGTGTTAAATAAAAAAAAACATCATCAATCATAACTATTATAGAAATTCGAAGACAAAAGCAAAAATTTTCTAAGTATTTTATTTACGTTTCCAAGTGCATAATTAAATCAATTAAATAAACCACTATTTGAAATCAAAATGTAAGTGATTGCCATTGATAGTATTGGAATGTTTTATTCGAATTTATAGTATTAATTGTAGAGATTTTAAACATATAGAAAAATCGGCATCTCGATTTAATATTAATAGGCAAATGTTTTTGCTTTTTTTTCTGATCTTCATTTGTCTATGTCATCCTTGACACTGGCCTAGCACCGGCAGAAGCACGAGATATCGAGATTTAGCCAGTCGAACGAATATATTTTCTTCTCGCTTTTTTATTATTATTATTATTTCATTTATTTCTGACTTTTTTTTGTATTTTTTGCACAAAAACCTGAGCAATTTTTTTTATGCCGTGCAATGAATTGTGTCATAAATATTTTTAAATTTTCTCTGTCATTTGTTTATTGTTTTCGGTGCTTATCCAAATGGTTTGAAGCTATTTTATTCTTGCAGCGTTTCATTTGCTTTGACTTAGTCGATGTGCTAATTCTGGCCATGAGCTAATGCTTTCTATGATGAGAAATTGAAAATCGATGGTTAATTCAATTAGTTAACTAATTTGCATTTTATGGGCTTTTTCAGGTCTGCAGCTGTGACAAATGATGGCTTAAAATGGCGGCCACACCACCAACGCCGCCCGGAGCAAACAATTTCCAATTAAATGGCAATTTTAATACAAGCAACAACAATAATATTAATAACAACAACAACAACAACACCATAGCCGAGGCACTGCAGCAACACTTTAAGTTCAAGACACTTCTTAACGCCGACGAGGATCAGCAGCAGGAACGGCAACGACAGCAACAGCAACAGTTTCAGCGAAACAACAACAGCAACATCAGCAGAAGCAGCAGCTATGAACAGCTGGAGGAGGAGGCGACAACTCGACCGAAATCCAAGCAAAGCTGCCAGTGCACAAATATAAGTATTATGCACCTGTTCCATGAGATGAAGCAGGAATTTCCAACGCTGCCCGATGCTCTGGTGACGCAATGCGTCAATGAGAATTGCCATCAGCGTGATAACTGCATACAAATGTTGAAAAAGGAGCTCATTCTGCATCCTATGCCCGTGCAGTCGTATCCCGCCAAGGTGTTGCAGCAACAACAACAACAACAGCAGCAACAGCGACTGGCAAAGCCACCAACACCGCTGAAACCATCACGTGCCGCGCCCACACAGCCGCCCCTGGTCAATGGCAATGTGGAGACGACACCAGCAGCGATTACACCCACCCACACCCACCCTCAACCGCAACCCCAACCCCCACGTCCGCGACCAACAACTTTAAATCTGCAACGTCAAGTGAATGCGCAGCTGCAGCAGAAAATTCAACAGCGACAGCAACAACAGCAACGACAGACGCCGAAGCAACTGACGCCGAATGCGATTTGCAAACCGTTGCGTCGAGCGCCGCCGTTGCCGCCGCTGCCACCGAAGCCGCAGTCAGCAGCTCTCTCGCTCGCACAGCAGCAGCAGCTGAGCAGTTTCTCCAATGATTCCTCCTGTCTCACCAGTCCGCTCAGTTCCAGCGAGTCGGAGTTGTCGCTTAATGTTTCCTTATCATCACCAACAGCGGCAGCGACGCCAGCGGCAGCTGCGACGCCAGCAGCAGCAGCGGCGGCAACAACTGCGCAATTGCCTTCTCCAGTCCGACATCGCTCAGTTATAACGCTACAGCCGGAGCCGCCGTATGCTCGCGAGTTTTTAAATAACGCCGTCGCAATTTCACCAACGCCGCCATCGCCCACTTCCGGATCCGTATCCGCATCCGGCCGTAAGAGTTTCACCTCGCTGAATCTCACGTTGCGTCAGCCGCAGACAACGAGCAACGGTGCCGCCCCTTCGACCATTGACATTACGGCCGGACCGGCGGCCAGTGGCAACGGCAGCAGCGGCATCACATATTCGAGCAGCAGTTTCGATGCTCGTCGTGGCACCCACAAGAATTTCCAGCTAACCGTCACCGACGAGGGCAGCGTCTTCAGTGCCGGCTGTGTGCGTCCCCAGGTGCCGCTTTATGCGCCCTGCCCTCCGCCTCCTGTGTTGACCACCGATGGAGCAACGCCACCGCCTTCATCATTTCTTACGCCACAACAACCACAACAACAGCAACCACAGGCAACAAGTGCAGCTGACGAGATGCCTGAAGTATTTCCATATCCCACACAGGCGCAAAATCACATTGTTGCCTCCAACTACAACAACAATCATCTGCACAACAACAGCACTGATAACAGTCCCAGCGTCACACACATGCCCCTCTACGAGGGCGTCGTGCCCGAATGCGATCGGGAAGGTGAGTACCAAACAAAGCAAAAACAGAATAAGAGAGAAAGAGCAAAGAGCGAGAGCGTCATAATCATGTGCCGTCCTTTGCTTATCGTTCAACACTCGGTATGTTGAGCCAACTGAATTTGTTAATCGGTTCATTAATAGCGTATTTATCGATAGACACTTTTAATTCCGCAAGCTCTCAGTTTAAAATTTCGACAAAGTTTGCTAGCATACAAAATAACAGAACTACTAAATTATCAATTAAAATAATCGGTTAAAAAATGTACATACGATTCCTTCGCAGAAATGCCTCAATATCTTAGTTGTGTAATAATTTCATCCTTCTAGCTCTTACCGTTTGAGCTCCATATTGATTGCTAGTTTATATGTATGTAGATTTACAATGTCTCAGGTATTCCTATAAGTGTCAAATAAAAGCTTATCGCTATAAACTACGTACCAAGTTTATTCGAACAGATTCTCTACTATTTTTACTTTAGTTGACTTGATAAGAAACAATGCTGTTTTTAGCAATTAGTTCATAATATTATCATATAAAAACAATACAGAAATATTGATTTAACTTACAGACTTCAAGTCAAAGTAATAGCTATAGTTTTGACATGTTCCCTTGCGCGAACTTCATATCTCATTTCTATTTATGAGGGGATTTTTGTTGTTAATGTTGTTGGTATTGGGCTCTAATCGCTTATGAAAGCCTCGTTGTTGAGTCTTATCAGACGATTCTGTTTACAATTGATAACAAATTGAATTACGCCCCGAAATGTGCAAATAAAGAGAGAAAGAGAGAGAGAGAGAGAGAGAGAGAGAGCTTTTGTTTCACGTGTTGTGAAATGAGAATACAGCACTTTTAATATAAGGTTTATTTAATGCATAATACAAATAAAAAATACAAGAGTTCATAGTGAACGTTTAGCTAAAACACGAATATTAAAGAGAAAAAAAATTTATTGGAAATTCAGTGTGAATTCTTGCAAAACTCACATCAAATGCACCTCAGAATTTCTAGATTTCTGTCATATAATTTCCGACATTAAAATGATATTAACTGGCTTAACGCAAATAGATTTATGCAGAAAACAATTTTTAAGAACAGTTTATAAATAAAAAATGATAAATTTTATTAATCCTCAGCAAATCTTTAATGCATATTCCAATTACTATATGTATAAGTATTCCGTTATCTTCCTATGATTTAATTGAGATTATGTTCACTCTTTTGCAATATACGATGCAGATACAAATTACCTATATATTTATATCTACACCTATCCAATCTATCTATTTAATTACATACATAGGTATATGAATCGCCCACGCTCCGATTTATATACAGAGTCCGACACATTATTTGCTGTCGAAATGTCTCTTGTCTGGTTTCTTTGGCCTTTGCCCATTTCTCATTTCCCATGGGTTCTATAAAATTTCGTCGTTTCGTTTTGTAGATTTCCTCTTGTGTTTTTCTCAATGCTTTATAAATTTTTCTACCACCAGCAAATGTATCTATTTTATTTATACAAGAGTTTGTTCTCTCCTCTCTGCAATGTTTTGTTGTGTTATTGTTGAGATTCGTTCAAGTTCAGGGCAAAATGCGACGACAGAAACAAATTCGAATTCCGTTAGATCGTATAAGGTGTTCTACTTGACACGTTAAGCATACGCAGCGTGGGCAGCCCAAAGAAATTCTGGGTTGGAAAACAGTTTTCAAAATAATACATGACGATGAAGATGATGATGAAAATTGTCGCGTTGACATTTAATCACGCGGTTCAAATACTATTAAAAAAATACAAGAATAAAAAAAAAACACTTAAATCTTTAAGAAACGCATTTGCTTTTAGCCAAGAATTTAAGGCGACAGTCAATCTAAATAGAATAACACTTGCATTATCCATATACATATATTTGTTTTACTTTGGAATTCTTCTCACGCTTGCCATTAATGAATAAATTTATCAATTAAAATGTTTGCAAATACCCGCAAATGACGTACGAATATATTTTATGTAGATACATATGTATGTGCGACGCTCTATATGTCTGGTCCGGTTTGAAATCCTCCCTTGGCCCATTGCCCTGTTTGCTATTTCCGCTAGAAATCTATCAAAATGTCTAAAAATATTTTCTGCCGTTTTTTTTTATTATTTTATTTAATTTTGTGTTATTTTCTTTTTGTTTGCTGAAATCAAATTCGAAAAAATCATTTCAAATCGGACGATGCGCTGCTTATTTTCAGAAAAAATAAATTATTATTAGATTGATTTTTGTGTGTTTGCGCATTTTGACTAAATTTAAATTTGTTTATGAACTTTTGGCGAGCGCAAAAATGCGCGCTATTATTTTTAGCAACAAACAGAGTAATAAAATGTGAGGTATTAGGCCATATAAATAGAGAGAACACTCCCACATATAGACACATAATGAGTATATTAACTAAATATACCAGGGATCGCAAAAAGGAGTTGAGCTTAAAAAAATAAAACATTAAAAAAGATCTGAATGAATGAGAACATATTAAATATTAATGTTATTATAAACAGGATAAACTGTTATTCTCAATTTGTATGATTTAAATATATTTTAACTTTTATTTTTAATTTGAAATAATAATGTTATGAAGTAATAAATAAATTTAAATTTTCATTGTTGATATCAATGGTATCCGAGATATACTTAAATATCATTGTTTTTTTTCTAAAAATTTATGTTTTTTTAATTTTAACAATGCAAGTTAAAATAAAAGTTATTTGATGATATTTAAATAAAAATTTCAATCAAATTGTATAATTTTCTATTTGAATCAAAAATATTAAATATTTATTAATTTTTGAAAAAACAACAACGTTTTGTTACACTGAATTATACATATTGTGAACTGATTATTATTTATGATATTATTTTGATTACAGCCCATGCAGAGATCATTGAGCGCCAGAAGACACGACGCGATAAATTAGCGAATGTGCTGCGTGACAATAAAAAGCGTCTTGTCGACCTGACAGAGGAGATTAACATATTGACCGAGCCGGTGCCAGTGGGTGAATCCGAAAGACTGGACAGAGATATCAGAAAACTCACTGAAGACTGTCAGCGGCTGATTAATATGATAAATGGTAAGGCGAGACAATGGAGTTACTTTTTGAAGGTTCTAACTGTCGAATTCTTCTGTTGCAGATCCCCAGCTGAATGGCACCGCTGCCGCACCCAATTCCATGAATCGTCAACACTCGGCACCGGCGAGTAATTGCAGTCCGACAACACGACAACGCGGTGTTCCAGGTGGCAGTCGAAGTCAGGCGCGTCTTAATTCTGTGCCAGCTCTGTCGACGCAGTCTCACTTAGACTTTGTGCAGCAACCGAGCAGTGCGCCCAGTTCCGCTTGCCCGACGCCTCAGCAGCAACTCCAGCAACAGCAGCTGCAACTACAGATGCTGGAACCGCCGCCCACCTATGCGCAGTACTATCAGTTTCAGCAATTTCTGCAGCAACAACGTACTGCAGCGGCGGCAGCGACGGCAGTTCCATTACCACGTCCCCATGCCAATGAAGAGGAGGAGGAGGAGTCCCTGTCCGAATCGGAAGTGGACGAAGGCGACGAGCCACTGGAGCCCACATGGGCCTGCAACTTGTGTACATTCCAGAACCATCCACAACTGAACGTTTGCGAAGCCTGTGAAAATGTTAGGATCCAACCGGGTATGATACGCATTGTGCATAGCGGCGATGATAATGCCACTGCCACGCCCACAACATCCTCGACATCTGGCGATGCTAATCGGCAGCAACAGCCATACGCTTTGCACACGTGATTGATTGATTGATTGCTGGCTTGCCTGTTTCCATCATTGATATAAGTGATAACCAATACACTTGTGCTAATTGTCAAGGATCCAAGCTACATATGTTCTATGTATAACCAACCCAGAGTTCTTTAACATGCATGGCTTGCACGCATTGTTGTTCTGTTCTGCATGTTGGCAACTTTGAAACTGTGATAGAATCTAAACTAGTTTCCAGTTAAGCAAATTATTTGATGCATAAGTGAAAAAGTCAAGGCATAAATGGGAACATGTAATGAATTGTGTGTTTATAACCGAACTTACTGCTCATTTCAAAGACACGGCTAATTTAAGAAGAGAATAAAACACAAATAAAAGCAAAATTCAACATATATTAACATTCATATTTATATGTACTAATTAAATGTACATGCATACAATATTAACAATATCTACACGTAGATCTGTTTAAATAATATTTATGTAAATTGCAAATGCCTCAATATCTGTTTTAGCGGTATCGCTGTTCTACTAAGTTTATTACAAAGTTTATTATTATATTAAGCAGCTTGCATTAATAAAAGAAAAAGTTATTTAAATATTTACCATATCTGCCTTTGCTTCTGCATTTGCTTGTTTTTTTTTTGACTATGCGTATTTTTAAATATAAATATTGAAATTATTTTGCAGCGCCGTTGCTCAACCGTGAGGATATACATATTACACTCTCACCAGGCGAAAATCGTAAGAACCTTAATACCAAATTTGAAATATATCTGTGTATATAACAATATACTCGCAGGTATTATACACTCCTGGATACTATCGTGACAATCGGCCCAACAATCTAACAATAATAATAACTAGACAACATTTACACACATAACAAATGTGTGTTATTTAAGTTTAAAGAAAATGGATTCATTTTGCTTTTGTAATTATATTAATTTTTAAAATGCTGCTGGCAGCGATCATTGTATATACATAGATGCGTAACATTTATTATGCTGTTTGTTGATTTTCTGATATAAGAATCAAGACTTAGTAGCACATCTGTATATGGAAACTAGTGAATTTTTAACCTTAATTTGTATATTTTGTAAATAAAATACGATACGTAAAATTGTTTTCTACATAAAACACTGCAAAGAGCAGTTTTTGTATAATTATCGAATATAAATATCAAGTGAAGAAGAACATTTGCTGTTTGTGTCTTATTTAAATCGTCACAAGCGCGAGTCTGCAGTGATTCCACCCACATCTTTTTAAATATTGTGAAGTTACTGGTCTTATATTTATCGATTATATTGCCTTATCGAAACAATTATATTAGTCTATCGCCCGACCGCCACATGCGTGGCAATTCGATTCAACGATTTGACTCAAATCAATATCGATAACATTAAGTAAGCAACTCGTGTTTTGTTTGGAGCAGCGTCGCCGATTCGCCCAAATTAATTCTTTTTTTAAGTGCGCAAATAGCACTTTAAAACTTACTATTTAAGTTGTTTTAAACGCAGCTTAGAATCTTCTTGTGTCAGTTATAAGACGTAAATAGCCGTTTGATCTAAAAGACAACTAGATGTCGACCAAACATAACTTGTTATTAATACAATGAGTATGTTTAGGTCCAATAATAATTTCATGAGCGGACTCTCGTCTGGACTTTCGCCTAAGAAAAAATATTACTTATTACAGCAATTAGCCTACACCGAAGATCATGTGCTGATTAAGAATCTGTTCTTATCGAGCATTGCACAGCGGGTAAGAAATCAGCCTGAGATTGCCTTCAATTCCCGATATTTTAATAAAATTGCTCACATTTCAGCTGGATCAGCAGCAGCTTCGAGAGTATTTCGGGAAATTTGGACGCGTTTTGCGCTTGCATCTGTTTTCGAGTAGAAGAAGAACAAAAACAAAAACTGGATATGTTGCCTTTGCGAATCCTCGTCATGCTGCCAAGTAAGACAAGCTAGGTGACACTGTGAGAACTACTAACTTGATTACTTTTACAGGGTATTGCAGCACAAGTTTCACTATGTGAGTGGATTCCGTTTTTGTGTGCAGCCCAGTGATAGCTGGCATCAACCCGACGCCCAGAAAAGGTCTCATAACCCGGGCAATGTGAGTCCCAATGAGACCCCGGCGGAAATTATGAAACTGAACGATCATTGCCTGGAGCATATACTCTGTCAATTATCATTACCCGATCGCATACACTTTGCACGCACCTGCACTCGTTTTCGTAGCATTTACGAGGGAATGTCTCCGATGCTGGACAAATCTATTCAATTTCATGTATTTGAGGAAATGACTGCATGGGATTTGCGTGATTTCTTTCAACTATCCGGACGCCATGTGAAGCAAATCGAAGGCATTATACCACAGCGAGAATGTAAGCGAGTGTGCAACTTTCTTGGGGCGCACTGTATTAATTTGCGGTCAATGAGAATTCAGTCCAACAAATTAACATCGGAGAACACATTTCAAATGTTTGCTAATATGAATCGTCTTGAAAGTCTGGAATTACGTGGATGCAATCTCACCAATCAGAATCTGCAAGCACTCAGACAATTGAACCAGCTCAAGAAACTGGATCTTTCCAATAATGAGAGGTTGACTGGAGCTCATATGAATTGTTTGCCGGAATCCATTGAATCGCTAACATTGAACAACTGTGGACTAAAGCCGGAACTGATAAATCGAATGCTTGGCAGGCTAATACTTCTTAAGGAATTGCACACGAATTGTATCAACGTATCCGCAGGTATCGAGCAAATTGTCAACGATAAATGCTGTGAATCTCTGGAGGTTCTCTCCATTACCTGCAGTGATTTCGGGCTTACTGAGTATAAGCACATTGCAAGGTTGCCAAGTCTTAAGAAACTAATATTGAACATCTTTCGTGATGTGAATGCGATTCCTCCAATGCTAATGCAATGGCTGGTGGAGCATAAATCCATGCAGTTGGAACATTTGGAAATACGTACTCCAAACTGCATTAATGCCGAGACCCTTGTGGATATTGGTAAACTAAACGCATTGCGTACTCTGTATTTGCCACAGAACGATGTGATCGACGATCGTGCGCTAGAGGCATTATTCACATTACATAATTTAGAGGAAATCAATATGAAATATTGTATGAATGTGACTGAAAATGGTGTACTCCGACTGATACTTGCCTGTCCCAAACTGCAAGTCTTACATCTCGAGGGTTGCGTCAATATCAGCGACATGCTCCCTAATGATATTATTTCAAAATTACAAATAAATCATTATCATCGTCCGCTTCCTATAAAACTAAATATGTCAGGCACCCACGACAGTCGATTGACAATACCAAATGGGGATGTTGATGCCAAAAATATAATCAACGTATCATATACGGTTCCAGCAATTGATGCAGACTGTTTTCATTTATTCCATCTTGATGATGATGATGACTTTAATAGTTCTCTTTCTGATTTTTCATATGACTCGGAGATCGGTGATTATGAAAATTTCTGGAGCGACGAGGATGATCACGGCGATAGTGACGACTATGACCTCTATGACATCGGCTTTAATTTTGAATAAGTAATATAATTCAGATTACTACAATTCTGAAATCATTGTGATTTTGTTATTCGTTTATCATTCTGGAACACAATGTTATTATTATGAATTATAAATATATTGATAATAAATTCAAATATAAAAGTTAAAAAAGTTATCTATTACTTTTTGTAAACATTTCATTTATTCATATATTAGATACATAGTTTTAAAATCGTCTCTAAACGCATTTCAATGTTGAAAACCTAAAGATCGTTGTTTATTTCGCCTATGCATTGTTTTTATACCCTGAGCCCATTAAAAATGGGCAAAAAAGGGTATAATGTGTTTGGCAGGATGTATGTAACAGGCAGAAGGAGGCGTGGCAGACCCCAAAAAGTATATATATTCTTGATCAGGATCAACATCCAAGTCGATTGAGCCATGTCCGTCTGTCTGTCCGTCCGTCCGTCCGTCCGTCCGTCCGTCCGTCCGTCCGTCCGTCCGGATGTTTGAACGCGTCGATCTCAGAAACCATAAAAGCTAGAGACATCAAACTTGGTATGTAGGTTCCTGGATACCATACGCAGATCAAGTTTGTTTTTATTTTTGGATCGGACCACTATATCATATAGCTGCCATAGGAACGGTACATCCAAAATGAAGTTTTAGTATGGAAAAGTTTTGTGTTTGTTGAGATATCAGAACCAAACTGATAGGTTATGAATCGGAGCTGGTATTATACATCCTGACCAAATTTGGTTAAAATCGGTTAACTATATCATATAGCTGCCATAGGAACGATACATCGAAAATGAAGTTTTAGTATGAAAAAGTTTTTTGTTTTTTGAGATATCTTAACCAAACTGACAGAATATGCATTAATGTTGGTTTTGTGCATTCTGACCAGATTTGGTTCAAATCGGCTTTATATATCATATAGCTGTTATAGGAACAATTGGTCGAAAATAAACTTTTATTGAAAAGTACCTGGGCTCAGGGTATCCGACTGTCGAGCTTGCTCGACTGTAACCGCCCACTTGTTGTATTGTACGTTTAATAATTTGTTACTTTAATTTCTTTGATTAAGCGCTAAGTCTGGCTTGGCTTCGCGTTGTTTGGTGTTTTAATATAAATATATTTTATTCTTGGGTCTTTTCTTAAATTTTACAAGCAATTTTTAATTGACTTGGGAAATTGCACCAAAAATTACAAAATAAAAGTTGCAAATCTTTTCAATGGACGTGGGTAGGCGAATATTAAAAAAAGGTTTACTTAAGTAAAGTGTCTCTAATATGAAATGCAATTTTTTGGAAACGAGTAGTTAGACAAATATTTGGAATTAACATTTTCGTAAAAGTAGATTTAAATTTAACTAACCGTAAATAACACAAAACATAATACTTTGTTCAATGTGAGATTGAGAAGCTTAGTAATTATAATAAAAGCCTTATTTCAAATACGTTTAGCAACAATTATAAATTTCTGAATTTATGTTAACATTTTTGCACTATATAAAGATAAGTTTATAAGTAATAAATGTTGATAATATTTATATTAAGGTAATTGAGTTTCAAGGAATTTTAAAAACAATTGCATTGCAGAGATTCTTCTTGATATTCGCATTATTTATATATATATATATATATAAATAGATATGGCCAGTGATGGGCCTTTAAAAGCTGAGCAAGGAACAAGGACAAGTGAACTAACTAGAAGGTTGTACATATGTTTTGCTGGAATGCTTGGGATACATGAGGCACACTGATCGAACGACATGGACTAAGCTAATATAATTGGTATGTATATGGTGTATATTGTATATGTATATTCTGATAAATTATTGTACTTTCTTGCATCATTTGCATATGTATTATGTATGAACTATGTAATTGTCCAATTGCCTTCATTTAAACGTGTATGAGTATTCTTTCTATAATAATTTTCGAATATGTTTTTTTTTAATTTTGTTAGTTTTCTTCCTCTCTCTGATTATCTTAGAGTGTGATGTCCTGATCCTCGTCAAGCATTTCGACAAATGCACGGGGCACCAGGCCCTTCATCAGTCCCTGCTTACCGTACATGTAATCCTCGTTGACTGGTGAGCATTCAGTGACAAAGATGACCTGAAAATGGATTAAATGTATTTTATTTGACAATATTAAATAAATTTGTAAATTTCCACATACCTCATTTGCGCTTAGATTCAATTCTGTGTGATCCTTGGCATCATAGGAGCACAGCACTCGGGCACGTTGCATTTGATCCGTGTTGACGTGAATTGGCATGGATTGATTTGGTTTATGGCCATGACCAGCGCTGCTATTGTTGTTGCCAGCTCCACGAGGTCCATTGCCACCTACGCCGCCGCCGGCGGAATTTGACTTTCCAGCATCCTGTAGATCGAGTGGTGCATATGGTGTTGGGCCTCCCAAGCTGATGGAAGACGCAGAGTCAGATTTTAATGACTTGATTGTGTTTGGATTGGAATTGTGGAATTGGGGGTGCTACTATTGAAACCTTTAGAACATAACTACATAACAGGAACATGACTATTATACTACCTACAACAATGATAACAACCAATTAAATATTTATAACTTAATTACGTATACATGTAAATCAAAGCTCGTTTCAATTTTGATTCAAGTCTTTTTGCACTTTAAGTATTTAGATTTCAAATTGATTAAACTGTTGTTATAGCACTTGTATCGAATTCTATCTCAAAGTCTTCCAACAGACTTTGCGTTAATGCCTTGGCCTGACCAATATCAATACTGGTATAACCAGCCTCACTATCGTTATCGTTGTCATTATCATAATCGCTATCACTTTCTAGTGCAAGTGCTAGAGGAGTGGAAATGACATCGGAAACTATGCTGGGAGGCCCGACATCGACATCTTCGCTATTGATGCGCAGGCGTGGCTTGGCGGGCTGCATTCTGTAAGACCACAAAACAATACAAACAAACGAATTGGCCACAGTTGTAAGACGCATCAGCAGACAGAGTGCAAATACTAAATTGAATGGTGCCGCCTTCTTAAATTACAGGGTACAAAGTTTACAGGGAACTAATTACAAACACGCATGTGGTTTAATCATGAATGTGTCTTGGGAAAAACTCTAAAGAATTGCAAAACTTTATTTGCTTGCAATCACAATTCATCGCAATCATTATGATTTGTAAGTCTTAATAGGTAATCATTTTAAAGTAAATGATAGCAATTAATTATTAATACATTTAATATATATATATTAAGGATTGAAACCAAAAAGTGATTGCGATCTATTGGCTTCAAAGTAATAGTGGATTTCCACTTGATATAACTTATTAAAATATACATTTTTTTAAGGAGATTGCAAACAAAAGAATTGCAATGTTTTACAGCTCTGATAGCTCTTTGGATAAATTACTCTTTTCACACTCTTACGAATCCGCCCAAAGACATATCCATTTCTCAACTACATCGTAACTGTTGGACTTACTTGGCCAGCTCGCGTTGCAGTTGATCCATGACATCGCTGCACTGTTTATAGTATCGCACCTGGGTCTGGATGAAGGCGTGCAGATGGCGCAGGTGAGAAGCCTGCGAGGTGCTGATGCCATCTAACAGCAGCTTCGTTATCTCCGACTGACGATCAAACTCGGCCTGGGCCACACGAAGGTCACGTTCCGCCTGCATTAAACAAAAGTTAAGTTATAGTTGGAAAATTGGTAAACGGTATTGGTAACATAATAAAGAAAGAGCATTAAAAAGGCGCCGCGTTGGGCGATACCTGTTCCAAGGCAGCTTCTGGCGATATGCCATCTTTCTATAAACCACAAATCAAGACACAAACATCCATAATATGTACATCCGTATGTTGTAGAAAGCAGCAAAAGGAAGTGTAAAAGCAGAGGCAAAAATCCATAATGAGCTTATTTGCTAAATTTATTGGCCATTCGTTTCCATTCCCCCCTCTCAGTTCCCGCCCACTCACCGCCTGCTGGCCGAGCATGCTGCGTGCCTTCTTCACACGATTCTTACACGCATCCAGATCCAAGCTGCAAGCAAACACATACACATACACAAACACATATACATACATATATATATATATAGATATAGATATAGTCGTGATCAAATGATTCTCACCGCTTCGACTCCAGGATGCCGCGCTCCTTGCTAATGGTCTTCATTTCACCATCGAGGAACTTACGCAACGGTTGCGTAAAACAAATGCCGGAGGTGGCGATGAAGTCGTGCTCGCACTGTCCCAGCTTCTGTTCCGCCTGACCCACCTTGATCAGGGCCTGGCCATAGGGCATATCTTGGCCAAAGTCTCCGCCCGCTTCGATCATGTCCAGCGCCAGATGCTCCAAGTTGCTGAGACGCTTTGGCTTAGATTTCTCAATCTTCTCAAATATGTAGTCTTCCACGCGATTCTGTGGATTGGGAATCAACACCGATTCGGTGTCTTTCACGATTTTCTCAGTCCATGTTTTGGTCACGTCGGCGCGTTCCGCTAGATTTTGAAAGTGTATATCATATTCGGTGCGCTCGGTGGTGCCAAGTTTCTCCTCTGTCAACTGCAAAAAGGGCAAGGGTAAACACAAAAGTCAATCGACTGCGCAGCCCCAAGACCATCACCCACCCACATTCCCACCCAAAATCCATGTCCCCAACCACAACTGTGGTTTTCGCCCATTGCCTAAGCATTATTCATTTACCTGCACCACTCGTGATATTGTGCTGCCCGCCTCCTTGACGAGGTTCTTCATATTGAAGTTGGGCAAATTGATGTTCATTTTTATGCGATTTCTGCAAATTTAATACGTTAATTCCCTGCAAGCCACTTTTTGTTTGTATTTTTATCAAAGTTCTTTTTTTAATAACTTGCAAGTCGGAGCGTTGCCCAACCAGTAAAAATTTCAGATCTGGTTCATTTTTTTTACCCACAGAAATAAGTTCATTTTCGCAAAAAGGTATTCTGAATTTTTGTAGCTATTTTCAATTTTTTTTTAATCTTTCGAACTGCAAACCTTCAATTAAAAGGTTTATTTTTATTTTCTCTAATTTCGAACTTAAATTTTCAACAAATTATTGATCAAATGGAAAGTTGTTGCATTTTAAAATTTTATTACCCAAAAATAGCTAAAAAGAAAAATTAGCCAACAACACTACCCAAGACCGCAAAAACCAAACATAGGTGGCGTATTTTTCGCAAACTGTCAGTTGCGAAATGTATCAATCGTCTATAGATAAATCAAATTTAAGCAGAAATTCAAAAGGAAATGAAGAAAATACATAATTTATGCTCTTTAATTATTAAAATTCTTACAAGCTATTCAATTAAAACTAAAAATACTAATTTATTTGCTTCCAAAAACCCCCGCAGTGGCAATGCAGCCACTTATTACACCAGGCCTTAAGCGCCGACGTTTTGGCCACTTTGTTGGCGCTATTGACAAATCCACAGCGGGCACAACGCCGGATGGTGCTGGGACTGGCGCCCAGTTGAAGATTACTAACGCCGTCCTTGACACAGTTGGAGAAGACGACCTGTTCCATTTCAATATCTTGGAGTCCCACAGGTTCCACCTGCGATGTGAACGTCAGTTGTCCCGACTTGACCGCCGCATATCCCTGAGTGCTCAGCAGCGTTGTTGGATTGTGTTTGGAGAGTTGTGGTATGAGGAGCTGCTTGGACAACAGACTGCATTCGTCCAGCAGCAGCTCATCCGGCTCGGACGTGTTCTGTGCCAGCCTCGTCAACAGTCGGAATAATATGACCAGCACATCAATGTTGTCCATAGTCTTGGTGTACACAGGCAGACACTGTGGATTCAGCAGTCCCCAAATGCGAATCATCACGAGCAATTCCCGTAAGCTGCCAATGGCCACAATGTCACGACTGATGTCATAGCTGGGTCGCTTGCCGGACAGCTTGCTCTTCATCACCTCATCGGGCAGGCGGTTGAGCATGTTGACCGCCAGATCCGTGACCCATTGGATGAGCTGCTGCAGACTTTGCAGCATCATGGGCTCAACGGTAAAGTCTTTGGGATCCAGATTCAGCATAACCGTATCCACATCCGGCACCGATTCGGCCAGTTTCATGGCCAAGTTATCCGCCGGTCCTTTGTCCTGGCAACCCAGATCCGATGGCCGCAAAAGGCTCTTGAATGTGCTGGAAATGGCGTGCAATATGATGAGATTGTCGAACTCCTGCTGTTGTGCCCGGCACAGATTGCTCTTTAGCGCCAAAAAGTTGGCATAGTAGAATTGTCGAACATACGACGGTTGTCGTGTAAAGTTGTCCGTCAACTTCTCGACCAACGCCTCGAGATTGCCCAGATTGAGGAGCAGCACATCACTGCCATCCACGCCCGTCACAATGCAGTACTCGAGCAGCAGCAGGAGGAGCTGCATTGTGCCCGCACTTGGCTTCAACATGGGCGTTTGCATCGCATGCAACTGGGCGTGGCTATCGAAGATGAGCAGCATTTGGCTCGTGGGCGTTAGATCGGCGCAAATGAATCTGGTCTCAGCATCCCGCTCAAATTGCGTGTGATTCAGTTGCTTCAATGTGCCCGGTTCCAGCACATGCACACTGTGTTCCTGCATTATGGCATACAACTGGTCACAGTCCGCCGAGACGAGGCGAGTGCTGGACAAATGTGCAATTTGTGAGTTCAACTGCAGCTTGGCCACCTGCTCCCAACTCTCGCTGGGCACAAACTCAACCGGTTTGTTGTTGGACGCCGCTCCCGAGGATTGCTGCAGCAGCGCGTGCACATTCTGATGGCGTCGTGTTAGAGTCCATTGCTCCAAGAGACTGCCGCCATCGTTAGAGCCAAAGACCACGTAGATGACATCCTCGTTGGCCACCCGCGTCCACAGCAGCTGTGTGATGCGTCTGCTCTCCTGCGAAGCGGGCGTGGCATTCAGGAAGATGCTGGCCAAGGATTCCGACTTGATGGCAATGCGTTCACTCTCCAGTTGCAGCGAGACCTGGACAAGACAATCAGATTATTAACTATAATCAATTTAATAAGATTGGATTCGCTTACTTTAAAGCAATAAACCAGCTGTTGCTGCTGCTGCTGCTGCCAGCCAATGCTGTAGGCCACATTGAGGGCGCCACTAGGACTGGCCACAATGCTGCAGTGCTCGATGTAGCTGCGCGAGATTCCAATGCTGTGTGTGGCGGGCGTCAATTCCATTTGTTCGCCGCTCTGGCTGTCTAACGACTCCTGCCCGGCACTGTTGCTGTTCGGCGGTAATCTCTGCAGCTGGGGCAGCATAAAGGCAGCCAACAGTCCAGAGGAGGTCAGCAGTATGCAACCCTCGGCAGCGACGCCGCCAAAGCCGGTCAACGTAGGTCGCTGCTCCAAACGCTCAAACTTTTCAGCATAATATGTGTGATCCTTTTTCTGGGTGTTGAAGACGACGCCTTTGCCGTTGTGAAAGAATTTCGCCTGGATGATGTCCTCGCTGGGAATGGTGGCATGGTACTGCAGTTGCCAGACGTTCAGCGCATGCTCCTTGGGCTGCCAGATCTCCACGCGACCGCCAATGTAGCCAAGCAGCAGCTGCTCCCCATTGGCACTCCACTCCAGCACATTGATCAGCGACTTGGAGGTGCATACCTTGTAATATTGCCAGGGCGTCACAATGTCACACACATAGACGTGACTGGAGAGACTCTGGAGTGCGCTGAATGCAATTATGTTGCGGGCGGAGACGGCGCACAGCACGATCTTGTGGGGGAATACACTGTCCTTGCCATTTCCAAATTCCCGCCGACTTTCCACCTTATACAAAATGGTCATTTTGTTGTTGTTACTTTTCTCTTTCAGCGCCAACGATATTGAGCTTGTACCAAATCGATAAGCTTAAGTTTGATTGAACTATTCACTAAAACACAATATAATACATCGAAAATTGCAACACACTATTACAAATTAATTCTAAAAACTTTCTTCATTACATGAAAACAGTTTTTATAAGCAAAAAAAAAAGACACAAAATCACACACACACACGGACGAAAGTCGCCGACAGTTTGGAAATGAGTGGCAGCATTGTTTCGCAGAAAACGGTGTGGCAGCCTTAGTTTGCGGAAAAAGCTCCTTTCCCATATTTGAATCAATATGCAAAATGAATTTATTTTTTGATATTTCTATAATTAAAAACTAGAAATTTCGAATAATTTTGGAGAATTTTCGTTAGAATGCAGCCGAATCTTCGCATTAAATTAATTAATAATATTTCTTTTAATTTTAGGTAGCGTATTTATGTTTCGCAAAAAAGACAAAAGGTGGCGCCTCAGTTTATACCCAGTAAACAAAAATGTTAGTAAAATAAAAATAAACAAATTATTCTGCTGCTTTCAAATGAGAACAAAAAGTACAAATTGAAGCAATAAATACTTAGCTGTAAATTCCGTTTATTTATTAGTTTGCACGTGAGTAAACTTATCAGCTGACGAGACACAAACCGGAATTGTGTGTGATTATTATTAATGAATTCATTTTCCATCGGAATTCACAGTTTATTGAACTCTGAGGCTCGTACAATAACTTAAGGCAATAAATACAGAGTGAGTACAAATTAATTTACCTAAAGAGAGATGCCTAAACTAAGTTCACATAGCGCAATCCCTTGACGAGGCTCCCACTGAAGCTGTCGCCGTCGATGAAGCGAATGCCATCGACTAGACAGGATTGCAGGCTGCATGGATACTCAGCCCCAAAGGCACTGCTCTCCCAGCGCAGCTGCAGCACGTACTGCACCTCGGGGGTGAGGACACAGGCCTTATCTCGACTCCAGCTCAGATGCAGATCGCAATTGTACTTTGTTGTCTGACTTTGGACGAGATGCGTCCACACCGGCTCCCCGCCATCCGCATATAGATCAATGCGCAAGGATTCGCGATACTCCTGCGGAACGCGTCCCATGTGGCATGTGAGGTTAGGAGCTAAACGACTGTTGAGCACCAGTCCCAGAACGGAGATGAAGCGGGAGCACTTCAGACCCAGTCGCCACACATGTGACTCCGCGTCGACGGTGAAGGGACGGCAGGCCTTGTAGTAGCAGCGTTCCACGAGCGTAGCAGGCGGAGGAGCGGGATTATGGACTATATCTGTTGATGGAGCCACCTGCCAGGTGGAGGCGTCTACAAGACCAACATCATCGCATTCCTGCTGCGTCCACTCGTACACATACCAGAGGAGCAGCTTGTGTGGTTCCTTACAGGCGGCAATAATGGACTTGACACACTCCTTGGATACGTGAACGTAGTGATCCTTCAAATAGCTCATGTACTGATCATTGTTGACACAACAGCGCATGAAGAATGACATGCAGACATCCAGCAAACTGTCCAGGCCCATGCACACGCTTAGCTCCAGGGCGGGCAGGACATTGGAGAAGCGCAGCTTGCGCGTTATGGCCAACAGGGAATCGGCAATGAGTTGATCCAGCAGATACTTCTCGGCGGCGTAGTACAGCTCTATGGATGCCTCCAGCTGCAGGCACTCGTAGTCCACACTGCCCGTATAAATGTATTCGAGGAGCACCTTAAAGATCGCCGCACTAATGTCATGTATCTCAATCTCCGGCTCCAGCTCCTGCAGTGGCCCATAGAACATTGCCTCGAAGACGGGACTGGCGGCACTTAGTATTAACTTGTGTCCCTTCAGCTGTTGCTCGCACACATGGAACACACAGTCCGTGTGCTTCTCCGCATGCAAGAGATCCGCATAACGCCGGCCCAGCAATGTGCCCACATTGGCTTGCTCCTTGCGATGGGCAACGGCCAATTCCACAGCTGCGGCGTTGCTCATCTGAAAGCGTTTAAAGGCAGAAAGTCAATAAATTGCGTGTTGGAGAAACTAAAGAGCTTAGACCTTAGAATGGGAAACCTGTTTTAATCGCCGATTCAGCATCAATCATTTAGTGAATTTTTAGAAATTCTCTTTGGGTTCGTTCTGCCTTTCCCTCATTTTGCATAGCAAATGAAGGGAAACCGAAAATTCTATACTCTGAGAAGCGAATTATCATAAAGATAGTATTTATATTCTGCATATAGCTGTAAAATTAACTCAATTGGTTCTCTCTGGAAATGTAGAACTCTTTTATGGAGAATACACATTTTTAGTTCAATAAAAATAATTTTTCTTTATTTTAAATTGTTAAAACAATATTAAATATTAAAACAAGAAATTAAATAGAAAACTATTAAGTCATATATACATATATTTTGCAATAGATTTTATGTAAATTTTTGATTTTATCTAACACTTTCTACACATATTTTTTGCAAACTTAGGCTCATTTTTACAATGTTTAGTTAAACATTATCTGACATAATCAAATAAGACATTAATTTCTATGCAATTATGTAAGTTAAAATATATATTTTTCAAGAGCGAAGCCTAGAAAATATGTACATAGTATGTATATATGTTATTTTATTATTTTTTTAGATCTCGTGTTATTTTTACACAGATCTAATCTGTGATTTTCGATAAGAAACCCTACTCAAGAATATGTACTATATGAAACACCTACAAAGTGACGTAAGTGGTGGGCAAACTGAATTGAAATCATGTTGATAATTCTATTCTAGACACACGCTAATGCTGTGTTTATCAATAACACAACAGAAATACTACGAATCTGAGAGTTCGGTCATTCTAATGCCGGCACGACATGCCCCTAAATCGCCTCTGGTCGTAACGAGGTGTGCGGTGTGTGTGTGTGAGAGTGTGTATTAGACTGTGTGTGGTTCTCATTATTTATATTTCTCGCACGGGTAATATATAACCGGTTTATAGTGTTTACTTGGATGTGTGGATGAATGACATTGCAGGGAAGCTATGGGAACATGGATATAATTGATATTAATAATTATTTTGTTGATCCAAAAATATGGCAAAAGGGGGAATAACTCTGTTTTTTTTTTATTGAAATCCAATCTCTCAATATTTACCTTTATTTATTTATTTTTTGTTATTGATTTGATATTTCACAGAATCGCTTAAAGCGTTTAATTGATTTTTGTAAAGCTGCTGCGCAAATTGTTTTCTTGAAAATTTATTTGCAATCACTAATCGTAATTTGCAAGCCTTCAAATTTACATAAGCACCAGTAAGGGCATTAGAATTGTTTTTTTTCTTCTAAATATTCTGCGACCTTTGAAATAAACATGTAAATTTGTTGTTGATTCTTTTTAATGGAAGGCAAAGAAAGCACACCTTTTATCTATCTGCGCATAATATTTGGCACCGTGACAAGTTCTTGAGTATTTATAATTTAATTTATACGTTTTGCACTTTTGCTTTTATTTTAAATTGCCGTTGAAAAGTGAATTTTATGTGAATTTGAAAAGAATTCAATAAACAATGCACGTTTCTGTAAGGGAGCTGAACTTGACCGATATTGTCAGCTGTTTTCTGTGGAGACGACGATCACAGATCGGAGCTCAGACGTACGAACGAACCGTTGAGCGCAACGCGCCACCTTCAACTGATCATGATCACGTTGAAGAACGCAACTTGATCGTTTTCCTCTCTCTCTCTCTCTGCTTTGCTCACTCTCTCTCTCTCAGAATGCCTCTCTCTGCATTCTGATTCTGGTCTTCGCTCTCACCTAAGCTTTTGAGTTTGTTTTGATTAAAATTGATATAGTTCCTCTTTCTCTCTGTTGAAGCGAATTTTAAGGGATTTGATAAAATCTCATTTTTATAATTCTGTATAACCCTGAGAGTTAGCTTCATTTCATGAGAATAATTGGTATTTTGTTAAGCATCCAATCGCGATTACAAATTAAGCGGCTTTATATATTCCACTCTGCCTTCAATGATCGGCTTTGCCGAGGCGCAGCCTTGAACCTTTTAATAGCCTCTTCCTCAGCCAAAGTTATTTCTGTAACTCATCTAAATACACTGTAAATAGTTCAAGCACATTGAAATAGTGTCCCAATGTGCTCGTTCTTAGTTTTTTATTAATCCTAGCAACGAATGTTATACCAGTCTAATCAAAAACGAATTTAAGTTGTTTACATTTTCTTTTATAAATATTTTAACAAAATTTTGTGGTTTTTTTTAATTAAACTGACAATTTGTAATATAATTAAAATTTAATTTTGTATACTTCTTATTCAAACTAATGAATTTTTATTTAGTTTTTTGGTCGATTGCGTGCAATTGACAAGAAATATATAAATTTAAATAAGTTGTAATGGTACTTTTAAATATTTTAAGCCTAATTATTAACTGTGCTTTAAGGTTCACAGCAGAAATGATTTTCTTTATTCAAATGATAATCATAAACATAATATAGTAAGTTGTAAAGGGCATCACAACTTCTACTTTTCAAGAGGTCTCTTCTGCCTTTTGAGTTAACTGCCGAAGGCAGCTGCTTTGGCATGACTTTGACATTGGCAAGCGGCTTTATAAACTGGTCTATAACCATTGGAGGCTGGTACCTTCTCAGCATTTACACGTGTGTGCGCCTTTTTTACTACCCGTTGTTCTCTTCGTCTGAATTCTTTGAAGCACCTGCCGCACTTTTTACAAACTATGTTCAATGATGTGATGGATATTTTGAACATAAGTGGGACTGATGCAAGAATGAAATCTCGTGCTTTTGAATCGTTCCATGTTGAACTCGTTTAATCATGCTCACAAGTTGTTATTAATATTTTACACTTTAACTCAAATTTAATATCTAAACGCAGCAACTAATTTGAAAGGATATTTGGAGATGTATGTACTTAGTAGGATCAAAAACTAGGCAATAACTTAGGCTTACAAAGATATTTATATAGTAGCTAAAATATGTGTAGTGTATAGTATAAATGGAGTATGGCTGGCCAGCCGGCTCGCATCTGCGGTTAGATAATATCACGTGGCACACTCAGGAAGTGTATCGAATTGGACACATGGTGCGTAATGTCCGTCAGCGTCTCCTTATGAACGCCTCCGAATAGAATCAGCTCCCCGTTGCCAGCTATCAGACTGGACAGTATAAGGCGATCGGGTGCACCGCTTAGCACTCCAAAATTCTTGTATTCCACCCAATCCAGAGTCGGTTCGCTGTTTCCATCCAACTGCAGCAAGCTAGAAATATCGCATACAAACAACGACTGCACATTGCAACGAACACGCTTGGGAGAGGGAGCCCGCAATGCTTGTGGCTCCACGTGGGCGGGTGCACTGCGTCGAGAGTTGCGTATGGCGTTCATCTTCTCCTCCATGCGACGTATGCGCTCGCTGTGATCCCGTGATGCACTGCGCGAACGTCCCGGCACATTGAATGCCACCATGCGGAATGGATCCTAAAGATAAATACGAATTATTGTTATTATTTATAACTAGTGGGCCGCTGCTACAGTCGAGCATACTCGACAGTCGGAGTCCCTCTCCCAGGCCCCGCTCTCAGTCCCTCTCCCACTCCCTCTCCCAGTCCCTCTCCCAGTCCCTCTCCCAGGTCCCTCTCCTAGTCCCTCTCCCAGTCCCTCTCCCAGGTCCCTCTCCCAGGTCCCTCTCCCAGGTCCCTCTCCCAGGTCCCTCTCCCAGGTCCCTCTCCCAGGTCCATCTCCCAGTCCCTCTCCCAGGTCCCTCTCCCAGTCCCTCTCCCAGTCCCTCTCCCAGACCCTCTCGCAGGTCCCTCTCCTAGTCCCTCTCCCAGTCCCTCTCCCAGGTTTCCTCCCAGTCCCTCTCCCAGTCCCTCTCCCAGGTCCCTCTCCCAGGTCCCTCTCTAAGAAAAGATTACCATATACTCCTTTTTCAATCTCACCTCGTAATGCTCGTCAAACCGCTTGGGCAGCAGCGGTTCGTTATCCCGACACCGCAGTGCCAAGTTGCGCTGCAATCGCTGTGCGGCATCCGCATCGCCGTCCGCAGCCGGCGCAGGAGGTGCTGGCGGTGGCGCCACAGCAGCGGCGACTGCCGGCGGTGAATGCAAGTCACTGAGACGTCCAGAACGTGGCTGATAGTTGTTGTTGTTGTTATTGTTGACATTGTTGTTGTGCATAAACTGTTGGGCCTGCTGCATGTGCTGGTTGAGTATCGCCCGCCTATTGGCCAAATACTGTTCCTGAGGCGCCAAAGCTGCTCCGGCTCCTCCCAAGCGCATATTGTTGGCACGCCGTTGGTCAGGGAGCACAGCTCCCGGCCTGCGCTCTGGAAGGGCCAATCGCTGGCCCGGCTGCAGTTGCTGCTGTTGTTGGTAGAGCGGTGGCGGTGGCGGCGGTGCTTGGCCAAGGCCAGCAAAGCGTAAGGCGGAGCCGCCAACAGCCGGAACGCGGCTCTGCTTCATGATCTGAAAGTCCAGCGGTATTTTGGGCGAGGGACCCACCACAACCAGGTAATTGTTTACCCTGCAGCCAGGATTGCACCACATGTGGACGGCACCAAAGTTCTTGTTACGCACATTCAGTTGCTTCCAGGACCAGGCATCCCGGGTCATATCCAGCAGCCAGGCATCCGTATAGACACGATTGGCGCCACCACAGCCACCGACAACGAGCAGATGATGCTTGTCCAGCTCCACTTGAATTTGGCCATAACGTGGCGCAGGTCGCGTGTTTCCCACAAACAGTGGCTGCCACCAGCGCTGCTCCTCCAGATCGAGCACCCAGGTATCATTGGAGTTCACATTGACATCATCTTTTATCTGATAGCCACCAAAGACAATCATCCGATTGCCATGTACAGTGGCCGAGTGTCCGGCCATGGGTGGTGGGCATGGCATCGAGCTGCGTGCCAGCCAACGATCTTTGCCCAGATCATAATAATGCAGCTCATCGAATAGACACCAAGGCTGATATGGTGGATGCAGTGAGGGATACCGCCAGCCACCAAACAGCACTAATCTATCCCGCCAGGCCACCATCGAGGCGCTGCCCTTGGGCGAGGGATATGTGCCGGTGGCCAGTGGACGTGTCCAACGCATGTGCGTCATATCAAAGCGCCACAGATCATTGAATGTCGTATCCGACGAGGAGCCGCCGCCAAAAACATACATGGAGTTCCCCTGCCGCACTGCCGAGTGGGCAAAACGACCCGCAATAATGGGTACTGGCATGCCTGTTGGCCTGTTTGGACTATTGGCCTCCACGGCGGCGGCAGTTTGCTGGGAGAACACCTCCCAACGCAGTCGGAAATCGGCCAGACCCTTCTCCAGGTTCAATTGCGAGCGTCTAACAAGATCTGCATAATTGAATGCGTTAAGATGAGGTCGCTCTCAATATACGATTGTACTTACTCTTCACAATCAACTGCCAGCGCTTGCAGACGAGGCTACAGTGCTCCAGATCCCCGTATGGCGGCAGATACGTGAATATGAACTCGAGTATCTCGTCGGGCAGCACATTGAGGCTTATGGAGGCACTGGGGCATTTGGATGGACATGTTATCTCATTCTCACAGCCGTCGCACACACTGCGATTGCACGTGGCCATTATGTGGCGTCCTGTCCTTGTCCTTGCTTCCTTTGTAGTTGTCCTTCACCTTTTTAGCTGCAGCTGAGAGCCCAAAGTGGCCAAACTCCAAACTGCACAATTAATTGAAGGAGGCGCTGGATTTTCCTTAAAACAAAGGCGTGGATTACACACACTCTGCAGCTGCAGATTATCCTTTTTAATACGATTTCCAGACAATAAATAAATACTATACAAAACAGCAGTGTTTGCTGACTTAGAGTTCAATTGAACTAATCACTGAAATGAGCGAGCGAACTAAATCACTAATGGTAGGTCATTTAGTTCAGTTCGTTTCTTGATCCGAGTTTCTGAACGTCTGGCAACCTTTACAAATTATTGTTAATTTTTATAATCATGATTTGGCCCCTAAATTGATTCTGCATTTAAATTTTTATCATCTAGAAAATTTGATATTTTTGAAAACTAAGTGATCTATCATCCAATTTTCCATACTTATCCCTTGACACTTTTTCAAAAACTTTGATCTCTCATAACTTCATCAAAAATTAACGAATTTTCAAGCGGAATGTCATTATGATCATGATTTGGCCCCGCTCCTAGTCACTCTCCCAGGCCCCGCTCCCAGTCCCTCTCTCAGGCCCCTCTCCCAGGCCCGCTCCTAGTCCCTCTCCCAGCCCCTCTCCCATGCCTTCTCCCAGCCCCTCTTCCATGCCTTCTCCCAGGCCCTCTCCCAGGCCCTCCTCCAAGGCCCCTCTCCCAGGCCCCTCTCCCAGGCTCCGCTCCCAGTCCCTCTCCCAGGACCCTCTCCCAGGCTCCGCTCCCAGTCCCTCTCTCAGGCCCTCTCCTAGGCCCTCTCCCAGGCTCTCTCCCAGGCCCTCTCCCAGGCCCTCTCCCAGTCCTTCTCCCAGGCCCTTTCCTCTCTTTTGTTGGACCTTTACCGATTTTTTAAATAAAAAAATTCAATCGAGCAGACTTGTCTTATTTATATACTCGTATTGTATACGATCTAGTAGTTCATCTCGTTTAATATTCTCAGTTTGAGCACTCAACAGTTTATTACAAACGTTTTTAAGTAATACTATACTATACACATAAACAGATAAGCGTACAAGTTAAAAAGAAAAAAAATGTCTTTTCATTTGGCTGTGTCCATGGAGAAGCCAGTGCAGCACCTGGCGCTAAGTGACTGGATGGCCCGAGTGGATCGTCTTCGGAATGTGGCAAATGCTCGCCGAGCTGACGCCTTTTCCACACGGAATTCTTCCCGAATGCTACGCAATGAGACGCTCATTGAGGGAAACTGGGCGAACTATGAATCAAAAGAGGCACTAAATGTTCGGTAAGTTGCATGAGATCTTTAAGAATCAAAGAACATAATCATTTTTAGCTATATTATAAAAAATATGATTATATGATAATTTTAAAGAAGTTGTATCAGTGATACAATGCAAAGATTTCTTTGAATATATCAATATATTCTATTTTTTATGTGTATTTCTTGTAATTGATTTTTTATTAAAAAAAATAAAAAAAAACTTATTTTTAACATCCCTTTCGACTTTTTTCAGCATCGCTGAACTAGATCATTGGCGGGATCTTATTGCTAAAACATTTGGGCGCCTTGAGCTCGAAATTGAGGCGTTGCGGGAGGAGAAGAAAGCCGCTGAGAGTGAGCTGGACTCGCAGATTCGTCCCTTAGCGGTGATTAGCAAGGTAATGTCGATACGGGACGGTCGTCTTATACCGGAGACTACACACGATGCTCCCGATACAGAGATCAAAAATGAATTATACATATTGGAGAACAATCAACGATTGCTCGTAGATCGTTGCCAAAAGGCATGGGAGAAGTTGCTTCGCCTTGAGCAGGTGCGTTTTAAAATCACCAGAGAGCTGGCCAACAAACAGGATACTGAGGATATGGACAGTGCATTAGTGGCACTTGATCGCAATTCAGATAAAATATCCTACAGAACGGATCCGCTACGTAATCCCAGAGAGTAAGATCATCTAGTAATGTATTTTCAAAATAATGTAATGAGTTTTTCAGATGTTCTTCATATGAGCACTGGGTGGAGCATGCGAAGAATATGAAACAGCTGGCCGAGAACGAATTGGCGGACACGGCTGCCATAAGAGATGCCCTGTTCGTATGCCGCCAAAAATCCCGTGATTTATTGGAAGCCCAACGGGAACGCACTGAATACAGCTTACGTAAGCGCATTTTTCTGACTCAACAAGCTCACAATGAGTTGGAGTGGCAGCAGCTCAAGATGAAGGAAGAAATAAAGGATCTAGCATGTGAGATTCAGTCGCTGGAAGATGCTCTACTTAGCAAGACAAAGATACTGCAATTGGCCGAAACGCGACTGGAAACTCGTGCAATGCGTTGCGTCACAGAGCTGTGTCTGGATGATCCTCACAATTTGCTCTGCAAAGAGGTGGAGAAGATAGAAGAAATAAAGAAATGTCTCAAAAACCAAATAGATGATGCCAAGGCAAACTTTAATCTGCTGTCGGATCATGCTAAAAAGATTGATGAAGATTTGGAGCACAAGAAGCACTCGCTGATGATTGACACTGAAGCTCTCCAGTTGCATGAAACGCTCAACGAGGAGGAATTCGCAATTCTGAAGGATCACAATCCCTGTGAACAGACCGATCGTAATATCGAGCTCACACGCGTTGAAGTCGATCCTCGCAAATGAACGCAAAATGTCATTCATATTATGCGACTCAATTATTCAAAATTTTGCAAATTTTACACATATATCGAGTTTCCACTCTTTTACTTTCTCACCATATCTTTAAAACTTAAGAACTATGCTGTAAATATCCTCAATGTCGAATTCTGATGATAAAAAAAAAACACCAAATACATCATTATCGACATATGGAACTATAAGTTTAAGTGTGATTTAATTTGTAAACGGTGATATCGTTTCTGATAACCATTTTATCCGTTCCTATGGCAGCTATATGATATAGTTAACCGATTCTAACCAAATTTGGTCAGGATGTATAATATCAGCCCAGATGTATATTCTATCAGTTTGGCTTTGATATCTTAACAAACAAAAATCTTTTCCATACTAAAACTTTATTTTCGATGTACCGTTCCTATGGCAGCTATATGATATAGTCAACCGATTCTAACCAAATTTGGTCAGGATGTATAATACCAGCCCAGATGCATATTCTATCAGTTTGGTTCTGATATCTTAACAAACAAAAATCTTTTCCATACTAAAACTGCATTTTGCATTTTTGTTCTGATATCTTAATAAACAAAAATCTTTTCCATACTAAAACTGCATTTTGCCCATTTTTAATGGGCTCAGGGTATAAAAAGTTTTCTCATGTAGAATGAATTATGAATTTTTGGATATTTCCTGGTTTCTGTGCGTATTGCTTCGTATTTTACCGATCTAGTAGACATCGCCTCAACAAATTTTGAGCCTTCAAATAGGAATCTGAAAATAACAATAGTACATCTGTGCATCTCATATAAGAACATCAATTCAGAAAACTACCAAATACTCTTATATTATTATTACATTAATCAATCAATTTCCAAAGATTTCATAAAAGTAATTATCAAAAATGGTTTTTCAATCCGTGGTTACTATGGAGAAACCCTTGGCGCACATCTCGCTGACTGATTGGAATGCCCGAGTGGGTCGTCTAAGGAATGTGGCGGATGCACGCCGGGCTGACACCTTTTCCATACGAAACTCATCGCGTGTACTGATTAATGAGACGCGTATTGAGGGAATGTGGGCAAATCGGGAATCAAATGAGGCGCTGACAGATCGGTAATTATTTTTATATATGATAATCTTGATCTTAGCTCTCTGTGTGCTTGCAGCATTGATGAGTTGAATAGTTGGCGTAAGATCATTTCCAAGACCCTTCAACGCCTGGAGGATGAAATTCATACACTGCAGCAGGAGAAATTTCTAACGGAACGCGTTCTGGATGCGCTGGAGGGCCCTATAGCGCTGATAGCCGAGGTTCTGTCCATGCGGGATGGTCGCCTCGGAGCTGAGCTGACTTACGATGAAGCCGACAAGGAGATCAAGAATGAGCTATATATATTGGAGAACAATCAACGATTGTTGTCTGATCGCTGCCGGAACGCATGGAAGAAACTGAAGCGTCTTGAAGATGTGCGTGCAAAGATTCGTGTGGAGATCGAAAACAAAGATGAGGCAATGCAACTGGACAGAGAACAACTGGCAATGAATCGCAATTCAAGCAACATATCCTTCAAGCCGGATTCTCAGCGTTATCCGCGAAAGTAAGTTTAGTCCTTATTAAGAAGTCGAATTCTTTGTTAATAAAATGTTCACAGCTGTTGCACATATGAAGGCTGGCTGGAGAATGTGAAGAACATAAAGCAGATGGCCGAGAACGAATTGGCAGACACATCCGCCATAAGAGAAGCATTATTCGTATGCCGGGAAAAGGCTCGCAGCATCCTGAAGGCCCAACAGGAGCAAACCGAATACACTTTGAGGAAGCGAATCTTCGAGACTCAACGGGCGTACAATGAGCTGGAGTGGCAGAAGACCAAGATGAAGGAGGAAATGGAGAAAGCAATATGCGCCATGGGGATTCTAGATGCAGATTTAGAGGATAAAGCGGCTGATCTCAAGTTGGCCGAGTCTCGACTGGAGAATCGTGCTCTCCGACGAGGTAGAGAGTTGTGCCTGGATTATGCTCACTACACGCTCTGCCAGGAGGTGGACAAGTTACGTGGAATACGACAATGTCTTATAGACAAGATCGATGAGGCAAAAGCCAACTTTAATCTTTTAACAAGTCATGCCCAAAAGATCGATGTAGATCTGGAGAACAAACGCCAGTCGTTGATAGCTGACACACGGGCTCTAGAATTACGCCAGCGCCTCAAGGATGAAGAATTTGGCATAAAACTGTACAATCCAAGTGCTCAGATCGATCGCAATATTGAACTCACACATATGGAGAGTTTTTTAAAATGATGCGAGATTAAGAATTTTACATTTCTATCAGCATTTAATTTATTTTATATTACTTGTATATTGTACGAAATGTAATTTGATATATTCTTTATAAATATATTTATAGGTCTAATAGGAATTATTTGCATTTTGCAATAAATTAAATGATATAGTTTTTAGTGAGCATTAGGTAGATTTCCTTTGAAAGTAAAGACTTATTTCTATCCGTATCCCAATTGAAAATTTAGAGTAGGATCTAAAAGTAATTACTCTTTATAACAGATTCATTTGATTTTCTATAAAGAAGAAGAGGTTCTTAATATTATACATACCCATTCAACTGGACTTGAAAGAAAATCAATATTCAAAAACAGTTTGGAGTGCAATCGTTGTCCTTGACAATGGCACTAAGGCGACACCTTGGTGATCTAGTAGCCATCGTATAAACAACCCACTTTCCAATATGCTGAAAATTGAAAAATTTCCTCAGTTCTCGTTGTGAGTTAAATTAAATAACACATAGTCTGTGAACATATAATTTTTTTTTTTGTACATTATCTTAATAAGTTGAATTTTTGGTGGTTTACAAGAAGTTGAATTAATTAATAATGGCTTTTCAATCGGTTGTGATCATGGATAAGCCGTTGCAGCACATCTCGCTGGCTGATTGGAATGCTCGAGTGAGTGGACTTCGGAATGTGGCGGATGCACGACGGGCAGACGCCTTCGCCCTGCGTCATTCCTCCCGAGTGCTACGTAATGAGACGCGGATCGAGAGCGATTGGGCGAGCATTGAAACGAACGATGCGCTGGCTGATCGGTATTGAAGATCATGTTCTTTAACTATATTCTTTTCTGACTTATGATCATATTTATGCCTTGCAGCGTTGTGGAGCTGAATAACTGGCGTCAGATCATTCTGAGAACGTTTGAACGCATTGTGAACGAAATCAATGCGCTGCAGGAAGAAAAGAATATAACGGAGCGTGAGTTGGCGGCACTTTCGTCACCGATTGCGGTGATCAGTGAAGTGCTAACCATGCGGGATTGTCGCCTTGGCGCCGAGCTCACCTACGATGAGCCGGACACGGAGGTGAAGAACGAACTGCGCATATTGGAGAACAATCAGCGACTTTTGGCGGAGAGGTGCCAAAAGGCTTGGTCAAAATTGACGCGACTTGAAGAGGTTCGGTTTAAGATTGGCTTGGAGATCGAGAACAAAGTCGAGGCGGTGGATTTAGACACTGTCCAGCTGGCCTTAAATCGCAACTCAGCCGGCATATCCTATAAACCTGATCCTATGCGTATGCCTAAAAAGTAAGGTCATCAACTTGATAAGTCTAATCTATCTTATTAATGGTCATTTGTCGATTTCAGCTCTTGCTCATACGAGTCGTGGCTGGAGCATGTGAAGAATATAAAGCAGCTGGCGGAGAATGAACTGGCGGACACGGCTGCCATTCGGGAAGCGTTGTTCGTGTGCCGCGAGAAGGCTCGCAACATGTTGCAGGCACAACAGGAGCGGGCAGAGCACTGCATACGCAAACGCATCTTTGAGACTCAGCGGGCGCGCAACGAACTGGAATGGCAGAAGCTCAAGATGAAGGAGGAGATGGAGAGTGCCGTTTGCGAGATCAAGTCATTGGAGGAGTCGTTGCGCGACAAGTCGGATGCGTTGAAGCTGGCCGAGTCACGTCTGGAGAATCGTGCACAGCGCAGTGGCAAGGAGTTGTGTTTGGATCATGCTCATGATATGCTCTGCCAGGAGGTGGAGAAGTTGCGTGAAATCCGTCGTTGCCTCAAGGATAAAATCGATGATTCTAAGGCCAACTTTAATCTGCTGTCGGATCATGCACAAAAGATCGACGTGGATCTGGAGAACAAGCAGCACTCGCTGATGACGGATATTCGTGCTCTGGACTTGCGTACGCGTCTCAAGGGAGGAGAGCACGGAATAAAGATGAGCAACCCGAGTGCTCAGACCGAGCGCAATATTGTGATGACCCACATGGAACAGGAGATTCCCAAACCATAGAGATCAGAATATTTGATTTTTAGTACAATGTAATTCCAAATCTTGACTAAATTCTCGTGTTGAAATCTCGTCTTTTAATCGCATTTTTCGTGGCTCGCAAATAGCGAGAAATTGAAGCTCAGATCACCCAGAACTGGTCTAAACGTAGTGCTCCAATCCAGACGCGTTTTAACATCTTTCGTCGACATCTTTTGATTGGTAAAGTGCACTCCTTGGCGCACAAACATGTCCCACTTAACGAATTGACCGGGCACAACTGACTCCACGGGTCCGGTGCTCACAACGGACTTGGGACTGTTCTTTGCCGTCAATTGCCAGTCCACCCACAAAGCAATGCCATTGCACTCGCCAGATCTGCAATGAATATAATTAGGATTAGGGTACTGCTTCAATTAGAGCTTCGTTTTATCAGTTGCTTACGCAGTAAGCTGCAGTTGACCCTCTTTGTGCTGCTCCAAGCCAAAGTTGGCAAAGTCAACGTTGAGAATTTCCTGCGGCTGTGCGAGAGCACGACATGGATATTCCCAGAGTGGTTGCGCCTCCACTAGGGACAGGGCCTCTTCCGCTGAACGCTGTAATAATCAATAAAAAAAGGGTAAGAGCCGGTCATTTTATTTTGAAATAAATCAAGGTTGAACATTACCTGCACCATTTCATCGAAGAGCTTCAGATCGAATCCCTCACAGTTGACGATGGGTGCTCGTATCTTGTGCAGATCAAGAAACTGCACGGGCAGTGCATAAATGCGAGCCGCACAGGGCGAGATTTTCACCGAGGCAGGAAGCTGCTCCTGCAGCTGGAGCAGTAATGTGCCAAAGTAAAAATTGTCCCAGGGCAAAATCGAATTGAGAAAGTAAGGTTCGGCAAAGATGTGTGTAAAGGTGTTTAATTCCTCGGGTTTCAGTTGCTTTAGACCTTCCAAAAAGGTAACGTTCTTCAGTTGATTGTGCTTGGCTATGGACTCAAGGAGTCGACGCGAGAAACGATGTGGTTCCAGGCAACGCACTGTGGCAGCACCTAAAGCTGAACTGGCAAGTCCCAACATGCAGCCATCACCCAACACCAGCATATGGGCTGACTGCGTCCCTGCCTCTTGGAGTGCCTCCTCCAGGTAGCTCAGGTAGCGCTTGTTCCTCGTGCCCTGATTAAGCTGACCGATCCGACTGCGGGTGTAGGTCATGTGCAGGTCACAACTGCAACTGTGACGGGGTGTAGCCTTTGTGGACGGCTGATCCTTGTGAGCATCGAACCAGAGCGAATACTCGTCGTGGTAGCAACTCAGCCAGAAGGGCTTTTGGGTATCATGTATCTGCAGGGGCTTGGGTATGTAGTAGATGGCCTGCATCCAGTGATCCCGCCAGGGCACAACATTGGCCACAGGTCGCTCTTTGTCACTGCAACTGACCTGCAGTTGCTTTAGCTCGGGATGAGCCCAATAAGGTGCACAGCTCAGCAATATATCACCAGCATCGTCCATTTCGATTTGCCACCAGTAGAAGACTATTTCCACTGTGCCTGGCGAGCTGAGCTGCACCTGCAGCACATTCTGACGCTGCTCCTCTCTCTTCTGCTTGCGCTGAAAGTCAAACTGAAAGATCTCCAACGGCGGAGCGAGTACACGAAATGAGCTAGGAGAAACTTGGGAGAGCTGAACATCGTGGAGAGCAGCCTCACCGCTACACTGCGAGAGCTGAGCAGGCGGACTCAAGAGTATGTCGCCATCCAAGTTGGCCAAGATCTTCATGCTGTTCCACTGTGACGCCAGAGAGGATTGAGCCAGCTGAGCATAGCAGGTGGCACGGGCGGGAATGCACAGTGCATCCTCGGTCAGCAGATGGTCGTGTGCATGATTGTAGATGCCAATGGCTCCCTCACCGATAAGTTCCGTGTCAAGTAGCTCGGCCACAAGTAAATTGGCCTTATGCGGCATGTCCACGCCAATTTCAATCTCCGTCGAGCGTTTGCGTATGAGTCGCACCTTAGTGGCTTCATTGGCGGCAAGAATACGTTCCGCACAGTTTGCCATGGGCATGAACGCCTCACAGGCTGTCACAGTGTCGGCGCCGGCACGCAGGGCCATCATGGCGAGAATTCCGGTGCCGGTGCCAATGTCCAGCACGTGGACTTCTCTGCCCGCCTGCCGCATGCCTGCGATTGTCTTTCGCAATGCCGCATCGTACTTCTGGTTACGTTCCCAGTCGTGCAGCATGTCCCCGAATCCTGCGTTTGCCACCTCCTGGTGGTAATCATAGTCGTCTCCTCGTTCCTGCCATGTGTTTTGACCCGTTATCGGGTTGAGTACTTGCGAAAAGCTCGACATTAATCGTATGCGCTGCAGCGACAATTGTAATACTTTCTGCATCGAAAAAGAATGTCAGTCTTTAATATGTTTGTTTTTCTTTCATAAATGTTCTTTAAAATAATAATCACACACAAATTTTGTTGTTTATCCCGCCGCAACAGGTTTCATCTGCAACCACTGTTGCCAACTTAGCGATTTTATGCCCAAAAGTTGCCCCCAAAGATGCCACTCTGTCGATAGTTCAAGTACGATATATTTTTAGGGTGACCGTTTGAAAAACCTGTCTGGCAACACTAGAGCAAGGCGTTGAAAAAATTAAATAATTCTTATTATCATAAACAGTGATAAAAATTATAAAATTTGTATACACTTAAAATGTGTTTTTATTAAAAATGTTCTTAGAAATTACTATATACAATTTATTAGCTTAAAACTGCTGGTCAAGTCGACGGCGTACACCAGGCATAACTTTTGCACGATGCTCCAAACTCAAGTGTTTCATCCATGGTACGCGTTGAATAGGCGTCTGTAAATTCTGTTCGTAGTTGATTTCCTGTTCTTCGTATGTCCAGCGTAATAACCGTGAATGGTATTCGGGACTGCATCGATTTCTGGCAACTGGAACTGGCGTATTCATCTTTATCACATTGTTGAAAGCTGGCCAATTTCTAATGAGACAATCCACAATCATAATTCCCAGCATGAGCAGCAAAATGTAGCTAGCTAATTGCAGAAATGGCATGAACATCTTGACGGTAAGGATTTCCAAATGCGAGTGATGCTGTCAAGCTGAGGATAACCTATTATATACAAAATACAGGTAAATTATTCCGCACTATCCTGAAGGAACGAAAGGTTGCAACAGGTAGTCATGCTACCTGTTAAAAAAGGGGTTAATAGTAAACTGTTAATCCTGTTGTTTTGGTTGCGGCTTACCATTTTGGCCATAATAATAAACACTTTCTCTCAAAAATTACCTAGGAAATGACTATATTTGATTAAAATATTTTATTACATATCTATATTCACAATAGCATATGGCTGCTTGTTTTTGAATTATTTTATTTTAATAACTTGTATTTATCAATAAGATCTTAAGTTTATTGACCTCGGAATTTATCTTAATTGTCGATAAAACGTGTGGTATTATTTGCTATCTTGAAAGAACACGATAATAAAACAGACAATTTATCAAAACGCAACATTTTGCAGAAAATTATTGCATTATTCAAAATGCAATGTCGCCACACCAAAAAACAATACTGCAGATAAGATTGTAATTATTTCAGTATAAAAGGGTTGGTTATTCGACGAATATCATTAGTATTTTGAGATTTCTGCTCCAATCAAAGCGAAAAAATGTTAAGAATTATATGCGTAATTTTATTATTACATATATCAACCCTCAAATGTGAAGAGGAATATTTGAAAGACTTTAAGAAACTTGAAAATGAAACCATAAATAATGACAACACAACTGAGCATCAATTTCAAATGAAGGACATGTAAGTGTTAAAAAATTTATTAAATGACGAAAACTGACAGATTGACATTGGCTAGTGTGGAGTCAACTCATTTCGCCAGCAGCTGTGCGGAGGCCACAGCTTTGAGTCGTCGCTCTGGAGTCTATCAGATCCTTCTTCCCGACTACAGTGTGCATCCATTCCTAGTCAGTTGCGATGAGGACTCTCATGGCGGAGGATGGACAATTGTGTTGCGACGGGAGGATGGAAGCGTGAATTTTTTCCGCTATTGGAAAGATTACAAGAATGGATTTGGAAACGTGAATGGCGAGTTCTTTATAGGGCTGGATAAATTGCATGTGATGACCAAAGGACGGGATCAAGAGCTGCTCTTCGTCATGGAAGACTCCAAGGGAAAAACAAAGTTTGCAAAATATGATCTATTTGCGATTGGTAGTGAGGAAGACTTATATGTCTTACATACATTGGGTTATTTCTCTGGAGATGCCGGCGACTCCTTCACTGTACAATCCAGCCATAAATTTACGTCCCGCGATCGAGATAACGACGCACATATTGGCAATTGTGCTGAAGAGTACACAGGCGGTTGGTGGTATAACAATTGTCATGCCAGGTTTGTATCTTAAGTAATGAAGATTTAAGTCAATGTTTGATATATTAAACTACTTCTAGCAATCTGATGGGCTTATATAACGAGAAAACTTATGGAAAGGGAATTAATTGGAACACACTTACCGGTCATAACGACTCATTGAAACGCGTCAAAATGATGATAAGACAAAGAAGATAATGGAGCACAGATTCACTTAAAATTAAATTATTACAATAATTAAGAGCAACGAATTAAATAACTGACATCAGCTAGACTAAAAAAAAAAACAAATCATTATAAAATCTTTTTTTGTAGAAGTTGGGAAGAAAGCCGTTTACGAATGAGAGAGAGAGTGTGAGAGAGAGAGAGAGAGAGAGAGAGAGAAATTGTCTTCTGGCATCTGTATAAAAAGCCTCACCGTGAATTAAATAATCATAGCATTCGACTGCGAGAAGAGTAATCGACCTCAATGATTAATCAAACTGCTGATAATGAATGGGACTTTCTTAATAAAAAGTTCCCCTGTAAATGTAATAAAATATCTTGGTTGTTGAATTTATTTATTTTTAGATTAAAAACTGTCAGTATCGAGATAATTGTACTATTAGAGATTTTTGTATTTAATGAATTTACTCACTCACAATTATTTACTATATTGTTGCTGATAAGCTTATTATGATTATAGCTATAAAATGGTTTGCTATTTGTCGAATCTGATTAGTCTTTTGAGATTTATGGTGGAGTCAAAGCGCAAAAATGCAGAGAATTATATGCATAATTTTGTTATTTAATATATCAATGTTTAAGTGTGACGAAAATTATGCAAATGAATTTGAAAAATACGGCAATTTAACAATAAAATATGGCAACACAACGGAAATACGTTTTCAAATGAAAGATCCTAGCATCAAGTTGCTGCAAACTGAACTGGAATCCTTACAGTAAATAATTAAAAATTTTAACACTTGCTGAACTAATTTAAAATATTCTTTTTTTTTTTTAGAGTGGGGATTGCTGAGCTTAACGCCAAAATTGACAGATTGACGTTGACCAGCTTGGATTCACCTCATTTTCCGAGCAGCTGTTCGGAGGCCACTTCTGTGAGTCGTCGCTCTGGAGTCTATCAGATCCTTCTTCCCGACTACAGTGAGCATCCATTCCTAGTCAGTTGCGATGAGGACTCTCATGGCGGAGGATGGACGATTGTGATGCGACGGGAGGATGGAAGTGTAAAGTTTTATCGCTACTGGAACGATTACAAGAATGGATTTGGAAACGTGAATGGCGAGTTCTTTATAGGTCTGGATAAATTATATATGATGACCAAGGAACGGGATCAATAACTACTCTTCATCATGGAAGATTCGAAAGGGACAACAAAGTTTGCAAAATATGATCTATTTGCGATTGGTAGCGAGAAAGAGTTTTATGTTCTGCACACATTGGGCGATTTCTCTGGAGATGCTGGCGACTCTTTTACTGCACAATCGAGCTATAAGTTTACGTCCCGCGATCAAGACAACGATATATATCCTACTGGAAACTGTGCTCAGCAATATAAGGGCGGCTGGTGGTATCACAAGTGTCATGGCAGGTTTGTATCTTTACTACATACGATTTTAATCAATATTTGATTTATTAAAATACTTATAGCAATCTGATGGGTGTATATAACGAGACAACATATGGAACAGGAATTAATTGGAACACATTCAACGGTCTAAATGATTCATTGAAAAGCGTCAAAATGATGATAAGACAAAGAAGAAATTGAGGGGGAGAATCACTTAAAATGAAATTATCGCAAAAATTAATAACAATTAATTAAATAAACTACAGCAGGTAAACTAAGAGAAGAATGCCTGATTATTAATTCTCTTTTGAAAGGGTGTGCCAGGTAGCCGGTTGTGAATGTGTAAGAACGATCAATCAAGAAAGAGACAGAGAGAGAGAGGGGAAGCGAGAGAGAGAGGGGCAGAGAGAGGGGCAGAGAGAGGGGCTGAGAGAGGGGAAAAGAGAGGGGAAGAGAGAGGGGCTGATAGAGGGGAAGAGAGAGGGGCAGATAGAGGGGAAGAGAGAGGGGAAGAGAGTGGGGAAGAGAGTGGGGAAGGGAGAGGGGAAGAGAGAGGGGAAAAGAGAGGGGAACAGAGAGGGGAAGAGAGAGAGATTTAATCCCAATGATATTTTGGTGCTCTTTCAAGGGGGTTTTTTTATTCAGAATGTACAATCATAATCAGCAGCTCGGTGAATCGTTAAGGTCGTATAGTTTATAAAGTTATAAGAAATGCGAAATAGAGGCGTTTTTAATCATACAAAGATTACAGAAGACTATTTGTTTAATATTAAACGTTATATAATATTTGGTTGCCGAAAATTTGAATTTGTGTAGCTGTGATAAAAATCAAGTTACTAACTATGTAATTTTAAAATATTTAAAAAAATGTTAAAATTAAATTTAAGCGTATTTAATCATCGGTGTGGCCGAAAAAATTATTCTCATTGGCTTGCTATAAAATGATTCGTTGCCGGCTCAGATTGTTTAGTCTCGTGTGATCTCTTCTGATCTGGCATTGTGAATGTGATTATAGAAATAATGATGCTGAGAATAATAACTATTTGCACAATCTTATTGTTGGGCACATCCGTGCTCAAATGTGACGATGATCATGTACCGAGTCTAGACAAATTGGGAAACTTGACAATTAAATATGGAAACTCAACGGAAATACGCTTCTATGTGAAGGACGCCACCAACAAGTTACTTCAAGCGCAGTACGATGTGATGCGGTAAGCAATTGTAATTAATAAAATAATAAAAGTTATAAAAACCTTTTTACGACATAGAATGGAGCAGATTCGTCAGGGCGGATTGCTTGACGATCTCGTGGCGAAGTTCAATAAGTTGACTAGCTTGGAGCCGTCTCAGTTCCCTGGCAGCTGTGCAGAGGCAACAGCTCTGAGTCGTCGCACTGGAGTTTATCAGATTGTCATACCCGATTACAGTGTGCATCCATTTATCGTCAGATGTGATGAGGACTCTCATGGCGGAGGATGGACGATTGTGATGCGACGTTATGATGGAAGTATCGATTTCTATCTCTTCTGGAAGCACTATAAAAATGGGTTTGGAAATGTAAATGGCGAGTTTTTTATAGGTCTGGATAAACTGCATGTCATGACCAAAGATCTGGACCAAGAGTTACTTATAATGATGGAAGACTTCAAGGGGCAGAAGAGGTTTGCAAAGTATAATCGTTTTGTGATTGACAGTGAACAAAATGAATATGCATTGAAAATATTGGGTGAATACTCTGGAGATGCGGGGGATTCTTTAATTGGACACGCTGGTCGCAAGTTTTCTGCTCAAGATCGTGACAATGATGAGAACGCAGGCAATTGTGCCACGCTGTATACAGGTGCTTGGTGGTATACCAGCTGTCATTCAAGGTAGGTCATCATGATTATAATTTACAAGATTCGATAATATATACTTGTCTAATATTCAACAGCAATCTACTAGGCAAATATAATGACAACACTTTTGGAAAGGGCATAAATTGGCTTACGTTTACGACTCACACTGCATCGTTAAAAAATGTACAAATGATGATAAGACCGAGAAGGTCATGAATTTTAATAGTTCTTTTTTTCGAGGAAGTATATATTTAATTTAAAAAAAAACGTTCCATTAACACAAGGCAACAATGAAATTGTTGTAAGCCTACTTACATAGCTCAAGATTCAATATTTGTTTTGAATATTCCTATATTTAATAAACACACAAAAGTTCGAAAATATATGTTTATGAATATGAAAACAGTTTTCCATACTATATTTATTTTTATTTAGATAATTTCATATAAAAAAAATATCTAAAGAAAAGAGACTAAAGAAATTTAAATAAACATTTATTTATACCATAATACATTTCTTCAAGAGTTTGTTTTCCTTATCTGGAACCACAGGGTCTTTAGAGAAAATAATAAACAACAACCGATAAAGTTTAATTTGTTGTCCAGTGTAATTTTCCAGTCGCCTAAGCTTATGTACATCAAATTTCATCAAGCGATGAGGCGACATTGATAGAAGCACTTTAGCTAATTACGAGTAGTCACATGGACAGTTAACAGGGAGTACATTCAGTATCGTAACGAGAACCATTGAAGATGGGCCGACAGCGACTCTTACAGTGGTACCACAACTACGCTCTGGCTCTGGGAGTTACCTCACACTGGCTGGTGGCTGGAAAGGTCCAGCAAACGTGGCTGACACGCTCCTATACGTTCATTCTGAACACTCTCGAATTGACAATGCTACCCGTACTGTTCTGGATATCGGCAGAGTATATTGAAAATACGAATTGGTTTCCGAATCTTGTTCCATATACATGTTATATACTGTACTCGGTATCGTATGCCACCATATCCTATACGGTAATCTCTCGGGGTATGCGAGACTGTGCTTTGCTAGAATTAGAGCGTATTGTTAACAACATAATGAGTCAGCAACTTCATCACATTGGACGCTCTCTGAACTATATCTATTACCTTAAGTTCGCAACAATGATCTGCGTGTGTGTAAACAGTGTGGCATTGTGTTTCGTGATGCCCACCGATGGAAATTTGAGTGTTTATTTGGTCACTTTACTATTTCAAAATGCTATGAATATTCCAGTTGTTGCAACCTATCGATACTTTTTGGCCTTGTGGTATATTGCTTGCTCCTATCAGTCTATCAACTGTCGTTTGGAGGATCTATTGAAGTCCTTTAAATCGAAATTGCCTACACGCTTGGAGCTTAATGAACTTAATTGTTTGTGGTCGCAGCATTTCGTGCTAGGACGTTGCACTTTAAGGATAAATAAGGTTTACGAATGGCTTTTACTGGCGGCTCGATTCGATTATGTTACCTTTGGCGTGACCAACATATATTGGGGAATACTCTTCATGTTTGCGATTAAATCACCCTTTTACATGATCATGCTTGGCGCTTTTAACTATTGGATACGTTTAGTTGACTTTTTTCTATTGGATGTTATGTGCGATCTTACAGTTCAGTATCAAAATTCTCCACAGCATGCCGTAACCGAGGGACTCTGGTTTAATGAGGTATTTCCAGAGAATTTTGATATATGTATTTACTTATGATAACTTCTAAACTCTTCGTATTTACAGATAAATGCCTATTTAATGTATGTCAACACTTCAAAGTTTAATATTTCGGTTTGTGGTCTCTATATAGCGAATCGTAGTCGCTGGTTCCAAATGTTTGGCTCTATTGTGAGTTTCTCAATATTGTTAATACAATTTCATTTGATTATGAGAAAAAACTTTTCCCTGTAAGACGTTTAATAAAATACACATTTTTATTTATATTCTATGCAATTTTCCCCATAAATTGGGTTATATGGATTTTCATTCCTTTAATAGTTTATCGGACAACCCCACGCTTTAAATAGTTTTCCAACTGCAAGTGAAATAAGAGAAATGCCAAGAAATTGCTCACGTTTTGCTTTGACCTTTTATTTAATTTATTTTGTTTTCTTCGCGTTTTCATCGAGCAATACAATAACAATAAAAGGCAACAAGAGCTCTCTGCAGGACCCAATAATTCCTGTTCGATAATTTCCAAATGAATGCGTTCTGCAAATAAATTCTCCTTTGACAGCAGCAGCAAAGTGTTGAAATTTTAAAACGAAATCACGTTTTGCTGTTGCATACTTTTTGGCGTATGCACATCTGCTCAACATGAGTACGTGAGAAAAGTTACGTTATATACACACACATAACTTATACACTTATTTCCATATTACACACACACACACAAGCCCACAGAGTAGAAATGTAGTAGTAAATACCCTTGCTTTTTAAGGGCTGAGACGCAGGTGAGAAACGATGCTGCATAAATAAAATGAAATAAAATAAATCATAACATAATTTTTGCAACAAATTCGTTTTTACAAATCTAATTCCTTTCATTGCCAAACGTGTCAAAATTATTTAGCAAATTTGTATTTGCGAAATTCGGCAGTGAAAATTCAAATATAGATCCCAGGCCCCGCTCCCGGTCCCTCTCTTAGGCCCCGCTCCAGTCCCTCTCTTAGGCCCCGCTCCCAGTCCCTCTCTTAGGCCCCGCTCCAGTCCCTCTCTTAGGCACCGCTCCTAGTCCCTCTCTTAGGCCCCGCTCCCAGTTCCCTCTCTTAGGCCCCGCTCCCAGTCCCTCTCTTAGGCCCCGCTCCCAGTCCCTCTCTTAGGCCCCGCTCCCAGTCCCTCTCTTAGGCCCCGCTCCAGTCCCTCTCTTAGGCCCCGCTCCCAGTCCCTCTCTTAGGCCCCGCTCCAGTCCCTCTCTTAGGCCCCGCTCCTAGTCCCTCTCTTAGGCCCCGCTCCCAGTCCCTCTCTTAGGCCCCGCTCCAGTCCCTCTCTTAGGCCCCGCTCTCAGTTCCTCTCTTAGGACCCACTCCCAGTCCCTCTCTTAGTCCCCGCTTCCAGTCCCTCTCTTAGGCCCCGCTCCCAGTCCCTCTCTTAGGCCCCGCTCTCAGTCCCTCTCTTAGGCCCCGCTCCCAGTCACTCTCTTAGGCCCCGCTCCCAGTCCCTCTCCCAGGCCCCGCTCCCAGGCCCTCTCCCAGGCCCCGTTCCCAGTCCCTCTCTTAGTCCCCGCTCCCAGTCCTTCTCTTAGGCCCCGCTCCCAGTCCCTCTCTTAGGCCCCGCTCTCAGTCCCTCTGTTAGGCCCCGCTCACAGTCCCTCTCCCAGGCCACGCTCCCAGTCCCTCTCTTAGGCCCCGCTCCCAGTCCCTCTCTTAGGCCCCGCTCCCAGTCCCTCTCTTAGTCCCCGCTCCCAGTCCCTCTCTTAGGCCCCGCTCCCAGTCCCTCTCTTAGTCCCCGCTCCCAGTCACTCTCTTAGGCCCCGCTAATCACTATTTCACTTTATTCTCTTCAGATGGCAATTGAGATCAAGTTACAAAGTCTGATTTGGCATTGATAAAAACTTGGTCTTTTTGATAAAAACTATAACAATCGATAACTTCATAATGTAACATAATTAGTATGATGGAACAATGGAAAGGAACAGAAATTTCCCACGCTTTATGTAATTTTTCTTTCCGGAATGAAGTAGTTTAAAGAAGGACAGACCTATTCGGATAAAGTCCCCGGTGAAAAGTGTATTTTGAAACTTTATGTTCTTCATAAATTTTTTTGTTCTTGCTTAGACGAAACAAGTATATACTTAGGAGATTGCAAACAATTGAAAATGTAGTTAAATCCATTTAAATTAGCATTCACATGTCAACACAATTATGTTGGATAACAACGGCAACGATTTATGTGCACGTGAAGTTACATAATACCACACACACACACACACACACACACACACACACACACACACACACAAACACATATACACACACACACACGCACGTAGCGGATGCTGGGTTACTGGGCGGTAGGCGTGGCCCGGAGCTTGGCAATTGTCAAAATTGCCGCCATAATTCACGTGTTGCCAGCAACAGAAACAACAACTATGCACAACGAGAACAACAGCAACAATAATAACAACAACAACAACAATAAAAACAACAACAATACAGTCAACATCGTCATTCAATTGAAGCAAAATGCTCAAAATGCAAATTACGCAATGATTTACATTTCGATTGACATATTTTAGGCGAACTGTTTGCAGTACGAATGTTATGAGGCAACACCCTCTGACGGATCCACCCTTTGCTTGTCATCCCACGGCAGTAATTCAAAAATATCCCCAACATCTTCAACAATCCCAAAATTGATGTCAATGATGTGCGTTGAAAGCAGTAAGCACACTGACAGACGGACTGACAGACAGACAGAGTGTCATTTCGTACCATACTATATAGGTACATACGAGGGTGGTATGATAAATCATTGCATTAAATATGAAAACACAAATTTTTTGAATGAAAGTAAACTTTCTTATCATTATATTTTTTTTAAAACGTAGTTCCTTTATCTAGCATTACTAAATCTTTTTTATGTTTTCCAGATAATAAGGTTGGTTTAGGTACTTAAAATAGGCTAAATTTAAAAACAGATAAAAATTATTGAAAATAAAATATTATAGTTATTTAAAACCTATGAAATTAAGTTATATATGAAAAAATTTTACCAAAACTCGTTAAACAGTTAGACCATACTTCATGAAACTCAATCACTTATAAGTTAAATTACACTACTTTAATAGGGCTTCTATAATAATTTTTTGAGTTTCCCGAGACATTTATACGCTGAAATTTGAAATTTGTTTAATTAAATAAAATAATCAAATAAATAAATAAATAAGCCCTTTCTCGAATTAAGTACTCAATCAGAATTCAATTTCTACCCCATGAGATGTTCAAAGAAAATGCAATAATCAAAGTGAATCATAAAGCACATTTATGATAACTGAGTAACTGTCCAGTGGAGATACAGTTCAGATCTTTTTGCAGTTTCATTTAACCCATATATTACAATCCCGCCCAGGCACTCGTTATTAGTCAGGCTTTCTTGGGGGGCATCGTAAAATGCTGCAAGGACATAAATACGTTATTATTATATTATGATTTTGAAAGGCCAGAGCAAAGAATGCGAGGCAACACAATGGCGTTGGCATTGGCGCCACATGCCACATCGACATGCAACCTCAATGGCTACGCCGCGACATTTTGTATGCTTCACAGTCGGTGGCCAAGCCAATGACAAAGACCAACTGTGGACCGGGTGTGGTCATCAATGCAGCTTGGAGTCAAGCACAAAAGTCTTGTGAATGGCCTGACTTGCATTTTGTGTCGCTGTCACCGCAACTTGCCCCCTTGCAACGTAAATTCCCTGATAACAATAAGGGAGCAGCGTCCTGATTCCTGCGTATGTGCGTCCTTATTCTGAAGGAGCAAAACTTATGCCAGCAAATACAATAAAGGATGACAGGCCAAAACTTTTAATGATGCCGCAAAGTCGTTGAATCAACTTGCGTCTGGAATTAGATGAATTTGTAAGGCGCAGTAGACCGACAAGATTTTCAAAGATTTCCAAAACCTTTAAGAAATCAAAAAATAAAATAAAAATATAAGCTTTAACACTTCATAAATGTTTTTAAGAATAGTGGAGCCCATTAACCATGTTGCAAAACCAACGCGACAGGAATTCTTCTGCTCCTTATGCTTCTTCTCCCCTGTTGCCTGCTCTCATTTGGCTATAAGAATGTGTGTCAACTGTACGCGGGAGCAAAGTGAAAGTTCATTTTGGGTCCGTCGGGCACTGCAGCAAAAGTTTCATTTTTTTTCCGCGTTGTTCATAGAAAGTTTCTTAGTAAATGCACCCACAAATTCACACACTACACACACACACCCACATACACATGCAGAGGCAGCTGTTTTGTTTTCAAGTGCAAAACTTGACACCAACTTATGATGGAATTTCATTCCAGCAATGCTTAAAATGCCTTAAAGCCGTCAAGTGGCAAAAACTTGAGACAGACAGCCGCAGAGTTAAAGAGCTAAAAGTGAATTTTTTTTTCTTGCAGTTTAAATTCTTTTTATTGAGCAAATTGAGCTGAACAGTTAACTTGTTAAGCGTACTTAATAGGGGTTATAACCGCCGCCTCCGCTAGCTGTGGCTTGGGCATTAGCAACTGCGCTGGCTGAGCCGTATCCACCGCCACCGCCACCTCTGGGACCATAGTTGTCGTAGGGATAACCGCCACCGCCGCCACGATATCCTCTGCTACCACCTCCATAGCCGCCATAGTTGCCATATCCTCCTCTATGTGGCGAAGCCTCCATCACGCTGAAGAGCGCAATGATCACAATAATAAAAGCAATAGCAGCTCGCATCTTGATTTTGGTTCAGATCGCAATGAGTTCTGTGTTTAAATGTGCATGATCGCTTTCAATTTATAGAGAAATTATCTGTCTGACTTTGAACAAAACTGGAAAGTAACAATGATGATCACCATGACAATGATCATAACAAGTTCAAGTGTGTACAAATTTCGTTCTATCTAATTAATTAATGAATGTCCCCTCTTTGGAAACCGGTTCTTCGTTTTGCGTTACTTCGTCTGGACGTTTTTGGGGAATTACTTTGTTTGGTGCTTTGTCTTTCTACGAATATTTTTAATCGTAATATATTAAATTGCGTTTTGAATCTTTTTTTGTTCATCACATTCGCACACACAGCTTAAAAATAAATACATTTTTGTTAACAAATGTTAAACAACCCATCGATCGGGTTTCTATTTGATTCATATGTATTTTAATTTTTTTATTACTTTTCTTGACAAATTGTTCTTTGTTTGCTGTTGATAATTATTGCAAAGGTTATTCACCCGATAACTAGTCATAAATTATTTATTTAAATATAATAATTATATATAAATTGCTATATTACCTAGCTTAAAAGTTTGAATAATATAACATTATCTCTTTTAAGCAAATAAATTTACTAATCACTGAAATAATATATTAAGTAAACATAGTCAATCAATTCAAACATTAAAATGGATTTAATTCGAATAATCACGAAATAGAATTTTTCATCGACAAAATTGTAATCGTACTTAACATGCCCAGAAGGAGGAAATTTAGTCAGCAAATGGTATCCAGGACCTGTGATGGCTCCTTCCACAGTGCCTGGAATATGATTTGCAGTGACGAATATCCGGAAGACATGGGTACCAAATATGGCGGATATATGATGAAAGATGGGGAACCCTATAGTGTATTCAGTTTAGAACGGAATCCAAAACATTATTTGATTATTTTTGGCAGTGCAGATGTGTCCGAATGTAAGTCCCTGGATTTCGTCAATTCCACATACTTTAAATGTTTCGCGGGTGTCGGTAAACCGAAACCTCTGAGTTATCCCCGTAGTCGTTTTAATTGCATAAACTATTCCTTTCGTATGGCCGATGAATTGGTATCCTTATGCACCACCAGATATATGGAAAATAATGAACTTGCGACGATTCTATACGCCGATTATGATGACAAACCTGCTGATGCTATTGTAGAGCACAACAGAAGTTCTATTTTAAGTGTAAACTTATGGTTTATCTTAGCAATAGCTCTGATATCATTGTTCTTCATCTTTCGTCTCAGATAATAGTTAAGATTACTGTACGTACACAGAGTATGTTAATAAACAGATAAAGAAATATTACAAAACTGAATTATTAAATAATTTGAACACGATCTTTAAGGTGATATTATGAATGTGATTTATTAAACATCTTTTCAGAGAGTGAGCTAATCGCTTTCAACTCTCCCATTTGACATCATATTTTGACAGTGCTCGAGTCACACATGTAAATTGTTCATCTACACCCACAAATCTCATCACCCTCATCATAACATTGCCCTGTACTCAAGAAGCTGTCAAGAGGGTTGCGGCTGCGCCTCGGATCGTCTTTCATCTGACAGGACAGAAGGCAACAGAAGTGGCCCTTGTCAAGATGTTTCCCGTATCATCACCACATATGTATCTACTTATAGGTCTGGGGTCTGAGGAATCAACGTCTGTGTGTGTGTGTGTGTGCCCATTCATCTGTTTTGATGTGTATGAATAATTGCTTTTTAACAGACGCAAAATTATCACCCAATTATTGAGATTTGTGCGTAATGCACCATATAAATGGGTACTTTTAGGGATTCAGTGTCTTTACATAACTATATAATGGCATTGTTTTTTATACTTATAACTTTAGAAAATATATTCAGTAGCATTTTGTAATATAAACTGTCAAGCACCGCTAGAAACAGATATGTATGCGAAGTCGGACACGAGTCCTATTTGCTCAGGAATTTCTGCCTGACATTTGATTTGACAGTTCTCTCTCTTTGTATCTTTTTTTCTCTCTCCTGGTGTGTGTTGCAACGTATGTGGCATTTTTATTATATACCCTATGAAAGGGAGTCTGTTAATATTTGCGAACGAAATGTGTAGTTCCTTGAAGGACCTGTTTTCTATTCTTAATTTATTGTTAAATATATTCTTATTATTATAATAATTGCTAGCTTTAAATTAAAATTTTCAAAATCGTTAATTCAAGATTCAGTTTAGTCTTTGCTATAGTTCTTCTTTGGGAAAATAAATGTAATGAAGATAGAATTTTTTTTTTAATACTGACTGAATATTTTATGGAAACTATTGAAAAAAACAAATAGCGTTGATTGTCAATCACTCACAGAAGCAGAAAATCAATCAATCTGTATAAAGAGTTTTTGTTTTAGTGAAAAGTGTATTATATCTTCTTCTATCACATGCATAGTTTTTCTAGTTTTCTTTTTTATTTTGCCTTATGTAAAGTTTTGCAACATGTAGCATGTCAGCAAATGTCGTGCCTCTGTTAATTTCCCATTCCTGTATGCCTTGGCGGTGGTAACTATGTATGTATTCATGGGTATGTATTTATTTTGCCGCATCGCAAAAAGGACAAAACGCATTTTTCCTTTGTGCTGCCTTTCAAGTATTATTGCAATTTTGTAAATATTGTAAAAATGCTTAATACACATGGGGCACTCATCGCTCTAGCTCTCTCTCTCTCTCTCTCTCTCTCTTAGTCCTTGTCTCCCTCTCACATTTTATGCAAATTAGTGACAGATACCGCTTACATTCCGAATGTTAATTTGCATTTTTTGCAACTCCTTGCGTTCCCTTCTGTCATGTTGAAAAGGGAATTTCTTTTATTTGCATTTATACTTTTACATGGTACTTGTTAACCTTTTGTCTATTAAGGATATGTGCTCGTATAAGAAGTTCCCCTAATGCTGCCTTATTGCCTTAAGTGCTTAAAATAAGATGGAAAAGAAGTTAGAGCAAAGCTTTGCCATATGATAAATTACACTGGCATTTAGAGATTTGAAAAAGAATTCTTTGCTTATTCCACTCTTTCAGTTTTAAACTTCAATTTCTCACTTCAATTTCCTCTTAGGAACTTCAATACTTCAGTATTTAAACATTGTAGTTTCTATTTATTGTGCCAATCTTTCATTTTAATTGCGTTCAACACCGAGTTGGCCACAATCCTAATGTACTTTGATGGTAACGCCTCTTTGCCCTTGTGAATGTGTTGTGGCTTTTCTCAAAGTTTTCCTTTGCTTTCCTTCTGTTTATTTGCTTGTTTTCTTTGACTTTAATTAAGTTTTATTATACAAATTAACACATGCGGGTAATAGACAAACTTACACGCAAACACAGGCCCTCCACCTTGTATCTGCCAGATACATACATATATCTATTTGTAGAGGTATGTATTTTTAATTAATTCATATAGCCAAGTAAATAATTTAATCAGCAATGTCTATTTGGAAGCTCACTGACAGCTTAATAATTGAAATGCTGAAAAGTTGAAAAGAATCCATTTAAGGGCAAATGCATCGTTGATGTTAATAAACTATCTGGTTTTATCTGTAGTTTGAGAATTTTTGAATATCTTCATAGTCACATCTGTATAAGAGAAATTGTTGAATGATTAAAAAAAAATACAAATTATTCAAACGATTATTTAGGTTAATTATTATTTTACAAACATTAAAAAAAACTAGTGGGCGGTTACAGTCGAGCACGCTCGACAGTTAAATACCCTGTGCCCAGGTATACTGAAAGTTGATTTTCGATCGATTGTTCCTATGGCAGCTATATGATATAGTTAACCAAATTTGATCAGGATGTATAATACCAGCTCAGATGCATATTCTATCAGTTTGGTTCTGATATCTCAACAAACAAAAAAATTTTCCTTACTAAAACTTCATTTTCGATGCACCGTTTCTATGGCAGCTATATGATATCTTAGACCGATTCTAACCAAATTTGGTCAGGATGTATAATACCAGCCCAGATGCATATTCTATCAGTTTGGTTCTGATATCTTAACAAACAAAAAAATTTTCCGTACTAAAACTTCATTTTCGAAGCACCGTTTCTATGGCAGCTATATGATATAGCTAACCGATTCTAACCAAATTTGGTCAGGATGTATAATACCAGCCCAGATGCATATTCTATCAGTTTGGTTCTGATATCTTAACAAACAAAAAAATTTTTCATACTAAAACTTCATTTTCGAAGCACCGTTCCAATGGCAGCTATATGATATAGCTAACCGATTCTAACCAAATTTGGTCAGGATGTATAATATCAGCCCAGATGCATATTCTATCAGTTTGGTTCTGATATCTCAACAAACAAAAATATTTTCCATACTAAAACTTCATTTTCGATGCACCGTTCCTATGGCAGCTATATGATGTAGTGAACCGATCCAAAAATTAAAACAAACTTAATCTGCCTACGTTATCCAGGAACCTACATACCAAGTTTGAAGTCTCTAGCTTTTATGGTTTCTGAGATCGACGCGTTCAAACAGACGGACGGACTGAAGGAAAAAATAGACAGTAGAAAAATTTAATTTTGAAATTATGATGCATAATCAAAATAAAGAGCAAATTATGATAAGATTGACTTTCCGCAATAAAATCGGTTAAGATTTGTCATAGTAATGACAGTTTGAAAGTTTTGAACAAGTGACAAAGAGAATGTCTGGAAAAAATAGATAGCTGATAATTAAGAATTAAAATACACAAACAAAGGAGACATTTGTCATTAAATGTTTTATAAATATAAATATTAGTCAGGTATAATTCGATTTTAATACATTCTAAAATATAATAATGCAATTTAGCTAATTGAAATACATTTGAATCTGTGCTTGGGCTGAGATTGGTTGGGGGCCATCATCAGAGGGACGGATACGCATTCTTAGCATAGTTGGCGGCCACACAGTAATTGGGTGCCCCAAAAAAGGAGCACACTCCGCTGCTGCTGGTCGGATTTGTGCCGAATCCACCGTAGCAGTTGGTATAGTTTTGGCAGGAACGCAGCTCGAGTGGGGCAAAGTTCAGGGCATAGGCGCCAGGTGGCGCTGTGTGGGCCAGATTCGGATATTTGTGCATATTGTTGGGTATTGGAGCAGGTACCAATTGTGTGGCCGTATCCAAAAGTGGTCGACCTATGCTGACACTGCGCTCATTTCGACGGAATTTGGCACGACGATTCTGGAACCAAACCTAGAATCAGATAGATTACAATGGATATATTCCATAGAATGCTAAGAATGTAACTGCATCTTACCTGCACTCGTGCCTCGCTCAGATGCACCTTTGTGGCCAGCTCCTCTCTAACAAATGCGTCGGGATAATGCGTTCTCTCGAATACCTTCTCCAGTGCCGTCAACTGGGCTGAGCTGAAGGTGGTGCGGTTACGTCTCGGCTTTCTCGAGTGCCCCGATGTGAGATTATTGGGGTAATCAACGTTGGCGCCGCCTGCAACGGAAGACAATTATGAAACCATTTAAGAGAAATCTTTCACTTTTAGTGGGATTCGTGGAAACGGTTCAATTTTGATGGCATTGCACGACAGCCTCGTAAATAATCGATAAGAGCCCGGACATCAATTAATGCGCCAACTTAGGAATTCGGTTTACTTTTATGACCGTGCATCCATAAAATTTTGCATTCTGTTTGATCCTTTTGCTTTGCTTATTGTCATTGGGGAGGTCATAAACAAATGGCATGGGTCATAAAATATATATTAACATCTCTCTCTCTCTCTCTCTTTTTTCTCTCTCTCTCTCTCTTTACGAAGACGTCGACATCATCGGGCAGCTGTCTACTAATTTTAGGTGCCAACCCGACGACAAAGAAACCAACAAACGCAACAAATTTACGATCTATTAATTAAACTGAAATTGTGACATTAAGCGACAATAAGCGAGCGGCAACTTTCACTAATTGATTTCACGTCTAATGCTGGCCAAGCATTTCCATTTTGGAAAATATTTAAAAAAATATGGAATAACACAGATATACGAATATATACAATATATATACTATACATACATATTTAATACAAGTTGGCGATGAATATAAATAATAAAGAATACAAATTTCTCTTATATTAATTTTTTCGCATTTATTCATCTATCTAATTAAAAAAATTGGGCATATTTATACTCAAAGATTGGTTTCACCAATTTGACAATATGTATAGAAATTCGTTTTAAACAGAATGTTTTTGCTTAATTAGTGGAGTCAAGCTTTTAAGCCAAACAAATTATTTTTAATATTTAATGTGCCTGCTATATGCTTATCACTTAATTTCTACTTGTACTTGAGTTCCATAAAAAGACAGGTTTTAAGAATCAGGAATATTCACGGCAATTATTAAAAAAAACCCATAATTTAAGGGATTAATAAAAAACACAGTATTAAAAAATAAAAGTAAATAAAAAAAGTAAATTCTTAGTTTTAAGGCCGCAATCTGAATTTTGATTCTGTTTTTTCTTATATATTTATATATTTTTTTTAAATTTATTTTTAATAATAACAATTTTAAGATATTGATTTCTTTTTTCCAAAGTAAATCTTAGTCTTGTAATATCTTATTTATGATATTTCGCATAAATATTTTAAAGAAATTCTTTTCTCAATCGACTGGGAATCATGAGTTTTTTTCAGTACTAAAATACGTAATGCATGTCTCTGTTTAAATCGTAAATGATAAATTAGAATTGAAATAAGCTGAGAATTTATGATATTATGAGCACGCATGCAGAAGGCATATGAACGTATATACACCTAACTAGGATAGGATATATGTATAGATATGTGATTTATGTAGGTAATTGCAACTGTATCTGTGTGTGTGTGTGTGTGTGTGTGTGTGTGTGTGCGTCAGTTGCAACTCATGCATGACATCTAGGTGCCATATGTGGGCGACATTCGCTCATTTATGCCGCCGCCAATTGCATATCCAAATGGTTGACAGCGTCATCTTGATGCATTTTTGTTGCAGTTGTTGTTGTTGTTGTTGTTGCTGTTGTTGTTGTTGATGTTGTTGTGGTTGTGGTTGAGCCACCGTTTTATGTAGGTTCTTTTCGTGCCACAACCGTGCCTCAACCAGAGGCGGCAGGTTGTCAACATTAAAGGCGCTGCTCTCTGATGAAGGCGACATGTTGTCTGTTGGCCTGGTTGTTACTGTTGTTGTTGTCCTTGTTGTTGTTGTCCTTGTTGTTGTTGTCCTTGTTGTTGTTGTCCTTGTTGTTGTTGTTCTGGTTGTCAACGACATAATTTGCTATGAAATATGCGCGTCCCATTGTGATCGCTGGCAATGGCAATGCTATCAGAAGTCGTCTTTCAATCGCTAGTTTCTTATTTTTGTTTTTTTTTGTTCCTTTTTGGTAGCATTTCCGACTGCAGACAGTCGTAGAGGCAGACGGACGGACAAACAGACAGCACTTCAACATTGTCAACATGACAAAACGTAATCAAAGCTGACATGATATTCCCTCAGAGGCCGCATGCCTTTGAACAACCGAATGTGCCCAGCATCGCCCAATGCCTATATTTTCCAAGTGGAGCATATAAACGACCAGATATACAGAGAACAAGAGGGGGAGAGAAAGGAAGAGAGTGAGATCCCAACCAGTAGCAGTTGTAGCCCCCTTTCCAGCTCAACTCATGCTCCTATCCTATCCCGCGTGTGCTGTAAATGGTTGAGGCCAGAGGCGTGTGTTTATTTTTGTCATTGCTCGGATTGTAACATGTGCCAGTCTCCATTTCCATTCCCTTTTCCCAGCCGAATTTCCCCTTTCCCAGGCCTATCCCACTTCATGCTTTTCTGATTGAGGTTTCCCTTTCGATTTTCGCTTCTCGTGTTCAGCTCTTTTTTTTTTTATTAAGCTGCAACTGTTTTTTATCGCTCGTTGCCCGATTCGCTGGCAATTCAAATTAAACATCTCGTTTTCTCCCCCTCCCTGGGGACCTCATTGGGCACTGCAGTTGTCTATGGAGTGCTCGGCATACTACATAACTTTGCCGCTGATCTACGATGCAACTCTGCGGACAGCTTCACTGACAAATTGAGACAAATGGCGTGGGTAAGAGATTTGGTTGGGTTAAAAAAAAGAACTATAATGATTGCATGGAATGCATTGCCTGATGATTGCCACCCTGAAGTAGAAATCCCCATGCAATAAAAAAAAATACATGTAAAACTTAAAATAAAACTGACAATTTTCTATCACTTGAAGAGTGAAGAAACAGGATAAACCGATTTCGATTGTCATTTTATCGATTCGAATAAAAATTAATTGACCCTTTTAAAATTAAATGATTAAATTTAATATTCTCCAATTTAAACAAAACTTGCAGATTTTCTGAAGACATGAAGTATTGCTTAAAGATAAAAATTATCGTATGTCTGTCATAAATACTATGAGGATATATTTCTACAGACAGTAAAAAATGTCTGACCATGGAGTGGCATTTTCTAAAGTCAACTAAGCAAATGTCGATGGTCATCTGAAGTAAATCGTTGCAAATGTATTTAAGGGAATTTGGTATTATAGTTCTTTTTTTTTAGGTACATTGTAAACATGCCCATCTTGAATTATTCTTTAAAGGAATAGGAAATTTAAAGATATTTCAAAATTACTTCGGATGATAAAAAAAGAATCTCTTGCCAAATTTTTCTTATAAACTTTAATACAAAAATATAATTATTATTATAATAAAGATCCACTTTTCTGAGTTCTAAAAAACACAATGTTCTTTGACCCAAACACACATTGAAAACAAAAGTAGACTATATTAAAATAAACAAGTTAATGGACTTACCAAAATTATTAGTCAATTCCAGGGGTATTTTGCTCTTGGCATAAGCATCCTGTTTCAGTTCAATGAGATTGTCCACGGAGAATCGATGCATTTTGTCGAGTTCCCTTCGGTTGGTGCTGTGCTTATCCTTCGTATAGGATGCGTCGTGCAGTTTTTGTTCCAGTTCCATTGGCTGTGGCTGTGAGGCATAAGCTACCTCAACGGCTGACATGGAGTGGGATGCAGATGCTGGTGCTGGTGCGGATACGGATCCGTGTCCGGACACGGATGAGCCGGGTGCTGCCGACGGCATTGCAGATGCGGCATAGTAGAAATTGCCGGCATTGCCGACGGGTAAAGAGTGCAGTTGCTGCTGATAGTTTAACATGGTTGGCAAATTGAATTAAAATTTCTGAAATCACTTTATCAATCAATGTTTTGGCTAATTGAACAATTGCTACACAGTCACAAGCACGTTGACAATGACACTAGTGATGATAATGATGATGATGATGATGAGGCGAATAGAATGCAACACAATTGAATTAGGTATGCGAATTGTGTGTTAAAATTCTTCATTTGTCTCTCTAATTGAATGCTGATTGAATTAATTTATTTTGTTGCTCTCTGCATCTTTTAGGGGAGGCATCCTGCGCGAACTTGGATAATTGGTAATTGGATTAGCACACAACACATAAACGAGTTAATTACGATAATTGTCGCGACGATACTAAACCGTGCCAAAGTCGTGTGCCCACTGAAATTAGCCTCAAGATGTGAGCATTGCTCTCGCATCCACAAGATATCCATTCACACAGATACAAGCACGCACACACACACACTCACACGCATGCATACATAAGTGTATCTTAAGTATGTTTGCTCTCTTTCTCTCACTTTCAATGATCGCATCTAATTATAGCAGCCATCTGCCATTGGCTGATCCACAATGATCTCTGTCTGCATCCGACATTTTTTGGGGGCGTTGACGTTGCTGTTGCTGGGAAAATCGGATGAAATACGAGGTGAAAAGTAGCAACAAGTTTTGGTTGCATTTAAATAGCAATAAATACCAATTAGGTAGCTTGTCCTGCCTACACTGCTGTGCTCCATTTTCACAGGATGTACCCGAGAAGTGGTGCATCTTGTACGTGTACTTGAGTTTCCAGCTGAGCATAAATCTTGCCACGCACAATGTTTGTCATCCTTTCAAGCTAATTTCCATAACCACAACATGATGTTAATGTTCCACTGGCACTGACAGACCTCAGGCCAAGGAACGGAACGTGGGTGGAACTGTCAGTTAAGTGCATTGGATTGTTGTTCTTGTTGCTGTTGCTGTTCTGGTTGAGTTTCAATTGCAGCCTGCCTAGGGATGTGTCTGCTTGTGGTATGGTAAATTAATGTCATAGTTGTGCAGGATATTTATTATAATCTAAGTAGTTAAATGTCTTCGAAGTGAGCTTTAAGCCCAAGTTGCCCTCATATACTAATTGCGTTAATTACATTGTCATTAGCAGTCCGCTCTTTTACTTATAAACTCCTCATTAGATGTTGGCAAACTATCAACTAATATTCTAATATTCCTGACATAACCACAAGCAACGCGGAGCACCTCATACGATTTCCTTCCCAAATTGAGCTGTCACAAAAGTTTATCCAAAGTACTTGACACTCTACTGCGGTAAGGACGACGCTATTCACCTGCCCGCAAGTACTCGGGTCCCGGCCAGCAGCAGCAGCAGGAGCCGGAATCGGAGCCGGAGCCAGAGCCAGAGCAGGTGGCGGCTCAAGACTCTGGCTTTCTAAATTATCTCACGTTTTCGTGTGCAAAGTTCTTGAAGAATGTTGCGGTGTGTATTTTTAATAAAACTTCAAAGTTTTGCGCTACTTGCAACGCTTTACAATGTCTCTCCGACGTTTTTCCTCTGTTTCTGTTTCACTTTTGAAATTCTTTGTCACGAAACATTTCTCGCGTGCAACTGAAAGGAGTTCGGGGGGAGACTTTCTATCCATAGTAATACATCCACAAACCCACACACACAATCACTTACACACACACACACACACACACACACACACATAGAAAAGAGCGAAAAAGGCAGTAGAAATTCTTCTGGCAAGTTAGAAATTTGAGCAGACACTTTTAATGCTGTCAGATAGCAGAAAGTAACTGCACTTGGCATGGACATTGGTATGGGTGAAGGCGGAATGCTCTAGACAACGGACAGGCATCTCAATAATTTTATGAAACGCCCATGTTACTATGGCTTTCTATGGCAGCTTCTGAAATTACATGCCATTCAGAGGAACATGAAGAATTGTATGCCAAATGGTAATCTTTTACTGCCGCTCCCAAAAGTATGCAACAAATAAAATTTTCCATTACTTGCTGAAAGCAAGTTTCTATTTCTATGGCTTAACTTAAGTGAGTATGAATGAAATCTAAAGAACAGAGACCATAGATTTTCCAAAAAATGGGGCTTATCAATGTAGAATCTAAAGTTAAGATGATGGGAAGCGATGCAGTCAACTAACTTTGATTATACTTGTATATCGATTATATAAGTAATGTATGAACTTAAATATTTATTTTAAGTTAATATAAAATTGATAAATAAATAATATAACAGAATGAATGGGACTACAAACTTTCAAACTTTTGGAGAAAATTTCAGTATTATACAAAACAAATTATTAATTTTTTCAATTTTTTTAATGGTATACGTTTATATTATAAAAAAAAATTAAATTATCTAACTAAGAACAATGATTAAATTATTATTTCTACACTGTTTAAATACCAAGCAAACTTAGAAACTTAAAGATATTTAAATTATTATTATTAAATTCTATTTTTAAAAATTGGTTTACTCTTTTTAAGTAACACATTTCTGATAATTTTCGTAAATACGACGTAACTTGCAAAGGAAACCGACAAAGGCAGTGAGATCGTGAAATGGCCACCAAACCACGTTGCGGTGTTTTTCGTGCTGTGCGGCTTTTTGGGGCACGCAACATGGCAACATAAATTGCAATGGCCGTACAAACTGCAACCATGTAGATGTATGACTACAGATACGAACAGAATCATGCAACATGTTGCAAACCCCAAGCAAAATGCTAATTAAAAAACCGTCCGTAACGAGTGAGATGACAACATGAACACGGCAGGGTATAACCAACGTCAATAAGACCGCATAGCGACATCGATTTGCCTTAAATTAAATATTTTCAATTTAATCAAAATCGAATGGAGTCCAAACTATAAATGTTTAATGTTCATGATGACAAACAGTATACAGAAGCAGAAGAAAAGGAAGCAGTTGACAATTTTTAAATCTTTGAATGACATGTATAAATTATGCAAGCGATTTTATAATCGATCTAGGCCCAAAGATTTCATAGTTTTTCTCAATTTCGCATAGACAAATTGGAAAAAGTAAAGTCCGCTGCTGACCCAACTCAGAATCATAATGTGTGTGTGTGTGTGTATATGTGTGTGATTGTGAGTGAATATGGCCAACTAAATGGACATTTGGCCGTTTGGGAAAGACGATTCTTAACTAGCTTTTAAAAGTTTGCTTTCCCGTGGAGACTGAAATATTCATAGGTTTTATATACTTACTTAGTTGCCAGGCCTATGTCACAATAAAAGTCAAAAGCTTTTTGTGCTGTAATTAATGTAAATCCCCGTACTCAGACGACATACACACACACAAACATACATGTTGCAGCTGCAGGCCGCTAGTGGGCGCCACTTTGTATGCACATGTAATTGATTTTATGTTTACGCACTCTCAACTCGTTGCACAAGAGAGTGACATGATGACAGCGGTAAAGGGGAGAGGAAAAAGTCTGTGTGTGTGTGTGTTGGTGTGCGGTATGTCAAACAGCACGCTTCCTGTGTACTGCTTCCGGTTATTTCTTGTTATTATATTTCATTGCCTTCGTATTCGCATTGCAAAAACAAAAAATAACTTTTCATTGAGAAGGCACAGAGCAAGTTTTGTGATAGAAAAGAGATGGTTGGGATGAGAAAAGGGTGATAAAGGGAGGGTGCGAGAGAGTAGTTGATAAATTCTTAGCAGAAGGGCACATGCCAACACTTGTTTTCTGTTAAGTGATTTGGGCAAAAGTTGTACCCTTCGCTATCCCCTGGCTGCTGTCAGGCAGTATTCCGTTTGGTATTCGTGTTTGGCATTTTGGTTAGACGACACGCTCGACATGGACTTTGGCAGTGGAACGAGCTGAGGAGGGAAAAATGAGGCAAGTGGCAAGTAGAAAGTGGGCGTTTGCGGTGTTCAATGTACAGCTGCTTTGGTTCGGTGTTGTATTTGAAATATCGGAAATGTTTTACAAAACTTTTGCCAGCTACAACTTGGCTGACTGAATGGCTGCCACATAATCGCCGTCAAGTGAAATTCATTTTCTTGACAAACAACATGAACTTCAAAGACCCCGTTTCCCATAATTTCCCCTCGTCCCCACCAGTTCCAATTTCATATTTTGCGCTTGTTGCTGTCTCTTCCGACAAGGAAATTGAAATGCTACGTGTGTTTCAATGTGTGTGCAACATTTTGGGGCGTTGCTTTAGTTGATTAATTGCGGCTACAAATTGATTTACCTGTCAAATTAAAACTAGTTATTATACGATTATCGAAGGGATATCAAATATCCCTACTGCATCTTAATAATAATAATTTCCAAAATCATTTCATACTTGTCTGTCGTTAGGGAAAATACAAAATATCCAATGACTGCAGTTATCGTCAAGTCATTTGTTGATTGCACATTTTCAATTTGTAGCTCAATACTCGTTTTGTTATATCCTATAATCACAAAATGTAGAGAGTATATACAATAAGCAGAATATTTAATTTCTAATGTCGGGCTCTTGGAATATTTAAAAAGGCCGATCAAACCCAAGCCGATACATTTGCTTGTTAAATAATATGTTCGGTTAGATAAATTTACAAAACATTTACCTTTTTTTGTACTACAATTAATTAAGTAAAATATTATTTTGTACTTAATTGACCTTAGTTGCGATGCAATAGTTACCCTAGGTTTAGGGGGTAAATTCCTCAGTAGGATTTGATCCTCTGAATCTAGCATTTTTAAAAATTGTTATTCTGTGAAGCAATAATAGTAATCAAATAGAATCTGATTTATGAGTTGAAACTACATGCTCGGCAAACTCACACCGGATTAAAGGGTATTTCGAAGTCATAGACTTTTGACTTTTGAGTGTTATTTGTTGTTTTTCTTACCAGTGAATGTTCTTCTTGTCACTCAACTGAGCTCAGCTCAGTCAGCTGCGAAGTCAGCGCCATTTAAATTTCGCTTACGTTTGCTGGCGGATGAACTGTAGCAAAAGAAATTACGCGAATTGAAAATCAACGGATGCGGATGTGAGTCTAGCAACTGTCACTGCCAGCCATCCTGAACTGGCAACTGCAAACTGGAAACTGCAATCAGATGCAATTAGAGCACCAATCCTTCCGTCCAACTGAAGATGAAATGACAATGAAATTGAATTGCAATTTTTTTTGTGAATACAAAAAGTGCAAGTGACTTTTAGCTTTTACTTTTTGCATACACATAATTGAATTTGGGTCAAGTATTACGTTGAGAGGCTTAAGGGTTGTCAAAATATTGTTCACATACGAAGTACGTGTACGTGAGTATCTTACTGACAAAATGTAATTATTTTAATGCGTAGCATTTCACATGATTAATTTGACTATTGATTACACATACGAGTGCGCATCCAAGCACTCAAATCAAAGACATTTCGATAAGCCTTTTGAGTTTGTCCCATGACCCACTTGGCTATCAGGCAAAAAACATCACATGTAAATCATATTGTTGTCATTTTGCTTTAGTTACTTTACAAGTTTAAGAAAATTTTTGGAAATACCTTCATGTGTTTTAAGTAAGTAAAGTATTTGTTTGAATTGAATTTTGACCGAGCAAACTAAGGGCCAGTTTTTCAAGGTCTGTTTAAAGGGTTTGATAACTATACAACAGATATTTTTACGAAAAATGTATAAATTTTATAAAATTTTACGAGGCATTGAAAACCCGGCCATAAATTTTAGATACTTTAAAAATCAAATTTAAATACTTAAGAAGTTAAATTATAATATTTAGTATATTGAATTTTACTTTAAAATTTTTAAAACGTTGTATGCTTATACAATACAATATTTAGATCTATAATTTCCCATAATATATATTAAAACTATTTAACTAAATATTTAAAGATTTCTGGAGTCTTTTTGTTTAATGTTTTTTCCTATCATTATTTAGTTTCCACTTGCATCAAATGGATGAATTTCGTTTAATATACAAAATTAATCGCAGAAGAATTTGATAATCTCGTTTGGTCTGATATTTCATCTCTTTTGTTGGAAATATTTGTGGTGTTCCGGCTTCACTTTGACGGTTGCCAGTGCACTCGAGATGCAAATAATTTAACTGCAAGTGCACTTCAGAGTTGCTGCAGAACTTGCTGCAGAATCTGCAGCTGATGATGCTTGATGCTCTCTCTCTCTCTCTCTCTCTCTCTCTCCCTCTCTCCATCTTCATCTTCTCTCTCTTTGACTGCGGCTGCGACTTTGGCAGATGCATTTATTAATACTGTACGCATTGGAATCGCAGTCTTCGATGTTTGACGGAAAGGAAACGACATCGTTATTTTATATCCACATGGATAAGCATTCATTTTCCACTGGCCGCAAAACTAATGAGTGGGCGTGGCAATGGCAAATACCCGTACTTTAAGAGCTGAGCAGAGCGGAGCACATAAATCAAACTGCAGCAGCAACTTTGTTGCTTGAGTTTCAACTTATTTCGGTGGAAATATTTCATGTGCAGCGCTTAGTGAAAGCCATGCCCACCAAGGATTAGGCCAGGATGATATACGCTCCTGGCGCGTGAGCAGATTGCGCATCCAGCTATACGCCATAAAGGTAAAGGTGTCCTTCTCCGGACTCCACTTACCCCCTGGCTTTTTATGACAACACCCATCAAGCTGCTGAGCTCCATTGCCGTTTTGGCGAGAGAACTCGCTGGCGTTGATTGTGTGACGCCAGTGCCGCATAAAGTCAGCTCCAGGTGGCGCCAATCTCACTCTGTGTGTATGTGTGTGTGTGTGTGTTCATATTTCTGTATGGTCGTGTGCATGTGCTTGTGTGTGTTTGTGTGTGTGTGTGTGTGTGTGTCTGCAGGTGTCTCCACATTAAAAGCCATAAAAGATTCATAAAATGCATTTCGCACGCCGAAACCAAATATGCCGCAACATTCACGACGCCACATCCATAAATACGAACCGTACACGGAGCAAAACTCCGTACAGCCTTGTAAACACACATAAATTTTAAAGTTTGTAATGTGCAGGTGTACATAAAAAGTATTTACGAGCACCGGCTTGTGCCAATGTGAATCCCACATACTCATTCGAGCGCTTCTTAAGAGCCTTTCTTATATGGCGGCCAGTTGAATTGCAACCCTAATGAAAGCATTAAGATCATAAGTCTCACATAACTTTTCTATTTAAGCCACTACTTAAAAATATATATTTTGGACGGATATATTAGAAAGAAACAACAACAACAAATCGACGTTCAATCCACTAACTATATTATATTTAGCTTAAAACAACAATTTAAACTTCAGTTTTTAAATTTTGAATATTTAAAATTCCAAAGATCCAAAACGAAATTTTTTTTAACAATTTAATTAATTTAATGCAAAATACATTTTGAGGCTAAACCATGATCAACATTAAATTCCGCTTGAAAATCGGTTCAGTTTTGACGAGTCGAAGGAAGTTTGAAGTTGTTCCATCTTATGACGTAGAAACTTTACTAGTTGAAATTTTTGTTATATTTTTAAGCCCCGTGCTTAAAAAAAGTACAGGGGTCTATTGCGTTTGTTTGATCGGGTTTTAGCGGGGACTGGGAGCGGGGCCTGGGAGAGGGAGTGAAACTGGGAGCGGGACTAAGAGTGGAACTGGGAGAGGGACTATGAGTGGAACTGGGAGCGGGGCCTGGGAGAGGGACTGGGAGCGGCGCCTGGGAGCGGGGCCTGGGAGAGGGACTATGAGTGGAACTGGGAGAGGGACTATGAGTGGAACTGGGAGCGGGGCCTGGGAGAGGGCCTGGGAGAGGGACTGGGAGCAGGGCCTGTGAGAGGGACTATGAGTGGAACTGGGAGAGGGACTATGAGTGGAACTGGGAGCGGGGCCTGGGAGAGGGCCTGGGAGAGGGACTGGGAGGAGTAATATTAATAGTAGTATTTATAGTATGCTCGACTGTAGCACCGGCCGACTAGTTATATATCATATTTGGAATATGAACAGAATCCGATATGGTACAAATGTTTGGGTATTCGGTGCCCAAAGAAAGTTTTATTCAAGAAAATCTGTTTTGATTTAAAAAAAAATGATGAGAGTTTATAGTGCAAAAACTAATCAATTATAAATTAACAATCGAACTCTGATTGAATTTAATCCATTAATGTCATCATTGAATATCATTAATTTCACTATGCGTTTTAAATCCCTTTTTTCCATATGATTAAAAGTGCAAAAATGGTGGAAAAATCTGTAGCTATTTTCCAGTTGATGTTTATTGAATGCATTTTGATGACGTTAGGGAAAATCGCTTATGAAAATCTTATCACGTACGCGACATTTGCCAATTGCTGAAAATTGTGCACAAATTATATCAATTTTAAAACGTAATCATTGAAACTTATCAATTTTGTTGGCACCCAAACCAAGGACTGCCTTCAACAGACAGACAGACAGACATCCGGCCAGACGTAGACGTTGTAAAATGTGAAAATCAAATATTTATGATACTTTTGAGCACAATTTTTGGCCTTCGGCAAGAAGCAAACTACAAGTTTTCATCTGACGCCATCTTTCGTATATTTCACTGCGCTTTCCTTTTGATTTTTCTTATTTTTTTTTGCTTCTCTTTTTTTCTGCTCGTTGGATCCACGGTTTTGCCATCGGATTTATGTGCGTGCCTTTTGGAAATTCAATTTAATTTTCATTTTTCTTGCACGGGCTGTGGCATTTCCTATGAATTTTTGAGAATGCGCACCGGCCGAGTATGCCGGCATATTTTGCAAGTTATAATCCAAATTGGAAGGCGCTGGAGAGGTCAGCCTATTGAAAATTCCGGCCAACAGTCGTAGTAAAAATTTAAAATTATCTGGTATTTTGACAGCCAAGTTTTAGCAAGCCCAAGTTTCTAATTCATTGTTTATACATAATTGAATCTGTAAATTAAATTAATTTACTAATGAAATGGTAATATTTTTGAGATTTAGCTGTCCTTTACTCTACTATATTGAATCTGTAAATTAAATTAATTTACTAATAAAATGGTAATATTTTTGAGATTTAGCTGTCCTTTACTCTATATCCCCAACATGGCATTTTGTAATACACTTACGAATCAAAATAAGCACTTAAGTATATTTGCATGCTCATGCCATCTGTTTGTTAGTATTGATTACAAACGCTACCCATCCAGCTAAAGCCCATTTGACACTTTAAGCCAATTGGAATAAGGCAAAGAAATAGTCAGGCAATCCGTCTGACCGCTTCTCATGTAAAGCATTTGTACATATTATTGCAATCGGGGTCATTTTACGGGGCATGTATCCGGAGGCTTTGGATACACATAGATAAGACCCAATTGAAGTTGCATTTGCCACTTGAACACACTGCACAATACATCCATGAATATATACCCCTTGTATTCCCCCTCATCACTCGGTAGTGTCAGGAGGCAACACTCAGTGAGTTGCTTGTTGTCCTTGTCCTTGTTGTGCTGTTGGTTTTGGCTTCCAATTGAAGCTGCTGCAATGCATTATGCTAAAATGTCATTGCGAGCTTATTGGAGTTACGCCCGTCCCTCTGTCCGTCCATCGATCCGTCTGTCCGTCTGTCAGTTGGCAATGCATATTGGCCTCCGGATGAAACAGCGACTTATGCTAAACTGACAGCAGCCCGATTCAGACCCAAACCCAGACCCAGACTCAAACCCAGTGCTAAATCCGGAACAGTCGTCGTACTCGTGCTCGTGGAAAATTGAATGGAAGCTCGTTTATTTTGTTGCCATTTGCCATTGTGGCAAGGAATTGATGCTCCATCGAGCGATTCGATGCGATGCGATGCGATGCGACAGGATTTGTCAGTGTCGCTGGGCGAGGACAAGTTGCCAAGTTGCCAAGTTATAAATGCCTGGCAATCGCAACACAAAGGAATCCCGGCAAGGCATTACCATTATCCATTACCACTACCATTCTCGTGTCCATAGATATACACTAACATACTATACATGCATATACATATATATTTTCACTGTATGAAACTGCCATTATCGGTTGGCTTGCCAGCAATTACACATACCATTGACACAGATACTCCTACACACACACACACCCTCACACACACACACATACAGTACATGTTATTGGTTAAGGAGTAGGACAGATTCTTCCTTGTAGTCTCACCGGCGCTTTCACTCATTTTACTGATGTTTTTTTTGCGCTCCGTGGATGTTAAGGACATCGTCAGGGAGCTCACACACAGACACACCCAACTATACTGATAAACTCTCGCTCTCAGTCCAAAAATCAGACACATTCAGCTTCAAACTGTGTCTGCCTGTCCAAAGTATATTGTGTTTTCTTTGTTGGCCATCTCATGAATTGCCCCAAGCTTCGTTTCATTCATGTTGAAAGGATGTACCTACACTCCCACACAGACACACACACACACACAGACAATCAAAGTGTGCAGATCGATAAAGGACACTTAAAGCCAATGGTCTTAAACAATCTTTAAACAACTTTACGAATTCACTTAAGGGAATCACTTAGGTATTTTATTTCTGTTCTGTAACGAAGCGACTGTATTTTAAAATATTTGTATCAATTATATTACAAAATAGATTTTAAATGAACTGAATAAATAATTCTTAATAATTCTTAAATTATTACTGAATCAGAACAATTGAACTGTGGACCATTAAATTCGACATAGACATTGCCAGCGATACATTCATTTAGGTATTTTATTTAATATTAATTTAAAACTAAGTTAAGTTTTAACAATTTAAGGCATAGGATTTTTCCAAACAGTTCTTCAATTCATACTGAATCAGAACAATTGAGCTGGTGACTATTGAATTGGCCATAGACATTGCTGTTGATTTATTCATATTATAAAGTCCAAGAATGGAGACTTTCAGTGGATCGCGTGCCAGTTGCAGTTGAAAGCTCTCAAACTGATAGACAATAATAAATAAATATCTAATATTAAGTAATTAATTTATTGTGTACACTTACGACTGCCTCAAGTCTTTTATCCAATCCCGATGCAAAGGTCGTATACTGTTCCAAAAGCTGCAATAATTCTGCATGATCATCTAAGGCAAGGTATATATTGGAAATGGAGATATAAACGTCCACAAAGTATGACCCTATTTCTAATGCGAGCATTAAGAAGTGCAGCAGGTTCCATTCCACATCAGCAGTTCGTTTCAGAGCGGAGACGGTAAAGTAGATACATCCGATACTTGACACATACGAACTGGCCGAGATACAAAGACCTTGAAGGCCAAAGACACGAGCCATGCGACCGCCAAGTATCTGTAATTCGGATTGTCTTTTGGCTATATCTTCCAGGCGATCGGCTAAGGAACAACATTTATTCATAAAGGTTGCCCTTCGGTGTTCATTCTCCAAGGATCGGATTTCATCCAGCACTATGCGTAGTTCCTGCTTCAAAAGGATATAGTGAAGATGGATATTCAGCATTGCGAAATAAAAATGTGATATTATGACATTAAGTAGCGCTGCCAGCATATATCCCGCTAGGATGGTGAGAGTCAAGTTGATGGTAAGGAGTTTTCGTAGGGTCAGGATAGTGCCAAACATTTGGATTAGCTCTGTCACCATAATACTGGTGAATTTCTTAATGACTCCATGTCGCCACAAGCGGATAACTTGTGGTTTCCGAACCGTCAAGCGTCGAAAGGCATTCACTAGTCGAATGATTCTTCGACGTTGCCACCAGCGACTAAACAATGTTGCAATCACGCAGACGATTCTCATGCCCATTACGACCAGGAAGAGATACTCGTGAAGCAGACCGGCATATTTCCACAATATATGGATCAGTTCGCTGCGAGTCAGAAGAGGAAGCAGGCAACATATTGCAACATTCATGAAAGCAGCATGAATCGTTGCTTGACTCGTTATCCGAGCCTTACCGGTTTTAGTATCAATCTCAAAGTTAAACACACCAAGAACTCGAGAGTAGTAGTAGGATAGTCGTAGTATCAACTGCACCGTGTCGCACATTTTAAGTGACTAAATAGAACTCTGACTTGCAGCTAATGAATCAGGCGGTCTAACGAAAATGCGTAGCAGTTGATCCAATGAGCAGATTAGGTAGTATACTCCCAACATTAACTGATGGCCAATTACGAAATGGAACGTTACAAATAAACTGCCGACAGTCCCAATAACACATTGATGAAGCACAGAACTCAGGTAAAGGCAATAATTAACTAAATACTCATAAATAATTTTATATTTAATGTTTTGAATATTATAGATAACTTTAATCCTAACGGTCTCTGATTCATATTTAGAAGTGTTGTATATCATATTGAACCAGAACCATAGAATTGCTCACTATGGAGTTGCCCATAGCTGCAAGTCTCGGTTTCTCCACAGTGTAGAGGCCCAGCACAGAGAACTTTAAAGGATTAAAAGCCAGTTGTAGTTGAAAGCTCTCGAACTGTAAGAAAATGAGAAATTACTTTGAAGACCTTTGAGTAGGATTCTCTTACGGCTGATTCCAGACGTTCATCCAATCTGTGAGAAATCACTGCATGCTGGGAGAGTATATCTATCATTAGTGAGTGTACTTTTAAAACAGCATATATAACGTTGACTGTGATATGCATATCTGTAAAGTAAAATACAAATTCGATGGCCATTAACGCTAATCCCACGTAGCTCCACATGAAAGTTATTGTCGAGGCATGAAGTTCGGAAAAGGTGAAGTAGATAAGACCAACTGTGGACATGTAGTAACTAAAGGACATGGACAGGATCTGTAGTCCAAAGATGTTCAATATCCGCTGGATCAATGTCTGCAGTTGATATTGTGTTCCAGCTATAATATCCAGACGATCCGCAAGGGCACAACATTTGATAATATATACACCCTTTCGGCGTTCAGTTTCCAGACTGCGGGTCTCATTCAGCAATTGGCGAAGCTCCTCATTCAGCAGGATATAATGCCCATGAATATTCAGCAGTGCGAAATAATATTGAGAGATAATTACATCGACTTGAGCTATGATTGCTGACAGAATTCCAAGGCCAAAGAACAATTGAAATGTGAATGTTTCACGCAGAGCCGTTAGGCTGAGTATCAGTTGAAATATCTCCGACAAGGTAATCATCACAGATTTGGATATGACTCCTCGTTTCCACAATCTCATCACTTGTGGCCTTTCTTTTGCTAAGCGTTGAAGGGAATTCAAAAGTCGAATGTAGAGTCGACGTTGCCACCAACGTGTGAATATTGTGAAAACTAAGCAGAGGATGCGACAGGCCAATATGGCCATGAATACGTATTCATGAAGATAACTGGCTTGTGACCAGAATCCATGTATCACTTTGCTGTTCATCAACCAAGGCAATGAGCCTAATGTAATCGTATTCATCAGCGCGGCATAGATTGTAGTTCGTCTAGTGATTCGTGCCCGACCCGTCCTCACATCCACTTCAAAGTTAATCACGCCTATGAACCGAGCATAGTAATAGCCGATCCGTAACATACACTTGACCACGTCAAACATTCCGAAGCACTGAGTACCATACAATTTACTAAAATTAACATAGAATGTCTACACTGTAATGAAAGTGCGTCGATGTAATGAATTGATTAAACCGATTCAACGATTATCAAATGAAAGAATTTTAATGTTCAATGGAAAGCCCTTGATGACATTTCAATGTATGAATAATAAAAGTATCGTCAAGCACGACGTCATACATGCTTATCGGTTTTTTTATGCTCTTACCACGCGTATTCTAGAGAAAAATTATATTAGCTTTTTTCACTGACTATATTAATTTTTATTGGGACACTAGGCAGACAAATGGACAAATAAACTAGTGGGCGGTTCCAGTCGAGCACGCTCGACAGTTGAATACCCTGTGCCCAGGTACTCTGTACTGAAAGTTGATTTTCAATGCACCGTTCCTATGGCGGCTATATGATATAGTTAACCGATTCTAACCAAATTTGGTCCGGATGTATAATACCAACCCATATTCATATTCTATTAGTTTGGTTCTGATATCTTAACAAACAAAAATCTTTTCCATACTAAAACTTTATTTTCGATGCACCGTTCCTATGGCGGCTATATGATATAGTTAACCGATTCTAACCAAATTTGGTCCGGATGTATAATACCAACCCATATTCATATTCTATTAGTTTGGTTCTGATATCTTAACAAACAAAAATCTTTTCCATACTAAAACTTTATTTTCGATGTACCGTTCCTATGGCAGCTATATGATATAGTTAACCGATTCTAACCAAATTTGGTCAGGATGTATAATACCAGCCCATATTCATATTCTATTAGTTTGGTTCTGATATCTTAACAAACAAAAATCTTTTCCATACTAAAACTTTATTTTCGAAGCACAGTTCCTATGGCAGCTATATGATATAGTCAACCGATTCTAACCAAATTTGGTCAGGACGTATAATACTAGCCCAGATGCATGTTTTATCAGTTTGGTTCTGATATCTTAACAAACATAAATCTTTTCCATACTAAAACTTCATTTTCGATGTACCGTTCCTATGGCAGCTATATGATATAGTTAACCGATTCTAACCAAATTTGGTCAGGATGTATAATACCAGCCCATATTCATATTCTATTAGTTTGGTTCTGATATCTTAACAAACAAAAATCTTTTCCATACTAAAACTTCATTTTCGATGTACCGTTCCTATGGCTTGTATACCCAACTAATTGAACTGATAATTGTTTACAGGTGATAAGAATATCTTACATTACATTCATATCTCTACAAAGAAATACTTACAACAACAAAATTTTAGTTCCGATAAAACAAACTAATAAATAAGTTGAAAATAAGTAATCTTTAATTAGTAACAAAAAATTGAAGTAAATTACATTTAACATTTTAGTTAGGCAAAAAATGTAATGTTGGGAACTAAATATATAGTTAAGTTCTAAGTTTAACATGGCTTAGAGCTTGAGCAATTTCGTAGGTTCCAGTCTTCAAATCAATTTATCCAGTCTAGTTCTGTTCGCAGACAAGAGGTGCAGTTGCGGAGCAATCTCTGACAGACAGACGGTAATTGAAAAATCCAAAGAGGTTGTGGTCGTTGGCATAAAGAGTCAGGCAATCGCCATTAGCTGGTTGAGGTTGACCCGCTGACCAGGGCAGATATTTAGCCATTTCGCCAGTACTCGCCCAGTAATAGGAGCCCTTGTGACCCAATGAATTGCCCGAGGTCCAGAACTCATAAATCCAAGGTTCTGTCACATTCAACCACTGCGAAATCTGTTCCAACTGCCTCTCATTCTCCAGACTGAGGAGTCCAGCACCCAAGGAATTGCAGTGACGATCTGCTTCCTTCCAATTGTACAAATTGAGGGTGGTTAAAAGACATTTGCCTGCCACCTGGGAGAAGTTGGTTTTACATCCGTTATCGCTGCTAACTTGATGCAATTGCAACAGCACAAAACTGAGTACAGCAAAAGTAATTAGTTGATGTCGCAACATTTTGAAACTGTGGGTAGAACTAATTAAATTTTCAGTTGGGAATGCCTTTTATATAGTCTCACTTTCGACTACTCTTATGTGCTTATCATACACTTGACACTTAAGAGTTGATAAGAATAGAACAAAAAACTAATCCTCAGTTGCAACCGGTATTAACACTTTTGAGAAGCGCATGTTAACTGGCGAACTTCAGAATATTTCACGTAGCGGATACGCAATATCCGTTGAGCTATCAGTAAAAACCTCAATTGCTAACACTTAAGAGCCTCTCATACAAGAATACATATTATTAAACAGCTGTTAACCAAATGTAAATAATTTTCGGAGAAGCGTGTCGAGTTCTAGCAATTGACATTTAACTGATAATTATTATCAATTATAATTGACAGCTATACCATATCTTAAAAAGAAGAGGTTCTTAGAAAGTAAATCAATACATGAGTTGATAATAAAATTTTAATGAAATATTTATAATTAAACAAAAACAATTGAATGAAGAAAAAAAGCCTAAGAAATCTCAAATTGGTTCGTTGTAGTATCTAGTTAAATCTTTGGTCTATTATATATTTAGTTAGTGTTTTAACAAAATAAAAATTCATACATATGTTTATTATTTGTAAAGACAGTTAAATTCATGTGAAATGATATTTCTTTTTTTTAAGTTGTTCTAAGAACCACTGACAAAAAATTATATAATAAAATATTAAACAAGAACACATAAAATATTTATATATTTATAAAAAAAAATGTGAACATTTTTTATTTTGTCAAAACATTTTGCTGACTAACTGTGTATTCAGATTTACATACATACACACCAAAAACAATTTACTAGTCATTAATTACAGTGTGCGACTTTCATTTTCCACGTCATATGCGACAATGACTTTTCCAGCAGGATATTCAAAGCCTTTCATCACACAGATACACACACACACACACACACACACGTACACACATGCGTATTACTTCACTTCTTTGATTTGAGGCTTTCGTCGGCCATTTTCCGCCATCCTTATACGTGTATTTTTCATTTCCGCTTCGGCGTTGCGGCATTTCCGTTCATTTTTCACATATTTTACGGCGTCGAGACTTTGTTCATATGTGTAAAAGTCTCGCCAAGTGCCTCGCAAATGAAAACTCTCATTTTGCTTTTGCTTTTGCTTTTCATTTCATTTCATTTCTTTGCAATTCATTTTTCATGTCGCCAAAGTCGTTGGTCGTTGTCCTTGTTGTCGTTGTTGTTGTTGTCGTTGTCGTTGGAGCTGGCTTTGCTTTAAAGCTTTTCGTAATCCTTTTAGAAATTACGTTTCTCTTTTCAATATTATGTTTTACCTCCACTGTGCACTGTACGCTACATTGTCAATATTTTGAACAATGAGCTGAGGATGTGGTTGTCGCCATGGCCAGGCATTAATCTTAAGCGCAATGCCACTCACCTGAGCTACCTGCCGGCCCAAGGCGATAGAAGCTTGCAAATACCCAGGAGCAGTGCCTTTTAGTGTTTGGATTTACCTGGCAGCAACAACAACAACAACAACAACAACAATAATACAAACTACAAGCTGCAGGCGCCATAAGGAGTCATAAACCACTCAGTGGCCAAGTGAAAATACCGCAAATATTTGCCGCTAACCAACTCGCCAGCAAATCTCACTCCATCTTCTAGATTTCAACTCACACATGCAAACACATACAAAGTCTTTCTCTCTTTTGCTCGCTCTCTCTTTCCCTCTCTCTCTCTCTGCCTCAGTTTGGTCGGTTTATGTACTTTACTCTTTCGTCTTTTGATATATGACCAAAGCCATCGCATCCACCTTTCCAAATTGCCATTTCTTTATTTTTTTTGGTAGTGTGAAATGTATATATATATATCCTTAACATCCTTGGCAGTTGGTCTGTTGGCCTGGCTTGGTTTCTGCGGGTAAAACTGAAAGTGCTGCCATTTATTTTATTGCCACCTTGGCGAGAGTTGTTGCGGCTGTGACTGCGGCTGCAGCTGCTCCAGGTGGACAGCTCGACGACCCAACAAACTGACAGTCTGACAGTCCGACACCACGACAGTCCGACAAGGCAATGAGTAAAAACTTTGAAAGCTGCCATAAAATAAACGAAAAACGGAGTGACCCAAATGCTGCAGTGTTCGTATTTTTATAGTATTTGGATTTCAGGTTCGCCGTTTTTATGATGGGATTTTTAACGAAATTTGCTTGTCTAAATTGGAATTGGAATGGATGGAACCGCAGTGTCAGCAAGGTTAAGCTACTCATCAGCAGCGGGTAATCCTTACATTTACCTTCCCACACAATTTACAATACTCAATCCCCAATTCTCAATCCCCAATCTGCAGTCTTGCTATCCTCAATCTCAATGCGAATTTGAAGCACTTGCCAGCTCATTATGGCCAAGTTCCAAGCGAGTTTCACATTTCAGCTCATCCCGTTCATTGGCTCGATGGCATTTCGAGTGGCAATTTCAAAAACGTTGGCACTTAATGCGGCAATCCTTGGATGAACAGCTGTGCGGCATTCAGCTTAATTGAAAAGCAATGTTCCTACATAGTTTATGCTTAAAATGCGATTACATTAATTTCACACACCACAAAACAGATGACAAAGTCAGCATTGGGGCAATACAAAAGGGTTATTGGGTCCACAAGCTCCAAAGTAGCCCCAACTTGTTGAGAAAACTCAGTGAGCAAACAGTCAGCAAACAGAAGGACAGAAAGAGAAAGAGAGAGACAGAGAGACAGTAAAAGATAGATAGAGAGAGAGAGAGAGAGAGAGTTGAGCTCACGTGGACCACTTGAAAAGCCACTCAGTCAGGTGTTAAAACTAATTTACGACAATTTGACCAACATACAACAATGGGTTCTCCCCTTGCTAGCCTCTGGGCGTTGGGCGTGGCACATCAAGTGCTACACATATTTCACACATTGCCTGAAAAGGGTGCACACATTGACAGCAGAAGGCCAGAGACCAGTTCGACCGCAAAAGCATCTAAATCGAATAGAACACTCAGATACAGATACAGATACAGATACAGATACAGATACAGATACATTTACAGATTCAGATTTAGTTTCAAATCTATTCAGAGACAGGCAACCAACCGCAATTTATCCTATTTGCAGTTGCTTAATTTAGATGCTCGTAGTTATTGACTTAACAAGTTTTAGTTTTCAAATACTTACCTAACGAATTAATCGGCCCTCAAGTTCAAGCCACAAAATGCGAAAGGTGAACAGTGAGTAACACAATCTAACCCAACTAAATGCAATTCATTTTGAGCAGTTGAAACTTGCGATATCATTGCCAAATAATTTGTGCGTAATTAAAGCAGTTACGCCCTATTGGCTGCTCGATAAGAGGGTGGGGGAAAGTGGATTAGGGGTTGCAGATATGCGTTAATGACTCTTTGCTTAGTTCTCAAGGCGGCACAATTAGTATGCATTAATGTTGATAAATGAAGCGACTAGTTTTACCTTTTCGCATTAAATACTAATTGGAAAGCTGACTAAATATAAAAGAAACAAAAACTCTAGTTGATTAGTAGATACCATAAATATATCTGTAATGAGCCACATAACAAAAACAGTTACACAACACTGGCCATTTCAAAGTGTACGTCTGTCACGCTGACCGCCCCATCCACTGCAGATATGACGATCACAAACATCATCCTGAACAAAGGACTTGCCCAATGTGCTTCTAAGTTCCGCATCATAATTCGCCTTTTCCCGGATCAGCAAGCTGCTCATCTGATCACGTCTGGCCGTCTTGGCCAGCTTCTGGAGACTCTGCAGCTCCAATGTCATAGGACGCAGCAGATCAGCTCGTGGTGCATTAAAAGGAGGAGTCTCAGTGCCATGGCACTTCATCCAGTTGGCAATACTAAAATAATTATCAATTAACTTATATACAATTATATTCAAGTGTGTAATAAGTCCTACTTACATGTTGCTCATTTTAGCGGTATGGATTTAATGTTTTTGGAACAACAGAAAATGTAAATTTGTGAATTGGAGCTCCGTCTCTGTATGTGAGGGAAAACAAACTATTGAAGTCAATAGTCTGAATGAATTTGGAGTTAAAAGTTCGCCTACTATGAAAGTTTTCTTAAAGTCCTACAAGATTGTGCTGAAACTAGAAATCGTATTCATTGAAGACACAGTTACTCTACACTACTCTACACACACACACACACAAACCCAACTCAACTCCTCTTTGAAAGTTCTTCTACATTCATTCACCTGGTCGAGCGCCTAATGAATTGCAAAACCATCTCAAATATGGCAAAAAAGCACCCGCAACACTGAAGGCAAAGTCATTATATTATACATTTGGACTAATGAGATTTTTTTTATGGTGATGATGACCAGTAATGTGAGTGCGAGAGAGAGATAAACATAGGGAGAGAGAGAGAGCATACTAAAGACACGCGAGCCTCTGTCTTAATTATTCACAATGAACGAATATGGCATTAAACGACGAAGAAGACATTTTGACACCTTTATAGCTCAATAAATTCGAGTACATAAGGAAAAAAAAATGTAGGAAAACTAAAGAAACTGGTTCATTAGAAACGCGATACGGATTTGATTACACTCGGTATGTTGAATTAGAGGTTTCAGTACTTCAGAAGCACTTCAATACGCAGAACTTGAAGCTCACAATCACCAGACTTTTGAGACTCACGTGGTTGCCATTTAAACTGAAAAGTAGTAAAATGTCAGCTCTACAACTTGAAGGCAGCCAGACTGGTAACTGGTAACCAGGATTGGGGCTGCCCTTTGGTTAGCATGCCATTAGGGCGATACTTGGCTAGCCTCGGTGCTGCTTGTGAGTAATGTTTTAATTTCAGACTAGCAAACTCAACTCGTCCTGGTCCTCATCGTCATCGTCATCGTTATCGTCATCACATTCGCCTGGGGTTCGTTTGCCCCTTTGGCACGCAATTGCATGTTAAATGCATATGATTCCTGCGATTCCCATGCCAAGCAGCAGCTCAACTAATATGCGAAAATTATGGGTTGTAATTTAAGAGGTACTTTTGCTTATTTTTTTAATGACATCTCATGTTTGTGCGAGCACATTAGAGTTTAGTTTCAAGTCTGTATATATATATATATATGTATATATGCGTGTGTGTTTTCTGTATGTGTTAAAGCCTAAGTGATTAGGCGCAAATTTTATGTCGTTTAGAGGCATTCACATTAATTAATGGCGTCTGCACTTCAGCAAGGTAACATTAGAACTTCTAATTTAGATGCAAGTTTAAAAGTCAAAGAAATAAAACTAAAACTTCTAAGCAAATTTAAAACGTTATAAAGGTTGTTATTTTATCTCAGACTATTTAAATTTGACAAGCATACATCAAATTTGCTGTCGTTAAAAGTAATTGAATTTGTTATTAGACCAAATGAAATGAAAATTTGAGTGAAGATTGAATGCAATTTTAAAACAATAAATATTAAATTATATTTAATTATAAATTAGTACATATTTGTAATATATTAAAATTGATTTTGTGGAATTATATTTACTTACAGTTTTAAAATGAAGAGATTTAAATTGTGAGCCTGAAAGTATGCAACAGTTTCTATTTGCAGCTACAATTAAATTTCAGATGGCGACCATTTTGCTATTTTTTTCTGGCCTTTTCCGTTTCCGCAGCTGAGCTAAAAATTGTTGGTTAGCCTGCGTTTTATGAATAGATGTCTTTTTTGTTTTGTTTCGTTTAGTTATGTTTGGTATTTTGTTAGATTTTCAGTTGATTCGACAGTTGGTTATTTTTGCATTTTGATTTGTCGCCTAAATTCAATACATTTGTTTTGGATTATTTTCAGGCGAATGAGAGATATCAAAGCATTGCTGCTGTTTGTTGCTGTGGTTATTGCAATTTTTATGTCATTTGACGAAATGACAAATGCATGAAACTGCAAAATGCTGACTTTGACTGGCATTTTAAAATAATTGAAATAAGAAACGGCTGCATTTCGCTGACAGCCAACAAATTGGACACAAATATGCATGAAATTATGAGTGTGGTGTATGTGTGTCTGTTTAGTGTGGTTGGGAGAGGGGGAGTGGCATGCAGCATGCAACATGCAGCTTGCAGCAGCCTTCGGCCTTTGTCTACCTCAATGTTTGCCCAAGATGCATCGACACTCGGGACGGGCCCGGGGCACTGTTTAATCTGCACTCGAATGGCAACACTGTCGAAGTTTTGCACCGTCTTCCATATTATGATACTTGTACCTTATGTTACTAGGCGCTTGCCACTGTTGCTGAGAGACTTTTTACTAAAAATAAGTGTTGTGCAAACATTTGATGGTTATAGAAATTTTTGCAGCAACATCATCTTTGTTTTCTCCCCCAGGGAAATAGGGCCATATTTGTCAAACTATGAACTAGGTTTTGCGGCAGCAAAGATGTTTAACACTTGTAATCATTCAGCCAGTGGGGAGGTTAACAATATTGACACAAGCTCATTGAGGGCCAGTCGAGAGCTTCATACGACTCAGAATATCACTAATTAGCGTGCTCTTAATGATGATGACGGAGACTCAAATGCACGGAACCCAAAAAGGAGTTGAGTAAAAAATGTAGTCAGAATAAAATTACCTACTCGAATAACCAAATGATAAATGTTTATTTTAAATTTAAATAAATTAATGCTTAATTTTTTTTTTGGAATTTTTTCTTTTTAAATCAAATAATATACACTTTTTTAATTATAATTATTAACATAAAAACTTTAATCACATTTTTGCACAAATTAAAAGATAAATTATAATAAAAATAAAATATCATTTACCTGGGAGAGGGACTGGGAGCGGGGCCTGGGAGCGGGGACTGGGAGCGGGGCCTGGGAGAGGGACTGGGAGCAGGGCCTGGGAGAGGGACTAGGAGCGGGGCCTGGGAGAGGGACTGGGAGCAGGGCCTGGGAGAGGGACTAGGAGCAGGGCCTGGGAGAGGGACTGGAAGCGGGACTGGGAGAGGGACTGGGAGAGGGACCTGGGAGAGGGACTGGATGAGGGACTGGGAGAGGGACCTGGGAGAGGGACCTGGGAGAGGGACTGGGAGAGGGAGTGGGAGCGGGGCCTGGGAGAGATAAATTATAATAAAAATAAAATATCATTTACATTTATGAATATAATTATTATAATCAAAAATATATTTTTATGATAGTTAAACTTATAGTGTGAATAAAATAAGTTAATTGATTTAATATTTTTTTGTGGATTGCATTATATGTCTAGACTATTTCGGAATGAATTTTTTCAAAAAAAGAAATAATTATAAAATTTTCTATATATTTCAGTTAGTGAGAATTTCGAATACAATTTGCACACACATACACACACACACAGGAAGACATTTGTCCTAATAATCAAAATTTTCGGTAGACTGTCGCAAGGACCTCGACCATGGATGTCCTTTCTATAAACCAGCAGGTATATATCCGCCGATCCGATGGTCGTGTTCATCGGGCCCGGATCGTGAAATTGGATGGCAGCACCAAACCACTGGTGACCGTGGAGTGGCGGGAGGGCGAGGTGACACGTGGCAAGGAGATGGCTTTGGATACCGTAATAAGGCTCAATCCGCAGATCTATGGAACGCGCTGTAGTAATCGAGCTGAAGCAGCTTCAACCAATGCTATGGTTTCCATAGCTCCGAGGCCGGCCAACACCAACAACAATCCACAGCACTTTCCTCTCAACGTGAATGGGTTTGTGGTGCCGCGACTAACGGCAGGTAGCACCGCCCTGTCTGCGGTGGTAACCGCCACACCGCGTCAGCCCATCCCCCTGCCCCAGGACGACATCGTGCTGGAGATCGAGCGACTTCGGGTGCAGCGGGAGCGACGTCGTCTGCTTAATGCCCAGGCCCGAACACAGCGTCAGTGGTGCAAGAACTCGTTCTCGGGCAATCCCAATTGGGAGGTGGCACGCATGCTCCGACTGCATCGCCTTCAAATGGACATCCAGCCGTCGGAGAGTTGTGGACGCAGTCCACCAAAGCAACACCAGATACTGGTGTGTGTGCGTAAACGTCCACTGAATCAGCGGGAGCAAGGTCTGTACGAGCTGGACGTGGTCAGTGTGCCACACAGGGAGCTGTTGGTGGTGCATGAGCCGCGCAAGCATGTGAATCTGACCAAGTTCCTGGAGCACCACAACTTTCGATTCGATCACACCTTTGACGAGCACTGCACCAATGCCCAGGTGTATGAGCACACGGCTCGTCCACTCGTCCAACACATCTTCGAGGGCGGCATGGCCACCTGCTTTGCCTACGGCCAGACGGGCAGCGGCAAGACCCACACCATGGGAGGAGAGTTCACGGGCAAGTTCCAGAATTGCCGGGATGGCATTTATGCTCTGGCTGCCAGCGATGTTTTTGCCAATCTCCTGTTGTCCACATATGCTCATTTGGGTCTCACGGTCAGCTGCAGCTTCTTCGAGCTGTACGGGAGTCGGGTGTATGATCTCCTGGTGTCCGGTAAGCCGCAGTTGCGAGTCCTGGAGGATGGCCAGCAGCATGTGCAGGTGGTGGGACTGACGGAGAAGCCAGTGTCTAGCACGGATGACGTACTCACACTTCTCGAGTTGGGCAACAGTGTACGCACCTCGGGTCAAACATCCGCCAACTCCAAATCCTCACGCTCCCATGCGGTATTTCAGATTGTACTGCGCACTCCGGCCAAGAATCAGTTGCATGGCAAATTCTCGCTTATTGATCTGGCGGGAAACGAGCGAGGTGCGGACAATTGTTCCGCCAATCGTCAGACGCGTCTGGAGGGAGCCGAAATCAACAAGTCCTTGCTGGCCCTCAAGGAGTGCATTCGGGCTCTGGGTCGGCAATCGCCTCATCTGCCATTCCGAGGCTCCAAGTTGACTCAAGTGTTGCGTGATTCGTTTATTGGCGGCAAAAAGGTTAAGACCTGTATGATAGCCACCATTTCACCGGGTCTGCGATCCGTCGAGCACACACTTAACACTCTACGCTATGCGGATCGAGTCAAGGAGTTAACGCCTCATCTACCAGCCAAGGGCAAGATGAAGCCAGTGCTTGATATTGACAGTCCGGTAATTTCACAGACCAGCTCGCTGCCTGATATTCCCAATCAAGTGAACCAGTTGAACCGCGTCTCATCCACCGTCTCGCTTCCCGAAGCCGAGAGCCATCCCAACGATGTGTGCAGCATCTGGAATGCCTTCAGTGCAGGTCATGCTCTTCAGGATGATAATCTCTCATACTTCAACCAGGCAACCGATAACTACGAACAGCCGAAGGAAGATGGCACATCAAATAACTAGAAATCGCTGCGATCAAACAATGATTGCATGGTTATTGCATGGTTATTGCAATTTTTAACTCATAAATATGTAAACAATTACACAACAAGCTAAATTTTGTATTTCAAAAAAATTCTTTATAAAATCATCATTGTTTCAAATCAAATTTTTGTTAAATAATTTATATGCTTATAATACAAAACTATTATTATTTTTTAAATCAGGTATCTTGCTCATTGAAATAATAAGATCTATAGCTGAAGATTAATCCAATAAATAAGCTAATGAAATTCTACATTTAAATATGTGTACAATTTTTATATCAGTAGTTTCATTATAAGTTTTTTCCATAGAGAGGAAGAGGGAATGGGAGAGGGAGTGGGAGCGGGGCCTGGGAGAGGGACTGGAAGAGGGACCTGGGAGAGGGACTGGGAGAGGGACTGGGAGAGGGACTGGGAGAGGGACTGGGAGAGGGACTGGGAGAGGGACTGGGAGAGGGACTGAGAGCGGGGCCTGGGAGAGGGACTGGGAGAGGGACTGGTAGAGGGACCTGGGAGAGGGACCTGGGAGAGGGACTGGGAGAGGGACCTGGGAGAGGGACTGGGAGAGCGACTGGGAGAGGGACTGGGAGAGGGACTGGTAGAAGGACCTGGGAGAGGGACCTGGGAGAGGGACTGGGAGAGGGACCTGGTAGAGGGACTGGGAGAGGGACTGGGAGAGGGACTGGGAGAGGGACTGGGAGAGGGACTGGGAGAGGGAGTGGGAGCGGGGACTGGGAGAGGGACTGGGAGCGGGACTTGGAGTAGTAATACACAGTGATGAATATACAAAGTGACAACACCAAGAGATTAATATAGATAAGTTTTATACTAAGCTGCGATATACTTTTTGTATAAATAACTACAATTATTTTAAATTGACTACCCAATTGACTGTCCATCTGGATACTAAAAAGGTTTTATTATAATGAGTGTGAGTTATTTACTGTGCACAATCAGTCATTCCCTATATCATATTGTCTCATTAACTAGCTAGCGTTCGTGTTGAATAGACCAGTGGGAAAATATGAGTTTAGTATTTCAAAATGTTGGGTCTAGCCAAGTTGTTATTACGGATCGCTTACTACCAAGCACGGATTCTAGGCGGACTTAACTATGAAATCGACTTTAATACAGGTCGAGCCAAAGCAACGAGACGTGCTTCGATTTATACGGCAATTGTTAACCTGATTTGCCTGAGCATTCCTTTATTTCTGTGTCGTCGTGAGGAAATGTATATCCTGTGGTCGGGAGCTGTCCATTTGCATGAATATTTATTTATGGTCTTCTTGAGCACACGTTTGATTTATGTCTATATAACCATGATAGTCCGCTGGTGGCAAGTCCGTCGACTTGTCCGTCTGACGAACGCTTTTCGTCTTTTGGCCGTGCAAAAACCTCAAGTGATTAGACTTTTGCAGCGTGGTGTCATTGGCAAGTTTTTAAGCGTCACATCGAAGGAGATTATGGAAACTATAGTCTTTATAGTCGCACTTTGGGACCATATCAAATATACTCAGATATTTATTCTCTGTACATTTATGATACTTTCAACGCACACCGATTGCATCATCTATCAATATTATTTGAAACTTTTGAATGTTCATGCGCATTATATCTTGTTGAATCAGGAGATACGGATTATTGTGGCCGAGATCCGTTCTCTGGAGCTGTCTCGTCGACGAGCTAGAATAATGATGAATTGTTGCTGTCTGGCCGATCGACTGGAGACTATAGCCAAGTCCCAATCACATCTACAAGCTCTTGTCCAAAGAATGTCCAGTTTGTTTGGACTGCAGAATCTTTGCGTAGCCATCAATTACTACTTATATACAATCTGCATTGTATTCTTTCTGTACTCAACCTACAAACACAGTGTGATGAACTTGAGCTTAAGTTTCGCCGGTATGATTTTAGTCCTAATAAAGGTCATCTTCTACTTTTTGGACATGTATATATCAGTCAATCTGTCATATGTTGTCCTGGATGTACACTCGGAAATGGTGAGTCTTCTGGCAGATCAATCGGACTGGGGTTTCAACCTGGACAAACGGCTGGAGACTGTGGTGAGTAGGACTAACTTATGCAGTTTTATTGTTAAAAAACTGAAATGACCTTTGCTTTTTAGTACCAAAACTTTGTATTGCAATTGGCGAAAAGTCCTCTTAAGCTGCCTATTTTTCATCTCTTCAATATGGATCGAAAAAGTGCAATTTCCATGGCCAGTTCTCTGGTAACCAACATTATTGTTGTAATTCAGTATGACATGCAACTAGATTGAAAACAAAATATCGAAGTAAGAATATAATATGCCCGGATTTGAAAAAACCTTTAAATATACTCCAATATTAATAGTTACACTTAAATATACATAAATAAATAAATACACTTTATGGTAAGATAGTTAATTATTTTATTTATAAATTTTCCATCAATTGATACTGTCTACCAACAAATTTGGCTCTTTTATTTCATTCATTTCCGGTTTACCTGTCAATATACCTGTTCACTTACTTAAAGACATGTATTTCTTGGTATACTAATACTTATGTTATACTCGAACTCAAACTGAAGGCAAATATTTTCCGCATAGTTGCGCATTAAGCCAAAAACTTACTTTTCCCTTCAGTTTTTCTTCGATAATGCTAAGAACATTGAGAATGGGCGACACGGGGTGACAAGGGGGCAAAGGGGGCAAAGGGGCCATCAGTGACAGCTGTCAATATACAATATTGAGGATTATGATGGTAAAGACACGTCTTACGAAAAAAGCTTTGTGTCAATATATTAAATTATGGCTTAAAGGCTTTCCTTCGCCGACTTAGTGACGACGTTCAACTTTTTGGCTTTTCACAGAGCGCGCCAATCCGTAAATAAATGTCAAATGGAGGGCAGGTCAGGTTGCGACTTGTCGGGAGGATTGTCAGACGTAACCTGGCATAATTATGACAAACATTTGACATTAATTAGAGGCATAAAATCTAATTTACGTAAATAGCATTCGCAAATTGTTTTTTTTAACTATTTAATTTGCAACATAGTTGTTGTTTTTAGACAGATGGAAGAATTTGCATAATGCATTCAACTGTAAACATTTCAATTTCATTATGCAACTAGACAAATATTTTCATCTCGGTATATATGTACAAAACAAAATATTTGTTTATAAAAGTTATGCAGCAGTTGAAACTTTTGCCATTAACATTAAAAACCAATTAAAATTACTTTAATCAACTAGAAGGCAGACCACAACATCTCTATCTTGTTCGCTCTTTCACTCCCGTTCTCTTTCTTTCTCTCTCTCTCTCTCTCTCTCTCTCTGAGTCTATCTATATATCTGTGTGGTTTTTCATGGCTTCTGCTTTATGTTGCTCATACGCACCGTGAGCCATTCGCCATCCACGATGTTCCGTACTGCGTAACTCAAGTTTAATAAACGTAGAGAACTTACACTTAACAAAGCTGATGAAGGGAAATCTTTTTTAATTAAAAAGCAACTGTTTGCCACCATATTATGGACCCGCCCACAGTCGCCTACATTCTCTCGCTTTTAATTACATTTTTTGTTCACTTCTTACTCGAGTTAATTTTGCTTTACGAGTATTTCCACTGAAGTCATAATTTTCATCTTTTCTAGGAATTTATTTGCATTTCTCTTGCGCACATTGGCTCCATCTAGTGTTGTATTTGTGTATTAGTTTAATGGCAACTTTATATGGCAAGTGATGGAAATTAAGGAGGACTTTTATAATTACATTATGAGCAGCTTGCTCGAAGTATAGATGACAGTTTCTTGCTAAACCGTATTACCAACAGTTTCAGATTATTATATTAAATTAATTTAGAAAGTTTGACTGAAATCGAAATTGCAGTTGCTCTCAAATAAATCAATAATAAATGCCTGGCTCAAAGTGCAGAAATAATAAAATTCAATTCAAGGAAATCAGCTTGGCGGATTTTATTTGATTTAGAGTCACTTTTTTGTGGGAATCCATTGGAAGTGAAATTCTTGCCGCAGGCTGTGTGCATCGATGACAGTCAATGCCACGCCCACTTGGTTGAAGCCTTCAAGTGTGACAAGTGACAGGGCAAATCGAAGCGAAATGAGTCGTACAATTTGTCATAACTGCGAGGGAAGATTGAACAAAGCACATAAGTATCTCGAAGCGCGCTTTATTCGATTTAGGAGGAACCCGAGGCGTATGTAGGCGACCCGAATTAGGTCGAGGTTGCCACAAGGCAATCAGCTGCACGATTGGCATAAAAACATTTGTCTCTCTCTCTAACTCGCCCCCTCTCTCTTTCTCACGCGAATCTATCTATCTCGTTAATGAGCTGTCAACAGTCGTTGGAAAAATGCCTTCGGGCAAACAATTTGTCGTGAAAGTTTCATTAGCCATCGACTCTCTGACGTTAGCCAACACTGTCACGAGCTTTGCACTTAATGAAGTAACGAATTGTCACAATTATTTGAAATAAGCCTCGGATTTTACAACTCATTAATTTCGTGGCATTAATTTGGACAAACAGCTGTCAGTTTGATGGCATTGCATCAAGGTCCTTTGAATTATTTTGATGAAAAGCCCCATTGAATAGAATCTTGAGAACCCTTTAGATCTTTTGTACTGATTCAAAAGTTCCACCAATTAAATACACTTATTATTATTGAGGCCGGAGGAAAAGTTTTCCGCTCACTTTGTGATAAGACAATTTTATGTTGAACAATACTTTCAACGCCAAATTCGAAAAGGGTAAATATAAAACAATAAACAAATGATACAGACGCATAGCGTAAAGGGAAATGAAGAGGAGAAAAGAGAGTCTGGGGGCTGATACGAATAAAAACTTGAAGCATTTTTATGTGTTCACTTTATTACATTTTGACAAACAAAAACTTTGCTGCTAGAATTTCCCCAAGTATCAGTTACAGTTTCCGCTACGGTTTCCGCTTGTCTGGCATATATGTATATATGTGTGTAGGAGTAAGTATGTGTGAAAGTACGAGTTTGTTGTTGTTCTGTATGAATATCTGTAGTGGTCCCCCTAGAAAACATCTCGAGACGTACAACAGTTTATTGTTGTTTGGCTAAATTATGTTGTACTTGGTTTACTATAGAAATGGGTCTGGTAAATGATGGTAAGAAGCAGGAATAACAACAACAACAACAACTAACTGCAAGTGTTAGTATCGTAAAGCATCAAAAACTTTGCAGTCACCGGGTGCTATCAAGTGAATTTGTAACAGTAAAAAGAGTCAATAAAGTTTCACAGCTCATTGTTCATTGTTCATGATACACTTGGGCCTTCCATTTTCTTCTTTACCCCGTCTACGTTCTCTTCACTCATTAGTTCTATGTCGCATCTGGTTGAAAAGTTGTTAAACAAATCAATATGAAATTTATGAGGCCACAAAACTTGGCTACCACCTTCAAGGCAACTCAGAGCAAGGTCAAGTGTGCAGCGACAAATTAAAATTAAAAAAAAAAAAAAAATATACACTTGTCCTATATAAAATGAAAAAAATTCTCGAACTTTTCCCTCCCTCCTCTCTCTCTCTCTCCCTCTCTCTCGTAAGTAAAAGGAAATCGAGTCAAAGTCACGCGATTCACTCAAGTATTTTTCATTTAATTACTGTTTGGCTGGCTTCTAGTAATTATATTCGTAATACTCATAAGCTAAGGGCACTGGGAACTGGTATTTGATATTGATTGCACCACGATGAATGGCAAATAATAATAAGTACTCATACTTTAATTGCAGTTAATATGAAAGCGTATGGCATTGAGCCACAAAGAGTTTGTAAAAACTACGCTGAATAATAATAATTCATGAAATGTCAACGCTAATTAATATTTGTTGCGTGATATTGTTATTATGTGGTCTCATTCTAAGTCCCTGCCCAAATTACATAATCTTTTATACTTGTACTCGTACCAGGAAAGTGGAAATTCTAATGGATCCTTTGTTCTTTGATGCAAAGTGATGCATTTCAAACCAAAATAAGTCGACACTCTTAGCTAAGCTGATGGAAATAATCCTTTTGCTTCGCTGCACTTGCATAACTCTTGTGAGTGCACTCATACACTCGTATGTAAGAAATATATATCATAGCCTCGCTTGTGGTTGTGAGTGTCTCTCTTCGGGTATGAATGTGCCCCTGTGATTTTTGTGGCAGCGAATTTAGTTATTATAAGAGCATAATACAAATATATCCTTCCTGCTGGCTGCCTCCACACGATGTCTCTCATAGCTGCTCCCAACTCGGTCTCCTGGAGCGCATTTGCATGTTGTTCCCTGAGAATGGCACAAGAAAAACACTCCACGAATATCCACTTATTCACTGGATAGTGCGGGTATATAAGTTTTCACTTAATATATCATAAATAAATGGTAAAAATACTTATCTTTTTTCATTAAATTGTTAAGTATTTCAGTCTTAGTTGAAATATCTGAAATTTCAACTTGTAATCTTAAGCCTACAATTATTAATTTCTCATATTAATTTATAATTTTTAAAGTTTTAATATCTTCAAATAAATAATTATTTTTAAAATAATTAAAGATTAAATATTTCAAATATTTTTAATATTTGATTTTTAATTCGTAGCTTAAATTGTTAATTGTTAACTTTCCAACTTATTTTGAAATTTTAATTCATTCTGCTGTATTGACTAACCAATAATTTTAATGTTAAATAAATTCAGAAGTTTTACTAAATATTTTAATTTTGTTGGTAAAATTACTATAAACCTAAATGGGTTAATGTTTTGCAATAAATTAATACTTAATCTGTATTGTTGTGGTGATTATCCATTGTTAACAATGAATAAAAAGAAAAATATTTTGTATACTAATTAAATTAAATATTAATTTGATTGCGTGGTAAGTTATAGTCAATCAATCGATGCTCATGTGACTGCAAGTTTCATATTCTTTTTGTCAGTCGCTTTATTTGCGTATGTGGATCTCTCTTGGCCTTTTGTTGTTGTTGTGGCTAACAGTGGTTTTGGCGAGAAATGCTGAGAGAGTGAGCGAGAGAGAAAGCAAGAGAAACTGAGAGAGAGAGAGAAAGAGACAGAGAGAGAGAGAGAGAGAGAGTGTGAGGGAGAGGATAGGAAACAGACAGTGACACAGAGAGTGTGTGAGCTTGGCAGACATGCATAATTCAAAACGTGGCGGGAATATTTTTGTTTGGCTCGTGTGGTGGCCACTTTTTATGTTGGTAATTCGACGGCGAGGACGTGTGACCATGTGTGTGTGTGTGTGTGTGTGCTTGTAGGTGTCTGTGTATGAGTATGTTTGCCTGTGCGTGTTAACGCAATTTTCGTTCAGCAGAGAGAAAAAATGCGATTCTCGCCAACTACTTTGCCACCGTCGCCCGTTCGTTTGACATATTTTTCACACAGCGTCTGCTTGTTAAATTGTTGGCGGCAATTTTGAGGTTAGCGTGACACCAATCCACACACACACACACACACATACACACAGCCACACACTCACAGACATGTTAATGCAACAAAGTTTATGTTTGTATAGCTGTTGTTTTTTTTTAGCTGTTGTTGTCTTTGCTGTTATTGTTGTTGTTGTTGTTGGAGTGGGAATTACACTCGTAGGTTGCCGCATTGACTTCATTTCACACATAGCGACCTTTTTTATTTTCTGTTTTTCGCTGGGTTTTTGCCTTTGCCATTTTTTATGAGTGCAGTGAACATGGAACCATTTTACAAGACCAGAAATAAAAATTAGATGTTATCGAATATGTTAAAAAAAAAGTACTAACTGCATAAAAGGAATTTTAAACTTTCTGGGAAATAAAAATAAATTTTCAAATTAATGGTTTTTATTAGTTTCCAAATAATTTATTTTTTTTACATCTAAATAAGTTCCTGAGTTCGGTCTGCTCTAATTAGGGACTTACAAATTTTTATCTAGCACTGTCAGTGTCGGTAAATATGTAAATTTTTGTTTATTTACCGGCACTTTCAAATATTTTCCATATTCTCTCACGCGATCTGTTAACTGTTTGCATGTTTGCCACTTGACGGCCTAATGCACGATTTGGGTTAAGACAAAAAACGCCCCTAAAAGTGGGTCGAAAGAAACAGTTCTAATTGAAAATTGACTAATAGGATTTGAAGTAATGCCACATATCGGATAAGTAACACATTGAACGTTCTCTGCTTCACTTGAATCCAAAGAAATCTTTTCCTGTTCTTTTGTTTTTCTCAAATTAAGTCAAATTAGTTATTCAGAACTTATGTGATAATATGTAAAACAGTTCAATTCCATTTGTTTGTGAGTAATAAATTTAATTTTTAATATGCATGGCTTTAATCCTTCACTTATATCATGTCCAATAAGTAAAACATTAAATAGAGAATAGAGATTGCTTAATTGAGTCTGTGTCTTGTCAAAATTTTATTCAGATGAAACTGCAATTCTCAAAGTAAATAATTCAGCTCGACAGTCGACAGACAAAGTGCCTGGCAATTTAGGTGGCAACAACAAGCTGCCCAAAAATTTATTGGTTTCAAAATGGAAACTACCAAAAACACATTCAATATGCAGTTTATACGAATAGCAGCAGAACAACTAGACAATTATTGGTGTAAACATTTCAAAGAGAAGAATTAATGACGAAACGAAGCTACAGATAGTAAGCAAATAAATAAAACACCCACAAATTGTTTGCTTGTACTTTTTAGACAACATGACGTATGCGTAATATGTACAATCAAATTGGAGACCAACAAAAATTATAAGAAATTCTGAGAAATTAATTTAAGTAGGCATTAAAATGTTACGGCATTAGTTATTCAAGCGAATCGTATTTAATTTAAAAGATAAAAAATATATAATACAACAAATCTGTTGATGAAATGAGCACAATTGCTGTGCAGTGTTGACAGCAACCAGGAGAGAAGTTCTTGAACTCAGCTGTAAATCAGAGCCCGGTCGGTCGTTAATCTTACAAGTGTAGTGGCCATTGCCGCTCTCAATCTCTAACTGTGTCATTCCCTCAATCAGTTCAAGTAACTACAAGCCGTCTATCATCCAACTATCCATTTGGCAAACTCCATCCACTCGCCTGCGGCAAGTTGTTGAGTTAAGTTGAGTTCTGCAGGCGGCACTTGGCATCAGTTTCAGTTTCAGTTTCAGTTACAGTTGCAGTTGCAGATTCGGTTTCGGTCTTCAGTTTGAGTTGCAAAGTGCATTAGACAAAGTAATCGATACATACATACATTCCTTAGAGTAAGTTCTTAAAAGTATCTTCGTGGTTCCCAAGTGCTTTAAGTAAGTTCTTTCTCTTTTTGGCTGTCTTTAAAGTTCAACCAATCCTTAGCTAATACTAAGTACAGTATGCTTGTATATATACATACTTACATATACTATATGTATGTTTGATACATTTGCACATTAATGGGACTTATCAGTTTCAAATTGAAATATTTGCACTTGGATGAATCCGCACGCGCTTCCTTCCGGTTTTGGAGGTTTGTTTACCTCCCTCTATGTCTATATGTCTGTCTGTCTATCTGTTTATTTATGTTTCTGTTTATTTTGAGTGGGTGTAATGTGTGTGTGTGTGTGTGAGCTTATCGAATTTGCGTAGGTAGCAAAGGCATCTAGGAGAAGAGCTTTCTAGCCGTTTTAATGCCTGGCAAGGTAAACACTTGCGAAATGAATTAACTTTAAGCCGCAAAATTTGTGCCCGTGTGTGACTCTCACACTCTCTCAATCACTGTGAGTGTGTGTGTGTGCGTTTGTATCTGTGTGTTTGTTTTTGTGTGCGTGCGCACATAAATGCTCGTAATTGTTTATTTACATAACCTGACGTGAGATTAAAGACGCTTTGATTAACGATGCACAGCCTCGCTGAATTAAACTGTAGACATTAAATTTTGACAGCCAACAATTTTAGTTGACACTCGCAGACAGGTAAACAAAGTCACTCATATACATACTCATATTATATACATATATTTGATGAGTTGATCACAAACAGCATTACACAATAACCCATGTCAATAGACAAATACTTAATTCATTTACCGAGCTCTCTATGTCGTATATGAGATTTATTAGTGTAGATATCAAGTATACGCCCTTAAGTCACACAAATATTTTTAACTCAAACTTTGGCGTCTGTTGAAAAACTTTGCAAATTTTTGTGATTTTCTATTTTTCATTATTTTTTCTTCTGATTTAATATGCGGTCGGCACTTTTCTGCACAATTGCGAAAACAAAAATTTGACTTTACTTACTGCTCCAACTGTGGCCGAGCGGGCAACTTATGCAAATGACTTATACAGCACATTTCTCTTGTGATCCACAATTCCTGCTCCTTTTCTCCATCAGTCTCCTTCTATGGCCAAATGCAAAGTCAAATAAATGCGAACTTTTGTTAGTTTGGCTTAAGTGCCGTGGCAAAGGTTGCCGGCTGCAATTGCTGCTCAGTAAATGGAAGGGAGGATTTCGCAGAGGTCAGTTCTTTGTTTTACTATTGGCCATGAAAAGGGGGGGTGGTTAAGAAGTTGCCATAAAAATACAAGCGCCATTGAGTTTGGTAGCATGCACAAATAACTCAAACGCCTTGGCTGGAAAATATTTTGCTGCATTTCATTTGCATTTCTCATTTTGCCAAAGGGCCAGCCAAACATTTTAACAACTATGTGAACAAAGAAATGAACGAGAGAGAGAAAGAGAGAGAGAGAGGGAGTAAAGTAAAAGAAGAGAGAGTTATAAACTTAACCACACATTGCAAATATCTCAAGACCCTGCAAGCCAATTTGTGGCCACTAATTCGGTCGTCTTGAAGTACTTGAGAGTACTGCAAAGTACGAAGTACGACAAAGTACTCGGTAGACTTTTAACGATGTCATCGCAATAAACTTATGCCCCTATTCAGCTACAGTTCACCTATCTCACTCTCTCGCTGTAGTTCGCTCTCTCTCTCTCTCGCTCCCCTCATCGTGATATGCCTTTATCAATTACGTTGGCTTTTTAATGATTTCGGCTTTGCTAAGAGCGCAGTTGAGTCCTTTGGCCCCCGTCTCGTTTTCTGCTTCTGCTTCTTTCGCTCTCAGTGATGTTCTTGCTTTTCTTTCGCTGACAAGTGCACATTTTTCTCCGCTACCGTCGCACACCTTCTCCCCCTCCCCCCTTCATCCCTCAGCCTCTTTTACCCCTCTTCATCCTACAATCCAAGCAGCACTCATACGACGTTCGCTGTTTTATTGCTCAAGAAAAATCAAACTTTGTGCAGCTTCTTTCGCTTAAAAAAAAACTTTTTTACATTTTCTGGGAGGAGTTGTGGAAGATATTTTCTGTTTTCTTTCGTTTTTTTTTATTTTTGAGTATCGACCAAGTTTGAAGAATGGTGCATTTCATTTTTTTCGGTTTGCTCTGTTAGCTTTTCAAATTATTCAGCCGTAAACACTTTTCAAAGTGCCTCTTTGGCTTCTCTTTGGATTCTCTGTTCCTGTTTCATGATGCTGCCAAGTTGATTTTTTAATTAATTAGTTATCGTAATTATTGCTCGTATCAATAGATATGATTCGAATGCTTTACCCAGGAAACCTTGTGTCAAAATGGAATTGAAAAATTCAATTGCAGTACACTCAATAGCTAAGCTTCAATTTGTTTCAAGAATTTACAAGTTCAAATTCATTTCAATTTATGAGATCCCTTTCAACATTTTGTATGCTTTTAGGTGCTTCAATTTTATGAATCCTGAAATAAAAATGCGCTTTCCTTAGATGTGAAAACTACCACTGCAATTACAAACATCATTTCAATTTGCTTTGGATTCTCTTTGCTTTATGTGTGCTACTTTTTCAATGTCTGTGCAGTGCTTATCTCACTGCGATAATCAGATACATATGCCCTCAAATATGAAAGTATTTATCACTTAATCTAGGCAGCACTGACTGACTGCCTGACTGACTGCCTGACTGAGTGATGAGGGGAAAACGGAAGACTCAGATGTGCACACAAATGTTTTCTGCTTGGGACACGTTTTGTAAATAAACACAAGGATCAAATGGATGGCAACTTGTTGCAAATGCTTATCAATTAATAAAAATCATTGCCTACTTTTTTGCGCTGTCCTTCCGCCAGGGAATTTATTTGCTTCTGCCCTCACACGTCTGCATACGTATACATATGTATACATATGTATGCATATATGTATTTGTTGTTGGGCTGAGGTTTAATTTATTGCCAGCGTTACGCTTTATCCCCATCATTTATACCAATTTGAGCCAAATAGTTGCCATATTTAAGCAGCAGGCAACCACTGAACACAAAACACTCGGTTAGTTTATGTTCGCATTGGGATTAAGGCGAAGCTTCTAATATAAATTTAAGTGATTCATTTGGTTGCATGATCTTCAAAATGTTCTTCTTTTAGAAACGTTTAGGTGGCACATAAATTTAATAGAAATATGAAAATCAAATATAAATATAATTGATATAGACTCGTATATCAAAATATCCATTCATTGGCATTTACGATGTGTATTTACAATTCAAACATGCTTAAATAATTACGGAAGAGTGAAAAATATCGTACATAAATAATTTTATTTGCATATTCAATAAGTTTTGTTTAATCGAAAATTGTTAATTAAACAATATATTTCATATTACATTGTGTCAGGTAATGCTTCATAAATTATTTATGATATATTTCAGGAGAACTCCATTGATTGAATCACACAAAATTACTTGTACAGTTAATTGAAATTAGTTCGATGTTATTTAAATTTTCAGTCAATTTGTAACTATTTCAATGGGTTCAATAAAACTTAAAATGAAACAGAACTCAATGTTATAATTCTGGGAACTGAATTGAAGATACTTTTGAGTTTTCCCAGTGTTGCCAACCCATAGCAATTAGCCAACTTCTGGGTCCTTGTTTAATTGTTCTTGTCGCATACATAATAAACTAAACAGTAGGGAAGTTCTGTTGGGAGGCAGTCTGAAGTAAAAGTGCTTAAGCTTTTTCTGCCTCTAATTCACTTGAGGCCGTAAAAGGAAATAGAATAAATTAATATTTGCCCCAAACGGGAAGTCGCCAGCTGTTGCCCGGGATTTGGGACTGACTTGTGCCGGACTCCAGGCGGCCATGTCCAGTACGTAATTAATAAAGTTATTACCTCCGACGGGTTCTCCGACTGGAAACAGCTTACATGTGAAGACCATTAAGTTGTAATTATGGCTAGTTAGCGATGCTGCAGCATTATTGCCAGGTTTATTGGAGGTCCCACAGGAAAACGGGAAAATCGAAGCGAATTGCAGCTGTGACAAATGTACACCGATTACCATTTGTTATCAGGCAACCAGCTAAAATGTAGTGCCTTACACCAACTTGTATTGTCTTACATTCTTCGAATTATAAATATTTTAATTTATTTAATTTTATCCGTACATAACAGATAATTTTAAATGCAGTAATAACATATTATTTCAATGACAGTTAACGTATTTAAATGCAAGTGATTTGAAGCAATGATAAATCAAAGCCGACGCACAACATGGCGTATGTGTAATGCTTACAAATAATAGCTGACAAGCTAATACAGCTTATTGAAAAATGATTGCATACTTTTCGGCATGCGGCACAAAACGAACCACAAAGAGAGAGAGAGAGGCTCAAAGAGATAGAGATAGAAATAGGGAGAGAGAGAGAGAGAGGGAGAGGAGCAGAGATATCTGTCGACTCGCACTCTAATGATTTATGTCGCAACATTTCATTTATTGCACATAATTCGTGGTAAGCCAGCACCCCTCGGCTTTGATACTAGCTTCATTTATCTAAACATTTGCAGCTTTCGGCTGGCCGAAAACATTTGCTAAATAATCGAATGCCATTTTTTAGTGTCGCTTAAATAATATTTATTTACCGGCAACGTCAAAAGTAAAACTTGCACGTACTTCACCTTCGCTAGGTTTACGGCGGAGTTTAGGTTAAGGGCGGCTGGGGATTGGTGAATTGGGGGTGCTTGTCGTTAACATATTGTGGCATATTTATTTCTTTCATGCCGTCGCTGTCGCCATTCTCTTCGCACGTCAATTTCGCAAGCCAAACAGCAAGAAAAAAACAAAAAAAACAAAGTGAGAGGCAGCCAAAACGAACGAATTCCTTTTGTACGTGCCTGACATTTCATTGTTCGGATGCGGATGCGGGTGTTGGTGGTGTTGGTGTTGGTGTTGGTGTGGTTGAGACTGAGGAATGGTAAGGGATGGTGCAGGGGGTGCCGGGGGTGCCATCAATGGCAGCAACCTTCAAATGTCGCCTCTAAACTGAGTCGATGCCGATGTCGATACATTTTCGCTTTGCCCTGCCTTCCCTAAGTATTTATCCAATACGTGGGGTATTCTTAAATTGTCAGTTCATTTGGCATGTCGAATATAAGTCGTAGAGATTATTAGATCTATTCCTTCATATGACTGCTCGTATATTTAAGTCCCAAATTGTTGTTAATATTACATAAATTGCTTTTGAGCCGCATTGATAAGAAGGAACTAACATTCCGTTAATTTAATGTTTACTTTTCACTTAGAACAATTATTAATATATGTTCGTTTAAGCTTATAAGCTTTTGTACTTTTAAAATATCGACATATTCACACTTAAAATTTTACAGAAAGCAAAAAAAAAAAGATTTAAGTCAATTGAAAATGAAAGGACAAGCTCTTTATAACATCTCTCAGCACATACCTATAGAGCGGAATTGTACAATATCCCATCATAAACATATTAAATACCCATAATAGCCAATAGGTAAGAGTATCCTTGGCATCAGCTACATTTGCAGCTATTTTCTATCCAGTTTCGTTTGGCGTTCGTTGTTTTTGTGTATTTTTCTCGCTATCGCAATGTGGCATGTCAATTTATTTGTCAAAGAGAAAAATAAGGCAGGTAAAAATGTAAGGAGGTGGAAAGGTAGCAAAGAAATAGCAGTAACTGTAGCAATAGCAATAGGAATAGCAATAGCTGACACATAAAAGCGTCACACAGATACAAGAGCTTCGGTGAAGGCGAAAACAATGACAGCCTTAAGTTGCTTCCCATTGAGGTATAGACATGTGAGTGTGTGTGTTACCTAGTGTATGTGTGTGTGTGTGTGTGTGTGTGCGGGGGCGTGACTCGTATGTCTAGGTCTAGTTATGTATGTGTGTGTGTGTGTGTGTGATGGCAGCTTTAAGCACTCGTTGGCGATGCCTGCTAGCAAAGTAATCGATATTTATAGTTATGGTAATCACAAAGGAGACAAGCCCCTGCACATGAATGTGTATCACGTTTGCCCAAAGATAAGAAATAATATCGTACGTTGGCATGAAAATATTTGCAGGCATATAAAATGTTAGACCCTGCTTCCCGCCCCATATCCCGATTGCCGTTTTCCCCCTAGAGAAGCGAAGCCTGTTTTCATGTTGCTTTCTCAGAAATTTCGTTTTTTAATCTAAATATTTTTAAAGAGAAGTGAATTCTATTTCATTAGAGAGTGTATGCCACATTTTTCAAGTTTAGTTTAACAAACTTTTTGACAAATTTAATGTGATTAAAACTGAACTGAAGACTTATAATAAAATCATTTTGATATGAATTCTAAATAGCAGCTTAACTGAGTAAACTTTGCTTTAATTCGAATTATGCTTAAGACATAAACTCATGGAACTTTACCAGGTAAAGCTTACCCAAGCTAAGTGCTTTTTTGTTAAATTTTTTTTAACATTTTTACTGTCACAATTAAATATCATATAGCACAGTATTCAAGTTAGCTTCAATGTGCAACTCATCTTTAATGCGCTTCATCTTTTTCATTCTTGTGCGAGATTCCATTAAATAACAGAAAATAAATTACTCCAGCTTATCAGACATTTTGTAAAGCTTAAAACGCAAAGTCTAAGCTGTCAATTTTTTAGAGATCATCTTTAAAATGTGCTTCACTTGTCACCTTCGTCTTGTTACACTTGGAAAAATGTCTGATAAATAATTTAATATATTCACAAATAAATGACAATAAAATCTAGATAAATCTTTGTATATTACTACAAAAGAAATCAGTTGAGCATAATTTATATTTTTTATATTTTTTAAGTGTATGTATTTTTTATTTTCAGTACATTGAGTGCGAGTCATTTGCAGTTCTCATCCAATTGACGTGCTCAAGTTGCTTGAGCTCATTTTGCCGATAATGCGCTGCATTATTGACAGTTTATTAAATTGATTTCGTTTAGAATTTAACAAACATGTCATGCTGCATCGTCATCGGTTTCATCATCCTTAACTTCATCATTTAAGACGCACGCACAACTTGCCATGACAAAAGCAGCTTCCCTTCCTCAGTTTCCTTTTCCTTTCCCTTTCATTTTCTATCACAACTCGTGCTTCCCTATAGTTATCCAGAATGTGTCTTTTTATTGCATGTGTGAGTATATCTAACATATATATGTATGTATAGGTACGTGTGTGGGCCAAGTTAAGTGCTCATAAAATATTTGCAAATGTTTGTGCTGCGCTGCAGACGCACGACATTTTAAAGCATACTCACGGGCGTTGAAGCCTGTCGATTTTTGGATTCTAATGCTGTCAATTAGGTCTTGTAAATAGTTAAACGCTTTGCCAAACAATGCCCCATCATCAGACACAAGTTGCACAAATGTTCTCATCTCCTAACGCAACCAACTTGGCCACAAAACTCAAAACTTCTAGTTTACGTTGTTTCTGCTTTTAGGTTTTCCACTTTTTTGGCTTCAAAGTGGTCAGAAAGTTCGTCTCTGTGCGTGTCCATAAGTAATTGTGTATATATAGTATGTGTGTGTGTGTGTGTGTGCCTGTGTGTGCGAACATTTATCTACAATAAACTCGGTATCCTCTCGTATAACTTTTGCTTTTCCCCAGTTGTTTTTACTCACGAAACTTTTTACAAATTCATTAGCCAAAGGAGCGCTTCATTTTACATTTGATATGCGAGAAATGAGAGATGCCACATCAAAAGTTTTCGGTGAAAACAATTAGAAAACAGAGCAAACGGCTGGGGACCAAGACGTGAGAAAGACTGCAACACAAATATGCCAGTTAGCAAAATGTTTTCAAATAAAATCATAGATATCTAATGGGAATACACTGAGGGATTAACTATTTGGCTAATATTTTTAAAAGTATGATATATTTATAATTAAAATAAAGTGCAGACATTTGATAAGCTTTTAATAAACTGGCATTAAATTACATATAAAATCAAGCCAAATGATTCTATTTTAAAATTTCACTTATCTTCATTTAAAACTAGTGAAATTAACTCTGAACAGTAAATTAAAATAATTAAAAGACACTAGCTAGTGATAATAAAAGATGTGTGGTGTTCAAAGTGTTAACCAAAAGTTAACTGTGCAACAATTAATTAATTTCACGTCGAAAGTATTTGTAGTTGAAGTATATCATTAATTGCTTTTACGAAGTATCTATTCCAATATAAATATACTTATGCTATTTGTTAAATTTGATGGGGAAGAAACTCAAACACAAATACAAGTAACTATAAATAACAAGTAGAGCTAGAGACCAATTGTATGCTTGGCTACGTGTATATAAAGTATTCGCCATGTTGGCGGCTGCAGTGTAAAACAGGAAATGAAGTATTCTTTTAGGCGCACTCTACGCACGCAGGACCAACACCAACACCCACGCACAACAAACCCATTCACACACACACACACGCACTCACACACACATGCAGAGATATGTTTACATAAGCAGAGCGACGTGTGTATCGTACGAAATTGTTATTTATTTTTTGAAGTGCTTCCATTTCGTGTGTGCATGTGTGGGTGTATCTACTTGAGAGTAGCAGGTGTGCTCGTATCTGTATCTGTATCTGTCCTCTACATACCCGCAGATACATTTGGGACACAGACACACACACACACACACACGTGCAACGCGTACTGCATTTAGTTTGCGATTCGTCGTCGCATTTGCCAAATTTACCGTGTAATTATCAGCAAAAACGAGAGACGCGCTTAATGCCGCCCGAAATGCAACAAGAAATGTGCAAATAAAACCCCTTTTGCTGGCTGTCTGCTGATATGCAAATTTTGTAGCTTTTCATAGTTGTGCATGTGTGTGCGTGTGTGCGTGTGTCCTTGTATGTATATTGGCCTCGTTTGTTTACCTAACTGCAATATTTGTTCAGCCGGACCGACCGAGCAGTTCAACGATGCGACTAAACGAACGAATTTCAATTGCAATTTTCATTTTCATTTCCATATGATTTTTGCTCATTCGCCTATCACTCTTTTATCCTATCACGTAAGCAGCATTTTGGTTGACTGCATCAACTGCGACGATACGATATATATGACGAGTAAATGCAACATGAGGTAATAAACCAATTGACATAAAAACACATTCACACAAAAAACTCAGTTCCCTTTGCCTGGCTCTTTATAATCTTCATAAATGTACAATGATTTCCAATCGACTTACTATATGAGTTATACATTTAAAATGTACAATCACAACTATTCCATCGGTTATTCTATATATTTTTTTGGTTGTTTATTTTCTTTTTATTTCAATTCAATTATCTGCAAAATTGCGCATTCGCAACGTGTGCGCGGTAAGTGGAAAATATGTATAATCAAACTAAATAATTGTTGTCATCGCCTGTGGCTTCATTTTGCGCTAATGTAATCAAATTGAGTAATTTCTCAAATTCAACTAATCCATTACCCAAATCCCCAAACAAATAGCCAAATCAGTGTTAAGCTTCTTTGTCATTTGATTTAATTATGCTGAAAAATATATAAATATATATTATAAATGCAATTGATTGCATAATATCATAAAGTTAAAGCGAAAAACTAAATGAATTGCATAAATAATTAAATAAACAATAATGCCAAAGGGAAACTGTATTCATAATGCTTAAAGGGCCATACAAAACAATTTGTTTAATTAGCTAGGCACAAATCTATATATCAAATTCATTAAATATGCAATTCTAATAGTTAAACAAGTTAAGCCCTTTTCAATATTTTCATAGAAATATGAAAGATGGTTTTAAGGAACCTTAACTAAGGATGTGGGTCATTCAGTCTGACATGCTCTATTGTTATCCCATGACAAGTACTTACCATTTGCCTTTTCAAATACAACAGCCCTTAGCTGTAGGGCAGCTGCTCCCATTTCCCTCCAATTTCAGTTGGAGTACCCAAACCAAAACAATTCCAAATACTATTCGATACATAGTTGAGAAACAATGGCCATGTGGTTTCTTTTCCTTCATTTCTTTCTTTCTTTTCTTTTTTATGTATTTTGTTTTTTGCCTTTTAACCATTTTGCTTTACCCATTTATGAGTGAAGTGATTTCCGCTGTTGTTCTGTATTCGTAGTCACAGTTCCCGGCAAGTGCTTCGAGCGTCGGTGCATTCAATGGAGTGCACTTTCCGCAAGGAATACTTGAACTCAACTCCAAAGAAAAGACGCACAACAATAAAATGTGCAGAGCTTTTGTTTGTGTATTCGTATCGAGTCCTGCATCCTGAATTCGTATTCGAATACCTATTTGTCAGTTCGTTGCCATTGTCTCACATTTGCATGTGAAATCTCTTAACAATTGCTCTAAAATATGAACATAAATTTGTACATTGTGCGTAGAACAACTACAAAATATGAAGTGTCAATTTATTGACTGGTTGCAGATTATTAACAACATACAATATACAATCAATTTTAGTAATAACTTGAATTTTTACAGCTGGAAAATATGATTGGGGTGATATCTGTTTTAAGGTTGCATATTTATCATTGATCGAAATTCATATTTCGTTTATTTTCACTTACATATCCTCACGAGCAAAACGCAGTGTTTCCACCAGGCGAGTGAGCGGATACATTCCCGTACAGATGCGATAGACCGTGGTGAATAGTGGGAATCTGTAAATAATTAAGTTAAGCACTGATAAGTTAAAAAATGATAACCTACTTTTCCTCAAGACCCTTCTTCCTCAGCATTATATTGATCAGCTCGGAGGTAACCGGACCCAAGGGCTCATGACCTGGTATAAGAATATGCTCCAGTTCACTCAATGGCTGACCTGTCTTCACAAATGCTTCAGCCAGTCGGCGATTGCGATTGGCTACAATCAGCAGAAGATCAATAGGAGTCCAATAATAATATAATAAAATACACTACCATAGCAGCTGGTAACCAAATCGGATAAGCCACAGGCCTCAAAGAAGGTGGCCAGTCGACTGCCCGGATAGAACACATCCACAAATTGTAGAATCTCCAAAAAGCCACGTCTAATGATACCAGACTTGGTATTCTCATTTAATTCCAGGCCATCCGCAAGTCCAGCCCCAAATGCAACGATATTCTGTAGAGTCTCAAGTTAGAAATGGTCTGAGAATTAATCTATTTCTTACCCTTAGAGTGGAGCAGATTTCAACACAGTCAGCATCATCAGTGACAACCACACGAAAATATTCCGACTTGAAGAGATCGTGTAGAATACGCATATATTTCTGATCTCGACATCCAACTGTCCCCTCGGCAAAGTTGTTATTGGCAATCTCATGGGCCAGATTGCAGCCTACCAGCACCGAGCAGGGAATCTATGCAGTAAAAAGTCAAGGGATATAGTTTGTAAATAATAATGATGTAACTCCAAACTGTGAATTGAGCTATATATTTAAATGTAAAATCGAGTTTAAAAAAATAATCCAGTTGTCGATATATCGGTAATTAATTCATCAAGTTTCAAATATTAGGTTTTCCCAAACACCCAAACTTTTTTCGAAAAAGCGTCAAGAGAAAAGTTATAGGAACGGTACATCGAAAATGAAGTTTTAGTAAGGAAAATACATCATATAGCTGCCATAGGAACGGTGCATCGAAAATGAAGTTTTAGTATGGAAAAGATTTTTGTTTGTTAAGATATCAAAACCAAAATGATAGAATATGCATATGGGCTCATATTATACAACCTGACTAAATTTGGTTAGAATCGGTCCACTATATCATATAGCTGCCATAGGAACGGTGCATCGAAAATGAAGTTTTAGTATGAAAAAGATTTTTGTTTGTTAAGATATCAAAACCAAAATGATAGAATATGCATCTGGGCTGGTATTATATATCCTGACCAAATTTGGTTAGAATCGGTTAACTATATCATATAGCTGCCATAGGAACGGTACATCGAAAATGAAGTTTTAGTATGGAAAATATTTTTGTTTGTTAATATATTAGAACCAAACTGATAGAATATGCATCTGGGCTGGTATTATACATCCTCACCAAATTTGGTTACAATCGATCGAAAATCAACTTTCAGAACAGAGTACCTGGGCACAGGGTATTCAACTGTCGAGCGTGCCCGACTGTAACCGCCCACTAGTTTTATTTATTTTTACATCACTAGTAAATATTTAGCTAAAGAACTTCTAACATACCTTTAACTGTCGCATTATGAGGTGAGATATCAAGAGGATCTGTCCATCATCGCTGCGCTCAAAGCCCTTGATTAGGGAGACTGCATGAGCCATGGGTTTGACCTTGCCTAGGAGAGTTTTGCAGCAGCTGCTCACAAATGTCGGGGGAATGGCAAAGATTAGGATATCCGCATCACGTGCTGTGGTTACCACATCATCGTAAGCCACCTTTATGTATTTCCATTAATCAAGTGATGCTCAAGAGTTGGCAACTAGAAATTCACTTACCACATTCGGAGGCAACACAAAGTCTGGCATATATTTGACATTGACGTGTGTCGTGTTTATGATCTCTGTCAGTTTACGGCCATCGATAATTTCCTCGTACACATACATATTCACCTTGGGCTCCAATAGCTGGGAATGTTGCACATTAAGGCCCACATTGCGTGCTATGGTTGTGGCCCAATTACCGGACCCGATGATGCAGACATTTAAGCGGTCAGCCATTTATTCGAAGTGCAATTGCCAAAAGTTGTAACTTTTCGAATTGACAACTTGTGCTAAAGCTTTAAATGTTTTTTTCGAATTTAAATACAACTTGAAGTTTTTTACAAATCGTTCAATATTGTTATTTGAATTGAGAAATATAATTATTTCTTATAAATGCAGGCTATCACAATATTGCTGATAAAATTATGCCGAAATTTCTTGAAAATTTTAATGATTCATTTTTCGTAAAGATGTTTGGTTCTTGTGTAGAGGTCGAGGTTAATAATTGCCGATGGTAAATTATATATTTATGTATACATTGTTACATATATTCACTTATAAATTATAATGTGATTCAGTCAGTGTGCCAAGCATACACAAAGACACAGCTACAGCCATAGACATACATATATGTACACTTACTTATTGATTGAGTGCTGGGCAAATAATTCATCAGTGAATGCACACAATACAAACTTGCACACTTACAGATACTCTTATGTATACACTCATGTCTGGATTCTCACTCACACACACACACACACACTCACTCACATACTCACCCTCTGAGTCCAGATAAGCGCAGTGATGGGTGAAAAATTACGCATACGTCACGTTCGCCAAACTGGCTGGCAAATAATTAACTGTGGTAAATTCGTTGGTTCGTCCAGGCCAAAAGTTTTATTCAGAACACATGGACATAGGGTAGGTGAAATCATGGGATATCCATTCAATAATATTTACAGCGTAAAATATGAAGCTGCATTTCGCATTACGCATACGCATACTGATCCACATTTATATTCACATTCTCATACGATTTCATATTTATTTTTTTAATTACGCTCCCGTTTAAAGTTCGGTGCACAAGTGCTTACTCATTTATGGCCAGAAGACTGCAACGAAAGATGGCAACAGAATAAATAAAATATTAAATTGCCAGCGTTAAAATGCAAAAGGCCGAAAGCCAAAGTGAAAGTTATTTTTTCACCGAAATCAATGTGCAAGAAAGTAAAGTAAACACTTGGAAATTGTGAGCCGACAGCGACAGCGACGTCGCTGCTGAATGTAACGAATTGCAGACACGCCCAACACTTCGCCTACCACCCTCCCACACACACACACACACACAGACACACACACATACATTGCCATTCGCCATCTACTCGACTATGAAATCAAAATGGATGATGGGCGAAATGAAAATGGAATTTTTAATGAGTTGGCGCAGGCAAAGGCCAAACGAGCTGAGAAAACAATGGCAACTCTGCCGCCTATGAAGGCGGTTACTGCAGTCAAATGGGCGTGGCCAGCAGCTCAACTGGCAGCACTTTAAAAGAATCTCTCAGTTTAAATAACAATTTGATTAACTAAACTTTGAAATGACGTTAATAGTTGATACCCTGTACCCTGGCTTTAAATCTCAAACTTATGTCAGATTTATATTATATTATTATTTGATTCCGATTTAAACGTTTAGTTATAATTACAAAAAAAAAATAGATTTACTTGAATTGGCAAAGCTATTTTGAATGCCAGATGTATATGAGAAATTTAAAGTGGTATCTGTGTCACAGGTGAGTGTCTTCCCATAGGATATAATCAGATCTTTAGCTGATCGACATTATCTATTAGATTGTGGCCTCCGTGGCTGCTTCGATGTGCGCCTTCTGCGTTGGCAATGCCTTAGCTTACACTTCTCCGGCTCTTCCCACGATGACTAATGAGAATATCACCAGCTTTGAGGTGTCCAAGCAACAGGCCTCCTGGGTGGGAGGCATAATGCCACTGGCTGGCTTAGTGGGTGCCATTTCAGGGGCGCCGCTGGTCATAAGTGTGGGCAGGAAAGTGACCATTGTATTGTCTTCGGCACCCTTCATTGTATCCTGGCTGATAATTGCATCGGCCACCTCGGTGGTCATGGTATTCATAGGTCGTTTCTTAACTGGCTTTGCTGTGGGCGTGGCATCGATATCCCTGCCCGTTTATGTTGGTGAGGCGGTTCATCCATTGATTAGAGGCACATTGGGACTGATGATTACGCTTTTGTGTAACTTTGGTGTACTTATGTGCTTCATCTTTGGATCGTTCACCAACTGGTCACAGCTGGCCTATATAAGCGCCGCACTATGCTTACCCTTTCTTATTCTAATGCTCATTGTACCGGAGAGTCCTCGCTGGTATCTGACAAAAGGCAAAACTGAGCAAGCCACGAAAGCTTTGACTTGGCTGCGAAGAAAGAGTACGAAGATTGATCAAGAATTAAAGGAAATGTCCCAGGCCCAAGCCAATGAACCCGAAGACTCGAATGGTTTTAAGACAATGTTTCAAAAGAGGTACCTAAGACCCGTTTGCATACAACTTGCCCTCATGCTCATCCAGAATATCTGTGGCATCAATGCGGTCATGTTCTACACTGTCATGATCTTCAATATGTCCGACTCGACCGTCGATAGCTATTTGTCTACGATTATTGTTGGTGTAGTCAATTTTCTGGCCACTCTCATAGCCACCATTGTTATCGATCATGCCGGTCGAAAGGTGAGCAATAGAAACCAGTTCCAACTTTAATTACTTAGTTAATTTCCTTTCAAAAATCTTTAGATGTTGCTTTACATTTCCACACTGACCGCAATCGTAACATTGTTTGTGCTGTCTGTCTTCTTTTACTGCAAGTCAATCAACTGGGATACGTCCAACTATGGCTGGCTACCATTGACCAGCTTCGTCCTCTATGTCTTGGGATTCTCATTGGGCCTTGGGCCCATTCCCTGGCTGATGGTCGGCGAGATTCTACCCTCTCGTATTCGCGGTCAAGCAGCATCTTTAGTAGTCGCCTTTAATTGGATTTGTGTTTTTATCGTGACCAAAACCTTTCAGGATATGATTGGTGAGTTTACTAAATGACAGCAGTGAAACTTCTGTATACATATATACGATATATATTCTCTTCTTCAATTGCAGATCTTGTGGGTATTCATGGGGCATTCGGTTTCTTTTGTTTTGGAAGCATTGTTGGACTATTATTTATCATATTAATGGTGCCCGAGACCAAGAACAAATCTCTGGAAGAGATCGAAGCCGAGCTAACTGGGAAGATGCCAAATGAAGTTATTCCACGTTCGTTGTAAATCTTTCATTATAAATACCAAATTTCTGTTGAAAACTAATTTTATCCATAGAACTTGAATGATACTCGGCATAATATAATTATTCCGCTGTACAAATTATACTTTTAAAATCTAATTTAACTTGACTTTTTCAGAGCTGAGTCGATTTTCAATAATAGTGATCAAATTGATAATCCGTATGAAAATCAGTCAAGATTTGGCAAACTTATGAGAGTTTGAAGTTTTTGAACAAGCAGCAATGGGCAATGCATGACTGGGACTGGGAGCGGGGCCAGGGAGAGGGACTGGGAGCGGGGCCTGAGAGAGTGACTGTGAGAGGGACTGGGAGAGGGACTGGGAGAGGGACTGGGAGAGGGACTGGGATCGGGGCCTGGGAGAGGGACTGTGAGAGAGTTGGTAGAGGGACTGGGAGCGGGAGTGAGAGCGGGGCCTGGGAGAGGGACTGGGAGGTGTAATATTAATAGTAGTATTTATAGTATCAGAAGTAGAGAGGGTAAGAAAAACAAAGAGAAACTGAGGAAGAAGTACGTGTTGGAATATAGAGAAATAATTCAAATGCTAATAGAAGTATGAATAGATGTAGGACTAAATGGAATATAAATTGGAGTATATGTCAAAATAGGATTATTTCTTGACAAGTGTACTTTTTCCGTAAGATCTCTCTCTAATAAAATTGCAAATGTTCCCTCTGATTTTCCTTTTATTTTACATCTTGGCTATTTTAGCTTCAATCGACTTGAGCAGCTGGTAAACAGATTCAGTTTATATTCATCCAATTAAAATTCTTAAAGGTTATCCAAGCGAAGTTGAGGCAGAAACAGAAAGCTGACAAACACGACCTTCTCACACTCTGAAGTTAGACTCTTTCCCACCACAAAGCGCACTTTGATTGCAGTTGACTGTTAGCCTGTGTTAACCTCTTTACCTCATTTAAGACTAACTGACAAACAGCCAGACGATGGGCAGTGGACTGTCCAGACCTCTGGGCATATTTTAATTACCATTTAGGCGAAAGTGAAAAAGAACAAGAAACATTAAAGTGAGCTGTCGTCGGGACTCGAGTCTCTACAAAATTGGATAAAAAATGAAAATAAAAATGAAAAGGGAATACCAAACAACGAACAACATAATGTAAAAAATTGCTGTCTGACTTTCTAATTTTGGCTGGCGAGACATGGTAATAAATGCAGTCTGTAAAATATGTATTCAGATGGCTTAAAGTATTCAAAGTGTGTGTGGTCCCCATTTGAGGCATTGCAGGCAATCGATATGGCTAAAACACAAAAGTTTTCACTGAGGAGCGACTCTCCTGGCATTTGTTTATTCTTTGAACTTCTCCAATTAAAAGTAAATATTGTGAGTAGTTTATCTTGATTTTATTCATTGCCAGCCACGCTATGCAGAGTCAGAAACAGAGTTTCCAGAGGAATGAGATTGCTGCTTATTTAGTTCGCAACTACTCCAAGTGGATACCAGAGCAGCTAGAGCCTTGTATGTACCCCATGTATCTGTATCTGATTTCCACTCGAATCCGGTGCCGCAGTCTTAAACTTTTGTCAAACTTTGCTTGCCGCGTAATTTAATGCCATTTAAAGGAGACGGGCCAAAAACTTCCAAGATATCTAAGTGCAACCGACTCGTAAATGGCCAAACAGACAACGACCTTTGTTTACTTCGGCTTAACTTGGCTAGCCGAGTGCCATAGCAGTCAGCTTTTGCCTATTAAATTTGAATTAACACGTTTTTCTAGTAGTAAGTTTAATATTGGAAATAATATAAAGCAACCAATCTATTGTCAATTTCATTAACTAAATATAGTAAGTCAAGTAATTGTTTTGACAAAGCCAAAAATTAACATTTATTTTTGTTTTTCTGTTAATAATAGTTAAGCCCGATGAATCTGATAGAAAACTGAAAAATACAATCAAATAGATATAGCTAAGAATATATATATTTAATTTTTTTGCAATATAAAAAATTTTAATTTTTTTATATCACTACATTTAATTGTCTAACTGTATATAGTTTCGTTCTGTCCATGTCTTATTCAACTTTAGAAGAAATCACACGCGTGTCAGCGCTAAAAATGAGCCATAAAGTGGCAAGTGGCATCTGGCACAGTGCCACACATCTGTATGTGTACGCACTCGTACTTTTATTTGCATAGGCATATACAATGACCCGAGTCATCCACAACGTACATAAAAACACAATTTCTTAGTTTTCTTTTTCTATTTTTCTATTTTATTGAACGTCGTTTTCTCGAATTATGATTTTAGTTTGGGCTTCTTTTTGCCGTTTCCATTGCAGTTTCTTTACCGAGCACACAGACAAAATCACGTTCTCGCATACAAAATGCTGGCATAATTTTATTTACGATTCAACTTTGTACTACAAAACATCATCCTCTGTCTCGTCATGTCTCGCCCCCCTCTGGCAATAAGGTCTTATAAGCAACTTGGCCAGTTTAATGCGTGTGCTTAGTTCCGGAGTTGGAGCTGGGAATGGAAAACGGGAAGGGAACGGCATGGGAAGGTGGCAAGTTTTATTAGCCCTAAATGTAATAAAATGCAAACAGTGGCGCAGGCGAAAAATTACAAGGGCAAAGGAGACTGTAGCGAATATTGCAAGAAAAAGAAAAAAATAACTGAAGGAAAGAAAAGAAAAAAGCGAAAACTGAAAAGAAAAACATAAAAATGCGTAGCAAGTTTATGTGCGGATCGTTCAGCTGGTTTCTTAGCGAAAAATGTTAACTAAAACTGCTCATGTTAAGTTTTCTTTATGCGCCAACCGAAAAAATAAAAACTCAAATTAATGCGCGAGTTTTGTGGGGCAAACAGATGTAAGAATTCCATTGCATTCATATGTTAGGCACTTTTAAGGGGTCTCCCAGACACTGTAATGTGTTTGTGAATTGGATTAGCAAAGTGGTGCTATAAATTTTACAGCGTTATAATTATAATATACCGAGTATGAGTAGAAGATCAATGGATACAATGTGTTTTAGTAGTCACATATAAAAGATTTACAGCCGAACTTGTAATGTCTTCATTTGACGATTTCTTGCAGGAAGATACATGCCCAATTTGGTGTTTCTAGCTCTTGCAGTCTCTGAGATCTAGTTGTTAATACAGATGGTTTTAGATCTGATCGAGAAAATATATTTATCAACTTAAGTGAGTCCGCCACACCTTCTGTTATTAACATATTAAAACGCTTGTACTTTTTAAGTACCGCTCTGTGTTCTTACTTCTTGTCAATTCAGATTTTGCTGTTCAACTTTCTCTTTAATAACATTTTTCCAAGGGATATTTACTGTATTTAAGAGCATTCACCGTTAGCCAACCCGTCACCCTTGGGCAGACCCCATTGCAGTACCTTGGGGCTTTTTATGCGAGGTTCTGGAGCAGTAACTGTGTCAACGGAGCTATTTACTCCAACCTGCTGCCAGCTTCAATTTTTTTGCACGACTTTGCTGCTGGCGCTGTTGCCGTTGATGGTGGCATAAATAGGAATATGTAGCTCCCTCTGCTGCCTCTTTGCTCCTTTCTAATAGGAAATGGCTTCGTTTGTAGGTACACTTAGAAAAATATGCCAAAAAAAACTCCTTTAACAAATGATATTAAATTTCAATATATTGAGTGATTTGTTTCAAAATTGAAATTTAATTAAATATGACAATATTTGTTGCATTATAAAAAAATTTACATTTTGGAATTAGTTAGCTAGATTGTTGCTTGCTTCAACTAGTATATATATACATAATTAAATTAATCCTAAAACTTACTTAAAGTATTACAAAATTTCATTTAAAAATTTTCGAGCTGGCAAAAAATCTGGATTTTTGTAGACAGATTAAAAAATTTCGAACTCGTTCTGCTTTTGAGATAGTTTTAATTTAACTGTTACCTGTTTAAGTATGGAAATCTTGATATTTTTTCTGAGTGTAACAGCCACGATGCTCATAAATGTAAACTTTTTCGGCTAGTTTCAGGTAATTATTCCATTTAGCCCGTGCCCGGCCAGCTGAGTTATGGCTACGGATTGGTAGAGTTGGCTAAGGGGTAAAAGAGCGAAAGGGGCATTTTAGGGTATGAAGTGGAGGGGAGGGCAAATGGGGAAGTTGGCCCTGCTTATGATGAGCATAGACCCCATTTCCATGGACACGTTGTGCGTTTCAGAATCAACAGACTGTGACATTTTTCACGCAGCTTTTGCGTTTGAGTTGATTGCCAATTTAATCGGCGCACAATTTCCGTGCGTCGGGGGGGCGGCAAGTGATGATTAGCGGGAGTGGGCGTGGCAACTACAATTTGAGCCAGCAACGGGAGATTTTTCAACGTTGAAGATACATATTTTCAACGGGTTTTTGTGAAGCTTCTGATGAAATGCTCACAGTTTATTGTTGTGCATACATGTGTGTGTGTGTGTGTGTGTGTCTGTGTATTTGTGCGTGTGTTGTCGGATATTTTATTTATTTTGTGCTGTGAGTGAGTTGCCTGGTTGTGGCATGTGCGCTCGTGTCCTGATTCTGGTCCTGGTCCTGATCCTGTTTCAGGCTCTGTTCGCGGCACATAATTCCGAAACGTGCCTTGCATATGTTTGCTGCCCACTTTTTTTGTGTGCTTTGACCTGAAAGGACATATGCAACACACACACGCATATATATATGTACATTCGCCTGTATGTGTGCCTGCTCACAATGTAAATCGACGCTGTCAAAGTCGCGAGCGGCACTCAATGAACTTCTTATTCTGGCGAAAGTCCTCTCAGCGTTGTATTATGAATGTATGTATAAATGTGTTCCAGATTGTTGCCAGTGCAATGCATCCAAGTATGAGAATAAAACTCATCGACTTTGGCACCTTGGAAATTTGTCCCAAAAAAAATGTATCCCGATAAAAAAGTCTAAGTATCTTAGTTCTATATTTAGACTTTTGTTAACATTCATTGTTAATTTGATAAAGATAAAAGAAAATTTGATAAAGATAAAAGAAAAGATGATTACAGCACAGATGCAGAGCCTAGAGATTTGACCTTTTGCCTTGTCTTTTTCTTATACAGAAAAATGTATAAAAGAGTCAACCTAAATGTGGATTTAATCTTCATCATAGCAGTCGGGTATATTTATTTATGTTCTTAATAGTAAATCGGGTGTCTTACCGTTTATGCATCGATCTAATAATCATTAGAAAATTTAGCAAAGCAGTTGCTCGTGCAGAAATTATCGTTAGTAGAATTTCCTGCTTACAGAGTATCTATCAAGTTGTACATTCTTTACTATATGATTCTTTCATGTTTTTATCTTGCTCACGTGTGTTTTTGTGTGTGCTTGCTTAACTCACATGAAGTCAGTTGTTAAATTGTTGGTAGTTTTTCTGATTTTTGCATTCGCCTTTTCTTTTTGCTGCCTTATAAATACCCTTAAAGAGAGTATCACTATTTTATAACAACATATGTAAATTAAAGTTAGATACTTTCTTCTATATTTTGAAGATATCCATATCGGTTTTGATTTAGTCCAAGTAAATTAACACGTATTCTGAGTATAACCTATTTTTGTCAAAATGTATTAGTTCTAAATAAGTTGATTAAGATTGGAATAATAATAAATTGCAGATAGTGTACAAATATATTAACTTTAGGTATAAGAACTATCTAAGAGCATTCAAGCTGCCGCATAATAAAGACTCATACTTTTTCTTGCCTTTGTTCTTTTTTTTATGAATTTTTGCTATGTTCAGGTGGCTGTTCCCACTGCCTTTTTATGCCACAGAAACTCACTCTCTTTCTCTTTCTCTCTCTCTCTCACTCTCTCTCTATCTCTCTATCTCTCTCTTTTAAGCACATACACACATATATACACATGCAGCAATCATACCATACGTGTGTATTTAGTTTTTGTGAGCGGTTTTTTGGATCTATTCTATATGCTTGTTTATTCTTTTCATTTTCATTTTGGTTTTTTATGCCTTTTGGTTTTTACTTTTTTTGCATACGAGTATTTCTTTGTTTTGGTTCATCACAACCACCTACACACACACATACACACACACAGATTCTCACACACAACAAATAGACTTTTAAATATTTTTGCACTAAATTTAGTTGACGGTTTGGGGCGTTCACACATTCGCATGGAGGGAGATAAGATTTATGAGAAAGCACCTGCAGGTCGCACTGTTGCATGCCACTTGCGCTGACAAAAGCTGTTTGCTATTCTATATGTATATAGATAAAAATATTTTCATATCTTCTGGTTTGCTTTGTGGCATATTGAAGAATAGCAACGAATCACGTATAAATTATGTTTGGCATAACAACAGAGCATGGTCCAATTTTAAATAAGGTAGTTTCAGATTGAGCATTTATTTATACTATACTCGACAGTCGGAGACCCCGTACTTACTATGAAAAAAAACTTATAATGGAAAAAAACTAAAAATAATTTAGTCAACTTAAATGCAAATGTTATCAGATTGGTTACGATTTCTCATAAAACAAAAATGTTTTACATACTAAGACTAAATTTTCGCACGATCGGTCCTATGACAGCTACATGTTATAGTGCTCAAATTTGAACCAACATTGGTAGGGATGTATAAGACTAACTTATGTGTGTCAGTCCCTCTCCCAGGCCCCGCTCCCAGGCCCCGCTCCCAGTCCCTCTCCCAGGCCCCGCTCCCAGTCCCTCTCCCAGTCCCTCTCCCAGTCCCTCTCCCAGTCCCTCTCCCAGGCCCCGCTCCCGCTCCCAGTCCCTCTCCCAGGTCCCTCTCCCAGTCCCTCTCCCAGGCCCCGCTCCCAGTCCCTCTCCCAGTCCCTCTCCCAGTCCCTCTCCCAGTCCCTCTCCCAGGTCCCTCTCCCAGTCCCTCTCCCAGGCCCCGCTCCCAGTCCCCGCTCCCAGTCCCTCTCCCAGTCCCTCTCCCAGGCCCCGCTCCCAGTCCCTCTCCCAGGTCCCTCTCCCAGTCCCTCTCCCAGGTCCCTCTTCCAGTCCCTCTCCCAGGCCTGTACTTTTTGAAGTACGGGGTCTAAAAAGTTGCTCTCTTTTTCTGCTTAAACTTTTTCAAGTTCTTAGTTAATTTGGACTTTAGTCCCAATTTTTGCTCAGCTTTTGGCTTATATCTTTAACACTTTGAAGCTGTTTTATGAACATCTTAAAAATCAAAGAGTCTTTTTTTACATGTGATTAATTTTTGGGTTTAAGTGGTAATCTTAAATTTAGATTTGTAAGCCTTTGTTATTTGTATAACTTAGTCACAATTGCTGTGCATTTATCAAGTTTGCTTGTCGTTCTTATTGTTTTATATTGCAGTTTACAAAGAGGCAGCAGCAGGCAACAGTAAAACTAACAACAATGCAATACGACACAATAATAATAAAAAAGAATCAGAGAATATATGAGAATTTATTTGCATTGCGATTCGGAAATTTATTCAACTTTTCGCATATTTCACTACAATAAACTTGAGCAATTTTAAGTTCTTTGGCATTTTCAGTGCTGAATTTATAACGAAAACTTTTACATTTTGCAAATCATTTTTAACACCTGCGGCAGGTTAAAGTTCAGCCAGCGAAAAACTTTGCGAATTAGGAGGCAAGGCAACATTTTATATTTATTTCTTATGCTTGAATTTCATATTTATATTTCGTTCAGCGGACGTTACATTTAAAATGAGTTAAGCCGTTAATGGTGTAATAATGGCAAAAGAAATGCCAAAGCAAAGGCAAGAAGCGTTAAGCGTTAAGTCCGATGTCAGCCAAAGATACCTTGTGGGTTAACAACGAAACAACAACACAGGAAAGCAGGAAAACAACAAGATGACAATCCGGCAAACCGACAAAATGCGACCATGAGAACATAATGCGAATTCCACACCCGATTACAGTTAAACCAACATATGTCCCAGTTGTGTTACAGCCACAGATGCTGACCACAAGCAAATGGCAAGATTTATGGCCAAGTAATCGACATCTCCGGGCCATAAATCTAAGCATAGGTTTCTCTGTCAAGGACTCCCCTTGCCAAGAGCTGCAACTAAAAGTCAACAATGAGAAACTAAATGCAAATTAAAGATGTTTTCTATCTGACTATGAATCACTAAAAGAACCCTTTAATTTTACGTATACTTAATTATTTAGAAAAATATACAGAGAGAGAGAGAGAGAGAGTTTAATCTAGTCTAATTAAAGGTCAATAGTAAAAGCGAACAATGTTATTGATTATATTTTTAAGCTAAAGAATAACCAAGCTATACACGTTTACTTTATTATTTGATAAAATTTATGTAGAAAAAAAATCTTAAAAAAAAGCGAGAGAGATCCCCATTTATCTCTCACTTTGACTCACATGTGTGGCATATTTTGAGTGTCCTTGTCAAAGTTGTAATACTCCTATTGATGAGAGCAACAAAAAATTAGCTTAAGCTTATTAAAAACTTTTCATCAAACTATTCAAATAAAAACACGAAAATTCCTGAACATTTGGCAGCAAAGCAGCAAAAAAAGAGAGTCAGAAAGTTTGGAAAAAGCTTTTCCAGCTCTGGAAAATCTCAAGCAGATTTGCAAACAATTTACAAAAAAAAAGAAAAAAAGCAATGGAAAAAAAAAGCGCAACGTTACAAAACTGAGATGAAAAGTTGCATCAAACTCATTTGGTCAGTTTTAATGGATTGTTCAACTAGCATTTTTTACGCTTTTTAATTAAATGTGCTAAGAGTAAAGTTAGCACTTAGTTTGGCCAAAATCCGCCTACAGCCACTCTTCATAAACTCTGGGCTAAAGACAATTTTTTGACAGTTTTAAGAGTTTAACGCCAGCTTTGCATAATTTATAAACATCTCCAGTACAAAGCAGGAATATTAGGAATGAAATGCTTTTGCATGGTCCATTTACTGGCTGTCCCTAATAAGTTTTCAAAGGATAGTATACATGTAAATTTATATATGCATGCATGTGTCAGACATTCAGAGGGAAACTATAAAGCCGAATGAGGTGTAACCGTAACCACATCAGAGGGAGCCTTACGATGTTTGCTTTCAAATTAATTACAACTTGACTATGGCCGACCCAAAGTCATTCGTGGACATCATCATCGACATCTGAAATGCCCAAAATCCGAGTTGTAATTACCTCTTGGCACCCGCAAACATATAATTAACTTAATGATAACGAGCCAAAGGGAAGAGGGAAATGGGAGGGAAGAAGAGTTTCTCGAAGCAAACTGTTATGCTCTGTTCTGTTCTCTCTGTGTGTGTGTGTGTGTGAGTGTGTGTTAATGTCTTCCGGCGGCGTGTATGCCAAAATGGCGGCCATTGTTCCCTGTTGTCCTGGCTTTTTAACGGCATGTGTAATTGCCTTAAATGGGCCCGCCACTTGTGAAATTTAAAACTTTTCAATTAATTTGCTTGGCTGCAAAACAGTCACTCAACACTTGACAACAGGCAAACGATAAACAGCAAATGGTAAAAGAATTTGTTTTCTTGGCCAAAACAATCCACCTGTTTTAACAAATAAAAGTTTTTAATTTATTGGCCACACGGTCACAATTATAAACATGACCATAATTTGCACCTGTTCTACATATAAATATCAAAAGAAGAGCAGAATGTAGAAATTTAAAGCTCCACAGTAAAGTTACAAGCACAACTATTTAAATTGAAGTACATATTTTTAGAGGGTTAGAGTTTTATAACAACTTGTTGGATATCAAAATGCCATTCTGTTTGTGTCGTCTGATTTTGTGCTTATGGTCATAACCACACATACATAATTAAGTAAGAGTCAAGGGAAATATGTCACAAACACGAAATGAAACCTCGTTACAAATTAATTGGCCAAAACTTACATTCCTCGTTATGACTCAATGCCAATGGCTTTGATTGTAAGCCAGCCACACGGACAATGTATGTACATAAGCAATTAACCTAATGATAAAAGAGGTTGCCCAGGGCGATAGCCATGGCCGGCCAAAAGCGGCGCCAAGGCGACGTCTATAGTATTCTCATCATTAGCCGCAAAATTGTTGCATTTTTGTTTATGCTTTGGTCTGCTTCGTGTCCCAAAACTAAGTGACAAATTTGTGTAATTTTTGGCGTCACAGAAAGGCAGACTCAATGTAAATGTAAATATATACATATTATATATACAAGTCCCAGGACGATGCTGACCAAAACTCATTATTCGTCACTTGGTAATTGCATATTTAAGACAGTATGAGACTGATGATGATGTCTTGACATCGCCGATGTTGGCTGAGATCCAAACTGGGGGTATATAACAATTAGTTGAATATCCAGCTGAGCGCCCTTTCATCTTGTCCCCAGACTGAGTGCATGTCAAGCTTTGCTATCTAATTAAAAGCATGTCCAGGACAGTCTCAATCCAGCTGACATTTATTTAATCTCGCACAGAAACATATACGAGTTTCTGAAAATATATCAACAATACAGTAGCCAATGTCTCGACAATCATAGATTGTTGTAAAAAAGTAAAATCTCAGTTGTTGTTTGAACATTAGATAGGAATAGAACATAGAAATATTTTTAAAAATAGTTTTCAATTAAATTTTTAGTAAAATTTATAGTGAAGTATTTGCAAATAAAAGAAAATGGATTCGGAAATGGAAAATCCAGGCATTGCCTCAACAGATATTATGGGATCCAATACTGTTGATCTGAGCAATGAGCGATTGGACTGCGAACATCTTGGTGAGTTAAATATGAGCTTATCAGAATAATAGTGTATTAATATAAAGTTCTATAGACGACATAACTGAGAGGTGGATTGATCCCAACAGACCCTCCTTTGTCACCGTCTTGCTGCGCTTCTTTGGCAACATATTTGGTAAGAAGAAACACATATTATTCCTGTTTAATAAATACTAATTATTGTCCTTGACAGTGGACTGCTTTAGAGCTGTTTTCTCCTAGAGCTAAACAGCTGGCATATGGAATGTGCATCGAATCTTGTTTCAAATTGTATATATATATTTGGGCAAATAAATAGAGATTGTATTAGTATAGAAGGATATTTTATTTAGACCATTTTACATCCCAGTATACAATTATAATTTTAGTTCCCATCAAACTCTACTGACCCATCGATTAATTGTCAAAGTCAATGACATTGAACTACATCGTGAAGGGTAATTTTGCAATGGCATCGCCCCTGAATTTCCTCAACAATCTCGCTGGCTTCATTGAGGAATTGCTCCAAATTGCCAGGATTACGAAAGATATCCTTGGCAATAGTAAGTTTTTCAGTGTCCCAGATCTTCCAGCGTCGCATGCTGGCCACGACATCGGCACAGAAGTTGCACTTGTGCCTCTCTCTCTGCTCAAGGATCATTCTGATGCGTCTGCGTCGCCGTCCTGCAATAGAAGGATCATCAGTTGGAAGGATCATCGATTTAGGCTGCTTTCCACTTACTTTCGGCCATATTATGTTGAGTCAACCTCGATTTGGCATCACGCAGCGATTCATCGTAATTTTCAATAATCTTATACATTCGACTGTCCAAATCAGCTGTTTTGTTCAGGAATTCTTCGCAATGAGGCTTACAAGCTCTCTTATCGTTGGGCCCCTTATATGGAACTGTAGTATAGTACGCATTATCACGGAATTTTTGTCTATGTGTCTTAAGCACCGCTTCACGGTTTATCATTGCATTGTGGACGCGTCCATTGTGGAATCGAAACCGAATGCTGGCCAAAAGTTTCTCCACACGCGACAGACATCTGGAGGATTGAATTCACTATCAGTGGCTTATATTTAGTGGACACTGTACGCAACTTACTTTGAATCGCGAATGGAGTAAACACCTGGAATGGAGAAAGTACGCAGCAGATGATGCAGCTTAAAGGCCACACAATTCAGCAGATCCTGTGCAGCACAAGTCTGCATTCTCTTCAAAGCATTCATATCGTGCACGGTTCGTCGAGTCCACCAGCCGCGGAACAGAGCCTGGATCTTAGTGGCCGCATTATTGTAGTAGTTAACCAACGTATTCTGCAGCTTATTCTCTACAATCGACATGAACTGACTCCGCACATGGTATCCACGCCACCAACGCTGTATGGTTATGGCTGCCTTCTCGAAATTGACGTTTCTCTTACGACCGGAAAAGCAACGCCAGTTCCGCTGAATTGTCCGGGCAGCCAGGAACTGCACATAATCCATAATCAGCAATGGAGTGCTGTGGATTTATTGGTAAGAAAAATCCCATTTAAATATTGTTTAATCAGCTTGTTACATAAAATAAATTTTTAATTTAATTCTCATTCAAATTTTTTTTTAAATTTCATATTCAAATATTTTCGGTATTTTTAAGTTGCTACATTTAGCACGTTAAACGGAATGTAGTTTAAATTTTTTCTTAAATCAAAACTTTTTAAAGCATAGTAATTTTTATACGAATATGTGTAAATAAATTTTTAGACATTCCGCCAAAAAGGTATTAATTTCACAATACCGATTGGATGAAAAACAATGGAGCTCTTAGCATAAGTTTTTCATCCATTAAGTTTATTAGTTCCTTAAGCATTAAGATGATAGAATTAAAATAAGAAACAATTTAAAAAATTCACAATAAAACTAAATATATACATCTAACTAGAGTTTGAGTTTTTAAAGACTTACCGGGGCAGTGTTACCTCCAAAGACGGATAAAGTCCTGAAGTACCTTCTGAAAGCAATTCCGATGTCTGTTTTGAGTTGCTATTGATAGATTGGATCATATACATGTTAATAATAGATTTATCTGATAACTTACGTGGATGACACATCCGTAACGCGGCGACTCACACGAGCCATAGTTTTGTTATCACGAAAAACCCGGGTTGTCATTTTTATGAAACTCTCCCGATATGTGTTTTATAGTTTATGTTTTTTTGGGTGTTGTGTTGTGTCCTGTCGACAGCGTGTATTATATAGTAAGAATACTTAACACGATGTTAAACTGTTTAGTTAGGCATTGAGATTTATACAATGGCTTACTTTGATTCTACTCAGGGTTATTGATACGAATTTCAACTCAGACCGTTGTTATTTATTAACAGCTTCTTATACTTGCATAAATTTAAAGAGAAACTCCATGTTGAAGACATTTTTTATCTGGGTGGATGTTGTATCAACATGTTTCGCGCTTATCGCATCAGTTCAAAATTTACGAGCAAATATTTCTTGGAATTTGTTGCGCATGCGGATCACATGTAATAAATTGAACTTCACCAGCAGCTTGAGTTGTATTTAATTGAATTATATTTGGATATAGCACAAGATGCTGTAGGACATCAACATATTGCTATATATATAGAGCCATAACAATAGACACACAGCTGAGATTCCCATTTATGGATGTCCTTGACTCAATTGTGGCTCTAATTGTGCTAATGCTGACAAATGGCAAATGGCAACTGCAGTTGGGTTAAAGGTCAAGTTGTGGTTGCTCTGATGAGCATTGCAGTGCCCACACACACACACACACACACACACACAATGTGGCCATAAATTTTGTAATATTTGTCAGGCCAAATGCCATTAGGAGAATCACGGCAAAGTTTTGTCGCTTTAAATGAAAATCAATACGTGTGTACTCGCATAACCTACATTGTCAGCCCGTTTTTATTTGGCCTTCCCGTGTCGTTCCTATTTACCCATACTAGCCATCATCTCCCCTTTCCATGGTCATTATGTGCCACAAATGAACCACACACAAACAGCGGAAATGAGTCGGAAATTCTCATTTATGGCGCCCTTGACGCCATTCGCTATTTCCACTATCCTATATATTGCCATTCCTCTTTCCTCTTTCCTCCTGCCTGCCAGACAGCTGACAAGTTGGCACTGGTTTCTGTTCTGCTGTAAATGTCGCTGATTCTGATTCAGATTCTGATTCAGATTCTGATTCAGATTCCGATTCTGATTCTGATTGCTGCAGCCATGAGATTTATGTGCTCTCATGATATTGACGATGATTATGCGGCTGCCCGTTGTCAACATGATGATGGCCCAATAACTGAAATTACAAATATGCCCACATTGGGATATGCTTCAGCCGCTGAAAAGAGCGTGAGTTCCGTTGACAGATCAGTTCACTGACTAATTAGCATTAGTCACCTATGCGATGGTGTCTTCTTAGAGAAAACTAGTCGGCCGGTGCTACAGTCGAGCATACTCCTCCCAGTCCCTCCCCTAGGCCCCGCTCCCAGTCCCTCTCCCAGTCCCTCTCCAAGTCCCTCTCCCAGTCCCTCTCCCAGGTCCCTCTCCCAGTCCCTCTCACAGGCCCCGCTCCCAGTCCCTCTCCCAGGTCCCTCTCCCAGTCCCTCTCCCAGTCCCTCTCCAAGTTCTTCTCCCAGGTCCCTCTCCCAGTCCCTCTCCCAGGTCTCTCTCCCAGTCCCTCGACACATATTTTGGTAAGCTAATGTGAAATGGATTACATTTTAATTAGTAATTCAGTTTCACTTTCGGCAAGATTTTTCTAATGTGAATATTCTTAACCTGTTTAAATTTAATGTCTACCAAATTTGTTGGATTGAAAAACTATAAACATTTAATACATAGCCTACATTTAACGTAAAAAATTACATTTTATTGAATGCTATAAAATAATAGGTAAAACGCCGAACCTGCCAGATACTTTTCCCTTAAGATTTCAAAAATATGCCCCTACAAAAATCGATGCGCATTTTGCAAATGCCAACAAAAATTCTCCCCAAAGTGGAAAATGACTATAAAAATGCGGACAACGTCGTGTTCTTGTATAATATGAATATATATATTTATATAATAAAATAGGCGCACAGTGTTGTCCACCTTCGATTTTCCATTTAGCCTTTCAGCCGCGACGTGGCATCCTTTTGAGTTTAAAGAGCACGAGGCAGAGGAAGAGAAATAGGTTATTCACCCACATAGAAAACTTTTGGGCCATTCATCAGCATTTATGGCCACGTCCTTAAATGGCCTGTAGTCCTTGGGCCCAAAGTGTTTGCGGTTTTGCTTGCATAGTTCAACGTTCTCATTGTGCCCTTATAGAATGTCTGTAAATTAGTTTTTACACCTGACTGACTTTGTGTGTATTTGCAGGTGCGTGTGTGTGTGAGTGTGCGTGTGTATTAGCCATGGCCAGAAGCTCAGTTTAAATTTGAGACACATGTTGTTTGATCCCACGATGCGTGAACTTTATTTAATCGATGGGTGATTTTTGCCTTAATTAAATGGAAGCTGTGTGGCAATTCTAATTCAATCGAAGATGCTGCATCAGGTCTAGACTGAATGCCAAGTCAGCAAATTACTTCGATTATATCCCACACGTAACCAACAATGTTGTTGTTAAACCGACTGCTTTAAATTGTGTTGTGTAAATATTGCAACGTTTTGGGTTCGCCTCACATTTTATGGCAGTTGAGTTGGCCGAGGAAAATGCGATAGCTGCACGGACTGCGACCGTTCCTAAATCTAATTTGAAAAGTACTAACCCGTAACGTAGCAATGGCCATATATCAAAAGCGAGTTATACACTCACACACACACACACACACCCACCCACAGACATTTACTCTTAGACACAAGAGAGAGTTTACCTCTAGCTTCTGGGTGGAGATTTCTACGAATTTACGAGCGCGTCCAAGCGATGCCCCGAAAATGTTGGCTATAAAATTTGTCTGGGCAGATGGTTGGCCTTATTGCGGATATGGTTAGAAGCAGGAAACTGCTTGTATTGTGTTGTTGTTGTTCAAGACACATGTGAACATAAATGTCCAAAGCCAGCAGGTGAGGTTGGGGAAATGAAAACGACAGCTACCTGGCGCATCTGTCTTAACAATTTGTCACCGACTGCGCTTTTTGATTAATGCACTTGGAATAAAACTCACTCACAAAAATTACTAAGGGCCTGCAAGAGTTAAGTTGAAGAAACAATCACGTTTTCATTGACATTTCTCGATTTCAACACAAATCAAATCATCACACAGCCGAACAAACACAACAAATATCTCGAATATTATTTTATTTTAAGCTGTCAACGTAATGGATTATTTATTGCTGGGCGAGAAGATCACCATTAACCGATCCGATGGACGTGTTCACACCGCACAGGTTATTTCCAAGCATAATCAATTGCAGTCGGTTTTAGTTTCCTGGAAAGAGGGTTTTAAGATGATGGGCAAGCAATTATCCTGGGACTGTGTAATGGCTCTTAACCCGCAGTTAGAGGATCGCAGTAAAACTGATAACGATGACGAGAAAGAAAACACCAACTCATCGGAAGAGGAGTTCTTTGAATTGGAACCCCGTTTTGATGAAATTGGACTATAATAAATATTGATAGAGAAGAAACTTATTAAATTGAACTAAATTTCGATATACCACAAACGACATTCACTATTTACATAGATATATAATAATTTATAACAAGGATCTGTAAATAAAATGTTAATTTGATAAAACGCAATTGAAAACATTCAACAAAAGTTTTCCGACCCCAACAAGTTTCTTTAGTTATAATTTTAAACATTGCAACGCTCAAGTTTCACTTTAAATCGCTCAGGTGAAATAAAAATAACTTTTCGCCCTTTATATTGGCCATTTGTGAAAAGAAGGCAACTTCCTGGGGCATTTTTTGCTCTCTGATACAAATTTATGAGCAACCAAAGTGTAATCAAGACTGTGAAGCAAGGAAAAAAAGATGGTGTGGATTTGTTAACTTGGTTAACTGGCGAAAGTCCCGTATCATGTGTTGCAAGTCGACCAGGAAAAGCAAAAGTTGTGAGAGAAACTTCGAGGGAAAAAAGTGTAAGGAAAATTGAACAGCAGAAGTATTGTTAAAGGTAAACCGAAGTTAAAAATACCGTAAAGGTATTACAAATGTCCGTAAGAATTAACGATATAAAATTTTAGTTTGCTGTACGGTGGTTAAAAATTAACATTTTAAAATCAATTATTGACAGATGGAGATATATGAAAACAATTAAGAAAATAAACTATTATTTTTGTTTTAGATATTAGTATATATTATTAAATATTACGTAGAATATCATCAATATTATCAATAGCTCCACAACTTCGACTATCTGATAGATCAGATCATTTCCACTAATCTGATCTCCGGTTTTCTGGTCCAATTCGCCGCCCAAGTAAATGCACGTCTCGTTGCCGTTGATTTTGATAGTTCCAGTGCTCCGTATTATTTTCATCGTGTTTGAGTTGCCGTTTATCTCCAGAATTGCAGAATTATTATTGGCTGCCAATTGCGAATTGTCCTTAATGTTTAACCCAGTCATTTTACCGAATTAACAAATTATTGCAATAATTATGAAATTCTTTCTTCTGATTGTTTCGATATGTAATAATTATCGATCAATAATCAATAATCTATTTCTTTTCCAGCACATGACTGCAGGGTTGCACTGAACAAAATAGAGCAATGGTAACTCACTAGCGAAACGATGAAATGAAACGAAAATGAAATATTCTATACATTTTGAAACTTTGAGAACGAATTAAGCGCAAATTTTAATGGAAAATGCATAAATTTGAAGAGCTTACAAAATATTTAGCAAGCAATGCACTTGCTTCCAAAATGCTCTTAAACTTTGAAAGTGTCATCCTTGTTGATAATGATAATGATGATGATGATAACAATGATGACTCTAGACCGCAAGCTGCTGTAGACAATTTCCTGCTTTTCCACTCAGTGCTGCATCCAAATGGTGAAATTTTCCCCAGATGCCGAAAATTGCAACTAATTTCATGCGATGCGAAGCCAAATCAGTTGTGCTCGAAACTTTCTGTAACTTGACGTCACACACACATACACACACACGCACACTTACAGATCTAGTTTCGAAAACTTTAAAATTAGTTAAGTTATGCTCAGCAGATACCAATAAAGCTGCCTCAAATGTGAACAAACAAATTTATTTACTTATGGTTTGAGAGATTAGGGAGAAATGCAGAGAGAGATAGAGAGAACGAGAGAATCGTTTCTCTTCCACATTTGGATATATTTGGCTGTATGTAATTGGATCAACTTCGGTTGCTTTTCACGCTTTGATGTGGCCTCAGCATTGCGGCATTGCCAAGTTTTAGCTTAACTTGATCAAACTTTCAATCAAATTAGCAGACACGTTGTCCCAAATGCCAAACAAACGAATGTACGAAAACTAACTAAAAAGAAAGTGCCAGAAATAGACGGATAGAGAGCGAGAGAACCATATCTATAAAAGATGTTAATTATTCTTTAAAAGAAAGCTTCTTAACTGATTTTCTCTTTAAAATTCTTTTCATTTTGTGGGTTTCGAAATGTAACAAGTGAAAGTACATTTTACCAATTTTACGGTGCACAAAAGGCCAAAAGCAGCAAAGGACAATTTGTGTCTTTTCTTTCGCTCGAAAATGTGAATGAAAAGGAAAAGTAAAAATAAAAAAATAAAAATAAAGAAAAAAAAAATCAACTAAATACAGCAGCAAGCTTTAGCTTTCACAACACATTTTGTTGTTATTTTTTGCCTCATCCTTTCCCTGGTCGCGCTTCCCTTAGCTGTTTAGGATGATTTTAGTCAGGCAAAGCACTGCAGTGGCAAAGAATTTAAGGGCCAGACTTGAAGAGAGGATGACGAAGGGGCAATGCAGAAACTCGAAGCAAAACACTTAAGTTTTAACCCAAATTGTTGCCAACAAAGCGGTTTGTCTAACATTCTTTTGAGAAAATTTTACGAAAAGTGTTTGCTACACACACACACACATACATACACACGCACACAAACCCACTCCCACAGATACAAATGCACAAAGCTTTCACCCAAAGAGCAAACACAGCTGCCAAGAGAGACCCAAAGAGAAGACTAGATAAGCATGGGTACAGTTACATCAGTTACATCGGTTACAGCAAACGCATCTCTTTGGGGGTATTAGAATGGGTTTAATATGGAAAAAGGGTAAAGGAACAGTCTGTAGATAGAAATAAAGTTAAGTTAAAATAACTGAAAATTAGGAGATATTTCATTTAAACTAAAACAAAAGTAAGATAATTGATTAAATATAAAAAATAAGTTATATATAATTTGGAAATTAAATCTGAATGGATAAAAGAAAACTATGTGTAAATAGATAAAAATAGTAGATTCATAAATCAGAGCTACGCCCATGCTCAGCTCGGACTTATTTGGCAGCGAAAAACTCTTGAAGAGCACTTGAAAACTGCGCCTTAAACTTTACCAGCAGCCAAAAATGCAATTGTAATGAATTACTCAGGGCAAATGAGTACTCGAAGTGCAGCTCAAACTGAAACTTTGAACAGCTTTAAGTTGCCAGCTGGATTGCAAGTGGAGTCACCGAACTCGGCCACTGATAAACGATATTAATCCAGCAATCTGGCAAAATTGGGAAAGTGAAAAAGTGGAAAAAAAAAAGTGGGGAGACTTGCACACGGACCAGCTAATATTTTAGTCTGGTCTTAGTCTAGGGCTGTCTGCCCAGCTACATACATACATATGTACATACACACATACATAGGCTGCCAGCGACATGTTGACCTTAAAAACTTGACGTGTTCAAATGTTGCAAAACAACTCAAGGGCTTTCGACTTGAGCACTTTTTCTGTTCGGTTCGCTTTTTGATGGCGCCCTCTCTCTTTCATCCTTATGCCTCTCTATTTAACTCTAACACATATGCATGTAAGTATGTAGAATGTATACACATATGCACACATACTGGTGTAGTTGTAGTTGTATTGTGCACTCGGTTCTCTGTTTGACGCACATGAAGTGCCGCACTTGAAATATGCTTTTTTTTTTGCTGCCAGCTAAAGCGGGAGACGTGAGGGTGAAGGGAGGGGGAGGAGGGACAACGACAGCGACGGGGTAGGTGTGGAAAATGTGTTTTGACAAGTGTCACTTATGCGTAGCTACTATGAAATATGCAAACCTGTCAGTCAACTCAAACACAAATCCCATCCCATCCCACCCAACTCGGATATCCCCTACAAGTATATAGCTTGTTGTTGTAATTGCTATTGAGCAAACTGCATTGCAAGTCGTAACAGAGGGAAAAGAGGAGGAGAAGGATGCTGAAGTGCTGCTGAGATCTGGGTGAATTGCATTGACATGTCTATGAATCAATAGGGATATCGAGTGTACATTGAAAATGAAAGAGGATGTAATTAATTTGCAATAAGCACTGGAAAAAATGTGTGTGTGACAATTTCAGAAAAAAGAAAAGCATAAAGCGTAGTTTCATCAAAGGGAAAGTCAAAAAGAATTATTAAAACGTTATGAAATGCATATTGGATGATGAGAATATAAATAAAAAACACTCGCTGTGAAATACGTGTTAAAAATATGAGAAGGTGTTGACAAACAAATTAATATATGAAACGCGAAAATACCTGAAAGACTATTAAATCAATTAATGGCCACTTGATATCTCCTGTGAAAAGTCTTTGCCAAACAGAGCATAGCTCAAATTACAATGCCTAATACTTCAAAGACGTTCCCAAGGCGTCTCAGTCGTCCTGACTTGCGTGAAGATAACGTCAGGTTGCCATTTAATATGCGAACCTTTTGCGTGCTTAAATTTTCAAATAGACACAAAAGCCAATGACCCCAGGGATTTGTTATAAATATTAAACCAACGCTTCAAATGGGCCCCAAGTGCAGCAGCATATTAAATATATTTTATATAAATTTAAGACCTTCAAAATTCCCAAGTGGCTGCCGAATTCCTAGCGAACTGCAAGCGCTAAACGCGGCGTATACGTAATATGCTATTAATATTTAAGCCACGTTAAAGAGTTATCAGCTGCGTCTTAAAGCTGTGCCTTTACTCCAATCCCAGGATGCCTGGCAATCATTTGTCAGCTCGAAACTAGAACGATGGCAACTCGGATGTCGCAAGGACAACCATCCTCTATTAATTAGCATTTTCCGCAATTTGACTCCCTTGCTCTCTTTTTAGCTTAAAAATTTATTCCTGGAATAGCAATCGTCCCACGGTGCGTTCTTTGAAATTAAATATGGCCCAATCCAAAAATGGTTTCGCCAAGTAAATTCCCAAGGTTTCAATTACAAAGCAAACAAGTTTTGTGAAATTAAAATACCATTAAAATGGTTCACGGCACTCTAAAGGATTGAATTTAGCCAATTCAAATTATGAGCAACTAATCTTAGTTGCTTTTAAGACTTGTCTGCCTTTAAAGTACGTGTATGTTTAAATATTTCCCTTAAATTTTCTAAATTCGAATTTGCATAATAACTGCCTGTAGGACTTGTTGTCCTCCTTGTTGCAACTCGATTGCAATTTGCCGCATAGTTTTCAAACTTTTCACACCTTTTCATTTGCCTTTGGCAATAATTGGGTCAAATGCGTAAGAATTACGGTTACTTTGCTACGGACAGTTGCATTGAACACCTTAGGCCACTTCTGACCATAAGCTAGCCACTTGGTTTAAGTGTTATTTTGCCAACAATTTCTGTGCTTCGTATTTTTTTGTTGTTGTCAGCAAATTGCAAATCAAAGGGTCCAAATTGAGAGCAGGCCTCAAACGCTTAAAAGCAATTACGAATTCCGGCTGTCATTTTGCTGGCGAACCGGAAGTCATTATCAGGGCAAACAAAGCGCAACAGAGAAGGTACCCACAGCTAACCACAGCTACAACAACAACCACAACAAGAACAAGAAAGGAACAACAACAACAAGAACAACTAACACACCATTACAAACATTTTGCGCCTTTGCGACAACTTGGTCCGTGTCCGGCTTCGACTACGAGTTTGCCCTCATTATCAAGTTAATTATGTGAGTGTGAGTGCGAGTGTGTGTGTTTGTGTGTGTGTGTGTGTGTATGTGACCAAAGGTAATTACAGCAACGTTTCCATTTGTTGGGCTGCAGCTTCGCTCGATTGTCAATGATGTTCCTTGTTCTCCATCGAGTTTTACACCTTTGCCTCATTGTAATTAATTCGCAAGGCGGCTGCCCTAATGATGTGGTTCGGTCTATTTACGGTGATGAATATCTCTGGCAGAACGTATGTACGAGTACATATAAACTCCGCCTTGGATCCGCCCATCAGATTAAGCACAAGCTATTTGCAAATTCATCACAGTTTCTCAATATGTCTGTGTTGTTTGGCTTCCAACATGCCACGTTAAATTGATACATTAGAGGTTATATTAAAGCATGATTAATGCTCCCAAAACCACAACTAATCAATAGTCTCAAATAGTATTGTAAATCCAAACATTGAATCACGTTTAAGATCAATATGAATAAAAAAAAATTAAAAATCGAGGCAAATAATACGTAAAGTTTCAAATACTTATTTTTAGACCCCGTACTTTAAAAAAGTACAGGGGTCTATTGGGTTTGTTTTACCGACTATGTGCGTAACAGGCAGAAGGAGGCGTGGCAGACCCTATAAAGTATATATATTCTTGATCAGCATCAATAGCCGAGTCGATATAGCAATGTCCGTCTGTCCGTCTGTCTGTATGAACACCTAGATCTCAGAGACTATAAGAGCTAGAGACACCAAACTTGGTATGTAGGTTCCTCTTTACTGCTGGGAGAGGGACTGGGAGCGGGGTCTGGGAGAGGGACTGGGAGCGGTACCTGGGAGAGGGACTGGGAGAGGGACTGGGAGAGGGGCATGGGAGAGGGACTGGGAGAGGGGCATGGGAGAGGGACTGGGAGAGGGGCATGGGAGAGGGACTGGGAGAGAGACTGGGAGCGGGGCCTGGGAGGTTGAGTGGGAGCGGGGCCTGGGGGATTGAGTGGGAGCGGGGCCTGGGAGATTGAGTGGGAGCGAGGCCTGGCAGATTGAGTGGGAGCGGGGCCTGGGAGAGGGACTGGGAGCGGGGCCTGGGAAGTTGAGTGGGAGCGGGGCCTGGGAGAGGGACTGGAAGCGGGGCCTGGGAGATTGAGTGGGAGCGGGGCCTGGGAGGTTGAGTGGGAGCGAGGCCTGGCAGATTGAGTGGGAGCGGGGCCTGGGAGAGGGACTGAAAGCGGGGCCTGGGAGAGGGACTGGGAGTGGGGCCTGGGAGGTTGAGTGGGAGCGGGGCCTGGGAGAGGGACTGGAAGCGGGGCCTGGGAGATTGAGTGGGAGCGGGGCCTGGGAGATTGAGTGGGAGCGGGGCCTGGGAGAGGGACTGGAAGCGGGGCCTGGGAGAGGGACTGGGAGCGGGGCCTGGGAAGTTGAGTGGGAGCGGGGCCTGGGAGAGGGACTGGAAGCGGGGCCTGGGAGATTGAGTGGGAGCGGGGCCTGGGAGTGGGACTGGGAGAGGGACTGGGAGCGTTGCCAGGAAGAGTGACTGGGAGGAGTTATATTAATAGTAGTATTTATAGTAGCAGTAGCATAGAGGGTAAGAAAAACAAAGAGAAACTGAAGAAGAAGTACGAGTTCGAATATAGAGAAATAATTCAAATGCTAATAGAAGTATGAATAGAAGTAGGACTAAATGGAATATAAATTGGAATATATGTCAAAATAGGATTATTCCTTGAAAAGTGTACTTTTTCCGTAAAATAATTTAAGTTTAAACGAAATTTAATTGAAATATAAATATATATACTTACCGCATACTCACCTAGAAATTTATAAATACTTTTTAAAAGTTTTATTCAGATATATAAATGTATTTAAAGGTTATATTATCGTGTTGCTTGAACATTCACCAACTGTCTGAAGTATTTAAATTTAAACATTTCATTTACTGACAATTCTATTTATCTCTCTTATATTCTGTTTTCTGAGTTCACACTCGCCATTGCCGTTCATTATCAAAGACCCAGCTCAATGCTTATCCTGAAGGTTAATTACATTTATCCAAACGCAACTGACCCCGCAGGACATTGACTTAATTTCCCCAGCGTTTTTTTATTTTCGTTCTATTTTTTTTTTTTTTTTTTTGTTTGCTTTTATTTGGTTCCTGCTCTTATTTCTGTCTGCTTCAGACTTTATTTTTTGTGCGCTTTTTAATTTTTTAATACCTAAAAAATACAGCAGCAAAATTGAGGCAGAATGGGCCCGTAAAGCGCTGCCAGCGATTTGGGCGATTTCAGTATATATGTATTTCTTATTTTCTGTTTTTTTCTGTTTTTTCTGTCTTTTCCGCCTCCCACTTCGCTGTTCTCTGTACCGTGTTCTCTGGGTTTGTTGTGCTCGTTCAAGCGCCTAAATGGTAATTAAAAATTGTTGCATTGCCGCTCGAATGCGTCTGATATTTATGTAGTTTGGCGCTTTTGTAATTTGCGTTTGTTTTCACTTTTTCTTGCACTTTACCACTTACGGCATATTTAAAGTCAAAGATGTTTTTTGTTTTAATGAAAATGTTGGAATTTAATGGATCAAAAGAATTCCAAAAAAAAGTAAATTCAGCTTAGCAAATAGAAAAGTTTAGTCAGTTCCACAGATTTTCGTTCCAGCTTAAAGCTTGCTGACAATTTGCATGAAATTTTTCACAATGGCAACGGCAAACCGCTCACTTTATTTTCAATTTTTGGGACAGTATTTCGATTCGGCAGCTCGACCAACTAACCAAACCGTATCACGTAGAGCTCGGCACTTCCGTCTCCGTTTTTTTGACATTTTTTCTCTATGCTTTCATTTTTTGTCATCGTTTTTTGTCTTCCGCCCAAATTGCCAAAATCGAATGCACTGGCAAATAAATTTTGATTTGACAGCAATGTTCGGGAGAATGGCAACTTTTGTTAGGCGTCAGCACGTTTTGCAGGCACTGTATTTGGACAGGCGGGGAACGTGCAGGTGGCAGAAGGGCACATAGCTGAAAACTGCATCAGATGACAAAGTTGCTGGGACCAGAAACAGGACCAGGACCAGGACCAGAATCGCCGTGACTGCTGCTTGTGTTAAGTGTTGAGGCCAGAAGCATCGCAAAAATCCGCTATAGTTGCAAGCTGTGTTCTGGCCAGGGACAAGACCTAATCCTAATCCTTATATACGCCATGTAACAGCAGTGACAGCAGGAGCAGCAACAGCTGCAGCCCTGGTAACGACAACGACAACCCAATTGTGTTATGAAACATGGCACAAAGTTATGTTACCCTACAACTAAAGCGTACGAAAAGGTATGCCAAACTAAGTCGATTAAATACTGAATATACTAAGAGTATTGGAACTTGTGTATACCTCATAGTCGAGTTGAAATCGTGTTCTCTACATGTTGCGTGTTCATGTAAAAAACACACTCCAAATCCGCTGCCAGTTCCATTTGTTGGGCCACAGTTTGCGTGGATGCGGAGTGGCTCATTCAGGCATTGCGAGCTTAAATATTTAATTTCATTACGTCAGGCGGTGAGCGCAGTGGTTTCACACGGCTAAATGCTTAGGGAGGAAGGAAGTGGGAGAGTGAGATGGAGAGAGAGAGGGACAGAGAGTAAGCGAAAGAGATCAACCACACAAAGCTTAGCGTGGGATGGCAAGTTCCAAAAGGACTTTCAAAGGGATGCGCTTCTATGGTTGCCTGTCATTGAAGCTTCTTTGATTTCATATGAGTGTGTGTGTGTGCGTGTGTGTGTGTGTTGCATTTGAGATTCCAAGTGGCCCTTAAAGTGAGCAACACTAAAGTGGCAAGACTAATGCAGCGTAATTATGAAGAAGCTGATACTTATGTCTATGTGAATTACACATCAAATGGAATCATTTAGCAGAAACTCTTTCATTCACTTGTTGCAGTCTTGAGTACTCAGTACTTGTACTCAATGTTATGTAAATGCAGTTACTTTTGACATGACCAACATTGCTACTTATAGCCCGACCACATCCGGTTTTTACTGCTGCCATCGGAAGTGGAAGATGTTGACATTTGTGGAACATAAAACCATTTTACTTTGACCTAGAAAGCTCTATAGTATCCACTTGAAGTAAACTGAACCTGAGCCAATATTTTGTGAAATCGGTGGTTTTTTCACTCGACCTTCTCAAATTCAATTCGCACGCAAGCAAAAAGGAACGAAAAATGTTTCAAATTCGTCTCGATTTCATATTGTGAATTTCCTGGGGCGCCGCCAATAATTTCATCAATATTATTGTTTGGTATTTTCTATAAATAAGTTCGCGTTACACGTCGGCCGATATTGAGATATGAGCAATAGTCATGCAATGCGGCAAATGATAAACAGCCACGTTTTTAATAACAGCCACAAAACAATTGAGGCTAAATTACGCAGATTATGGAACTGGTGAAATTGGTTAGTGTTCCGCAAAATGTATTTGCAATAATTATAATAATAATTATACTCGATACAATTTTAATAAAATTCCAATATAGGCTTAATAGATATAAAACTATGGATTTGTTATATTTTTTGCAGTTTGAATAGGAACCAGTTGTTAAATGGATTCCTTACCAAGTTTATTCAACAGCTGTTTCTATAACTCAAAATTGCGATAGTTTTTATCCATGTCTTAAAAATTGTCGTGGTTAGTTGGGAATCAGTAGAGCAGCCACTTTCAAGAAAGTAGAAGGCCATGGCTCCCCAAGCTACAATTTATTGGAACTATAATTTTCAAGAACAAATCGAAGGTAGCATTAAAGAGTTATTTCAATATTATGAAAGACTTAAAATTTTTTAAATATTTTTTATTTAATATAAAAACCACTAGGACCACAAATTTATTCTATGTGTTTTGGATGCAATTAAACTAAGACCTTTTTATTATATATTTTTTTTTTGATCTTTGATCTTTAAGTTTTTATGCTTTTTTCAAATCTATCCTATCCTATTCAACAGAGATAAACCAGAGAAGCTTTGAGATAAAAGAAGCATCTAGATACAATTTCATGTTGACAATTGCCACTTTAACATGGTTGTTGCTCATCTGTATAAGTGAGTTATGCGGAGTCTGAGGAATTCGATTGTCAAGCCTCAGTGCATGTGTTGTTGCAGGTGTTTTCATTTATTGCTGCAATTACTGGGAACTGTTCTGCTCCCCCAGGAGAAGGAGTAGAAGGAGGAGGAGGAGAGCAACATCAGAGCAGGAGGATGTATCGGAGCAATCGGAATTGGAATTGGAGCAACAGAGTATGCTGCTCACACAGTTCGAGAATGTGAGTAACTGTTGAGCAACTGCAATTGTTGCACCACTAAATGAGGATTGGGATTAGCAGAAATGAAGAAGAAAAAGAGACAGGATGGCGACATGCGACAGATATTTTATCAAGAAAACACTGTAAAACAAATAAAAGTAAACAAAAGAAAGAGAGAGAAAAAGAGAGAGATAGAGAGAGAGAGAGAGATAAAGGTAAAGGAAGGCCAACAGCTGGCAGCGATCAGCTGTGGGGCAATATGGCGACGTGCAGCTTCCATTTCCATTTCCGTTTCCGTAAACTTAATTCCACACAGAATACACACACACACACACACACACACACAAACAAAGTATAAACTCCATGTGCTGCTGTTTCCTTTTGTATTTTTCGCCTTTGCTTTCAGCGCCGTTTTGCTGTTAACTTTTTCTTTTCACTTTTCGTTTTCGCCTTTTGCGCTTTGGCCAAACAAAAATATCAAAAAAAAAAAAGAGGAGAAAATATTTTATTATAGCTACAGCTCAAGTGAAGTATGTTTCGGGTTTGGTTCTTCATTCCTTTGCTGACTGCCACTAAAACGAGCGTCTTTTATGCAAATTCACAACGCCAGCTCAGTGCAAAAGGGCAAAAGGGGCGTGCTCCAGCTAACATGACTTCCGCTACCAAACTGGCTTAATTTCAGAAGAGAAAGAGGCAAAAAAAAAAAATTAAAAATAACCCGAAAAAAGGTACAAAGTGAGCTGTAAAAGCTCTTCATTCTGTAAGTCTTTTATGTGAGAGCAGTAAGAAGTTATATCTCATACATCTATTCATTATTTATCTGTAGTACGAGTATGTTGTATTCAGAGATTACATATCCGTTAGTTATGCGCTTCTATTAGCTATTACTTTAACTCCATCACAGTGCCGAAAAGTTTGTTAACTTTTTCTGGCACTTTTTGTTTAAATTAATAAAACAACAGACAATTTAACGGACTTTGTCGTACAAACAAACTAAAAATTAACTAAATTTTTGCTGAGCAACGGCAGCAAAAAACATTAAGCAAACAGCCGAAAAGTATGCTTTAACTTTGCGCATTACATAAATTCACACACACACACACACATATACACACACAAATAAAGCACTGGGTGGGAGAGTGAGAGAGAGAGGAGAAAGGGAAAAGAATGAGTGAAGTGTAACTTAGGGGAAGTGGGGCAGAAACTAGAGAAAGAGCCATAACATTTATCATGACCACTTAAGGATGCTTAAAATACACAAGAAGCGAGCACGCACCCAACGTTCAAGGGAAGAGGGGAACAGAGGGTGGAGGGTGTAGAAAGTTACCAACCAGCAATAACAACAACAACAACAACAACAATACGCTTTGTTAAATCAATTTGATAAACTGTCAATAATGCGCCATAATTTAATGTGCTCCCTCAAGAAAACCACCCAAGAACAACAACAACAACAATAATAGAAACAACAACAAGAGGCAAAAACCCTGAAGTTGTTTTCAGATTTCCTTTGACTGTTGTCATACGTAATTATGATGAACTTGGGGCTCATCCACATCCTCTGACAGCTGCCCTATTAGCACTTTGTAAAGCAAAGACAAATTTTTGGTTTGCTGGACAAGCGAAATGTTTGATTTTGAAAAGATATCACAAAGATGGACAAAGACGAACTGGAGACGAGCTGACGAACTATGGGTAACTGTGCTGGTACAAAAGTGTCATAAAGCAAAGGCACATAAACAGATGGAGCAGAATGAGAAGGAGCAGGGAGTCGGAGCAGGAGCAACGAGCAAGGAGCAGGAGCTGGAACAGCAGATAACAATGGCAAACGGCGTATTTGACACTGCTGAAAATGGTGAGAATGATGACGACGACGATGACTACGAAAAGAAGCAGCAATTGAGAGAGGGGAGAGAGCTGCGGGTATGCGGGCTCTATACACTGAAAAAAAAGATCAAGTTCTTAGATCAAGAACATTCATCTTAAATATTTTGTTCTTAAGTTCAGTTGTAAAGCAGAAGGCGGCGGTTCAAACCCCACTCGTATCAAATTAAAACAACATTTAAAAAATTACTAAAACAGAAAAAAATGTAAATAAATCAAAAATTAAAAAAAAAAAAATATAAAAATATAAAAAAATTTTTTAAATTCTATTTTTTAGTTTTAATTTTAAGAACATATTTTCTTAAAACAGGAACTTGGTCTTAATTGAAATGTTCTTAAAATCAAGATGCGTTCTCTTAATTTAAGAATTTTATGTTCTCGACGCATATTTTAGACCAAAAATCTTAGTTCTGAGACCAAAATCTTGATTTTAAAACATTTTTTTTATCAGTGTACATGGAATGGGTCTTTTCTGGTTCTTGTGCTGGGTCTCTGCGTGCGTGCCTTGAATCCTTTTGTGCTATTGGGGGCTGTTGGAAACGACCTTCATAAAACAAACACGCCGATAATGAGTGCGACTCGAAGTTGCCGTCGTAAGCGGCTGACTGTAAGGGAAAAGAGAGTAATGAGGGGGAAAGTGCCGAGTATCTTTGCCTTCGGAAGTGGAAGATGGCATCAATGGCGGAAGCGTACATTCAGTGCCTGGCGCCATTTGCCGGCTGCTAATGTGAAGAGTTTGCCGACTCTGAGCCTTTGAAGGAGGTCCTGTGAGTGCAACTAACTAACCGATAATCGACATTTGATTTGCTATGAGTTGTGTGAACTTCAAGAATACAACAACTGAATCAACATAGTTTTACAAAAGTTGTCGAGTATTGAGCAATGTCACAATTTCACTTTAAATGCACGAATGCTTCAATTAAATTATTGAACATTCATTTAACTGTTGTAAATAATTTAATTACTTTTGCATTTGTCACAAAACTCAAGTAAATATTTAATGCGACACTTAGGAAATATTTAACCACAATTTATTTGTTTGCCTGCTCTGTCAGCATTCATAAATAAATTATTTTCACTTGGAATATTAAATTACGAATTGAATTTGTGTTTAAGTAAGTAAAAGACAATTTCTTTAGCTGTGTAACATACGAATATTTGTATTTCTTACATATAAATAGAAAGTCAGGTTTGCTTTTAAGCTTCAGGAGCGCTTTTTAATTCCTAATATCTTCACGTAACTTCTTTTGACTTTCTGCACAGATGCACTTCAGACTGATTTGTACATGGAACTTGTGTCTGCAGTCTAAGGGGAGGAAGGGACGGGACAGACTAAGGACGTGGCCATGACAGAATCGCCATTGTCAAGAGTTCTTGCAACAGACAAACAAACAAACAAGCATATCAACAAACAAAAAACAATGAACGTGTAAAGGGGTTATTTTTTACCCTTTTCGAGATGTCACAAGTGCGAAAGAGGGAGGAGTCAGAGTGAACGGGTGGGCGTGGCAGCTCTTGAGACACAGCTCAATGCGCGGGAACGTGTTTGATATCCACTTCACTCGCCCTAAGCTTTATTATTAGGCTGGCAGGAAGCGTCTTCATAATGGCGAAAATGCAGATACCCTGTTACATAATAGAAAGTAACAGTGGGTTAAATAGTAGCACTCTCTAAAGCTAACGCCAAAATGCAATTCAAAATAGAACCGATGTATTTCATTTAAGAATGTTGTCAATTTATGCGTGGCAACGACAACGACAATGACAACAATGGGGAATGAATATCGGATTAGTTCTGAGCTGTTGCCTATCTTCCACTCAATTGTCATTACATCTGCTGTGCTGCATGTTGTTTTCATTCCATTTGCCACAGACAAATACTCGAACTTGTATGCAACAATTGGGTCTAAGGATAACGCTGCAAGGCAGCAAGTAATCGCGAGTATTTCAGCATATTTCTTGAACTTCAATTGAACTGAAAAGATGCTCCTCATAATGCCAGCAAATTAATTGGCTTGTATTGAACGGTTGATTAACCCAAGACCCCAACGAGATTGAGAAGAGAACTTCAGATAAACAAAAGTCTCGCTGAATTTGAAATTGAATTTTGTGCCACATGTAACTAGAAGTAAGGCAACAACAACAACAACTTGTTACTATAAATAACATCATATTTGTTGGCTGATGAAGCTCTGCTCGCAACTGTTGCCAAAGTTTTCCTCCTCAAACTTTGCAGTCGCAGTCGCGGAATCGAGTCGAGTCGAGTCAAGTCTTTTTGCCGTGATTTTTCGACATGCCGACACTTGTTTTTGGCCTAAGTGATTTAGGTAAAAGTTTTCGCCCCCGAAAACGTCGGAAATGTTTCACCAAACAAGAGGAAAACTTTTGTTCTGCATAATCGCTGCTCATCCCGGCGGAAATGGCTCAAAGGAAACTGTTTGCCAACTGTATTTTTGCGAATGAATTTTTTAAAATTATATTGCTTTGAGATGTCTCTAAAATTTGGTAAAATACGCTTGAACTTGCCAGCAGTTAACGCAATTCGAATGAAGTAAAATCAATAAGTACTCATACTAAATACTTGACTGATCAGTTACTTCTCTTAAGTTAATGTGTGTGTATTTGTAGAGCATTTAAGGTTGCATAATTGTTGTGAATGTGTGTGTGTGAAGGGGTGTGTGTATGCCACACAAACACGTACCTCTGCCCTCACAATCCGAACATAATTCATTTGCATAACATTAACAATTGCTCGAATATTTGAGCATGCAACGAAGCCGTCTAAAGTGGTCTAACAACTGGGCTTTAATGAAATATGTATTTCAAGAATTATCCACAGACACTATGCTATACTTGAGTGTTGAAATATGGATATGTAGGGAGATTGCAGGTACTTTGTTCATATTTGAATATTCAGCAGAGCACTTGAGTGATTCGTAATCCAATAATCGAGTTTTGATCAAATAAAACCTTTTTTCAATTTATATTTCAGCTCAATTTATTTTGACATATATATCTAAATTCGAATATCATTTTGTGGACATTGTGTTGATCGATTTACTTTTTCAGGAGCGTGGAGACAACAGCGGGAGCAGCGGCATAGGTGGTAATGGGAGCGGCATAGGAGGAGTACACTGAAGGTGCCACATAGGAGGCGGAGTAAACAGAGGGAGCTGCAGCATAGGTGGTGTAGGCACGAGGAATGGCCGCCGAGTAGGCCGAGTAGACCGTGGGAGCGGCAGCATAGGTCAGAGCGGGGGCAGCGGCATAGGTGGCAACTGGAGCCACAACATGAGCCTGGGCCACGGCAACGAACAGAGCGACAAAGCAGATGAGGAACTATAATAAATATTCAAGATAAATTGAGCTATATTCTCGGTTAATATTAGTCAGGATCAGGATGACTTACTTTCATGTTGATTGAGTTGTTTTGGGTTTGATTGGAGTGCGTTGACTGATACTGATGGAGATTGAAGCTGCTCCATTTATAGTCGTCGATAGTTGAAACTGAAGCATAAGAACAAGTTCTCTTGACGCGGATGTAAACTGGTAGCAATGATCTGGCATATCGAATGGATTAGCATTGTTCACCTTGGTCTCACACTTCATCCAAGTGCCCATTGCTCACCTAATGGATATCTATTTTTACCCACGAAATTCAGCAATTGTGTGTCTGTAGACGGGGAAGGGGAAGGGGATCTTAGGCTTATTGATTTCGATTTCATTGCGTCGTTTCGTGCCCAATCGAAAGGTGACAAACAACATTACCAAGCACGAAACTCAACCCGAAAACGATTCACAAAAATAATAATAATAATAATAATAACATGTGTGTATCCGCACAATTGGAAGCCGTCTCATGTACTTTACATCATAAACTTTTGTTTACAACAATTGTTTGGTATTTGGTATTGACATTGACCCTCAGATATGAGTGAAGCCAGATAATGGATGGTGTTGAAAACAACTCAAAGAACTGCTTAAGATGTTGTTATTGTGCATAAAATTTTTAATGCAATTTGAAAAAACGAAAACAAAAAGTTTGGTATATAAAAATCATATTTCATGTCTTTTTAACATTTTTGCTAAAAAAAATTTATCACTATATATATTCGAATATTAAATCATTTTATTAATTATTGTGCATATATATTTTTATACCCTGAGCCCATTAAAAATGGGCAAAAAGGGGCAAAAAGGAGTATATATATTCTTCATGAAGATCAACAGTCGAGTCGATTGAGCCATGTCCGTCTGTCTGTCCGTCTGTATGAACACCTAGATCTCAGAGACTATAAGAGCTAGAGACACCAAACTTGGTATGTAGGTTCCTCTTTACTGCTGGGAGAGGGACTGGGAGAGGGGCATGGGAGAGGGACTGGTAGAGGGACTGGGAGAGGGACCTGTGAGAGGGACCTGGGAGAGGGACCTGGAAGAGGGACCTGGGAGCGGGGCCTGGGAGAGGGGCCTGGGAGAGGGACCTGGGAGAGGGACCTGGGAGAGGGACCTGGGAGAGGGACCTGGGAGCGGGGCCTGGGAGAGGGGCCTAGGAACGGTACATCGAAAATAAAGTTTTAGTATGGAAAAGATTTTTGTTTGTTGAGATATCAGAACCAAACTGATAGAATATGCATATGGGCTGGTATGATACATCCTGACCAAATTTGGTTAGAATCGGTTAACGATTTTAAATTTGAATTTAAAAAATATTTTAAGTTTTGTGCCTATGCCTATCTAGTAATTAAAATTTTCATTTCATTTCCATTGTTTCAATAAAGTTTCTAAGTTATATTTATCGTTTCGTACTTATCGATAAGATATAATATACATATATTTTTAAATTTGACATTTGTGCGTACCATCTCTATTATATAAAATCCACTGAAGTGCAAGTCATAATTTTTTTATATTTTGTATGGTAAGAATATGTCGAACAGGGAAAATTTGATAGGGTCCGTACCCTTCGGAAACAGATCCAATAATGGACAACAGAATGAAGAAGAACCTATAGATTTGAAGGAGCTAATCGAAATGTTTGCCAAAAGACGTGTAAAATTGAATGAATGGATTGAAAAAGCCGTAAGTAATATCATATGTTGACTTTCCCATACATCCCCAATTTGTCTTCCCTATGCTTTCCAACATCCAGAGTAGCTTCTATAAAGAGGGGAAATACGACTGCTTTGAGAAGATGCTGCAGAATGCGATCACACGTGGCTCCAAGTCCTATGTGGACTATAAGAATGAGCTGGTGAGAACCCACTTAATCTTAGCGGCATACTATGTCCGACAGGCGCAATGCGATCCCGGACATCGGCGAGTCGAGTGGCAGGAGAAGGTGTCAACTGTGCTGCAGGCGGTGGACAAATTGCAAGTGACACCAAGTGAGAAGCTGCAGTTGCAGTCTCGCGGAATTGCCCTAATGCTACTCAATCTTCATCTGCCGGAAGCCGATAATTGCTTTGTTGCCGTGCTGAGACAGGAGCCCACGGATGTGATCGCTTTGCTGGGACGAGGCTGCTTGGCCTACAATCGCCAGGAGTATCGTGTGGCCCTCGGATACTTCAAGAACATACTCCTCTACTATCCCCAGGGACCCTTAGATGTGCGCGTGGGCATCGCCCACTGTTTCCTCAAGCTGGACGACTTGGACAGTGCTCGACGAGCGTTTGAGCTTGCCTTGGCCAACAACGGTCGCTGCCTGAATGCGCTGCTTGGAATGGCGCAACTGAAGCTCAACGAACGCACTCGTCCGGCCAACGAGGAGGCCATGAATTTGCTGTCTGCCGCCTACGAGCTGAACCAGCGTCATCCACTGGTGCTCAGCTGGCTTGCGAACCATCTCTACTATTCCCGGCACTACGAGACTCTGCAGGTGGTGGCAGGGAATGCCTACGTCGCCACCGACAATGAGCAGTTAAAGGCACAGAACTGCTTCCAGATTGCTCGCAGCTTCCATGCTCAGCAGAACTTCAAGCAGGCCTTTGCCTTCTATGGCAAGGCGGTGGCACACAGTCCAACAGAGTATCCCCCTCCCCACCTGGGACTCGCTCAGATGTATGTGCGACGCGGGCAGCTCGATAAGGCGGAGAATTGCCTGCGTGCTCTTCTCAAGTTGCTCCCAGAGCAGCTGGAGGCATTGCGCATGCTCGCCACTCTCTATGCTCAGGCGGATGTCGAGAGCAAGTTGGACATGGCGATTCATCTGTTCAAGAAGGCCTTGAGCGAGGATGACTTTGACACCTGGCTAGGTCTGGCCAGAACCTATGAGCGCAAGCAACTGTGGCAGGAAGCATTGGAGTCCTACGATCAAGCTGTTCGCATATATCAGCGATTGCACAATACAACCCACGATGTGCCCTTGACTTGGTTGAACAACGTGGCTGCACTCCAGATGCATGCGGGTAGACCCAAAGAGGCGCTGAAGACCTTGGACAAAGCCCTCTCCATGACACCCGATGCCACGCAGGAGCATTACGAAAGCAACCTGCTGACGTTGAGATTCAACAGGGCTCGAGTGCTCGAGGAACTGCATCTGGTGGAACAGGCTGAGAACAGTTACCAGCAGTTGATTGTGGAGTATCCCAACTACTACGATTGCTACCTCAGACTGGGGTCGATGGCCTACAAGCGCAATCAGCTCCAAGTTGCCAAAGAGAAGTTTCAGGCTGTTCTCCAATTGGACAGCGGACATGAAACAGCCAAGTAATAATAATAAACTCTGCCTCTTATTAATATTATGCTAATGTGTTCTTTCAGCATATATCTAGGCAATTACCATGTCAGACAAGGCGATCTAGAGCAGGCCATGCTAAACTATAATGTGGTAATGAATCGTAACAATGAATTGGAAGATTCCTACATGCTCGTTGCCGTGGGCAATGTGGGTCTGATTAATCTGCAGAGGTCCATTGACGAAAGCGATCATGAAATGACAAAGCATCAGGTGCAGAATGCTCTGCAGCTGTTCAGAAAGGTAAAGAGATAAATGAGAGGAACATTTTCTTAGACTTTGGCCACGCATTGAGCGATGAGCGACTGAACGATGAACGACTGAGCGATGAGCGACTGAGCGACGCTCTCTCGAGCGACGTAAAATATTAAAGCTTATGAGAGAGCATTGGAGTGGCCACGCAGCCACTGAGCGACGAGCGAATTTCTTGAGCGTCAGAGCGACGTCGCTCGCTCAGTGCGTGGCCACCTCACTCAAAGCGATCGCTCCTTAACGTCGCTCGAGAGAGCGTCGCTTAGTTGGTCAGTCGCTCATTGCTCAATGCGTGACCGAAGCCTTACCAAACTCACTCTGTTTCAGGTTCTTGAACAAAATCAACGTAATTTGTGGGCGGCTAATGGAATAGGCGTGGCGCTGAGCTGCAATGGCTACTTTTCAGATGCCGAAACGATCTTTAAGCAGATCACAGAATCCCACAAGCGTTGTCCAGAAGCTATCTTGAACTCCGCGCACGTTGCCCTGGAGCTAGAACATTATTCGGATGCCATTGAAATATACAAAAGATATCTTAAGAAGCTTACAGCAGTCAATTGCGTGGAAGTGGTGCAGTTGCTCTCAAGATCGCTTTTCCAGGCGGGCCGTATCAAAGAGGCCAAGGAATGGCTACAAAAAGCTCGTCATGTAGCGCCCCATGATCTTAATTTTCTTTACAATCTGGCAATTGTCGTCAAGCAGGATGGAAGCAATACATTTGGCAAGAATGGTTCCAACTTGGAAGAGCAGCAGCGTGCCGAAGGAGATCTTAAACTGGCCCTAAGGTTCGTCCAAAACTGCATTGTGTATTGCTATTTTTTTTTTAATTTGTCCCACAGTTTCTTCAATTTTCTGGGTCAGCAACAAGAGTCCTTACAGTCTTCTAAAAGTCAGGCCGATTTATGCCATCAAATCTTGGAAAATGCGCCCGCTGAGCTAAAGAATTTTCATATATTGAAAGATCAAAAGAATCAGGAAAAACTAAAGAAGAGTGAAGAGAATAGTCAGGAGAGCGTTCCGATAGATCCATTCATTAAACCCAAAAGCTTGCATAGAGAAATATCTACTAAGCATAAGAGATCCCATAGAGAAATATCTTCTAAATCAAAGAGGTCCGATAGAGATCCATCTAGCAAGCGAAAGAAATTAGATAGACAACCAACTACTAACCCAAAGATGTTAACAGAACAATTATCTACTAAACCAACAAAATTGGAAGATGAATCATCTATTAAGAAATCAGAAGCAGAATCATCTACTGAACCAACAAAGTTGACGGAGGAATCAAATACTGAATCAACGAAATTGGAAGAAGAATTATCTATTAAGCCGAATAAATCAGATAGAGAATCATCCACTAAACCAAAAAAATCCCATAGGGAACACTCTACTAAACCGAAGAAATCCCATAGGGAACTCTCTACTAAACCAAAAAAGTTGGATAGACCACCATCTACATCGTCGATAAAATTGGATGGAGAAGCAGCTTCTGAACCAAAGAAGTTGCAAGAAGAACTATCTACTAAACCAACAAAATTGGAAGAAGAATCATCTGCTAAGCCAATGAAATTGGATACAGAATCATCTAACAAATCAAAAAAATCACATAGGGAGCAATCTACTCAACCGAAGAAATTCCATAGGGAACACTCTACTAAACCGCAGAATTTAGATAAAGAATCGTCTACTAAGTCAATGAAATCGGATGGAGATGCAGCTACTGAACCAAAGACGTTGGATAAAGAATCATTTGCCATACCGATGAAATTTGATACAGAACCATCTTCTAAACCAAAAAAATCCCATAGGGCATACTCTACACAACCGAAGAACTTGGATAGAGAACCATCTACTAAGGCGATGAAATTAAATGCAGAAACATCTTTTAAAGAGAAGAAAATGGACAGAAATCCATCAACTCGGCCGAAGAAATTGGATAGAGAACCATCCAACACACCAAAACAATTGGAAGAAATACCATCTACTAATCCACAGAAGTTGGATGAAGCAGCGTCTTTTAACACAAAGAACTTGGAAGAGCAACCATCAACTAAGAGAAACCAATTAGATAAAGAACAATCTATCAAGCCAAAAAAGTTGGATGATGAGTCATCTGCTCAACAAGAGAAGTTAGAAGAAAAATCATCTACTAAACCAATAAAGCTGGATGAAGAATCGTCTACTAATCTCAAGAATCTGGTTGAAAAATCATCTACTATATCCACTAATACAGCAGAAAACAATGTATCTGAGATAACAACAGAATCCATTCAACATAGAGAGAAGTTGGATACAAAATCTACAAAACAAGAAGAAAGCAACACAACTGTGATGAACGAAGATACGAAGAATCTATCCACAGAATCTTCGAGCAAGAAGAAAAGTTCGAAAAAAAGGAAGCACAAGTCCAAAGATAAAACAAACATTGGGAGTAGTTCGGAATCAAACGAAAAGAAAAAGAAAATGTAAAAATAGGAAATAAAGTAGAAAACAAAAATAATCAGATATTGTATTCGGAAATTTGATTGAGTTACAGACAAAACTGTTTATTGTTTTTGTCTTATGTCAATGTCATAAATTTAGGAATGGCAATAGTTGTTCAGTGAATGTTGTCATTTGCACTCAACCTCAACATATACTTTGAATTTCCCCCGAGGTAAAACAAGTGCACAAACAGAAATTTTCCCATACAATTTATTTGCGAAAGCTCCCTTAGCGACCGCCTCCCCCCCTTTAGAAGGCTGAGTGGATGTCGTCTCCGTCCTGTGAGCACACACATTCATTTGTGTGTTTGTTCATTTGAATGTCGAGTCATGTTAAATAACCACAGGACATTGGTCGCCGACTCAAATTACACATACTGGGAGGCACTTTGTAACTGTCAGAGTCAAACGAACCGAAGTCAAATTCAAACGCGAAAAAATATGCTCGCTCATTAATATCAATTTATGAGCTGAGACACGAAATTAGTCTGTGACAAGTTTCGCCTCAGGATGTCGACTCTTCAAGCTCACACAGAGAGTGAGAGTGAGAATGTCAATGTCGAAGGAGACGGTGAGAGGGTGAGATGAATCATATATGTACACATATGCGGCTGTTTAATTTAGGCTGCTTTTGGGTGACTTGTCTGGGGTTTTTGTTGCGTTGCGTTAATTAATTCCAAAAGTGTATTGCGTGTCCTGCCAAAAGGACAAATATGCGCACACGAACTCATGTCATTTGTGTCCTGTTGTGTGGTTGCCCTGCCTCTATATGTCTGTTGTCATTAGCAGCGGCTTGGGGGCTTGAGTATTCCCAGAATTATGAAAAATTTCAGTCGTGCCAACTGACAGCATTTGGGCATCTATCAAGGTTAAGATTTCTGACAGCTCCGAACCAACACTTTGTAATTGCATTCGATTTTGTAAATGAGTTATTATTTACTTAATACCAACCATCTTTAAAATCTCTGGAAATTTAAAAAATCAGTGCTTTCTGTTGCTGTTAATAATGAGTTCCACTTTATTAAATAAATTTCAACTTTATTAACCCCATTTTATTAATTTCCGACCAAGAAAATGCATTTCGATTATTTTCAGATTTAGTTCTTTATTTATTCTTGCACATATTTCAGTTTATTTTTTCTTTTATGAATTTAATACTAAGATTTATTTCAATTAGACGTAAAAACGCTTTGAATTCATTGCAAATTATAATCCAAATAAATATTAAATATTTTTCTTACAACTTAAATAATTGACAGAAAGGTTGAAATAGTAAACCTAAGTTTAGTTCTAATTATAGTTCCAATTGAATGGCATTAAAATCAAACAAAAAGTAAATTTTTAGAGTTAAACTTTACAATTTAATTTTGTTTCTTTTTTAATTTACAATTCGAGTCACAATACAATTTGATTTTGTCCATTGAAAAAGCACTTGCAATTTATTTATTAAGATGGTTCCGTAGAATTTCAAAGACTGGCAAAAACTTGGAGTTCGTGCGTTTGTCCTCAATCATAAAGAGTTTTACTTTTAAATTTGTAATTGGTTTTATAATTTGAAAATTGGGCGGGTGGCAAAATTTTTACATACACATTGAACATTGATGCAGGCATTTGGATTTAAATTACATATATATTTGGATAGTTTTGACAACAGATGTTTATAAAGTTCTTTCACATTTAACAAAATATTATCGTATTATCAATGATACATACAATACATATACTCGTAATTACAATTTGCGCCTAATCAGTTTACTTTAATGTTGTGCTATATGTAATTATTTGTATATATATATTTTATCTATATAGATTTATGTATATATATATATATTTAGTTATACTCATATTTATGCCATTTAATTCAGTAATATACTCAGGATTTGTTCATTCATTTGAAAGGGGGATAGTCTTTTCGTAGATTCAATGTGACTAACTAATTTCAGTTTAGACTACACAAGTTTAATGACTACAACTAATCAGAATCTTAGCCTATTTATTATGTACAACTCTGGCTACATTCTAAATTCTCAAGTGATATACATATGAATTGTTTTTAAGTATTTGTTTAAACTAGTTTCTTGATGAATTCAGAAGCATAGCTCATTATTTTCACTGAAGTATTTTTGCGCACATAGTATCTCAATTATAAGTATCTATATAAGTAGTATATGTATGTAGTTCAGTATATTACTGATTCTTGGTACAGACATGTAAGCTATAACTATCAGCAATATCCCGACTTCAATCTCATTCTTAGATTTCACCATGTTTCACTTTCTTGCTGATTTCTTGGTTCACGTAAACTAAGTATAAATGCTTTATCCTTTGTCCTTTGTGGTTTACAATTAATTTAAGTCGGGTCAAATTCTATGTATTGTTTATCTTACATCTTATAAATCTAACTTTCTATGATCTCTCTGCCATTTGTGGAAGTCTTATAAATTTTTGTTCGTTTCGCTTCATGCAAATCGGGTTGGAAGTAATTCCGGAAAGCTAGACGAAAGCACGGGTAAACGCCATGCCGGGCAGCTTAACTACTATAATACAATATGGGATTACAGTTCGTTTTGGATTTGGGTTTCGGGTGGCGGGTGGCGGGGGTTTCTCTAGACGATTGTGGTGCGCTCGGCGCCGGATGTTGTGCACGTACTGCTCCCCCCAATGCATACGATCTGACATTTAATGTCATCTTTGGCTAACTCTCAGGAGCTCACCGTCTCATAGTTACCTGCACCGCCGACGACTCCAATCAGGGAGCTGCCCACGCTGAGCAGCGGCGATTGCGTTCCCCCCACGCTGCCCAGCGTGCTGTAGGCGGTCTGGGCCCGTGGCGAAGTGAGCAGTGATTGGGCAGCTCCAATGGTTATATTGCCGCTGGTCACCGAGCTGGTCATCGACGCAGAAATACCGCCCGAGTGCAGACTGCCCGGATGGGGCAACGTGTTGCAGGTGACGCCACCGCCAATGCTGCTGTTGGTCTGCAAGGAGCCATTGGACTGTCCGTTCAGCAGCGGCATCGTGCACGTGGTCGTCGATCCGTAGGGGGAGGTGGGAGATGTGCGCGTCTCGTAGGCGGGCAGATAGGTGGTGGCTCCGCCGCTGGGACCACCGCTGCCTCTTCCCGGGATCCTTGTATAGATATTTGGTGGCGTTCGTGTCGACAACAGCGGCGGGGGAGCGGTGTAAACTGGTCGCTGGGCAGCTGGCGCCCTCTGTGGTGTGTTGTACAAACTAAATGCCGGATTGGTCGTCAGCGAAAGCTCTCCATACTGCAAAGAGAGAGAGAGAGAGAGAGAGGGATGGAGGTATGTTGGTTCGTTGAAAACAGCTCATAAATAATTAAAATTTAAAGTGCAACTTTTATTTAATGCTTTTTTTTGTTGCATATTTAAAAGCTGATAACAAATTTTTTACATATGTGGTTAAAAGTTGCGAACCAGCAAAAACAACTTTGGCTTCTAATGAGCTTGTTACCAACCAAACCCGACCGAGATGGAGGCACCGCAACATAAACTAAAAACCAAACAAAAGTGAATTTAACTTTACTTGACCAACCAAAGTCAAAAACACTTTCAGCTCATTAAAATTTAATGTTGACTCACATCCCAACAATAGAAGAAAAAGAGGATGACGGCAACTCTGCACATTCAAAGTATAAAATTAGACTACAGCCTTAAAATTTTCCATAGAATTAGGTATATAAATTATATTTTCTTTTCTTAACCCTAAATCAATATAATGGATTGTCAATAAACTGTCAAAGCCAATTTTGTAATAAAGAGATGAGTGATATGTGTGTCTAAGAAAAGCGAAAGATTTCATTTGATATATTGATTTTATCAAGGGTTCTTGTAGACACAAAAGTTAACTCAATATGATATTCCAATTAAATTGTCATTAGTAATATAAGGTTTAATAAAAGTCTGCCTAAGGCAATTATGTGATTTATTTAGGCAAGCAAAAAAATAGCTGTCAAAATCTAAAATTAGGCAACATTTACTCAGCGAAATTAATAATTATTTTTAAGCCAATGTTTTGTAAAAATATCCCTAAAAGCATGCAACATGTTTGCATATCGTAAATGAAATTCCCAAAGTATGCAGCAGTTTTATGCGCAAATATAAATTAAATAGCTCAGCTGAGTATTAACTCTAATTTGTGGCAACTGCCGGAACTCCTGCGGCAACTTGAATGCATTATTTATCTTTCGCGGCTCACCTGTTTGCCAAATGTGGGCGATAGCGAGGGAGGAGGCGGCGAGGCGGTGGTAATGCGTGTGGGAGGCGTGTAGAGAATGCGCTGTGATTCCATATTCAGGCGGTCGAATGCCTTCTCCTCCAGATGGAACTCATCCTCGCTGTTGGCCTCCTGCGGCACAACATCCGGGTTTTTGTCCTCCAAACTGGAATGGCTGCCCATGTTGCGTGAAAGCGGCTCAGCGCTTCCCTTGTCTGCCTCCGTCGTTGTGGCATCGCCATTCACATGCCGGCGACTCCGCTTGCTGCGGAATTTAATAAAGATCACTACGCAGATGGCAACCAAAAAGAGTGTGGCAATCACGCCAACTAGCGCGCCCAGCAGCGGCGTCAATTGCACCAGCACCGCTGTCGAGGATGCTGCAACAACAGAATGGAATGGAAACAATGGCAAGTTAGTAAAGGCATCCGCATGAAAGGACGATTGCAACCTGGTGAGAAATTGAATACCAGCAAACAGATATCATGTGTCCAGATTGTGGTTTATCCCACTCTCTCTCTCTCTCTCTCTCTCTCTCTCTCTCTCTCTCTCTCTCTCTCTCTCTCCATTGCCTCTTACCTGTGCGTAGCAGGGGAGCGGAGAGTGTCCGCCCTCTCACTCGATAGGCCATCTTGCTGGCTCCCTGGGCATTCACTGCTGTCACACGTATGTTGAACGCCGAGTCACTCGGCAGACGCTTCACTGTAAATTCTGCATACTTGTACGAGGCATTATAGAGTATCTGACGGGTGAGTTCATCGTAGACCTGGGCATGAAAATGCTGTGGAATGCCCCCATCATATCCGGGAATGCATTGAATCTGCAGCGAATTCGCTGTTGCATTGAAGGCTGTACAGTTTTTTACAGGATCGGGAAGGTCTGCAAATTAGATGAAATATTTTTAATATATAACTACTGATGACTAAAATGGAATAAATCAATCACTTTATTTTTAACCCAAAGTTAATAATACCTTAATACCAACTGGCATATATGTTAATTGAGTCACGCAATGTGAAACGCATTAAAGGAGGCTTCACATAACCTTACCTAATTGCATGTTAGTCTATTTATTTCTATTCATCCTCATCAATTACCAATTATTAGAAATTAAGTAGATTTATTTTTCTACACAAGCTTTCTAATTACTAGTTTCATAAGAATTTCTAAATTTATGCTAAATAATAATATAACCTTGTCATCAATCAAAAGTTGGAAATATATTTTAAATTTCCTAAAATCGAAATCGGTTTATTATCCCTGAATCCATTAAAAATGGGCAAAAAAGGTAGGTTCCTGGATACCATAGGCAGATCAAGTTCGTTTTAATTTTTGGATCGGTCCACTATATCATATGGCTGCCATAGGAACGGTACATCGAAAATTAAGTTTTAGTATGGAAAAGATTTTTGTTTGTTAAGATATCAGAACCAAACTGATAGAATATGCATCTGGGCTGGTATTATACATCCTGACCAAATTTGGTTAGAATCGGTTAACTATTTCGTATAGCTGCCATAGAAACGGTGCTTCGAAAATGAAGACTTAGTATGAAAAAGATTTTTGTTTGTTAAGATATCAGAACCAAACTGATAGAATATGCATCTGGGCTGGTATTATACATCCTGACCAAATTTGGTTAGAATCGGTTAACTATATCATATAGCTGCCATGGGAGCGGTACATCAATAATTAAGTTTTAGTATGGAAAAAATTTTTGTTTGTTAAGATATCAGAACCAAACTGATAGAATATGCATCTGGGCTGGTATTATACATCCTGACCAAATTTGGTTAGAATCGGTTAACTATAACATATAGCTGCCATAGAAACGGTGCTTCGAAAATGAAGTCTTAGTATGAAAAAGATTTTTGTTTGTTGAGATATCAGAACCAAACTGATAGAATATGCATCTGGGCTGATATTATACATCCTGACCAAATTTGGTTAGAATCGGTTAACTATATCATATAGCTCCCATAGAACGGTGCTTCGAAAATGAAGTCTTAGTATGGAAAAGATTTTTGTTTGTTAAGATATCAGAACCAAACTGATAGAATATGCATATGGGCTGATATTATACATCCTGACCAAATTTGGTTAGAATCGGTTAACTATTTCGTATAGCTGCCATAGAAACGGTGCTTCGAAAATGAAGACTTAGTATGAAAAAGATTTTTGTTTGTTAAGATATCAGAACCAAACTGATAGAATATGCATCTGGGCTGGTATTATACATCCTGACCAAATTTGGTTAGAATCGGTTAACTATATCATATAGCTGCCATGGGAGCGGTACATCAATAATTAAGTTTTAGTATGAAAAAAATTTTTGTTTGTTAAGATATCAGAACCAAACTGATAGAATATGCATCTGGGCTGGTATTATACATCCTGACCAAATTTGGTTAGAATCGGTTAACTATAACATATAGCTGCCATAGAAACGGTGCATCGAAAATGAAGTCTTAGTATGGAAAAGATTTTTGTTTGTTAAGATATCAGAACCAAACTGATAGAATATGCATCTGGGCTGATATTATACATCCTGACCAAATTTGGTTAGAATCGGTTAACTATATCATATAGCTGCCATAGGAACCGTGCTTCGAAAACTAAGTCTTAGTATGGAAAAAATTTTTGTTTGTTAAGATATCAGAACCAAACTGATAGAATATGCATCTGGGCTGGTAATATACATCCTGACCAAATTTGGTTAGAATCGGTTAACTATATTATATTGCTGCAATAGGAACAATTGGTCGAAAATCAACTTTCAGTACAGAGTACCAGGGTACAGGGTATTCAACTGTCGACCGTGCTCGACTGTAACCGCCTATTAGTTTTTGATATCATTTCAACGGGGTAGTAGTAGAATATATAATAAATCAATGGCTGAAGGACAGAAAATGTTTAATTTTCTAAGTGAAAAAAATATGAATGTAGAATCAGTTTGTTGGTCAAATCAAAATGACTTTTAACATGAAAATCCGTTAGTTTTTTTTTAAGTTCTGAGAGATCAAAGTTTTTGAAATGACAACGGATTGGCTTGGTTGTTATATATGTTTATCTTCAGGGCGAAAAAACTAGAATGCAACATTTAAATAACGAATTTTATTGGACAGAACACAATAGATATTAGCTGAAAGGTTGTTTAATTTGAGAGTTTCCTGTAATTCAATGTGACATGCGGCAAGGCAGATTACAGATGTCGAATGACACATGCTTTGTTTACTGTTTTTGCAGCTTCAATTGCATTATCCTTGTGGCATTTCAGGCCATGGCCAATGTGTGTTTTAATTTAACGCCAACACCCATTGGCGATAGGTAAATAAATGATGCGACTTACAATTTATTGCATTTGATTATCAGATTATTGGTGACACAGATTGAAGTTGCATCAACAAAGTCACAACAACCAACAACAATGGCAACATGACCGTTGGTAAATGTGGCTTTTATTGCTGCTGCCAGGGACAATGTGCATGGACAATGTGCAATGGAAGGACACTCGGACAAGGACGGTTAAACAAGCGGACGGACAGTGCGTCAAACGGAAAACAGCAAACAATTGCAACGCGTAAAATTGCCACATGGCCAATGCAATATCGCCATGGACAAATGTAAATAGCGCGCACAGAGATGTACGCACACAAATATCTGCCACTTGGCCGCGATACGTGCAACAATTATCTACTGGCCACTGTCCACTGTCCACTGTCCACTGTACAGGGGGATGACCGCTTGCAACCAAATTGAGTAAACATGTTGCACGTTTCACAGCGTGTTGAAATACTCACTCCTCGCCTCGATGCGAAATTAATTAAAATAAATTTGTTATTCTTGCAACTTTAGAATAAACAAACTTGCCACTTCAGGTGAACTAGTGATGTAAATTCCAACTGAACAACGAGTATAACATTTGATCTTAAGCAGCGTCAATGAAAACATCGATAAATCGCAGAAAATAATGTAGATTTATCCATTTTTCAATTGAACAAATATTGAAAAAAGTAAGTTTAAATCTTAATTCGACAGTTTTGTTTATGTAAATTGTTAATAAGTAAATTTTTTGACTCATTTAAATACTTTCTAATCTTTTTATTGCTCTTTGAAAATTATTAATAAGATATTTGATAATATTTTAAATTATGAAGAGCCAGATTCGATTTATCGATAGCTAATTCATGTATTTTTCATCACTATGGTAGGTTGGAGACTCTGGACTTACCTGCGGGTTGAATGTGGTACCAACAAGGCTGGCTGTGTCCCATTGGGCTGTTGGCTACGCAGGAGATGGCACCGAAGCTCTCGTAGCTCTCCACGTGGTAGCTGTAGACATTGTTCAGCGGAGGCGTTGACGTGGTCGAGGGCGTGGCCATGACCTGGCGATGGTGCTGCTGTTTGTGCAACGCCGCAAGACGTTTACGTTCGGCCAACTGTCCACTGATGGCAGCACTGTTGTGATGGGCAGTCGATTCGCCGGGTTGAAGGTGCTGGGGTTGCTGCTTTCGTTGGGGCTGCTTGTTGTCCACGTGATTTTTGTGCACCATGTTGGAGTAGACCATTTGTGGCTCCATATAATCCGGATAGTTGTCGAACTCCTGCTCCTCGTGCTCCTGGTCATAGTCATCCTCGAAGCGCACCGTTTCCGTCATGTCCACAATGCTGGCCACGCGCCCATGGCGACCGTGCAACAGATGCTGGCTGCCATGTGTGTGCTTCCGTTTGCTGCGTTGATAATATCCGCCGTTGCCGGAAGGCAGCTGCAGGGGCAAAGTCGCTGGAACTAGATGCGCCATCACCGGCAACTCGATGAGACTCTCCAGGGAGTTGTTGAAGTGCCACTTGTAATTTAGATTATCGAGTGGATTGGCGTCCACCTCGCAGGTAATGTTGATTGTCTGCTTGAGTGCGGCGCGTATAATCGTCGAGTCCGACTTGCACACGGGCGGATCTGTTAAGTGAAACGGAGGAGGGAAAAACCAATGGACATGAGTGCAGGATAAAGTCAAGTGCTTGGTCGAGTATTGGTCGCTTGCCGGTCACTTACATTTGACATCGAGGTAAACCTCATTGCTGGACACGCTGCCCTGCAGGTTGGTGGCTCGACAAAAGTATTGGCCATGTGACGACTTAGAGATACCCTGGAGTACCAATGTCTGGTTGGAGATGATGATGCCGCGTGAGGAGTGCAACTGCTTGTCCTGCAGGTTGTCAAAGTAGAAAACAAATATACGATATTCAGATTACGATATTCACCCTACGATATTCACTTTACGATATTCATATTGAAATATACTTAAACCGATTTCTTAAAGTGACACTTACATTATGATACCATTCGACACGGGTGATTGCGGGATTTGCACGCACATCACACTCAAGATAGACATCGGAACCTTTGAGCAGATTGTTGGGGTCAAGTGGAGCACCCAAATTCAGGTTGACAATGGGAGCATCTATAAATAATAGATAGATTGTAAAGTTTGTTTGACTTATCGGATTCTCAACTTACGCGTTACGTTAAGCACACGGGAATCTTTAAGGTACAAGCCCGTATTGCCATTGCCTAGCGTAGTCATCACCGTGGTATCGCCTTCGTGTAGCTGCTGCGATGTTATACCCGAGTTGAGGGCAATGGAGCACACAACTTGACGTTCATTGTCCTCCGGCACGGGAATGAGCATTAACTCGGATATGGTCGTATTCCCATCCGAGGCAGTCTGCAGTCAAAGTAAAAATGTATGTTGTGTGTGTATAGTGGGATCAGAGCTTGTTGTAAACTTACCGACTGAGTGGCACCCTTCAATACCTGACCTGCTTTGGACCAGATAATGTGCGGTGGCGGACGAGCTCCGATTGCTGTACATGTAACATGGGTGCGAGTGCCGGCGACCACAGCGTGATTGAGGCCTTGAAGCAGCAAACTCAGGGGTGGAACTGTTCGATAAAATAAAATAAGGTAACGATAAAATTTTACGATATTCGAATTACGATATTCGAGCTACGAAATATGAATTACGGTATTCGAATTACGGTATTCGAATAACGATATTTAAATTACGCTATTCGAATTACGGTATTCGAGCTACGATATTCAAATTACGGTATTCGACTTACGATATTCAAATTACAAGATTCGATTCACGATATTTCAGTGAAGTCAGGATTATTAACGATATTGCAGTTTTTTAATCTTAATATTAATATTTTTTTTTTTTTGGCATGAGAAATGTTAATCCGTTGTGGTATTACGTGTATTTACTCTCGTAGCCGCTTTACAACCAGCGTATAATGGCATACGTTCTCATATATTACTGCACTGGCCTCGCTCATGGGAGCCACAACGCGATTAGCATATTCGCAAAGTGGAACAGTCCCCACTTTAGTTGTTGCGTTGTCATAAATGCATAAACATCGGACTGTATGGGTATTAGGACGCTCCACAATGACAAAAACTTTAATTACATTAATTTCCATGTAAAAGCCAGCACATCTACAGTGACCACGCCCACTCCCACTCTTAATTCCGTGACGACCTTGAACTGTTGACATTTGGCAAGTGGCCAACGTAGAACCATAAACATAATTATAAATACAAAACTAACTGCAATATCCTTGGAGTTTTTAGTATAATTTTTAAGCGGGACATGCATACGATATTAAAAAGATGATTGCCTGCACTTACGGTTCATGTCCAGGATAACTTTTTTGGTCAGCGCAGGAACAACATGGCCATTTGTAGCTTGGCAGGTGTACATCTGAAAGCAAGAGAAGAAAGCACTTATTTGATTTATGCACATTACGATAATTGGCCTTCTATTAATAAGAACAATATGCGATAAAATATTGGCGATAATGAGGGGATGTCTGGAAGATGATAAATCAACCTGACCAAGAGGTGAACATTTAATTTTAATTGCCTAAAATGTTCGTCGAACACGCACTACACCAACCGACCAACCGACCAAACGAACCACCAAACACCAATTTAACCCACCTCAAACCACCCAAATGCTAATCAATTATGTTTCGTTCCATAGGAAAACGCAGGCTCGCGCTGTATTAATATCATAAATTCTGTAGCTACATTTTAGTTGTTGCTGTTGTTGTTGGTAATGCGATACTTTCTGGCCATATACGTTTCCAATTGGGACATTTTATTGAGGCACGAATATTGTAACGATGTCTAATAAAAATATTTGCATAACTTGGGGAAAATTAAAACAGGCCGCCTCACTTGTTTTACTTTTGCTCTTCTCTTCGCCTCCCTCAGCTGTCGCGCAGTCTGTCAAAGTGTCGTTTTTGGCTAGGAAATTGGGTCATAAATTTTCATCGGTTACACAACTCGCCAGGTGGGGTCGCAGTAGGTCATCGTTGTCCCTGATGTGTTTATTGCTTATGTACGCTGCATTTTTTGTTGTTTACCTCCGTTTAACGGAATTGCTTTGTATAGGTGGACAAGTATGTTCGAAAATGGGAACTGTCTCACTTTTAAACACCTATTGAGCAAGTTTTGGTTGTACTATTATGTGTAATAATAATAATTCTTTCTGATATCTAATATCATTTTAAATTTACAACTAGTCGGCCGGTGCTACAGTCGAGCATACTCGACAGTCGAAAACCCCATACTTACTATGGAAAAAACTTATAATGGAAACAAAAACTAAAAATAATTTAGTTAACTTAAATTCAAATGTTATCAGATTGGTTACGATATCTCATAAAACAAAAATGTTTTCCATACTTAATTTTCGCCCGATCGGTCCTATGACAGCTATATGTTACTTACCAACTTTGGTAAGGATGTATAAGACTAACTTATGTGTGTCAGCCTCGAGTCGATATTATCCTGTCGTTGTCGTCTCCCAGGCACCGCTCCCAGTCCCTCTCCCAGTTCCTCTCCCAAGCCCCGCTCTCAGTCCCTCTCCCAGTCCCTCTCCCAGGCTCCGCTCCCAGTCACTCTCCCAGGTCCCTCTCCCAGGCCCCGCTCCCAGTCACTCTCCCAGGTCCCTCTCCCAGGCCCCGCTCCCAGTCACTCTCCCAGTCCCTCTCCCAGGCCCCGCTCCCAGTCCCTCTCCCAGGTCCCTCTCCCTGTCCCTCTCCCAGGTCCCTCTCCCAGACCCTCTCCCAGGTCCCTCTCCCAGGGGCGCTTCCGCTCCTTCTGCCTGTTACGCACATAGTCAGTTAAGCAAACCCAATAGACCCCTGTACTTTTTTAAGTACGGGGTCTAAAAAAGAAAAATATAAATCATCTATAGTGACATTACGACATTGTAGATTAACAATTATTTAAATTAAATTAAATGTAGCCAATAATAATTATTCTTTTTAATATTTAATATCATTTTACATTTACTAAATATACAAATAAGAATCATCTGCAGTGACATTACGGTATTGTAGATAAATAATTAATTTAATTTTTTTCAATTACGTTAGAAAATAATAGTTGGAGTTCATAAAATTGTTTACATTATATAATTGATATTCACATTTTTTGGAAGTTGTAGCCAAGTCTTGCGTTGTCTTAGAACATGAAGAAATAATCAGGCATGTTTTTAATTCTCCAGTGAGGTAGTATATTTGTCAGATGCACCAAGGAACATCTTTGTTGTGGACCAATAATTTAAGGTATTACACCGCACAAGTTTCGAGTGATTTTAAGACGAGCATTAATTTAGTTTGGTTCACAATGCTAGCCGAGCACAAAGACCAGCATTCACAATGGCCAACAATTTGTACAAGTGGCCCGCTCTGGAGGGGAATACCGCTCTAAATCGCTGGATTAGCGTTCTAACAATATTGTTCATTACAGCAAAAGCAAAATCGGCTTAGAATCAACAGAGAGCAGCCAACAAATGGCATCCAACTGGCAGCTCCACATTGAATACGAGTAATTCCCCAATGCAGTCGCGGTTGCATTCATTTCCCAGGCACTTTGATTTCTATTAGCCATTGTGTGGCCATGGATGCTGAATGAGAGATGGTAGATAGGGGGAGATGGGGGATGAGGGGGACTCGACCACACCAAGCGCTGTGTCATTAATGGGAGGCGCTGCTTTTGTGGCTAACCGAAATAAATGGCCAGCGGTGGGTATTGTGTTTGGCTTTTACTATACATTGAAGTGGCCAAAGCGGGCAAAGCGGCCAACACGGCCAAAGCGTCTTTGTTGACTGCTCGTAAATAAGGCTTAAGAATTTTGGACGTCATCTGAATCTGAGCACTTTACTTACCGTTAGCAGATCCTTGCGTTGAATGTTCTTCAGCTGCAGAGCATTGCGCACTGAGCCGTCGGGCAGCACCTGATAGGAGTCATCCACCAGGGCGTGTTCTCGCCACCAGGATACCCGAGGGGGTGGCACACCACCACTCGATAGGCAGGTCAGATTGATGCTATCCCCCTCCAAGTAGGGCCCTGCGGTCTGATCTCTCACTGCCGCACCATGATGGTCCAATATGGTCAATTGGGTGGGTGGCACTGTGAATCGAAATGGAGAGACAAATTGAGTCTCCTCAGGACTTACACCATTGTGAATCATTTTCCACTTACCCAAAACTGTCACATTAATGCGCCAATTGCGCGTTGGTGATTTATGGAAATCAACGCGACATTTGTAGAGCCCAGCATCTGAGGTCTGAATGTTCTTGATGCGTAAAGCCGGCGGATTTGTGTCATAGTAAAAATGCGCTTTCTTGTTGAAGACATTCTCATCGGCCCAGGGTATTGCCTGGTGTAGTGGTCGACCTCTGGCATCAAATCTGAAAATAATAAATAAAATATTCAATTGAAATATTGTTCTGAGATATTTGCATATTTCAAGTGCTTAAATGTAATTGAATTAAGTAACTGAATTCAATTTATAAGGCTAACAAATTACTTAAATTTTGATAAATATTTTATAGCTATAAATAACAAGAAGAATGCCAAAAAAGTGAGTTCTTTAAGAGAATTAAGTTCACAGCACTTAATCAAATCAAAAGCGCGCCTTGTTTCCCGGATAATACAGAAATATCTATTAATATTATAATGTCTCTGTTCGATGACACTCCCTGGAGATTAGTAGATATGTCGGTGAGGTCGTTTTATTGTCGTCAATCGTTTTTATTTGGCAGCAATTAAGATACGAATTCAAATAGAAAATAAGAGAATTTCCAGGGAAATGTATGTCAAATCCGAAATTAAATGAATATAAAATCGCTGAAAATGCACAAAATCCACTTGCAATCACCCCGTAAAAATAGAATGTCTAATTAACTTTCCCCACAAAAAATACAGAATCAAATGCAAACAATGAAAACGATCAAACAGTTTTCTTTATTTTATTGTTATTACCAAAGGTTTTTTCTGCTTTTTGTTTATGGCTCTCTCTATGCATTTTGACAAAATACCGCATTAAATGTCAACGCCCCAAAGTTACAGCCAACGGCAGCAGCAGCAACAAAATAAAAAAAATAACAACAACAACAAATCGTATATCGTAAATAGTAAATAGCCCAAAGTGCATTTCAGAACTTTCGATTTTTGAAAAAATTCAGTTCTTTTTTATAAACATTTTAAATGGTTACATTTAAATTGTTTGCCATCTGCCTTTCTGTCTCCCTCTCCCTCTGCCTCTCTCTCTCTCTCTCTTTTTCTATGTCTCTGTATCTTTCTCTCTCGCATTTTCACTCTAAATTTTTTTCTGGTTTTCCCCCTGGCACATTAGTTTGGCTTTTTATGTGTGTGGCACTTAATTTGATGACACTTGTAAATTTTTAATTTGTTTTTTTGTTTTGTTCCCAAATTCGCGTTGCCCTTTTTGTGTTTCGCCCCTGAAGACCCGCCCATCTAGTTGTTGTTTCTCTTTCTCTCAGTCGAAATGTTGGCAACCAAAATAAATTTTGCTGTTTATGTTAATTCGTTGGCTCGGACTAAGTTTTTCATTTTATAGTTTGCTTCAATTAATTAATTGATCAATTTAGCTCTGGTTCTGGTTTGTGTACTTTTTAAGCCGATTCCATTTACATTCTGTTGCTTTTTTTAATGTTTATTTTTTATTTGTTATTTCTCTTTATTTGCTAGCTGCATTACAGGTCTGTTCTGTTTGCCAACAGTTAAGCAGCTTTAAATAGACCAAAACCAGAGGCATTTTATTGTACAATTTACACCCACGACCATAAAAACAGATGAATCCATTTACATAATTTTGCTTTCCACTTCGATACATGTGTTTTGTAGATACTAGGATCTATAACAATAAATAGATCGTATTCCTCAATTGACCTTTGTTAACTATAACAATGTTTGAGGTCACTTTTTAGCCTGTCCAGTGTCAGTTTAACCCCTGTTTATGCTGCATTATTTATGATCGCCTGATATCAAAGCATTCCCCTAGATTATCGCACATCTTGAATATATCAAAAGCTTATGCATATCAGCTTGAGTCGAAGATACCCTCATGATGCTGGTGATTTATCACTGGGGAACATTTAAATGCACCCACGAGTCAACCACGAGACTCCAAAATCCCGATAGCGACTGCAATACTCGAGTGTGGCAGAAACAAAAAGAGAGAAAGACAGAGGGAGAGAGAGAGAGAGAGAAAGAGAGAGCGAGAGAAGTACGAGTAAGTGCCACATGATGGATGGTTATTTGTTAATGGATTTAAAGATAATTAAATTAGGTTCAGCAGCCAAATATGTGAGCACTCTCTCTCTCTCTCTTTCTCGCTCTCCTCCCCCTAATCTACCTACCCCAAAATACACTTAATACGAACTTTCATAAGTGCACACAGCTCCAGGCAGTCAAAGGTCATTGATTGGGTAGATGGTGAGGTGAAGGGAGCCGGGGGGAGTGGAGCAGTTGTACCTGGTCCCCTGTCCGGGCAATTGGGCAACAAACTTCTCATTGTAATTAATCTTCCGACCTCTTTGGCATATGGAAATTTCACTCGTGTTGTAAAAGCGTTCTAGAACAACACCATGAAACAAGAACAACAGTAACAACAACGAAAATTTATGAAGTGTAGAAAAAGCAAATTAAAATTGATGGAAAACAATAAAAAATGCGGGTCGGAGCATGAGAGAAAAGCGCTTTATTTGGTAGCTCGACAGATCTGTTCTACGAGCTGCGTGTTGCGAGCAGAGGCCAAGGGGCAAGGGGCAGGGAGCGGAGAGTGAAGAGCGGAGAGCGGAGGTGTGATGAGTATTCAGTGGGCAGAGCCATAAACTTTATGCGACCATAAAAGCGGCACTCACTGTAACTGTAATTGCAGTCACCGCAGCGAGTACATACTGTAGTAGAATCAATTGAGCCACATGAATGCACATTCAACTTTGACACTTTGACTTGCGTATAATCGATTTCGTTTCGTTTGGAGTCTGTTATATGGTTATATGGTTTTATGTGATGTGTAATGTGAGTGTGAGTGTGAGTGTGAGTGTGTGTGAGTGTGAGTGTGTGTGTGAGTGTGCTCCAAGGTTGCCAGCAGCGTATGTAAAATCAATTTATGGTCTAGTGAGCGTCACTGCAACAGCTTTAACCCGCCTCAAGTTCCCTTGAGCTGGGGGCAAAGCTTCTCAAGCGTCTTTCAGATTCGCTAGAAGCACTCGTACCTGGAAGCATGTATGTATTTGTGTACCACCCAACTGGTCTCCCACCTGCCAACATATTTCTGAATGCCTCGCTTTTTTAAGCCATTTGGCTTCGACTTCGAGGCAAGAGAGGCCCCTCTCTCTTGCACTCTCCCCACTCCCAACTCTCTTCTCACTTCTCTCAAGGAAATATCAGGCCAACAGATTGCACGTACTTGGCTGGCGCTCTTTATATACACGTATGTGTGTAAGTAATGTTTATATCGTCAAATTCAACATAAATGCCTTACGTTAATAGAATTTATAATGAGCACACCTAGTCGCGTGTGTCGCCATCTTCAGCTTTTCATAATTGGCCCCACAGAGCTCTGGGAATCGAACCGAAAACGTTGACATACTATACCATATATACCTGCAGTAATACCTGACTCCCCTGTTGAGATTGCGTACTTAAATATTTTCTCGTTTTTTTGCCATTGAAAATATCAAAATATGAAAAAGGTATCTGCAAAATTGTTTATTTAATTTTTTTAAGCTGGTGTCACATTAATAGCATCTTATTTGCGAGATTAGAGTGCTTGGGTTGCCAATAAAATGATATTAGGTGACAGCTATCAATGTATTTCAAGTACTTTCGAGAATGGTGTGTTCTTAATCAAGAGTTTAATGAAAGATGAGTTTTTTTTTTAAATTTAAGTATATTCTTTAGGTAAGTATCTTATAACAAGAGAGTGGTAAGTGCCGATAAAATTACAAATTAAGCTGAAGAAATTGCTCTAAGGAAAGAAATAGATAGACGTAAAGGCCCATAGCATCTCAGCTCGTTATCTTTATATTTGGGTTCTAATAAAACCTCTATTAATGATAATTGCACAGGTAAAATATGCAGTTAATAAAACAACTTATTAAAATAAATAATATTATAATTAAAAGTTTTTTACATATTGAAACCTATTCAGTTAATTTACTAGAAATAATTATATTAAAATAAAAAAGAAATCATATGAACATAGCTGTATTTTCCATATTCAATTTGAATCATCACAATTATGTGGTTCAATTTTAAAATAATAAGTATACAAAATTAAACATTTTATGACATTTTTTTACCTATTCAGTTTATTAATTAATAAAAAAAATATACTTTAATATATGCAATTTGTATCACTATAATTATCAGAATTAATACTCACGTATAAATGGGCTTTACGTTGCCCTGTCGATACCAGATGACCAGTTGAACCTTATCGGCGATCATTGTGCCCGGCATTAGATCACAAGGCAATGCGACCTCCGAGCCAACAGCTGTCAGGACTTCCGAGAGAGGACCTGAAAGATGGAATCCATAGATGTGGTTGAGTTAATATATCAATTACATTTCAGATGGCATTCATAAAATATTATTGTATTGGGGCTGATTTGACTGTCGTTTCGATTGGGGTCGCATTTAATTGAAATATGTGAACTTTGACATTATGCGTGAGGCTTCCACACACACACACACACACACACACACACACTCTGTTCAGCGGGTGTGCGTGTGTGAGTGTGTATCTGTGTGTAATGTCATAACTATAAATTGACTGACAGCTTGATTTCCTTTAATGATAAGCTGGCGCTGAAAGGGTAAGCATGCGGACTGGACGGATTGGGATACAGATATGGACATGGATATGGAGTCGACATCATCATCTATGCATCTACTGCTCATATATATATATATATGTGTGTGTATGTGTGTGTGAGTGTATGTCTTTGAAAGTGTCACTATAATCGTGTGGCGCCTCAGCTCGCAACTCGCGACGTGGTGTCGACATCGATGGCTTCTTCTTCTTCTTCTTTATCTTCTCCCACTCCCTCCCCGTCTTCCTCTTCTTCTTCTTTTGTGGCGTCGCGCTGTGCGTGCACCGCCCGCTGTGGAGCCGACTGAGCTGCTCGGCTGGGCGGACAATTAGTCGTTGTTGCCCTCTGAGAGAGCGGGGTCGGAATCGGAATGGGAATGGGATTGGAACTAAAACTGTGCCTGGGTGTATCTATATTCATTTGACAATTGAAACAATATTATTTTTTGTGTTGTTGCCTTTGTTGTTGATTGGTATTTGGTATTATCAAAGCATTGTAATTATACAAATTATATTTTTTCATATTTCTATTGCTACACCAACGGGCAATGGGCGTGTCGTACGTGCCTATATGCCACACTCTGTCTCTGTCTCTGTCGCTGCCTCTGCTCTGTCTCTGTCGTTCCCCTTAGCCCACACCTTCCCCTTTGGCCCTCCATTCCACCCCACCCAGAAATGCTTATCAAAATTTTTGGTGCCTCGACTGTGTAAACAGTTATTGTTTGCATTGCTTTTAAGCTTTTAAAAATATTAGTAAACATTTATCTATTAAGTAGATTATCAAAATGGAGTTCAACGTTGCTGCAATTTAATTAATTTAATGCTATTTTATACGAGTATCTCTCAATTGCGATTATTCCGCGTATATTCCCGTATTAGCCGAATAACGTAAGCTGAAAACTGTACGCTTCGGCCCAATCAATAGAAGAGAGTTGTTTTATTTCCGTGCTCGATTAATTGTTGTAATAAGCAGCAAAAGCAGCATGGTTTGCATATAAAATGAATCGTTGAAGGGGACAGATGAAGGAGGCAGGTGAAGGGGACAATTAGGGCGAATTGGGGAAGAATTATTATTAGCTAATGAAACTTGTGTATGGAATGGAATGTTTTGGCCACGACCAGCTTAATCTGATGGAATTAAGCTCAACTAGTTAATTGAAAGTAATTTAGAATATTCGTATGCTCTGAAGAGATACTTAAAATAAGTTGATTAACTTGCGAGTTGAAATTTAATTAATAATAATTGGCAGCTTTTGTTCGCTCAGTAAATTAGGAATTAGTAAGAAAACATATTTAGCTAATCCTATGATGAAATAAATTTGGCACTTATCAATCGATTTGGTTCCGTTTCCACATCTGTTTCGCATTCATTCATTCAGGCCTACTCCAATAAATTGGGGGCAGTAAACCCCATTTGAAAATCATGAGCAATGGCCATGGCCATTAGTTATGGCCAACGAGAAAGATGTGTCAAATCAGTATAACAAATCGTAGGAAAATATACAAAACGCACTTAGTCAAATGTTTTACGGGAAGGAGGCGTCAAATCGAAATCGAAATCGAGTTCGAAATGGGAATTGAACGAATGATTTAATTCATTGAGGGCAAATGCAATTTGTTTGGCTTCACAAATAGGCAAAATGGGGTCAACAGATCAAAGCAATATAAATTGTGCCGCAACAAATGAGTTACGGATGAAGATGGAACCATTCAACTGAATGAGTTAGGATGGGATGAGTTGAGTTTAGGGGGCAATTGCTAATTGCAATTGGACAACAAATGTTCACACACTCTGCATATGAATGAAAACGAATCGAATCGAATCACATGGAATGGGTATTCAATGAGTAGAATTGAGAAAAATGCGAGCTTTTGCAACTGTCATCTGTCGGGGAGGTCGCTTGATCAATTTGACTTGGAGGCATAGCGGAAATTGTATCTCCCCCCTCTTGTCTACCCTGCAACTAGAAGATTTATTGTCACACGATCCGAATTGGACGCATTGATTGAATGAATGAATGAGAGTCTGACGCCAAAGTGCATTTCAATGTTCTGTAACATCGTAATGGGCTCGTCTCTGATCTGCTTTGATCTCTTCTCATCCCAGCCGACTATACTCGTCGGCCTAGTTTTATTGGCCAACAATATTTTGACAAATTCGTTGGTCTCCCTTCGCTCTCGTCACTGACGGACATTTGGCTGCTAATGGTGCATGCAACAAATTTCCTGCATGATGTATTCTATAATTAAGCAGCAACAGCAACATGATTCCCAGTCTTCCTCTTCTCTCTCTTAAGATGTTGTGCCCCGATGTTCTCGCCTCATAATTGTGGCACTTAATGTGGGCGTCAACATGATGCGACCAAGTTGTTCTCGATTCCTCTTTCGCCCCACTTCTCTCTCTCTCTCTCTCTCTCTTTCTCTCCTGGACATTTTTATTTGAAAAACATGAAAATATTTTACTATAAGGGGGTTTATAACACTTCCAAACTGTTGTTAGGATTTCCAGAAAGTCAATTTATGAACTCTGAACAACAAAATGCATGTCAATTGCAACGAATTCTTGGAATATTGAAAGAGTTTATTAATGGCGGGAATGTCTAGATATTGGTTTATATACTTCTTTTATTTATTTATACAATTTAAGACACAACTTCTTGCAAGTATCACTTGATCTTGCCTCATTTACACCGCTTGCCAAAACAATCAGAGCTAAGTGCAAAGCAATTATCCAGTCAATCAGTCATTCAGTCAATTTTTCCCCCTTTAGCTAAACGCGTAAACGAACATTTATTTATTTATTTTGCCTGCAGCTCGAAATTGAAATGAAAATATTTTGACAATCGGCTGCATGTGGCGAGTTATGCTTTAGCTCCACTGTGCAACATAAGGTAATTATTTAGATCATTTGTTTGCTCTTTGGGGTATCCCTTGGGGGGGCCTTTGGCAATGGGAAATGGATATGGAAAGTGGGAAATGGGAAATGGAAAACTGGACTGCCCTCAAGAGCTTTTCGTCGCATTCATAAATAAACAGCAACAACTTGGCGCCTCTTTTAAAACAAACAACAGCAAAAGCAACGATCCAAACAGATCGGCAAATAAATCAAACAAAATGTTTATGTTTTTTACATAAAGGAAATGAATGAGTTGGAATGGAAATGTTTTTTAGAAAGCTTCAATGTGAATTGAAAGCAGATATAAATAAAATTTAATTTAGCTTCAAGCTTCTGGGAGAAAGAGAAATCCCTTTACCATTGAGTTTCTAGATTTTTTTGAACTTAAAGAACCTAAATATTTAAATAACATTGTTAAAGAATTAATGTTGTATGAATTAAAATTCCTGAAAAAACTCCTAGATTGTCAGTTGCTTTGATGATGAAATACAATGTTCTATGATTATGATGATTGTCTAATCAATGTCTGTCGTTAAACAATTTTCTTATTTGCTATCAATAAGTTGTTTGTAATTCAAGCTAAGCCAAGACTTCAATTGTCTTTAAGCCACATGTCACCAGCAGCAACAACAACGACAATTGCTGGTGACAAATTGGCAATGACTCAAGCAAACGCCTTCGGTTCCTCTCCCTCTCTCAATTCAATAGGCGCCACTTGACAGCAACAACAACAACAACAGCAACAACAACATCGACAGCAACAAAGGCAACACTGTAACGTAAATGTGTCTTTGATTTTTCCTTTATTTCTATATTCTGCAACAACAACAATACTGAGAGCCAAAGTCTCTGCACGTGACCAATGACAATTTGCGACTCAAGTTGTTGGCCATTTATGACCCGACTTGATGACGGCCTTGTCCCCTTGTCCCCTTGCTCCCTCCCCCCTTCCCGTTCCCCATCCCCGCTCCCACTGCTCAGCATTCTGTTGAGTGGATTTTTTATTTTATTTTGCTGTCGTTTATTTGACTTTGGGCCAAATGCCCCTCAGTTCATTCGTTCAAGAAGTTTACTCGTTGTCGTCGATTTGAGCTTTAATATTTCCTGCAGGCGCATTTGTCGGGTTTTAGGGTCTCTGCTCTCCGACATCAAAGCGTTGGCGGAAGTTCAAATTGCTGTGGCAGCCCATTCACTTGTTGGCACATATACATATAGACCCGAGAACCCGATGGAGTCATAATTCGATTCCAATTGCTTATGGCCAAATGCCGCTCCATTGACAATCTCACCTAAATTAACTCCAAAATTAGCCAAGGGACATGAGTTTTGTGCATTTCCTGCAAATATCATGAGCAACTGAACTTCCTTTTATTATAGGAAGTTATAAAATATGAAGAATGAACGCTCGTGTGGTCATTTTATTGGATTTTTATTAGAAATATTATAATGCATAAAAGTTGTTGTAGATATGCGCAGATTTTGATTGTTTCTTGCCGCTTTTTATGACTTTGAATGAAGCATTAAATTTAAACAGAATAATAGAAAGATCATAAGTCAAGTTTGTGACTTTATTAGATCAACTGCTTGCCACAACAATTGCGTGGCATGTCTGGGCCACATCACTCATTCACTGAGTGCACTCGAGTACTCGTACATGCATATTTATACAACCGTATATAATAATTTTATGTTTATATTTTATTTATAACAAGCTGCCTGCAACGTAATCTATTTTCAAAAATCTTTGTGCGCAGCGAAACTAATTTTATGATGGATTACCTGCCGCATACCCTCAACCCTCAACCGTCAGTCGTACTCCCCCAGTCCGATTCCAACCCCAACCCCAATCTGAACCCGAATACCAATACCAATCCGAACTTTGTTGAAGGTTCCACTGTGCTGCACTTATCGCCGTCCATCAAGTGCAATGCAGCGTGAGGCTCGCCACGCTTATCACACACACACTTACACACACTACACACACTTACACACACTTACACACACACTACACACGCACACTTCCTCCTCTGTGCTAATAGAAACCTCAAAGCGCGTTTTACTTCTGTTGACATTTGTAAAATGCAAACAGAACACGCAGAGTCGAAAGATAAACCTGCTGCATGGACATGGATACGGAATCGGAATCGGACTGGGACTGGGACTCAGATATGGACACACAAAGTTCTCGGACTTTAGCGATGGTTAGAGACATCACTCAAAGTGATTAGATCATGGCAACGAGCACGTCTAGCAAAGGGCCAAAAATTCCAATGGATAGATAGACAGATAGATAGGTAGATAGATAGATAAGTAAAGCCGCTGTTCGGTGCGGAATCTATAGGAGTATGGCAGAATGAATTATAGTATTCCCTTGCAAGAACATGTGGGAGCTTCAATTAGTTCGATTTTATTGCCCAAATGGGCATGAGAATGGTTATGGCAATGACTTGTTTCCCTGTTTTCCCTGTTTTTCTCCATTTTTACGATATTGACACTAGAAATCGTGACTTTTTCATTATGAACGGGATTTACACGTGTTTATGGCAGCTCATAAAAGGGGTTTGCCCTGCCCCATAGCAAGTTCAATGGGTAGACTCAAGTCGAGTCGAGTCTAGTAAGTATTGCCAGAGTTCAAGATGTTGCTTGAGTTCAGTTTCAGTTCCCAGTTTACTACAAAGTAAGTCGCATATTTACGGTATTGTTGTTGCCAGACAGGACAACATTATGATCCCAAGTTTGCCAGGTCTTGGCCTGTTTCCGTCTGGGTTAATTCATTGTTGTTGGCGCTAAAAAGCAAAAGCTCTTGCAAATGAAAGTTCGCTTTGAAGTGCGACGACACCTGTGACAAATAGTTGCAATAAAATGTTGTAAGTGCTCGGTGTCTACCTTAAAGGTTCAAGATGGAACAGACATCTTTCTTGGCTCGAATGTCGGCCCTGAACTAATCGTTGGGTAACATGATATTCATGCCGCATCAAATTAGCTGTTCTAGCCACGTCGTTGGCAGGCACGGAGGCAGTCACAATTCGAGCCAGAAAGAAGATATTATGCAAAATAATATATAATTTTGATAGCACCCAATTTGAGCCTGTCATAACAAATGTGCTGAAACAAGTCCTGAATATGTATGCCCTATGCTCGCTCTCTCTTTCTCTCTCTCTCTCTCTCTATTTTTACCCTCTTGGCAGCTCTAAGCACGCAAGGAAAATTTCTGAAAAAAGAAAGGAAAATATTAAACTGGCTCACAACAACAACAGCAGTAAAAGTGAACCAACAAAAAATCGATATATGTAAAAAATGTTTGCATGACTTTAGCAAATTTAGCAAACTTTTTTGCTGTTGTGTTGCTGTTGTTGTTGTTGTTGTTGCTTGGATCTTGGCTGGGCCTGGCCAAATAAAGCTTCATTGATATGAAAAATATCTTTTAAATGCTATAAAGCAGCTGGGAGCGAGGGGAATCGCTGTTTTTTTCGGCCTCTGTGAAGAGCGGCAGAAACAACACTCATAAAATTAATATGATATAATAAAGAAAAATTTGCAAGCTGCCAAAACCATAACGATTGATTCTGAATTATAGCTGGAACCGAGGGACAGCGAGGCATGGTGAAGGGAGTTGTGGTTCCGCCCTCAAAGGCCACTTTGCCGCAATATGTTTGTGGGGCTCTAAGCGAAACCGATTCGAATAAATAACACAGTGCCACATAAAACCAAATATGTTGCACCAAAAAAACAAAAAAGAGAAATGAAGAGAAACGAAAAAGATGGTTTGGTTTTGGTTTTTGTTGGGACGTGGCCACAAGGAATTTCCAAAAGGGATTAGTGCGCCACTTGCTCAACCCTCAGCTGTAGGGAAATGATGGGGGAGGGAGGGGATACGTCAAATTAATCACGGCATTGTTCAGCGCTTTTCAAAATAATAAATACTTCAGCGCAACTATAAAATAAATTACTCAAAATCATTTCACATTTCACTATCGCAACGACTGCAACCACACAGAATAGAAAAGAATAAAACAGAATATAGAAAAGAATAGAATAGAATTGGATCGCTGGAATAGGCAGCAGTTCTGGGAGATTGCAGTGGAACACAGCGGAACTGCGTGTTTGGACAGTTTTAACATTTGGTTTCAGTTTTCTCCCCTCGCCTCTACTGCCCTTTTCCCCTTCCCTTTTTGTCGTGCGTTGTCATGCGTTTTGTGTGTCAACTTCAAATGAAATGAAATGTCTGGGGAATTTGTAGATCATTAATAACGTCGCACACAAAACAGCAAAAAGTATAAACGCATTGGGCCACTTAGGAGCCATGAATGGGCGTACGACCAAAAACAACAACAACTACAACAACAACTGTCAACGGTCCTCGGATGCTAAGGGAAGAGAGCAACAAAAATACATAATAAAAATGCCAGGGAGTACCAAAGAGTACCCAGAGCGGCTGTAGCATTAAATTGGAATGGCAAAAATTAATCACAGCAACAGAGAGGAATGAATGAAAAATGCAATCGCTGCCGGCTACAAGATACCTTTGAGTATATAAATACGCAAATAGACTATGCCTCAGTATGAGGCAACATGAGATCAGCTGTTTTCAGTTCCCTTGAGATGTTTCCATTCACTGTGCAAGAGAGAGATTTAATTTTAGAGACATGTCGAGTCAGTTTGAGCACAAATTGAACTCAATCTTTTATTTTACCAAAACTACTTTATTTCATTTACAATAATGTCAATCAAACTATTAATTATTTATCTGTAACTCGATATTTAATTAATCCTCAATACTTCGCTATACTTTTAACGTCACTCAAACCAACTTTAAATATCTATAAATTGAGTTTCAACGTTTCTCTATTAATCACTCAATATACGTTGTAGTTCTCAATCACATCCTTACTCAATTATTTCTCAACACTCTTTCAATCCCGAAATATTTTATACTCAATCATTTTAGTTCTTGCGTTTATTTCTCTTTGAAATCGTGAAGTATTTTTAGGATCTCCATGGCATTTTTAAACCTCTGCGATTTATGTGAAATTGAAACTAAATTCATGTGCATATTTTCGTTGAGTTTTTAATTTCACTTTTCATGTCCCTCTTTTCCACCCATTCCACCCCGCATTCACTATCAAACTGGCACAGCAATTTTCCATTTTCGTATTCGCTTGTTTCCACTATTATTTCGTTTTCGTGGCAGCTCGTTTTGCTTTTGTGTTTTGTTAGCTACGTTTTTAGACGTTTTTTGTTTTTTGGCCACTTCCGGCCGAAGTTTTGGCTTTGCTTTTGTCTGGTGCCACGCTTTTTTAACGCTGCACTTGGGAATAGGGGCTAGAATAGGGAATGTGAATGGGAATGGAGATGTGAATGGGCCCCCAGTCAGAATAGAGACTACAAAAATAAAGGTGCATCCATAAAATATGGCGTGTGCATCTTTTGCTTTGTTTGCGTTTAATTTAAAGCGAGAAATGTCAAAAAGCTACAACAGAATTAAGTAAACAAACTATAAAACTAGATTATGAGACTTATAAACATAAACTAAACGGCAAAGCATTTAATATAAATATGCGACAGCTAACACATATTCAAAGAGTTCATGTTTAGAGGAAGGAAAAAATAAGTTAAGCGAAGGTCGCACTTTAATCGCCGTTAACTTAATTAACAAATGGAACTTTGAAGCTTTGAAGAGTTTAATAGTTTAACAGTTTTTAGTCGCTTTTTTGATATTTTTGAAATATGCATCAAGTGTTTTTTCGGTGTTCACTCATGAATATTCATCGGACCCAAACACTTGATGAACTCGTAAATTTTCCGACACTGCCTTTTAAATATGCATGAAAATCAAATTTGCCTTTTGCTGCACACAAGTTGATATTTAAATTTATATATACGTTATATATTTGTATATTTTATTGCCTTGCTGTCACTTTCATATACATATATTCAACTTGGGGGCCCCCTTGATGTGTTTTTGTTTTTTTTTTTTTTTTTGTCTTTTGTTTTATATCAACTTAATTGGGGGGGCTTCTTTTAGAGGAGACAAACTGTTTGACTGAATGGGCTGTTTATATCATCAATCGTGTCAAAATTTTGTAATTTGTAAATATCAAACTCATCGCACCGACGCATTTGTCTAAGACAACATAGATATAGATGCCTTTGACAAGATTGATGGATAGATAATACGACTGATAAATCTCCATTAGGGCACACATCCTTTTACAGTGACATCCGCTGAGAGTTATTTTGAAGTCAGTGAGACAATGATTTGATTTTGGCCGTGTCATTGTCATCCTCCGTCTCCGTCTCCGTCTACGTTTCAGCCTCATACTCATTCCCATCCTCAGTTCTGATGAGGTGATTCGAGGATACGCCCAACCATCACTTAACTGGCAACCAGCTGCCAAGTAACTGCTAACCAACTGCTTCTTCATTTGTCATGACCCAATGACAAGGTAGTCAGGGATCAATATAAACACAATTTAGCTATTTTCAGTCGAATTTGGACTTTTAAAAGTTGAAAATTGAAATGACATCAATACGAAACTTCTTAGGCTACAAGAATGAATAATTTTCATAGCTTTCAACATATAAATTTTAATTTGCAAAATATATAAGACCTAGATATTTTAAAATTAGCTTTTTTTTTTTTTGGTGTTAAGACGACAACACTGTCGCACAAAAAAACCAAAAACATGACTCTGATTGCGATTGTCTAAAAAAAATAAAGGAACCGTAAAATAGTCGATTGATTGGCTTCAATGATGGCATTTTAACCAAATCACAAGCCCATTTACAGCAGATATCTAATGCAGATGGGCTGACAACTTCAAGACGGGCCTGACTCCAATGTCAATGATGGATACCTGAAACTAAAACCCGAGAAGTCGACGTGTCATCGTTAAACGGGCCACCAAAGTCATAAAGTTTCATCTACTACTGATTGAAGGTGTCTGTTGCCAATTGTTTTCATATAAAACTTGGACCATCAATGGATTTATAGTTTTGCCCAACTGAACATAAAATACAATCAGCTGAGGCTTAAAAAAAATTAGCCCATTGTTCATTTATTTTCATTCTATATATTTGAACTTAAAATAGTCAAAGCTATTTAGTGTTTTGACTGATTAAATCACAAAATATGAGAAAATATAATTAAAATTATGATTCTGTTTATATAAACTACAGAAATTATCAAGTAATTATAGAAGCTAATTAGATTTACAATTAAAAAATAAATCAATAGAATTATTTTTAAATCAACTAAACATGCAAAGTGCCTCAGGGTAAAAGGATATGTACATATATATATATAGAGATACTACCCCAATCGTCTAATATCGATTTCTTTAAGTAAGCAAAGCAGACAATTTGTTTTTCATTCACTGTGTGCATAGCATGAGCATGAGCATCAGAATAGTAAAAGCATTTCAAGTGAAAATAAATAGTAGTATGGAGTATAACAGACACAAGAACAACGGCCACGAACAGCCAACATCAAAGGACTCTCTGACTCACACACACACAGATAAACACACTCACACACACACACACACACACACACTAGTCTAAGTATAAGCAGAGAAAATCGCTTATGCAGGAAGCACTTTTCTTTGGGGCTCCTGCTGAGATTTTCCACGCAGCGACTGCAGCAAGGATAAGAGCGCGCTTTCTTATCCTCTAACTCTGCAGGCTTCTTTTCTCGATGTTGTTCTGTGTGGGAACGTGATTTCAGCATAATTCCGTATATCAGCGCATAAATGGAGCATGCCAGTGACACACTCTATAAAAAACAAGCAAAAACACATACATACAAACATACATACATACATACATATGTAGTCAGAGTCACGGCTGCACTTTTCCAGTTTACTGCGGCCTCAGTTCCCTTAGAGATACTCGTCTCGTATCGCTAGCGGGTCAAGTACATTAAAAACGAATGCCAAAATTTGTTGAAAATCCCAGCAGATGTGTGAGCGCATGTTAAAAATGCTTAAACCAAGCCAAATATTCAATGGAAAGGTCAAGAAGTTGCAGCCGAAAATCGAAATTGTCTTTGAGCTATAAAATAAACCTAATTTGATTTTTATTTATTTATTAATATATATTTTATTTTTATCGCCTGTTTCGCTTACGTTATAAACTGCCCTCGCTGTAATGTCGAGGCGGCCATCATTCAATGCTGAAAATCGAAAATCATCGAGTGCCAATTTACAATTTGCAAATCGAAAAGGCATCCGACGCCAATGCACAATCCTCAATTGAGAGTCGAGAGTGGAGAGTCCGCAGGCGGCACATGGCGAACAGGCGCGCCGTCAAAGCCAGGATTCTGCCTTGACCGCATCAACAAACACACACACTCACTCACACACAGACACATTCACTCACACACTCATCTGACACAATCACACACTCAGACACATCGATAGGTGGGTTGCCAAACATGAAACATGAAATTCGAGCGGTTTCAAATTGAGCCCATTGATTTTTGAGCTGAGCACGTCTACCCCCGCATTGCTTCCCTCTCTCTCTCTCTCTCTCTGCACCCCGCTGTTGTGTAAGGAGTCTGGATATTTCTGTATGTGCATGTATGTATTTGTTTTAAAATATATTTCTGGATTTTCTGCATTTTCATTCATGCCGCACAGCGTCAAAGGCCACAGCAATCCATTCACATTTACATTCACATTCACATTCCATATCCATATCCATATCCCTGTCCCAATTCCTATCCATTCACAGGATGTTGTTGCGGGTGGATAATTTTTCAAGTACTTGCTGCCATGTTCTGTTCCAAGGCTGTTTGCTTAGCTTCTGTTCTGTTCCGAGAGCATCGAGAGTCACAACTGGAAAAGGGTCGGAATATCCTGTGTGTGTTTTATGGTTTTTTTTTTTCCCAATAGATGTATATGCATGTATTGGCAACTGAAATCACAAGGATTAAAATGAGCAACATCCGCCAGGACTCTGTTTATTTGCCTTCGCGCTTAGCGCCGTCAAGGGTTTTGATTCCATCAGCAAAGGATGCTTCTCAGCTGCGGCAATGCCAACATTTTTACAAATTGTTGTATAAATATTTGGTATTCAAAGTTGTCTGCAAAAGGACAAGAAGACTCCTTCTGACCAACCCAAATAAAAAAAAAATAGATGTAAAAAATACCCGCTACGCATTTATTGAATTAATGGATTATTTCTGTGTAAAAACATCTGCGTTCTCCACACATTTTTTTGTTTATTGTTTTTGGTTTTCTCTTTCACATTTATTATTATTTATTCAAAACACTTTGCCTTCTGGCATATTTATTTACTTGTTTTACACTCTTGGCAGGAGATTAAGTTGCCCATATTTAAACAGCACACTTTTTATTTGCCTATATTTGGCAATCAGTTTTATTTGTCGTATGGAAATTGAACTCTGTGCAAATAATTAAATGGAAATTTATATTTGAGTTAAAATAAAATTTCAAGAGGGTGTTGCTAGCAAATTAATCTTAAATTTCTAAGGTCAACAGCAATCCCTCTGACTATTAAATAGGTTAATAAAGATTTTACATAATATTTAAAATAAATTTAATGTCATATTTAGTTACAACTAGTCTGCCGGTGCTACAGTCGAGCACACTCGACAGTCGGAGACCCCGTACTTACTATGGAAAAAACTTATAATGGAAAAAAACTTAAAATAATTTTTAATTTTTCTTACCCTCTCTACTACTGCAACTATAAATACTACTATTAATATTACTCCTCCCAGTCCTTCTCCCAGGTCCCGCTCCCAGTCCCTCTCCCAGGCCCCTCTCCCATTCCCTCTCCCAGGCCCCGCTCCCAGGCCCCTCTCCCAATCCATCTCCTAGGCCCCGCTTTCAGTCCCTCTTCTAGTCCCTCTCCCAGGCCCCGCTCCTAGTCCCTCTCCCGCTCCCAGGCCCCGCTTCCAGGAGCGCTCCCGCTCCTTCTGCCTGTTAAGCACATAGTCGGTAAAACAAACCCAATAGACCCCTGTACTTTTTTTAGGTACGGGGTCTAAAAAGTTTGGTTGCCTTACAATTATCCTATTTTCGCTTTCGTACAAATAATTATTAACCCTTTGAACTCCTTTCTGTGGCAATTGTGGAAACTAAAAATCCCGCCAAATAGTTTGTTGCATGTTCAAATTACATTACGAGTACGTTTAGCCAAAATAAGGCCACAATCGCAACTGGAACTGTGGGCAAACACAAAAAACCATGTCAATTTTCTATTCCAATTGGCCAAAAAATATACATACGTGCAGGGGCAGCCTAAAGTTGTAGGCCCGTTTTTATTTTTATTGGCCACATTCATTCCAATTGCGGCTACTCAAACACACACACACACACACACACACACACACACACACACACACACACACACACACACACACACACACACACACACACACACACACACACACACACACACACACAAAAGTGGTATGGGCGTCTAAACACATGCCACAAATTGGCCAAAAGGAAAAAGTCGAGGCGCCAGTTAAGGTTTTTTTTTGTTTCGCATTAAAATGCACTTGTTAACAAGTAATTTGTCGGGGAATGGCAGATATTTGCTTATCGCAGTCATGAAATCAGTTCAGCAAAATAAAAAAGGTTGAATATTTGATTAGATAGAACGTTTTTGGGTTGACTGTTAGGGCCCACATTGACCTCGAACCTGGAAAAGGGACTACGTATTTTACATATAGTAGTTATTACTGAATGCCCTCATAGCTTGTTTGACTTTCTGATTTCTAATTGAAGTTGATACTCGTGGTAGAGTAAGAATAGGAAACAATCTCATATAATTATGCACTTGAATGGAATGAGGAGTTGAGTGCTCTAAAGATGCACTTATAATTAAGATAATGACAACTTCATTTAACGTCATGAACAAGCCTCGCTCTTCCCACACATAAAGAAAGCACTTCATGAGGAAACATATAGAACTTAATCTTTATTAGAGCATATGCCTGAAGAGCTAAAAATGAATGAAACTCGAGCTGCGACTGCTTATAACTTTAACACTTAAGCCGCATTGAAGTCAACTTGAGTACTTGAAAATAATACTACAATATGGTTATGGTTCGTAAAAAAAAAACAACAACGAGAAAAGTCAAGTCAAATCCCCAGCGAGACCAAATCAATTTCAATCAAACAAATGCAACCGTCCGAGGAGAGGCTCAGGCATCAAAATTCACTCAAGTGATCCAATAAATGAAAACATGGAACAAAAAAAAAAAAAAACAAAACAAAAAAAAAACCAAACGAATCGAACCCAAACAGGAAAAGTCAAAAAACTAAAAGCAGAGGGTCTTGAGGGGTTAAGAATGAGAATGAAACTGAGCATTCCGGGAATGAAAGCGAAAATGAAATGAAATTGAAATGAAATGCATGTTACAATATAATTGAGAATAATCAAATTTAAATCACATTTGTCTGACGCTGATCATGATAATCACGATGATGATAATGATGATGATGATGATGATGAGCTGGAGATGGCATCGATAACAGTACAAATGCTGTCAAAGACGGGGGAGGAGTGAAGGAGGGGAATAAGTGTCACAGTTTGTCACCAGCAGCATAAATCCAATTACACATGGCACAATTCGTCGGTCTCAACTTCAAGGGAGAAATTCGACAGGCGATTTGTATGAAAATTTACAAATCCGTCCCGCATCCGCATTCGAATCCGCGTCCGCGTCCGGAATTGGAACCATATAAACATCCCTCGGTCACAGTTGCAGTCGCCATCATCGAATTGCTTTGCTATCCAAGCGCAACATTACGAGTACAAACTCGGAAAGTGCATTTCTATTTTCCAGTTCCTAGTAATTAACGGTGCTGCATGTATGTGTGTGTGCGTATCTGTGTGAGTGAATTTCGTTGCCAGATGTTTGACCTGAAAGGTTACGCCTCTGTTTCAAAATACACAAACGAAAAAGTCAACAAACAGCCACGAAAGCAACACATAATCACAGTTAGTGGTAATGAACCAAAAACAGTTACAGCCAAACAAACCCAAGTTAAGCCGGAAAATCCCGAAAAAAAAACACATTGACATTTGATTCGATTTTAGGGAAGCACATTTTAATTAAGAGAATGAATTTGGGTTTGTTTAAAAATCATGACTCTGTAAAGTTAAATACTTAAACTGCAAATTTGATTTTCTATTAAGGTACTTTTAACAAAATTATATATTTATTTATTCATATCTGCTGCGGTTATAATACTTTATACTTTACAAAGAGTCAATTATTGCAAGGATTTCCAAAATTATTTTAGTGCTGATAGAATAAAATATTAACAGTTGTTGTATTCCATAATTTTTTAAACATTTTCATCAAAAGGTGTAAAATTTTTGCAAATATTTGGACGTCATCAAGTAAATTTGTCTGTTACAGATTTCTATCAATTAAAAAAACCTTCAATTAATTTTCCAATAATAGTTGCTTAGTCTTTAGTTTTTATATATATTCAGTTATTGACTGGTATTGTTTCTTTATTTATTGAGTTACCAGCATCAACATGGTAAAAATAAAATGATAGCTGTCAAAATGTTATTCCCATTTCCATTTTAAAGCACATTTTATCTAATGGTAGTAAAAATTGAAATTTTAACAGAATGTTGCAACCCCTGCGTTGCCATTAGCCGCCAAAGTGTTAATGGCTAAATTACTTTTCATTCTCTTTTTATTTTCATTTTATTTTGTTATATGTTTCGTTTTCTTTTCAGTTTGAGTTCGCGTTGGTTTTTGTTACCCTGCGTACATTTCAACATTTCCATTTCCATTTTCATTTGAAAACATTTCGACTTGTGTTCTTGTGGTTACGCTGTTTATTTTTCAATTGAGGTTTTGACGCAATTCCGTCAATGACTCCGAATGTTTTATTTATGCCGCACGGGACGCAGTCAGTGTGTGTGTGTGTGTGTGTGTGTGTGGATCAATACACTCAGTGTAACCCTATCAGTTGTGGGTACATGCATATGTACATATATATATATTTCTGTAAAAGAGGGAAAAGGGATCAAAACACTCACCTTCATCAGCCGTCGCCGGGTGCTGTTCTCCCAGACTGCCAGGAACGCTTAGCGCCAGGATTAAGGCAGCCAAGCAGAGCCACAGTAGTGGGTAAAAGTTATGCTCCTTGCTCATGTTCTTGTTGTTACTCCTGCACATTGTGGCAATTGCGCACTGCGCCTTTTTTGAAGGAGGAGGAGAAGCGCTTGTTTCAGTTCAATCTACGATTCCGACTCTTTTATTTGAGAGGCAGGATGGGCCCTCACCTGGCCCCCCTCTGTGTATGTGAATGTGTGTGTGTGTGCTGGTGTATGTGAGTTCAAACTTTTCGCTTTGCTTCTGTTAATTTAGCGTTTTTCATAAGTTTTTCATTGCGCCAGACAGCTGTTCCGAGTTACTCGCAAAACTTTTTTGAGTTGATGTTTGTATTGTTCTCATCGTATTGCATCACTCTCTCTCTCTCTCACTCTCTGTCGCTGTCTCTGTCACTTTTGGTTATCCCTTTGCAACTCTTTGTTTATGTGGTTTTTCGTCAATTCAATTCGATTTGATTTGCATTCGGTTTTTGCCACTGACGTGCACCACTGTAAATAGAAAATAGAATGCGAAACATTTTCACGAATTAGTTTTCATTTATGCATAGCGACAACAATAACAACAACAATAACAACAACCACAACAACCCAAACAACTACAAAATATTGAATTGCAAATGAAACGAATCAAAGAATGTATGTACAATTTGTATTTGTATTTGTATTTGAATTCGAAATCGAATTTGGATGCTGCATTCGCTGCATGCAACACATTTTTGCTCTTTTCATTTGCAAAATTACTAAACATTTCAATTGCGATTTGATGTGTCTGTCAGAATTTGAAATGCCTTTTGTTTCGCTTAATTCTAGATGGTTGTGAGATATTGTATATCAATCAGATAAACATCGATTTCAAGTTGTACGAGCTGCTCAGCGATAGTTACTATCATAAAGTTTGCATAAATTAAGCCAAATTAAAAAGATATAATAAAAATTATATTAAACAATAAAAATTATATAAAAAGGGAACTTTATTGTTTTTTATGCATTTAATTGAACCCGAATTTAAACTAAAATATATGTATAGATATATGTATACAATATTAAAATTAGACACTGATAAAAAATAGCTAAGAGCTAAACTTAGTTTAGAAGTCCTTCATTCATATCGAGTTTTATATTAAATATTTCCTTGGCAGCTTCAGGGCATAATCCTCGTTAAAATTGAATCAACAAGCCCGGCTAAAAGAGTTGAAACAACAATTTGACACGCACATACTTTGAGAAAATACCAAAATTGCCTTTAGCAAGGCAACAACAACTACAAAAACAACAGCAGCAACAAACATGAGAATGGAAAAGCTTCTGTAAAAATGACTCATTTGGAATGCATGGCCCCTGCCGAACTAATGTAATCATTTTGATGGCAACTATTTAAATATTAAAAATGCCCGAAAGCGCTCAGAGTGCTCACAGTGACAGCCACAGCAGGGGAGCAATATTTTTGATAGATTACAGTCCCCGAGTCCCGCTCGGAGCTGCCAAATGACCATGTTGCTGGCCATTGCCAAAGGCCGAGTAAATAATAAATAAATAAATATTTATTTTAATATTAAACAACAAGAATGCTGAGCATGCATTTGGGGTATGAATATGAAGGTAACATTTTTGTCAACCTTTCAACATGACAATACAAATTGACCTCAATTTTTTATAACAAATACTCAGGATTGTCGTGGAGTCGACTGAAATGGGAGCAAATGTAACCAAAAATGAATGCACAAAGTAAACACAACAAAAAAACACACACACACATACGCACCAGGTAAAATATTGCTTAATATGAAGTAAATACAAAGATTTAAGTAGCAATCAGGCTCCAACGAGCTGCTTCTCCTCTCCCTAGGGAAACTTTCCCCTCGACATGCTCTAGTTTATTTCTTCTGTTCTGCTCGAAGCAATTTCGCAAGATTTTCTCTAGCTACGGGACTTATCAGTAATACTTCTAACACAAATACAAATACACAGTCTCCCTCACTCTCTCTCTCTCTCTCTCTCTCTCTCTCTCTCTCACTCTCTCCCTCACACTCTCACACACACATTTACATTGACACTTTAACAGGCGTACAGAAGGGCGTCAATGAGTACAGGATCGATCAAAGGTGAAAACGGGCCCAATAAGAATTATTGATACACTTTCTGATTTATTAACATTAAGATAACTCAATTAACAATTATTCAACAGTATTTATGAAAAACAAAAATTCAATTCATTAATTTAACTTTTTATAAGCAAATCAATTGCTTTCGCTAGCCGATGATTCAGATCCCTCATCACTATCTACTATAACAATATAGGGTCTTCCATACTTATTCATATAATTCGTAAAGTGCATACGACAAACCGGACAACGACGATTCCTCCAAACGATCCTGCAAAAGTTCTCCATGCATTCCAAGCAAAAGGAATGTTTGCAAGGCAGGATTACCTCGTCTTTTTTTGGGGCCAAGCAAAAGACGCAACACTCCAGTTCGCCGTTAATTTGCTCCATAATCAAGCCAATTTATTTTAACAAATTTATAAAATTGTCGTAATAATACTTTCGACAGATTTAGAAAAGTAAATGAAATTTCAATTTTGTTAAAACATTTTAAAAGGAATTTCTTTGCACGCAGCGGCCTTATGCCAGAGTTCCCCTCGAGCCGCTCCTGTATAACTTTGGCGCATACTGTGTCTAAGGTAAGCTACAATTTTCGTAGCAGCAGGAACCGAAACAGGAGTAAGGAAAACTGGCAACTACCGAGTGGCAACTGGCAACTGGCTACAATGCATGAGTTGCCATTCATAATATTAGCGCGTCGAGGCGATGACGACGCTGGCAACGAGGCGAGGAAGAGAACTGAGTGTGGCACACACACACACACACACACACACACACACACACACACACACAAACAAAGGCTCGAGCCATGTGCAAGGACGTTGTTGTGGGCTCGACGAACGGCAACGAATTGGCAAATAAAGGTAGTGGCAGTGGCAGGAAAGAGTGCCACAAACTACACGTGTACGCAAAGCAATCAACAAGCAGGATACGAGTCGAATGAGTAACATAAATAATAAAAACGAGAGTCGCTGGCACCTGACCCCGCTCCCGTCCCCCCACCCCCTTTACCTACATGTCTACCCCTCAATCTTCCACTCACAATATTCACATGAATGATGTCTGAATGGTGAATGTGTGAGTGGCAGACAGCAGCAAGGATAACTCGGTGAGGGTAGTGAGGGAGAGAACACACAACTGACAGCTCGCTGCATATTTATGCTGTGCCTATTGGCGCCACTTGAGACCCAGGACCTCAGACGGACCTCCTCCCTTCATCCGTCTGCCTTCATCCATTTGAATCTAGCGCAAATAGAAAATATTTATGTATTATGCAAAGCGAAATGCGTAGTATCCATGGAATTGGAGTTGCCAAATAATGGAAACCTGTTGGCTGAAAATCTAATTTTCATGCACGAGTCGAAGCTTCCAACATATCCCAATGATTCCCAACGAGCCTAGTACGTGTAAATATACTCAAATTCGACAGTACAGTACAGTACAGGTTACAAGACACACTCACCGACAGATCCAGAGACATAACTCAGTGGCGAGGTGAGGGAACATGGGTATTTAATTTGGGTTTATGCCTTCGTTCGCCTCTGTCAAGATTATGTGAGACTGGTAACTGGTAAGTGTAGATGTTAAATGTACGAGTAACGTTGCTCCTTTTCTTATATAAATACATACAAGTACATATGTACATATGTACACATGTATACGCAGCCGACCGGATAGATGGCCAATTGTTTATGGCCCTATTGTCGAATTGCGGTGCGAGTATCTGGCGTAACTGTGTAAACCGTAAAACAAGATATGTATTGGCCAAAGTGATTGGAAGTAGGAGAACCCTAAAGGACTACTGGAAGGACCGAAAGAAGGGACAGCTACACAGTCGTCCATTGAAATACTTTCCTTTCTTTTTTTTTTTGCAAAAAGTTTGCTTAAACTCACAATTGAGAAAAATTATTTTGCGAGTGTAAGAGAAGAAAACTTAAAGACTGCTGCTCTTAAAGTTTTCCATCCACATTGCCAAACAATCAGGGATGTTTCCCTTGCCAAGACAATTTGCATAAGTGATTTGCTTCTGCTGTTGAGTTGACTGATGTTTGCTAGGCGGGTTCCAGCTCGCTTCACATGATCTCTACATTTCCCAGAGATTGAGGTAAACTGCGTCAGAACAGGACAACGTGACAGCAACAAATTTATGAACAAAACCTGTGCACAGAAAAAAATATTCCATACTAAAATTCAAGTTTAAGATTTGTGATATCTGCAATTATTTTCCAAGTATATATTCAAGATATTATTATGATTTGGGCTCTAAATTGATTTTGTATTTAAGTTTTGATTATCTAGAAAATTTGATATTTTTTCGAAACTAAGTCATCTGTAATCAAGTTATTCATACATACCCCTTAACATTTTTTCAAAAACTTTGATCTCTCATAACTTTGCTAAAACTCAACCGATTTTGAATCGGAATGTCATTTTCATCTTGATTTGGCCTGTAAATTGACTCTGCATTTAAATTTTGTTCATCTAGAAAATTTGATATTTTTTCGATGTTAAGCCATCTATCATCCAATTTTCCATACTTACCCCTTGACACTTTTTCAAAAACTTAGATCTCTCATAACTTCATCAAAAATTAACCGATTTTAAAGCGGAATGTCATTATGATCATGATTTGGCCCCTCTCCCAGGTCACTCCTCGCTCCCAGTCCCTTTCCCAGGTCACACTCCCAGGCCCCGCTCCCAGTCCCTCTCTCAGGCCTCACTCCCAGTCCCTCTCCCAGTCCCTCTCTCAGGCCCCGCTCCCAGGCCTGACTCCCAGTCCCTCTCCCAGTCCCTCTCCCAGGTCCCGCTCCCAGGCCCCGCTCCCAGTCCCTCTCTCAGGCCTCACTCCCAGTCCCTCTCCCAGTCCCTCTCTCAGGCCCCGCTCCCAGGCCTCACTCCCAGTCCCTCTCCCAGTCCCTCTCCCAGTCACTCTCTCAGACCCCGCTCCCTTTCCCAGGCCCCGCTCCCAGTCCCTCTCCTAGGCCCCTACACCATGCCATGACACTTCCGAATAAACTTCAAACTTTCATAACTTAGCTAAAACTGAAACGATTTTCTTGCGGTATGTAAATTTTATCATTATTTGGCCTCTAATTCGAATCTGCATCAAAATTGGAAAATTAAATTGTTTTTTTCATCACTGTTATCTTTTCTATGATTTGAAAAAACCCGACATTAGTTTGTTATTGTTGATTGGTTTTATCTGGGAATTCTGAATTTTTTTCTGTGTACGTGCAAAGTAAATTACGAGACAAGTCTTCCTTCCAACACACCACAACACAGAGGCTGGACCACGTCACATTGACAGCTTCTAGTTCTTATTAAACTAGAAGGAATGGATGGGAGGAGGGATATGGAGGGGGTGGGAAGGGGGGGGTGTTGCCAACACTCCTGTTGCAGTAAGTGAAATTAATTAAAAAGGACGCATGGCGTTAGTCAAGGATTGTTGGCTGTTAGTCTGTGGCAGACAGCAGGATACGAGGACAGACAGACTGCCAAGCACACAATGAATGGGCAAAAAGATGTCAACACTTTGTTCAAGATGATGACGTCGTCCTCGTCCTCGTCCCCGTCCTTCTTCTCTTCCTCGTCTTCGTCTCATTCTCATCCTTGTCGTTGTCGTTGTTGTCGTTGTGCTGTCCATTGTTGGCTGTCATTGTTTCATATTGCTCTTCTCATCGTCCTTTTGCTGCTGTTTATGAAGTGCCAGGATATCTGCACGTCGCCTCGCCTCAGAACGGGGCGCATTGTTAATAATAGAATCTTACTTCTATTTTTGCTCGCTTCGCGTTACAAACTCGCAACAACAGCAACAATAAGCACTTATTCTTTATTTTGTTTCCACTTGAGTCTGCAGGGAATTTGCTTTGAAAGAGGTTACTTTGCTCTTTCAGTTTCAGTTTCAGCTACAGTTTCAGTTTCAGCGTCTTTTTATTTTACTTCACGTAACGTAACTTCTGTTTTGCCACTTGAAGTATTTTCTTTTCAGCCTTTTATAAATTAATATTCGCTGTGTCTTTATTTTGAGTAATGGGTTCAAGTGTTTAGCAGAGTCGACTTGGCATTTAAATAATTGAATTTAATATTTAATGCCATGCGTTGACTTTGTCAAGTTCCCTTTTCTTTTCTTTCTCTCTCTTCTTCATCATTTCTTTTTAAATAAATACTCATATATATTTTGTTTTGGTAGAATATGGAAATTTCATAGCGCTTGGTGCTTCCTCCGTAATTTACGCCACATCAAATCATGTTTAAATTCTGCGGTTGAGATAATTAATTAAATTTGTTCAAGGCTCTTTGCTCTGGCATTTTCTTTGGCTAAGCAAACATTTTGCTTAATGAATTTCTGACAAAAGCGAACATTTTGCAGCTTTTCGTGCAAGTTTTAAACCACTTGAATTAGACACAAAAATGCTTTGGCTAAAAGCCACACAAATCAAAAGAAGAATTCCAAAAATGATTTTTAAACGTTTTAACAGATACTCGAACACGTATTCTGGCGTTGTCATAAAGTCCTGTGTCCTCACTTTGCTGTGGTCAACCACAAAAATTGTTGCTCAAAAATGCACAAAAGCTTTAATAGTGCATAAACAAAAATATGTTTCACATGTTGCATTTGTTGTTCTTGCAAAATGAAAAGCAAATAAATTCCAATTGCATAACATTTTCAGTGTGAAAATATTTGCGATGAAAAATGCAACGGCAAACAAAACAATTCGCAGCATTTGTACAGTTTCCCCTATGAAAACATTTACGAATATATTTATATTTTATTATTTCAGCATATATATTTTTTTAATTAAAAGTAAAAAGCCAATGCGGCGTGTCCGTGTGCCCTGAGGGGGAATCCCGACAGGATGCGGGCCTTATAGGCGCCAACGGAAGGAAAACAGGAATATCAAGGCAGCTGATTGACTGTGTGATACCCTGGAATAAGTTTTACAAGCAATTCGACAGCTTGACAGTGGGAACGTGTACTATAAATCAACACTCTGATTTGTTAGTTTAGCGGCAGATCCTCTTCAGCACTTTGTATACAGGGTATATTGTATAACAGCAGCTGGAATTCATTAAAAATGCATACATATATATAAATAGGTATTACGAATATTGTTTATATAAATGGAGTCAAACTCATTCCGACTTTGGTCCAAAATGTTATTGCATTGTATCTCCTTCTCTCTCTCTCTCTCTCCTTCTCTTTTTCCCCTTTTCCACCTTCTGTTGTCTGTCACTTTGTTTACAACAAGAAAAATGTGATTTTCGTTTTTGTCAGTGAAAAAAAAAAAAAAAAACAGCCGCTCAAAGACTCATGGGGATTTTCATAGAAAAATGCCGTGTAACGAGCCAAAAGGTGCGCCACATACACTACGCACACACCCACACACACGCACACCTACACACACACCTACACACAGAGCTAGCCACAAATACACTCACATGAACTCTGGGGATCCTTTGCGTATTTCAAATGGATTACAAAATGCTTGGAAAATTATTTTTAAATGTGCCGCCAGAGAATTTATGTGGCTGGTTTTAGCCACTTGCAGTCCTTTAACAGAGCCGCCGGGCTAACAAGAAGTGGAGTGGGGCAAGAAGAGGGTTCAAACATTGGTTAAAACATGTTTTATTGGCCCGTTCGCGTGTTATCATAAATTTATTTTGAAGCAAAGGCAGACCAAATAAATAAAAGAGAGTGAGAGCAACAGAAAAGAGAGAAGAAAGTGAGATGAATACAAAAAAAAAAGAAGTGGGAAAAGGGGGTAATGTTATTGGCCAAAAGGACTTTGTCTGGTGGTTTTCTTGGCCTACGCACGTGTCAAAAGCCTCTTGTGATAATTGTGTATGTGTGTGGGTGTATGTGTGTGTGTGCGTTAATTGACGGTTTATACACAGGTTTAGTATAACATACACTTATGGGGGAATTGGCAGCCGCGTGAAATTAATTGGATTTTTACGCACTTTATCTATGTTTTAATTACAGCGTGTTAGTAAACAGTGTCAGATGTCAGATGCCAGACACTGTACTGGTATGACAATTTACAGTCACAGCCAAATATTATCTTTTCTTTGTGTAAACGAGCATTTAGTTAAGTTATCGATTTTATTTAAGTGTATGGACATTGGCAGCAACACGTGATCTCTATCTGGGGACCATTGACTGTCCCTCACTCCCCCGCCAACTGCACTCCCTTCAGTAATGTACACTGAATTATGATGCGTATGCCATGTTACAACCACCACAAGAACAAGAACAACAACCACCATAATACCTGTAAATAACACACACATAAACAACCACAGACCACTTTGGGCGCAGCGTCGTCGTCGTCGTCGTCGGCACTTTGGACATTACGAAAAAGTTCCCTAACTTACAGTCCAGACACACACACACACTCACACACACATACAGACACACGCACATAACCCTAAAGCTGACGCCAGTCAAAGCCCCCGGTCTCTCACTAATGGAGATTAACTTTAACCCACATCGGCGACAACAAGTAGCAATGTCTCGTAACTCTTACATAAGTTAACTGGCTTTGCTAGCAGATACCCTATAGAAATTGTAATTAAAGCAGAGAACAATCTACTTTAGTTTCTCGTTATTATTACTTATTTAATTAACGTCGTTTAAAAATAGTCGACAGGCAGAAAGTATTATTTAATTATAGTTAACATAGAATTCTAAAATAAGGTTGTATAGTTAACATTCAATTAACATAAATTAAATAATTAACGTTAAATAAAATTAGAAATAATTTAAATTCATAGCTGAAATAATAGAAAAATTTAACTTATATTTAGAATTTACTTTAAACTTTACTTTAAGTATTTATTTATTAAGATCTAATTTCTAGGGCCACAAGACAATTCAAAATTTAGGCGCTAGCTTCTATTATTTTTACTATTTCCCTTTACATTTTAAATTAAATTTTAAGACCGCTTACAACAAATTATTCACAAATTGAGGATTGTTTTAAAGAATGATATTTTGAAATCTAAATTACATTTATTTATTATATTGTTATAATGATTTCGTGGTAACTTATATATATTTCTTATCTTTATGAGCAACTCAAAATAAATATTTCCCGCTAACTAACCGGCACATCATACCCAGTTATATCATTTTCAAAGGCTATGTACTAGTGTGTACAATTTATATTGCGTTTTTGTGTCTCCGGCTTCAAGGCTTGCTTTGACATATGCACAGAAAAACACGTAACAACAGCACGCAGGTCGAGGCTGAAGCTGAGCCAGAAACCGAGGCAAGGGAATCTCTTGGAGTTGCTGGAAACACGGATGAAGGGGGTAGTGGGAGGAGGCAGAGGGGGGTGGGGACATTGGGTCACGCACAGCGCGCAAATTTTTCATCGTTAACAGCCATAAAGAAGGCAAAAACCGACGAAGCTGGCAACTGGTTAGCCAGGAACAGGCAGCATAGGACAGCGGAGTGAAGTGGTCAGAAGGGGGAAGGGGAAAGGGAAAGCGACAGACCACAGCTAATGCAAAAACAAACACAACGACCAAACAAATTTGCACAATGCACACAGAAGGCGAAGAGGATAAACGATATGGAAAAGGATGGTCGAAGAAGAAGAAGAAAGCAGAAGAGAAGTGTTGCAGGATGAAGAGAGAGATAGAAAGGGAGAGGGAGAGGCTGCTAATAACAAAACAAGCGACACTTACAACAACAATAGTTGCAACAACTACAACAACAGTTGCAACAACACATGTTTGCTGTTTCTGTTTCCATTATTTAGTCGCACCACCCGCACCATCCCCCCCTCCCCACCACCCGACTGCTAAACCACTTCTTCCCTTTGTCGGCATCTGCCTTGGGGGCTTTTGGCTTTGGGGCTGTTGTCGCTTTTACACTTTGCCATCGAAAGTGTGGAGCGCCAATTATTAAAGTCGCTTCGACAACAACAAAAATGTATCTTTACAATTAATTTGTTAGAACTATGCAAACGTTCATGACTATAGCACAGTGAGGCAAAGGTTATTGAAAACCATTCAAAACAATATTAATTTAATCTATTTGTTAAAACTATATCAATTAATTTGGACAATAAATAATATTTTGACAGAAAAGAAGTTTTTTTTATTAATATCTCAATTAATAGTTAAGTATTTTATAATATTTTACTACTCTCCAAACATAAAAAAGTAACAAATTATTTCCTTTTAAATTCTGCAATTTGTTAGAAGTTTATTAAATTTTGAAGTGAAGTCTTAAGCTAATTCTTTATACATAAACATATCTTATTGGGATATATTACATTAGAATAATTAATTTTTAAATATGAAATAGTTTGAACATTATTTGAAATTAATTTTAAACTATTTTCTATTAAATTAATTTAAAACAATTTCCTACTCCTGGGATATATAACATTAATATAAATCATTATGATATATGAAATAGTTTGAATATTATTTGAAATTAATTTTTATTTAATGTGTTGACTTTTAACGTTATTAAAATTGATTTTCTGTATAATGTACAATAACTCATTTTAAAATATCATCTGTCGCTGTATTAATCCTTTATATGTTAATCCACTTTTATTCCATTTAAATATTTCTTGGGATTGTCATTGTGTCACAGAGTGTCACAGTTTTTGTGCTGATGCGTCACAGTATTCAACAGTGGCTTGTTCTTGTTATGCATTTATAATATTGGTTGTGTATACACAAATACACACACTCTACACCGCACCAAATACATGTGTTGAGCGTGGATGAATGTGGATGCCACCTAGCTAGAATCCCTCGTCGGCATGCTCCTGTTCTCTTTACCCCTTTCTTTTGGGCCATTTGCAATCCCTTTAGGTGGCGCCTCGCACAGTCAAGGGATGGTGCAGAGGGGGCAGGGGTCTAGGCGTGAATTATGACCTATTGAAACCTCAAACAAGTCGCACCACAACAAACAAAGCACCACACACACACACACACACACACACACACAGACGTCCATTACAACACCTACGCTCCCTAACTCATTTCGTCATACCCTCGGTTCGGTTGTGCAACATACGACTATGAGTTTATACACTCCTTTCTTTCATTCGTTTTATATTTATTCATTTTTCTCTTTCTCTCTCTCTCTTTCACTCTCTCCCTTTCTATGGGTCTCCGGACTCCGTTCTTTCAGCAATTTTTACTTTATGACTTTATTTTGTCCTCGTTTTATGCATTTTTTATGCTCCATGTCGCGGTTTTCTCACTTTGTTCGACAAATCCACTGCCAGTTTTCAGTTTCCCAGTTCCCAGTTGTGTTCCCGATCCCAATCCCTATACACAGCACCCCCTGCACCCTTTCCCTATGCTCTTTCAACAAAAAGTATTACCACCCGCCCTGTGTCTGTCGTTGCACTTAGTTTTCATGTTGTTTTTGTTTTTCTTTGTTGTCGACAGAGTTTTATTATTTATGCATTATTTAGTCGAAACGACAATTATAGGTTGTTAGGAAGTTTTATGAGCCCAGGATAATGTGAGACATGTGTGAGACATAAGTTGAGTCAAGGCTCCCCAAGGATAAACACCCACACAATCACAAAGACGCGACCCTTTAACCCTTGATCCTTCATGACTTCTGTATTCAAGCACAAGTATCTATACTAGTATGTAAAGTGACAATGGAGGCGTTCAAGGGAGTTGTCCAAAATGGGTAGTTAAAATGAAAAATGTATAGATATTTATTTAAAGATATTACAAATCTTTCTACTCTTTGGGTAGGATTTTATAAAAAAAATATATATTTAAAAAGCTGTTGAAAAAAAACAATCTTTAGAAAAGTTTAAAAAAGTTATTCTTCAGTTTTTATAATTTTTTTATTTAGTAGATAGATACTTTGCTGAAGTTGTTTATCGTCCCTTAGAAATCTCCTCTTAAAGTGAAAGTGGGTTCCCATAAAGTGACTAAAGCGAACAGTTGAAATCCCAATCTAAAATTATTTTATACAGATTTCAATCTAAGCAATTATAAATGAAATTAACTTTATGGCAGTTATGACTCGTCCATAAACCCAAAACAGTTTCAGTTTACACATTAAAATAAAACTAACTCGAAATGTGATAAAAATCAAAACAAACTATGGACAAAACTATAGAGTACATATCAAATTATAATAATAATAATGCAACAAAATAATAACGAAATAAACATAAAGTTTGTTTAATTTAATGCAATTTGGCTTGCGAAAATGAAATTAATTTCCCAGCCCAGGGCAGCTAAGACCATGGAGAGAGTGAGGGAGACAGGAAATTTATTGGAAAACGGAGTGAAAAGAGAATATATAATGAAACAAAATGGGGAAAAACACGCGCCACACTGTGCATTAAAGGAGAACTGAATTATGTACAATAATAAAAAGTTATGACTGTAAAATTTTTTAATTGCACATTTGGGAGTCTTGCTTGCTTTTTTTTTTTTTGTTCTTTTCATTTTGTTTATTTAATTTCAAATTCGTGTGCACGCTGTGTGCGCTATTTTGTTTTCCTTTATTCTCTGGTTTTTTGTTTTTTATTAGCTACATTTTTCGGGCAGGCGACACTGAAACAACTTCATCGACATTTTCCATTCAAAATTGGTCGTAAGACAATGACAAAGTTTATTTTGGTTTTTGCGGTGCTCGAAAGTGAAACAAAAGTTAAACACTTGAGAAACAAAAGCAACAACAAACAGATGTTTTTAACAACATTGTTGCTGTTGTTGTTGCTGTTTTTTTTGTGTGTTGTTGCTTTTGTTTTGACTGGGCAAACATCGTCAGGCGGTTTTTGTTTATGCCAAAAAATGAGCGATTAATGGCCGTTAGGCAAATTCTTTCCCACTGGCTTTTCCTCAATTTGTTTTTATGTGCGTGAGGTGTGAGTGTGTGTGTGTGTGTGTGTGTGTTTGTGTCAGTTGTGTTTACTCTTGCTTTTGTTTCTGCCTGAATAAGGAAATTGAATTTATTAACAGATATTTCGTGAACTTTTGTTACCTGAAAAGATGAATCTGGCTTAAATTCGGATCTCTTGAGGCAATAAATCATATTAAATATTATTGTATTTTATAAGCTAAAACAAGAGTACTAAAACTGCAATAGACAATCTGGATTATAATTATGACGTAATTAATTGCAAATTAATTATCTCTCTATTTCATAAAATTCATTGTTCATACCGACTTACTAGTTTTCATTTATTTGTGTGATTTATTCTTATTCTAAAATATCACAAATTTGAGCAAATTCAAACTCTAATTTAGAAATTATATAAGCTTATATAATTCTTAGTTTCATTAATTTTTCCTGCATTTAAGCAAAGTAACAAGAAGCAAAAACTAATGACCTATTTTATCTTAATTTAATAAAAAATATTTATAGATATAGCGACGTTTCACTGCATAATTGTAACAACTGTAATCCGCTGGTTAACTGGGCTCATTAGGAGCAACAATCTCATTTCCATGGCAGCTGCAACAATTTTGAAACAAAAGTTCTTAAACTGAAGTTATGCATATGATGTGACCATTTAGACTTTTTTTTGGCTAATTTGCTTGCGACTTTATTTTTATTTTTTGGGTTTGTTTTAATCTGGCCAAGTAAATTTACAAATTAATTAAAACAACAAACAAAACGGCGACAAAAAGGACAAGCAACAGTCGCAGCGGGGTCAGAGGTCAAAAATCTCAGTATGAAAAAATGCGACAAAAAAGAGAAACAAACGCAAAGCAACAGAGCAACACAACAACAACAGCAACAACAAAACGAAAACAAAATTAAGGCACTAAAACAACAGCAACAACAACAACAACGAAATGTCACTGAGTAGTTGAAAAGGCAATTTTCACAAGCGCCTGTCGCAGCCACAACACGGAATAGAAGCCGCTAGCCAGGACCAAGAGGAGCACCAGTAAATGAAGGGACACCGCAACAATAACAACAGCAACAACAACAGCAACAACAACAACAGCAACAACAGCCACAGCAAGGACAACAACAACAAAGCGTCAGACCGCCAACCGCCGACGGCAAATGTAAAAAGTCAAAACTCTGAGGGAATGAGAATGAGAATTGTGATGAGGATCAAGGCATGGAGGATTTCGGGCGGGGGGGAAAATGGCACGAAAAAGCGCGTAGAACGCACAGAAATAATAATAATGAAAGTGGGCAGAGGTGGGCAGAGGGTGGGCAGGTGGTTCTCGGGTGGTTCTCGGGTGGTTCAGTGGTACCGTGATTCAGTGGGTGGTTGGGTGCGCGTTTCGACGGTTTCAGTGAGCACAGTAAATTATAAATTAACGCTGCAGGCGACGCGAGGTCAACGTGGACTGACTCTCGCCCCAGCCCTGCCCCCTTGCCCACCACATCTTGTCCCCATTCCCCCAAGTCTCTTTGGCGTCCTCTAAACCAACGTTGTGGTTTTTTTGGCTTTTGTGTTTGGCTCTTGGCACACACACGCAATTGTATATACATATATACATATATACATATATATATATATATATGTATGTGTGTGTGTGTGTGTGTGCTTGTGTGTGTGTGTGATGTCCTTTTCACGTGCGAACCAAAAACGCGGCACGCGTCAAACTGACCGCAACACAAAAAGCGAACAACGATTGAGAGGAAAACGGCAAACACCAAGTGGTTCAACAATTGGTGGCAAGCAGCCAAAGCGTGGCATAAACTAAACTGGACTGGAGTTGAATGGAATTGGGCGAAAGGACAATTCCAGAATTAATTTAAGACGCAGCGAGGTGAAGTGGAAAACTCAAATTGAAAATAAGATATAAGCTAAGCAGAGCTTAGAGCGATTGAAATGAACTTGTTTAGTGAAGATTTATAAGCAATTTTACATGTTAATTGGATCCATTGAAGAAGAGGAAATAGATTGAAATAGTTCTGCAAGGAATGTCTTTCAACTTTAAATTAGCTTAAATTATCTAAACAATTCTGCATATTTTAATAATGCTATAAATGGATTAAATCAACATTTAAGATTAAATATCAATAACGAATTTATTTCAATTTAAAATAAAAAAGAGATTAAATTTTAACAGTCATTTTTAAATATTTTAAGAAATATTTATAATCAATTTTAATGTTAATTAGTCCCTTGAAAATTGTTAGCTAAATATGAAGGAGGGAATAGAACTATGGCAAGGAAATTCTATTAAAAAAGAAAAGAAGTTTGATATTTTAAATTTAAAAATTCTTAAATAAATGGTATTATACTCAAAAGCTGTACAGAAATAGGAATGATCCGTGAACTTTTGTCGATTAGTCTCTGCAGCGAAAGTTTACTGAAACCGCCTAATTTGTCAAGCAAATCTCTTTGCAGAATTCCATTCCTCAATTGCTCTCTGAGTGGGATTTGGAAGAAAGTTAAGGCTTGCAAGAGGGGAAAGAAGGACTGTTCAATGCACTTGTCGTGGATATTTTGGGGCAAGGGGAAACATAAACAGTCAGCAATGGTTGCAAGTTGACTTATACAATACGCATGATAAATATGCGGAAAACATGCACTCTGGATGGGGCACGGATCCGGCACGACATAAAGGACACTCCCCCACTCAAGCACACAACCACACACACCCCTTACACACTCACACACACTTTGGGGTTCAGTTTCGACACGCGTGCACAATTAAAAATTTCATTGACTCGAAACATGGACACGGACGGACATCCGTCTGCGGGTTGTACAAATGTTGGAGGCGTGGGGACAAAGGGGGCCGGCTAGAGGTTACGGGTGCGGGGGCGGAGTCGGGCATAAATTAATGCTTAATTAGTACAGTACAACTTGATGGGCATTCATAATTTTAATTTATTTTCAACATATGCAAATTACTTTGTTATTTAATCCTTGTCGTAATCCGTTGTCCAAGGAACCGTATCCTGTGCTCCTTTCCTCTTCTCTCCTCTCCTCTCCTCTCCACTGCTTATCTATTGTTGTGCTTTGTCCCACTCACTGAGAGCAAATTAAATATTTTATTATTATTTTTTACACTTTTGCACTGGTCTCACACAGATACACACACACACACACATATACACGCATAACTCTTGTGTGTGTGGGACAGCTGCAGTGTCCATAATCTGCATTCAATTTAACGGCACAAAAAGGACACCCGTCACAGCTTTAATGTGCTTTTTTGTTGTTTTCATCCAGATTTTGGCTTTAAATTCCTTTTATTTTTCTCTTTTTATCAGTGTTGTTTTAGGGCCTGAGGTGCTTTATTTTTAGGAGAATCCGAATTCGTAAGGAGACCGAGAACGAGAACGAAACGCGCAGGAGGCGATCGAACAAAAAGCCGACCAACTGACACTGGATGTGAGTTGGACAGGGGAAGCACACGTAACTCCCGACTGACTGGTCAACTGGTTGCCGCTTTGGATCTTTTAATAGCTTTCTGGGCAGACGAATATTATTATAACGACGATAACGACGACGACGACGAACGTACGAGCGAACGAACGCGAATCGTTTATTGAAAGTTGCGCCAGCCGCTACAACTACCACAACGCTTGAAACTCTCGGCAACACTGAATGCAACGTTGCCGCACGAAGTTGTACGAATGTTAAATAACAGTCTATGTTTACAGCATGCGTTGTGGATTGTGGACTCATCGCATGCGTTGCTGAGACATAACATTGTGAGAGAGCGCTCCTTTCAATGCAGTCTGTTAACGGCCAAGGAAGTTGTTAGTTCAGCTTACGAACTGAAATTACGAGTACAATAAATATGCGTTACAGCAGTTCACTGAACGTCGAGTAACTTATCATGTTAATTTATGTTGATCACTAAAACTGTCATCATCATCATAATAATTAGCCATTATTCATAGTACTTTAACTTCGTTCTTCACTAATTAACTGCTATTAATAAGTAATGTAAACTTACAACTCGTATGTACATTATTTACATAAACGTTGATTGATATGATGTCTATTTACATGGAAGTACTTTGTGGGACATGACAATACAAACAAATTTACATCTGTAAGCATGTCTATGCACATTGGAGTTAATGTTAACCGAATGACATACTTTCCAACATGCGTTCCACAGACTGTACAACTGGAGATTCTGTTACTGCCTCTCTTGTTAACAGTCGCGCTCAGTCACTGTTATGTTATCGGTGCTCTCAATGTGGCTGTTAAAAATGAGTCTGCTAATGATAACATTAACATAGCGGGGATATTTTTGAAATGTATGATTTGATAGTATTTTGCACAACAAAATATTACTACTAAACTATGATCATAAATATTGATCTTGGTATAATATATGGTATAAAAAGGTCTCAGTTCTTTACAATTTTAAAGTTAATCACTTGAAGAGTATTATTTTAGCAGCAGCACCAATTTCTTAGAATATTTAGGAGTTTTATGATCCACACTGAACTTGAGACAACATTTCTGTTAGAATTGTTCAGAATTTTAGGTCCACAATTCGGACTAATGTTATAGTTATCTGCTTAACATAGCTTATGTTTTACTGACCTACACAACAGAAACATTGTTTTTCTTATTATAATTTACAGAATTTGAGAATAATAATGACATAATGTTAGGTTAAATATTTAAGTAAATCTTCAAATCTCTTAATAATTAACAACCATTTTCCATCAATACAAAAATTAATAAATCTGCAAAATATTTCATATAAATACATATTTCAGCTTAAATATTTATTTCAAAGAAGCCAAAATATGTCAATTACGTGATACTTATGTATGTAAAGGCTAGCTGACAGTTTCTTTTTACTTTCTGACTATTAACAAAGATTCAGATAAAGAGCAGGTATAAGAATAACGTGAATGTTATCGAACATTTAAATCACCGAGGGGCGAACAGGAGACCGATTATTTTGATTTTTATCAGAAATACGAGCATAAGCGATTAAATCTGAAAATGCGCAACAGAACTCGAGGATTTTGCTTTGTTTGGCTTTGTTTTTGGGCGATGGATGCAATTTGAATAGCGTCAAGGATAAAAGCAAAAAATGCATTTGGATCTGCCTTTTAAAGTATCAGAATACGTCAACAACAACAACAAGAATAGGAACAAGAACAAGAAAAACCAACAATAAATGCAGAAAAATAACAGCGATTTTAATACCAATTAGGATACTTTTTCAGACTTAACTCGTGGTACGGCAAATGAAATGCGAATGGAACGGTAAGTGGATGACAAACAAGGGAGCGACGGAAAGAGGGAACACCAGTTACAACAACAACAACAGAAACAACAACAAAAGGGCAGTGGCCAACTAAAGAAATGGAACCTGTTCACTTGGGCACGCGGCAGGTACGAGAGCAGAACAACAACAACAGCAACAACAAATGTACTGGGCAGAAGTGGAAAAAATGTAAAACTACATAAAGCAAGACAGAAGCTGAAGAGAGTGAGAGCGAGACAGTAAGAGAGAGAGAGAGAGCAAACGGGGCTGTTAAGATTAAAATCAGAATGACAGTAAACAGCAGCAGCGAAATGAAGAGCGAAAGAAAATAATGCAAATTCAGATGGGTATCAAAAGTTGAAGTTGTGATAGATATAAAAGAGAGGGAGAGCGGGAGAGCGGGGGCTGACTCTGAGCCGAACAGGCAGACAGACAGACAGACAGAAAGACAGAAAGACAGACAAACGGCAGGACAAATGAATGGGCAGAATGGATGGTAGATTGAGGATGACTGTGAAGCATTCATCAGCAGGCAACAATACGCGTTACACGGCAAAAAAAAACTCTAGGGCTAAACCACGCCCCTTACTCACAGTACAAGTACCAGTACCAGTATATCCAAGAACTTTAGTTCTCAGGTCGTTGACCCATTTGGTGGTGTGCAGTCGACAGCAGGCAGGCAAAATAAATAGATGATAGCCAGCAAGTGGCATGTTGGCCCCAGCCTGACATGGCCATAATGAAAAGATGCAACTGCCAGAAAGGATAAACTTGTCAGTCATCATGGCTGAGACAAGCTTCAAGTACAAGTTGAAGGAGCTACCATCAGTTCCATCTTCTTTTACGATGCTAGATATGATTGTATTCAATCGGGGACCTAAAAATAATTGATATTAATCAAATTTTCTATCGAAAAAATCAAATGTTTCAGATATCCCAAATTGTTTGTAATTATAATGGTTGACAACAATCCACAAAACACATATTTGAGATTACTTCGAAGAATTTTCTTAAATTTTATCAAAGAGATATTTTCAAATTTTAAAATAATTTCTATACATTGTACGTCATAATATCTCTTATCGAATCGCTTAACTTGACATTGAAAAAATATATTAAGTATTTAAAAATAATCATGAGTAAAATAAACTTTTGTAAAATAATAATAAAAATTGACTTTTATTTTTTAAGTAGGTATAAAAAAGAGATACTTAACCCTTTTTTAAATAAATATCTTAAGATTAAATATATATTTTATTTTATATTATATTTTTCAAAAATAAATAAGACACTTCAAAGATTAAGAAAAATTAAGATTTCTTATAATCATTGAATAAACTTATTTTTGTTAAAAATCATCGCTAAAATTGAAGATTGATATTTTAATTTTGCAAGCTCTATGATATTTATTAATTAACAACTATTTCTTTCGGTGTAAGATCTTATGATTCAAGATGGAAATTTAGTTAGGATTACGATTTCCGGTTTGGCCAAAAGTCGAGCGTTTGCAAGCGGCTTAAATTGTTTTTGCATTGCATTTAGCAGTTTTATTGTTGCTCTCGCCGTTGTTGGTTTTGTTGTTGTTATGGTTACTTTGCTTCATAGATTATACATTCCCAGTCACTTAGTGGGACTGCCTAGTACCTCTCCTCCCTCTCTACCAACTGCCTGTCATTTGCATAGTCTTCGTCTTTAACCTCAACTCCGTTTCTGATTTTGTTTTTGTTTCGGTTTCCTTCTGTCTGATTTCTTATTTCAGAATAAAACTATTTAAAAGCGTATTCGGCGCGTCGGTTAAATATCAAAGAAAACACAATAAATTAGAAAAGGTTGCGTTCCTTAAGTTATGGCAGCTTTAAAATACTTTCAACATGTTACAAAGTGTCCTGTTCCAGCTACCTAAACAGAGTCCAGAGTATCTCGAGTTTTACACATCATCTGCATTATATTTTCATTGTCTTGCCAGTCTGTCCAACATTTTTGTTGCTATCGCACCTGTTACACATTCCTTTACCTTTCCTACCGCCATTCGTCTTTGAAGGCCCTGGAAACTTGGCTGGCGCTTCGATTTTATAGCCCTCATTAAATGCGCTTCTCTCTCAGGTATTTTCGCGTCCAAAAATTCATTCAGTTTAGCATTTTAATTTTATTGCTTCTTCCCGTAGGGTGTATCGAATGGGTTTCACAGACAACGAACAGTAAGTAAGCAATTCTGTTTAACTTATTATTTTTCCATTTCACTGCACCAAATTTCCTGAAAGCGTAAAATATTATATTTAAAATATTTCTAAAAATATTTTTTTCCCAGTTAAAAATAACAGAGATTCTGAATATATCAAAATATTAGAAGTTATAATAGGGAAATATTTAGAAATAATGCTGCATATTTTGTAAATGTGAGTTAAACAAAAATAAAACCTAAGACTCAAATACTTTTCATTATAAAGTATGTAAAAGAATAAATCTCTCATTTAGCCGGATGTTTGTCTATTTTAAAGCGTTTGCTTGAGGAAATTCTATTCATTCAAAAATTGAGCATCAATTTGGGTGGCATTTAAACAAATTTTAGAGTTGTGCGCCTATTTCGCATTTATATTATATTCGTGGCAAACAGTTCAAAGCAAACGTAAAAGCCAAACAAAAGTGCCGTCGTGCCGTTTAATGAATTTTTATTTGGGTACCGCCGTAGAGAAGTGTGGATGCCGCAACCCTCTGGTGCCCCCCTCCATGTCCCTTTTCGGAGGTCATAAAAAGGGTTCACAGACGATTTGCTCGAATTAATTGCGCTGCCATTAACGAAGCGAGTCAGAGACAGGAACGTCACTTGACAAAGCCCGTCTCTCCTCCCTTTCCCGATTCTACACCCTCTACAGTCATTCCGAACTTCCCCTCGACGAACATTTTCGCCGAAATTACGAGAATTTGCGTGTAATTTGTTTTCGCCTTTGTTCTGACTGACGCTCTGACTGGGCAATAAAAAACGAGGAGAAAGAATTATAAAAAAATTCATGTTTATTTATTTATCTGTATGTGCAGTATTTGTTTTATTTAATTTTTTTCTATTATTTTCATTTAGGGAGTTAGCAGGAAATGCAAATTGAATCGGGGTTAGCAATCGTGAATCTATAGCAACAGGTTTCAGTTAATTGAATATGCTTTTTCCTCTTTTTCACAGTTTTCTTTTTTTTTTGTTTAATTTCCGTTTTGTGCAAACTTTTTTTGAGTGGTCCCAATCAATTGGTGAGTTTATTTGTTATTATCCAAATATTTACCCTTTTGGGCATAAGCATCACAAAAGCATTTTTAATGGGCTTAATGAAGAAAGTTGATTGGATTGCTGTAGGATAAGGTCATTCAGAGTTTCGCTATACAACCAGAAATTAAAGTGAATGCCAAAGTTCATTGGCAGATTGTATCAATTTCCATAAAATCGTTAAGTCAAGCTTAAAGCGGTTTTTATGGATTCTGTCTAATATTTCTTCATTAAAACCATACAAATTGATCAGATATTGTGTATCTTTAGCTGCGCATCAGATAAATTTGTTGATCATTAGAACTACAAATTTTTGATGATTTCTTAATTTGTTTATTCAAGCAACTAAAAGATACATTTAGTTAAACGTAGATACATATCTCGTGCCGTTAAAACGAAAACCTTGTTGTGGGTGCTTCCAAAGTATCATTAACAGGCAGTTAGCTGAGAAGTCAAAGAGTTTTGAGATAGAAAATGGAATCGCAAATGTTATTTGGATCAAAGCAAAGGCAACAAAAGCTACTTCAAATGATCAAATAAAGTGGTTGTATCCCTAGCTCTAGGTAGCTGCTTTTAATGGGCATCATCAAGATAACGCCCTCGAAATCAAGTTCATCCTGTAACCCATAATTATCTACTACATCATATTCAAATTCTCGCCCCCAGACAATAAACGGGAATGAGAATGAGAATGCAATTAAAGATGCGTAGAAGCATCTCGATCGACGAGTTCACTCAACTATTTATTCAAGAGTCAAGAGTCGAGAGTCATGGATTTGATTTCTTAATTTCTTATCGCGTCGATTACCTAACATCCGACCTGGGCTTAAGTCATAAAAGCGGTGCGGGCGACAATCCACAATACAAGAGCCCTAACCTAAGACACCAAATGGTCAGCAATCAAACAGATACAAAGAGAGAAACAGACAGAAAGAGAGAGAGAGAGAGAGAGAGAGAGAGTAGAGTGGGGCAGGGAGTGATCTCCAACACAATCAAATCCAGTTAATCCCTGGCGTGGCAGCTGCATCTCGTAAAAAAAACATGGATGAAAGAGAACCCTTTTCTCAGTGACCGAAACAAAGCCAAACGATTTTTCCAGTTCCAACGCTTGGAATTTTTATTGTATCCGCATCTTTATGGGCGTTTATTAATTACCCATCGAGGCATTGATTTTCAGAGGAGTCGGCAATGCTTTTATCAAGACTCGAACACATCTACCTGAAAGCCTCTAAATGACAAAATCCAAGGCGTTGAATTAATTTGTGTCCAGTGGAATCGCTGAGTAAGTTCACCACATTTACCTGTACGTGAATCTCTCTCTCTCTCTCTCGCTCTCTTTCTTCGTCTCTCTCCGTCTCTTGAAGAGACTGTCGATAAAGCGTTTAGCTTAAGTCGTCTTCACTGATAAATCGCAGAACGGTTGAAGCTTCGCCGCGGCGGTTGCATTTCATTATTGATGACGGCCTGTCCGGCAAATGACCAAAATAAAGATAAGACTCGGCTCAAAACAAGACCCTCGAACCTGAGAAAATGCAACCGTTCGTCGCGATAAGCTCAGCTGCCACAATCTCTGCCTCTGTCTTTCATTCTCTCCACACACACACACACACACACATATTTTGGTATCGAGTTCGAAAATTGAAAAAGCATTAACATTGTGCTGTTTGGTCGTAATGAGCTGATTTCAGCCTTCAAGGTATTTCACAGCCCGAGTTGCGATAGGTGTGAATATGGTGAGAAATGCCAGCGATAAGGCGCAACTCTAAAGTTTTTAATTAAACATCTGTGCGAGGTAGCAGCTTTTTTCAAGGCTTTAAGGATTGCACGTTAAGTCGCACGTCTAGTTGAATCAGTCTTTAAAAAGAGAAGAGGCGAGTCCTGCCATGCCCACCAAGACAGAGTAGAAGCCCTTTAATGGGACCTTAAACAGATTATTTGATAACTGTGATAGGCGTGCTAATACTCTGTATCCATGAGTATAAAGAGATATTCAACTACAGTTGAAAAAATAAATCTTAACCTAAGAATATTTACAGCATGTAACGATATTGTTTTGACATTATCATTTAAAGAATTTTTTAGTTCGATCGACTTATTTATAGATAATTACAACTTAAAAAACATTTTTTTATATTTAAGACACTTTGGAATATTTTAATTAAAATAACTGGTCATTTGTAGTCGATTTCCGATAGCAAACCTGATATTAAATTTTAAAAAGAAGTTATGAATGTCACTGAGGGTTACTGGGTATTAATAAGTCGTGCAGCAGTAGCTTAGTTAACTTGTTTTGACAGAGACTAAATTCATTATCGCGGAACTAAAAGTAAGTCCTTAGCACAACTGAAAATGGCAACAAGCGACACTTAAGCTCTATGGGAATAAATTGACCGACGAGAATCAAAATTCATAAGGGTATTGAATATAACATTCCTCTTTTAACAATATTATTTCCAGACAGCTTAATTCATTTTCATCTGACAAGAAGAAAAGCATGAACAATTTATCTCAGTTTGCATTTTTATTGAAATTCTCTGCGTTTGTATTTGTCAGGATCATAGAAGGACGTCATTACAATGCGTCCACTGAATTTGCGGCCACTCAGAGCGTTGAGAGCCTTTTTGCAATCCTCAGCGGTCTCGAAACGAACATAGACTTTGCCGCAACCGCCTTGAGGGGCTTCCCCGACGAGACGTGGAATCTTGAGGCTCTTCACCTTACCGTACTTGGCGCATTCCTGCTTGATGTCCTTGCGTATGTCCTCGTATTCCTCGTCGTCCATCAGTTCCTCGTACAGCACCATATTGAGCAGGCAGAGAATCTCAGTGGCCTGACTTGAGATGCTTTCCGGTGAGAATCCGGGCACCTGGACAACTGGCAACTGAGTGGAAACCAGACTTCTAACGCCGGCAATGGCACGTTGGACCACAAGCTTGCGATCTCCCAGTTGCATACCATTAAGTCCTGCAATGGCCTGATCCGTAATACCGTGATCCAGATACTCGCAGAAAGCGAATCCTTTGCTTTGACCCGTTACGGAGTCCTTGACCAGATTGAATCCCCGCAACTGGCCAAAGGTGACCAGCAGCTCCTTGACCTGCTCATCATTCAGGCAGGTGGGTAAACCACCTACGTAGACCTTGTGCTGTGAGTCCGGGACCAGAGCAGAGATTGCCATATGGGATCCCTTCACCGTGTTCGGGATGTCCAAAGTAGTCACGGAAGCCACCGGATGATAGTCATGCGGTCGTCGTATCTTCAGTATCTGTCCGCGATAATTGATGCCATCAAAGTTGATGGCCTGTGTGGCCTCTTCCATCGAACGGAACTCGAGAAAAGCGAAGTTCTTGTCCAGATTCGTCTGGCAACTGAGCACAGATTTACCATCGTGCAGGACTCCACCATTAATCCGCCGGATCTGTTCATTGAAGAATGCCATCATATCCTCGTCGCATGTACTAAACGGTATGTTTCCCACGTACAGTCGACGCGCCTGTCGCGTCACCGTCGCAATGGCCGCCGATTCCCCCGTTGGAGGCGCATCCGGAATGATTCTGGATGAGATCTGGCCACTCGCCTGCATTGCCTTGTACTGCAACGGCGTGAGATTCTCATAGCCACACGGTGCTATATCCCAGGCAGAGGATTTGCGACTCCTGCGACGAATAGCCCTAGAGGATTCTGTGTTTACCGAACTGGATTGTGACGGTCGCTGCTTGGAACGGGAACGGGAACAGGATCGGGATTGGGAACGAGAGCGATTTTTTTTCTTGCGATTATGAGAGCTCGATTGATGGGTTTCCCTGCGATCACGACCCATAGTAATATGATAAACTTTTACAACGTGATGATAACGAGACAAAAGTAATAAAAAGTTCAATTTTTCTGACAGTTGATGAAATCAAGACAAATGTCAATTTGATGAAGCTAACCAAGGTGAATTTACTATAGGCTGGTCACTTTTAAGGTACCTTGGTGTGCTTGACAGTTTTAAAGGAATATTTACAAGTTTACTTTTTATTAGTGATGTAAAAAACCATCGAAATATCGACAATTTAACTTTTGCGAAAGCGATTATCGAGTACTTCAACTCCACGATCTATCGATTTCCATGAAAACATCGACAACTCACTGGAGATTGACTAAAATAGTTCCTTTGCAGTACTAAATGATTTAGAATCTTAACTTTTCTATCCAAGTTGTGGACGCCATTATTTAATAGCAAATACATCTTGAAGCTGACAAAGAATTATCTAAATTCAAATTGTCAAAGTCTATTTGAAGTTTCCACATCATAAACATTCCACAACAGTTTCGATTTACATATTTCCATCATATTTGTTGAAATGCTAATTGGAACGCCTCAACATTTTTGTTGAAAGCCTCAATTAAGTCGTCCATCATTAATCGAGAATTTAACATTCACTGTGAATTAATATACATAATAAGCTTGTATCTATGGCCTGCAGATACAACAAAATATGAAAATAAAAATTAGCTGCGGGTGCAAACTCAATGATTTCATGCGAATAATCATCGTAATAATTTCTGTTAATATCGCTAATCAATTATAATTGATAGGAAAAAAAGGCCTGCAGGGGGCACTAATAGGGAATGTTTTCAAATGCGTGTGTCAGGCACAAAATTGGAGTCCCATTGTGTCTCCGCCATGTGTGGTCCGAGCTAGAAACTGACTGGACTGTGGAGAGAGGGAAGAAGAGGAGAGGAGAGAAAAAAGAGGCTGCAGGCGTTCAGCATTCCAGGGAAACGACTTCATTTTGGTGGCGGACACTGAAAGAGTCTCAATTAATTCACAAAAGGCGACACAATCAAAATGTCAACTGACACGAAGATGTGGAGATGGAGAATAAGATGAGAAGGAGTAGGATCCTCCTACACACACACACACACACACTCACACACACTCACACACACACACACTCACACACACACACACTCACACACACATTGTCGTGAATCAAAAAGTCATTCAATCGAAAAACTCAAACTGTGTGATAATTAATGTCCAGAGAATTGGGATCCCAAGGCATTTTAGGGTTCGTGATCGCATTGCGACTCAATGTTCTGTCTGGGGGTTCCAAATCGAGAAATCGAGTTTCAGGTGCCTCAATCCTAAGGATAAAGATTGGTCCAGCAACCGTTTAATAGCTATTTGATGGCCCGACGCCGATCGCACAGATAGTCAAGATTTATAACAATTTTAAATATTCCAATAACTCAATGCCAATTGGCACTTGTAAAGTGCGATGCCACAGACAGAATATCTGACATGTAGTTTCATTAATGCTAAATTAAATGTATTTCATCGCTGTCGAAAAAGCAATTAATTCTCTTTACCAAGTGTTTGTTTTTTAGGTTTCATGAACCACAATCCAGTCCCGATTCCCGATTTCAGGCCCCATGACAAACGCAATTAATTTAAACATTTAAATTCAGGCAACGCTTCTGCAGACATTGACGATTCGACGATGTGACGATATGACGATATGACGAAACCGCCCGAAATCGAAAATCGTTCTCAGCATTCTTTGATCGTTCGCTTCGATTTCGATGTTTTTGGTTCGTTATTATTGAAAGGCGATAAATTAGTTTTGAACAACAAAATATATTTTTGGGCATATTTGATAGGACGCTATAAAAATGCATAACAATGTGCTGAATAGAAATGAGAAACAAAACTCATTATAATGGATATAGCATATAAAATTAAATGGATTTCGGCGATATGAGTTTGTTAAATTTAAAATTAACAATGTTTAATAAAACTAGTCGGCCGGTGCTACAGTCGAGCATACTCGACAGACGGAGACCCCTTACTTACTACGGAAAAAACTTATAATGGAGAAAAACTTAAAATAATTTTTAATTTTTCTTACCCTCTCTACTACTGCTACTATGAATACTACTATTAATATTACTCCTCCCAGTCCCTCTTCCAGGCCCCGCTCCCAGTCCCTCTCTTAGGCCCCGCTCCCAGTCTCTCTCTTAGGCCCCGCTCCCAGTCCCTCTCCCAGGCCCCGCTCCCAGTCCCTCTCTTAGGCCCCGCTCCCAGTCCCTCTCCCAGGCCCCGCTCCCAGTCCCTCTCTTAGGCCCCGCTCCCAGTCCCTCTCTTAGGCCCCGCTCCCAGTCCCTCTCCTAGGCCCCGCTCCCAGTCCCTCTCCTAGGCCCCGCTCCCAGTCCCTCTCTTAGGTCCCGCTCCCAGTCCCTCTTCCAGGCCCCGCTCCCAGTCCCTCTCTTAGGCCCCGCTCCCAGTCCCTCTCTTAGGCCCCGCTCCCAGTCTCTCTCTTAGGCCCCGCTCCCAGTCCCTCTCCCAGGTCCCGCTCCCAGTCCCTCTCCCAGGCCCCGCTCCCAGTCCCTCTCTTAGGCCCCGCTCATTTTTTCACATTCACTGAAAGTATAGATTTTCAACAATTTCATAAGAAAACGAGTTGAAATAAGAATAAGCGTAATTTCACAGCTCTAATTTAAAAGGCAAAGAAAATAAACTCTTAAATTACGTTTTAATTGAGGAATTTCTGGCTTAAAATTTCCTAATCACATAAGATAGCTTCACATAGTTATGGTTCATATGATAATGGGATTCTTGGAAACTATTTTTACCCCGTTGATGTGTTGTTCCCACACAGTTTTGCATTAGTCATTGGCAATCAGACCCAGACTCGGCCTGGTCACTTTTCAGACTCTAATGATATCTGTTTTATTGTTGTTGACGTTTCCTTTCGCTACCCACCGACATTTTTTCCACTTAACCCGCAAAATTGATTATTTGCAGCAAATGTTGTTGATATTTATATTTATAATAAAATGCTCATAAATAAATGGTTGTTTTTTTTGTATTTTTATTAAATTTTGCAACGAGCAACTATCAAATGATATGTAAAGTTCTGACCGCACACAGAGAGTGTTTTGTTGGGGGCAATGTATGGGAACAACACGGATTGGTTTCTATTTAACCCCAGGGCAAATCAATATAGAAAGGGTCAAACCCCGAAATGTCAGAATGAATTGAAGCTTCGGATTGCGGTTGCTGCGTTCCACGAAAATGGGACCTATTTTTTTTTGTCAAACATTGGAGTATGAATAAAAAGTTTTAATGAACTGTTTGGTCAGTTAGTTTGGTTGATAAGTTGGTTGGTTAGATGGTTGGTTGTTTAGTTGAATTGTTGGTGGATTATTGGGTTTTTCGGTTCGGTTCAGTTCGGTTGATGTGTGTTTCAATTGATTTGTGGCCGCAGGCGTGTGAACGTGATTTTATTATCAAATATTTTATGCTGTTAGTTTTAGTAAATTAAATAAATCAACGGAGCAAATAGAGCAAACGATGACATGCAACATTCCCTCTTTCTCTTTTTCTTTGTTGTTGCTCATTTTATTTTTTTTCGTTGAAATGTCAACAAGAATATTTCAATTTATTTTCTGATGAATCAACAGAAAAACAATTCGCAATGACATTTTCTTGTATTTCTGTTTCTCTTTTGTTTTCTCATTTGCGTATTTTTTGGGCTGCCCTTTGGTTCAGCTCTCTCGTAAATATCTTTCGAGTGCATCCGCAACTACTTCAGATTACAGATTTCAGCATAACAATTTATTTTGATATGTATTTTTATGCAATTCTCGACAATTTGTCGTCACTGCAACCGAAAGCACCCACCAAAAACAGTCTGAGCATCCTTCATTTCTTTTTTGCGAGGAATTTGCATCATAAATTGTCAGCAATGTCATAAAACATTTTCTTTTTCTCCACTTATTTTGATTTTTTTTTTTTAGTTTTTTTGAATTTTGTTTGTTTTTGGCATGCAACGTCAATGTTATAATCGCTGATGTTGTTGCTTTCTATTTTATATTATTCAATGTTTTGTTTCAATATATTTTTTTTGCAATTTGTGCTGCAAAAAATTAAAACTGAAGCGCATTTATTTCGACAACTTGCAAATTGGAGGAAGAGAGAATTCCTAATGACGTTCCGGAGTCGGGAAGACGCTGAAATTATCTGCTTAAAGCTTTTGAACTTCTGACAGCGAAATGCGACAAAATGCTGTTAGAGCACTTGGTAATCCAATAACATCCAGAGACAGCATCTTCAAGTTGTCTGTGTCTGCACACTGGTAATTGCATTTGCAAAGCTCTCAAGCTGCTTCCAGCTTTAACATAAGTGAGGTTATGTTGCCTTGTTTTCCCTGATGTTCCTTAAGCTTATTAAATACTCAACTCTTTATAATTAATTTGTTACATTAGGTTCTATTTATAATTCTGAATTTAATATCTTACATAGCTTGCAAGTTGCTCGCAGCATTAACATAAGTAAGGTTATGTCGCGTTATTTTCCCTTATGTTATTTAAGCTTATTCATTGCTTAACTCTCTATAACAAACCCAAGCCATAATATTTCCTATTTATTATTCGGATTTCCCTTTTTTTTCTTAGCTCGCAAGATGCTCTCAGCTTTAACATAAGTGAGGTTATGTCGCGTTGTTTTCCCTAATGTTGCTTAGATTATCTATTCCCAAGTTGCTCGCAGCTTTAACATAAGTGAGATATGTATAAAGGGAAAACCTTAAAGTTCACTAGCTAATATACCCATTCAGTGAATTTAATGGTGTCTGCAACACATCTGTACGCACTTTCATCCCTCTCTGCCCCCTTTGAATTCCAGCAAGTGCAAGTTCCCTTGTCGTCTTTGTTGGGGTTTCATTTCTCTAGCTGCATTTACAATATTTATTTGCTGTTTCTCTATTCTTCAACCCCCTCTCCCCCTTGGAAATTTAACCCTTGAACGCACTTCACAAATGGTTTTCTATGCATTGTTGCTGTGGCTTCCCCCAAACTCGCCTCGCTCTCTTTCTCATCCGCCCATCAAAAGACTTTGCAGTTAAATTTATGTTTTTCCTTTGGCCATTATGGTCGAAATTGTTATAATTCAATAACAAAATTCCTTGGCTGGTCCCTTAACCGCACTCTTAACCTCACCCTCACACTCGTCATAGTTATCGTCATTGCTTTGTTCTGATTTCCTTTTCATTGCCCTCCATCGTCCTCCATTCTCCGTCCTCTGTGCTCAGTTGTGAGGCAGACGCAGAATGCGTTAAAATCAATTCAGAATTTATGCGCTTTGGCTTGTAATTTATTTTATGAATGTTTAATAATCTGTGCACTGGGTAAATTTATGACAATTGCATGTTAATTGCCTACTTGGCGCCGATATGTCAGTCAAACAGTCACTGGGGGGAGTGACTGGCGCCCCAGGGCAAGGGACGAACTACGCCCATGGTTAGCTGTCGCTGAGGGACATTTGTCAGTGCGTTTCATTCTGTTTACATTCAATTTCATAAGTGGCAATGGTGGGGGAAATGGGGAAATGGGGAAACTGCTGTCCATTGTTGACTGAGCACCGAGCTGAGCTTTAATGCCCCTCTATTCTCTATACTCCCTATGTGGGAATCGGAGGGCGACAACAGTTGACATGCTGAGCACATTATTAGACGCCCTTTCAAGTTTACGATATCGATTCAAGCTTGTTCAGGCATTTCAAAATAAACAAATACCCAGAGCTTAGAGCTTTGAGTGGCGTCTGGGAATTGTATTCTTAAATGAAAGCCGATTAATAGGCACATATTGAGGGGCAATTACGAGTTTATAAGAAAGCGAAACCACACTTAAATTAACCCTAACAGACTATACTCTAAGAACTGCAAACTAGTCTGAACATTAATATAACTTTCACTGAGACTATCCATCACAATCTATATGCCAAGAACTGCATATCAGCCTTGACCTCAGCTTTCTCTCAGATAAAGAGTCCTAAATCATCCATCATAATCTATATTCCAGGAACTGCATAACAGCCTTGACTTTAGCTGGATTATGGCACAGTTTATAACCAAAACAGTGGGTTAGACTTCTATAGAGCTTGGAAATCGCAGCATAAATCGCAATGACAACTCTGGTCTGTTCAGTTTCTCTTTGTTCATGTCTCGTTCTTTTTTTTTTGCCTGGCAGCTCTTCATCATCTTCAGTGACACTTGTTTGTCTAAACGCTGTCGCGTGGCGACCTTAGGGGACCGAGAGAGACCCCGAGAGAGACCCCTCAGCGAGGCGACCTCGTGATCTCCTCTTCAACTTGACTGCACCACACAACAACAAATACACACACAACTACACAACCACAAGCACAACAAGAACCACAACAACATGCACGTTAGCTTGAAACTTTAAGATGATTTATGAAACTCTACACATCATAAGCGAATGCGTTTATCATTTTTTACTCTCTTGCCGAAGCTGGAAAAATCTTGGAACTGGCGACGTTGACAAATGACAAAAAAGCAGCGTCGCGTCCATTTATGCTGCTCTCAGTTCTCAATTCTCAGTCGGGAGCCAAGCTGCTCTTAATTTTATCCAGCACGCGCATCCGGCCACTGTACTAGGCCATGAGGGTAAGCCTGCCCAGAGTCGAAGTCGCAGTCAGAGTCGGAGTTGGAGTCGGAGTCATTAAATATGCAATAGATTCGCTTTTTTGTACGCTTCTCACAAACTTTTAAAGCGTCGCAAATCGCATAAATTATTCTGTTAACAACTTGTGTCAACATGATCATTAGCAACACATTCAAGCAACTAGAAGAACAACAAGAACAATTCCTCAGGATTGTGATATGATGCCAATGGAACTTTTTTATTAGCCATTGGGAATTGCTAAAACAAACATGTGTATGACAATGCCTCAACATTTGCAATGTTAATGGAATACTTACTGAGTACAGCTTGCGAACTAAATCCTGGCAGATAAACATATGTATCACTTAAGGAAATTCTTAAAATACTTCCGAATTATTAACTCCATTCCACTACAATTCACTTACTAAAATCTACATAAACTGTAATTCTTAGTTGAATCATTGATTGAATCAGTTCAATGAACCAACTCTGGTCATAGACCTAATAGTTACTCTTATACTTATGACTCGGTCGATGAGTTATTCGAATATTCATAGACCTACCACTAGCAATTACAATTATGACCACGTTGAGGAGTTCCAGTCGCCGTCAGGCACTGCGGAAGTCCTAACACATAAACATCAACCACAATAAAGTATCTTTTCCAGTTATTTGCAGTCGTTGAAATCGTTGAAGTGGTTGAAGTACTCATCGTCTAAGCGCCTTTGCAAACATTTACATACTCTTGCTAAAAGTATTGTAACTTAATCATCAAGTAAAAAACTTGGTAAGAATTCATCTAATATCAAAACCATCTGGATCAAATTTTTATTAGAGATAAATCTCATTTAAAATTAATATAAATCAAACAAAATATAACTAAATTAAAAGTTACATAAAAACTATTAAAATAATAATTCGCTTTTACGATATTGACAAAATAAAAAATAAATATTTTAATCTGAGTAATAAATAAAATGTTGATCTTCAATATTATTTAGTAATTTTCCAATTCAAATAATAATAAGTTATATTTATAACATGGCAATTTTTATACAATCTGATAGAGTACTTACGTTTCGGTAGCCTATTAAAATCACTATTTAAGCGAAGCTTATTTATGATTAGAATGCAACTGTGGAATAAATCAAGTTACAGTGGGCATGATTCATACCATTTTTATCGGGTTTGTTTAATCGCGCATAATATAGGTACGCACTTCCTTGAAGACTGTGCCTGAGTGAAAGGAAACCCATTGGGGGTATCCACAATGCCAGTACAATACCATACAATGCTGAATACTGAGGAATACAATGCAATAAAAAAAGAAGCGAGAAAAAAGCGATGATTTTTCAAGCGCCAAACAGCGAACATGCGACGCCTAATTGGATTTCTTCTTCTCTTTTTTTTTTTTTGCCGAGTGTCGAGTCGAGTGTGGACTGCGGACAGCAGCGGAGTGGTCAGCATATGGGGTGTAGGTTGTGGCACCAGCAGGAGGCGATACTAAACAATAAATGTGGCACGAATGTGCAGACACACAGAACCCATTCAATGGCTCTCCAGGTACTCCGCTCACTGTATGCTTTGTTCCGTTTGCTGTCGTCGTCGTTGTCGTCATCACAGTCGTCGCATAAAGTGAAATTGTGCGTAAAATTCGTTGGTCACGTTTCCACGTCTGTTGACAATTGTTTTTGCCCTGAATGAAGCATGCAACGTTTGCGCTGTTTGCAGCCATTAAACGCGTGTGCAGGTCTAGGTCCGGTCTCAGTTCCAATACCAGTCTCAGGTTTAGGTCCAGTTTCAGTTACAGGGTCCATATTGCACATCCTCATACTGACTGCAGTTTGACTGCAGTTCGTGTCGTTTTCATCGCTCGAAAAAGTGCTGCTAATCTTTTGTTTAGGCCAGACATGTGGCAGATACACAAGGGACACAAAGAGACACAGGGACAGAGAAGAGACAGAAACACACGGTGAGGTCCACTGTGAACTTCCCTCAATTAGGCACAACATTTTTGCTGTCCGAGTGTCAGTTTCGATCATATCGCTAAGCCAAATTGCACTGGCGACAGTTCCCGGACAGTAAGTCCACTGGACACACCTTTGTCTGTGTTATTATTGGCAGGGATTTGGACTCATTAGGCGCATCGAATGACGCATTCATGTTGGATTTTCTTCCCGGCTCGCATTTCTCTCAATGCAGGATTTAACGAGCTGTTCATGTTGCGGTTTCTGTTTCGACTTTTGAATTGACTACAATGGCAAATCAATGGGTTGGAAGCGCTATTTGACCGACTGTTGAATGAGAAAGAGCACAAAGTCAATTCAAAACAGAAATCGGCAGTTTTATACCAATTATGACAAAGTTGATAAAAAGTTAAAAATTGAGACTTAAAATCTGAATTTTCGAATATCAATAGGAGGGACCTTTTACAATTTGAATGCGGAAAGAATAAAGAGCACAAATCAATACTAACTAGTCGGCCGGTGCTACAGTCGAGCATACTCGACAGTCGGAGACCCCGTACTTACTATGGAAAAACCTTATAATGGAAAAAAACTAAATATAATTTAGTTAACTTAGTCCCCCGCTTCCAGTCCCTCTCCCAGGCCCCGCTTCCAGTCCCTCTCCCAGTCCCTCTCCCAGGTTCGTCTCCCAGTTCCTCTCCCAGTCCCTCTCCCAGTCCCTCTCCCAGTCCCACTCCCAGGTCCCTCTCCCAGTCCCTCTCCCAGTCCCTCTCCCAGTCCCTCTCCCAGTCCCTCTCCCAGTCCCACTCCCAGGTCCCTCTCCCAGACCCTCTCCCAGTCCCTTTCCCAGGTCCCTCTCCCAGACCCTCTCCCAGGTCCCCCTCCCAGACCCTCTCCCAGTCCCTCTCCCAGGCCCCGCTCCCAGTCCCTCTCGCGGGTCCCTCTCCCAGTCCCTCTCCCAGGTCCCTCTCCCAGGTCCCTCTCCCAGGTCCCTCTCCCAGACCCTCTCCCAGGTCCCTCTCCCAGACCCTCTCCCAGGTCCCTCTCCCAGTCCCTCTCGCGGGTCCCTCTCCCAGGCCCGTTTTTCATACTAAGACTTAATTTTCGCCCAATCGAAGTTGTTTTCTACTTTAAGAGATCTATGTTAAAAAGAAATCGATAAATGCTTAAGAGATTTCGGAAAATTCTTCCGATCGACTTAAATTCCATTCAGCGATGTGGAATTTCAGCATGCCGACCTGCGGAAACTACAGCATACTATTTTAGCATAAAATCAGTAAGCGGCCCTCAAGCAGCGAGAGTAGAACTGAAGTGGGCCCAGTACTTAGCCAACAGCAAAGAAAAAAAAGGACTTAGTGGAGGTAAGTACATTGGTTGCTTGGTTGGTTTGCTCGCTTCGATGGATTGGTGGGCAACCAGGGATGGAGAGGGGTGCAAAGGGTTTAACAAAACAGGAAAATATTGTAATACAAGTGAAATGCTTAACGGTACAAAGACAAAGGGCCAACACTGTAGTAAACGAGAGTTATGAAATTGTTATTGAAGCTGCTGCAAGCTCCTACGAGCGGGAACAGCTGAATGCGGTGAGAGAGGGGGAAACACCGGAGGGTTTGGTTGGAAGGCCTGGGGTCTTAAACTGAGGTAATGGCAACTGAAGTACGTTTCAAGTTCCAGCAGGAAGAAACATTTGCAAAAAAGGAGAAGAGTACTTGAATAAAGAGTGCTCAACTTATAGATGCCCTGTAGTCGACAAACAGATACTGTCAAATCCACTGTTGATTATGAAAAAATAAACTATTTAGTTTAAAAGGTGACTTCTTCTGTCCCTCACATATATTTTCACAAAATGATCCCACCCCTTTTCTCACGATAAACAGGGTATGACTGTCCGAAAGAGGTCGATTGGTTGGCGCCTGTTAGATCTTCGAAGCTTATAAAGGATTACGTTGCCTGGATGGGCTACACCAACAAAAACAACGACAACAACAAACTAAAGAGAAACACAAATAAATTCAAAAATTTGCAGCTCTTATTTAAGTTCAGAGTACAACGTAACTGCAAGTACTTACGATGTGATATTGAATGTCCTATTAGCCGACTGCCCCTTATTTTCATTTTCATTTTGAACTTATCCGTCGCAGGTTCTGAAATGCAAAAATTATTGCACATTGTTTTTATGACAAGCAAAATATTTGTTCAGCGTTATTTCATTTGCTTTCTGACTCGAATATGGTTTATTTTCACTTTTTTATTTTCTCTCATTCCGCGTTCTCCACTTTCTGCTCTTCGCATATTTGCGAGATTGTTCGCAATAAATGTGTTGAATCAGTTGTTGCACTCGATTCTGTTTACTTTTCGATGCCATTCCGATGTCATGGTGATTTTTAAGCCTTTGGTCATTTTAGCTTTAAATAAAACTGACAAATCCGTGCAATTAATACCCTTTAATAGACTGTGATATAGCGTAACGAATTAAAAAAAGGGTCTAATAATGGTACAGCTGGATATATAAAGCATAAAATAGCTTAAGTTAATTCAATCATTTAATGATATAGGTTATTATAGTAATTTCATCTAGGAAGTGTCAATAATTATTTCCACAAAGATCTTACACTATTGTCTATAGGCTTTGGGTAGATATACATGTTATTATAGCTGTAAGATGTTCTCGTAATACAGCTACACGTTACATGTCATACGTAAAACCCATCTGGAGTGTCCTTGACTTAAGCCTTCGCTCGGTTGTTGGTAAGTCCATCGAGACAGCAAGCAGGCCAAACAATCTCGAAGTGTCCACCCGTTCAACCCGCCCCACAAGAAGCAAAATATTTGTATTTAATAAAGCCAGGGTAAGTGGAAGCATTGGGTCGCTCGACTTTGCATACGACTTGTGGAATTTAATGTATCCTACGGCATGGGAACAACAGCCAACAACGGAAAAGTCCTTAACAATAAAAAAAAAACAAAAAACAAAAAATACAGCATGAACAACAGCGACAACGTGAACGAGCAAATAAAAAACTGAGCAAATGCAAAACATAAAAAAATACAATAAAATTCGAACATGAAAAGCCTATTTAAAATGCTGACATACGAAATGCGAACGAACGAATGAACTGAGCCGCTCGACACTTGAGGGCGCCACAGTGCAACAGCGTGCACGGGTAGTAAAAAGGAGAGCAGGAGAGAAGGATAACAGGAGAGCGGGAGAGAAGGAGAGCAGGAGAGTAGGAGAGAGCAGGAGTGTAGGAGAGCAGGAAAGAAGGAGAGCGGGAGAGAATGAGAAAAGGCAACTGAGCGAATTACCATAAAATGAAAAACAAAAGGCGCGACTCGAGCCAGGGCTGCCAAATATATGCCGTTGCAGCAACCATCCCTATCCGGTTACTCCTGTCTCACTCCATGCAATGCGATTGCGAAAATATGAAAATTGAGTGAAAATATGTAAATGTAATGAAATATTGTTTTCGCTGGCAGAGCGCAAAGGACACAACAACAACAACAAGTAGAAGAGAAGATGAGTGTGGAGACGGCTTCGCATATGACGTCAAGGATTTACTTAGTTACTCAGGGCCCAAATGCCCACTTCACACTTGTCAGAACCTCCTAAAATTTATGCGTAACAAGTCGCTGCTCCATTTATCATCTCTCTCTCGCTCTCTCCATTTCTCTTTCTCTCGCTCGCTTTGTCTCTTTTTGACTGTGATTTTCACTCTCGTTTTTGGCGTTTGTCTGACTGTCGAACTGACGGACTGACAAACGGATCCAAAGTATTGAAGCCGTTCTTGCTGTTATTTAAATTATGAAAATTATTCAAACCACAAATGGAATCATCATCATCAGTTATAGCTCCCCTCCCAAAAGACGTAATACACGCACTTAACTACACTGAAGTGAAGCTAAAGGGATTTCGAAAGAGCCGCAGTTTCCTTCACATACAGACAGACTAAAAGACAGACAGACAGACAGACTGACAGATTGAGAGGGTAGAAATGTCCGCAGCCAACTGGCAATAAAAGAAAAGCTCATTTATGTGAATAATGTGAACAGATTTTATGACAGACATTGAAATTCAATAGAATGCTCATCTATATGCATACATTTACGTATACTATACTTCATTATGATCACACCTAAAATAAATACAGATTATTTCGTTTATACCTTAAGCATGTCTGCTGAATTTCTTATTATAAGTACTAAACTATCTTAGAATTTGAGTTATTCTGAGTTATTAAATTTACAACATTTGCTTTTAAGATAAACATATTTTTAAGTACACTATTAATTACAGTATATGCAAGTTATTGTTTTAGTTTGATGCTTATCAAGGAATTTTCCGCAAAAATTAATAAATCTCAAGCGGAATAATTAAGATAATTATACTATGAATGACATTTGAACTTGATGCTCAATTTCATTTTAATTGATTTGACAGCCGCATTTGTGTAGAATTTTGCTTGGTCTCTCTAATTAAATAATCGCTCTGGCAATTTACACACAACCAAAGATATTCAATCTAAACTGCAGTACAAAGCTGTCAGTTAACATGAAATGCACAAATTATAACCACTTAAAATTGGAAAGCACTCAAAATGTGGACAGCAGAGAACAGAGAGCAAAGAGCAGAGAGCAGAGATTAGAAATTGCAGAAGAGTCCTGGGTAAATAAATGAAATGAGCCTCAATTCCAAATGTCATTAATAAATCCCAGACAAGCTGATTTGCTGCTTGTGTGTTTGGGTAAATGTTAAACAAATGACATGAAACAACAACATTTGCCCAAAATGTTACCACACACATGAAAAATTCTCCAAGTATTTGTATGACAGCAACTGGCAGCTGCATATGTAGATACAAAGATACAAAGATACAGATACAATGATACTCATAGGTAGATAGATGCACAGATATTTACTGCTAATGAGTTAATTCAATTAAGAAAACCACACATCAAGTCTGAGGGGGAAAGTCCAGTGTGATCCCAACAGTATTTGAATTGCGATTTGACAGTTTTCAATTAGTCAAAGTGTCATTAGGTCACGATGAAATGCTGTCTACCAGGTAGACAGAATACCCTACCAACTGATACTGAAACTGAACTCAAAGTGGTGACCAACACCCGCCGTGCAGATCTACGTGAATTGTTTGCTAATGCTACGAAATGTGAGTGCGATGTAATTGATGAATTCTATAAAAATATGATGTAAGTGAGGGGTAGAAAATGAGGGAAAAACTGTCACGAAACTGGCTACAGTTATTTTTGGATAATTTCTGAAATTCGAACATCCCAAATTCAATTAACCATTAACAGAATTGTGAAATAAATAAAATAGCAAACGAATAAATTCCCAGCTTTTGCAGTTTTCCAAAATCGAGTCTCCACTGTCACAGGCAACACATCCGTAAATAATTCATTAGCTTCGGGTCAACCCCTCGATTGTCCTTTGACCCAGAATTGGCTGAGAAGGACATTAAAATCGAATCGACATTGCTAATTTAATGAGTTTTCTACTCGCTCAACGTTTTGAGCTTTGGCCCCGAGCTAAAATAAACACTCGAGCGTTAATGTACGAGATATTTAATTTATACATGCTTACGTGTACATCAACATTAACATCATGGAAAACATCCAAGTCTTATGTTAGTTGGCCTTAGTCGGAGGCTGAGTGAGTGCTTTTATGGTTCAGGGCCTGATGAGCCAAGTGAGCTGGCAAGTCGAAAGTGGCAAGGAGCAAGGAGCAAGGAGCAAATGCTAAAGGCGCCAATTTCTGACGCGTTGTGATGTCCACGTTGCCAACGGCGGCTAATAAAAATCAAATATGGGGAGACGAGAATGTAGTCCATCTGCTGTTCAGTTGAGTGGCAACGCTTTTGAATTAGAGCCTGTCAGTTGTGTGTCTATCTGACAGTCCACAGTCCACTGTCCACAGTCCATGGTCCACAACAGACCAGGTAACGACAAGGACTTGGAAATGGGCAGCAATGTCTAGAGGCTGCCATCTTTCGTCTTCCATCTTCCAGTCAGCTTTCTTCTTACTGGCCCTTGGCACGTGGCGATAAAGAAGACATTCATGGCACTTTGTTCGAACATTAAGTGGATTTAATGTAAAGTTTATGTTTTCCTTAGGTTACGTGGTCGATTTCCGTTTTATTACCTTAATTAAAAGATTGGCTCGATACTCGGTTCTCGGTATTCGGTATTTGGTACTCTCGGTTGCATTGGCAACGTTAGTATAATCAACGATATTTATGGCTATTTGAAATATTTATTTGGCTTCTTACCATTTTACGGTCGACCTCTCAAGAGCTCGAAGCGGAAAGAGAAACCCAATTTTATGACCACCTTTGAAAATGTGCACAAAAATTAAAATCGCATAAATTGAACTGTTTTTATGGCAATATGACATACCACATACATATAAAGACAGAGATCACAATTTAAATTGCTAAGGAAAGTGATGAGTAAAGTTAGATATTAATTTGATAGTGTTATCAGCAATAGATATTACCTAACTAGGCATATAAAAATCAAAGCCATATTAGTATCTGATAATATAATCAAATCGAAACAACTTTTGACACCTCAATCGAACAGCTGGTGGTTGGGTGGGTGTTTATTGCCTGTCACCACGCATTGTTGTGCTTTTTGGGATTGGACTTGGGATTGGTATAAAGTTCAGTCTTATGGAGAGATCAGCCATAAATACGGCCATAAATCGACCACGCAATTTGCACACCTTATACTCTCAGATACATCATCAACTGCTGATGCTGCAGCAGCTTGTTGCGGCTTATCGGGCAGATAAAAAAACAGACAACAACAACAATGATAACAACGACTTTCAGTTTTCACGGCAATATCTCTTTGGGTCAGGTTAATCGGTTGCATTAGCCGACAAAGCGCAGAGCATAAAACGACTTAACTCTGATTTTCAGAATTCCAATTGTGCGCGAGTTTTCTTGCCACAAAGATAATATCATAAAGTGGAATAAATAAAAGCAGATAATATAACACCAATGATGCCACAAAGAATGAACCATCATTTACTTGGCCAAGCTGGCCTTTGAGATAGTTAAACTAAGCTCAGCGAAATGATGAAGATCATAAGATCATGTGAAGCTAAGCATAAATTCCACATAAAATTCAGAGGATTATCAATGGGCAATACAATGAATAGCTTACCTAGAGGATTATCAATTTGAGCTACTACAATAAAAGCTAGCATATTTTATTTTGAATCCCATCTCTTTTATCAGAACTCTCTCGACTCTTAAACGACGTACTCAGTTGAGATACATAGATACATATGTGTGTGTGTGTGTGTGTGTGTGTGTGTGTGTGCATGAATTGTTTTCATTGGACAGAATATTTATTTATATTGTTCATATGACGAAATTACTCAAAGCTTCTGCACTTTTCACTCAGCGTACGTTTGTAAATTTAAATAAATAATCAAATAAAAGGTAAACAAAATGTTTTCTTTGTGAGCAGCAGCTTTTTTTCTCTCCTTCTTGATTTCTTCACAAATCCACTTGCAACTACAAAATGTATTGTTGTTGTCGCTTTCATTGTTGTTGTTGTTGTTGTTTTAGTTATTGTTGTCATTGCGGGTAAGAAACGCATTTTACAACTTCTCTTGAGATCCGGCAGCGGAAAGCTTGACAACCCACTTCTGAAGCAGCTACCAAGGTAAATGCAAACATGAGGTAGCTAACAAGAAAGAGAGCAAAATAACATGTCACTGCAAAGCCAAAGCTCAAATACTCTTAAAAAGCACAATCTGGATAATGTGCAAGTAAGAAAGTAAGGAAATAATGGACAGTGATGGAAAAAGAATTGAATTTTTTAAAATCATGCAGAATTGAAGTAGATGCCAAATAATGATAAAATTGACATTTAAGGAAATCGAAGGTATGACAGTTTGTAAATTAAATAAATTCAAAAATAATATAAATATTATAATTTCTTCAAGTAGTAGAATTGTTTAAGCCGAACTGTGGTCACTGGACTCCCAGATATTAAAGGGCATTTAAAAAACAAACGCTGCCGGAAACAAAGTTACCAAAAGGCTTTTGGAAGCTGAAGCAGCCGTTCAAGTGTTGTGAGGAGTGTGGCAAGGCAGCTGAGGCAGCTGAGGGACTGGGGGGAAGGGAAGGGAAGGGGCAACTGCTGCTGCTTCTGTTGCGACTTTAATGCAAACAAAGAAGGTTAACTGTGCAGCGAGAGGGAGAGAGTAAAACACTGGACGGGGGTATAGAAAACAGGGGAGTCAGAGCGGTACAACTTTATGCTTTATGCCTTTCACTTGACAGCGGTAGGTTCTCATTTCCCTACATCGTTTTCGTCATTGCCATCACCAGCATCGTCACTTAATTGCGTAGGTTGGTAGCTGCTGGAGATGCAGTACTTCAGCAGCTACTTCACTCTGGGCACTCAACGGCCCTACGAGATGAACACCGTAACCTTCCAAAAACCCTACCACAACTTCAATCCCTTCCTTCCTCCCTGCCTTACCATATTCACAGTTCATCTTTGCTTCGCACACCTTTTTGTGGCTGTGTGTGTGTGTGTGTGTGTGTTTACATTTTTACTAATTTACAACAATTTTCGTTGTACTTGAATACAAAATGCAACACTGCCGCCTCCCCCACCCCTTGACAGCCCTTGGCCGTCGGTTTTCATACGCCCCGTGTGCTACTTTATGCGAGTGTGCGAGGGCATTAAGAAAAAGCAAAATGTGTGTGTGTGTGTGTTGATGTTGATGCACCTGCAGCGGGAGAGGCAGAAGCCCAAAAAATAACAAGATGATGCTCAGCAGCAGTAAGACCAACAATAACAACTGCCACAACAACAACAACAGCAGCAGCAGCAGCAACAACAACAATAAGTACTAGCTACAAGAGTAACAACAACAATAACAGCCGCAGCATTAACAGCAAAATATTTAAATGAGGTTAAGTTAGTGTAACAACTATTTAGACCTTATACTCACTGCTGTCGCCCTCTCTCTCTCTCTCTCTTTCTCTCTCACTCTCTCTCCTTCTTTTATTCGGCCTTCCATTTATTCCTTCTGCTCTCGTTACTTACTTGTTCTTTTACTTTTTACCTTGCAGTTTTTCTGAGATTGCACAAAACTTCCAAAATTTATGCAGCTGCTGAATTAGTGTGGATGTGTGTGTGTGTGTGTGGGTGGGTGTGTTAGTGTAAGTGTGGGTGTCTGTATGAGGGCTAAATTCTTCAGGCGAATGCTAATTGGGTCAAGTACTCCAACAGTTGACAAAGAAACCTGTTACACCTGCAAAAGTTCCCCTTAGTTAGCCAAGAATTTATTTGTGTGTTTAACTGTGTGTGGGAGGGAAAATAGTTTTGAGAGACACAATGGAGAACTAAAGGAATATGTATGCATTAAAGTGGAGAGTAGAGATAAATAAACATATATATATATATATATACATCCGATGGCAAAAGTTCAAGGGCATATCTTTAAAATTTCCCTTGCAACATTTGAGATAGAAGGGGACTAATACTCATATAAGTTAGCTCTTTAATACTATTTTCTCTATCTCTAAATTTCTTGGGTTTAATTTATTTAATATATAAACGGCTAAAATAAATTAAATATGTAAATAAAGTAAAAAGTAATAATATTTTAATTACGAAATTATTATTGTGCATTTCCCTTAAATATAAGTTTAGTTCGTTTAGGATTTTATGAAGAATAAATAATAAATAAAATATAAATATTTGCAATTTTAGATACTCAGTTACTTTTAAAGTCAAATTAAAACTATTGAAGTGTAAATAATATCGCGAATTCACATATCGACAAAAACCATAATCGATGCGAGCTCTTAAATTGAATTGCTGTAAATTGTTTAACAAATTGTTAACTGGCCAATTGAAATGTGCTAAAGGTATTCACGGGCCAAAAAGAATGCAGAATGAAACTTAATCAAGTTAAAATTGTATTTAATTTACGTGATTGAAGGGTAATGACAGAAGCTGCACAACGCTGGTAAATTCCATAAGTGTCTGATGAATTAAATTTAATAATATTCAATATACTACAAGTGTTTACTTATGTATGTAAGTATGTATAATATATGTATGTGAGGCTACGAATTTTTATGAAATTATCAGCATAACCGAAGGCCTGTCCAACCTGCAAGTGAGTGAGTATGTGTGTGTGTGTGTGTGACATGGCAGTGCAAATAAAATACAAAATAAATAAACAAGCAACTCTAGCAAACACACACACACACACACACACACAGACATAATAAATGCGTGGTTTCATTATTAATAACAAGTATCTGTATCTGTATCTGTATCTGCATTTGTATCTTTGTATGTAGATGTATCTGTTGCTGTTTCTGTAGCAATATCATTTCTGGGTATCCGTATGTTTGTTTATTTAGTCGTGTTTCACACTCCCCCCTTCCCCTTTCCGCCATCAGAGGCCCCGCAGCTCGTGCAGAGATAAAATGTCAAAGTCTCAAGCGAAATCAACAAGCACATATCCTGCGGATATTTTGCTCAACATTTTGTCAGTTCTCAGTGGCAACGTTGTCACTCACTCACACACACAAGCACACACACACACACATTCAAATCTATATACACTCTGTGCTCATAATGTTGGTGCAAACAAGTGAGACTCTGAATAATGAATTGCAATTAGCGCAATTACAACAGATTGTCACACAAATATATAAAATGAGTATACAACTACCTGAATTTTCCCCTCTCTTAAATCTCTTTCCCTCTCTCCTCCTCTCTTCCTTTCCTCACTGCCGAAAGTTCTGATGCACGTGCATGCAGTCATTTTATTTCAGCTAACGTTATAATTTGAATAATTCAACAACTGGACGAAGGGGAAATAACCCCCCGTCTAAATCTACAGCAGCTGACGACTAACTTAGCATATAACAATTTGGTTCTAGGCCACATCTGCTCAACACTCACACAAATGTGCAGCAACCCTAAAGCTAAACTCCATCCCCAATCCCAATTCTCTCAATTCCAATCCCTTTTCACAATCTCCAGTTTCTCCCCTCATATGCGACACGAGACAATTCTGTAATGCACAGTGGGCAGTTGGGAGTCAGTTCGCCATTATTTGGTCTGGTCGTCTGGTCTGGTTTGGTCTGGTCTGGTCTCCCTTCCATTGTTTATGAGCGTATCGAATTTTTGGGGTTACTTGTGGTTCCGCTGGGAACATAAATATTTATCCAGCGATAAAAGAATTTGGGTTATTTTCGTGGTATATAAATAGCACAATTTAACTTGGTTAACCTAAGCCAGTTGAAATGACGAAGGGACCGGGAAGGGCCATTGAATATTTAAGTATAGAGTGCAAATGTCAAAGGAGCTATAAAATGGGGAGAAAGAGATATGTTTATAAGCCAAAATTCCTAGATACGACGGCAACGTATATAAATAAACGACTAGGGTTACTACAAAAAAAAAGGGTTACTGATTCATAATTAAACATAGCTGAGTAAACTATTTATATAATAATCTTTTTAAGTAGATTAACAAATATCAGTACAGAGGTATAAAGCACAAATATTTAAATTAAATTGAATCTACTTATATCTATGGCTTTCTCAGAATTAAATAGCAGCAATAACATTCTTAGAACTGAAAAGATACTATAAAATTAGACTTAAGCTACTTAGAATTGAATAAGTAAATACTCAATTTATAAATTTATTTTTAGGAAAAGAATCTAAATACAAAATCTAAAAATAAATTTATATAATAAGTATTTCTTATTCTATTAGTAGCTTAAGTCTAATTTTATTGTTTCTATTTAATTCTGAGAATGTTATTCCTGCTATTTAATTTCTTTATATAATTTGTGGTTCTGAAATAGAATTATTTTAATTGAATTATGCATTTTAAATTTAATTTAATATTTCTTGGATTTATTTCGAAATTTTTCCTCATACTTTTGTAACTGTTTTTACATCAAAGAATATTGCATTCCACAGTGCTGAAATTGCCACTGACTCGCTGTGAAATAAAGTGTGGAGTGTTGGAACTTAGCCTGCGGCATTCACCACAGAACAATGAAAATTACAAAGATGATGACGATGACAACAACAACAGCAGCAGTGCCCACCTATTAGCCACACAGGTGAGCTTCCCCTTCTCCTCTTTCAGTGTACTCCCCTCCAGGTTAGTTGCATGACTGTTCGCCCGTCGTTTCTCTCTCTCTTGTGTCAATATTGACGCAGACCATATCTTTTATGACATATTTTTTTGGCTACTGTCAGCTCTGGCAGTTGTCGAGTTTGTTTGCATCCTCGCTTACCCGTTTGACAATTTCATTTTTTGACTCTTTGGAAACAGTTTGCCAGCGAGGGGAAGTGTGTATGTTTATGCTTATTTCATATGTACAGATCTGTATGTGTGTGTGTGAGTGTGTGTGTATATTTATAGGAGAGTGCAAGAGTCAGTATGACAAGTGCACACGTGGCTGAAAAACAAATCCAAATCCCTAACTTGGCTGAACTTTGCTTTGGCTCTGCTTTGATGTCTCACTTATTGTATCTGGGTTACTGGGTAATGCAGTATGAATTTTGTGCCGAAAGAAAGAGCTCAGCTCAGTTCAGTTTATGGTTGATGAGGGAAACGGAGAGGGAGACGGAGATTTGGAGCAACATCAGTTTGTCCCCAGTTCGATCACATTTGCATTATGGCCCCGTAAACAAGCAACTTGACAGGTTGTCTACATTTTTGGGTGGCACTTCTGGTTGACAACTGACGGAGGCACACAAGCTACACAAGCTGCATTGGAAATGGTCAAGAAAATAAATCTAAAAGGAGAGACAACGAATAGCGAATGCCCTAGCATATCAATGCTAAAGATGAGTTCAAAGATTTTATATTTATTTGAAACGTAAGTTAAAAGTATAATTATTGTCAGACTTAAAGAGATAGATTTACATATTCTGAAAGATTTTAAAATTAAAATCAAAGGAATAAGTAAAAAATTATAATAATATAGTAAATATTTATAAATTCAGAACATTATTTATGGAACGTAAGAATTATGTGTCTTTAATCATTAATGAATAATATAGGTCATCCAATGATTCATCAATTTAAAATTAACCATAAAGAGGAAGATAATCCATTTATCATATATTTGACTTATAAGTAATTTAGATTTAATTATCAAAAATAATTAAGTAGCTTATATTTGTAAATTATTATTTATTTATTATAGTTATTTATTTGACAATTATCAATATCAATATTTGTACAAACGTCATTTGCCGTTCATGGCGCTCAATGAAAGAGTATGGCAGTAAAATTTGAAAATCTAATACCATAAATAAGACGATTCGCCCAGTTTCGAATAGACGGGTGCAATGTGCGTCTGGAGGCGATAAAGCGGCGGGGAAAAGTGAGGGGGGAAAAGGCGGGAACTTTATACTCATAGCACACACAGGCAAGTAGGCAGGTGAGCAGGTGAGCAGGCGATTTTCTTGGAAGCACAAGAAGAAGAGGTTTCACACATCAGCTCAGGGGACGAGTGTCAACTGTCAGTGGCTGGACTTAAGTGGCCATAAAGTAGGCACATCACGTGGTGGTGTGCCACTGACAGTTGCAGTTGCAGGTGTTGGCCGCTAGGTGTCGCTCTGACAGTTTGGCAGCCAATGCGCGCTCTGGAATTTTAAATGACTCAACGCCGCGTCGTCATGCGAATGGCAATCAAATGCAAAGGATCAGGCCATGCGTGAGAGTATTTAATTACCGAATCGAATGGAAATCGAAGTCGGAATTGGAATTGTGCATTGAACCAAGGCTGCAACTTGAGCGAATTTGAGGCGACTTAGCTGAACTTGCTGCTTACTTCCGCAAAGGGAATCTTCGCAAGTGGCGATCAATTTGCATGTACAAATTGAACAGCAGCCAAGACCTACACCGCAGAAAGCTGACAACAATAACGACAACAACCACTGACGACTGACGACTGACAATTGAAACCCTAGAAGTTGGCAACCATGAGCAATTCCTCAATTTGCGGTAGAGCCAGCGATCACCTGACGATCTCCCCGACTCTCTCCCCTTCTCTCTCACTTCTCTCTCTCTTTCTCTCTCTCTCTTTTACTCTATCTGTCTCTTTTTTTGTTCTGTCCCTCAACTCACGTATCGCATTTCAATGACGCGATCACATTCCGCGCTTTGCAGGGTTTCCACAGTTACAAAGATACAAAGATACATCTAGATTTCCACTTGGCATTGCTATTGCTGCACACTCTCTGTGGCACGCACTGTGCCCCAAATGATTTTTGTGGTCAACTTATTTAAGTGGGCGCCCCTTTCTTTTGGCCAGAGACTTGTAATCTGATATGAGTTAAGCTTAAAACTCAATTAATTTGAGACTGACTAACATTTGACATAATAAGCGTTTCCCTTTAACGTTTCCGGTCCCTTGGCAGCATTTGCCGACAAAGCAACAACGACAACGACAACAATAACAACAATTTCAATGCAGCACGTCGCACACTCTTCTATCTTGTCAATAAATCTCAATATCAAAATATGCAATATGACCACCCGTATGAACCAGACAATAGTTCACCAGATGGAAATAACTAAAAATGCAAATAACTGCACGAATGGCAAATGCGACGAGTTGAGTTCTTTGTGCGAGTATCTGTGTATCTGTGTATCTGTGAGATACGCGCATAAATCTACAATAGTGCCACGCCCCCTCTTCACATACTATACTATACATATTCCCGCATTGAAAGCCTAGTTGGTTTCGCTTCGTTTCGATTTGTTTTGTTTTGTTTTGTTTGGTTTTGTTTAGTTTTCTTGTATGTTTCGGGGCGGTTCTTTCATTAAACGCGGCGCATGCAAACAATGAACCGTGTTGACAGGTTTCGTTTTTCCAACTCTCGTTTGATTGATTTAACCTGAATCGACTGACAGGTACCAGAGCATTTTGGCATGCCCATGTCACGAGATACGAGATACAAGATACTCGTACACAGCATACTTAAGATATGGATATATGGAAATATTCAAACTCGTACTCGTACTCGTACTTATGCTAAACAGAGTCCAACTATCTGGGCGGTACCAGCGATGCCAACTTCCATTTTAGAAACTCAAAACTGTCGATCACAGAGTATGCGACAACTGTGGAGTTATTCAGAACCCACAACACATACATATTCATATCGTATATCTATGATTTCAAAGGAATATTTGTATATGCATATCTGTTTAATTTAACTTGGAATTTGCACAGGTGAAATGGGGGAATGTAAATGAAAAAGACTCTATAACTCATTATAACTTAAATCCTAAACAAGTTTCATTAAAAGCGGAGCATATTATCATATATTATCTGACAACCATAAGAATGATCGAAGATCTCTTTCTTCATTTATTTATAATTATAGAACAAACTGCTGTCAAAGTTTCAACATTTTCCAGAAGAAATCAGTTGCTATTTACCGCTATATTCTTTGTTCAATCTAAGAAAAGCATGATATGCGTGCAGTTTTAAACAGTAGATGTGAATAATTGTGTTGGACAGCGACCGCTACACGATGACGATGACGAGAGTTGGCCCAAAGAGTTGGCAACAAAGTCTAAAAGAAACCAATGTATGTTATTTCCTTTGGCCAAACGCCGAAGACAATTGACAATTGACGAGACGAGACGAGACGAGACGAGACGACTGTCTATAGTTTGAAGCTGGACCCGACGCGAATCACACTGCACTCGAAATGCACTTAAAATGAGACTCGACTTGAATCATAGATGCGGTTCATGAAGAGCGCAACGAATGCGAGACGAAAGACGGGAGATGAGAGAGAGAGAGATGAGAGGAGAGCGGAGAGCGGAGAGCGGAGGGTTTGGGTAAATTGATTGACAGTTGAATGATTTAATGAGCAACAAGATAAACGATGCCCGATGCTGCCAACCGCAGCGAAATGAATTACTTATTTTCATTCGAATTTCAATTTGAATCTCTCAAAGAGAAACAGAGAGAAACAGGCACTCGCAAGTGTGCACAGTACGGTTCAAATAAGTATCTGTTAGTTGCTATTTGCTGTTGAATAGTTTGTAGCACGGCGGTCCATAAAAGATGCTTATCTCTATCTCTGCAACTCTGAAACTGTGGCGGCCTTTTTTTCTTGCCCCGTCATTTGATGACGTCGACGACCACGCATTTTGTGTCAACCAGTCAACGGTCTGGGAATTGATAAACTAATGTTGCCTCAAGTTGTTGATGGACACAAAAATATATACATACGTACAATCAAGTTTCCATAGTTGATCATTTTTTTGATGCACATTTCCATAATGTACGCAATCTCTAACAGACCAGCAATGAAATGTTAGAGTTTGTACTTCTCTTGCTCATTATATTTCAAGAGTTTAAAAAGGATACAGTGATTAAAATGAACCTTTTGTTTGTAATATTGTGTTCACATTTCTTTAAATTATATAATTAAAATCAATATTTTTAAATAGTAAATAGTGTGGGTATAAATTCTATAATCTTAAATCATTATTCTTTTATTGCTGATCAGTTTAAATTAAAATTGTCTTTGATTTGACGACTTTAATTTTATTTTAGATTTTATCACATCCGTTATTTTCCACAAACATTTCTCTTTGTGTGTAGAGTAGACTGAAAAGCTTCTCTTTAATTTTCCATTAAATATCTTACACATAATTAAATTCGCCTCGCCATTTAAATATACATCTCCAAAAAGGCAACACAATTGCATGTAAAGCTCTTTCATTTCTTTTATATCATTTTCTTTCTTTCCGCTGCTCATTTTTATGTCATTTGCGTGTGATCAGTGATCAGAGACCCAGAAAAGAGGGGTCCACTTGTGTCGTTGTTTGGGTCGTACCCACGCAACTCTCAGATACTTTCAGATACTCTGAGATACTCTTAGACACTCACGGAGACGCAAGTCGAATATAATTTATGTATCGGCCAAAAAATGTTTAACGATCTTCAAGTTAAATTTACCAAACAGCGGGAAGAATCTTATCTCTCCCTCTCTCTCTCTCTCTCTCTCTGTCTTCCTCTCTCTCTCTCTCTCTCTCTCTCTCTCTCTCTCTCTCTCTCTCTCTCTGTCACACACTCTCTCTTTCTCTAAATGTTTCGTTGTCTTGAATCAATTCTATTGAATTTTTTGTCAAAATTCTTAGTGTTTCAATATATAAATTTATTTTTTTTTACTTTTGGTATAATTGGGATAGTAAACACAAACAAGTCGAATTTTGGCTAAACAAAATTTGCGGAAAAAATGCAAAGCACTTTCCATCTAGAGTCGAGATGCTGATAAGAGTCCTTAACAATGGCGCACTGCGTTCGTTTGCCATAAACAGCTGCATCGCTTGCCCGGCCTGCAGAAGTCGACCCGTTCTAAAGCCAACAGAGTCAAGCCTGAACCGGAACCAGAACCAGAATGTGAGCGTGCACTTGAACCGATTCAGCTACAGGCAACTGCATGATCGTAAGTGGCAGCGACAGAATGCCCTCAATGAACAGAGGCGTAAGGTAATACCGAAGCTGGTGTATCTGCACAATCCGTGGAAGTATCTGGTCACCAAGTTCAATATGTGGCGGCTTAAATGGCTGTGGGATTATAGCTTCAGTGAGGCCGAGTTCGTCGAGGGTTCGAAGCAGGCGGCCATTGTGATGACGGACATTATACGGCAACAGAGTTCGGATAAGATTGGGGAATACACGACTCCAGTGGGCTTCCAGCAGATCACGCGGGACATGCTGCTCTCCCGGAACGATTCACGGCTGCAGCTGGTGCGCTTCGAGAAGGAGCATCTGCGACGGGCGATTCCCATGAAGGTGGCCACCCGACAGAACTATGGTCGCAAGTACGCATTTATCGATATGTTGTTTGTCGGTCTGCGTAACACTAAGGACTTCGATTCGCCCAGCGAACTGGTTGAGATCAACGAGGTCCTGCGACGCATGGATACCGAACTGAAGACCCCAAATGAGATCATCTCAGTGCCTCATCGCATCGTTTTCGCCGAGATCTTTATACGCTTTCGACGCGATTACACTGCCGAATGGCGGCGAAAGGAGGAAGCCGCTAAAAACCCGCCGGACAACTCGAAACGTCATTATCTGCACTCGGAGGATCCGGATTTAGATCGATCGTCGAATCTTTCACTGGAGAACGTCCTGTCGCGTATTAACGATCCAGGCTGGTCGATATCCTTCTACAAGATCCTAACATTCGATGTGCTCAATTTTGATCCGCAGCCAAATCATAGATGATAGGCTTCCAAATTTACTGTTCAGATAAAACTCATTTCGCTCATTTTCACTTTGAATAAAAATTCATCTATTTATACGTGTATTTATATATAAATGAATTTAAATTTATTATTTGTCTTGGCTGTCCAATGGAAGCTTTAGGCTCTTGTATCTTTCAGATACATGCGGGCATCTTCAAATTTATTACCTTGAATTGCGCTCACACCTTAAAATTAACGCTGCTGTTATTGTTGCCTTTGTTGTTGGTATTGTCACTATCTGATGGCAACAACAACAACAACAACAAATCTGAAGTAAGGTCTACACATATTTGTACAAAATGATGTTGTAATGAGCCACATTACACGATTCACTCTTGTTAGCCGTTACCATTGTCATTTGGCTCTAATTAGTTTTCAAACATGGGCTTGCCCCAATCAATTTCAATCCGTAAGTCTAAAGAAAGGGGAAAAAAACTCTACATTGTAGGTATATATCTTTTTTTCACTTTGTCTCCATGTTTTACACGTTTTTGCATAATAATTTGTACATGCTAAACAACTTTTCCATATTATAAAGGCTGCCCTGCGGTGTTGGGGGTTCTGAATGTTTGACAGGTTACGAGCTATTCGTTTCAATTGAAATTGATGAATAAATGGATTTGGTTATCAACCAAAAATGAATTCAGTTGAATTATGAATATGGTAATCATGGCTAAAAGGGGTAAAGAAAAACCTATTTAGTATATTCTTTTCATCACAGCGTATTCTTTAGAGTTATTTGCTTAGGATAGGTTCGGATTGGTTATCATACATGATTCAAAATATTTTAAAAATCTTTTGACTTAGGATTGAATGAGAATCTCATTTCGACAACTCGCTTTGAAATTACATTTACAGTTTTTTATCTTTATTTCAAAGTTGTGACTGTGATTGACTTTGGATATAAAAGCTATTTGCGTTAGCTAAATAAAGTCAAATCGAAATCCGGGCAGCTAATGGCAAAACAGCGTAAGTCGAGACTGAAAAAAGAAATAACAACACGTCAAAAGGGAGAAATAATTTAAATAAGAAAACACAAACAGCTGTTGCATTTCTGAGGATGGAAATGTGCCAGATTTACACCCACACACACCCCAACCCCCCCTCACACACACACAGCTACAAGCAAAAGGGATAATCTCATTATAATGAAACGCAAGTTATGCACGCGCAGCCAGCAGCCGCTAGATGGCGCCAGCAAGGCGTCAGTCAAGTGTCGCCCGCACAGCTTAGAAGCAAATGAAGGAGCAGACGAACGGGAAACTTACAGCTGCTGCTGCTGCTGGGAGAACCGACTGGGATGCTCGGGATTTGAATGACTTGACAGCCGGATCTAGTCCTCTGCCATGGCATGAGCTGACATGCGAAACACGTTGGTGTAAAAAAGAATCAGAATTATTATAATTTATGTATATTTCTTACCTCGGCCGGACCATTCAATCTGTGAACTGTCTATCTACTTTCTACTGAGATAATGCACAGTGGTCCATAGCATACTTAGAAATGTTTTCAGAAACAAATATTTAATAATATATATGAAATATATATATAAAAAATTAATACAATAAGATAAATCTTATTAAATAAGACTTATTTACATTTTCTTTTCTTAAACGAAGTTATTAAATTTTTTAAGTAAGACATTCCATTTATATGTATTTTAAAATTAGATTTAAAATGTTTTCATCTGTTTTTTTGTACTTTTTCGTACCACTGTGCAACACAGTATCCTGTGTCCACGTCTTACGTAGACGTTTAACTGGCAACTGAACCCCAACCATAAATAATACAAGCGGCTTAATTTCAAACTCATTTGCAAATATTTACACACAAATCGAGACCGTGGAACCCTTTGGCAGCGGATGAGGATTCCGAATTCAACGTGTAACAGGTGCAAGACCCCGACACAAAGTCGGGTTCAAAACTTTTTTCATAAATTCTTTTACTTTTCGAGATTAATTACAAGCCTGGCGTAATGAGCGGATTTCCGGAACGTTCTCTTCGTTTGCTTTTCATTCCAGCCACTCCTTAACGCCCCTAAAGCTCCACTCCTTTCTGCACTTCTCCCACTTATTGCTCGTACATCTTGCGTTTAATAAAAATTGAATGAAATTTATGAATTTTTTGCGCGCAACGCATAGAAATGCGGCCACCCACCCACATTGGACATTGGACCCATTGGACACATTGGAAAGGTGAAGTCCGCCTGCAATCGCCGCTGTTGTTGTGGTTGTTGTTGCTTTTGCTGGAATCTCGGCAATGTTGGCATCCGCCAATCGTTGATCTTCATTAACGTTGCCGACGCAGTCGTCGACGTCTCTATAGACATGGTTAGAGTTGCCTCTAAGTTGCTGCCGCCGCTCTAAAGCTTCAAATTTATGGCAACGCATTTGCGGCGCGCGCTTACGTACATAATGCCAACACGGCCAACAGCAACGACAACAACAACAGCAACGACAACAACAACAACAGCCACGACAATAGCAATAACAAAGTCTGGCTAATAAAGCGTCGGCGTCATCATTGTCGTTCTTGTTGCTGTTGTTGTTGTCATGGCTGTCCTTTATTAGTTCATTGCTTGGCTGCTTTGGCTCTCTTTCTCTCTCTCCTTCTCTCCCTCTCTCTCTCTTTCTCTCATCAGCCTGTTTGTTGGCGCTCGTATCCATTTACACTTGGATATTTATCGTCGCGGTTGCCGCTTCGACCTCCTGCATCGCCTCAAATGGAGTTGTCCCATAACTTTAGCCGTGAACAAGCTAAATACGCCATTTAACACAACATTTAAAATGCATATCGATCGTATATCAAAAGGTCGTTTCGTTTTCATTACATAATCTCAGCCATGTAGCGTGTGTGTAAGTATCTGTTAGATAGATGGTATCTAGATACTTGTTGGAACATGGCAGCTAAATTGAAAGTAATGTGTAAGCTATCTAAGCACACGCCTTCAGAATTGTCGTCTGAAAAATAAATATGTAAATATTGTAAATCATTTAATTAAAAAAATGTATTAATAAATATAAATAATTATAATTATCAAATTTAACAAGATATATAAGTTAGAAATAATTTTAAATTACAATTGCTTACCAGCTATAATTAAAATCTGACTTTTAATAGGAACTGTTATACAGTCCCTCTCTCAGTCCCTCTCCCAGTCCCTCTTCCAGTCGCTCCCCCAGTCCCTCTCCCAGGCTCCGCTCCCAGTCCCTCTCCCAGGCCCCGCTCCCAGGCCCCTCCCCCAGGCCCCGCTCCCAGGCTCCGCTCCCAGTCCCTCTCCCAGGCCCCGCTCCCAGGCCCCTCCCCCAGGTCCCTCTCCCAGGCCCCGCTCCCAGGCCCCGCTCCCAGCCCCTCTCCCAGCCCCTCCCCCAGATCCCTCTCCCAGGTTCCTCTCCCAGGTTCCTCTCCCAGGTTCCTCTCCCAGGTTCCTCTCCCAGGTTCCTCTCCCAGGTCCCTCTCCCAGTCCCTCTCCCAGTCCCTCTCCCAGGCCCCGCTCCCAGTCCCTCTCCCGGGGTAAATATGAGTATCTTTAGTAATTCTCGACCAATTGTAATGCCATTTGCAATTTCGTTCCCAATTTCGAACAGCTTTTAAGCCGCTTTTTGGCATTCCGAATGCTCAACTGGCCCTCATTCTGGACACCACGTCGTTCATAAAAACGTCGACAATTTCAGAGACAAGCCGAGGCCAATATTTATGATATGGTCTGTAAGAGTATTGAAGAACTGGCCGCCTTGCCAAATTGCCACTTGGCGCCAAAAACTGAGAGGGGAAAACTCTGGAACTGTTCGGTCCACCACTGTCGCTGTCAGCATTAAAAGTATCTGCATAAATTTTATTTTCGAATAAAAAAAATCGAAAATTTTTGCAAGTAAATTTTTAATTTAAAACACATTTTATATGCAAAAAGAGCAGAAAAAGAGAATGGAAAGGGCGGAGCAGGAGGAAACGGAAGAGGCCGCAACAAAACTGAAACATAAATAAATCTGAAATTTTATGCACTCAAAAAAGCTCGAAGCAAAGGGACTACGGGAGTACGGAGACCGGAGAGCAGAGAACAGAGTACAGAGCACGGGACGCTGTCATCCGGCAAACCGAGTGGAACACACATAAAAGCTGTTTGAGACTTATAAAATGGAATACAACAAAATCAAAAATAAACAAACTTTTGTTTCCAAAAAAAAGTTCTGCTCAATGTGACTGTTATGGTTGTTATAGTTGTTGCTGTTGTTGTTGCTTTTCTTTTTGTTTTTGTTGTTGTGGCAACCCTGCTAAAGCTGCTTGTTGAACATGCAATTTCTTTTGGCTGCACTGCGTTCGATTGCTGCGGTTCGACGGCGGCAGCAGCTGCAACAACAGCGGCAAGGACAAAAGCCAACAATGGATTATTAGTGGCTCTTTAGCAAACACGGCTCGTCGCCGGTTGACGCTTCTCGGCTGTCGGTTGTCCAAGGGGGAAGAGGGGTAACGACTTATGGCACCGCACGAGCACAACAAATCTGCGCGTGTGTGTGTGTGTGTGCAAGTGTGTGTGTGTGAAGCGTCGCCTGCTGCTGTCGTTTAATCTTGCCCTCGGTCTTCGTCGACGTCGTCGTCGTCGTTGTCGTCGCCGTCGTTGGTCGCCGTTCCCGTCGCCGCATCCGCCACTGATTTATCGCTGAAATGTGGGCGTTTTTAATTAATTTCACTGCGCTGCACTTCCAACAGATTTTCGCTTTGCGCGCTCATAAAGCATTGTAATAAAATACAAGAAGCACACAAAACAAAAATAAGCGCGGGTGTACTATCAAAGAGATACCCTGTTTCTTAAATAAATCTTAATTTAAAATGTATAAAATCAGGCCTGTTCTGGTTTTTATTGGTTATCATTACGATAAAATTAAAAGCAATAATTTCATAAATATCCAGTGCCTTTTTTAATTAATTTCTTTCATTACAGGGTATCGCATGGAAGAACCTTAATTATAAATAAATATATAATCAGGCCTGTTCTGGTTTTTATTGGTTATCATTAAAATAAAAGCAATAATTACATAAATATCCAGTGCCTTTTTTAAATAATTTCTTTCATTACAGGGTATCTCATGGGGTAACCCATCAACTGTCGATCTTGTGCTGATTTACTTAAAAATCTCGCACTCGCAAATAAAGTTCAAGTTGTAGTTGTGGCAGCTTTCGGGGCAATTGAAATGTACTCCACGTAAACCACAAGAAATTGCAGATGGGGTTGCTTACACTTTGCATAAGGGTAGATGAAGAGTGCTTATAAAACTGTGCATTGTGGTTCCAATTTCAAGTGATTTTCTCAGGTGTGAAGTGTGGACTGGTTTGCAAAATCTGTAAGTGTGATAGTTTAATGAGCTGAGAAACAGGACACTTAAAGGAAACGAATTTCAGCTTAAATTCATAATTTATATGATGGTAAAACTATAGTAGAACTATTTTATATAATAAACTACGAGTTTAACAAATTTCCAAGTCGTTGATCTCTTTATTCTACGAGTAGCACAGTAAAATGCTTATTAGTTGGTAACAATTTTACATCAAATTTTCAACAGCACACTCGAGGCCAAACACACACAAACATGCATATCTGAAAGGGTGTAATTCCATTTTTGGTTAATTTTGTTGGTGAGTCCAAAAGTTTGTTCTTCTTCTTGTTTAGCTGCTTGGCAACTTTTGCAGCTTTTAATTCTAATTTTCACGCTGGCGCAATTTTGACGCTTTTGCTAATTTGCCGTCAACTTTCAACTTGGATTTCCAGGGAATTAAGCCAGCAGTCGACTGTAACTTGACGATGATGATGATGAAGATGATGATGGTGATAATGATGATATATCTGCCAGTCAACTAAATATTTTGTCATTTCTTCCAAATGGAGATTTATTGCATTGCAAAAGATTAAAGTTTGAAAAAGGTTTAAAGAGTTTTTGGACTTTTAATTGAGTAACTAATGGATTGCAATTGATTTTGCAAACTTCTCAACATAATGTGACATTTTGGATAATTTCTACGCCAGGGCTGGAACAAAGTACTCCCAAGGCTGGCCAAAACAATAAATTCATTTAGCAATTGCAGTTAAATATTAAAATTGCTTGTTGCCTACACAATTATGCGGAAGGAACTAATTAGGACTACAACCACGATGAGACCTCCCTATAGTCTCTACCCACATACATGCGTAGATAGCAATATTAAATTTCATTTTATTGCATGCTAAAGTTCATTATGTGCTACAAATTCAAATTAAGCAACATAAACGAAGCAAAAATGTGTTGTTGCTTTACAGTGAAAATCATGCAAGGCGAAGAATGAGAAACATAAAACAAATTGTCGCAAATTAATAAAGGCCAAAGCTTAATATAAAGTTCAATTAAGTTACACTTTCTTAACAAAGTATTACAGCATAACTGTTTTTATTTTATAAACTTTTTATGAATGAAAAAGTTGATTATTACTGATAAGAAATGGTTAAAAAGAAATATTTTTATTATTATTTTATATTTTTATTCTATATTAAAATTGGATAATTCAATTTTATTCAACTTGTCAAATCTTAACGGATTTTCCATTTCATCTTTATTTAGTCTCTTTTTTGATTCTGCATTAAAGTTATAAAAAAACACATTTTTTCCCATCAGTGATATTTTTTTTGCTTTTTTTTCCATTCCAGTTAACAACACTAAGATGGGCTTTCAAAGAAATATTGCCAACACTGCGAGAAACCATTATTTCATTTTATTGCCGTTGGTAACGCCTCCAATTTAACTATCAGGCGGTAGACTTTGAATTTAAATTTATATTTGAATGTCTTTGCGTGCCAATGCACAAGTACTTTACTATGTGTGTGTTTAAACTGAGAAAGCAATCTTCGAGTATGCTAATTAAAAGGCATAAATAATGCAATATTTGAACTTCAGCTGTCTGCAAACTTAATTGATTTACGAGTTTCAATAAAGGCGCGAGTCTCGTCAATTTCCACTGCTTTTTCAGGCGGCAAACTTAAACAGACTAATGTCAGTCTAGGAACGATCTACCCCAGCCCAGGGCCAATAAAGAATTTTTACGATTAAAACCATGGCGAATGGAAAGCGAACTCAAACTCGAACTGCGACTGCGCCACAGGCCACGGAAGCCGCTTGACATTGATTGGAGTTGGAGTTGGGATGGTGTTGGTGTTGGGTTGGAGCTGGGAGAGTGTTAAAGTGTCCAGCACTGTGACGAAGCTGGTGTGAGTAGTGTCCAAGTCGAGTTCTTCAATTAGTGTAAACACAAATGGCAACAACACACAAGCGATGACACTGCTTCAAGACACCAAGCGAAGCCAATTTTCAGTCAACTCTTCATCTTTTGCTCTCTCTTTCTCTCTCTCTCTCTCGCTCTCTCGCTCTCTCTCTCTCTGTTGTGCAGACACTTTAATATTTAACGCGGCTGGGAGCAGACGGCGATGGCGACAATGGAGCTGGTAACGCCAACATATTCCACGAATATGTTCGTGATCATAAAATTATAATTTATGAACAAAACGAGCGCGTGAAGCGCACCAAAGAGTGAAGCAGAGACAATGTCAATGCCAGGGATGGAGTTGGAGACGAAGACAGTTCCAGAGCAGGGACAGGGAGTTTAGGGCTGTCGTGGACACTTGGCTGGGCGAGCTTATCTGGCGCTGGCATCTAACTGCACATACACGTACACATGGAGGAGGAGATGCCGATGGAGATGGAGCTGAAGATGCAGATGCAGATGCAGATGGAGTCGATACTCGTAAATGCAACAACGAACGCCGATGACAACGAACGCAACGCAGTTGACGGCGATTTGGAGCGACGCGCGCGTCAATTTCTTGAAGTGGGACACAAGCAGCGCGAGCTGATAAGAGACGGGAGTAGGAAGAGAGGAAGAGAGGGACGACACTGAAGTGGAGGTTGTGGAAGCTGTTGCAAGTCATGGGGGTGTCGATGTTGTTGCTGCTGTTGTTGTTCAGGCTCTTGTTGGCTCTTTCCTGGAAAGACGCCTCCGGCGGCAGCAGCAGCTCCAACAATATTTTTATATTTATTTTGTCTCTCGCTTTGGTTTTGAGTTTGGATGTGGATCTGCTTTGGATGTGGATGTGAATGTGGATGTGAGTGTGGCTGTGTATGTGGATTGTGGATGCGCTTGACATTGGGGGCAACTCGCAACTGGCAACTGGCAGCTTGCATGTTCTTTGTTGTTTGTTTGTATTGTTGTCGTTGTTGTTGTTGTTGTTGTGCCATCTGTGGTCCGCTGAGGCAGCCAACTAATTTGCGGTTTTGTTGCGAGCCAAGTCCAGCCGGCACTCCAACCGAGAGTGTCTGTAATTTCCTTTCCAGTTTCTCAGTTCAGGACCTTAGTTCGAGGCTCTTTGTTATTTTGCCACTTAAACAACTCGACACGCCCCCAGCTCCAGTTCCAGCCTCCGTCTTTTATGCCGATTGCCTCTCGGTTTAATAAGTTCTATTTACTGTGCAACCTTTGGGGTCAGACCGGCAAGTCTCTCAAATTAAATTCGAGATTAGCCAACGGCAACTCTCGGCTCTCCTCAGTTCGTCTAACTAACTCTGTTTGTTAGTTTTAGGCAAATTGCAGACGCCATTCACTCCGTCTAACACTGCGTGCTTAATTAAATTCTTTTCAATACCAGACCATGAACCAATTTCTGGTCTGGACCAAAACTTGACTTAGTTGGCCAAGTTTGTCAATTAAATAGGAATTTATGCTGCATTATTCGATCTAACTTTCCAAATAAATTGATTACACCCTATAAGATTGAAAGAAATAATAAGAGGGGTGTATTTTTATATACTACCCTAAATTAAATTCAATATTTAAGTTTCAGCTTCAGCTTAAGAGTGAAAAGAAAATGATCGGTAATTATTTGAATATGCAGAGACATTTTTATGTATGCATGAAATGACGACAACCAATTGTTGGGGCACATTTAAAATCCAGCATAATTATTTATTTTGTGCAACAACAAAGGAAACAAAACGTTTGCTTGCCAGTGTTGTTGTTGTTGTTGTTGTTGTCGCTAAATTTAATGAAATTCGACATGCAACATAAAGTAATTTATTTTTAATTAATTTATAAATGCAGCGACATCAAAAATGGAAGCCTGGCCAGAAAGCAAAACATTAAACAGACTCGCCAACAACAACCACAACAATAGCAACAACTACAACAACAACAACAATGTGGACAAGACCGGCTTATCCCTTGTCAGGGCGTCGAAAATTAAGCCTCGGCAATTTGCATGATTTTATATTTCTTTTTTCTGCATGCACATTTTATTTATATTTATTTTATTTCATTTTATTTTATAAATGCTTCCATGCAACAAGCGGCACAAAGTGTCGCTGACAGGCGTGTCATCAGCACTTTGAGTTGATGCTGCTGTTGCCGTTGCTGTTGCCGTTGTAGTTTCCATTGCAGTTGCAGATGCAGCAATCCACCGGACACGCCCCATTTTGGGGCGGCCAGCAAACAACTCGCAATGCACGGCAGCAATTTCATTAAAATTTACTGCACGCTGCAGAAAAAAAAATGGTTGCGGTCAATTAACGTCAACAGCGGCAGCCCCTTCTCGGTTTTTCCACCCCACAGTACCGCCCCCCCCCCCCGCCCCTTTTCACCCCTTTCCGTCCCTCTATGTCGTCATCATGCTGCTCATTAACAGCACGCTGACTTTACTGGCATTTTGTTTATTGTTGCTGCCATGAATAAATAAATACATTTCATTGACATATGCTCAAATAAATAATAGAGCAATTTTTTAAATTATTGCACCCAGACGCACAGGCTTGTGGTTGGTTTGGCGGTAAGAAGGATGCACTGAAAGGGGGACACTGCGATTATCCTCGCGCTGGCTAGTGAATTATGATTGGGCAGTTAAGAGAAGCGGACATCGACTCAGGTCCGCGTTCAGACCACGGACCACAGTGGCATATAATAAACTGCCGAGGCAATGCCCACAATTTTTAATTTTTACTCAACAATGGAGAGGCACAGCTGACAATGAGAGAGACTCAATATAAATTGCATTAACAGAAGAATTATTATCACCAAGCAACAAAAAGATATTCAAATATTTTTAGAATTGAAAGGAGCTGTCTTTACAATCAAATTTCAACTATAAATCATAGACATAAAACTTTGTACCAATCTGCGTATGAGTAATATGGATATTTGCAATACTTTCAAACTTATTGCTGAACTTTCTACGTTTTTATCTTTACACAATCACATTTACCATGTTATGCTTATCTGCTACCTTTAATCATTTACGGAGTTATTTCCTTAACACATTTATCTCGCTTCCGACCTGTTGCGTCGGCCAAAAATGTAAAGCCACAAACTTCCCTCTCTTTCAATCTCTCTCTCTCTCTCTCTCTCCCTCCCTCTCTTTCTCTCTCTCTGTTGAACCGATAAGCAGCCACAGTCTGTGTACTTTGTGTACTGAGTGTTGACTTTTGTGCATAAATAAGCAAATATTTATGCAGTGACTTCTGCTGCAACGCCTTCCCCGCAGAGTTGCAGTCGAAATGTCAATGCCACGGCGATAACAGCACGAGACACGAATGCCAAAAACGAAATTCGAAAATCAAATATTCGCCATAAATAAACGCAAGTCGAGAGGATGCAAGTTCCAAGAAGGAGTCGCCTCTTTCTGTCCGTCTGTCTGTCTGTCTGTCTGCATCTGCCACTGAGAGACGTTCAACAATGCGGCATTTTAATAATATTTCCCTTTCAATTTTTTTTACACCTCCGTCAGGCGACTGGGTGCGATCTGAATGCCTCTCCCTGTGATATCTTATTTCAACTGAAATTGTTGCACCTTTGTTGCCACCTTTTGGCGGCTCGATTCGCAGATATATTTATGTGCATGCGCGGCACAGGTGTGTGACAACATGAAAATTTATCTGCGGCATCCACAAGTCAGCCTGGAATCCACCCCCCAACCCCTAACCCTCTGTGCAAGCTGAGGAACTGCGGAACTCGCGGACGCTGTGGAATATATGAGAGTGCGAGTACAGATATTGCAGGTAAAAGCTGGATTTATATGCGAAACAGGGCGTGATGGTAACCCTAATGCGACGTTAACTTTGCAAATTTGTTGGCTTTAAGCAAATAGTCGCATGTTGCACAGAAGAACACCTGTGGCTACAACTTGTTGCGCAAACTTAAGACTGACTTGGAAATATGTGAATTTTTAAATGGAATAAAATTTTAATAATCCTTTTCGCTTATTTTTATACCTCGTACTTAAAATAAGTACAGGGGTCTATTGGGTTTGTTTTACCGACTATGTGCGTAACAGGCAGAAGGAGGCGTGGCAGACCCTATAAAGTATATATATTTTTGATCAGCATCAATAGCCGAGTCGATATAGCAATGTCCGTCTGTCTGTCTGTCCGTCTGTCTGTATGAACACCTAGATCTCAGAGACTATGTGAGAGGGACTGGGAGCGGGGACTGGGAGAGGGACCTGGGAGAGGGACTGGGAGCGGGGCCTGGGAGCGGGGACTGGGAGAGGGACTGGGAGAGGGACTGGGAGAGGGACTGGGAGAGGGGACTGGGAGAGGGAACTGGGAGAGGGAACTGGGAGAGGGGACTGGGAGAGGGGCCTGGGAGAGGGCCTGGGAGAGGGCCTGGGAGAGGGACTGGGAGAGGGCCTGGGAGAGGGACTGGGAGAGGGGCCTGGGAGAGGGGCCTGGGAGAGGGACTGGGAGCGGGGCCTGGGAGACGACAACGACAGGATAATATCGACTCGAGGCTGACACACATAAGTTAGTCTTATACATCCTTACGAAAGTTGGTTCAAATCTGAGCACTATAACATATAGGACCGACGTGCGAAAATTAAGTCTTAGTATGTAAAACATTTTTGTTTTATGAGATATCGTTAGCAATCTGATAACTGCATTTAAGTTAACTAAATTATTTTTAGTTTTTTTCCATTATAAGTTTTTTCCATAGTAAGTATGGGGTCTCCGACTGTCGAGTATGCTCGACTGTAGCACCGGCCGACTAGTTTCTTTTCTTTTCATAAGTTTGCTTTAGTTAGTGAAGTCTAACATAGTTAAGGATTAGGTCAAAACTATTTTGAATCATGTATGATTGTGCAAGTCCTGCATAAGTATTTGTAGTATTGAAATTAATCATAGATCGTATTAGCTACGTAATATTGAATATATAAGATGGGTGCTCGAACATGTACTTCTTGGGCTTGTATGAATTGGGGTAACTTGCGACCCTTAAATCTTACGGCAAATACCAGCTCACCATCCAGAAGAAAGGCTCCCATAATCGCATCTGCCTTGAGATTACGAGAAAATCCGTTCTGCTGGGTCAAAATGGGTTTGTTGTTGGTTTTTACCAGGTGCAAGGCCTTGGAGATGACGGTGCCAAGGTCATCTTCCCGCACGGCTGCCGCCTCATCAAGAGGAACCTTGCGAGGACGTCCCTATGAATTAAACCCCATTTCAATATGTTGAAATGAATAAAAAGACAAGCGTAACCAATACACTCACACGTTGACGCGGTACACTCTCACAATTCTCACGGGTATTTGGCACGGAAACACATGAGCGCTCTGAAAATAAGAGTCACTCGATCAGCTATGTATGTATGTATATATAAAATATAAAAAATTTTTCACACCCACCCTGAGCAGTATTTTTAACTGACTTCTGATAGGGCGCTCTTTCAGCAACGCTGCCCTGTAAAATGTATAAATTATATGATAAGCTGTTCGATTAAAACCCTTTACGTACTTACCAGCCTAGGATTTGACTTCTTTTTTCCCATCTTTCATCTGAAAGTTCTCGATAAAATTAGAACTCAACTACACGTTGACATTCACGAAATGAATGTCAGTTTATCGATAACACCTAGAACTGTTCAAGTTACGATATATTTGTACTAATCGAAGCTTATCGCAAGATCACAATATTCCGAATTTTGAGATACATTTATGACAACTTTTAAGAATATTTCCCTGCTCTGTTCCATTAAATGTGACCCTATTTAAAATATGGTTTAATCAATAGAGCAACATTGATTATAATATCAAGCTTTGTAACTGTAATCTAACCGCGATCTTCCGCCAAGATTAAGATTATTCAACTTTTCAATTATGAAAACTATAATTTTCCTATAAATAGGAAGCCATGAAGAAGCATGAAAGTATTTTGATTTGGCAAATTTAGTTTTCTATCAATTCTCACTGAGATCTGCTTCATTCCAGTTCGACTTATTTTTTTCAGGAAAATGTCCCAAGAAAATCATAAGAAGCGAAAAATGAATATGTCGAAAGCCTCTCGAGGCATTTGGCTAGTAAAGGTGCCGAACTACGTGGCCAAACTATGGGATAAATCCCCCTCAGACATGCAGGTGGCCACCCTGCGTATGGAGAACTCCATGGATGCCATAGAACCGGCCAAAGTGAAGCTTTTACTAAGCGATCAAGTAATTAATCTGGACCCAGAAAAAATGATTACCAGCGAGCACGAGCTAAAACTATCGAAATCGGCCAGGGCTACCCAAAAGACATGTATTTTTTCAACGGTCGATGATGAGGAACCGGCCATGGAGGGTTGGATTACCCATAAAATGGAGTGCCATCCTGTATGTAACTCCCAGTACTTTATGATGAAACAACAGTCCTTACGTGACATTAAACAACAACGTATCGCGGAGCCGCTCAATAATATTGTGAAGAACTTCAAACCTGTCAGCAGCCACATTCACAATGTGAGATATCAGTATATCATAGATATATATATAGATATTTATTGTTCCTCATTGCAGCGGGAGGAGGCGAAGAGGAAGAAAGAGGCTGGCTCAAGATCTCTCAGCAAGGAGGCAATCATGGAATTGCTGTTCCAGGCCTTTGAGAAGCATCAATATTATTCTTTAAAAGATCTGGCATTCATAACCAAACAGTCCGTTTTTGTGTTGAAGACAATACTGAAGGACATTGGCGACTACAGCAAGAATCCAGCCCATAAGCAAATGTGGGAACTGAAGGAGGAATATCGTCACTATCAAATGACCGACTCTGAAAAGTAACCATCCAACATGATAAGTTATTATTAAAATAATTACTGTTATGACACCGCAAAAAATAAAAAGATATTTTCATGGTAATTTGGAGCGAGCAAATCAATTAGCAGTTTTGCTGCAATGGAAAGTCGAGATGCTGACAACATAATGCCACCCAGGTGCTGTCACTGGAGGACCGACAGCCGACCACACAAGACGACCACGACCCAAGACGATAACGAGGCTAATGAAAATGAAACCTGGTCACGCACATACAAAGTCTCAGTCCGAACTTGAATCGTGGCCAATATGAAGCATTCAAATGCCACATATAAATTCAAGTTAATCCACACAGCGGGTCGTCTCCAGGGCGCCAGTGGATTTTTTGATCTTGACTATACCACTTTTCATTTCGTAGGAAAGTCGGTCTGTCTGTCCGTCCGTCTGTTCATGTCTCATGCCCAGTGTCCAATGTCCAGAGCGATTAGTGCTTCATATACTACACCCAAGGAATCGAGTTGCTTATGAGAGAGCATCCAATGTTGGGGCTGTTGATGGGCGCCAGCTTTTAATCATTATTAATTATATGCTGCCTTGGCGCATAAATCATTTGTGCTTACTCTGCATTTACCATTTGCCATTTACCTGCACCGGTGACCAGCGATTGCGATAGTCATCTGGGCCAGGAGAGCGACTAGGACGTTTATTAAAGCTGCAGATTATCTATGCCCGGAATGTGCTCTGAGAAATGTGGTTAATTATTTAAACTCCGGTCAGCTGAGCATCAGCAACTAATTTATTTCTGCTTGAAGATGAACACATAATCTATTATAATCAGTCGTTTTGGAACTATAACTCGCTATGATCTATCTTTCTATCTCCTATGCAAATGTATCTCCTGGACGCTTGAAAATAAAGCATAAATCCACTTTGGATAGGTTTTTATTACCAATGGCAACGGCTCTTCGTGCCAGTCTTTCAGCCTCTCTCAGATTCATGCCATACTTCCATTCACTCTTAAGGTAATCGATGACTTCATCGGCACCTGTACCCAGGGCTGCATAACAGACACGTGTGTAGGCACCAAAGGATTTCAACGTGACCAGATGCAGGCCACTGACATCCTCGCCAGCTAAAAGCAGCTCGGCACCTTCGGCCGTCTCATACTTTTTAGTGAGCAAGTCGAGGACTTGGGTCACAGTTGCTCCCTTGAAACCAGACACCAAATGCGACATGTCCTCCAGCTTGGTAGCCGTTTCCAGCAATGCCTCACGATCAAAGCCAGTGCTGCTGGCACAACAGCTAACAAGAAAACGGGTTAATACAAATTCGGACAATATACGTACTATCATATTACTAGATACGATCGTCCAGATAGTAAATGAGGCTTCCCGCCATGGTGACGGCCAGAATGACGCCCTCATCAAAGATTACACCCACCATGATGCCAGTGGCAGAGCTTTTAAATAAAGATTAGGTTATGACAAGATTTATGCTGGATATGTTTATTGCCAGCTTACTTGTTGTTAGGCTCCAAGTTGGACAGGGGACTGGTCATCTTAAAGAAGTGTCAACCTCCAATTCAAGTGATCTTGGACGCTAATGAGCTGTAAATACATACATATGTATATGTTAATGAATTTGCCAGTTGACAGCACAAAATGTAAACGATATCATTGGTCTAATACGTATATTCTGGACAAGTTTTGTGGGAGACTATTTGGGTCTCGGCCACCAGCTGGGCAAGCAAAGTGTCAAGTCATCACTTGACTTGGCACTCGACCGCCGTCCCTTGATGATGATGATGACGATGATGATGTTGATGGTATGCATGAGCAGATTAGCGGGCGTGTCGGCGCGAAAAAGTGTCAACCGCAGGCGCCGCTGGCTGACAGCCAAGTGGCCAGTGACATGGGCCCGTTTAGACCTGGTCTTGGGACCAGACCAGAGCAGAGCAGACCACACTGGTAGCTCACAGTTGGCCATTGACATTGTCTAGTTGTGCATCCAATATGATGATGTAAGCGATATTGACACGTCGAGGCTAAGCCGGAACCGGTGACAACGACAACGACAATGACAACGACACCTACACAGAGGGTCAGTCAGTGGAATCTCTGTTAGTTGATTCGTTTGTTTGTTTGTTGGTCCACATGCAACTGGTTTTCTCTGATTTTACAACAAATTAAACGTTTTCTTTAAAAGACCATCAAAGTGGCAGCTGCAACTTGTCTTTGGTCTAAATATAACCTAAGAACCAGTTCTTGGCCAAGACCAGAAGGACACATTTCGCAAAATCGTATGCAAATTTCAATGGGCATCATTAATTAAGCCCAACACGAGCTTACTGATGTGTTAATTAGCAAATCCAAAAGGCCCAGAGTCAGAACTTACGACGGTCTTACCAAATGCGTTGCAAACTCGAACTTAATTGCTGATTCGTATCAGCAGATTTTATTGCACGTGCTTTTTATTCCTGCACGAAAGCTATTTTTTGCTGAATAGTGTTGTGAAATTATAGTTAAAAAAATATAATTTTTTACATATTATTTTAGTGTGAATCCATTTAATTAATTGTAATTATTGTGCATTAACTCTAAACAGAAATGATAAAATTATTCAGTTAAATTATTGCTTTTAATATATCTGCAAACATGTCAACACATTTATTTAACTTTAAAAAAAAAACAACATAGCTTTTCATTGTAGATAAATCAAACAACGTTTTACAACACTAATTAGTGATGCGTAATTTGCTGTTTATCGATATATTTCAGTGCTTTCACAAAAATTTCTTTGTAGAACTGTTATACGATTATGTTATTGTATTTCTGTTGTATTTCTTTCTTTGTTTTTGGCATTTTACAAAGGTTCAACAGCAAGAAAAACACTTTAACTGAATGATGACAGCAATTACTACACAATTTGCATGTCTTTAATGTTATTTTTTCTTGCAAGTTGATGTTGTTGCTTTTGACAGTTGTTCCTGACTGACTGACTGACTGACTCACTGCTGAGCCAACAATTTAGTTTCAACTCACATTTCATTAGCTCGTTATGGGGACCACCTACGGCTGACAGACAGTTGGAATCTTCGATGGATGCCCCCTTGTAAAGACAGACCCACAACGAAGCAATTAAGTTGAAAATCAGTTGCTAAAAGCATCGAAAGCAATCATACAACAAGAACCCGCCCAGTCCTTGGCCAATTTTAAGTATTTACAAAAGCGCAAAAAGGTAAAAGAAAACAACTTAAGCAATCCCAAGTCAAAGGTTCCACAACGAAAACACTCCAGGCACATCAAATGTCAATGTTGTCGATGATGTTGAACTCAATTGAGTCTGAGTCTCGTTATTGGTATAAGTTCCATATTTTGCAGTATATCCATATGTAAGTATTAGTAGTAGACATGTATAAAATATGATTATAAAGTTATTTTTTGTATACTTAACTTATCCATAGAAATTTGTAAATCAGCAAATCTGCAGATATTTATTCATTCCTAATCTATGTAATTACTTATTTATAAAAAATACTTTTGTTTAAGTATTTCCTTATAACTTAATTATTATATTGTATACAAATTCAATTAAAAATGTACGTTTTATTTTTTGCTTTAATTACAAAATTCACTTCTCATGTTTGTGCTTTATTGGTTAAGCTTAATGGAACCCGACATCGACTTGGGCATCTGCTACTTTCCCAGACATTGATCCCCGTCAGCAATGGGTACAACAACAGCAGATACAACAACAACAATTTGTACAATGTACATACAACAAAAGGAAAGCGGCAAAACAAAAGCGGCAATTGCTTTATATATGTATAGTATATCGAATGGAATCGCATCGAGAGACGCGTCGGATGATGTCGACTCGCTGATTTAACGCTGATTAATTGGAGCAAAATTATTATTACAGCATGTTATTGGGGCTGTTGCTGTCCAGGCGACCGAACACTGCATTTTAATCGGATTTCCTTCATTGGCCTCTTTTGTATACCCTGTGAAAATAGATGCAAGGTAGATAGGTAAATTGTAAATATACGCAAAACTGTGTCTAGTTAAATAGAAATGGTTAGTGAACATTATTTATTATCTTTTTATGCCCTGAGCCCATTAAAAATGGGCATCTGGGCTGGTATTATACATCCTGACCAAATTTGGTTAGAATCGGTTAACTATATCATATAGCTGCCATAGGAACGCTAAATCAAAAATTAAGTTTTAGTATGGAAAAGATTTTTGTTTGTTAAGATATCAGAAACAAACTGATAGAATATCCATCTGGGCTGGTATTATACATCCTGACCAAATTTGGTTAGAATCGGTTAACTATATCATATAGCTACCATCGGAACGGTGCTTCGAAAATGAAGTTATAGTATGGGAAAGATTTTTGTTTGTTAAGATATCAGAACCAAACTGATAGAATATGCATCTGGGCTGGTAATATACACTCTGACCAAATTTGGTTAGAATCGGTCCACTATATCACATAGCTGCCATAGGAACGATGCATCGAAAATGAAGTTTTAGTATGGAAAAAATTTTTGTTTGTTAAGATATCAGAACCAAACTGATAGAATATGCATCTGGGCTGGTATTATACATCCTGACCAAATTTGGTTAGAATCGGTTAACTATATCATATAGCTGCCATAGGAACGGTGCTTCGAAAATGAAGTTTTAGTATGGAAAACATTTTTGTTTGTTAAGATATCAGAACCAAACTGATAGAATATGCATCTGGGCTGACAATATACATCCTGACCAAATTTGGTTAGAATCGGTTAACTATATCATATAGCTGCCATAGGAACGGTGCTTCGACTAAGAAGTTTTAGTATGGAAAAGATTTTTGTTTGTTAAGATATCAGAACCAAACTAATAGAATAGGCATCTGGGCTGGTAATATACATCCTGACCAAATTTGGTTAGAATCGGTTAACTATATCACATGGCTGCCATAGGAACGATGCTTCGAAAATGAAGTTTTAGTATGGGAAAAATTTTTGTTTGTTAAGATATCAGAACCAAACTGATAGAATATGCATCTGGGCTGACAATATACATCCTGACCAAATTTGGTTAGAATCGGTTAACTATATCATATAGCTGCCATAGGAACGGTGCTTCGACTAAGAAGTTTTAGTATGGAAAAGATTTTTGTTTGTTAAGATATCAGAACCAAACTAATAGAATATGCATCTGGGCTGGTAATATACATCCTGACCAAATTTGGTTAGAGTCGGTTAACTATATCATATAGCTACCATAGGAACGGTGCTTCGAAAATGAAGCAAACTGATAGAATATGCATCTGGGCTGGTATTATACATCTTGACCAAATTATCAATAGCTTTTATTTCTAGCCCTTAATCAAAACTATAGCGATTTCAATGCGTGAGATCTAGAATCTTAATTGTGATAGTAATAAGTTTACAAATATTTGATATAAGTTCTTGCAAAAGTTTTCTAGCCATAACCTGGAAAACCTTCTTTCCACTCACATATAATAAACTGATCTCTCCATTTAAACCTCGCTCGCTTAGTGATGAGAAATATCTATAAACATTCCTCTGACAAAACTTATAATTGATTTTCAAAAGCCCTATTCATTTGTTACAAAGATGTGAAAGCATTTAAGCAACAATTTTTCTTTTTATTTCGCGGTATCGCAACCAAAAACAAATCCTTAAATTGCATAACATATCGCCCCGCCACGAGCACCATTTATCAAATTCAAATGAAAGGGGCAAGGACAAGGGGTCCTGCTATCGGAGACCCAACAAAACACAAAGAATACTCGTAAAATAAAAACCAAAAAACACAAAAAAATAACAATAAAAAAAAGTGCAAGAGTAACTCGAAACGCGAATCGCGAAACGGGCCAGTAAAGTGAATTCCCGTGGAGCGTTTAATCAAAATTTACCGGCGAACGCGTTGCTGACAATGAGAAATTGCAACAAATTCGCGCCGCTGAGCACACAACGCAATGGGGGCTGCCCCTCCTATGATGGGATGGTTAAGTGCCTTGGGGGTAGGGGATCTAAAGAGGGGACGGGGACGGCGATAGTTTGGTTAGCACAAAAACAAAGCGTTTTTCGGAGGCGCAGACAAAAGCAATGCAAAAAACAAAACTGCGATCACGTATTCGCATCAGCAGATTCCGAACTTGAGGTTCAGGTCCCGGTCCCAGCTTCAGCTTCAGTTGCCTGCTCCATGTCCAATTGCAACAGCTCCCGCTGTTAGCTGCTACTCGATTTTCCATGAAGCCAGCTTTCGACTGGATATTGTTTTCTGGCTTTTTGTGGCTCTTGTTTTGTTTGCTGTAGTCGTTGCCACGGATATGAAAAATGATGCCGCAACAATTTTAACAACCAAAAGCGCTCAGGGTCCAACTGGCTAACCACGCCCCCTCCACCCACCTACCAACCCATCGTCCCATCGTCCCGTCATCTTCATCATGTTGCCAGGAGGCAAGTGAAGTGCAGTTCTCGTCCTCGCACTCGAACTTGATTGATGGGCCATAGCATTCAGCATTCAGCATTGGGAAAATGTGGGCGCTGCTGCCACTGAATGTGGATGTGGATATGGGTATGGAAATGGAAATGCACCACCATGAAATGATCATCGAGTCGTGCAGCGGCTGGCATGAAATCAATCTGGCTAAACGGTAGCAAATGGGCGTGTACTCATACTCGTACTCCTATCCATACCCATACCCATACCCATTTACATTCAGATTCACATACACGTAGGCGTAAGAGCTCTCCAGTCGTTATAGATAACGCGGTTTTGTATTTATATCGATCACTCTATCAGGTGGGCGGCCAAGCTGCAAAACCGCAAAAAAAAAGAAAAGAGAGAGAGAGAGAGAGAGAGAGAGAAAAGAGAGAGAAAAAACAACATCATAAATTGAAAGTGAAGTGCAAGCAAAAAATTTACAAATGAAATGCTTTTTCTAACCTGCAGTATATTGACAGTAGTTTTTTACCATGACAACATATATGAGTATTAAGCCAAATGGGTGTAATCTTATGTATAAAATCAATTTATTACTTTACAATGATCTACGTCAGAAAAACTGTTTCATATTTATTTATTAAATTAAAATATTTATTTAAGGCACTATTAACTATTATAAATATCGATTTTAAAATTTTATTTAAATTATACAAGACAAATTACTATTATTTTTATTATTTATTAGTATAAAACAAATTTGAATTTAGTTGAAATGTTAATTTTTATTATAACTAGAACTAACTCAACACATAAAGATATCATAAATACCTCAAAATGAATTAATTGAAAGATATTCATGCTTTTTATAAAACCTTAAATTTAATGCTTTTAAGATTTCAATAACAATTTATAGTTGCGCAACTATCTATTAGATTTGCAAGCAATGAAGGAGAATCGAATTGAGTGGGCTAATAAACTGTCGACCTACAGTTTGAGATAAGAGCGAAAACATTGGCCAACATGCAAAGAGGCTCAAATTTCGCCACATAGAGTCGCCAACGAAGCCGTCAATTCGCCTTTGGTGTGGCCCTGAGTCACACCACAGTCCAGTACATATATATATATATATACACATGTACATGTACATATAAAAGGCGGCTAGTTGCAAGTGGGCCACAGATGGAAATTGGAAATATGCCAGTAAAATAAACAGTTATTGAGTTGACTTTTTGACACTTCCCGCTGCGATAGGCAAGTTGGCCAATAACAATGGGTAGATGTGGCCAAAACAAACACCTGGCCAACTTAAGGTATGGTCTAGTTGGGGCACTATTAATTAAATTAAATTTCGATATAAATTCAAATGGGCGAAGCGTGCGCGATTACGAATTCTAATTGGAGTATGGGACAGCCAATTAGACCAACTGGCCCGCCCACTGACTGTGTATGCCGATGACCATAAGTCATACTGTGTGTGTGTGTTTAAGCCTACTTGCAATTGTTTGTGGATAGGTGTGCAAGGCTTCCTTTCGCTACCTTGTGACTGCCTAATTCTTTCACTGGGTTCACAACTCTTTTCCATTTTTTTTGGTGCCCTTCTCTTGGCACTGGCATCAAATTTCATTAATCACGCAAATGCTTATCGCCGAGGCACCAGCACCAGTTGGAGCCTCCTTTCTAAGAGACCTCCTCTGGGTCTGGGTCCAACAAGTAGTCGTTGTGGTAGTCGCAATCGTGGCCATAATTTGTCTGCCCTGGCCTTTTCTGAAAAGCCTTTCCAGCCAACTGTGTGAATGTGAAAATGCGCTTGCATGACCATCACCATCACCATTACCATCATCAGTATCATCCAGTTCATGTCCAGTCATTGCCTGGCCAAGTCGGCCAACACGGTATCGCCTGTCTGTGCCGTCTAGGAAATAGAGAGAGAGCGGGTGAGAGCGGGAGAAAGGAGAGCAGAGGAGGAGAGAGAACCCAGAGCTGGCAGCTTGTGATTATGCCCATATGATGGTTATGCACTTTGTGATGGTTCAATTTCTGTGGACTACTCCGAGAGGTGTGTCCAAGTCCAGACTGTTGCCGCTGTGAAAATTGTGTGAAAATTCTGATGATGTGTAGGCAGCTTAACTGATGAGTCTATCTTGCATTTGCAGCTGCAGTGCCTGATAGAGATAGCAAGAGCACAATGAGTTGCAAAGAGCCAATTCATCAACCAGGCTATAAATATACACAGTACCAAATACTTTTGGCTGTATTAAGTTGAGTTTATCTGCTGTTTAGTCCATTCAGTTTATATTTAACATTGCTGTTATTAGTTTCAAGCTATTTCTAAAAATTTCCATCCGGAAAATAAATTAAATTACTTTAATTTATACTCCATTAAGTATGCAATTATTCAATAAAAATATTTAAGAAATTGCTGAGAAAATAAAAATCAGAACGGAGTCATTTAATAATAAAATAATAAAAAATATAAATCACAACGGAGTCATTTTATAATAAAATAATATATAATCTTAAAGTTTAGCAATTATTGAAGAATTTTGACCAATTAATCATTATTAGTGATAATAAGAAAGCAATAATTAAAAACTTGAAGTTATTTAAGCGAAGTAAAAAAAAACATTTTGAAATTTAAGGAACGACTCACTATGCACTTTAATTTAAAATTTGTAGATGATTTTAATTTGAAATAAATGGATAACAGAATGAAATCTGACGTTTTAGGAATATGGAAATCGACTGTCGATATATATGGGTAATAGACTTCTATATATACATCAAAGATCAAAGAATTCTTTTCGCAATTTCACTCGCTTTTTAGTAAGCAGTAAGGCTTAAAATGTTGTTACCACAAAATGACTTTGTAGCTTATTGGATTTGTGGGGCAAGAGGCAAGACAAAAATAAACCCGTAGTCCACAAGTTGAGGACGTAGTTAACAGCGCACTTATCTAATTAAGATATCTGGCGGAGTCTTATCAGCTAAATATTAAAATAAATGCACCCCCGACAGCCGTAACTTATGTCCTGTTTAAGGACATCTCTGTCGCGCTATCTCTGCCCCATTTGGTTGCTCCTTTGGCTGGTCATGCCACAACGGTGCAGACAGTCAACCTGGCTGGCAGGTTCGACCTCGGCCTTGTCCGTGGTGCCTTGGCCCCAGCTCAGTCTATTAGCAAGGCAAATTCTTGTAACGAGAACAGGAAAGGTGGCACAAGGACTCCGACTCAGACTGAGACTGAGGCTGAGAGTAAAGTGAAGAGAGTTTTTTGGTCAACAGCATCCTCGAGCGAGGCGACAACGATGCCTGAAAGTGTGCAATACAATCTTGAAACTTGAATAACGGAAATAAAAATTATGAGCACGAATATTTTAACGTTGGCCGATTTGCATAAGAAAACCGTTAAGAGGCCCGTCCTTGGCACTCAACAGTGGCCACAAGATGAAGTCGCCGCCATAGCCAAAAACAACATTTGTATGGGGAACGTGCACAGTTCCCGTTCCTGTTCCGTTCCTTTCCTTTCCTGTTCCTCACTTCTTGTCCCACCTACCTTGCCGCTTACCATATCCAGAGTAGTCATGGAGTTTATTGTTGTTTGGCGTTGTAATTGATAAGTTAATTTACATTTTTATTGAATGGCCCTCGCAATTGTTGTAGGTGTTGTTGTGCGTCATGTCATGAAGGTCAGGGCATGTTTTGCATATTTTTTTAAACCTCTCCACATTTTCATTCACCACCAGAATTCTAGGCAGTCTACAGTTTTTAGACCCGGTACTTAAAAAAAGTACAGGGGTCTATTGGGTTTGTCGTAACCAAACTTATAGAATATGCATTTAAGTTAGACTTATATATCCTTACCAAAGTTGGTTCAAATCGATCCACTATAATATATAGCTGTCATAGAACCGATCCAGCGAAAAACAAGTCTTAGTATGAAAAACTTATTTGTTTTATGAGATATCGTAACCAAACTTATAGAATATAGTCCCTGGGAGAGGTAGTGGGAGCGTGGCCTGGGAGAGGGATAGGGAGAGGGGACTGGGAGCGGGGCCTGGAAGAGGGACATAATGTACATAATGCTTAACTTTGCTAGGCTTTAAGAGACTCAGGATTCAGTACTATTAAATGTAGAAATATTTAACTACTTGTTTAAATATTTATATTTATTTAATTATTAATTTATTAATTATATATTTATTTGCTTATTTATCTATGTATTTAGTTATTTATTTAATGTCAGCTTAGAGTAGTTGACTTAAACTTATGTAATTATGTACATTAATATAATAACAAAAAAATTGGCTTAAACTAAAAATCAAATTATACAAATTTAAAATTTAAACTTAGAAAAAATCACCAGTTTAAATAAACAAAACTGATTTTTCTTTGCGATAGTCTTTATCAAAATCAAACACACAATTATGCAGTTTGATTAAATTTCGTTGACTTTATTTTAAATGTATTTAACATCTTTATGGCTTTTCTTTTTTGACTGGGTCACTGGTAGCCCAAAGAATTAAAAGTGTCCATTTTTTAAATGTAGCAAAGTCCAGCCGTGCATGAAAAGTTAACGAGAATTGATGTTGCATGTTTCGGCAGGCAAAACAAAGCATAAATTTCTCAGTTACCAGTCGCGAGTTGTAAGTTGCCGGTTGCAAGTTGCCAGTAGCCAGTTGCAAGTTGCATGTTACAGCGATTCGAAATGCGAATGCGTCGCTGTTGATATCGAACTGTGCCCGTAGCCGTCTCCTTCCGCAGCTACAGTTCCAGTTCCAGTTCCATCATCATCTCCATCTCCATCGCCTCTTTTCTGGGGGTACAGCAAACGCGACGATGCATAAATTTCTGGCAACGAATTCAATTTGCGTAACGCATGCAGCGATGGGACTGGGACTGGGACTGGGAATGGGATTGAGAATGTGGAATCCTGGTTCCCAGAGCATTGCCGAAATTTACTTTTTTATGTATTTCTTTTTCCCTTGACCTGGACAGCGGCAACAACCAGCGCAAGGCTATTTATGCTGCAGTGCATCCGCAATGCGTCCACTTGACGCAACTCCCAAATGGGGCAGAGTCAGAGGAGTCAGTCGCAACAACATCTCCGCATCCCGCCCAAGTTCCACATGCTTCTCACGCAATCAGCGCCTAATCTGCATCCCGTCACCGTCTCAGTCAACGTCACATTCTTGTTGTTGCTGTTGTTGTTGTTGCTGTTGCTGTTGCTGTTGTTGCATGCAAATTACCTCGTTGACTTGCGGTCACTGTGGGTGGCAGTCGAGGATCGACCGTCGTCCGTCGGTGGCAAGTCCGCCACATGTCACTGCCACTGTTGTTGCCATGTCTCTTCTGATTTCACTTGATGAATTGCACTTTTTGGCCTGTAAATGGTAACAGAATAGACTTGCACTGAGACTGGGCCAGAGCAGAACTCTTTCGATTCGAAATACCCTTTCACAGAATATTCATAGTAAATATAGTTCAAGTTTACATTTATATTTACATTTACATAACACAGTAATTTATTAATTAATTTATTTGTTAATTTAAATGTATGGTTAAGTGTTGGCTGCTTATAGCTTGACAATAAATTAATAAATTAATTAATAAATAAATAAATAAAAAAGTGGTTACAGTGCCTCATAAAATACAAAAAAAAAAGGGAATTTAAAATCAACACATATATTGTATACAATCAACACATTTAATATGTTCTTACTGATTTTTAAAATGTGTTAAAATACACCTATATTATTTTCCAAATCTAGCTTCATATCTAAACCAATACCAATATTTATGTCTATATTTCATTATTTTTTTTTATCTCTTAGTATATCACAAATTTACGAAATGTCGAATAAAAAAACCATTCAATGTTCGACCTCATGGCATTTTCAATTTAACGGCCTATTTACACTAGCAACAAATACAACAAACAAACACAAATATTAAACAAATATTCAATAAACTGAAATGGATTTGCGTGCACGCTGACTAAATTCATTGAAAGCATTTTTCAATTAAATGCAACATTTTTGCTTTTATCAATTTAATGCTTAGCTGGCGTTTTCAACGCAGTCGCTGCCGGCGTTGACTGCGGCGTTGACGTCTCTGCCAGCATTGTGTATTATTAGTTTCGTTTCTTCTTTAAAATCGCCCTCCTCCCACTGTCAAAGTTTTTATTCTCTCTTGTATCCATCTATCTATCTATATATCTATCACTTATTGGCGTTGCTTCCTGTGCTTTGGCAAACAGTTATTGAAATTGTTTCGAACATTTTACGCCTTCTCTTGGAGGGGGCGTGGCCTCCGGCATATTGTATATATATATTTTATTGGCCTCGCGACTTTGTCACGTGTCAATATTGAGAGTGGGCAGACTGTTTGTCAGCTGGAGGACATTCGCGGCAGCTCATTTAAATTTTAATTTGTATTGCGCTTCTCTCAAGTTTCGACTCCGGCTCAATCCTGCTCTTCCATCTGCTTGGCCACTTTTTGGGGCAAAAGTTTCTTAAACTGGCAGCTGCGAAAACTTTTAAGGAATTCCCATTATATTTGACTTTTTGGCTGCCCCATGAATACATTTGATGAGTATTGAGTGAATACCCTATTGACTTTTTCCGGGAATGCCACTGGAGCATATAGTTAGACGATAAATAAAATCCCAAAATAGAATTCCACAAGTAAATCAAATAAGTTTTAAATAAGCTTATAAAAATTGGTTTCAATTAATGAAAATATACTTAGTTGTAATCTTCTATAAAATATATAGATATATAAATATGTTTAAATAATTAAAGGGAGAGAGAGATAGAAAAAGGCAGACAGAGAGATAGAGAGAGAGAGACAGAAAGAGGGAGAGAGAGACAGAGAGAGAAAGAAACCGACAGATGGACAGACAGAGAGAGAGAGAGAGAGAGAGAGAGACAGAAAGAGAGAGAGAGAGAGACAGAAAGATGGAGAGAGACAGACCGAGAGAGAGAGAGACAGAAAGAGAGAGAGAGAGAGAGAGACAGAAAGAGAGAGAGAGAGAGAGACAGAAAGAGAGACAGACAGGTTGAGAGAATAACATGTTTAATACAATTTGCTATATTGTGTATACGGCTTAAAGCTTTTATTTATTGAATTGCAGTTGAAATATTCGATTGCTTTAAAGTTTTGTGTCAATCTATAAAATGTGAAATTCAACCATGCACAGATTTCATGCAGATAACTAAAATCCGTACAAACGAGAGATGTTTTTATTTATGGTCTGACATTTTGGTTTGCCAATAACAACAATCCACATGAATATAAAACTGATGCAAACAAATTGAAAATAAAAAGTATGAAGCGAACTCAAAAACATCTTTAATCGATTTATGAATTGTTCAGCATGTCCAAAGTGGAGGCGAGAGAACTGTGGAATATTGTTGCGATTGATGCGCTCAACTGCCAACAATGAACCAATTTCATTAAAATCGCATAAATTCAAATAAATAATACAAGGAGCAAGGGCAGGGGCAGGGGCAGGAACGGGGTCTGGAGACTAAAAAGACTGAAAAGTGGCAACTGGGCGGGTTGCATGCGGCTCCGACAAAGATTTAATAAAATGACACACAAAACCGGGCAGCACAAACATAAAAATCAATAAACAATAAAGTTGATTTATGCGTCAAAGTGTCAATTGGCAGCAGCAACAGCAGCAACGGCAGCATTGGCAGCAAGAGCGACAGGAGAAGCGGCAACCGACGCGTCGCTGGTTTCGCTGGGCATCCATGGCGTATGCGTAATTGCATTTGGACGGTCAGCGGCCTGAAACGCGTTTAAGTGCTTCATTCAATATTCCAACGCTGCCCAACAGCTGCATTGTGTTGGGCTCATCACAGTGACAGCCACGCCCCGAACAACGCCCACTCACAATCCTCTCGCTTCTGCTCCCCTTTGTCATTTATTCGAAATATTGCTGCCATTCAATTGCTGATTGAAAAATATGCTTTTGATTTTATTGTCGTTGACCGGCAACTGTTGCAGTTGTTGTTATTGATGCTGCTGCTGTTGCAGTTGCTGCTGTCATTTAAATGTTGCTCCTCTTCCTATTGCTATTGCTATTTGCTATTGATGTTGTTATTGCTATTGCTATTTCTGAGTATGAGCATGAGAATTCATCCGGTTGTGAGCTGACTCCACAATTCATCCGTCAACCAAATCAATTTTGTGGCTTCAGCCATTTATCTTTGTTAGCGCTCGATTGACGCCGCCGTTGCAGCCATTCACCAATCGCCATTTGCCACACGCTAGTTGCAAGTTCGCAGTTGCCAGTCGCCAGTTGCCAGTTAGCTGGCACTGGTCAGTTACTGTTGCTGCTATTGTGGTGCGGTTATTGATTTGGAACAGCGGCTAATTGAGCGCAACTGTAACACGTCCATCTCGTCATGATTGCCTTTTAATTGGCTTTCAATGTTTCATTTTTCAACTGCAAACAAAACGATTTGCATCAAAAATGAATAGAGTTACAGCTTAAGTCTTAACATCTTTGTTATATAAATTTAAAATAAGCGATTTAGAATCAATTCCATTTATTTATTTAATTTTTTAAAGTCGAGTACAATCAGACGACAAAGAAACATTATTCTGAATTTTAAATAAAATTATAAATTAATTATATTAAATACAACTTTTAATTTACAAATATTTTATTTATTTATTTATTCACGACTAAAAGCAGTCGGCAAAGAACATATTAAAAAGGCCCCGCTCCCAGGCCCCGCTCCCAGTCCCTCTCCCAGTCCCTCTCCCAGGCCCCGCTCTCAGTCCCTCTCCCATGCCCCGCTCCCAGTCCCTCTCCCAGTCCCTCTCCCAGTCCCTCTCCCAGGCCTCTCACCCAGGCCTCTCTCCCAGGCCTCCCTCCCAGTCCCTCTCCCAGTCCCTCTCCCAGGCCTCTCTACCAGGCCCACTCCCATTCCCTCTCCCAGGCCCCGCTCCCAGTCCCTCTTCCAGGCCCCGCTCCCAGTCCCTCTTCCAGACCCTCTCCCAGGCCCCGCTCCCAGTCCCGCTCCCAGTCCCTCTCCCAGGTCCTCTCCCAGGCCCCTCTCCCAGACCCTCTCCCAGGCCCCGCTCCCAGTCCCTCTTCCAGACCCTCTCCCAGGCCCCGCTCCCAGTCCCGCTCCCAGTCCCTCTCCCAGGTCCTCTCCCAGGCCCCTCTCCCAGACCCTCTCCCAGGCCCCGCTCCCAGTCCCGCTCCCATTCCCTCTCCCAGGTCCTCTCCCAGGCCCCGCTCCCAGTCCCTCTCCCAGACCCTCTCCCAGGCCCCGCTCCCAGTCCCGCTCCCATTCCCTCTCCCAGGTCCTCTCCCAGGCCCCGCTCCCAGTCCCTCTTCCAGACCCTCTCCCAGGCCCCGCTCCCAGTCCCGCTCCCAGGTCCCTCTCCCAGTCCCTCTCCCAGGCCAGGCGATATAGAGGGCGTGGCAAAATTTTGAAACGAACTTGATCTGCCTGCAGTATAAAGGAACCTACATACCAAGTTTGGTGTCTCTAGCTCTTATAGTCTCTGAGATCTAGGTTCATACAGACAGACGGACAGACAGACAGACGGACACACGGACATTGCTATATCGACTCGGTTATTGATCATCAAGAATATATATACTTTATAGGGTCTGTCACGCCTCCTTCTGCCTGTTACGCACATAGTCGGTAAAACAAACCCAATAGACCCCTGTACTTTTTTAAAGTACGGGGTCTAAAAAGATTTTTATGGACGCTGATAGAAATATATAAGTAAAAGGATCTGCAATGATAAAAAAATCGAGTATAACCAAACGAGAACCTAAGAGTACATATCTCACCTGCCCAATAGACATCATATCAACCGTGTCAGAACTTCTAAGCTGCATTACCCAACGAATTTTGTGAAATCTGAGTTACTTTGAGCTAATATGACACACACGGTAATACGAGCGACTAACAGGACATGCTGGCTACACTGTCCAACACATCGTAACCTCAACCGTCTGCCTTGAATGGTTTGCTTTTAATCTACACGGTGACAGCATTAACTTTACAGTAGGTTGTGGAAACAGTTGTACACTGAAAGAAATTAATACAATTTTTTATTTTATTCGTATTAAGTATAATATTAAAATAAATTTTTGAAATGCTCTTATTACTTTAATCTAAAATAATTTGTTAACTTTAATTGTAGTTTCGTATAGCACTTAATTTTTGTTGTAGTGTAGAAGGATGACATTGCAAGCAGAGCAGCAGCAGCAGGGGACACTGTTATGGCTAATGCCAATTGACAGCAGCTTAAAACCCCCTACCCGATCTTTAGTGGTACATTCCAGACAGGCGACATTTTATGAGCATATTTGGTGACCAAATGTGCTCGGGGAACTGGAACTCTCTGCTGCTGAACATGTCAGCGCCCATATTGAGCGCCGGCTACTTAGGCAACAGCCAAAAGTTTAACGTGACAGGCAGAAAGTGTTGCCACCCTGTTTTGGGTGTTTACCAAACTGCAGGCACTGTGACTTTGTATGCCCGACACACATGCGGACATGCTAACGGGCAGGAGAACGGATAACGGTCGAGTTGACTGCCAGGATGCTGCTGGAGCTGTGTAATGCTCTAAAATGGACTTCCATGCTCATTTATTCCACACTTGCAAAACTTTCTGACCAACACTGGCACCTCAATAAAACAATTTAAAAGTCATCGTCGTCAACATTTGCTGCCTTCTCCTTCTCCGGATGCCTCTCTCTCTCCCTCTCTCTCTCCCGAGTGAGTTGTCAGTTTCTCCATTTATTTTGTTGCACATTATCTGTGAGTTGCTGGAACTGAAGCTGGCACTGGAACTGAAGCTGGCACTGGAAATGTTTCAGCCAGACACATGTGACCAGTGGACACGGACAGTGGTCACCTCAATCTCAGCCACATATACCATTAAATTGGACTTTAAGTGCACTCTCTGTTTAAGTTTTGCTTAAGGAACAACATCAGCCAAATCCTCTCACCTTGTCCTTGGGGGATTGTGGGCGTGTTTGTATTGATTGCATTGATTGCATTCTTTTTGCAAATTGGGCAATCAAAAACTTTGAACAGGTAAATTGAAATGAGCTGATATGATGCTGTGAAACTTTTCCAATGCGGTTGCCAACTCACAAGATGACGTAATTGTGTGGAAAATTCCAAAAAGTTATAAACTATAAAATATGCATTGAAATTCTATCAAATAAAGTCTACTCTTCTTTAAAATTCTTTCTTTTTAAATAAAGTGTAAAGAGGCATTTTCTAAGTCCATTATTCCATTATAAATTCTGTTTAAAACTTGCTTTACAAATATTTCATTCAGCTGGTTTTTACTACGCCGTAAAGTGCTTTTTTTGGAGATGCACCCACGGATCGTGGCTGGTCACGAGATCTATTCATAGTTGAATTAATTACTGCCACTTTTATGTACTTTCTATGTTAGTGATTGTTTTACTATTGCAATCTCTATTAGTTTAACTGCAACTCTATGCTTAAATTACAATGCAAATGAGCCTTTTAATAAAGCTGTATCCTGTTCCATCTCTAACATACTTTTATCCTGCGCAAAGGTGCCAGCAATTTGAAGGCAAATGCATTTAAATTAATTATGTGCAACACTCGCAGTAATTTGCATTTCAGGGGTCGGCATTTTTTTGGTCACCACATGGCATTTTTTGGCACATGAAACACGTCATATGAGTGCCCGTAATTACGTATGAGTATTTTTTATATATCCTTTTTTTAACTAAAGGATTCTTTGAGTTGCCCTGGACTGCATACAGTCTGCCTGGGCTCTCACTTCAAAGTTAATTATGTTGACATAGTCAGTTCCAGTTATTTCTTTCTTGCTCAGCCCTTTTTACCAAGCGGACGACCACGCCCACACAGCTGCCCATACACAGCATGCATTAAGAATTCATGCCACACCCGGCGTTACAAAGACGCCCACGGGCCGGCAACGGCAACAGCAGCAGCAGCAGTCGATGAGTGCTTCACAGCAGGTGGGAAGGGGGAAGTGGAATGGAGGAGGGAGGAGGGAGGAGGGAGGAGAGCCATCTAACCGGCCGGCTGCCAAGTTACTCAAATTAATTAAGTTTCGCCTTTGCCAACATTGCGCATACGCTCCATGCGCCAGCGCCCAGTTTCGCCTGCTCCTCCCCCTCCTCCCCCCAGCGACATACCACATCCCATTCCATTCCACTCCATCCCATTCCATTCCGTTCCCACTGTGCCCGTTTTGAACTCCCAGGGGGACCTTTCAATTTTTTAAGTGACATTTGCCAGACTTCTCCTGATGTTTAATATTTTCTAACCACACCGACATCCACAGGTCACGCCCCCCAACCTGATGGCGTATAAGGAGCTGAAATTTAAAATTAATTGCTTTAGCGCAGTTTTAATTATTAAGAAACTATCGATGGAGCCGCAACCAAAAGGGGAAAACTTTTACTACCTTACTTTACAGTTTTCACCTGAATGATGTTTAAGAAGAATTTAAAATTCTAGGTACCTATTGCTTTACTATTATTTCTATGTACATATTGAACATCAAACCTTTGTATATTAAAGCAGTATTATTTGCCACATTTGTGCAAAACATATGTGATAATTTATCTATTTATTTATTTATTTATTGCCTTGTTATCAATAATGTTTAACAAGAAATTTTTTAGAAAAAGAAAACCCCATTCTATATTAAGATATTTTTACATTGATATAGTAACTCAGTATCATAGAGGTATTGTTCATTTTTTAGAAGAAATATAGTAACTCAGTATCATAGAGGTATTGTTCATTTTTAGATCCCGTACTTAAAAAAAGTAAAAGTGTGGCCAGGGAGCGGGACTGGGAGCGGGACTGGGAGCGGGGCCTGGGAGAGGGACTGGGAGAGGGAGAGGGACTGGGAGAGGGACTGGGAGAGGGACTGGGAGAGGGACTGGGAGAGGGACTGGGAGCGGGGCCTGGGAGAGGGACTGGGAGCGGGGCCTGGGAGCGGGGCCTGGGAGCGGGGCCTGGGAGCGGGACCTGGGAGAGGGACTGGGAGAGGGAGTGGGAGCTGGGCCTGGGAGAGGGACTATATATATATATACATAATCAATATATTTTTTTGAATTTAATCCGAAGTTTTTTGCGCATCTGCGTCTCAGAAATATATGAAATAAGACATTTAGCTACTTCTTTACTGTTGTTGCTTTAAGCATTTTTCTGTAAGTAAGTGTACATTTTATTAGTTTGGAAGGAAGGGGAAGATACCGTTGACATTTACGAAAATTAGTCGCTACTTCGACATCGGTGAGTCACTTAATTGAGCGAAGCATTCAAGCTGACCAATACCAGAATGGTAGCCTGACCATATTAGTGTGCCCATGCATGTATGCATGATGATGGTGGCAATTATGGTTAGTGTGCAAGTAGTGGGAAAGGTGAGGGAGTGGGGGAATGGGGCAGGAGACAGTGGCAGACCGCGGGTCAACTGCACGTGCGGCTGTTGTAGTTGCAGTTGCAAATTCAATTGGGATATGTGCAAAATTAGCAACAATTTTCTACAAATAAATAAGAGACTGCAACATGTGCCAGCATCGACAGCTTTTACACCAACAGCAACAACAACCACGGCAAACAATGCGACAGGCACACAAACAAAACACACTCACACACACACATATAATTGAGGGGCTTTGTGTGTGTGTGTGATGCACTATGAATGCTGGACAAGCTCTGGCTTGGACCTGGGTCCATTTCCTTCTGGAGTCCAGGCAACATTTGTTAACGCATTTGTTTGCTTGTTGCACATTTCGAGCCGCCTTCTCATTGTATTGTTGGCATTGTTGCAAATGACGTGGCCACCGTCGTTGTTGCCGCTTTGCTTTGACACGCATGCCATGCCCTTAATGCCGCCTGCCTTCCTCTCCCAATTCCACTCCCCTCCCTCCCTTGCCTAAAACTGGGTGGCTCGTGGTCAACGTTTGGCTACGTGCCTCGTTGGCAATGCGACGCATTTAAAAAACAATCAATTTTAATTTCAATTTAAATTAGTTGCTGCTGTTGCCGCTTTAGCTGGCCAACTGGCCACCCCCCTCACTCCCCCTTCCCCTTTACCCCTTCTTACTCACAGCTTGCAACCACAGCCAACTTAACGCTGTTGCATTGACCATAAAATTATTTTTGCTCATTTGTGTTGTTGCCTGCTCTTTGTTGGTCATTGTTTCTGTTACCAACATTTGTTGTTGTTGTTGCTATTTCGGTAAATGCAATTTTACTCTGGTAATTTCGTATTTATTGTTGCTGTTTTTGGGTTTAATTGCATTTAATGCTAAACTCTGCCAATTGTTGTGAAAATCGCAATAAATTCTACTTAAAAATATTCCATGCATTTCAAATGCATTTCATTACAATTTTCTTTCGTCTCTCAACAATTCTATTATATTTTATTTTATTTTAGTTTATTGTTTCACACATTGTACAAAATAAAATTTTAGCATAATATTCACAGCCTGTACATTAGATTAATGTGAAATTTATAAATGAAATTGTTACAAATTTCATTTGGAATCAAAAGGTTAAATGCATTAAATTTTATTCTAATTCATTTTGTTTTTAATTGTTTTGTAAGGTTTGTTTATTGATAACTATTGATTGCAGACTGACCTCGGTCGAAATTATTAATTATTGATGAAATTCAATTGAAAATTAATCAATTTACTTGTTTAGTTTGAATTTACATTGTATTTTGAAGTAGCTGTTTAGCAAGTATTTAAAAGTTATTTGCAAAAAATAAAATTCAATTTGAATATGTCAAACTTCTAGTTAATTCACTTAACCCTTGTCGTGTGATAATATTGGGTATGACCTTTGCCTGGTTAACCAACTCGGATCCTCAGGCCACGTGTAGTATACAGACGCATATGTATAATTTAGATTTGCAGGCCAAGAAAAATAACTAAAACTGATTTGTACTCTGGCAAATTGGGATTAAGTGTGCAGGTTTCGTTAACGCTTTTCCCCGTGGGGCTTAACCCAACCTAAATCAATCAAGCGAACATGCGAAGCGGCGTGCCAAAGAATGAGGATACGCAAGGATTCAAGCACGCAAATCAGACGCAGATACATTTGTATCTGAGTTCAAGAGAGTGAGAGAGAGCGAGTGTATGTGTGTGTGTGTGCGTGTGTGTGTGTGTGTGTGTATTCATTTGTTTGCCCGCTAGCACAATTCTACTTAACAGCAATTTAACGTAATTTACGTCTTAACCAGGAATTCAACATATGCGTTTAAACAAGCTGCAGATACTCGTATCCAGTGGATACATTTTACTATACACGTACATCGAATGGAGGCTGCTGCCTTTGCCGCAAAACATGTGTTCCTTTAAGTAGTGCCAAGCAACTTTGGGTCGCCAACGTTGACTGGATAAATTATTGGGTGTGTTGTGTTGCAGATAGAGCCCAAACTCCAACTGGCAACTCCCCAACACCAACACCAACACCAACAACACCAACAGCAACAACATTTGCGTATCTGCGGTTGCGTGGTCTTAACTTGTAGCCGAATCAAAGCATTTAATGGCGCTTTTAATCTTGTTAATCGGCCTTTTGCCTGGTTAGCTGAGATTTCAGATAGTTTCGACCGCTGCTGATGTTGCTGTTGTTGTTGTTGTTTATGTGTTGGGCGGAGTGGAGGCGTGTCCATTGAAATTGCTATGTTTAATTCAAATACTCTGTTGGGTTAGCGAGTCTACCTACTGCTATTATAACATACTATATATATAGTTAAATTACATTAAGCCCTGCAGGCTTAAAATGCCTTACAATTGTATAAATTTGCTGCATACTTTGGTGCGTCTTTAAAGCGGATTTAAGTGTGCTCGCTTTAAGCAATGCCAACTCGACTCGACATGTACTTGATCTAATGCTATGCCGCATTCACTGTGAATTTCTTTTATCCTCTGCTCTGTTCTGCCACTTGGGATAGCCGTTTTGGCCGTCAAGGACGATTTTGACATGCTGTCATCCTTTGGCGCGTACACGGCACGAATGAATATTATTTCTTTATGCAAATTTCCTCCTCATCTGCTGCCACTTGTTGTTGTGACTTGGCTGTCAAGTCCTCCACAGAGCATTCACATCGTCCATTTACCGCCTCAGCTCTCAGTTCTCTCCCCTCTAGTTCTCACCAGTTCTCCACAGTTCACAGCTTGCCCATTTATGTGATATTTTGTTGAGCAAGACAAATGATTTCCATTTAATTTATTTTCGCTGCTTATTCTTAGACTGTAAGTGGCTGGCGAAAGGATTTAGCTGAATAAATTATAGGTTGAATTGTAATATCTTTGTCGGGGAAAACTGCTTGGGAAATGCGAGTGGCGGGTAAAGCTCTGACAAATGTTTAACTAGAAATTCACAGCTGAAAACTGGGCGATATGGCAAAACTGAATTTATAGTTATTTTATGCTTAGACTCAACGCCGACTCAAGCCGGAGAAATAATGATGCAAGCTATTGCTTAAGAGGAATACAATGAAATCGAAGAGTGTTATGTATTAAACTGTGCCATTCCCACTGTTTCACTGCGCATTTTACTTTTTGAGCATAACTATCGCTACAATCAATATTTGACTACACTCATCTCTATCTTACTTTTGTCATCTCAAGTTATCAAAGAATGTTATCCATAAAACTGTGCCATTCCCACTGTTTCACTGCGCATCTAACTTTTTGAGCATAACTATCGCTACAATCGATATTTGACTACACTCATCTCTATCTTACTTTTGTCATCTCAAGTTGATCTCAAATTGATCTATATGAATAAAGATCTTTGGTAAATGTCTATTATATGGGCCTCATCTCAAAAACTAAAAAAAAAAACCACAAATAGGGGGTGATTTATGATGAATTTAGCAAAAAAAATTAGATTGGGGACTCAATTGGTTTATTTTTAAAAAATCCTTAAAGTTTCCATACAAAATGAAGTATTTTATTGTTGTTTTGTGCAACTTGTCATTATTGTGGTCCGTTTACCAACACTATTTACAATAAAATAGTTCATTTTGTATGGAAACTTTAAGGATTTTTTAAAAATAAACCAATTGAGTCCCCAATCTAATTTTTTTTACTAAATTCATTATAAATTACCCCCTATCTGTGGTTTTTTTTTTTTTGTTTTTGAGATGAGGCCCATATAATAGACAATTACCAGATCTTTAAATAAAGAAACTCAACAAAGAGACTGTAAAATAATGTGCTAACTGTTTGTGAAATTCTTTATTAAATCGGCAACATCGGTACTTGTTAATGCTCTTTAATAACTTGATTCGTTTTGGACTGCATGCGTTAAGTTGGCGACAATTGACACAGAAACTGCCGTCTTATGGTCATAATGAGCTTGCATGCGATTAATTTTCCACTTGAGCTGCTGATTTTCAGAGCAGAGCAGAGCAGACCGGAGCAGAGCAGAGACATTGCCAGGGAGTTAGTTCATAAATCATATGCATTGTCATTGCCAGCTTGCCAGATTGCCGACTTGCCAGCTAATCTTGACTGAGAATTAGGAGGTGGCAATCGCGTAGTCGCCTACTTAATATTTCCGCTCACATGTCGCTCTCCTCTCCTCTCACTCGCTCTCCTCTTGCTGTCTCTGTTCCTCTCCGTCACAGCATCTCTCACTCGTATCGCAGGCTCACGTCAGATGTCACTAATCTAAATTTATGCAAATTGCCAACTGTCTGGCTGGCTCACATGCTGCATGCGGCATTTCTGCATGTGGCATGTACACTGTACAGGCATGCCGCCCCCTTCCCTCCCCCAACCGACTCCTCACTCCCTACTCAACACCAACCACTTCCACTTCCAATGCAGATGCATTTTCAGTTGAAGGCGACTTTGCAACAGTTGTAAAAAATGCAGCTAAATTCAAATTTGACATGCGGCAGGCGGAGTCGAAGTTGGAGTCGGAGACGGAGTCGGATTCAGATTCGGAGCTGCAAGCTACAGTCAAAGCCGCGACTCGCGAGTGTTTTGGTAGCATTTTCTTTTCTATTTTTCAGTAATATACATACATATATATATATTTTTTTTTGCTTCTGTGCTTTCAGCTTCCATTCATTTGGGATGCAGTGCTTGTGTTGCAGTTACCAGTTGCCAGTTGGTTGCCTTGGCAAGCTCTTATTAAATTAAAACGAAGGCGTTTAAGTGCGCCCCAAGCTGCAGCTCAATCTGATATGCAAAACATTTTTGAAATAACTCAGCCGTAAATACGAACTCAGAACTCTCTCAGTTTAAGCCAAATTAATTGAAAAACTTACACGCATCGCTGGCTGAGACTCTGCTGACTCAGATTTCAGCTTGATTAGTTGGCCAATACGGTCAATTGCGAAAACGCTTGTACGCTTGTGGCCAGCTGCCAAAGTATTCAATTTGACTCCTTTTAGTTTCATTATCGCACTTGGCATGCGATTCTAGCCAAGTTGCCTCCATTTACAAGTCGGCTCCTTTTGTAATCGCCCCAAAATGCCTTAACCTCTTCTTGCCTCCTTGTTGACAGTCATTTATAAAAATTGCTGAATTTAATGTTCGTAAAATTCGGGAAATCCAATAGAAGTTATTTCATTGGAAACTTGCATTTTTAACCGAATTCCAGGTCTCTTGTCAGCATTTCAAGTATTCAATCTGCAATGCTACAACTTTCTTCTTAGCTTCATATCTTTTTTGTTTTGTTTGAAATTGAAAATAATGCATGGTCGATGTTTGTGTTTGCAGAAATACAAAAGCTACCAAAAAACAATTCCCCAGCCAAATATGCGAGTGTTTCAATGAAATGTGCAAAAGCAGCAGCAAAATGTATCTACAAGATACAAACAAACACTGCAAAGTGTGCAAATATTTTAACTAAAACGCCAGCGAGTTACTTTTATCTGCTGTTACAAATAAGAATGAGTATTTGTGTGTCGACCTCCCACTGCCACGCCCCCTTCGAGCATGGGACGCGGCTGCTGTTTTCAGTCAACATAATTTTACTACTTTTATGGGCCAAGTAATGCCCGACTGAACCATGGAGGGACTACATCCTACAACCTGCAGCCTCCCGATTCTGCTCCTGTTCCTGTTCCTGCTCCTGTTCCTGTTCCTCATCCCTGTTCCTGTTTAACGGTCTCACTTTGCGCCACGTACAAGTTGAAAATTTTAACATTTCCTTTCATCTCACGCGTCTCGTGTGTGCAATATACTGAATGTGCTTTGTACAGAGCCACGCCCACGCCGCGCCCACATCCCGCGCCTGTCTGAAGTTATTGGCCTCGCAGCATACTTTGAAATTTACTGAGTTTTACTTGTAATGCTTCGCTATATTGAAATTAATTACAAACAAAGGATGTTGCTGCAAGCAAGTGTATCTCTCTCTCCCCCCCTCTCTCTCTCTCTTTCTCTTACTCTCTTTCACTGCCACTACTCCCTCTCTCACTCTCGCACACATTTCTTGAGCTTCATGAATTAATGCTCCGCCTTCGGCAATATTTGAATTCTAATTTCTGATGTGGCTCAAAATCATAAAATATAATATAGTATGTTATGTGTAGAAATTAAATTTCTCATATGTGTAGTTAATATCACATTTTAATGCTTTTGTTTAAGCTTTATTAATCTTTAATAGTAGAGGACGACATAATTTAATATATATTCAATTTGATAATTTCACGCTAAACTAAATTTATTCATTTAATATTCATTGTTCAGTTCTCAATTGTCAAAGGCCTAAAAAAATATAGCATAAATAAACATTAAATTGTTGTTTATTTAAAATCGATAAAAAAAAAAGGTCAGCTCCGAATTTCGTTTTCGCATTTAAATTACTAACGATTTTAATGCAATCAAAAACTAATGTTAAATGTTCATACAAAACTAATATTATTAAAATATTGCTAAATAATGTATATTTTGGAATAGATTCAATACTAGTTTCCACGTTTCGTTAGCTTAATAAACAGATATACATTAAATTTAATTAGCTAAAAAAAAATTAGCTTATTAAAATGAGTAGCACCTTTCAATTCTGATAAAAATCTTTTTCTCAATGATTCCCATATGAAATAATTTCATTGCTGAACCATTAAATAAATGAATCAAAATATTTATAGAGACTTTCGTCTATTGTTGAATTCAATCATCTTCTATTATTCGCTTTCGATTTGTAATAGAGAAAAAAAGGCCATTAAATAAAAAACGTAACTAATTAAAAATACTTTGCAAACAAATGCGCAGACAAAAAGGCAATTTTCCAATTGCGCAAACAATTTGACAAGATAAACAAAAGCGTTTTAGGTTGAAGTAGGAATATTACATTTTCAGGGATAATTGCATAAGCACAAAGAAAATGCACTGCATGGAACAACTTCTATGAAGACAAACATGATGTGAAAACGCCGAAAGCCGCTGACAAAAGTCAACATGCCAGCATACAAAGAGAAGTTGTCGAAAAATACTTGAAAAAAGGCAGTAAAAGAAATTCGCGAGACGCTTTTCTCATGTTTGCATATCAAATATGAAAATTATGTAGGCGCCGGTGGGCGTGGCATATAAAGCAATTAGCAGCAGCGAATGCTTAAGCGACAACTTTCTTAAGCTATTTCTTAAGGGAACATTTAAGGCATATTCTGTAGCCAAGTTGCCACAGACAACAATTAACAAAAGATACTTTTCAATCTGGCGACAGACAAACAGCTGTCTAGCGCGACAGCCACGCTCCCCATTTTTAATGGAAAGCAGCAAATTTTATAAAAACAAATCTGATTTGTGCCAGACAAAGCAAAAAGCGAAAAACGCGACGTCTTTATATTCAAGATCCTCTATGTTATTATGTCTAGCCGCTTGGCATGAGATGTCTGCGTGTGTGCTAATGAAATTTCAGGCTTTATGGCATTGAAAATTGTTTCTCCATGAGCTGGCTGCCAAAAATGCAGCCATATCCCAAACCCAACGATAACTAAAACTAGCATTCAATTCAATTTGCCGCTTCATCTTTCTGGCAGCAATTTTCACAGCTGCACTTTGAGCTAGAGATGTGTTCGTGACAGTCGTGATTGAAAAGCGTCCGAAACGTACAGAAACTCTATTTTAAATTTAGAATGTATTGTTAAAGTGTTTTATAAATTCAGTGCAAATAACAATAAACGCTAGCAAGAAAAGCAGTAATTTTGTAAAATAAAATATGGATTTTTCTAAAATAAATTGTGTATTATTTAAATAAAAGGTAAATACATCTACATTATTTTTTTTAATTTAATAGGTTCTAAAACAAACAAAAATATTTAGAAAATGTATAAAAATGTTTGGAATTTTAATAAGTTGATTATGCCGATGATTCACGCGGCCATCTCTAACTTCAACAGCTAATAGGACGTAGAGGACGATAGAGGCTAGGCGCTTGCGGTTGAAATTAAAAAGGAATTTACCCAAATTGCTATTGAAGCCCGCGAAGCGTTTGTGAGGCTTTTGCTTCTGCGGTTCAGTTTGGTTTAGTTCGGGCAAAGTGCCAGGCAAAGTGGAGGCAACAGTTGCAACTTGTGGGTAAATTGGTGGGTGCTTTTGAGGCGACAGTTTAATTGGGTTAGCAACGTCAACTATGAGCGCTCCATCGTCGGATCATTGGCGCTGACGGGCCATGAGCCGATTTCAATGTGAGAGGACTCAACCGGAGTTAAGTTGAGTCCAATTCCAATCCCAATCCCACACCCAATTTCAATCGATTTTAGTGCACACCGTTCTCTGGATTATTTCGTAATTAAACTCAAATGCAGTGGACAATCTAACACTGCCACGCCTCCATCTCTGGGGGGCAGTAGACCGTTGGGAGTTTCTTTTTTGGCGTCGGTCAAATGAAGCGTAAAAGCGTGGGCGTGTCCAATGAACGTTGTTGCTTTTGACTGACCACCAAAGCAGTCCTCGATTGTTGGCCATGTTTGCTGCCTAATTAATGACACTTGAATGCTTGATTTCACTCGCCGAATGCCGCTTTAAGCCTCGCCATTTCATTTCCACTCACCATGGCCTTATCTATGGGTCAGTCACATTGACGACCTTTGTGTATTTCGTCAGTTTGACGAATTTCGCATTCACATTCACATTCTTGCAATGTTAATGACCTTGTCCACTTTCAACTTGTCCTGTTTCTGCTGTAAGTCAAAGCTATAAAGGTCCAGCATTAAAATTTAAATTGCATAAAGCTTAAACTGTTACATTTCATTAAGAATAGTTTAAAAATATGTTGTTTTTAATGGACACACTCTCAGTAAATAGATTAAATTTTTAGTTTATACATTCAATTATAGTCAAAAATGCATTCACAAGTCTGGAATGTAATCGCTGCACTCATATTAAATATCATTTATGGCACTTGGTAAAAGTGTTCACACTCCTTTCGGGGCGTTAAGTGCTATTATTTGTTGTTTGGTAAATTAAACACCTATGCAACTGGTCGTAGACCCGCAGGGCTGCAACAGCAACTAATTGCTGGCAGTTGTAGGTGCAGGACACCGACCAGGAGCCAGAACCAGGACCAGGAGCAGGACACAGACATAGACCCAGACCAGAATTCAGCATCCAGCATCATAATTAATTCAAATTTAAATTTCCTTTGGCGCATCGCACGCGCCATTTTACACTGGCGCTGAACTGGAGGGAGGTGGCGTGGGCGAAGGGGGCGTGTCAGGCGGTCAGGTGGCCATAATCATGTGCGGCTTTTAGCGTCTGCCACGCCCATGTGTGCGAATGTGAGGGGAGGCCGCCTTGCCAGCAAAATAAACTGTTTAAATATTTAGTTGAAACGAGTTTTTAATGCTCATTTGCGCTTTTAGCAGCTGCCAACAGCAAACGAGAAAATGGCCAGGAGAAGATGAAGCTCAACTCTTTTTTGGGTGTTTGGGTCAGGACCCAAAAGGGCCAAAATTCCGTCATTGCCATGCACTTATTGTTGCTGTTGTTTTGGAGTCGCCTCGTGAAATCGCCCCTACATAATTACAGATTGCGATTTCAACACGGTTCGTCGAGCCAAGCAGCTGTTCCATCCTGGATCCTCCGCCGCTTATTAATTTTTAATTATGACAAAGACGAGAAGGCTTGACCTTTTTTTAAGCAGCACTAAGCAGCATTTTGTCTTCGCCCTGATTATACTCGTATTTCGTATTTCGTCTGCTTATGATGAAATTTTTCCACCAAGGATGAGAGCATTCTACAGCTTCTGTAGAAGGCAATCAGCTCAGCTGGTTAAGCTAAAGTTTTTAAAGTGGATCTTGTCGTTAAATTCCAACAATTCATAATCAGTGGAGGCAGTGGATTTATATCTCACATAACATATATATAACTTCATTCCCAAATGCTGAAAAAAAAGGTAAAAAGGAAAGTTCTCATTTCAATTTTGGCTCAAAGTCCTTGATGTGTTTACTTTCCGATTGCCGAAGCAGAAAATGCAAACAACAACGGCAGCATATCGTGAAATGAGAGCCAAATCTCTGAGTAATGTTCACTGAGGATTAATTCGTTGGCGTTGCGCAATTATGAAAATTGCCAGCAGAAAAAGGGGGATGTAAGGGGCTTAAAGGGGGGAATAATACTTGTCTAGTGCGTGTGTCTGATGTTCAGCAGTCATTTCACTGAGTGCAGCCTCGACTCAGCTCATAACATGGATGAGGTGCGAAAACTGGCACGCAATTCAGCCTGCAGCCATCAGCTGTGTGTATACAATGTACACTGTACAGTGAAACTTGCCAAGTAGGTCCAGTTCAGCCATGGCAGCTGGTCTGTTGCTGACCCCACAGAAAGAAATCTCAGCAATAAATTAAATGTCTAAACTGAAGATATTCTGCACTCAAATCCAGTATATCCTAACACCTGTCAGTGTTTTTATACCCTGAGCCCATTAAAAATGAGCAAAAAAGGATATAATCTGTTTGACAGAATGTATGTAACAGGCAGAAGGTGGCGTGGCAGACCCCCAAAAATGTATATATTTTTGATCAGCATCAACAGTCGAGTCGATTGAGCCATGTCCATCTGTCTGTCCGTCCGTCCGTCTGTTTGAACGAGTCGATCTCAGAAACCATAACAGCTAGAGACTTCAAACTTGGTATATAGGTTCCTGGTTCTTGAAGTTTTAGTATGGAAAAGATTTTTGTTTGTTAAGATATCAGAACCAAACTGATAGAATATGCATCTGGGCTGGTATTATACATTCTGACAAAATTTGGTTAGAATCGGTTAACTATATCATATAGCTGCCATAGGAACGGTGCATCGAAAATGAAGTTTTAGTATGGAAAAAATTTTTGTTTGTTGAGATATCAGAACCAAACTGATAGAATATGCATCTGGGCTGATATTATACAACCTGACTAACTTTGGTTAGAATCGGTCCACTATATCATATAGCTGCCATAGGAACGGTGCATCGAAAATGAAGTTTTAGTATGGAAAAAATTTTTGTTTGTTAAGATATCAAAACCAAACTGATAGAATATGCATCTGGGCTGATATTATACAACCTGACTAAATTTGGTTAAAATCGGTCCACTATATCATATAGCTGCCATAGGAACGGTACATCGAAAATATAATTTTAGTATGGAAAAGATTTTTGTTTGTTAAGATATCAGAACTAAACTGATAGAATATGCATCTGGGCTGGTATTATACATCCTGACCAAATTTGGTTAGAATCGGTTAACTATATCATATAGCTGCCATAGGAACGGTGCATCGAAAATGAAGTTTTAGTATGGAAAAAATTTTTGTTTGTTAAGATATCAGAACCAAACTGATAGAATATGCATCTGGGCTGATATTATACAACCTGACTAACTTTGGTTAGAATCGGTCCACTATATCATATAGCTGCCATAGAAACGTTTATCGTTTATTTTATTAAATAGGGCCACGTTGCGTATGAGCGATGCTCAAATGAACTAAACAGACAACTTGTCTTGGGTGCTCTTTAAAAAAAAGAAAGAGAACAAAAGCAATATTTCAAGTGGTTGCTGGGCTCAACAAACGTGCCACTAAAAGTTGCACAAAACAACCACCAATCAGTCAAGCAGTCAGTCAGTCATTCAGTCATCGTGTCAGTTTACGGATACGGATGCGGGAAACATTTTCTGTCAGCTGCATCCCTTAGCTCAACTTCTTCTAAACTATGTGTTGGCAAATGTTAAGGGAGATGAAAGGAAAGGGCAAGGCGAGATGAGACGAGTGGTCTGTTTGCTTAAAAATGCTTTTCGGTTTGCGCAAAATGCAATTCGCCAGCAAATGACGCGATCCACTAACTGACAGCCATTGTAGTTGCTTTAGCTGCTGCAGTTGTTGCATTTAGCCATGGCCTCTGCCATATTTTGGCCATCTGTCTGCCGGTTTGTGCCTTCCCCAAACGTTGAGCTGACAGCCGGCAAAACTAATTGAAACGCAGCTGAGGAATGATTTCGCCAAACAAGAACAGTACGGAATCTATGAAATTAGTTGAATGCAAAACAACTAAAATAGTTAAACTACAAAAAACATTTTTCTTAATATTAATTTCATTAATTCAACAAAAGGAATCTTTCCTTTTTTCTATTTCCATGCATTATTCTCCAAAAAATACGAGTGCCTAATTAATTCTCATTATACTCTTTAGATGCTCTTCGCCACTGTCGGCTTTTTTGGTAACATCCACAGACACCTGCCAGGTGATGGAGTCATTACATTCATTATGACGTTGAATGCATTTGATCACCTGCCGATTCTCGGGAAGAAGCGTCACACCACTCGGATACTCGATGAAGACAACCAGACCCAGCGAATTCGATACCTCAATGATGCGATTCAAATACCGTTTAGAAATCCATTTCTGCAAAAAAATATGAAAAATAAGAAAGAGAATGTGAAAATAATAATAAATATATATCATACCGGTGAAGTGGCATCTTTAGCATAAAAATTGTTTATAAAGAAAGCTCTTATATATTGTAGGGTAACAAATTCCGCCAGCTGTAAGAAAAATGTTTATAAGAGTGAGCAATATATAAAAATATGTAGGGCTAACTTACCTTATCCAGCTGACCCAAAAACAGCACCGACTGATTGCTAGCCTTGGCCAGTGCTATCTGGAAGGACACTAAAAGTATATCCATGATGTTATGATCAGCATAATGCCAAAAGAATATGCTTTTATCGCTGCTCAATTTGATTCTTGTTCGCACATTGTGCAAATCAAAGTCAGCCACGTTCTATAAATGATAGAAGATATAGATTTAAATGATAATAATGCTGTATCCACTTACCACCTGATCCAATGTAGTGTACATATTCAGACGTGGTACAAAGAACCACACGGTGTACTCACAAAAGGTAATGAATTCAAATATCTGACGCACTTGCTCAAAGATCTGCAACACAAAGCGGCGTTCGCTGAGTCGCACTATTTCGATGGTCGCCAGGCAGTTTGTGGCCAGCTTCTTCAAAAGCTCCGGTTGCTCATAGTCCGGGTGATTAAAGAGTTTGGCAAAGTTCTCAAAGGGATTGCCATCGTTTCTGCAACGGCACAATAATTAGTATACACTTAGATTTGGCTTTGAGGCTGGATATTTACTTGAGTTGGCTGTAGAAATTCGCATCGGACTGAATGATATTCAGCCAGTTGGTAATGCAGTTTCTATTCACATTGTTTAATGAATCACTTTTATGTTGCGGCTGCACAAAAAATGTATCATGATAGTCGACAAAGGCAAACTGTTGATAATTTCCAGAATCTATCTGAATACTGACACGATCAAGGAGTTGGACATCGTCGAAGCTACGAATCACATTCACATTATACTCAATATCGTGACCTGTGCGTTCAGCTACTCGACGCTCACATCGCAATTGCTGACGCACTTGTGCCTGCCTTGAAGTGCTCGGATTCATGTCCAAATCGCTTTCTGAATCCGACTCGCGTTGTGTTCCAATGTCGGTAAAGCATTTCAGCTTAAACGACATTTTCACACAGCCTTTACCAATTTCTAGTAGTGGCAAGTGTTGCAAGCTGACTGCAGTTGCATACTCCTTGGTGCACAGCAGCTTGAGAGCCTGTCCAACTGGCGTAATTGTTGGCGATGATGAAGATACTTGGCCTCTACTCGTTTTGGCCAGATTGAATAGCAATAGATGCACGTTATCCAATTCCTGGAATGTAATATTTACATTTTCGCATCCCAAACAATCCTTAATAGCCAGCTTCATTGGAAACACAATAAGAAATTAATCATTTTTCAGTTTTAACTCTATTTATTTTATATTAAATATGCATACCTTTATTATACGATATTCAGTTTTTATAATTTTCTTTTCCATTGCCGACAATTAAAAAAGTACTTAGCGGACTATAACTTGTCGAAATTCTTTACGCATTGACGGCTTTACTAAATTAGTGCTGGAACCAACATCGATGTAAAATCGATACATCGATGTTTCCAAAAATATTTCGATCATCGATGTTTTTTTTACGATGTTCGATGTTTTCTCTACTATGATTATTTTGTTAAATTATTTATTTCTGTCCAGAACAGAACTTTATTTTGTTTTTGTTGAATTATCTTTTGTTTTGTTTTAATTTGTTTTAATTTCTTTTGTTTATACAACCTTTGAAACCGTTGTGACACTATTAAATTGGCAAAATTAAATGTGAACATTTTGGAATTTATTTTAATTAAATTAAACTTTCCAAAAACCCATTAGAAAAGGTCGATGTATCGATACATCGATGTTCGCCCCCCAAAAACATCGAGACATCGATGTGGGCAAACATCGATGTATTTCCAGCTCTATTACTAATACTAAATAGTGTTGGAAAACGCCCTCAATTAAGCTTAGTGCAGCCGTGTGTTTCAAGAGAATTCAAATAAACTAATTCTAAAGAAAAGTCAATTGAAATGGAAAATAGTTTTTGTTATGTTGAGTTTCAAATTTGATAGTTTCTTTTTTATTTTTGACCATTCACAAATTATTTTCCATGAATTATTATGAATTTATCGAAAATATATCGAACTATTGTCTGAATTAAGTTTACCCTATACAGTGTACACCCTGTGATGTACAAGAAATTCCAAAAGTTAACATGATCAAGATAAAAGCGTTACTGAATTACTTATTTAATATAAGATTAATTAAAAACAGAGAATATAAAATTTAAAGTTATTTAACCTGTGGGAGCTATGCTTGGCCAACCAAAATTGGGAAGAGCACAACAAAAAATATTGAAAACCTAACAGGGAATTAAGATAATGAGAGCTGGTCGCACGAAGTGAGCCATCAAATTAGAATAAACAAATATAGTACATAAATTTAAGAATAACGGCTTTCTAAGTGCCGCCAATGCCCCAACAGTGTAATCTCTGGCCAACAATTAGTCCAATGTGGCATATTAAAATCGCTATAAAATGGAGTTTTCCATACAGAGAAGATGTTCAAGAGCTTGGCGAACTTTTGAATTTAGCCTCTGTTCATTTTCACCGCATTGTCGCATCGTACAAAATGCCAACAAAGTATTTTTTTACAAAAATAAAACTCAAATGTGTTTTTTTTTTATAATTTTTATGGGTCGCTCTAAAGAGTTTCGCTGCTTTTATGATCCGGATATCAAAATATTATGGATGTGTGATTTTCACTTTTAATGCGACACCGTCGTCAAGTGCAAAGCCTCTTCCTCAAACTTGAACTGAATTTAAAACTCAATTCGAGACTAAAGAAAATCATTTATAAATTTCAGCCGGAGTCTTTATGCGGTTTATGAGCTTTTGAAATTTTTAATGATGATTACGTTTTGCCGCACTGCGTGTCACTTGATTTATAAAAGATCCTGACCCTGAACACTTGAGTTGCGATCATTAGGCCTTAAAGACTGTCCAAGTTCGGGTCGTATATTATAACTGTGGACCACACAGGCAGCTGTTTTAACTAATTACAAGTGCTAGCGGCTTTAAGCAGTGAAAATAACTGCTATTCGATTTGTCCATTACCATCAGACTAAGAAAAGTAATTCAATAAGCCTCAATATACCGCACACAAGCAACTGTTGTTATCGTAAAATATTTACCTCCATTTCTCGGATCCCCAAATCACTTAGGCCTGGGGCAAATTCGTTACGATGGTGCCTAAAGAGCGCAGACAGTTGCAATAGAGCTGTGGCCACCTAATAAGCCAACTTTGGCTCCCCATTTACGTGGACGAGAGCGAGTACGAATCGTAGTACTCGCCAACTCGTAATACTAAAGAAATTATGGCAATTTAACGGACGATCGCGATCCTCCAGACTCCAAAGTCTCACATCGCAATTAGATGTGCCTTTGGGGGATTCCAGCAGTGGAGTTGTGTCCAACTCTCTCGTACCAAAGCGGTCGGTAGTCGTTGAGATTTTATCGCAAACATAAATTTACTCAGATAAAAGCGCGAAAATGCTGCTCATGACTGGCTGCATGTCCACACAACACACAACACACATTGTATTGTGGACTGGGAATACTCTTATTCCATTTGTATGCAACGCCCCCGCCCCCACCTCCGTCCTCGCTCCTGCAGTCTGGATGCACCGCATAGTTTTCGATCATTGGGTAAAAGAAATTGTAGCAATTTGCTTGTCAAATTGTTGCAGACCGAGGCAATAAATCGAGCGCTTTATGAGGCTGTGTGGTGCCGATCGCGATAGAGTTGTTTTAGAAATAAATTATCCCCAAGGCTCACTCAGCTGGAGATCCTCGTTGGCGGTTGGAGGACTCCATCTCCATTTATTGCTCGTAAACTTGTAAATTGTGTAATTTCATTGGTGTGGCTTTTACTTAAGCCGATCATTTTTTTTTAGTTTTAGTTTTATCCACTAATTTAATGGTGCTATACCATAAAGCAAAGCAATTGAATAGTTCGAAGACGTATCGATTGACGGTGGTATAAATTGATTGAAATATGTATTGATACTTTGATTAATGGATGCATTTGACTTTTAAGATGATCTATGATTTAGCATGGATAAAATGGGTGCCAAATATATTTTAGCACCAGAAGCTTAACTATCTTTGAAAAACTAGAGCATTTCTTAAAAAAATTAAGTTAGCAATGATTAAATATTTACCCTAACTGCATGCCTATATAAAATCACTAATAAATGCTAGTAACTTAAAATTCTGATCCACCAAAATTGCCTTAACTACTCATACAATGTAGACCAAGTTGTTCTCCCACTATTTTCCCAATTGGCCTAAACCAAGTCGGCTCACATCTGCAATTACGAACGGAAAATTTTATTGTCTTTCTGTTATGTATGGCGCAAGCACCTGGCCTGGTTTTCGTATTGGAGCTGGAATTGGAGCCATATGTACGAGCTGGAGCTACCATTGGCCGTAATTTGAAATGTTTACGGTACATTTAATTTCATTTGGATTATTACAATATGCTTTAGGAGCTTGGCTGAGAAATGTTTGGCTCTTGCCTTGGCTCTCTTATGCTCCATTTGCGGCGCTTTTCCCGGAACAATGAGCCATGAAGTGGGCGGCATTTGTAGTTGCAAGTGAATAACATCTTCTCTGACTCTTTCTAAGTATCTACGTCCTTCTCTCTATCAGGTGCTAGATGCCGGCATACTCCTCTTCCATTGTTGTTGCCAAAATGTAATTGCGAATTTCAGACAAATGTGAAATTTGAATTTACAAGTTTAACTTTTCTTGCAACGAGTCAAATCATTTGTTTGGCTTGCTTACAGACATACAAATACATATATACAAATATATACGTATATGTACATATATAAAATGTCGACTTCTTTTGTATGTTGAGTGTGTAGTTGGCAATTCTCGACTTAGTTCATTTGTTCCATTTCAACGCTCTCAGCAGAAGGCACAAGGCAGCACTTCTTGCCAGGCCGCATAAACAAATGTACTCGTCGCTCTCCAGTTCCCGTTCCTTTAACTTAGCCACCATATATAAGGTACTTTCAGTTTCAACGCTCTTCCCGTTTACCGCTCGACGAAGACGTCTTTATTTCACAATGGCAACCGTTGCTATATTTCCGGTTTTTTGTATGATGCCTTTTGTCCTTTGTACTTTAGAAGGATTGAGTTGAATTGAAGCCATAGGTAGTCCATCATAAAGTATGTATTTATATATACACATAATTGTCTGAATGTTTGGTATAAATCAAATAAAAGTGTTACTCAACAGTCAACTCAACATATTATTGCATTCTGATAAAATTGAACAACAAAACATCATCATCATTAATGATTTCGATATTTGAAAATATAAATTATTAATTTACTTATTTATCAATCTCACTTTTGAACAATTGGCGCCAAATAAAATCAAATTTATCGTATGATCAACATTGAAATTCAATCTAATCCAACCTCACGACAATACAACATTTATTAGCTAAATCTTAAAATGTGGGATTCCCCTAAATATATATATTCTCAAAGCGGCACACCACTTAAGATTCCAGTCATTCGAAAGCTGACTGCTGTAAGCAATGAGCTTTTGAGCTGATTGACTAAACAGATGGCAGCACAGATCAAGTTCGACTTAAATTGTATTCAACAGGCCAGTTTCAAGTAACGAGCGAACAGGGAAAGTTCTCAGATTGTGCGCGGTGATTACAATTAAATAATTATTTGATCATTTGATAAATATCTAAATATTAAGTTATATTAGAATATAACAGTGTGATCTGCATTTTTGAAATGTTGGATATTGATGAATACGAACCCAAAGATTCCATGCTACAGGCACTTAAAGTCAATTTCAATGACGAGAGTCTGATAGCAGCTGAAAAAGACATTGTCGCATATTTGCAGACTCAGCAACTAAACCGAGATAATGTATGTATGGTGCTGAAATTGCTTCTTAGTATAGAAGATATATCAACAATGCAAACTTTTGCCAAACTAATGGAGACGGATCGGATTGTTGAAAAAATGGAAATAATTAATAAAAATAAAAAGGTAGTAAGCATTCTATACAAAGTTGAGGTTACACAGACGAAAGTGAATCCTGAAGATGTGCTAACCGCCGACATTGACGAAATAGTGCTGGTGCCCAAAGCCAGTTTGTTAGCCTCGCCAAGGCCAAAGCACCTTATCTTGGAACAACTTAAGCACGTACACGAGGAAATTAATTCTAAAGACCCAAGGCGCCGACACGTTGGTCTTATCAAGAAAGTGGAGCGCTCCAGCATCACTTTCACTTGTAATTCGAGTCCCGATTTCCGAAAATTTAAAGTTATTTATCGTTCTAACCGGATTCCATTTCGCTTAATGTATGAAGCAATAGATTATTTGGAGGGGTCTTCTACAATTCGAAACTATCTGTTTCCATTACTCAATGAACGGGATAAAAATCTTCAGATACCGAAGGTCGTAATTCCGACTTCTTTTAAACTAATCAACGAATCCATTGCAACAAATGTTGAACAGTTGCAGGCTGTAAAGCAAATTTTAGCTGGTCCAAGCACCTTGGCACCCTACATTGTATTCGGACCGCCTGGTGAGTTTAACAGCTGATACATATTGATAGTTTAATTACATACTAATCGATCCCTTTATAGGCACTGGTAAAACCACGACCATTGTTGAGGCCATTCTACAACTATATCATCCATTATCCAAGAACTTAATAATTGTAACTGCAGGATCGAATTCAGCCTGCGATACTATTGGACTAAGGATTTGTGAGTGTATTGAGAAAGACGAAAGATTTTCTTATGACCGCAAACTGCCAAATTCAATACTTTTGCGAGTGTTTTCGAATTCAAGATCAGAGAAAGACTTGAAATTGGTGCATCCTTTGGTATTGAGAAACTCTAACTACCCAAACATAAAGAGAGGTACGCAAGAGATAGAAGACGATCCAATGGACTTTAATGAGTATCGCATCATTGTGGCCACATTGTGTAAAGTCGCCTGTATGGCGCGAAAGGAATATCTAAAAAATGTCACGCACATTTTCATTGATGAGGCGGCAGCATCCTCTGAGCCGGAATCGCTTTTAGGTATCGTGCACCTTAAGCAGCGTAACTGTCATGTGATACTCTCCGGTGATCACAAGCAATTGGGTCCGGTTGTCAAGAGCAAACGAGCATCATCATTGGGTCTGGGTCAGTCTCTGATGGGACGTCTGATGGACAGCGAGTTGTACAAGGTAGACGACAGTGGTAACTACGATTGCACATTGCAGACCCGTTTACGTCGAAACTACAGATCTCATCCGGAGATTGTGGGTCTGTTTAACAAGCTCTATTATAATAACGAGCTCATCCCACTTGCGCCACTGGAGAGGATTAACCAGGCCGCCAACTGGGACATGCTGCCCAATGCGCAGTTTCCTATATTATTCCAGGCCACATATGGCAAAACTGAACGTCAGCCTTCATCCTTCAGCAGTTACAACGAGTTGGAAGCAGAGGTCCTTTGCTGGTTCGTGTGGATTCTGCTCAAAAAGGGACTAGGCAATGGCTTAAAAGTGGAGCAAGAGGACATTGGTGTCATTACACCCTACTTGGCGCAGTGTGCGCTTCTTACCAAGAAACTACGTCAGCGGGGCAAGTTCAAAGTTAAGGTGGGAAGTGTCGAGAGCTTTCAAGGACGTGAGAAACCAATTATTATTGCTTCGCTCGTTTGCTCCTTTACAAACGCGGCTTTTCTCTCCGATCCCCGTCGACTGAATGTGCTCCTCTCGAGACCCATGTCGCTTTTAATATTGATTGGTAATCCGATCAGTCTCAGCCAGTCTGCAGACCTTAAGTTCATTATCGATCAGTGCAAGTTGCACGGTCATCTATTAAACAAGAAAAAGGAAAATAAAACCAATAAGAAGTTGAAGAATAAAGTTAAGCCCAAGACACTAGCAAGTCAGATGTCAAAATTATCTTTGAATACTACTACAGCTCCAGAGACATCAAAGGGCATCTCCAACTAAATAGCAATTTATATTCAATGACTTAAATAAAGTCGAAAACTAATCAATGTTTTGTTTATTTTTGAGTACTTAAAAAGAATTAAGAAAGAATTTAATTAAAATACGTTTGCATTATTTTAATAATAATTATTGTACTTTTTTTTTGTTTAAAAAAATAGTGAAAATAATCAACATGAAAGACGAGTATCAACGAATGTACTCATATTTACAATAAATAAATATATAATTGCATATTCTATATTTCAAAATAATTGAGTCGTGAAAAACAAATGTTTTTGCTCTTTAATTATTTAAATGATATATGAGTCCTAACAAATGTACTCTTTATGAAAATAAATGAAAAAGTAATTGTTAATATATATTTTAAAATAATGAAGAATGTATTCAAAATCAAATATGAGTGTACACACTTTGATAATAAATAATTTTTTCTGTTATAATTAAAAAAAACTAAAAGTGAAGAAAGTGTTCAATACAAATATTGAATGTACTAAAAATATTTACTTATATTATTTCAGCTTAGTAATAATTGAGAAATCAATGAAAATAAGGATAAAGTATGAACTGGAGCTCTAGCATTAATTTTTGCTATAAATAAATAATTTCTTTCGCTGCTCACGATTTATTTTAAACTGCAGTCACATTCAAGGGTATTTAGCAGTCGATAAATGTGTTATATATCTACGACTTGTTCAGTGCCTTTTGCGCATTTGTTCAGCTTTGTATTCGAGCTCCGTGGGGAGCTTTTGTGTTCGAGCGTCATACCGAAAAAGTTGCATTTCACGTATTGTTGGCTTTAGCTTTAGCTGCATTCGCTTTGCTTCTTCATATTTTCTTGCTGTTGTAATACTTCAGAGCGAGGACCAAAGCCAAAGTGGTGCATTCCGGTCGGCCGCATAAAACACTGGTACAGCCCATGTGGCATGTGGCATGAGGCATGAAGCATGGGGCATGGGGCATGGCCGACTGCAGACTTCCTCGTATGCACACATGCACAAATACAATTAGAGACTTGGTTTGTTGGTTCAACTTGTTTGCTTACATTCAACTTACTTCACTTCTGCTGCGATAGTTTCTTCTATTCCATGTGCCACTTGCCACTTGCTATTTAACCCCCTCCCCAATCCTAACCACCTTCTCTCACTCACACAGTTCCATCAAAAGTTTTTGGCCAACTTTGTGCTCGTCATTGTGTGAGCGCCTTAACTTAATTTTGTGGATTTCTATGCATTTCTCTTCGGCTGTGTGTGTGTGTGTGTGTGTGGAGTTTTGTGTTTGTTTAAATGTTGTATAATTCACTGATTTCTTGTGGCTTTTGTTGTATTTTTGTTGGTACAACTGTATGATTACATTTGGTTTCAAATCTCAGCAATGCTTCTTTGTGTGCTGATAAAAATGCAGCTGAGAATTGTGTTATAATCCTTTAGTCGAAATCTGACGAAATGGAATATTTAAACAGTTTGCCTTTTCAGACTGTTAGACTTAGGGGTTGTATTCTTTAAAGAGTTGACCATTAAAATTACATTAAACGAGCAATTGTATATCCTAGAAAAGACAAGAACATTCTGAAATACAAATAGTTTATTTTCTTAAGCTGCTGCTAAATACTAGATCATTTTTGTAATCCGCATAGAAATCTTTTATTACTGTTTAAGGCTGTAAAATAACCGAAATACTTAGCTCGAAAGAGAGAGAGAGAGAGAGAGAGAGAGAGAGAGAGAGAGAGAGAGAGAGAGAGAGAGAGAGAGAGAGAGAGAGAGAGAGATGAGGGACATGCTCTGCAAATTGTTGTATCCAAAATTTATTGGCAGCACTTATCAGATTCGCTCATAAATCTGAGAAAAAAAGCCGTTCAAAGTCAATTTCTCTTCCACTGAGAGAGAGAGGCGAGCGGCGAGAGGGGGAAGGAGGCGTGGGCGTGAGTGTGGGTGGCTGACAGGCAGCGAGACATTTATTTGCATGCCCCACAGTCCGTCCGACATTGGTCGCACAATCCACAAATTAACATGACATTTTTACAAGCCCAAACATGTGTACACATGAGCCTCCGGTCCGAGTTCGTGTGTCCGGGTCTGGGTCCAAGTCACAACCGCTCGAAATTAATGGCCATCCGGCCGAAAAAACAACAAGAACAACTAGATATAGCCCTGGACATCGGCAGTTATGGACATGGGCCAAAAAGTCAAACATTTGGACAGCATCTGCGGCTGTTGAATATTGAGATCGAAGCGAACAGGTTGCCGGTTTATGCATGTGCCGCCAGACCATAAATTTAATTACTCAAAGCACACAAAATGAGCAAAACAAAAAGCCATTAGCTCAGGTGAAGGCAATATTCATTGCAACCAGCATCATTCCATGTGATTCAACATTCTCGCTCTCGCTATAAACCCATTCGACATTATTTTGCATGCCAGACATTCGATAATCTGGGCCAAGTGATGCACACTCACACACACACACACACTCACACACACACACACACACACACTAACACACAGGCAATTCAGCTGAGCAATTTTCACTAGTCCATAAAAGGCGAAAGCTGAGTAAAATACACATACAGGCAAATCATGACAAAACATTTGGCCAACGAGTTTTAACTTTTTGTGCAAATATTCATCCATGGCTAGAACGATGACACAAACGACAATGATGAAGTTATCAGCTAAAAAAGAAAACAGGCAAAATGTTGGCACAGTTTCCAAAAAACCAAAACCCAACAAAAAACAAAAAATTGAGAGACAAAAATCAAAAAAGGACAGTGCAAATTCGAAACAAGGTCTAGCAATTCCAAGTCAGCTATACCATTCTCTCAAAGCTGTAAATGCTTTCTGCAAAATCGAAAAAAAAGTACGTACAGACTACATGTTAAATTCATGTTGATTTTCATGTTTCTCACAAAACTCTGAACACATAATTTTTGCAGTTTGGGCACTTAAGTTATTTCATTTCGGTTTGCTGTTGTCGCTGCTAACAACTTAAGACTTTTCCATATCAGAGCAGAATGATTTTTCGATTTATTTTTTTGTGTGTCACATTTTGAATGAAAATGCTGTCTGCTTCATTTGTCTGGCAGTTTGTGGCTCTTTGCCCTATTATTTTGACCACATAAATTGCATTAAACTGAGCATTTCAGTTGTCTTACAGTTGAACCACATAATATCGAAGAAGATTTCTTGTATAAATTTAATTGATATTTAAATTAAATCCCAAACTGTGATGCTCAAAAATATCATAAGAATTGTGAATTTTTCTGAACGTTTAAGCATAGTTTTATTTTCCATTTAATTGAATAGAAACCAATTTTTTTTGAAGCATACAAATTTCCCTGAAGCAATTGTAAAATGCAATTTTCAAGGTGGTTTCAGTGGTGCACCTGTCTCCAGCTGCTGCTGCTGCAGTCACAAAAATATGACATATGTTGATGCCAACATGAAGTAGTCTGCAAAATAATAAAATGATTCTAATAAATTTTGTGCTACAAAATATTCCAATGCACTTATTCTATGGCTTGCAGCCTTCAAGCGGAAATAGCACATTTTGCAGAAAGTGGTGTGTGTATCAGTGTGTGTGGGGGTGTGTGGGAGTGTGTGGGGACTGCATGTGGAGTATAAAAGGAATTAGGAATGCAATTTGAGGTTATGTTGGCAATGTGCGCCCAAGCAGATCAGTTGTCGGTCCCGCTAGTCGCCTTCGTATCCAAGCAACCGCATTTGTAATATGTGTGTGTGTCAGTTAGACAAACAGACAGTTACTCTGGCAGTTGGACAGTTGCAGACGCAGCAAGCGACCCACACACACACACACACACACACACACACACACACACACACACACACACACACACACACACACACACACACACTCAGTTTGGACCAGGCCAGTACCATAATTTAGCCAAGCGTACTTGAACCCCCATACTCTGATCCTTCGAATTGCCTAGATATTAATAGACAAAATTTTTGAGTATTGCTTCCGTCATGAATAAAATTTTCGTACAGCAACGCATAACCAGCAAGAACAACAACAACAACAATAAGAGCAACGAAAACGTAGGGTTTTCAACTTTTGACAAGGCAACCTAACAGACACTTCTGCACGCCCCAAAAAGAAACTTCTCCTGGGACTTTCGACTCCAGCAGCACTGGACAGCACTGCACTCACATTGTCCTGGGCGTCAGTTTCCTTGGCATCTCTCTCTCTCTCTCTCTCTCTCTCTCTCTCTCTCTTTTTTCTCTCTCTCTCTCTCTGTCTCTCCCTGTGATGTTACCAAAGTTTTCAAATGTCCATTCGTGGAGCATTCAACGTCCATTCAGCTGTCTGTTTTTGTGGGTTTTTTAATTTTAATGATGCCTCAACTGCCACCGTATCATTCTGGCAGCAAGCTACCCTACACTGACAACCCCCTACCCCCTATTCTCTACCCCCTTATCCCTGTCCCGGTTCAAGAACAAAAAATGTAAAATACTTGCGGGAGCTGCTTCTGCAAAATTCTCAACCAAAACAATTTTAGGCATGTGCATTTTATGTGCGCATCGGGACCCGGTTCAGATGGAACTCTATGTTATGGAAAGTATTATATTTGTGTTTGTGTGTGTTTAGCCGTGTGTGTATTTGTGGCAATGCCCAAGCTGCATCTGGATGGCAGTTTAAATGAGATTATTTTAGTTTTGGCATAGTTGAAATTTTCAGAAAATGTACGAGCAAGACAAGCAACTCGTTTTGTAATTTAACAACGGCAACCTTCTTTAACAGGAAGAAATATTTTTGGTATTAGGGAAGAAAGCAATACGATTTAAAAAAAAATTTGGATTTTTCTTACAACATACTCAACTAATAAGTAAAGAAAAACATTATTAAGAGCTCAAACATTGAGGAAAAACAATAATCAAATCAATATAGAGAAGATCAATGAATCAAGTATGTTATTATCTGCGTAGGAGTTGTAAAATCCTTAGTAAGTGTTTTTAAGCTTACTTCAGCAACTGTCTGCCTTCAAATGGCGCCAACTTCTTTAAAAAGTGAAGCAACTGCAATTTGTGGCATAGAAATGGAACCACTATAAAATGCGACCAAAGCAAAGTCGGTTGAATAAACAACAAAAAGATTTATAGATATCAACAAAAAAAAAGAGTGTCACATAAAATATTCACACCTTTGCTGCCAGAATCTAACGACCAACAAAATGACTTACTTCTGGCCCACAGTCTTCCCCCCCAGCTCCTACAGTTGTCCCTATCCATGGAAGAGTATATGTTAGGTGTGGGTATGGATAAGACGGAGCCATAGTAAAAGTATCCCCACATCCACGGAGTGGACTCTCGTAACGCCAGCTGATGCCGTTAGCTCGATAAAGCCATTGTTTATATTCGATCCAATGAGTTGGATTGCATTTTGGCCATAAGTTGGCAGCATTTTTTATGCGTTCATCATGCGGTCAGCATAAATTTTTCATCGTTCGCTCGCTCATTCGATGGTTGACTGTTTGGCTGTTTGGCTGCTGCTTTTGCCTGGTTGGCTCATTTTTTAGCCAAATGTCTTGATATCGGAGTCCGGCTAGTTGCAACATGTTGCCAATTTTGATGTCTGAATGCCATAAATCAAAGCGTTTAAAGCCAAATCCGCAGCCAAAGAGAAAACCCCACGCCAAATGCATTTGTGGCCGACAGCGAAAACTGAAAACTTTTACTTCCCCGCTTTTCCAAAGAGTTTTGTTGTTGCTGTTGTTGTTGTTGTTGTTGTCGTCGTTGCGGTGTTTGTGGCTGACTGTAGAATTTTACAAAGACTTTGTATACAGCATAGACTTTGCATAGAACTATTTCTATTTAACTATTTCTATTTAAATATATTTTAAACATTTTATAAACTTAATGACAACCAGGGAATCAAACCCAAGCAGATATCCAAATAATTCAATTTTGAAAATATTTAAAATGTTAAAAATCAAAATCATATTAAAATCGCAATCTGGGAAAAAAAAGTACTTAAAGAATATTAAGAATATAAATGCAGAAACGATTTGGATGACAATCGATCAACAAAATGACATTCCGATTATATATCGGTTCAGAGTTTTGAGTTAGATCAATCTAAAGTGTTTTACTTATTGTTTCAGTATCATATTTAAAATCTAATCAATTTCACTTGCAGATAAAATAATAATGTCTGCAAGGGATTATAGAATGAATCTAACAAGTGTTTTGTTAAAGTATCGCTGATTGTATTTTAGAATGCAAGAGCAACTTTCACAATATTGTTTGCAAATATGAACAAATTCATAACGTGTTTTATTGGCCAAGAACACTCAAGTTCAGCCAAAGGGACAAGGGGACGAAACTAAAGGGAATTCGGCAGCTCCAATTAGCGCCAATGAGGAACCTTTTTGCCTGCAAAAAAATTATAAAATAAAGATCGTTACATTGTTAAATAATGGATTACCATCACTGCTGCTCCTTGAATATCGCATAGAATCCTGCATTGTTGGCGAGCTAAAAATAGATACTTAGATAAACATAATCCATGTGAGTACTTGAGAGGATTACTCACTTTAAACCATTGCGAGCCTCCCTATAGATACTAGTGTTGGTAGCATAATCATATTGGGATTTCATGCGAGGTTGTTGTTGTTGCTGCTGTTGTTGTTGCTGATGCTGCTGTGGTATACTCTGCATACTCTGCATAGTCTGCATGCTGGGATAGCTCTGAGAGTAGTTCCACATACTGCTGGGCATCATTTGGGATCCGTTGGCAGCGTTGCCGTAATTCATCCAATTGGAGGTTCCGGAACTAGTTCCGCCCGACAATCTGCTATTATTTTGCTGCTGTTGTTGTTGTTGTTGTTGGTGGTGTTGTGGTTGCATTTGAGACATTTGTGGCATTTGTGACATTTGAGACATTTGGTTATTTGGACTCATTTGAGACATGGCCGACAGTGGCTGCAGATCGGGCACAACCACATTCATACCGCTGCCATCGATCCCACCCATAACTGGCAACATGGTCATGCTGCTCAAGGGTGTTACAGCTCCAGGTGGTAATTGGGACATGGTTGGCATCGACACTGGCGACATGGTCATCTGGCCTTGCCCCTGTTGCATCGGTTGCATCATGCTCATCGGTTGTGGTTGCATCATGTTCCCCTGCATCGGATAAGACATTGGACTCATTGTCGACATCGGCATCTGGCCCATCGGCGACATATTTCCCATTGGCATCTGCATCTGATTCATATTCATGCCTGTCCCCGGCATGGCCATCATTGGCATGGATGATGCACGTTGTGACTGGCCACCCATCTGAGGCATGCCTCCCATCTGTGAAAATATTGGTAACTTTTATTTCAACAACATTTTCAGTTGCCTATAAAATTACCTTATTGCCATCTTCGGAATAGTCCGATTCGTAAGGCATTTGTAAATAGTTCATATTTAAATTGGAAATTATTTAAAAGTTTCCCGAAAATATGTAAGCAAAGCACTAAAAATTTGGAGTAGAATTTTTATTTTTTTTAAAAGATTTTTTATTCTTTCGATCTGAACATTAGAAGTAAACTAACTAAATAAAATTCTTATAACATTTCAAATAGATGTAAGAAGTAAAAGCCAGCTTGGATCACATATTTAATGTTGAAATAAAATCTTAAATACCAACCCATGATACAATAAACCATATTTCGAATACTAACCCGGCTTTGATCTCTCATAACTTTGTCAAAACTCAATCGATTATCATGCGGAATGTAATTTTGATCATGATTTGGTTCCAAATTGAATTTAAATTTTAAAAAATTATAAAAGAGGGACTGGGAGCGGGGCCAGGGAGAGGGACTGGGAGAGGGACTGGGAGAGGGACTGAGAGCGGGGCCAGGGAGAGGGACTGGGAGAGGGACTGGGAGAGGGACTGAGAGCGGGGCCTGGGAGAGGGACTGGGAGCGAAGTCTGGGAGCGGGGCCTGGGAGAGGGACTGGAAGAGGGACTGGGAGCGAAGCCTGGGAGAGGGACTGGGAGAGAGACCTGGGAGAGGGACTGGGAGAGGGACTGGGAGAGGGACTGGGAGCGAAGCCTGGGAGAGGGACAGGGAGCGGGGCCTGGGAGAGAGGCCTGGGAGAGGGACTGGGAGCGGGGCCTGGGAGAGGGACTAGAAGCGTACAAGTGTACTTTTCCGTAAGATCTCTCAGCTCTCTCCATACCTCAAACAGACTCTCATTAAAATGGATCAATAAAACTCGAATCACTCGCAAGGCGCATTTAAGTTAACTAAATTATTTTTAGTTTTTTTCCATTATAAGATTTTTCCATAGTGTGTACGGGGTCTCCGACTGTCGAGAGTGCTCGACTGTAGCACCGGCCGACTATTTTTTTAAGCTTTCGTATTCAATAAATTTGTCAAAAGCACAATGTACTTTTGTGCTCTAAAACTCTATTGTCGAACTTTATGTCCTTCTGCTTACTCCAATTCGTGTTCTCTTTTTCTCTCATGGGCATCACGTGATCCGATGCCAAGAGTCATAAAAGTGTCATGTGGGAGGTATCAAGTCACAGGTCTCACCATACTCATACCTATAGTTAGTTGCCAGCTAGCCAGCACAATTAATTTTACCTTCGCTTGTCATTTTATTGTTTATCTACATAAATACGAACACGAGACGAGAAAACAACTCCCTCCCTGCCTCCACCACCCACATGGTCGACCCTTAGCTTGGCGTGTCATTTATTCAGCAGACACCGCAAAGCCGAGTCGAGCTGAGCAGCTAACCGTGGATAGTGGATACTGGATAGGGGAGAGGGAAGAGGGACAGGAGATAGGGGACTGGAGATAGAGGAGTCGTCCTGCCTGTCGGATATCCTTGCTTGTACACGAGTCGCCCGTTGCCACACCATTTATGCCATTAAGTCATTAGCTTTGTTTAACAAATAACAAACTGTCAATGAGTTGATTAACGATGTTTTTCGCATGAACTGCAATTAGCTGTCGCTGTTGCTGCCCCCCCACCCCTGTTGCTGCCACCGTTGCCACTGATAAATGGGTGTGATTTTCTACCAGTATTGCCAGTTGACTTGCTGCCTGCTTGCTTTGTGGCCAACACAAACGAGAGCAACAGTAACAGGCACTTGGCCATGTTAGCAGAGCGTCGCGTTATTGATGCTCATCAGACTCCATTGCCATCGTCATCGTCATCGTCATCGTCATCATCATCGTCATCGGCGTCAACCGGCAATTATTGTATGTTGTGTGTTGAGTTGTTGTGCGGCTGCCACAAGCCACTGTCAAAGACAGCAGCACTCATAGACACTCACAACACAGCAGCGTCAACGCAATTACTACCCGTTGACAAGTGTAATGTCAGTCAACGCCAACTCCAGTTGCTCCTGCTCCTGTTCTCCAGCTCCTACTCCAGTTACTCCTACGTGACGCGCTTCATCACTCACTCGTTCATTCATTTACACCCATTTCTCATGGCAACTAAACGACACTCGGCTCATTTCGATATTTGCAATTTATTCTCCATAGACATAGACTTGCACAGGAGCGTAGCAAGGTGAAGAACAGGCCGCTAATATATAAATGCAAAGTTTCTAAGCAAAATTAGCCAAAATCAGCTAGATATAATATAGTAAAAATATACTTCACACAATATGAAATAATTATAAATTATATTTAAATTTATAATAGTTATATTCGTGATGCGCTCCTGTTTTCGAAATATTCACACTGTAATTATTATGCAGAATATGCACTTGCTGTTACAACTTTTATTCAAAATGTTGACATAATAGGCAAGGGGCTCCAGTGTCCTCTGGACAGAGGATTGGTTCGTGTTGGAAGCCAAAATAACATACAAATGCGCACATAAAATAAATTAGTTTCTGTGTGCCGCTAATTGCCTTATCCCAAAGTTAATTATGGCTAAAATTTCAAATTTTCCGAAATTGGACTTGTCAAAAACATTGTGACATTTCCCACTAGGAAATTAGTTTTACAAACTTTAGCGTTTTTCGCTTTTGTAGTTGTACTTTGCATTTGTATTTGTGCTCTTTTGAATGGGTCAATTTTCTATTACTTTATGTACTATTTACTGGTTTTCATGATCGTAATTACATGCATATTTATGATTAGCTTCTATAAACACAACATTAACTAAATTGTATTCGTGGATTCCCCGTTGATATTCCGAAATTCAGACAAAACGACATCAAATCCCATTCAAACTGATTAAAACAAATGGAACCACGCATAATTAAGAGCCATGTTAATTCCTGCAACATGTAGAGCCAAATATTTGCATTAAAATTGTATGCTTAATGGATGCATTACTTACTCAATGAATACGATAGTGTTCAAAATTGCATTTACAGTAAAACCGTATATTTTTATGCAAATATTTCAGGATAATAGGACTTGAAATTAAATATTTAACATTTCGAATCTGTTTCGAAAACTGATGTTAAAAAGTTTTAATTTGCGTTAAAATGTTTTAAAGTTCTGAAATTAAACAATTGCATCCATAAATATACCAACAATTAGGTTTATTTCTATATTAGTGATATTAAGTAAATAGGACTCAAGTTATGTGTTTGTATATATGTAAGCTCTAGGGAAAAAAAGTTGCTCCTACTTGCTGCAACTTTTGTGTTGCATTTTTCTGTGCTCTGTAATTTTACAATCGGCTTACAAAGGGCAAAACTAATGAGCTCAGCAAGGGGCTAAAAGAAATAATAACAAGCAAAATATAGGTCTCACTCCATCTGATAAGTATGGCGTTTTATTTCATACTGAACTCATCTCTGCAACCCATTAGTCATTAGGCATGCATGCCGGGGGCAAGGGGAAGACTTTGATTCAACACCTAAACTGAGCCTGAACAAAGGCGTCATTAATTAGAAATGCTAAATTGGTGAAAACTAATCTGCTAAAAGCTTGCTCGCTTTCGCTCTCCAGGCGGCTCATTTGTCTGCCAGGATCAACATAGTGCTGGTAAGCACTCTGAGCTCTGATGTGAATGGAGCAGAAAAAGAATCAGGAGTGCAGGAGAAGAAAGGAAGGAGGAATAATAGCAGCAGGGTGTGACATTGTTTGGCACCGGCTCACATGCGCTTAATGAACTCTGAAGCTGCTACCAGCTACAACAATGTTGCACTGGATAAAATGCGCCAGATTTGGCAACAGAAAAGAACAAAACTGAACTGAACTGAACTGAGAGGAGAGAAGAGAAGCTGAGCGGAGCTGAGGCGGAGGCGGATTCAGAGGCAGAGCAACAAAATAAGGTGAACTTGAGCTCGACAAGCAAAAATCTGTGCAAATCACAAAAATTTTTGTTGGGCGAAAAATGAAGGCAGTGAAAAGTGGGGCTTGAATTTGGTTGTGTGTGTATGTGTGTGTGTGTGTGTGTATGTGTGTGCAGTCAAGAGAAAGAGGAAGCTGAAATCAAATCCGGAGTGAGAAAGAGAGAAAGGAACAGTATTTGTAGTGGTATTGCCATAAACTATTTTGTATCGGTATCCACAACCACTCTTAACATCTCTCTCTGTCCCTCTCTAACTTAGTCTATCTCTCTCTTTCTCAAAATCTCACTGCCGTTCTGTCGTTCTCTGCATTCAGCTCGTGATGTCGATGCATGACGCTTGGCTGAGTGCAAATTCAATTAACTTGTTACAACACAATCTCAGGATCAGCTTTAGCATCTCTGCAGAAGAGGACGTCGACGTCGCTGTCGCTGTCGCTGCCGACTTTGACTGCAGCCGGAGCCGGAGCTGCAGTGCGATTGGGCTTGGGATTGGGATTGGCATTGGGATTTGCTGCACTAAAAGCACAAGTAAAACTAAACTCAAATGTTGCGCCATTTTCTTGGCCATATGCAGCTGTAGAGCAGCAGCCGGAGGCGATTTTATGCCCCAACCCTTTCCCTTTCCATATCCATACCCATATTCGTATCCATGTCCATGTCCATGTCGATAGCCATGTCCTTCGTTGTTTCGTTCGCCAACTTTGTTTATTTTATTTAGAATTTTAATTCCAATGAAATTGGTTTGCGGTGCGCGGCAGAAAGTTACGGAAGAAAACATACGTACGTACGAATATTGTATCCGTAACGTATCCATAGAGACTCCATCGCCATATTTGACTATTTGATTTAAGTTCTTGTAAATGCATTTTTCTTATTCAATTAATAAAAGATTTCATCTGTCATTCGATTGACACTGTCAGCAAATATTTTCAATTGGCATTTATCCCATACAGAAAAGCAAAAACAGAAAACGGAGCCGTTGAAATTGAAATTGGATTCGAGTTGGAAATGGTCAGAGAAATTGCATTGCAAATTAAATAAATATCTTAGTAAGCGCAAATAGAATTATTAATTAACTGTCAATTAGTTTATGGCCAACAGTTCAATGCGGATTATAAGCCAATCAAAGTAATGCCAAATGAATATGTAACGAGTTTACTCACACTCCTCAACAGATTAAGAACCTGACACTGACATTGACTTAAATTTAAGTAAAAAAGAGGACAACCTGAGATTGCATCCGTTTTCATTGGCCGCGTTTTCGAACAAATATCTTTAAAAAAAAATTGCCTTTTGAATATGCTTTCTGTATAATAATCACTGCAACCCATTTATATTTCATGGCCTGGTCCAATTCTGAAAATACACGCTGCCATTATGAATTCATTAGCACCTGCGGGCTCAGAAAAAAACCCAAAAAAAATTCGTTTGCTCTAAATTAAAAAAAAGTAAGCGAACGAAGTCGACTGTGAGATACCCAGTAGTCAAGTTTGCAGTACCTAAATTCTTGTAAGAATAAGAAGAAATTATTAAAGATTATTATTATTTTGAGTTCTTCAGAAAAGTTGACGAGCATTTAATAGAGTCATGATGATTGTCTTAAATATTTTAGTAATTCCAATCTTCTTTTTCATTTCTGTCAGTTATAGGGTACAACAAATAAACGAAATGTAAAAACAGAGACAAAACGCAGAGGTCAATGTCAATAGCTTTGAAATTAAATTTTTAAATGAAGACACTCCCCTTAAAAACGCCCACGTCTCGATGGGCTCTCGTTTGCTTAGGGACTTGCTTTTTTGTTTTTTTTTGTTGGCTTGGCAACACCCAAAGGCGAGAATTTAAATTAGTTGAAATAAATGAGAATGAAGTGAGTTGTGGTTCAGACGCAAAAGTCAAAGAACAGTGAACTCGCGCTAAGCTCTTAAATATCTAAATTCGGGGTTGCGTTTTGACCTTTTTTATTTGAATTTTATTTGCATGTCCCTTATTTTCTATAGGGTGCAGGACGATACTCATACCGAGCATGTGATCCATGGTACGTGCATCCAATTCAGCTGCTTAAATCGCTGCCTTAATGCGCCGCACGTTCGTCTGCAGTCTCAAATCGGCTGCATTTGCAATTAGATCGACCACTGGGATTGGATTATCAACTGGAAATAGGTAGCTGGCAACTGGCAACTGACGACGTCCACTGCAGTGTTGGTGCTTTGGTTCTGAAGGATTTGCAGTGATTTTGCGGCGCTAAACAGTTAAATGCCGATGACAGCTGGAGACTCAGCAGGATGCCCAGGCTGAATGGAAAGAGAATCCAGAGCTAAGAGATGCAGACCCACGAACCAAGTGCCATTTTCAGTTCAGACGTTTCTTTAGCCAAATTCGCGTTGGCAGCAAATTCTGCGACATTTTATGATGTCTGCCCAGCTGATGGCTCGCTCCTGTCCTTGCTACATCCTTGGCAGTGTCACCTTTAAGGCGTCGCGACGTCCAAATCAACGTCACGTAGCAAATACAACAAACCATAAACGATTCGCACGACTTGACGAATAGTTTTATGCTGACTGCTGCACAACTTACTACAGTAGTTGCTTTCCCTCCCTTGCTATCCTCTCTTTTCCCTCCCCATCCCACCCCTTCCCTTCCCTAAATCACCTGATCCAACTGTGTGTGGGTGTATGTGTGTATGTGTGTGCAACATCCTGTGCCCTCTACTGAGCTTAGGTTCAGCTACGTGTCAGCTCTTGTTACAAGTTCAAAGCAATCGATGGATATGCAAGGTCATGGGGGTCAGATTGTGCGAATATATTAGCCGGCTCAGATGATAGCCAATTGACCTGGCACCGGCATTAATAACAGCCTATTTGCATTTCACATGTGTGTTCGGAGATAATAATAAGGTTTTAAAGAGAGCTAAAAGCGGTTTATAGCCTCATGTCTGGAGAAGATATATTCTCAATACTTTCCCAATAACTTTGAACTATCATAACTTTGTCAAGACTCAACCCCCCCTATATCGCCCACAAATCGGGAAAAAAAATTTCATATCCAAATTATAAGAGCAACTTAAAAGCTAGTGACACCAAATTTGGTGTGTAGATTTCTATATATTGGACTGGGAGCGGGGCCTGGGAGAGGGACTGGGAGAGGGACTGGGAGCGGGGCCTGTGAGAGGGACTGGGAGCGGGGCCTAGGAGCGGGGCCTAGGAGAGAGACTGGGAGCGGTGCCTGTGAGAGGGACTGGGAGAGGGACTGGAAGCGGGGCCTTGGAGAGGGACCTGGGAGAGGGACTGGGAGCAGGGCCTGAGAGAGGGACCTGGGAGCGGGGCCTGGGAGAGGGACTGGGAGCGGGGCCTGGGAGAGAGACTGGGAGCGGTGCCTGTGAGAGGGACTGGAAGGAGTCATATTAATAGTAGTATTTATAGTAGCAGTAGTAGAGAGGGTAAGAAAAACAAAGAGAAACTGAGAAAGAAGTAGGAGTTCGAATATAGAGAAATAATTTAAATGCTAATAGAAGTATGAATAGAAGTAGGACTTAATGGAATATAAATTGGAGTATATGTCAAAATAGGATTATTCCTTGACAAGTGTACTTTTGCTGTAAGATCTTATTAAAATGGATCAAAGAAACTCGAATCACTCGTTTTGATCAAGATTTCGTCTCTAAACTAATTCTGCATTTAAAATTTAGCAACTTTAAAATTTGATATGTTTTCAATACCAAGCCATCTATTATCCAATTTTCCTTACTTATACTCATAACTTCATCAAAAATCAGCCGATTTTCAAGCGGAATGTAATTTTGTTCATGATTTGACCTCTTAATTGATTCTGCATTTAAATTTTTATTATTTAAAATATATTGAAATTTGCCATATTTTAAATACTAAGATTTTCAAAATATAATGAATTAATTTTTTCTATATTAATTACTAAGAAGCTATTGTATAAGGATTTAAGGAATATACAATCTGAACTTTAAAAACAAGTGCCTAGGTGGTGCAATGGTTTTGGGGGATATAATGTCGAAAGCTAAAGTTCGGCATTTGTCTTTTGATTGCTGCTAATGTCATTTCAGTCTTAAGACTACGTGTCCAAGTGTTTGGACATCAAGCTATCCGTTCGACGACTGTTCGACTGTCTATCTAACTGAGCATGCTTCTTATTGTTGCACTTGCAGCATCTCCCCGTTTATGCCCCATCTAAAGACCGTACTGACTGACTGCTCTCTGAGTCTCTGTTCGTTGGTTTGTTTCACTTCAATCAGTTGTCGGTTGACTGCTTTCGTTAAGTGCCATCTTTGCATGACTCCTCTCTCTCCCTTCTGTCTCTCCTGGCAGTGTGTCAATCTGTCTATCTGGCACTCGGCACTCTTCAGTCGACACTCGGCGAGAGCACGCAATGTATATGTATATATAGTACACCTCCACACCTCCGTAACTCCCTTTCTTGCTGCCTGGAAATAGCCAATGTACGGATAACGTTTGGGTCTGTCAGTAGCATGATTTGGTCTTTTGATTACTTGATTACGTTTGCAATGCGTTTCCTCTGTAGACTTTGGGCCTTCATCCTGTCCGGGCTCTCCTCTTCTCCTCCTCCTCAATCCTCCGCTCTCGCCTTCCGTTCGCAATTCTCTCACTCGTCGGCGGCTTCGTCAATGATTTAAATGGAGGTCAAGCCAACTTCTCTGATTGACGCAGTACATCAAAGTGCCCTTTCGATTGCTGTTCCTATTCCCTGTTACCAATCCCCGTTTCAGTCACATCTGTGCATCAATCTGTTGGCCAGAATGTAATTTGCACATTGATTACATGAACAAAATGAGTTGCGCTGCAATTTAATGCGTAAATGAAGTGAAACCGATCGTCAATTTGTTGATAGTTTTGCCGGCAATTGCAGCTGCGTTCGAACCAAATTGAATGGGCTTAAATGGGATCTATATATTTTGCCGGACTATAAGTAATAAACTAGCAGATAACATAACATACTGAATTTGACACATTTATTAAACACTAGACATCATCCTTAAATGCTCTGAAAAAAATCATATTAAATGTGAAAATTTAATTAAAACCAAATGATAGAATCTATTTAATTCCGTTGTTCTTTGTTAAATAAATTAAATAGAAATATTTTAACAAAATGTGATACCATTTTTCTAAAGTTAAATGATTTTTATTTGACTAGAAATAAATTGTTTACTCTATTTGCTGTAAAAAGGGGAAAAATACTAATATGAATTCCAACATTTTGATGTACGAGCATTTATTCCCTTACTCGACGCCCGACTCTTTATTTACCCCATATAGCCGCTGGGTATTATGAATAGACACATGTATATAAATCAATTTAGTAATTTTCAACACTTGCCTATTAAAAACATGAAAATATGTTGCCTCTCTGTTGACTTTGCTGTTTGGCTTGGGGGCAGCGCCTTTCACTATCCCAACATTTTCGAAAACTCTCCTCAAGACACCTTTTGAGATTGCCGCTTAATTGCACGCTTCGTGTTGTTTATTCTTGGTATTTTAAAGAAAATAATTCATAAATTAATTTGAACATGTTGCCACATATGAAAAGTACGCAATATACGTACGTATACACAAGAAAAATATGTAAAAATGGTCGAGTTAACGTTGAAGCGTTTATGAAAAATCACCTCATAAATTTACAACAACGCGAACACAACAATTATTATTTTTATGCGCCGTTCCTGTGAACAGGGGCAAAATAATTGCAAATGTTAACCGGGATTTGGATCGAGCAACGGGAGGAGCTTTCGAGGAGGCAACAACCAGGAACATGTCCATGTCGATGTTGCTTACGTGACGGACTCAAAAATAAAAATTCAACATTTATTTACTCAACAATTTGGCAACCTTTTTGTTAACAACTTATCAAAATTATGACAAAATTGCTTGCCAATGCCACACATTCAGAGTGGACCTGTGACGGGTTAAGGTTAACCTATAGGAGCGAGGGCTTATAGTAAAGTTTGCTCAGTTTAAAATTGAAATATAATACATTTAATATGGAAAATAAATTTAATATGAAACTATAAAGGCTTAAGTCTAAGGTTGAAATTCGTCGTAGAAAAAATCTAGGATTGAGGAAGATTTCTGTTAATAAAGAAGTGACTTTAGAAGCGAGGGTTGTTAGTAAAGTTTGCTTATTTTATTATCTAGAAATATAATAAATTTAATACGTAACTAAAAAGTCTTAGTTTGAAGTCCATGGTAAAATTGAGGTAAGTGAAGATTTCTATTGATAGTAAAGTTTGCTAAATTTAAACTTAAAACATAATAAATTTAAATTTAATATGGAATTTTTAAACTCATATCTAAATTCATACTTAAACCTATTTAAAATCTTTCATTTTGTTAAAAACGGACTTCTGTTAATAAAGCAGCGACTTTAGAAAGCGAGTGTTGATAGTAAAGTTACTTCATACTCAATGTTAAACAAAATCTATGATTGTTAATAAAGCAGTGAATTTCGGAGCGAGGGTTTCTAGTAAACTTTGCTAACTTTACTGTTGAAATATAATAAATTTAATGTGGAGCTATAAAGGAACTATGAAACTATAAATTCGAGCTCCATCTTCAAGCGAAGATTTCTTAACACAAAGCAGTAACTTTAAAGGCAACCCTCGCCGATATCAGACGTCGTTGGTCGCCGTCGCCGTCGCTGCTGCTGTTGATTGGCATTCAAGCACTTCATTACTGCAATTGCCCCATCGGAACTCGGAACTCGCTGCCTGTACCTTCTGCCAGCGGACTGAAAGCCGCGAATTGAAATTTCACGCAAGCTAAACGCAGTGGGAGCAGCAACCAGAGCAGTTACAGGGAGCAGTGAGAGTGGAGAGGGGAGAGAAGTGCGACGTGTGGGGATTGTAGTGCAATTTAAATGTCGGCCAACGCCAGGGTCCGGTTTGCGTCTGGGTGCGGACATGCTCCCGTTTGCATTGTTGACCACTGAGTGATGCAGCAAGTCTGCTGAAAGAGAGAGAGAGAGAGAGAGAGAGAGAGAGAGAGAGAGAGAGTTCCGTCCAACCCCCTTGTTTGGAACTTTGGCTGCTTGGCGTTTTCGCGCCGCGCAAGCCGATAATTTATTAAAGGCGATTATTATGGCCTGGTTCGAAGCCGCCTGTCTGGTTGCGACTTGCGTGTTGCAGTAATTTACTGGCCTTTATGGGGCAACAAGTTTGGCCGCGAAGGGACCTCGAACCAGGGACTTGAGAGCTGCCTGCCTCCTATATACGAGTATCCTCTAGGGTCTCTGTTCGGGTGCCATGCGTGATGTTGTACTTGCGGTATTTACATATGAAATGTGTTAAATTGAGCTCTTTTTTTAGCGCAAGTTTGTTTTAGCGAACAAATTGCTGACCTCTCCCACTCCCCGCACTCTCCTCTCCCGCTCTCGCTCTCGCACTCTCTTTGCCACATTATGCTCGAATTATAGTTTCAACATTCCAGCAACTCAACTTGCCCCATAATCGAGCGCCGATTTGATTAAAAAATCGCACAATCATCGCGACGAACAAGGAGGCAACAGCAGTAATAACAAGCAGAAGAAGGAGGAGAAGGAGCAGGAGGAACAGAAGGAGTGGGAATAAAGGAAGTGCTCTTGGCTCACAAAGGCCCCTCAAGTCTGGAGAGACTCCTTCACTCACAGCTGGCAAAATCAACTAACTAATGAAAAATTTGCATATCCACATGCTCAAGTGTTGAGAGGGCAAAGTTGAGCTGGGCTTTTGATTTTTTTTGTTAAATTTTGTGGGCGTGGCAGAGCCGTTCAAAGTGCATTCAACTGTGAATTTTTGCAGCACATTTGTTGCTTTGTATACGACCTTTTAGCTTTTGTGTGTTGTGAGTTGGTTTTTCGCTGAAATGCGGCATGTGAAAATTTAATCGCCATTTATTTCACTTGTTAAAATGTTTTTGTTCAAGATCTGGGCCACAAACGGCAAAGCTGCAATTTAAATGGCAAATAATAGGCAATCGTATATATACATATATAAGATCTCTGAATTGCAATAAATGATGGTCTTTGATTGATTGAAAATTCTACTTTATTTGCCACATCGATAATGGTTTCATTTAAAGCGCAAAGTTATTTAACTTAAGTAAACTAACTTAAAGAAGTTGATTGTTCTACATTATGATTGATTAATGGAGAGCTGTCGATCTATTTCAAATGTTTAATATTTCAGCAACAGCGATAAACTTTCAAAACTCCACATAGCATAATTATAAAATCATCCTTAACTGGTTTTTCTGTCTTGTTGTTTCCCATTTCGGATCCCTTAAGACAGTGCCAAGTCGCTTGTCAATTTTTGTTGATTTGGCCAATCCACCAATTTCGTGATGCCTTCGTTCATCTTGAGCACTTTTTGGTTTTACGGCCCACAAAATTTCACGCAACTTGGCAGCTCACAGTTCCCACTTCCCAGTTCCCAACGGAACTGGCCAATTTGACAGGCGGCTGTGGGACGCACAAATTGAAGACATGTGCTGAATTTTATGGCTTTTAAATAACAAGCCATAAAAGCCCATCTTTGTAAAGGCGCCAAGAAGGAAAAGGAGTCAACAAACCGGAAATTGTCAAAGGAATCAAACTAAAAGGCAAACGAATGCCGAAATGAAAGCGAAAATGAAAACATTTCGTTGTGCGTTTTATTTAAAAATAGAGAAAAAGATACAATTTTTATGTGCATTCTTTTCTCTCTTTTGGACGCGACGTTGACCTCGCCATTTTTTACGCATGTTCTTTGGATGGATTGGCGCCATATCAGAGTCGTAGCAGAAGTCAAGTCAAGAATCTGAGAGAGATGGGTTCGGTGGGCCATAATGAATGTGAATGTGAGTGTGAGAATGAGTGTGAATGTGAATGTGAGTGTGAGTGTTCATGGCTTGATGGTGACGCGTTGTGTCGGCTTGTTGGTTAAAATTACAAGTGTCCAGGGAATTTGGTTCCGGGCCTTCGTTAACTTGGCCACAGGGTCAGCGAGGCACTGGGCCCAAAAATGAGGAATGAAGAATATGCAAGGAAAACAAACGAAACGAAACGGAACGAAACGAAACGCAATGCAAAATGGGCTTTTATCTTTTCTTTTCCACTTTTTTTTAAGTTTAAGGCAGAGCTCTGGAAAAAGTTCACATTGCAGAGGGACAGAACAAAGGGTAGACAAATAAATGCTATTTACACTCTACAAAAAACCAACTGACTGTGTTTTCTCCTCTCTCACTCTCTCTCTCTCTCTCTCTCTCACTCTCTCTTTTTGCAGCATCGAAATGAAACAAAGCAAATAAAAGGACGACAACGAAACGAATTCCGATAGCCAAGTTAAATGCTTGCACTGATAATGACCAGAGCAGTTGGCTAAAAACGGGGAACAGTCGGCAACGGAGGGCAAGTTAAACAACTGAAAAGCCAGTGGCAGTAAAAGCATTTAGATTTCACTTAAAAAGAAACTAAAAATGCAAACGAATCCACGGGAATAATGGGCAAACCAGTTCTAAAATACGAAGGTGAAAACACAACAGCAGCAGCAATTTGGAGTATATATCTACCTTTTTTTCTCTGAGCTCCTGGTTGAATCTGGTTGTTGGCCAAGTTGCTTGTGGTTCTATTGGGTGCAAAAAGCGTGCCCTACAATTAGTACAGCTGAAAAGTGAACTTGTTCAATTGTTGATGTGCGGTGGCAATTCAAAGGGATTGGGGGGTAAGTACAACAATAAAAGTCGGTATTGTTGGTCAAAAAGTTGCACCTCAATTAAGTCAAAGTTTCGTAGAGAATGCAAAATAAGAACTAGTCAAGTGGCAGCTGAACAAGTTGTAAAATAGGTGAAGGGTATAATTTAATATTAATTTCATTGTTAAAATATTAAACAAATTGAGATTGGAGTATGAGGAGTATGGGTAATAAATTATTTAAATACAATTTAATACCAGTTCTTTGCTTTTCCTTAAATGATTTGCATGTTTTTTCTATCATTATGAATTTATCTTTAATCTTAACCTTTGTCCTGCTTCAACCTTTGAGTCAATATTCATCATACGCTCCCAATGTTTATCCAGCAAAAGAACCGATAATCTTTGGCTATAAGCTCTACATAAATCAGTAAAAGTATCCATTCCATTCATTCGCTGCTTCAGTGAATACTTTGAGTATTTACATAGTTTTTGCTGTTGTTGCTTTTTCCTGTTGTTCCTTCACGGCATATAGTGGAAGTGGAGATGACTGGGAAGACAGGGAAATGGAGAAGGGGAGAAGATGAGAAGATGAGAAGAGAAGGCAATGCAGGCAGGGCATAGTGTGACAAAATCACTTGAGCCGGCTTAACGAGGCTTGTAATTGAATTATGCGATTTTATTGTGATTATTTCAGAGCTCTCGGGGCTTCGCAAACAGACAGATGATTGGGTATAGGGTATACAGGGTATACAAAGGGGCTACGATGAAGTTCGTGAAGTTGTCGCTCTGAGTAATGAGATACGTAAAAGTTATTTAAACTTTTAAATCCGCGTCGCTGCCTTTTACTTTCGCATTCGCATTCGCTCATTTTGCGTCTCTGGTCTCCGGGTTGGTCGCCTCTCTTGGTATGCTACACTTTTGGAGCAGCCCGCCACATCCTAAACGTTCCGGAATGTCGGCTAGTTAAACGTTTGAAAAGTTTGCCGACTGAATCGCTGAAATGATTTGGAAAATTACAACAAAAGCAACCAGACGATTGCGACTATGACAGAGACAAGGAAACTCAAATGAGTCGACAACCATCCCCACAATTCCTCAATTCTCCCATAGACTCTCTAGGGTCCCCAGTATTCATTCGTGCATATTCCACATACCAAGGCAAAGAAAGGGTTGATTGGCATTTCTCGCAGAGTAAGCAAAAGCCTTTTTTTTCTGCTTTGCTGTGTTTTTTGGGCCAACACCTCCCAGGCAAGAGACAGACATTGGCAAGTGTTTCAGTTGTTTTTGGACTGATTGCAAGCACGAGTACCGAGTACGAGTTGGAGTATGAGAAAGAGTATGAGTACTCGCAGCTGTCTGAGCCTCTGCCCCTGAATCTGGCCTTGTGGGTGTTTATTTGAACATGTTTCCTCTGAGTTGCTCAGCTTCTCTGCCGGCTTGCCGAAAATTCATTTGTATTTGGAAATCCCCTTTTGATGAACTCAACGTTTTCGTGTTTGTCTGCACTTTTTGATGGAGACTCTCTTCCTCCCTTCCTCACTGATGCCAGCTTGGCTTAATGCGATTGCTAAAAATATTGTACCATGTACTTTGAGAGTAACTGGAAAGCCGCCTTTGATTAGTTCCGTCTGTGTCAGAAACTCAACTTTAGAAGAGAATTATAACTTTAACTGGAATCTGTACGTGTTTAGTCCGGGGTCGTTTAAAGGTTAAACGATTTGATAATTTTGTCAGCAATTTATGTAAATTATAGTACAACTAACTATGTTTTGTGTTCCTTGATTTTAAGATTTTTATTCATATAGATCAATTCAAACAAAAGTGAAATAACTTGAGATGACAAAAGTAAAATAGAGATGAATGTAGCCAATTATCGATTGTAACTATAGTTATGTTCAAAAAGTTAGCTGCGCTGTAAAACGGTGGAAATGGCACAGTTTTATACATAACACTATGGAATAATTTGATTGAGTTGCTGGCACTTCTTTTTGATGCTTATTTCTGCCTGATTGTAGAATAATAAATTATCCTTGTAATGTAGATTTGTTTGAGCAAAGCACCTGTCAGATAGCTTTCCCTCCCCTCTCTCTCTCTCTCTCTCTCTCTCTCTCTCTCTCTCTCTGTATCTTTCAATTATCGCTTTGCTTTGTTTTTCGAATGCTCTTGTAATGTCCATAATTGCAGCAAGGCTCTTAAAAAACTTTAATTGCTCTTCGGGTAGGTGTAGTGGGCAAGGGGGTGGGGTGGCAGAGGGGCATAAGTCGACTGACTGCCCGAAAACCGATTTGTTTGATTTATGGGCTGGGCACTTGTAGGTTTCACCCCGTTTCACCCACTGCAGCCATTTCAGAACGTAGAACACTCACTTATAGTGGCGAAATTGAATCAATAAAGCATGCATAAAAAGTTGGTGAAAATAAATTATTATATTTCGCTCTCATCCCCCTTTTCAGTTGCAATTAATGTCAGACACACAGACGACAAGGACGACAGCGATGTGGAGGAATAAAAAACAATAAAAGCGAATTACATTAAAATTACACAATCAGCAAAAAGCAGCAAAGGCAGAAGGAACTGAAACAGTTACAGGAACAGAGACAGGGACAGGGACAGAAGCCGAGTCAGAAATGGAAACCTTGTTACGTTGAATGGGGAAACAAAAAGCGAAATGATTACTCAGTATATTGAAGGCAAACCGGGGGAAGCTGCAAAAGGGTGGGGGGGAGGAGTGGTGGCAAGTGGGCAACAGGTTCTTGAACCAATTGAAAACGTTGTTAAACGAGTTTTAATTAGACAGCGAAAGCTGCAACTACAGCTGAACCGAAACTCAAACAGAATTCCCCACAGACAAATTCGATATAATGGATATATACTATGTTATATAAAGACAACTCGGCAGGCGATTCAAGGTAATTTCAAATCATGAGCAAAGCAGAAATGGCATACTAATTAGATGTGGCTACCAAAAGCACTTTGAACGCGAATGATGCGCGAAAAAGTGTGAATGATGTATTAGTGGTAATCTCCCTTTCCTTTTCCTTTTCCTCTGCCCCTTTCCCTGTCCCTGTCTCCATTCTTTAGCATCCGTTTCCACTCTGAGAGCGCATCAAAATCAAATCGGAAATGCAGCAAAAGAAGTTCGCTTAATTACTTTCTTTGCGAATTAGCAGCGCGGAAATAACGAGGAAATTAAGATGGACATGCCAAAGAGAAGACGTGGGAGAGATAGAGAGAGAGAGAGAGAGACTGGCAACTGGAGACGGGAGACTGAAGACTGGAGAATGGAGACAAAGGACGGCACAGGCGACCATAACGAAGGGACGTGCCAAAGCTTTTGGTATGACGATTAAGCAACTATAAAGAAATTGGCACGTAATCAGCAAATGCTGTAAATGGTATGAGTGCAATTCCATTAAGCTAACTAATAGTATGGGCTTATTATCTAAAATTGTCTTTAGTACTAGCAGCTGACTAAAAACCAGTTGAGTATTCTAATTAAAGTTGCACAAAGTAATTCAATTGAAGAACTCATTTAATTAGTTAAATTTGTGAATGACTACCTTAGTTCGTTATTTTCAGTTTGCAAAAGTAAAAAATACAGTTTAAATGCACTTCTTTACTTAATAAGATAATTCAATAATTATTTTTTATTATTTTAAATAATTTATTATTATCTTAAACCTAATAGTATTGTTGAAATTTAAATTAAATTAACTATATTACTCGATTTTTGGGCTCATAAAATATTAAATCTCCGAAGTATTAAAATATATAAAATATATCCTGTTTTTCATATGTTTCGTGTCGTTTAATTAAAGCAAATGAAGTAATTTTTCTTGAATAAATCAAGGTTCCAAGATGAATTCGATGAAGCCGTAAGCCTGGTGACACGCGGCCAGACACCTGGCGGAACAGAGCCTAACCAGACTCCTGCCAGTTGTCTCATGGTCTCGCCCACAGGTAACTGAGAATTGTCCACTGTTGAGATTGATTGAGCGTAACCTCGACGCATTTCTCATTGTCGAGTGAATTGCTGAAATTTCTTGGCCTTTTTCGCTGTGTTAAATTGTTGGCATTGCTGCACATGGAGCGCCATCCAGTTACTTCTCGCTGCCCTTTCCCATACCTCAATGTCCGATTCGTTACCGAAGTCAGCGGACAACGTTTCCCCATGTTCCACTCGTTTGGTTAGACCATTCATTTGGTGGCCTCTGCGATCTGCGTGGTTTCGCCAGCTGCTGGCGGTGACTTTTGAGCATTGCAGTGACCAGTGGAGAGTGGAGAGAGGAGAGTAGAGTGTGGACTGTGGAGTGTGTAGAGTGGACTGTGGTCATTGGGTATATTTCTCGTTGCTTGTCAGCTCGCTGACAGTGGAATTGATTTAATGCTTTTTTGTGCCCCATCCACAGGTGGAGTCAAAGACTCTCTTAATTGGCCCCACTTTGGCGGTGTTTATTCATGCGTTGTGGTTGTCCACTTTTTGTGCTGCCCAGAAACATTTTAATTATTGCCAGAGGCAGAGACATAGTCACTGTGACTACCACAACCGATGTCATTGCTATTTCCAGCAAGTGATATCAACAATCGAATACGAATGGGCGGCAGAAGCACAAAAAAAAAATGATAAGCGCATAATTGCCATCAATTAAGTTGCCACTGGGGATAAGTGCAGCAAAAAGTGGACACAAGAAACTGGACACCTTGAGTGCTCAATCGAGGCTGTGGATGTCACTGAATCTCAACTTAATTGAGCTCACTTAAGTTGGTCGAACTAGACTAGCTTGTTAGCTAAAAACTCTCATTAAAGCTGGGCATCATCGTAATAAGAGCTAGTTGAAGATAATTGACATCTTAATTGCAGCTTTTCAGTTGGTCTAATGGAAATACTCATAAATATTTAATAGTACTGTTTAAGACTCAAATCAAGGAGCTTTTAATGTTGAATTAACACTATTTATTTATTTATTTATTTATTTATGCGCGACTAAAAGTAGTCGGCAAGGGACAAAGAAAATCATTTAAAGAATAAAATTAAAGATTAACAAATATAGATAAAATTAAAATTAAAATTAAATATAAATATAAACTGTAAAGAAAAATTTAAATTAGATTTAGAATTAGATTTGGGGTATGCAAAAAATTATAAATGATCCATTTAAGTATCTACATTTTGTCTTAAATTTTATTATCATATCTTAGTAATAGATTTGCTGGATGAATTTATTAAACTAAATTATTTTATAGTAAATTAATATAAATTTAATAAAGTATATAAAAAAAGAAGAATTATAAATTAAATTTAAGTCTACTGTAAAGGCATTAAATATTTTAAATAAAATATTGTGTTGTTTTGATCTCTGCAATTAAATTATATTTTTCAAAGATATCGTAACCAAACTTATAGAATATGCATTTAAGTTAGTCTTACACATCCTTACCAAAGTTGGTTCAAATCGATCCACTATATTGTATAGCTGTCATAGAACCGAACCAGCAAAAATCACGTCTTAGTATGAAAAACTTTTTTGTTTTTTGAGATATCGTAACCAAACGTTCTGGGAGAGGGACTGGGAGAGGGACTGGGAGAGGGACTGGGAGAGGGACATGGGAGAGGGACTGGGAGAGGGACTGAGAGAGAGACTGGGAGAGGGACCTGGGAGAGGGACTGGGAGCGGGGCCTGGGAGAGGGACTGGGAGAGGGACCTGGGAAAGGGACTGAGAGAGGGACTGGGAGCGGGGCCTAGGAGCGGGGCCTGGGATAGTAAGTACTGGGTCTCCAACTGTCCAGTATGCTCGACTGTAGCACCGGCCGACTAGTTTTAATTGTATTTATCATTCTATGTGGTATCTATTATCAATAACAATTTGAATTATTTTATTCTAATTTTAAATTGCAAGTAAAAGAGCAACTTAAATTTGAGCTTAAAGTGAAATTGAAAACTCAATGTTACACACTACAAAATCTGTAACAATTATTTGATTCGAATGTTTGAAATTAAATGGAATCAAACACTAGATGCCAAAAGTTAGAAACCAGATTGCCGCTGGGAAATTGGTCGAGTGGATAGCTCGACATACTATATATGAGTTGATGGGGGGAATCTGTCGATTGGTTTGGTGTTTGCCATATTTGGAAATGTAACGCTTTTGCTTTTGTCTGTCATTTTCATGTATCTGCTGCGAGTTTCGTTGCCTAAATGAAATTTGCAACTCTAGCGTATATTTATTATATAGTAGTTTTTGATGTTGGTTTTAAATTGAAACATTTATTTTATAAGCAAGCCAGGAATCGGGTGTATCTGAAATGCTAGGGCATTTCAATCAACACATCAAATACTTTCGGCACAAAAGTATTTCATGTAAATTGCGCACCGAGTTTTTCCACACACACACCACTCATACACACATACGAATACACATTTTTTTTCTCAACGCATTTAGCGCTCTTTGTGATTTATTTGGTGCCCTGAAATGCAATACAACAACAAGAAGAATACGTTTCAAGGACTGGCACATAAAATGGGTTTGTGCAGACATTTTTTTGTTTTAATTAAAATTGAGCTTTAATCGGAAATTGACAAACGCAGCTGAAATTTAATGGCCCCGGAGATGGTGTCCAGGGCGTTTAAGTGATTTCATGTTTTTCGGGCGGGACAAAAACCGGACGGACAAAAACAACCCAATGCCGGACCACAATTGGTTTTCCATCAAACAAATTGAAACACTCGGTGCTTGGACACTGCTTGGCTTTAGTCGAGCTCTTATCCTCCAACTGCACTTAACTTAAAAACGTTTCATTTTATATGGTTTTACCCAGCCCTTTCCCTGGCCCTTTCCCCTGGGGGAATTCATCTGGTCGACGTTGCGCCATAAAGTATGCAACTTCATTGATAACATTTATTTCAAATGCACTCAAAAACCACTCAATAGTATGAAATTTGTTGCAGTTTACCTGTACACAAACACACACACACACTTTCATACAGGCGTATACATATATGCACACACACTTAGACAAGCACTCAATGGCTCACACACACTTAAAGCCTCCTCTCTGGGGCCCAACGACGCGTGCTCATATTGCATATCGCCCAACCTGGTAAATGAGCATATAGTAGAGTATGTGTGTGTGTGTGTATAGGTGTGTGTGTGTGTCGAGTGCTCACCGTGTGTATTGGGTTTATATTAAAATAGTTCTTTATTATATTTCCCACATGCTTTGCATGTCTGCCCTCGTGTTTGTCACTGTGTATATACATATAATATATGTAACAATATATCCTGCTTTTCTGTTGCATAAATTTTATTGAAATGCGCACATTCATTTCCCTTTCAATATGCATGTGTGCATAAAAGTTTATTTATAAATATATCACTGGGGACTACAATGGACATACGATTCCATCGATTTCAATGCCTAATCATTCGATTCCCCGAAGCTGTTTCATTTCCGTAGTCTACTTATGAGGGCAGCTTATATATTTCATACATAACTCTTAAGCAATTAGATACAAATACATACATCCACATATGCCATTTAGAATTGCAAACATTTTTGATATTTAATTACATTAACCTCTGACAACCGAATTCATTCAATTAATTAAAATCATTATACGAATTGCATTCTTGTATTGTCAAATAATTGCAATTTGCATGCCATTAAGTATTCGTTGTGATTCCATTGTAAATCAGAACATCGACAACACAATTTCAATTCGATTGCAATTTATTTTTATTCAATTCACACCTTAAATTTATAAGTGAATTGTGTACTTGGAATGTCAATCAGCTTGTCAAGTTACGAGCAACGAAATTTAAAGACTCTTGTGATGATTTACTGAATTCAAGTGCTTCAAGAGAATTCACGTTTTTGCAGGTATATATAGTGTACATATATGCAATCTTCTTTATATATTCTTTACAGTTTATAAAGGATCAAACAGGCACATAATTTATTAAAGTAACCAATTTCCATAGAAGGACCTACGATATGCATGTGTGTTTTTTGAATATATGCTAGCTTGTTTTCGAATATATTTCAGGTCAAGAGAAATACCAATATTAATCTGATTCCTCAGCAATTTCTTAAAATGACCAACAAATATTAATCTGCTTTTGGTAATTAAATGACCCTGTGATAAACTCAAATATATATATATGCATAAATATAAGTATATATGCACTAGGTCAACTCACACACACACACACACACACACTCACACACATTTTAATATATTTGCATATGTGTAAGTATGTGTATGTACAATATGTCATTTGTGTTTAGTCTCTGCCTGCTGATGTGAATTTGGTCATGTTCGACATGTAAACCTGTGTTCTAATATGTATAAAAAATTTACATATTTTGAGTTTCTGTATTGTGAGTGTGTGGGTGTGTGTGTGTGTGTGTATGTTTGTGTGTGTGATTGTTTGTATTTGTGTGTTGAATAGTTAAAATATGGCCAGTTGGCTTGTTAGGGTCGAATTTTGCATAAATTAGTGACAGACAGAGATGGACCAAGTAAGGTACGAAGAAGGGGTATCTACAAATTAGGTTACGTCGTCAATGTTGTGGAAAATAAAATAAATAAACCAAAATTGTTAAGATACTGAGTACATGGTCTTACATACAATTCTTATATATGTGCATATGCTTAGTACATGTGTGTGTTTGTGTGTTAAACACCATTTGCTTATTATAAACGGATCTGACCTAAATTTCCACTGCATGCAAAAGTGCAATTTCATTTAGCAACAAACGAATTAATAGCATAAGGCCAAAACAATGAAAGAGCCAGCACAGATAACAAATTACTTGCCATGAATAATAATAAAGTGCAGTAACTAGTAAAGTCCATTGGACACGCCCACCCATCCAGGACAGAGACCGTAATGAATTTCAGATGACAATGACGACAACGATGACAATGTTGACAAGCCGATGAGCATAAAAGATGCGCACAGAGCCCAACAACCAAACATACATATACTCTTAAGTATATACATTTATAAATGTCTTTTACTGTTCTCGAATTCAGTTTCAACTCAAATTTACCAAAGATTGTACAGAGTTCCTGAAAACAAGCAAGCATTGCTTTCCAATGTCTAAAGAGATTTCACAAAATGAAATAATTATTGAATTAAACTAAAATAATTTTTAAATTAAATAAAAAAATATAAAATACATTTTTTTCTAATTTTGTAAGTTATCTAAAATGTTTCTCAGCCTAAAAATATTATTTTAACTGCAAGAAAGCCGATTTTCTTGACTACTAAAATATGTTAAAAAAAAAAAACTAAATTTTTGACATTTGAGGAACACCGACATTTTGAACAGTTGTTTTCAAAAGCAATTCTCTTTAAAAACTCTCGAAATTTCTGGAACACACCTGGTATGTTTTTAAGTCTCCCGAATATGTCAAAAAGTAGACTTTACTCATTTTTGGCGAAATCTATACGAAATCGAATGACGGAACTGTGACTGAAAGTTAAGAATTGCCTCGGACAAGCTGAAACAATGAGCAAAATTTCATTACCGGACTATGGACGATTCATTGAGCCTGTGGATGGTTGTGGAATTCGCGGAGTGGTGGGAAACTTGCTGCAATCTTGACGACAATTGAAATGGAAAAGAAAATGAATGAAATGTGCTCACGATGATGGGACGAAGACCCGGCTATCATTCCAATCTCGCCTGGTTACTTGGCCCAGCCACATTGCAATGCTGTCATCCTCATCCTCATTCTCATCCTTATCCCCATTCTCATCCTCATCCTCATCCTCATCCTACTCATCGTCATTCGGGCTATCGCTGTCGCTGTCAACGCGACTGTCAAGTTGTCGTGCCGTCATCTGCCTTTCCTCCTGACTGCCTCATCCATCTGCTCCTCCGGTTATTTGCATTAAAAATATTATTCATTGCAATCACAAGAATTTGCACAAAAATATCCTGCAATGAGCTAGCCCTTTCTTGTGGGCGGAGGAGGAAAGATGACGCCGCTTTGTCTCGGACGGAATAAGAGGATAATGAAATAGTTGTGACACAATTTGGCATGGCCAAAAAAATTTATCCAGGATATGACAAACGGCGAAGCGTTGAACGATGAGATGCTAAATAAACGACAAGAACAAAGCAAAGTCAACAATTTGGGTTTATTAAAATTGATGGCTATAAAAAAAAGAAAATTAAAAAAATTTGATAGGATAAAAAGTGCTAAAATATTATTTCTTGCTTAACATCGAGTTTGTAAATAGGTTTATATTGCAATAGTTGGCACAAATTGGCTAACTTGACATACAACATACTGTAACAAATATAATAATTAATTTGGAAAAAATCAATATTTTTAACATTTATTTAAATTTATTCCTCTACATCAAGTTTATTTTATTTTCAAAACTAAGATTATTTTTGCTCAAAAATAAATATCAGGTTGTAATAATGATTTTATAAGCTCAAAAATGTGTTATATATACACTAAATTATTAGAAAAGCAATTATATAAATATTGGAATAAAAGTTAAGAACTCGTTACACTTTTTATTCTACTCTCAACGAGATAATTGAAAGTGCATTTTTTCAGTGTTTTATCAGCAGTAATTGATAGCTGAGTCCTTATTTAAATGCCATTCGTGGCATATCATAATGCCTTTTACAGCATTTGTTGCCTCAACAACAACAGCAGCAACAACAATAACATTGCAACTAATTGCCGTGAATTTCAACAGATATGCAACTAATGTGCAGTTGCCGCCTCCAAAGTGGCAATAAATGGAGAACACAAGACGCGACGTCAGCAGCAGCAACAACAACAACAGCAACAACAACAGCAGCAGCAGCAGCAACAACAACAGTAATAATATCTCCACTTTGAAGTTGCCTCGCAATGCAAATGCAACAACGGAAGAGGGAGGGGGACTGTGTGGCAAGGTGTCTGGGGCAAGGAGTGTGAGGCAAGCAGTCTGAGGCCAGAAGCTGATAAATTGGAAGTGCATCTGACTCTGAAGCTGTCGTTGCTGCAGAAGATGTTGCTGCTGATGCTGTTGCATGTAATGTTGCAGCAGTTGCTAATGTGGCCGTTGGTGCTGATGTTGTTGTTGTTGTTGTTGCTGTTCTTCTTGTTGCTGTTGTTGCTACACTTGTTGTTGTTGTTGCTGTAGTTGGTGAGGCGCGTGTCTTGGCCCCAGCGTTGCATTTGCATTTGTCGTCCTCATCGCCGCTTTCTTCGCCGCGACTCTGGCGGCTCTGTTAATGAAAATGCCAAACGAGGCATCGTCCGCAGTTTCCATAGTCATTTCCCATCTCTCTCTCTCCCTCCACACCCTGCCCGCTCACTGTTTTCCTCGCTCTCGTACAAGCGCAGCCGAACGTGTTGCTTGACAGCAACAGCAACAGCAACTGCAACAGCAACATGCAATGAGCAACAATAACCCAAAACATCAACAACTGAAAGGCTCGACGATGGGATGCCCTATAAGCAGGCAAGTCAAAAATATTTTATCTTAATTAAAAATAAAATTTAACAGATCCCCTAAACTCAAAATATTGCATAGAAAAAACGGCTTGAATCAAGAATTTTGGATTGATTTTATTTCGGAATCCAAAGATTTTATGCTCTGTATACTGATATGATTGGCATTCAATTAACTCTGGTGCTGACATGGATTGTCTCACTTGGCTAGCCTTGCTCTTTCCGTTCTTTTTATGTACATTTTAATATAATAAATGTAATAAGATTATGAGTATTATCTCAGTTTATTAATAATATTTGAATAATTAAAGTTAGGTGTGGTTAAATAGATCTTTAATCAAAACTACTGATAAGTCCGTCACTTGAACGCTGACGACGATTCCACTGCTGCTGCTGGGACTCAAGAACGATTGCTTTTCGATACCGATAAATTCGAGGACTATCGACCTGCTGCCACAGACCGATACCTTTTTGTATCGCTTAAACTACGTATGCCTGTAACATACATATGTATGTATATAATTATTATTAGGTAATGTATACTTGGTATTCTTGCTGTCATACTCTTGCAAATTAAGTACAGGGTATGTGCAACATACACATACAGCATTGCTGTCGTGTTGGCGCTGGTCTAAATGAAGATGCCGCCTTCCAGCTGCACATCATCCAAGCTGCCAACTCCCAGCTCAACAGTCACGCTTGCTTGTCAAACACTCTCAACTCCACTCTCCCTCCCTTCCGCTCCCCTCCCCTTCATTCCTTCCGCTTCTACTACTCAGTTGGCTTGGCAAAATCCATTTGCATATTTGCATCCTTATGCCTGCCAGTTAACTGCCCCTGTGGCACTCACTCCCCTTTGCCACTGCCACCTTCCACTTTTCCTGTTGCAAGCGGCGCGGCTTTTAACGACAAAGTGTGAAATTTCATTGAATTTGAGCTCGTTGACAAAAGTGGAATGGCAGCAACAACGACAACAACAACAACAGCAACAACAGCAGCAACAATAACAGCAATGTTGCAGGTGTTGCAGTTTGGATGTTGTCGTTGTTATTCTCGTTAGTGTTGTTGCTGTTGTTGCTTTTGCAAATTAATTTAAATTATAGTTTTTGTTATCGTCGCATGCTTTTTAAGCGCATATTAGCCGACAGACTAGGAAGAGAGAGAGAGAGAGAGAGAGTGGGAGACAGAGAAAGAAGCGAATAGTTGCGCAGCATTGTAGCATGGGGCAAGTGGCAAGTGGCATGTGGCATGCTGCACATTTTTCTGTGGAAGCAGCTAATTTTGTGGAAAATGATAGCCGCAATTAATATGCCGTCAACGTCGTTGTCCTTGTGCATTATTATTATATGCAAATTTGCTGCACGTTGAAAGTGGAGTGCAGATATGAGACAGCCAGCGGTTTGGTTAGTCAGACAACTAGTTGTATGTACATGCAACATTATGTACCTCATAAAAGCGTCGGGGCGTCATATGTAATTGTCAATGACGCCATTGATACGCTGAAGTCTGCTTGCAATTTGTTCATTCCAGAGTGAAATTGTGTTATATATATTTACTAGCAAACTTCCACTTTAAAACTTTATTAACTCCGACCTCTTTATGTTTTTCTTGACTAAAACTTTAAAAAAAAAAAATAATAATTATAAAATTAGACTTTAAATAATACTTTTAAACAATTAAATAAAAACACTTTTCTGGAAACCTTTATTTTTCATAATAAATTGTAATAGTATAAATTGTAATACTATATATTTGGCTTAGCAAATTTTTAAAAAATAAATAAAAGAATATTTAATAAAATGACTTAATGAATATATAATTTTATAAAAATCATTTTACAAGGCATAGATAAACCCACGAATTAATTCATATTTCATATTAAATAATATTTGCACATTAAGGAAATACATTTATGTTTCGTAAATACTGTTCATTTAATTACAAGAGATATTTAGATAGAGCCACATGGCGAGCATGTTGGTGCCACATCAATGGCTGAAACAACATCAACTTTTGCAAAATGGCCGCAATAACAACAAACAGGATGGTCCAGGACGAAGCGGAAGGCACAACAGCAGGATGAGCATCCTGCTGACAATATACGAGCAACTTTCGCTCGCTAACGAACTTTTTCTATAAATCAAAATAATAACTTCTAAGCTGGGAACGACTTCCACCAAATGGCGTAGCATTTCGTAAACTCGTACGTATACGTAATACATTACGTATACGCAATGAAACGTACGTTCCGTTTGGTATTTGGTGCACTTTGTGTCTTTTCAGCTTGTCATCAGCAAATGTTGCACAGCAAATGTTCCAACTAGAGACGGAGACTGTAGAATAGAGAATAGAGACTGGAGACTATAGCTTGGTCGGAAAGACGTAACCACAAAAGATGGGGAAATGGAGAGGGTGTGAGGAAGTTACTCGTAGCATGCGATAAATTTAATAAATTACAAACCAAATCCGCAAATTTGTTGAATTCCAAAAAATAAAAAGCAAGAGGCGGCAAATGACTTTGGGCTGAGCTGAGCTGCCAGGAATATGGGGGCATGCCCCCTGCTAAGGCACCAAATGGTAGAGGCGACATTTGCACGGCATTTTTGGGAACATGTGAGACGCCAGCTGCTGCACATGTGCGTGTGTGTATGTGTGTGTGTGTGCTAGGAGCTTAGGGTAATGGGGTATTGGGGTTTTGGGAGACTGCAAGTCAAGTCAGGAGGCGACGTTTGCATTTTGTGGACAAAAGTTTTACTGTAAATTGCTTTTAATCTAATGAACATCGCTGAAGAGCCCGATGTAAAGTAGAAATGGGAGTAAAAGGAAGGTTAAAGAGAAAGAGGAACTAGGGTAACGAAACGACAAACGACCCTTGACGTCAAGCTCATTTTTCCTCTGAGGTTTCATTACGAAATTACTTAAGCCAAAGGCGGACGATGTGAGGAGTTATGCAAAGCTTTAGGTCAAGGCTTACGGGTTGAAGTGTTATCTGTTTTGTTAAAAAACAGCTGATGATTGCCCAAAGCTGCAAATATTCAGTTGCTGTCAGACAATTTAGAGCAGCGCTGCACACGAAATTTTAAATTGGAAACAATACAAACAAGTGGGAAAGGCTATAGTCGACATCCCGATAGGATACCCGTTACATTTTTTAAAATATATAGAGAGAAGTACTTTCAATAAATAACAACCTAATGAAAACTACTGCATACTTTTAGATGATTGTAGTGAAATAATAACTTAATAAATAGCTTTGGTTAGCTATTACTCCCGTTCTACTTGTCCGATCTTGCTGCGGTTAAGTGACATTATAGATAATATTAATAAATAACATTAATTACCATATGAACTGTATTATCTTAAAAGCTGTGGGTCTGACGGTTTTCGCGAATTGTATTTTCGTTTTATTGAGATAAACGGAAAGAGCAGAAGAAGGATTCAAAGCAAGAACTTTCCCGCAGTTGATTTGGAGGTACTACACTGATCAATATACTAGAATTTATTAATTAGCAAATAGTTTAAGAAAGTGCCTTCTCCATAGTCACAGCTGCCACCTGAGCCTGCACATTATCCTGTTTCTGCTTCTGCTCGATCCAAGCTCGACTAGTGCAAGGCATATTCGCATGGCCTTCACTGTTGTTTGACTCCTTGCAAAAGATGTCATGCAAATCGTTACAGTCCGTGTTGCAAATGTTCTTCCAGCCCTTGTCGTTGATGTGATAAAGTCGAACAATGCCACCTGAATAGGCATCTTTGCTGGTGGCATGATAAATCGCCCGACGTGCCAAATCGTATGCCTCCTCGTCAGTCAGATCCCATCGATAACCGGTGTCCAGGACGCCCAAGGCGTAGGTGGAACCGCTGCCCACGGAGAAGACACTGCCATGCGATCGCATGCCTTCGGAGTCCACATAGATTAGCTTGCAGCCCTCGTCATCGCAGCCGGCAAGAATCATGCCCATGACAAGACCCATGCCCTTGTACTCTGCGGATATATTGCACATTATCCTTGCCGCAGCATCCACAGATATTCTCTTCTTGTAGCGCAGCTCGTGCAGCCGACACTCTCGGGCCAGGACACGATCCCAGTAGACACAGTCGGCAGCACCGCCGGCCAAGGTGCCGAGCATATAGCTGGTCAGCTCCACAATCTTCTTCATGCTCTGCGAGCCAATATATTGACCGGAAGTTGCCCGCGAATCGGCACACAGGATCACGCCTCCTTTATACTTGAAGCCCAACGTTGTGGTGCCATGTTGGAACTCCATTTGCAGCTTGGCGTGTTCCAGAATCTTGGGCAGATTCACAGCGGGCTGCAGGCGATATTAACAATGATTAAAAGGATTGTTAATAGGTGTTATTATTATTTATTTACATTTTCAAAAGGTGGTGCCATTAGACTGTAAGGATTCCTGAAGTTACTGGTGTCTATCTGCAGCTGTTTCAGATCCCATTCTTTGAGATGTGCATCAAAGCGCATCATACAGGGAATTTTATTAAGACCACAAACTGCCTCTAAGGCCATTACAGAAATACTATATTTATATTAATTTTGAAACTAATTAATTTTTTTTAATGAAGTTTAAGTCAAGCTAAAATTTTTTATACAGTCTTAAATCAGAGACTTGTGCACTATGAAGTAGTCGGATTTGTGCATCCCATTTACATCCAATGTTATTCTCCACATAATGAAGCTAATTTAGAGTCTGAGCCCAAATCTCGCACTTGGCCTGGCGTCATCTTAGCCTCACTCTTATTAAAACAGGTTGAACTAAGCTCCAATTAATTGCCAGGCCACTGCAGCGAGAGAAAAGAAGGAGCACAAGGGATGCTTGAAGAGAGAAGGGAGCTTGGAGAAAGGAAGAGAGAAGACTGTTGGTCTGTCTGTTACCCTCTAATAAACTGGCAGCGGAAATTTTTAACAAGTTGCCGTTTGCCAGTTCTCCAGCTCTCCAGTTCTTGGCCTGTGTTGGCCAGAGCTGTAATTAACACACACACACAGACACACATACACACACTTATGCAAGAAGAGAGAAGATGAACGAGGAGCAAAAGCATCCAAACTAAGCTGAATCCCTTGCTCTGGCGTTCTCTGTTGTTTCGCGCATTTAATGCAACTCGCAGCTAAACTAGTTGAGATTTTGCATATCAGATTGCCGCTGCCGGCACAGGGTCGTCTTGTGATTTAATAATCAGCCAAACTGCCAACTAACAACTGCCAACTAACAACTACCAACTGGCAACGAGCAAATGCAGCTCCCACTTGAACTCCCCATCGACATACACTGAGCAAAAATATGTGCATACACACTTTAATTTCTTTTTTTTTTTGTTTAACAATTTTAAGATTGCTGTCTACTAAAATTTTTAAATAAAATATGATCTTAATTTGAAAATTTTGACTAAACATTCCTATAACAGCTATATAATATAATAGTCAGATTTTAATAAAATAAAGAAATTCAACCATGCCTTATATAAATTCTTTGAGTTTGATAAAGATACCTTCGGAAACTATATTATTTTTACCGGAAATAGTTTTTATCCAAGATTTAAATGGACTTAAAGTAAGTTTTAGAATTAGTTCGAGATTTGTTTATATTTCGATTTTTTACAGACTTGAATTAATTTTAAAAAATTCTAAATTTAAGATTTTTAAAATTGCGAAAGCGAACTCGAATTATGATTTATGTACTCAGTTTTGAAAATTCCAAACTTAAAATGCTTTTGACATCGATTGTACAAAAACCAAGATTTTTTTTCTAAGTGTACCCATCTGTATTCCCATCCTCATCCAAATGAATGGCTTGCTCTGTTGCATGCCCATTAAGAGGGCAAACGAACTGCGAACTGGAGGCGCGTGCAAAATGAAATGTGGCCAACGTTGCACACGCATCCCACTGTCAACTGTACATTGCACATTGCACATTGGACATTGGATGTTGCAGCTGCCAATTTGCATAAATTTAGATCAGTGACAACTGATGTCCGAATGCAGAACGACAATATTTTATAGTCGTCCCTCGATCCCAATGGAATTTCATGTGCAAAAACGTAAACGTAGCAAACATTTCCAATTGCCGTTTAATTAGCAACTAATCCATTTGCTCTGGTTTCTCTTCTTCTTTTTTTATTTTCGGTAATTTAGTTGCCTCTCTGCATCTGCAGCTGCATTTGCATCTACCAAATGCCACTCGACAGGTGTTGATGCCACTGGCAGTCCAATTAAAATGTCATGTTTCCTTACGATGGCGCCCAAAATCTTCAGGCTACAGTTTCAACTCTTGTGGGCGTTGTCTAGTCATTGGACCTGACTCTGCAGAGAGTTGATTGGCTGCTCATTAGAGCTTTGCTTAATTAGAGCTAATCTGCAGCGTGTAACTTAGTCAGAGCTGGAAGTAAACTGGTTATACGACTGACTAACTGACTAACTGATTGACTGACTGAGTGTCTAACCGAAACCGCATTTTCAATAAGTTAAAATTTTTAAAAACTGAAATTTTAAACAAATACTAAAAAATATTTACAGAATTGCTTATTTAATTCGCTCATTTGCCATTGATATAGAAACTCGATTTGAAATATCATGTCATGTTAACATTTTTCAATAATGAAACGCAATTCATAATATATCGTATTAAAAAAATTAAAAGAGAAGAAAGAAAAAAGTGTGTCTCTATATATCTATATTTTCCATCTACTTACCGTATCTTCAACTTGAAAATCAACAACAGTAACAGCTGAATAACAACAAAAATAATCCAAGAGTAAAAAGTGCGGCTCAAAACGGTTTCATTTTATTTAATTTTATTACATTTTCCTTGTACTTTGCCTTCAGTTTATTTTATTTACACTGCTGCTTAGCATTATTGTTTTAAAATCTGGCAAATCCTTTGTTTTACTGCTTATTGTCAGCAAAAGTTTCTCTGAGCAACTTTTAAGCTTGCTTAAGGCACAGGACGAACAGAGAATGAACAGAGCTTTCTATCTCCCTCTCGTCTTGTCTCTCTCTCGCCTTCTCTCTCTCTGCTTTTCTCTCTGTCTCTCTTTTTCTGTCTGTCTGGACGAACAGAGAATGAACAGATATCTCTCTCTCTCTCTCTCTCTCTCTCTCTCTCTCTCGCCTTCTCTCTCTCTTGCCTTCCCTCTCTCTGTCCTTCTCTCCGTCTCTCCTTCTTTCTGTCTCTCTTTTTCTGTCTGTCTCTTGCGTGTATCTCACACTCTGCGTATTTCCCCATTGACAGACAGACGCATCCAATTTGCAGTTCATCATCTGTTCCGTTCCTGTCACAAGCAACTCACAGACGGCAGACGTAAATTTTGACAGTGCGCCTAATTGAGCCGCAAACAGTTTTGACATTTGCGACCGCGCGCCGCATTTAATTTATTTTAATTGAAACGGCCACGCGAGTTAGTCGGCCTAATCCTCCAGCTACCAGCTAGCCAGGCACAGAGAGGGGAAGGCATTAGGATGAGAGATGAGAGATGAGCAGAGCTCAAAGTTGAAGCTGCAACTGAAAATGAAACTGAAACTTTTGCCAAGTTGCTTATTGGGTCAACTTTTGGCTGACAGCTTGTGATGCCCATCCCGGGCGGAGTAGCAGAGGGAGCAGGAGTTGGTAGAGGAAGGGGAGCAGTCAAAGACAGTGAGAGAGCAGAGCAAAACCAAAAGGGAATCAGAGAAGCAAAGCGAAACTATTTTTACAGCCGACTCGCTAACAAAGTATCAAATTTTTACGACGATGCATTAAATTAAAAAGTTTTCGCCAGCTTTCCTTTTGCCCCATTCCTCAGTCCCTCAGTCCGCAACATTTCACATCACAGATACCCTTCCCATTGGGTAGCACAAATTTGACATGTAATTCAGTTAAATCGAAGCTGATTGAGGGCAGCAGATACATTTAAAATTTATCAGATAATTGCCTTGACTTCTTATCAATTTCACAAAAATGATCAAATGTTTGGTCTAAAAGGGTATGCACAATTTAGTGACATCCTGTTGATTCGCATTTGAGCTGCTTTTCCGGCAACATCGTCGGTTGCTTTTAACGACTTTGCATTGGTTTTCATTGCCAAAAGGCCGCTCCAGCTTTTGCATGAGGGCCCACACAAGAGTTTCAAGTCTGAGTCTCGTTTTGCTTTTATGGCTGACAACATATTCGCATTCCATTCATTGCATTCGAATCTCTCACATCCTTGGACTTTGGCTAATTGTTGCGCTGTGGATTTTACGGCACTTTGAAAGCCGTTAATCCCCATTTTATGTACTTAATTAGTTTCCTGGCCCATTTTTATGACGCACTTTGAGCAACGTCTCGTAAACTTTGATGATCGATTTGCATCGATGCGCAAAGTTTGAAGTGCCAAGTGAAAAGATCCAAAGATAAAGCCGCTCATCCAAACTAACAAATTTATTGCTCACACATCGTACAATGGATCTTTTGGATTGGAATATCCTTTTAATAGGTTTTTAATATTGTCCTTGAGCCAAGTAAAGTTTAGAGACTTAAACAGAATGAACTTTTTGACAACTACTTCAATATTGAAACCCTTTAAAATTATCCGTATTAAGTATATATATATATATAAAACTCTTTGACCTGACTGACTGACTGAATGATCATTGCGCAGTCCCTCTCCCAGGCCCCGCTCCCAGTCCCTCTCCCAGGCCCCGCTCCTAGTCCCTCTCCCAGTCCCTCTCCCAGTCCCTCTCCCAGTCCCTCTCCCAGTCCCTCTTCCAGTCCCTCTTCCAGTTCCTCTCACAGTCCCTCTCCCAGGACTGTCGTACAAGTCTTAAATTTTGGCACAGCTTAAGTAAGACAATTTCATAGAAAACTATGATTTTGTAGATATAAATATATATAAATAAGGTTTGCAAATTTTTGAAATTAGTCAATTGCATTTTGTTATTTGGTAATCAAATTAAAACAACTTTCTTGATCAATTCTACTTGTCATTTGATCTGTTATCGGCATTTGGTAATCTTGACAAATGGGCCAAGCTGCCGGGAAGTAATTTGACTTTGATTTTAAGTGCTGGTCTATGCTTTGCTTGGCTAGCTAAAACTACAAACTCTAAATGACTTATCCTTGCACTTACATGCAAACCCGTATGAATTAATATTGAGTATCTTTAGTTATTCTGTACAATAATTGAAATCGACATTAGACAGAATTACTTAGCTCGAATGCAAATTTGAGGGCAATTGCGAAGCAATTAACCCAGATGAAATAAGTTTGTAAACATGTCTGTGGGCGAGTTCAAGTGGGCGTGTCTCTTCTGTCTGTCCCTCATTTGGCAGTGTTTGTATTCAGTTAGCAGAGCTAGAAGAGAAACAGAGCACTAGATACAGGGAGAGAGAAGGGGGAATTTAATGGTACATGAATGCAAGCACAACTTAAAACAGTATTGAAGGGGAAAAAGGGAAGCGTAACAAATGTTTCGCATTTGCTAATACCTTCGATAATTGCACAATGCCAAGTTGCATACGAATCAATGCTTCAATTCTCTCAAACTCCAATGGGAGCTCATAAGGCAGCATCATCGAGCAGGTGAATCGATTAACTCCAAGTTGCCACAATTAGACGGCATTGTTGTTAAATCAGGCATGTATGATTGTGTATGTAAATATATTCACCCCGTGAATCAGGAATCGAATATAAGAGCTATGATGAATGGAAAAATTTGTATTATAAAAATAAGTTTTATCATTTATTTTTCGTTAAAAAAAAATTTTTTGAAATAAAAATAAAATATTCAAAAGTCACAACATAGGTCTTATTTAAATTTTGTTTTATAAAAATAATAATAGAGTTGCTTATCAGTTTTTTATTTAATTTTATCTTGAGGTTTTTAAAGAAACTTTAAAATAATATTTTTGAACAAAAATTGTATAAAAATCAATATATGACAACATAATTATTATGTTACGTATTGTAACCATTATTGTCCCTTTTACAAATATCAATTAAAATTCATTTGATCTGGGAGTTCGTGACTTCTTATTTTAAGATTTTCATGTCAAAATGTGAGCATAAACTCAAACGATTTTTAACATTTTGGCAAAACAAAACGTAAAATTTTAATTTGTAAAAACTGTTTCTATTATGGAAATATGTCGGTAAAGCAGCCGATTAAATATGGCTGTGTGCCACTGAAGATGGTTGCCCTACGAGCCATAAGGCGGAAAGGTTTACTAATGAAACGATATTTCCTTTGTCGTCTGAGCATGCTGGGTATGAATTCCGCACGTGGCCGACGTAACAATGCCACATCTTTTGTGTCAGCCCAAGAACCGACCAGATGGAATCTGCAAGTGGATGTTGAACGTACAAAGGAGGATACTTCTTCTCATCCCTCGTTACCCTTGCTGCTTTACCTGTACAGTCCCTGGCAAATGGTTGTAGCCAAATTCAATCTATGGAAGCTAAAGATATTTTGGGACTGGCATTTTTCCGAACAACAATTTGTAGACAACTCGAAGCAGGCTTTTGTGGTCATCACCAAGTTCATACGTGAGGAGCGTGGACAGCACATAAGACGATGCTCCACACCCATGGGCTATAAACAGATAATGCATGATCTTGTGAATTCCAAGGATAGCACGTCCAAGGATTGGCCTCGCAAACTGTTACGCTTCGAGAAACGTCATATTCGTCGTGCGTATCTTTTAAAGGTGCAACAGTTGCCACATTACGATCACAAGTTCGCCTTTTTGGATGTCGTCTTCTGTGCCTGTCGACGCACCAACGATTTTAGCTCGGAATCGGAAATTGAAGAGATGAACAAACTAGTTAATCGGTTTGTAGTGACTAGGAAGTTATTGGTTCCATATCCCATTGTGTTCGCCGAGTTCTTTGTACGCTTCCGAAGGGATTATTCGTCGCCGGCATCGATTCAAACGGGCCAATGGCTGATATCCACCTACAAAATTCTTAAATTGGACATGCTCAACTATCATCCGGAGTTCTACGTTTGCAGTCAACATGACACTGAAATCTGCAACTCTCAAGCAGCTCATTAAATAACTGTAGAATATGTCAAAAAATCAACAGCAGTTGTAAGTAACTTAAATAAGTCGTAGAAAAGACAAAAATAAATGCATTTTTTTTAGTAACTTGTTCATCTTGAGTTCTTCGTATATCAAAAGTCAAACCTGCACGCATTTCTGAGAAAGCTACGACTAAGACATCCCATAATCCACACGATAATGAGCTTTGTGCTATGCACGAACGCCAGGTGGCGCCAGCTGGACGGACAAGTAAACAGCAAAGTTATGTTAAAGCAGACAGAGCAAGAGAAAAAAAATGAAATAAAATGCAAAGTGCATGATGTGCTGTTGTTACTTTAGTTATTCCTGACATTCCCCCTCCGCTGCACAGTGGTCGATTATGGGTAATACGGCAGGCAATATAATATAGCTGCCATAGGAACGGTACATCGAAAATGAAGTTTTAGTATGGAAAAGATTTTTGTCTGTTAAGATATCAGGACCAAATTGATAGAACATGCATATGGGTTGGTATTATACATCCTGACCAAATTTGGTTAGGATCAGTAACCTATATCATATAGCTGCCATAGGAACGGTGCATCGAAAATGAAGCTTTAGTATAGGAAAGATTTTTGTTTGTTAAGATATCAGAACCAAACTGATAGAATATGCATATGGGCTGGTATTATACATCCTGATCAAATTTGGTTAGAATCGGTTAACTATATCATATAGCTGCCATAGAAACGGTGCATTGAAAATTAAGTTTTAGTATGGAAAAAATTTTTGTTTGTTAAGATATCAGAACCAAACTGATAGAATATGCATCTGGGCTGGTATTATACATCCTGACCAAATTTGGTTAGAATCGGTTAACTATATCATATAGCTGCAATAGGAACAATCGATCGAAAATCAACTTTCGGTACAGAGTACCTGGGCACAGGGTATTCAACTGTCGAGCGACTTCGACTGTAACCGCCCACTAGTTTTTTACTCTAAATAATTTAATATACAATTCTAAAGTATTAAAATAAAAATAAAATCTATTACATGTTTTTGAAAATAATTTTTTTTATTTTTATAAATAAAAAACAAAAAAAAATTGTGGTAAGATTGGCTTGAATTATTTATAAATTTATAAAAACAATAAAAAAAATTACAAATTTAGTTCGCAAGTTATAAATTATTGCTTGCGAGGTAGACAGAATCGACCACTGTGCGCTGGTAACTTTGTTGTCCTGTTGATGAGCCGTCGACGTAGTTCATGAATTTCTAATGCCAAAGCACAGATAAGATAGTTGCTCCTGGTGATAGTTGAGTGTTGGCAGCAGGAGCTACAAGTGGACAGTTGTGTAAGGACATCTATGGACGATAAGCACTTGTACTTGATGTTCCTTGATGTTCACCCTATGTTTATTTTAAGTTTTTCAACTGAACTCTGTGGTTCCATTCTCAGCATTTCCGGTTATCTAAAGCTATAAGTCCTTTCGCCTATCAAGTGGTAATATATCTCGCCGTATCTTACATATCACCTGGTGCAAATTTCTTGCAACTGACGCCAAGGGAATAGATAGCTTGGGTGGTAGGTGGTGCACTAGTCGATGCAGTTGGTGGTGCTTATCGGAGGACGTGCCACTGCAGCCTGTCGATAAGTTGAATTTAGTATGCCTGCTTGGGAATAGGGAGGAGTTTGTCGGGAGTTCAATGGTTTCTTTTCTTCCTTTTTTGCTGCTTTGCTGGCGCTTTGTGTGATATGGTTACATTCAACACTTTGTGGCTGCTCCCACAGCTGCATTTGAATTTAAAGCATGCAATTTTATGCTTTTAATTTTACGCTTAATAAATTTTGTGGCTTTGCACACAGCAATTACCCCAGTTGGGAGCTGGCAGCAGTTGATGGTCGCCCTTTATGCACAAGTAATAATGAATTTAAGCAGCGTAACAACTTTAATGAGCACTGAAAGGCATTCAATGTCTAGCTATAAACTTGGCATCTCTAAGACGTGAAAGCAGAAGATGGCTTTCTTTGATAGAATATCTAGGACAAAGTCAATGCTATTGGAGCAACATTTGTGCAAGTGCTGAGCTATAGAAATGAAGTTTCTTAAAGTGAGTTTTGTTCAAACTGCAATCCACACGCTCTCATATCATGCATCATTCTCTGTCAAGTTTTTAAACTGAAAAGCACTTGGCCAAGGATAAGAGGGAGGAGCAGGAGCGACAACAAGTTGGGCGTGTCGAAAAACTTCAAATTGTTTTCGAAATTGCAATGTCACGCTATCCACACCGCCCACAACAAGGCAACAACTGAAGGACTCGGTAGGAAAGTTTTTGGGTATGGAATAAGAAAAAGTAAAGCAAACTTGCTTACAAAAGATATCTATCGGTTTGACGAAGTTTCTATATTCTGCGACATTTATAAGTTCAGCTGAGCAGCGGATATCAATTTGTCAAAGTAACTCTTTTTGGCATGGAAATTCGTTACCTTTCTGCCATTCGCGATGGCATCATCAAAGTTGGAGTGTTGCCAACACTGTTTGATAGTTAAAACACCCCAGGCAAGGTTAATACAATAGCAGTGGCATATGGGGCGTATACTTCACATTCAATACGTGGCACACACAAACAATTTGATGTGAGGAGATCAGTGGAGCAGCAAGAGAGCTGCGTTAACAGCGACGTTTGGTCATTTTAAGCAATGACAATTCTATTTTACACTGAGACTCTGGCTCTCGGACACTGACCGACGTAATGGGCAACAAAACAAACGACGCCATTGACAGGATACTTGCTTGCTCGGTCCCAGACTCGGATTCGGACTCTTAGTCGGACTCAGGAGCATGCGTCTGTTCAGCTGATGACAATGACTTTTTAAATTGTTTCATGAAAGTGTCAGCTATGGTCAAAAAGTTTAGCAGCTGCTGGAAAATAAATGAGCGCTGGCAACTGCCAAGCGACAGCCAGAAATGAAAGGAGACCTAAGGACCTGAGCTGCCTGCTGACCAATAGTTAACATCATGATGCTCATCATCATTATCGTTGGCATGTAACACGACGATGGCAAGGAGTTTCAGCGGATGGAATCCGACTTTATGACTTCATTTCACTGCACCACCTTTCACCCACACACCCATTCACCCACACTTATGTGCGGTTTGCACGCAGCTCAAATTGCAGGTGTGGTCACCGCACCGCAGACAACGATGTCAGCTGTGACTGCGGTGGAGGCAGAACTGTCAGTTAACATTGCAGCCAGAGATCCCAACTGCATCGAGATCGACATCGACAACGACATCGACATTGACTTCGACATCTACAGACACTATTAAATAGACATTCGTGTTGGCTTTCAAAGTGCCATTGAAGCAGCAGCTGCAACAAACCTACCAAAGTTAATGCAACTCATACGCCCCATTGGCCAGAGCTTAGACTCGTTCTTGGCCTAATCATAACTAAGAGTTGATATCCATAAGTTTGCCTTAACAACAGTTGTTTATGCTCATCCATTTAACATATAAATCAATTTATATTTTATTTCTTTGTACAAACTATAAAATAGATACGTTCTTAATATTAATATTTAATATTAATATTTTTTATTTTCTGAATTCCAAAGTAATCCAGCATATTTTTGCAGCTTGAATGACATTTAATATTGAAACCAATTGCGTTGTTTACTGTGAATATGAAAGACTTCAATATGTAAGTACATCTAATGCCAATAGATATTTACTTTAAGCCAAAGAGCTATCCATATTTTGCATGAGATATTTATGCACTTTATCCTGCACAATGCAATTTCCTTTCTTTGCTTTTTGCTAAAATTGCTAAAATTAATTTCTTTAGAGCTAAAAGGTAGATGCATATAAATATAAATATATATGTATGAGAAACTCAATTCAATTTAAATAGATAAAGTAAATTTAAATCTTTGAAGTAAACAATTTGCTTTGCAAATTGGGCAAAATTCAATGCATATCTGAGTAAATTCAAGGTGTGATTGCACACAAGAATATACACACATGTGTACTTTCTTATGTATTTAAATAAGTCTCTTTACTGCATTGTCTCATTAAAATAAAAATTATAAGAGAACTCGACTTCACTAAATGAACACAATTTAATTTAATAAAAGAGTAAAGGAACTAAATAAAATTGTTTCATGCGCCAACTATATAATTATAAAACTGTCATAAAGTAATCGGTCTCACACTGAACTAATTTTTTCTGTATAGATAAGTCAACTTTTCAATAAAAGAATATTGATAAATGTTACAATAACAAGACTAACAATACATAAAGCGTTTAAATTGTCTTTGCCATGGCCCAATAAGTATATTTTAAGACAATATTTTTTCGGTTTAAAAGCAAAGTTGCAACAATTAAACTTTATAATTACATGCCCATTGATGTGGCTTCAGTTCTGGCCTGAATCGCTTGCATATGGTAATGTCTGAAGAGTCCTTCAAGAAAAACTCACTTCTGCTTCACCCGCAAAGTTCTTCAGCCGTCATGCAGATGCGTGTGCATAAAACTTTTGCAGCTCTTGGGTTAAGTATGGAAAATATTTAAAAGAAAAGTTTGACTGAAGTGGAAAAAAATAAACACTCGATGAACAGCTGACGATGAGCGAACGAACCGAGTGGTTCGACTCGGAACTGAACCGAACCGAACCGAAGACTCAGCAAGCGTAATTGTTAGCAAGAAATTTAAGTTTTGAGAAACATAAAGAGATAAATTTGCATGTATACTATGCACACAATTTATTTTTGTGCATTTTTTATTTAACTCTTTTTTACCCTATTAAAATTGGAATAGGTAAAATGCATTTATTGTTGTGTATTTAAAAATCTTAAATTCTAATACAATTATTTATAGTTTAATATATTAATCATAAACAAAATTGTGGCTAAATTTATTACGAAATTAAAATTATAATATAAGATTTTACTAAAATATTTACATTTTTTAACAGTTACAATATTGTATTACTTGAATATTTATTTAGTTTCCCATTTTTTTTGGTTGTATATGCTTTTAAAATTGTATTAATATATTTATTTATTAGTTGTTCTCTTTATTTACTGATTTTTCTTATAAAAAAAAAACGATAAATTCCTTTCATTTCACGTTTTACAAGCGTAATCAATAATACAAATTATAATATTTAAAAGATAGGGTATCTCCCAGTCGGGCACTCCCAACTGCAATACATTTCGCTTAATTTCCCAAAATGCAACGCGAGTCGTTTGAATATTATTTTTAATGAGCACTCGTACGACTAAAAAATTTATATGAACTCTGCCAACGTTGCTTTATGAAAAATTACTTTCATTTTAATTAGGAGGAGGAGGATTGAATGACGTGAGAGAGAAACGGAGAGAAAGGAGTACAAAGAGACGACAAAATTAAATTAAAAGCAATTTCGTGCATTTAAGCAAATAAAGAGCGACGGTCACGTGGGCGTCATACCGTGTCACACACACAAACACACACAAACACACGCACACACACACACATACACTCACTCTCTTATTAAGGAGCACACACACCCCATGTGTATATATACACACACACGCACACACACACACACCTGGCTGCACTTTGAGGCTATGTAGCAAAATGCATGCGGTTTCAAACACGTGACGCTCAGCGGAGTTTCATTTTTTAATTAAGCTGTTTACATTTAGTCGTAATGTCCTGGCAACGTGCCCCACAGAGGTGCAAAGTTGTTTGCTTTTCTCTGACACAAGAAAACGCAGGCGTTCTATCGACCTCGACGCCTTTGTGGGTCAAGTGAACAGCAGAGCCTTTCCACCTGTCGGCAGTACAATTAAAAATGTGCAAACAAGGATCTCACTTTGCCTGACACTTTTCTAAGCGGCTCGCACAAAGCGAAATTCAAAGAACTCAGACAAAGTACAGCTCGAATGGCACGTGACCTTGTTGTATAGAAAGGGGGTAGAGAAGTGCAGAAAGTGCCCAAAATGAGAATTTTCAATCCAAGTCATTATATAACAATACTTAATTTTGATTCTTATTTATCATTGTGATTATTTTAACTTTTTTTAGACCCCGTACTTAAAAAAAGTACAGGGGCTATTGGGTTTGCTTTACCGACTATGTGCGTAACAGGCAGAAGGAGGCGTGGCAGACCCTATAAAGTATATATATTCTTGATCAGCATCAATAGCCGAGTCGATATAGCAATGTCCGTCTGTCCGTCTGTCTGTATGAATACCTAGATCTCAGAGACTATAAGGGAGAGAGAGAAAGAGACTAGAGACACCAAACGTGGTATGTAGGTATGTAGGGACTGGAAGAGGGACTGGGAGCGGGGCCTCGGAGCGGGACTTTGAGTGGGACTTTGTGTGGAACTTTGAGTGGGACTTTGAGTGGGACTTTGAGTGGGACTTTGAGTGGGACTTTGAGCGGGGCCTGGCAGAGGGACAGGGAGCGGGCCTGGGAGAGGGACAGGGAGCGGGGCTGGGAGCGGGGCCTGGGAGAGGGACTGCGAGCGGGACCTGGAAGAGGGACTTGGAGAGCGACTGGGAGAGGGACTGGGAGAAGTAATATTAATAGTAGTATTTATAGTAGCAGTAGAAGAGAGGGAAAGAAAAACAAAGAGAAACTGAGGAAGAAGTATCTTTGAAACTATCCTAAAAGTTGATGATAAATCTATGACAATTTTCAGATAAATTAAAAACATCTACTAATGTTTTGATTATTTATTACAATACACTCAATATTTATTAGCTGCTTGTTATATATTTGAAATTATTATTATAATAGGCCATCCATATTAGGTTTGTATGTAAAATATCGTTATTATCCATATTATTCAATTTAATGAACCAGTGAACCGATTACCTGTCAAAATAAAATGTGCAATAAAGCAACATTTTGAAACAAGCTCAGTTGTTTATTTTCAAGCAATTTGATTAATTCGCGGCTATTAGTTAACAACCAAATACCTAATTTAAGCGTTACAGCGTAAAGTTTTTCGGTTTATCCTTTACAAAAAATGAGAAAAATTAATTAAATTGAGCAGCACAGTCAATTAATTGCTACATTTTTGGTTCATTAAAGCCTTTGAAATATGTATACATATGGCATAGACATATATAAACGTCCTCTGCAACGCCATATAATGCAATTAATTAAATTTTTTCATTTGAATTTTAAGGTATACTCTGTAACCACATTTAATACATTTTTTTTTGTAACATACGTTTTTTTAAATGGTATAAATTGTAGGCAGATCGAATTTTTACATACAACAAATAAAGTCTCAAATTGAGAGTAATTATAAAATATATTCATGAAGTGTTTTTCTCCAAAGCATACTTATATCGTTAATTAACTTAAAAAAAAGTGTTATTTTGTAAGTTATTGAAGAGTATTTGTTCGCAGGCTACAACCGACTGCAGCAAGCTTATTTATTTCAAATTGGTCTCAGGTGAGATAGCATTTAAAATGAGACGAGCGCAGTGGAAAAACATGTTATTTAATTATACAACGATAAAATATGCATAGATGAAAATCGCTTTTCCACTTCAACAGATTCCCATAGCAGCAAACACAATTAGAAGATGAACAGGAAAAGCGAGTTCAATTCATTTCTGTAATTTCATAATAGATGATACCAATACATATAAGTATATACCTACTTCTTTCACTAACAAGAAATTGCAAGTTAACGCCCAATTGATTTTTATAATGCCATTTGCCGGCAATTTCTTTCTGATTGACAGTAACAGCAGCCATGTGGAGATTGTTGTCGCTTTTAGAAATGGTACCTGTTTAACTGAATAACCACTTCTAAACTCCTTTTGAAATTTATTTAATATTAAAATAAGCCAGTATTTACATATCTTTAATGTATTCAAGTCGTGATTTCTTAAGACATCCTGTCAATATAATATTTATATCAATTAGGCAGGTATGCATCTTTAGTACATCCTAAATAGTCTGGTAATTACCAGTTCTGAATCTGCGTAATTGTCAGAGCCTTACTTTGGCATGTGTGTAATGTGCATTGGCATAAAAAGTTGATTAGTGCCACATGCAACACAGACTGTGACTCTGGCCACACAAAGTACTCTGGATAAAGGCTCTTGACCGAACAAATTCTACGCTTTGTGAGCAAATTAGTTGCAATCGCGTCTGGTCTGACTGGGGGGGAAAACAAAGCAGCACATCCTAACCAAATGCAAATCCCTGGCAACTCGTAAATGCCGAGTCAGACGTCACAGGCATCAGAGACATGAGAGACATGAGAGACATCAGAGACATCGATGCCGATTCAGTGGCCTTCAACAGAAGCGCTGGCAGCCACATTAGCAGCTCTTGTGGTCATTATCGCGTTTTTGTTGTAGCCTCAGTCGAGCATGGTTCCATCGGTTCCGTCGGTTCCATCGGTTCCATGAACAACAAAAGACCGCCCGTGGTTTTTCAAACCGCGCGTGCCTTGTGCGGCCTTTTGACGCGTTTTGTTGAACAATAAGAGCGCTTTTCAATTGTTGTTGTTGCTGCTGGTGATGGTGATGGTAATGGTATGGCTGCTTGGCTAACAGGCGTTGCCAATGGCCCGTCACGTCTTGTCATATGCATTCAAGCTAAAACCAGCACACACTCACTCGCACACACCCAAACATACATATACACACATACACACTAATCCAATACTTTCCATTCTGTGGTAATTTCAAATTTTAGCAATTTTGCATTTGGCTCAAAGTATTATGTAGAGTGAACAGTTACCATGGTGTTGCCACTGCTTTAAAACTATTGTAGATAAGAGTGTCATCTAATTGTGTCAACTAAGAGTGCACGACTAGAAAATACTCTCTAATCAGCACACATATACATTACATTACATATAATTACTTGTTCTCATTTCTTTTTTACTGGCATTGAAATCAGTTAGTTTTAATGAAAATCACATTTCAAAAGATTATTTCGAAAGAATTATAATCAATAAACTGAAAGTAATGAAATTTTTTCTTGTAGCATTAAAAACATGTAATCAAAGCCTAATTTTCATAGCCATAATAAAAAAATAAAATAAAACCTAATATAAAACTTGAAAAATTTTAAACATAAGTATTTTTTAAATAATTCCAAAAACTTACTACTTCGCGCTACAATTTAAAATGCCAATATAATGACAAATTCAATAAAAAATAGTATACGAGTATTATATGCGCATATTTATACATTGAGCTATGCCCCTTTTTTGAATATAAAACTAATACCATGTACGGACTACAACTATTTGTTGGACATAAATTTTTACTGCAGTATTGGAATCCTTTGCAATTTATCACATATACGAAGAACAATAAAAATACACTCAAAATTTCTGTATGTACGCAGCAGGAGTAGGAGTTTGTTCGAGTACAAACATAAATAAATGCATAAACTAACATGAGCGATCAAATGGCAACATTGGCTCAAAACTAAAAGGCGCTACAGAAATGAAAATATTTTGTTGAAATCACAGCTGAAATGCTATACAAATCCTCGTGTAATCTCCCCCAGAACAACACGACCATCAGAGAGCAGGAAAAGTATCGCAATAAAATATGTTAAGTAAATACGGAAAAGCACATAGGCTGAATGACTGAAAGACTATAAGAGAGAGAGAGGGAAAATATAAAGAGAGCGAAAGAGAGAGAGAGAGAAAGAGATAGAGCATAGACTAAACAATAAGCCAAAAAGTACGCTTGATTAAGTTTAACTTCCGGTTTGTTATAAATTGAGCATTTATGTGGGATTTGTTTGCGAAAACAGTTTCTACTTTGTTGGGCAAAACAAATGTTTGCCATCGAGTTGCCAAAATGTGCCGTATGTTCATATGGGCCAACCTCACATCTCCTACACCTCCTACATATCGGAGCAGCCTACTACTCAGTGTGAGCACGCTTGTGTGTCTATTTCCGGCGGAAGTGGTGAATAAAACATGAAACGAAATAAAATCACAAGGCAACAACAGAACCAGCTGCCTGCTAAGTATATACTATACGTATTATAGTATACGTAACGTATACGTAACGGAGGTGGTATCATCCAACATAGGGAGTGGCAAATAGAGGGTAAACACACACTCAGTGGCCAAATGTGAACTTCCGTTCACCCAGTTGTCCGTTAGATTAGTTTTGCTCTTTGGATGCTCAACGTAAAAATGTCTAAATTATTCGAAGAGGCCAATCGAAGACGCCTAAAATTAAATCACAAAATATGTTGACTGCATATTTGTTATAAACTTTCGGATGTCCACAGGAAAAACTCGATGTAGACACTGTTTATGCCCACAACTGACAACCGAGAACCAAGAACTAGGCCACTGGGTAAAAGCAAATGATATAAGGCATTTAATATCCGTAAATAAAATATTCAATTTCCCTATGACAAAATTCGGAAATGGGCAACAGCCAACACACTTATTTCGAACTCGTACCTGCTGCTTTTGCTCCCAGTTATAAGTTGATTGCAGACAACACTCGAAGGCATTCACATTTTGCATTTCATTGACCATTTACTGACAACTCTCCTGAACTCAAACCTCCTGTATTTCCGATTTATACGCGGAATGTCATTTTGACCATGACTTTCCCACAATTTGATTCTCCATTTACATTTTTTAAATTAAAAAATTTTTATGTATTATGAAAAATTTTGATAACACATAACTTTGTCAATACTCAACTGATTTCCATGCGGAATATCATTTTGATCATGATTTGGCCTGAAATTTGATTCTGATTTTAAATTAAAATTTTTTTGTTTCCCAAAAGATATTCATATATATTCGCATATTTTGTCACTAATAATGTCTCCATCTGCTCTTCAAAAACGTTACCATTATTAACAGACTGTGTTTCTATTTTAGCTAAGATATAATAATCTCAATGTGAGCTTACTTGGGCTTATATTGCACAAGATTTCACTACATGTAATCTTTATTGCCAGAAGCGAAAGCTTTTGGGTAAACTTAACAAACAGACAAGTAAAGCACTTGGACTTTGGTCGAAGCGGAGAACTATTTATGCGTTAGAATAAGCCTTGGTTGTTGCATTAATAGCAATTGCTGCATTAATTCTGCTTAAGGCCTAAATTGCATTTAATTTGGAAAGTGCAGGAGACAGAGTTAATGGCCTTGCTAATCGCCTGAAACATTAACGATCTGGTTTTATTGTCCGCAAATTATTTTAAGCAGAAAATAGGACAATAAGTGCTAATCCACATAAAATGATTCTAAGCAAGCAAATAATCAATTGTTGTTGGGCATCAATTTATTGTTATAGTTGGGCTATTTAACTAAGACCCATTTTTAAATGGATATTAAGGAATGGGTCACATTTTATGGATGCCGCGGATTGCAAGAAGGATTTCGGTGACAGCAGGACGTATTGCAGTCAGGACCAGTAGGATAACGAAAAAATGCCTTGCGACCACATTGATAGTGAGTGGGATACATGTGGGAGCATTGCATTTGATATGGTAAAGGACATGGTGACATCCTGCAACACTGGCAGCTTTTCTGGTCGTTTTTTTCATTCTCCGTTTCCGGCGATTTTGTTTCCGTCTGAACCACTTGCAACTTCTTCTCTGGCTCTTTTGTTTTTGTTTCCCTCTGAATCTTTGGCGTCTTCTTTTTTATCTCTTCCTCTACATCCGAAAAAGATTGAACCGTATACACAGATTTAATTGTCCCGCCCAGATCACTGTGTATTTCCGCCTTTTTACTGCGTGTATGAGTTCTTGTTTTGCCGGAACTAGGAGTTTTCTTCTCTTTTCCATCCTTCGATTTCATTTCACCTGAGACACTGTCGTTTATTTGTTTATCATCCATTTCAAACATTGAATTTGGTTTATCCAAAACTCCTCCAACAACTTCCAAACGTTTTATACGATGCCGTTTGTGGATTATTTTATCGTTGTCCTTTTTAGAGGCACTACTTGTAGTACTATTCGTTACAGGTAAATTTTTTTCTGATTCTTTATCTTGGTCTTTTACTTTGTGATTTCTTTCCGAAACTTTCTTTTCTTGCTCTTTTGCTTCTTGTTTAGAATTTGTTGTCGGTGAATTTGGTTTTTCTTGCTCCTTTGGATTTTCGTCAAACTTTTCATCATCTTTTACTTCTTGTTTAGTATTTGTTATAGGTGGATTTCTTTCAGACGATTTCTTTTCGAGATCTTTTGTTTCTTCTTTAGCACTCGATATCGGTGAATTTTCTTTTCGCTTTGCTTTGCGGTCAGCTTTTTTTATCGGAGAATTTTTTTCAGAAAGTTCTTTTTCTCTCTTTTCTTGATCTTTAGCTTTGTGTTCAGGTTTTGCTGTAGGTGAATTTCTCCCTGGTGTTCTCTTTTCTTGCTGCTTTGATTTTTGGCGAGATTTTGGTCTAGGTAAATTTCTTCCAGAGTTTCTCTTTTCTTTATCCGTTGATTCGTGATCAGATTTTGTTATTGAAACGAGTGTCTCCATTCTCTCTTCACTCGAGACTTCTCCACCGCTTCTAGAATTAGATGTGGACGTACCTCCGGCTTGTCCCCTATCAGGTTTTTGTAATTTTAGATCGAGATTCTTAAGAATTACGGACCTCTCGCTTTCCCGGGGCTTTGTCTTTACTGGCTTCTCAGTTTTTCGTGATTTAGTAACTGCCCGATCGTCGATTTTTATTTTATTTTGACTACCATCTGTGGATGATAACGAAGTTCTTTTTTTCTTTCCGTTTTTTGTGAATTTAGTAATCGATTCAACGGTTGTTATTTCTTGCTTGGCTTTCCCATTTGTAAATTTGGTAAATGATTCGGTTTTGGTTACCTTGACTTCCCTTTCGCCAGTGGGCTTAGTACGTTCCTCCTCTACCGTCTCGGTCTCATGAATATTATATTCACTTCTGTTTTCTGGAAATTGTGTTGTCTTATTTGTTGTCTTAGCTGACGTATTCTTTTTCGAACAGCAACAGCCACGGGCTTTTAATAGCGGTAACAATTTTTGTGGTATGTGGCATAATGTGGCAACACCTTTCACAAACTTTAGGCTGTAAATACCAGCAAAACATTCATTGTCCTGATCTAATATTTTGCGGTCAGGAACTGTACTGGGAGGTACTTTGGAACATCCTGGGCATTTGCACATCGGACACGGTTTCCTTAATTTTTGATGCGACATTATGACAGAAACAAACTAATTTTTTTTAATATTTTTTTTTAAACACACATTTTTTTGATGCCCAACAAACACATTAATTTTTAAACAATTAAAGCTCAAACTGAAATTAAAGTCTCAGCAATCGACTGAGAGTCTTTTAAATAAAATCGAGTAGTCTTGGTATCAAATATTTAGATAGTTTAAAGTCAAGTTAGCATTTCTTTTAGTTTGTGTGTACAAAAGTATAGTCTGTTTAAAGTTGTAGTATGACTAACTAACTGATCAAGGGCAAAATATAGAAATTTGTGTATTTCCAAATTATGCGTTTTAGTTTAATACAAAATGGGCCAGCTTGATTTTCAACATAAGTTGGATGAGTTCCAAAAGACACTCGACGTTCCCAAATGGTATTTGGGTTTATCGGATTACCAAGAAAGGGCTATCAAGGAGTTGGCCGATGATCTGCGCGATGACTTCGAACAGGGCACAAGTTTTCGGGTTGAGAAGAGTTTGTGTCGTCTGGGCTTAAGTCCATTAATAAGCAAGAAGAAGATTAGAACAATGGTGCAATTAAGTCGTGGCAACGATCTGGCCTTTCTCTTCTTCATACTCGAGGGTTATTACATCAGTGAGAGAAAGGATGGCGAATATACCACCAATGAAAAATTACTAATGATTGCCATGGCCAAAATAGACTTGCTGCCAACACTTCGTGAATTGGATCGTATATTGCCACCGCCTCAACTAAGTGCATTGGACATGAAACGTCAGCAGCGTTCCGAGCTGCATCAGCAGAAAACACCCAAGCCACAAGTGTTGCCATCAAAGAACTCCAAGAAATCCGAAAGGCTTCCGTACTTTCAACGGCAACCGCGTCCCAAGGAAATTGTGGTTAAGTACACGAGCAAGCCACCAAATCACATTGCCAGCTTTCCATTCTGGACACTGGATCAGCCACCTCAATATGGCAGTCCAACTGAACCACCGTGGTTCAGTGAATACAACTTGAATCCCGTTGGCCGCCTGGTCAAGAGTACTGTGGGTGAAGCAGTCGACAAGTATTTCAATCATCTGAATCAGATGAAGATTCTGGAGGGCAGGGCAAGAGTTAGCCGCAGAGCTGCCGTGGCTTTGGAGAAGGCCAGACAATCCTTTTCAGATGAGCCCCTCATGTGCGCCTATCATCAGTTCATGGTGGGAGAGACGGATCTGGTCAAGGACGAACTGATTGTGTTGGCTAGAGATCGGGTTATGGAGCTGCTGGATGTCACTATGCCCTATCGTAAGCTGCGTCAACGACGAATCCTCGCTCAACTGGAGCATGATATTGATGTTTGCATGAAGCGTTATGCTCTGAAAATGGAACACACAACGGTGCATACGATCGCCAAGTCCGATTGTGTGCTCTGTCAGGAGCAGAGTGTGTCTCTGCCCGTGCCCAAGCCTCAGGATCGAGTGGGTCGAGCATTAGTTTCCGACTGTCTTAATCTGGCCAACACAGATGCCGTTAACAAATGCACGGGCGTTCGACTTTCCGGCGGAGGATTGCGCCGAGAGCCCGTTAACTTTGACGGGGATTTGGTGTCATGTCAGAAAACACCAGAAATAAATATGCTTATCCCAGATCCCAAGGATCCCCAGTGCCAATCTGGGAAGAAGAATCAGCAGCGTATATCATTCTTGTTAGATGATCGCAAGTTGAAGCAGCTTAGAAAGAATCGAAAAGATACACAAGTTGAAGTGCGTTATCAGGGCAAACAGACCAAGAAGACGTTCTTCAAAGCGCCCTCGGATCACAAGCCCTATATATTCAAGTACAAGCGCATCTTTCAGTCAGGCCAAGAAAAGCCCTATGATGTCAACAAGGTGATCGCGAAGGCCTTTGTGAAAGCCTTGAATGAAGACGGTGATCCCGATCCGCCATGTGAAAAGAATACTCAGGAAACATCTGAAGATGATGTCGACAAGATTGCAATGGAGGTCAGTGGCTGTCGACTAACCGGCAGTTGCTCATCCACCGGCGATACGAGTGATCACAGCACCCACAGTCATGAGGATCGAAAGGCGGATATTGTTAACGCTGTGGTGCGATGTGCCAAGGAGATCTGGATGAAGGGAGTCAATGTCAAACGAGCTGAAGTTGAACGCGCCGAAGCTGCGAAAGCTCAGAGGGCATCTGTAACATCCGAGCTTAAATACGAAGCCAAAAAGTTTGATCCCGATGACTCCGAACTGATGAACCGCATGCTTCAGGATGGCATGAAGGAGTTGCGAAAGAATCAAAGATACGTTCTAGCCTCCCTGCCCAATGCTCACAAACTGCCCGTGCTCCAAGAGTGGATAAAGCGACGTTATGGCAAGCAATATACAGAAGCGGAGGTCCAGAAGAGTATCCAGGAGTCGGTGAAGATATTCGAGATGATCACCTTGTTGCAGGGACGTCCACCAGCTGCCGACTTGATGGGCATGGACCAACTGCCCCTGGAGAAAGAGAACTACAACTATGCGAAAGCGGCTAAAACTCTGGTAAGTTATCGATAAGTTTCATAGGTGTTAGTAATATTTACCATCATTACATTTTTCAACACTAGGGCGACAAGGTGCGATCGGCGTACTATCAAAAGCTCAACGACATCTACATGAATCACACAAGAGCATGTTGGTATGCCATGGGCAACTATCAATGTCCCGGGGGACCACCAAGAAAAGTCTTCTACGCCTATATGTCCGCCAACACCCGGGACATTATGCGGAATCGTGTGTGGAACGGCGAGTTTAGAAACATTCGACAGTTCCGCGACAACTACAAGGAACAGCACAAAGGCAAATAAAATTCAATATACGTTTCCTCTTTTTTTTTTGTTTTGTCTAAAATTGTAAAAGTAAAAAATAAATAAACTTAAAATTTTAAAGTGGCATTCTCAATAATAATTCATTTTTAACGAATTTTTAATGTCTTGTTTTGGATCGGTTAACTATATCATACAGTTGCCATAGGAACGGTAACCAAATTTGGTTAGGATCTGCTAACTATATCATATAGCTGCCATAGGAATGGTGCTTCGAAAATTAAGTTTTAGTATAGAAAAAATTTTTGTTTGTCAAGATATCGGAACCAAACTAATAGAATATGCATCTGGGCTGGTATTATACATCTTGACCAAATTTGGTTAGGATCGGTTAACTATATCATATGGCCGCCATAGGAACGGTGCATCGAAAATGAAGTTTTAGTATGGAAAAAATTTTTGTTTGTTAAGATACCAGAACCAAACTGATAGAATATGCATCTGGGCAGGTACTATACATCGTGGCCAAATTTGGTTAGAATCGATTAACTATATCATATAGCTGCCATAGGAACGGTGCATCGAAAATGAAGTCTTAGTATGGAAAACATTTTTGTTTGTTAAGATATCAATACCAAACTGATAGAATATGCATCTGGGCTGGTATTATACATCCTGACCAAATTTGGTTAGAATCGGTTAACTATATCATATAGCTGCCATAGGAACGGTGCTTCGAAAATTAAGTCTTAGTATGGAAAAAATTTTTGTTTGTTAAGATATCAATACCAAACTGATAGAATATGCATCTGGACTGATATTATACATCCTGACCAAATTTGGCTAGAATCGGTCTAAAAAATCATATACCTGCAATAGGAACAATCGATCGAAAATCAACTTTCCGTACAGAGTACCTGGGCACAGGGTATTCAACTGTCGAGCGTGCTCGGCTGTAACCGCCCAATAGTTTTAATTTGAAGTGGTAAATCTAAAAACGAAATATTCAATGAATTCGAATACACATTTTTAAAAATATATTGTAATAAGAAAGCATGATAAGATCACATTTTCCACATTTTTGTTAACATTTTGTAATTTACATTTAATTACTTGAATATTGTGTTTATATAATGTTGAATACAAATTAAATTATTTCTCTCCATATAATTTATTAAATAAATTCAATTTTCATTAAAATTCTTAGTTATAGGGATTCTTCAGTCGAGAGACCCGCTTCCCGGTTATACCTTTGCTGGCCATGTAGGCCAGAATGGAGCGCTTTGTTTGTGGTTTGAGGTTGCGCACATCGAACTCGATCTCCTTGTTGGGAATCCCGTAGTTGATGCCCTCCAGTTGGTGTATCATGTGGATAACGTTGAGCAGCATAACGCCGTCCAACTGTTGCACCTTGATATGCAAATCCAAATCTTCTTCGGCGGACATTGGCACATGGGCAAAAGCATTGGAAACCTCGGGAGATTTCATCTGATGCTGATTAATCACTTGTGGTTCATTCATCACTCGAGACAAGCTACTGTTCATGGGCTGAGGAAGTGGAGTGTTGCTATTGTTTCTATTGTATATCCAGTGGTTGTTGTTGTTGTGGTTCCAAGGTGCCTCCACATCCAGCTCAGACGAGGAGTCTGACCACGCAGGGGGTTCATTGTTGGAGCAATGCAACGGCACCTTAGCATACATATCTTCGAAAAGTTCCTGCAATTTCTTAGCCATATCATAGCACAGATGGTCAGCACTTGTATACAAATATGTGTTGTAGAATATTAGACGCACATCCCGAGCAAAATCAACAGCATTCAGATAAAAGTTCGAGTTGAGACGATGCTTGATAGTTGAAAGATCCATGGGTTCCTTTACAATATCGTGGTAGTCATATAGGCCCAGAAAATTGGCATCTATCGGATGATAAAATACCCAAGCGAAGCTTTTATATCGCTTCGAGAATAAATTCCGCATAATTGCTTTGCAGGCGCTAATTTCCGGAGAGGACTTTGCCCGTTTAGACATGGGATACATGCTATAGAGATCGAAAAATATATATATATATATATATTATTTCTATAATAATAATATAATAGTTTTTATTACATTTACTCTATGTGAATTTCAAATTGGATCACAACTTGACACGTAAAATTGAGATTTGAAGCACACAGGGTTGCATTGAGTTTTTGAAGAAGTGGTGTAAGAATTTATCGTAGCTCGATGAGCCAATGACAAAAGTTATCGATGAATAACCAATTTGATAGTGGTGCCAGATGTTCTGTTTGGATTTGCATCACTAGTCTAAGCTAGGACAGTTCAAATAGTTCAATATCGATAACATATTTGTTATTTAATTATAGCATTAACTGTACTTATTTGATTTCTTTTTATTTTATTTGAATCACAGAAATTACAACAGTTTAATAACACGTTTATGCGTACTTTCAATTATGTTGTGGGTGGCACAGTAAATATATTGAATCTGCAGATTTTATACACCGATACGAGCCAACGGTTTGTGTGGTTTGCCAATTCCTGTCCAGAAATATGGTCAGCATTGGAATAGTTACGTCTGAATCGCAAGAAGAGCTCAATGAAGACATAAGGCAACTGAGAGCTGGGATCCTCTAACTGTAGTTTAAGTTCCGGTTCCATTTCAACAAGTGCTTTTTTCATAGTTTCCAGATCCGCATCCGTCTCACAATCGGCCACATGACGCAATCCCACCATGACCACATCAATGATGGCATACTTTAGTCCCAGAATCTTTTGAAGATGCACATTAATGGGCACCACTTGACGCATGTCCTGTTTGCGAAATCGCAGCAATTCCACACAGGAATCGTGAGGGAAATTTATGCTCTCATTGGCCATCTGGTAATAGACATTTGAAGTCGAGAAGTCATCCATTTTTTTCATATCGCGCATACGCAGATTATCCGTCAATGACACCGCCACATGCTTGGACTTCTCCAGGAAATCATGCTCCTTAAAGTTGGGATCCCATGTCCATCTCAGCTTCAGCATTCGCAGCTTACTCAGGTAATACTTAAGTGGATTATACTTATAGACCAGTTGTGGTGCAAACGCGCTTTTCACCACCCTCACATTGCATCCCTCCTCCCCCTTGGGTGGTATTAGGAAATGCCTCTGATGCTGGCAAGCAAAATTCGCCTGTTTAAGGACTCCAGGCCATTTACGAAATAGTTTCACAGACATTCTCCAATTTTTCTTTAATTTAAGTACAATTTTGAAATTTTAAAATGTCGATGAAAAGTCAGAGCTACTTTGTTAAATGAAAATGATTAATCTATCAAACGTACGATGTTACATTTATTGTTTTTAATTCAGTTCTACAAGCATTACTATTAAACTTAGATTGGTTTTCTTAAACATTTTCTTACTTTACAAAATATACCAGTTACTATGTACATCTAAATACATGATAATTTTATACTTAACAAATTCTGGCAAATTTTGTAATAAACTGAAAATTTTAGACGAAACTAGGAATTTGTTTTTTTTCGAATTCAGCTTTCCGCCTTGAGTTGTAGACAATTCTTCTCTGGCTCATAGAATTCTTTAACAGCTGCTTCCACCATTCGACGGGTTGTTTTCTCGATCTCATCCCAACGTTTGTCCTCTGGTTTTCCGCACATTTCGGCGTAGTACTTTAATTTTGGCTCTGTGTCACTAGCGCGGAGTGTGATTACAAATCCATTCTTAAAAGTAAACGTGATCATCTGAGTGTTTTCACTAAGTGGAAATACGGCCTTCTGTTTGGGTTTGCTGCTGTCATATCCTGTGGTCAAATCCCGCACATGTTCAATCTCAAATTCACCACATAGGATACTCTTTGGATAGGTATTCTTCTGACCATTTCCAAAGTTGCGAAGACGATGGAAGATTTTTTGAACAAGGCACACATCGTTACATATTGCATATGAGACTATGCTGAAGTGGAAGCCGTACCTTTCGTATATATCCCGTAGTTTCTCCTGCAAGGACATGCACTTCTTGCAGCGTAGATAGCATGCCATGGTGCCCACATGGACTGCAGCACTAATGCCATCCTTATCAGGGACATTGGGGGACATCATGTACCCAATGGATTCCTCGAATGCAAACAGGACTTTCTTTCCCGCTTTCCGCTCTTCAATCACCTTGTTGCCGATCCACTTGAATCCTGTTAACGTTTCGTGGAAGGTGAATCCCTCAATATCCGCCATAGATTTTAATATCTTTGAGGTGACCGTGCTGGCAATCATTACACATTTGGATAGGTCTGGTTTTTCCGTATTTAACATATAGAGCTCCAATGCCCACCAGCCGAGCAGTGTTCCCAGTTCGTTGCCCGTTAAAAGTTTATACTCTCCCTGATCTCCAAGCTCGCCAACCGCCAGACGATCCGCATCTGGATCGTTTGCCAGGATGATATCACTTTCATTTGAAGTTGCGGTTTCTATGATCAACTTCAGGGCTGATTTGCCCTCTTCGGGGTTGGGATTGGACACAGTGGGGAATTCTGGATCGGGTTCCACCTGTTCTTCCACAGGTAAGACTTCCTCAAGGTTCAGCTTGGGAAATGCCATATCGATATATGCATAGCCAACTCCATGCATTGCCGTATAAGTAAAGTTTACAGGACATTCGCAATTATCAACCAGAATTCGACTCGGGAATTCCCGTTTCAGCGATTCAAAATACGCAGGGACAACGTTATTGTACGGATCGGACAACAATTGGCAATCTTTTAGTATATCCGTATTCCAAGAAGTCTCTTTCGGTTCCAAATTCTCAAGTATGGACTGATAGATTCCATTTTCATGCTCCGTCGTAATTTGGGCTCCGTTTGTCCAATAGATCTTGCAACCGTTGTCCTGTTTGGGATTGTGGGATGCAGTTACCATGACACCTGCTAGACAATTAAGTCGTAATATTGTGTATGGAACAAATGGAGTGGGAACAAAACGCTGGAAGAGATAAACTCGGAAATTGTTGTTCAGGAACACGGTGGCAGTTAACTCCGCAAAGCGTTTGCTTTCCTGACGAGCATCATAGCCAATGACGATGCCTCGATTGGACTGCATTAACCTATCCGGGTATTGATACATTACATAGGCACATAATCCTTGAGCAGTCCTGAAAAGTGAAGGCAGGAAAATCAAATCCCTTGATTACTTAACAATCTCAAGTCTTGTAGAACTTACTGTACAACAACCAAATCATTCATTGCATTGAAGCCAGCTTTCACCTCGGCCCTTAATCCTTCAGTGCCGAAATTAAGTCGTGCACAGAGACTAGTCCTTAGCCTAGTTGCAATTTGAAAGTTGGTTAAAGTTATGAGAAATAAAAAGTCATTTACTTACTTATCCCAATCTTGTGCCTTGACTGCAGCTTTAATTGTTTTCAACGTCTCTGGATTGCGATCCCAGGTGAGCCATTTCTTTATTTGATCGTCTAGTCCTTGATCGCCAGAGCGACAATGAAGCTTTGCAGTATATCCTTCTCGTAGATATGGAAATTTATGGTTCCATGTTCGCATGAATTGACACGGAGGTGAACCCAGTTCTGAGAACCGAGGTGTCCCATGTTGTTGGCTCCCTTTTGGGACTGCCGACGTATTCCTCAACAATCCACCAAAATTTAAAGATACTTGCGTGGAAAAACGACCACAAAGTATCGGAATACTTAGCACCATTTCAAAAATAAGTATATAGAAAAGTATAAATTTAATGACATTTAAATATTAAATTTGAATTAAATATCTGTCTGACTTGACTAAAGACTTATAAGCTTTAGCTGACAATGCCGTACTTAAAAACAAAACATCCTAGCTAGAGCAAGGACTATCTGAGGTTTTTAAAATTTTTTAGTGAGCGTATATCTTTCTAAAATCGGTTGCAACATTCTATAGTCATTATAAAAATTGCAGACTAATCTCTAAAAAAAATTAACCATAAACTAGTGGGCGGTTACAGTCGAGCACGCTCGACAGTTGAATACCCTGTGCCCAGATACTCTGTACTGAAAGTTGATTTTCGATCGATCGTTCCTATGGCAGCTATATGATATAGTTAACCGATTCTAACCAAATTTAGTCAGGATGTATAATACCAACCCAGATGCATATTCTATCAGTTTGGTTTTGATATCTTAACAAACAAAAATTTCTTCCATACTAAAACTTCATTTTCGATGCACCGTTCCTATGGCAGCTATATGATATAGTTAACCGATTCTAACCAAATTTGGTCAGAATGTATAATATCAGCCCAGATGCATATTCTATCAGTTTGGTTCTGATATCTCAACAAACAAACAAATTTTCCATACCAAAACTTCATTTTCGAAGCACCGTTCCTATGGCAGCTATATGATATAGTTAACCGATTCTAACCAAATTTGGTCAGGATGTATAATACCAACCCAGATGTATATTCTATCAGTTTGGTTCTGATATCTCAACAAACAAAAAAATTTTCCATACTAAAACTTCTATTTTGCTTTTCAATGATGCTGTTCAAGAACAATTCGGAACAACGTAAGATCTTAACTTCTCTTTTTTATTAAGCTTTTTAAATATATTTAATATATCAATTAAATCTTATTTTAAGAACTCATTTAACATATTGTGTTATTTTAATATTCAGAAATGATTGTAATTTAATTTTCAAGTGTGATTTAATGAAATTTGTTGTATATTTTAATTCCAAACTTGGTAAAATTTAGTCCTCTTGCTTGCGTTGCAGACCGTTCGCCTCTGGTTCGACGAATTCATTGACAGCTGCCTCGACCATTCGGCGGGTTGTTTTCTCGAGTTCATCCCAACGTTTGTCCTCCGGTTTTCCGCACATTTCGGCGTAGTACTTCAACTTTGGCTCTGTGCCGCTGGTGCGAAGGGTGATAACAAAGCCATTCTTGAAGGTAAACGTAATCATCTGAATGTTTTCATCAACTGGTAGTACGGGCTTCTTATCTGGTGTGCTGCTGTCATATCCTGTGGTTAAATCCCGCACATTTTCAATCTCAAATTCACCGTCTAGGATACTAGTCGGATATGTGTTCTCCTGATCATCATCAAAGGTGCGAAGTCTATTAAAGATCTGTTTGATCAGCAACCTGTCCCTGCAAACGAAATAAGACACGACGCTGGCATGATAACCGTATTTCTCGTAGATATCTCGTAGTTTCTCCTGCAAGGACATGCACTTCTTGCAACGTAGGTAACATGCCATGGTTGCCACATGGGCTGCCGCACTGATGCCATCCTTGTCGAGCACATTTGTGGAGACCATGTAACCAATGGATTCCTCGAATGCAAACAGGACTTTCTTGCCAGCATTCTGTTCTTCGATCACCTTGTTCGCGATCCACTTGAATCCTGTCAACGTTTCGTGGAAGGTGAATCCCTCAATATCTGCCATACACTTCAATATGTTTGAGCTGACCGTGCTGGCAACCATTACACATTTGGATACGTCGGGCTCTTCAGAGTTCAACTTATAGTTCTCCAATGCCCACCAGCCGAGCAGGGCTCCCAGCTCATTGCCAGTAAATAGCTTATATTTCTTGTCTTCTCCCACCTCGGCAATAGCCAGACGATCTGCATCCGGGTCGTTGGCCAAGATGACGGGAGTTTTCTTGGACGTTGCTGTTTTGATGGACAATGCCATTGCTGTTTTACCCTCTTCTGGGTTGGGTTTAGGTGTTGTCGGGAATTCCGGATCGGGCTCAACTTGTTCTTTCACTGGAATAACTGGCTTAAGGCTGACCTTGGCAAAAGCCAGCTGGATAAATGGATAACCAACTCCATGCATGGCTGTGTAAGTGAAGCTCAATTGACATTTGTTATTCGCCTCGAGAAGAGTGCAAGTCATCTCCTTCTTCAGGGCATCGAAATAAGCGGGAACCACATCGTTGTAAGGATCACACAACAATTCATTGGCACATAGTACGGTCTCATCCCAGGAATCTTCCTTGGGCTTCAAGTTGTCCAGTATTGCCTGATTGATTCCCTCTTCATGGGGTGGAATTATTTGGGCGCCATTTGTCCAATAAATCTTATAGCCATTCTCCTGTTTGGGATTGTGGGATGCAGTTACCATGACACCGGCCAGACAATTAAGTCGCTGTATTGTATATGGAACAAATGGAGTGGGAACGGGACGCTCGAAGAGATAAACTCGGAAATTGCTGCTTAGGAACACGATGGCAGTTAACTCGGCAAATCGCTGACTATTGTAGCGACCATCGAATCCCACTACGATGCCTCGTTCAGGCCACATGGACTCCTCCGGATATTGCTCCATCAAATAGGCACAGAGTCCTTGGGCGGCTCTACAAACAGAATGCCTTTTTAACTAATTCACTTTTTTTATCTGGAATTACACTTACTGTATAACGACCAATTCGTTCATGGAATCGAAACCAGCTCGCATTACGCCCCGTAATCCTGAGGTGCCAAAGCTAATGCGTCTACAAAGACGACATCGCAGTCTAAGGATATTTAGAAAACAATCAAAAACAATTCGATAATATATTGAATTTAATAAACTTACACATCCCATTCTTCACATTTCACAGCATCCATGATCTGTCCCAACGTATCTCCGTTATGATCCCATTTGACCCACTTCTTTATCTGTTCGTCCAGCTCCTTGTCGCCAGAGAGCGGCATATTCCGGAGCTGGCATATAGCTTGGGGCATTGCATGACACATTTTGAACCGTCGAAAATTTAGAAACTGTTGAGAAGAAAATTTTACAAAATTTAGATAAAAGTGCCAGACAAAAATTTTGATACACGAGCTTTGTGCTCGTGCTTGAAGAATTAAACTTAGGAACAATGAATGATAAAGCAATGATATAGAAATTTATAAATTAGACGAAAACTTCTTGATTGCAAGTTTGTGTATTTTGTATATTTATGGTAAATGTGTTTTAATAAAAACATTTTTAGACCCCGTACTTAAAAACGCGGGGACTGGGAGCGGGGCCTGGGAGAGGGACTGGGAGAAGGACTGGGAGAGGGACTGGGAGAGGGACTGGGAGCGGGAAACTTAAATATATGTATATTTCTTTATTCTTTAAAATTATTCAGTCAAACTAAATATTATACGAGGCATAATTGTTTTAATCTAATAACTTATGCAAAAAACATATTTGCCAAACATTTAATTATTTTAATGTCCAGGTAAAAAATGATCATAATGAACAAATGAAACCCCTTACTGATTGTGATTCATAATTAGATTCAAGTAAATTGCTAAGAAGCTCAAAATAAAGAAAATGTAAAGAAATTAATTTGGAATTGGCATAGTTTAAAGTAGACTTGAAGAAATTAAGCCCTTGCCGAAAATTGAATTAGTTAATCTAATTTTAGCACACATATTGTTAACAGTCAAGCTACTTATCAAAATTTAAGGGAACTTAGAGAGCTCTTTGAAAGCGACCCTAATCGAAAAAAATGACAACGCAAATGTCAAAATACTGGGCAACATTGGTCAACCGCTAATATCAACTGGTCAGCCAGAAGTGGCCAACGGACAAAGGGAACAATCAGGAAAGATCCAGAGGCAGTGGCAGCCCATCCACTCAACCAAACCACCCACTTATCCACTCATTCAGTCATCCTTGCCAGCGGTTTGCATAAATTTTCCTTCGCAAATATTTCATTTGCATATTTTCGTTTGAGTTGTGTTGTTGTTGTTGTTGTTTTTTATTGTTGCTGTGTTATTTTTTACTGAACATCTCCTGAGGCGACTGTTTGTGTGTATGTGTGTGTGAGTGTTTTTGTGGTAAAGAAGTTGAAAATTTCGAAGATGTCAACACAGACAAGGCAAATCTAATTCTCATATACTCGTACTCGTATGCATCGATTTCAATATGTCTAAAATGTTTTTATTTAATTTGTTACCATTTTATGCGCTTGTTGCCCTCTGGATTTAAAAAGGACACGACCCCATAATGGAACTTGCCTAAGGTCATATCCAGTATATATTTCATTATTTTAAGTATCTTTGATTACTCACCATATACATATGTCAACAAATCTATCCTTAAGTTAACTTTTCAAATTTTTACCCTTGATTGATCGAGATTCATTGAATAAAAACTAGTAAGAACGCTCTAGTTGATTGCCCGACTATTAGATACCCATAGCATTAAATTTAAAACAGCCATAACTTAAGTTTTATCTGTTAAATCTTAACAATAATAAAATAAAATTTTCAGCATCTAAAAAGTCGGTTTAACTCAAAAAGTGTGGATGTGGTAAAATGTTTTCCATTTAATGGATACTTCAACGGTCGATACAGTTTTTGGATAACATTGTGATTGCCTTGGAGATAATTAGCAATTTTCCTGTAAATTCTCTAATAAAATTTGATGAAAAAATTAATGAAAATTGGCTAAGACTGTCTGATCAGAAATATTGTACTTACATACCCTACAAGCAAAAGGTATAAAAATAAAAAGAAGCAAATAAAGCACGCTGTTAAAAACGAATGTACTCTGTTAAAATATCCCCAACTGCACTGTTATATTACCATCCACATCTTTACAGCAGTGAGCGGCGCTCTGGGTAATTGGTCTCCCGCTCTTTCTCTCTCTCTCGCTCTCTCGTTCTGTTAACTTGTGTGCCACACATTGCTCTTTCTGTTAATGCTCTGGCTGTTAAGTTGGGTAGACAGCCCCAACATTTTATTGTTCCACATCTTATTGCCAACACCTTACGGCTTTCAGTACTGAGCCAGACTCTGAGCAAATTGGCAGCAAATTGGGAATTGGAATGCGAGCCGAGAATAAAACAGGGGCCAACAGTCAGTGAGGAGGCTGATAAAAAAACGACGCTGTTAATAATTAGTGGTGACCCAGTTGGGGACACTGTAAAAGCAATTGGCCTGACCTTTGACACGACGCATTTAAATGCATCATTTATTAATGTGCTGATGCGATATGCAAAGCGAATTAAAACACGAGCTACTCAGACTTCAAAGTTCGACTTTAGCAATCAGGGAATCGGGTATCAGGTCTTTCAACTTGCTTGTTGAGGCAAAAGCTGCATGCATCGTTTCTTATTGGGAAAAACACGAGTTACTCAGACTTCAAAGTTCGACTTTAGCAATCAGAGGGTATCAGGTCTTTCAACTTGCTTGTTGAGGCAAAAGTTGCATGCATCGTTTCTTATTGGAAATTATGCATGCACTGGCAAACTGACAATTAGAGCTGTCACAGCCCCCCTGCCTTCCTTTTTTTCATATTTCCTAAGTGGAGTGGGAATGAAAACGCAGCAAGTGCTCCACTTCTCCAAGTCCATGGTTCATCTTGACTTGCAACGAGCTGAAAATATATACCTCTTTGATTTTTTTCTCTTTTTGTTGCTTTATACGTATCTGCATCTTTTAACATGATATTCCTTTTAATATTGCCGATTCATTGACAACAAGACTCACTCCTGCCACAGTCTGGGATTTGACCAATAAACCAGTTTTCTTCTGCTTTTAGCCAACTGTCGAAGCTGAAGGAAATTCATATGCAAGCTTACTATATTATTATGTATATTTAATCTCTCATTCTCTCTTACTCTCTCTTTTATCCAATCTTTTTTTTGTCGTTCTAAAAGGTTAATTAAATTAAATCCCTTTTGTCTGCATCCAGGCGTTTAAGCCCAGACAGGCAGTTGACAAAAGAAATTATAGATACATCTCGCTAAGGGCAGGTGGTAAAAAGCTGAAAGCGGGGTCGGGGGAATACTCAGCACCTTTTTGCAAAGGTAAACAAAATGTGTGAAATGTCGCTGCCAATATATGTACATATATGTATATAAAAAAAAATATGCCATAAGTATATCTATATCTGGCATTCAATACTGAAGCATAAAAAGCGGCTATATGAAAGAAAATCCAAGCAAAAAGCATCAATTCTCCACGCGGAGAGGCTAACAGACAGGACAGCGACAGACAGCGACAGACAGGACAGTCAGGACAGTCAGGACTGTTGGGACAGTTGGCCAGGACAGACAGACAGACAGACAGTCACATGTCAAACATTCTTTTGACACTTTGTCATAGCATCTCGCAGTGACACTTGTCAGCAGTCGGATTTCGCATTCGCATTCGCAATTCTCTCGCATTTCATACTGGCGTCCTTCACACTCCATTTGCACTCCCCTCTTCCTCTCTTCCCCTCACCCCACCACTTCACAGTTGATTTATAGTATGTACAAGTACTCGTATATTCACACATCAGCCATTCACATTTACTTATGAATCTTTTTTGCGAATTCAATTTTCCTAATGATATTTGTTGCTGTTCTCCCTCTCTTTCACTCATTCTCTCTCTCTCTCTCTCTGTACGTGGCATATTCTACATTTGATTTTGTGTCATGATAAACTGGCAACTTCTAATGTAATAGTGACGATAAAATATGTAAAAGATAAATATAGATAATATAGATATGTTTATTCTAAATAAGTTACCTTAATACGTACTTTATTATTTCTTAATTTAATATTAATTTATGTATTTATATAATTAAAAATAAGACCCAAAAGTTTGAACCTTGAATCAATTTAATACAATAAACAAAAGGTATATTTTATTCTTAATTTGTGTTTCATATTTCCTTAATTTTTTAAGTCTTTAAAATTATTTAATAAAAGATTTCTTTAATTTTTAAAGAACGTTTTATATTATTCTTTAATTTTTTCAATATAATACATTATTTTAATTAAAATTGTGTTTTATATTTACTTGATTAATTAAGTCTATAAAATAATTAAATAAAATGTTTCTGAAATTATGATTTTATTATTATTTTTCAACGTTATTAAAATTAAGCTGAACTAAAATTATAGAAACTAAATATACATATATTATTTGATCTTGTTTTCACATATTTTAATTAATTTTAAATTTTATTAGAAACAGTTTAATTATAGAAATGTTTAGATTCTTCCCAAGTTCAAGCTGCTGTTCAGCTGCTTAGCTCTACAACGACAAAAAGCTCACAAATATCACAATTAAGTGAAATTAAAGCTATTAAATGTGATCTATAAATCTTGCTTATCATCGAAAGTAATATATAAATATAGAGGTGCCTAATTAAGCTACCTGAAGAGGGTATAAGATGTGCTATCAACACGCAGATGGGTAAATAAACCACAATGAAAGTTGCAACAATTTTTTGGGGCTAACACAATTAGCGCTTGAAGGCTGAGAGCAGTTTTCTAGTTAACCACCACGCTGACGGCCATTTATCAGGGCATCTAATCTAATCCTTTTACTGGTCAAATAAATTAAAATGAAAAGCCTTTTTCGGCAGCCGCCACAGTGGCCACTAAATTACACCAAAACATAATTAACCTGTAGACTGTGGCAACAACTGTGACTGCGGCAGCGACGGCGACTGCGACTGCGACTGCGGCAGAGAGACAACGCCGCCATATATACATATAGTGGGTATCTGCTGGCTGGGCACTTTATTAGGCCTTCGACCCTTGAAACGGAAGCTGAAATGAGCGCAACGAGGCTGTGAAAAAGAGACGAGCCTCCACTTTCGAGTAGACGATGCTAAATTACAAAATGGCGCAAATTATAGCGTAACTGAGGAAGAACTACGAGGGGATCTAAAAGGAAGGGGAAGAAGAAGAAGAAGAAGACGGCGGAGTCGCGTCGCGCTGCGGCGTTGGCCATTTCCGTTCGAAGGCATTTTTCTAAATGAAGTTTGCAAGTAATCATGAAAAAGGTAATTTAATAAAAGCAAAATCGAGAGACATAAAACTAATTTACGGATCTGAAATTGCTTGTGAAAAGCTGAAAAGTCGAAGGATGCCGCCGAAAAAAAGTGATACAACTCGAGTTGAGAGTTAAAGATACACTAAAAAAAAACCAATATTCAAAATCTTAAAAAAATTTTTTTTCAAATAAAATTAAATTTAAAAAAAAATAACATAGTTAATAAATCTAGCGGTTTTCACTGATTTTATGAATATAGTCTCTCAAAAATTGGCTTATAGTTAATATTTTACTAAAATATTTATAAATTATAAATAAAAAAAAAAAAACATAGTTTAAAAATCTAGAATAAGAATATAGTTTCTCAAAAATAGTCTTATAGTAAATATTTTACCAACAAAAATACGAAATTTCGTTTTTTTTTACTGTTTAGCTTTCTTTAAGTTCAAGGTTGACCAAGGGATGGAGTACTTTAAATTGAAAGGAGTAGAAGACGAAGCTGAAGATTTACCAGAAGATGATACAAGAGTTGAAGTTGGATTCAGTCAGACGTAATAATGTACTTCACATGCTCATAAGTGAGCAACTTAAAGAGCTCAGGCGATTCAATAAAGGCTAACAAAGCGAATGGATAAGCTGCTGTCCACTCGTAAACTATTTATATATATATATATATATATATACAATATATGTTTGAGGTAAGAGCAGTTGGGAATTGGCTGAGAACGGGTAAAGTCCACACACGGCAGCACAAAACATGTCCAGCCATTTCACACAGCAACTATAAGCTGCTCTAGAGAAATGAAGCAACTTGCTGACACACACACACACACACACAGAGAGAGAATCTCATATTCCCCTCGCACGCTCTCTCTCTCTCTCTCTCTATCCCAACCACACGTATGACAAAACAATTTGGGAAGCTTACATATTCTATTTTTCTTGGTTTTTTTTTAATATTTTGTGTGGTTGACTCCTTTGGCTGCCTTCCAACAAAAATATTTGCAACAAAATGTTACAAGGCCAAGAACTGCAGCAAATATTGTAAATGCTAAAGGACAACATGTTAAAGTTTAAGCAAATACATGTGTCTCTCCCTCCCTCTCTATGTGTGTGTATGTGTGTGTGTGTGTGTGTGTGCGTGTAGATTTCCCAAAGTATCCTTTTTTTTTGTATGTTGGCAGTCAGTGACCGACATTGGCTGCAATTTTATGCCAAGCTGATTTTCCAGCCAACTTGCGCCACATGCGAGCCGAGTATTTAAGCAAACTTTTGCAAGTCTATGCTATCTTATGTGTGTGTGTGTGTGTATGTATTAGTGTATGTGTGTGCATGTCCAGTGCACATTTTCTCAATTTCTTTTAAATCATTGAATGCCACTTTAATGCCATTTTACGAGTACTCGTATTTCTTTAGCATTCAAAGCGAAAGTCTTAAATAAAGTTGGCTTTAGTAAATAAACTAACTAGTTGCTAAGCCTAAATTTAGATTGCATTTTTGCTGACGACATTTGCAACAGCTTTGACACTGCAATGTGGATACAACAGTGCGCATACTTGATAAAAATTACGCATACGCCACACTGAACAGCAACTTTATTTTAATTAAAGAAATTTTAAATACATATCACTTGTGCAATGAAAGCTAGTGAGAAATCAGAGTTTTGTATGCATTTAACTAACATATATAGTTATTCAAGTTAAATACTTCTTTTCATCCTTAAACTTCACTTTCGTTTGGCAAATTTGCAGCATTTAGTTGAGTATCATAAATGTTGGCCTACAAATATGTGACTATTTTTAGTCACGTGATGGCTTTTATATTTTCTAGGCAAACACAGCAAACTCAGTTGAAGCCATAGCTAAAAATGGAACCTCAGTAGCTAAAAGAAAGACGTACAGCTGAAATTAAAATCCATTTTAATTTCTATTATGCAAATTTTGTCAAGTGGCTTCGTCAACTATTCTACATGAAATGCCGGCAATGTTGAAGCACACACACACACACACACACACATAGAGAGAGAGAGAGAGAGAGAGAGAGACACCTGTACAGGTCGCAAGTGGTCTAGTCGGACTGGAGCTGTGCCTTGTTCTGAATACATGCATAATAATGTCATTTAGGTGGAGGCCTTCAACAGGGAGTTAACACCGCTTTCCGCCTCTCCTCTCTCTCTCTCTCTCTTTCTCTCTGACGGAGTGGCTTTGAGTCTTGGGATTGTCTCGACACAGAGTTGCATATGTCGCGACCATGTCAGCAGCTGACCCAATTTTTGCCAGCTTTATTTTGTTTTAGCCAAAATTTTGTCAGCGCACTTGCATAGTTAATTTAATTTGGTCAACATTATAGTTATGAGAATATAGCACAAAGCGTCCCAAAGCAGCCCAATTTAAAGCAAAGTGATAGAGAAAGCATGCGAGTGAGAGAGTAAGAGAGAGAGAGAGAGTGAAACAGCAAAGCAAAGTGGGTCAAAATAAGAGAAAAAAAGAATGCGGCGCATTTCTCGCGGGTGACAGGCACATAACGCAACAGAGTCAGAGGCAGAGTCAGAGGAAGAGACAGAGGCAGAGTCATAAGAAGAGGCAGAGTCAGAGAAAACACATCATGCCACATGCGAGCATGTTAAATGGCGCCCTTGCCACGCCCACGTTTATGCCACAAGGATGGCTCGGCGGTGTCAGCGGTGTCAGCGTCGGCACTTTGACATTTTTGGAGCAGTGTGCCGCAAGCGAAGCGAGTTTAAGTTTCAGTTTGAGTTCATGCGGTGGCGCCTCGACTCGCCTCGACTCGCCTGAAAGGCAAATCATGTGCCACGGCCTCAACCAGCAACAACAACAACAACAACGGCAGCATGCAAATAGAATAAATGGAGCAGCAGTGTCACAAAAGGATCCCAGCAACCCAGAGGAGTCAGAGAGAGAGAGAGAGTGAGAGAGAGAAAGAGAGAGAGAAAGAGAGAGAGAGAGCTGGAGCTGGAGCTGAAGCAGCTGCGACATTGATTTCGCATTTGACATTCGTCGAGGCGCGAATCATTTTACGTATGTTGCCGGCGTTTTTCCCTCGAAATTCTGTAATAAAATTTTATGAGCGACGCCGGCGACGCGGTGTCAATTTTTTATTGTTATTCCTGCGCCTTCTCCGTCATAAACTTGAAATCGATTAGCCAGAAGACAGGAGAGAGAGTCGGAGTCAGAGTCGAAGCAGTTGCTACCACGTTGCACGATATCAAACTCAAAAGCTCAAGTGACAAAGTTTTATTTTGATTTATGACCTGGAATCATGGAAACGCATAGAATTGAATCGTATCGCCCCAAAATGCCAAGAAATCAAAGTCATCCTCGTGCCCAAAGATACCAAATAAATCACATAAATTAAACGCAGTCCAATGCAATTTGACTTTTCCAAAAGTTGCAAAAGTTCCGCACGAGGAGCCTGCAGAGCCCGCAGACTCTGCAAAATCCTGCGACCAGATTTCTCAACATTTTATGATGCGGCTAAAGTTTGTATTTTGTATACCACGCAATTTACTGCAGCAGCGGGTTGTACGAACTAAAGGTCGGGTCATTTATGCTTCGCAATATCTATTAAATAAACTGTCTCTTTTAATTATTTAAAATAAACTTTACACAATTATTAATTGACTATAAAAAAAAACTGCATTCTACATTTAGTTAATTACACTAGTAAGTTAACATTTTAATATTTATTTTAAAAATTTCACTTTATTGGCAATAAATTTCTACGTAATAATTTTTTTAAATTTAATTTTATATATTTTACTGCGATCTATTTATATTATTATACGATTATATTTTTTGGACTCACACATTACTATACTACGTAGTATTTCGCTGTCGACTACCCACGTTTTAGTTAATTTCTTTACTTCTTTTATAGATCTACTCAGCATTTTATGAATTTAGTTTAATGGCATTTGATAAAAAGTATTTGGAATTGAACTTTGAACATCTGCAGATAATTAGCTACAAATTATGGCGTAGGAGTATTCAGATAACAAATAAAATTGACAAAATTGTGCATTAAGTTTTCATTTCCGCTTTATAGACAGCTGCGTTTTCCCCCCTCAACAAACTGAAGAGATTCCACTCCATATAAGTAAGTATGTTGATAGCCAGTGCTATTTGCACGTAAATCGTTTGTAATTTACCCAAGTTAATAATAATAATAATAATAATAATAATATTGCTGATGATGAAGTAGATAATATTCGACTTAAGAATACCCTATAATGGAATTTACAAAAATATATTTAATATATTTACATATATTTTTATTTCAATAAATCTTGGAATGTGTGTTTGAAATATAATTAAATATATAGAGACATGACCTGTTACACTACTTGACGATGCCTTCTACTTGCTCCTTTCATTTATGTGTACAGGGTATAATTATGGCTACAGTGAGCATGTGTGTATGCGTATAAAAATTGACTTTACGGAAACGTTTCTTTCCTCCCTTACTCTTCTTTCCCCTTCTCAAACAGTCTGTATTCATTGCTCCTGGACATTTGCCGTAAGTGCGCACAATTTTCTTATTGTCGAGACCATTTTTTTGTTGAGGCCGTGTCTCTGTAGTCCATAACATGCACAAACAACATAATTTTTGGCATTAAAATCAATTTTCATCGTTCCCCAGACACTGTCACTTGTGGAGCTAGGACTTTCCCAATGACTTTCCCTTCTTCCTGTTTTCAGTCAATTCTATGGCAGCCCATTCCATTCTATTTGACATGAATTGGTCGCATTGTCGTGAGAATAATGCAAATAGTAATTTCTGGGATTGCCTTGTGTGTCCAGGCAACCAGTGTGTCCAAAAAATTTCTACAGATTTTTGCCTGCGACTGGCTAATGACAATGACACCATTTTCATTTATATTTCTGCGGCATTTTCGCCCAGCTTCATGTACCAAACAATCATAAGGGACAAATGGAGGGATGAGGTTGGACTGTGGTTAGTTACTGTTGATGCATGACATCATTATGACTTTAATATTAAAGATTGCGGTGGTGAAAATGTTCGTACTCTTGATAAATTCATGTTGGCAAAATCAATTCCTTAAAGGCTTACCGAAAGTGTCAAAGCGGTTGGAGAAGGGACTGAAAGGGCTAAAAGGAATGTAATATACATTACAAAATAATATAAATGGGAAATAAGAGTAAGTATACCAAGCCGCGTGGGCGCTCGGTTGAGGGATTTGGTTTTTGCGGATTGGGGACTGAGGACTGAGGACTGTGGACTGAGGGAACGCTCAGGGAACGTGTGAAAAATGAAAGGAAATGCCGCGACGCTGAGGCGGAAATGAAAAATGCACGAGGAAGAAAAAACGGAAATGCTACCAACGGCGATAAGAATGCTTAACAGTAGCAGCAGCAGCAGCAGCAGCAGCAACAATAACAACAATAGCAATAACAACAAGCAGATGAAGTACAAGAAGTAAATAAACAAGAAAACAAACAGAAACAACAACGATACTTCACAGGGAAAATGCATTAAAATTGCACAGTTGGTCGAAATATATGCAACAACAAGGACATTCTTCTCTTACTTTACACTGCTTTTATTATTATTATTATTATTAATGTGAAGGTTTTGCTAGAGTCAAGTACTCACGTTAAAGGATCTATAACATTGAAATGAAGTCCTCAGTTGGACATGTCAAGTTTTTAATTGAAAGAGCCTACGAATCGCATGATTTGCGCTAATTGCAAAGCTCTCCAAGGTTCAACAAGAACCAAAAGGGAGACTGAAGAAAATAAAGCCTATAAAGAATTGGAACGTGTTAAGAGTATACACAATGCATGGCACAGAGACAATGAAGAATGTGCTACTATATAGTCCAGACAGCTGGGACCTGAGACTGTGCCCAGACTCTGATTCAGACCCAGACCCAAACCCGAACCCAAAACGAGACCCAGACCCCAATCCCATTCATATTTCATGTGTCCCCGAAATTTGCTGCGTGTTTGTTTGGCTTTTTCACACCAACTTTTTAGCTAGCGTTGTCTGACTTGAGTCTGACGGGGTTGAGAGGCTTTAGGACCGTAACAAAAGGATCGTCAGAGCAGCCCAATTGTCACGAGAACGTTCCAGAAATGAGTCATTAAGCAATAAACAAAGCACTTGGTCGAAAGGGGGGAAAAAAAAACAAAATATAAGAAAGAAAAACACTGAAGAAAAGAAGGCACAAATTTGCACACGCGCTATCAATTTGTACCCAACAATGGCAGCAGAAATACGAGTATGCTGAAACTCCTTTCGCCTTTCGCCTTTCGTCAGGCGCGTGCCGGCAATCAAAAATAATAAACACCCCTAATTTTGAGTTATGCAAGAGGATATTCATTGCCCTTTGTCCGCTTTTGGGGAAGTGGGAAGTGTGTCCTTCGCTCCGGCTGTGTTTCTCTCATTAAAATCAACACCAACATCATCAACACGACGAGAATGCGTTGATGATATGCCAGACATCTCAGCCATCATTAATATTTGGCGCTTAGGCAAATGCAGCAGCATTTTCCCCTGCTGCCCGCGCAATCCTCTTCATCATCATTTTCCAGGCCACCCGCTGCGCTGCCTGCTGTCATGTATACCCGCTCCCCACACAAACACACAATGGCCAGGATGACGCATTGTTTCATCCTGTGCAAGGCGACACAGAGATTTGGATCTTTGCGCCATTGTTTGCCAGCATCGAAATAATGCCGTTTCATGCATATGCATTCACGAATAGAATGCGAGTATGTGATGCAGCCACAGAGAATACATACACATACACATATCTATAGTATATGTATATTTGTGGCAATGATGCCTGCCGCGAGCCTAGACAATCAAACTTGGTATCTCTGTGTGTGTGCCAGCGAATAAAATTGCTCTGTTTAATATGCATATGCATCACGTATTCGTTTTATGCATACTATCACAAAGATTCTCACTAATTTAGCAGTGCAGTAAAGTCTGCCAAATGAGAATTATTCAAATAATTTAAATTCAAATTCTAAATTTGTTAACCAGCAAAACGTCACATACTTTGAGGCTGCAATGAAATAGCTTGCAAAAATCGTTGCATACTTTCAAGGGCAGCATTAATTCTTTTCGAAGGGAATTTTTCCAAAAGCAACAAAAACCCTTGCATACTTTCAAGCGCAGCTATTAAGTCCTTGCTTAGGGAAATATTTCCTTTAAAGCTAAAAAAGCGTTGTATAACTTTAAGCACAGCCAGGTGAGCTCCAACAAATCAGTGGAAATTTAAATTGTGAGTTTTTGGTTGGTTTGATTTTTTGAAACAACCCCAAATAAATGATCCTCAGGATTTTAGGTTTGTTTTATTTCTTTTTATTGAATTTTAAAATAAATGATTTTTAATTTAGTAAATTTAAAGTTTCATTATTATTGATTTCAGAAACATTATTTTTGGGCTCTTGGCGATTTATAAATATCTTTATGGTGAACATTGTTTAGCAGCGCTACCTTTAAATCATATTAAATTAAACTCTCTGAAACTCCATTGTAAATAACAAAAAAATAAATAAATGGAATAAAAAAATGCTTGATTGATAGATTGATAATAGTAGACACTTGGGTCAGTGCGAAGGAATCTTTTTGAATTGAAAGTTAACAAATGGAACTTCTGCCACAATGTCAAACAAAACATCAGCGTTACCTGTGAGTGGCCCAATATCATTTTTATATTTATTATATTGTAGCACTCGCACTTTCGGTAAGAATAAAAGCACTTATCTAGCTCTCTTGTTATTTAACTAGCTATTTACTTCGAGCAACAACAACAGCAACAACAAGGGCAACTTGAAGGCAGCTGATGTCCTTTCTCTCCTCCTCTTTTCCAGCTCTCAACTCATTTCATTTCACTTGTGGCTTGTGTTTTGTCGAAATGCTTTCGAGATCGAGTCTCGAGTCTTGAGTCTCGAGTTAACTTGGTCGCGTCCGTTCAAGCGTTGCTCTATTGGTTTTCCCCTTCGATGCGTGCTAAAAGTGTTTTTCTTCACCCGGAGTGTGGGAGCTTGAAGCTGGAATTGCACGGAACCTGCAGAAACCTGAGTAAACAGCAGGCAGCAGCAGCAACAGAAACAAAAACAACAACAGCAACAACAAACCGCAACAACAACAATGACAAGCACTTAAAAACTGGCGCTTTGAACTTGAGGTTGTTGTTCTTGTTGCCCATGGTGGGTGTGAGTGTGTGAGTGGGTGTGTGTGTTTGTATGTGTGTGTTTGTATGTGTATGTGTGTGTGTTTTTGTTGCCAATGTTATTGCTACGCTGGGAGGCACTTTTCACTGAGGTTGAGGTTAATGTTTGTTGGTTGGAGTTAGAATTTCTTGCAGCTTTATGTGTAGTTTCAAGGTCGGAACGTCTTTGAAGTGGTCAAGTCAATAGTCAATTTATTGAAGATTGGAAATTGAATTTGCATTTCAATGAAATACAAACTGCGGGTCCTGTTTGACCTCAGCAAGACTGAATATGAGTACTCCAATGTCTGTGAGTACATTATGTTTGGGTCTGCGGATATTTCAATATGATAATTACATTCGCATTGTAGTCGTATCCTTAATCGAAACCCTCATTAAGTACTGACAATTCAATCAATCAGTTGTGCACCAAGCGGGTATTCACTGTACACAGACAAATTATGCACCTCGAAGTGTCTGCATATACAAAAAGGATTACAACTACAACTGTACGATGGTTGCAGCTGCAGTTGGGCTAAAATGCTTTTGGCCAGCTGCTGCCTGTTGACTGGTTAAATTTAAGGACTAACAGGAAAACGCTGCAGCTATGAGTATAAAATATTTGCAATTTAATTAAACGAAATTAAACAATCTTGGCAGCATTTGTGCAAACATGTGTGGCAATTGTGCTTGTAATCTAAATTTGTAAGTTTTCCATCTAAGACCAAGAATTCTTCGCACTCCTTTAGACAATCTCTTCCTTCTGGCAGGCCCTGGCCAGATGCAAGTTTTTAGATTCGTTTCTGTGGCAATTGCTGGGTAACTTTCTGTGAATGTCTTTGCCTGGCGGCACCAGCACGAGCACCAGCACAAAGGACCAAGAAGAAGGAGCCAAGAAATAGTTTCACGTCTTGCAAAATTCAAACAAAACTGGAAGGAAGCAATAAATGCAAAGCAAACTTTTCTTTCTAATGACATTGATAAAAGGGACGTACAAATAAAATGCAAAGAGGACTGAAAATCAAAATAAATGAAACTATAAATCGATTTATATATAGGTATTCATTCATTGTATAATTTATTTGTTCATTCATTCATTCTATCATTTATTGATTCATTTATTTATGCAATAAGCATTAGCATTGTAATGCAAAATATTTGCATTGCTGCATTACTTCAAAACTTTTTAATGAATTTATTTTCTTGCAGTATTTTCACCTTCCTCTTTCCGTTCAATGAATTTACGGCGTAAGACAAGGAATAACATAAACATGCAACTAAATGTGAGTCAACGCAAACAAACAACCTGCTGAATTTACAGCAACAGTTTAATCCAGGTGTGCCAGTAATTGAAATTAACGCGATTTTGGCCAAGCAAACACACAGAGGAGCTTCCTTCAGTTCTGTTATTAGATCAGGACCCAATTGAATTACAATGAACAACCACAAATAACAACCCATTGCCCCTTTACCAATACCAATACGACTACAATGTCGACCAAGCATGTCATATTCAATTAGAGCTAATTAGGCAATTTTCTAATGGCCATCAAATGAAGTCAACTGATGGCTATAGGAATAGAGATAGAGAGTAGTTTCTATTCGTAGCAAAGTAATAGAATTGGATTCAGCAGCACACAAGGCATGCATAGAGAAATTCAAAATTAATGCGCTATTACATAATTTGATCCTTATCGTTGCAGATGCTCGACGCATATTAATTAATATTGCACATTTGAGTGTCTGACAGCGGACAAACTGAAAATGCATATTACAAGTTCAGTTCAGGCCAAACAATTTGTTGGTCAGCAAATGCGAACCATGAAAAGGGCTAACTGGACACAAAACTTGTCCTTACAGAATGGCAACTAATTCGATTAATGCCATTATACTTTCTTGTTAATCATCATTGAATTGTCAATGCTGTATATATAATATAGTCACTTGTTAAACATATCACGGGATAAATTCCCGATGTGACTATTTGATCAGCGCGTATAATTTCAACATTAATAATTCTCAATTTTCAATCAGTATGCATATTTTTGTAATTGTATTTTAATTTATACCTTTTTGGCCCACAGCAGCTCTGTTTACCGATTTCAATATCATACTATTTGAAACTTGCATATTGTATTTTATAAATAAATGCATGTACGAGTTTATTGGAGTAGCTGTCAGTGGCTTTCTGTTTACAAACTGATAATTTGACACACAAATAATATTAAAGTGTCACATTCACATGATGTCGTTCAATTAATTTATAATAAATAAATAAGTAAATGTACCGAAACGCTACAAACATGAAATGTTCATAATTTTACGTGTCAATGTGTGTTAAAATCATTTACTCAACCGCGCACACATATACACACATACGCAGAGGGACACACGGATGCATTTCTGACATCACATTTAATTAATTTAATATGCATTTTTTTTTTAATAACATTAATATCGTTAATTTCGTGATTGAGCCAATTTTCATTTGCCCATAACAATTTCTGAAAAATCGAAAGAAATAATTGTTATTTTTAATATGCGCAGTACGAAATACTCTTTTTTTTATAAAAGTCAATTCATCAAACGATAAGATGGAATATATGGAAAATATATCGACGTAAACTAAAAATGTATACGTACTAAAAAGTATAAAATATATATAATAAATAGCACCCAAATGAGCTGCTTAAATAATATAATTTTAAAGTGTATAAAAATATAATACTAATATTTTTTTTGTTATTCAAAAATATATTGAACTAAAAATTGATAGCAGTTGTATATCCTGTAAGAGTGAAATGAATATAACCAAGAATAGATATCGACATTTCGAGTTAAATCCCTGCTCAAGTGCAGATAAATATTTATTGCATACTTATGTGGGCAATCAAGTTTTGAAAGTTTGATAGCAACTGAATTGACAGCATATGCTTGATATACCAGCTATGATGAAGTGCTGCGCTTCTTTAGTCAACGCATTTAAATTAAATCAAATGTCAATTAAGCAATTTGTTAATGTATTAAAATTGAAATGGCTAATTAACTTGTGTGCCAAAACTCTCAAGGCTATTTGAAATATCAATTTGAAATGCCCCAATGCATTTTAATAGGTATAGTAATTGTTTTACCATCATAAAGAATCAGAAGAATGCATTGCGACAATGAGATGAGCATTTGATTAATTTGACTAATTGGCAGGATATAAAAAAAAAGTGTAAAAGTATGAAACTATGAAAATGTCAGTCTGTCTGACTGTTTTATCCTCCCAAGCGGATGATGACAGGTCACATCATGAGGTAATGTCAAGCCCAGGGCAGCACACTCTGAACAAAGAAAATCGTGGGTGAGACTGTATGTGAATGTGTTTATCTAAATGTGTGTGTGTGTGTGTGTGTGTGTTTTTGTGTCTGTGTCTGTGTCGTATCCCGTGTCAAGCAATTCACAAGTCAAAGGCACGCAAGTTTCTGACAGGCCAAACAGCAGGACGCCCCGGATTCCATTAAACTAAGGCGTTTGCTTGCCATTGTCTCTTCATTCCCTTCAATTTCAATTCCAAGATTTCATCACCATTGGGTTAATTAATATCAAAGATGTTGAACATGAGATGTCATCACGCTTCAACCTGACTCAAGGCAAAGTATTCTTAGATTAGTTAACTCCCCACAATTCTGAGAATCAAAACAGACACAGCCAGAGATTGTCAAGTAGATGACACACCTTTTATTCTACGAATATAATCTCTTAATTTTCAGTCGTAATCTATGAATATTAAATATATTTTGTTAAGACTCTGATAAATTCTTGGGAACGTTCTGTTAGCCAATTTTGATTTACTTTCCGCAATTCAAACGCAATCTCCAGAGGTTCTTTGAATTTCTTCAGGCTCTTCAATTCCTGCAACTTTTCCTTCTTAATAAAGATCGTGTCATTTTCGACCAAGAGTAATACTAAACTCTTAATTTGTTTAGCATTCAGTTTGTCACTGCAATATAAATTATAGGTTCAGTTGGGTGTAAGCTAAATTCTCTCTTGAGACTTACTTGAGTATTGTGGCATGTTGCAAGACATGTTCAGTTGTCTCCAGTGCAACATATTTGCGGTGCAGTGCAGATGTCACTGCCTCATCATAATAATTTCCTGTGGTTGCCTCTGTGGATTGCAGCAGATAGTCGAGAAACTGTTGCAGTTGTGGGAAGTTGCGACTGCAGCCAAGTCCAGTTGCCCAGGCACTTTTCCTGGACTCAATGGTCGTGTTTTGGAAACGTTGCATCATCAACTCAAACTGCATCTCATTGCCAAATTCAATGTTCGTGCAGTAGACAATATCACGAAAGTCTACGAGCACTTGTTCCTCATCACTCTCCAGTGTAAATTCCAACGCCTGTTCGATGCAGTTTTTCAGGCCGTAACGACATGCCTCGGCATAGGCCAAGCGACAAAGGTTTATCTCTTGAATTGTGGCGGTTGTCGTTTGCAAGGACTCTAAACTGGGGCAACGTTCGTAAAGGGGAGCGACAAGCTTCTTCATAAACATCTGCAATAAGTAGATCACTCAATCATTAAAAATCAATCAATAGAAAATCAAACAAGTAGGCGGTTACAGTCGAGCACGCTCGACAGTAGGATACCCTGAACCCAGGTACTCTGTACTGAAAGTTGATTTTCGATCTATTGTTCCTATTGCAGCTATATGATATTTTAAACCGATCCTAACCAAATTTGGTCAAGATGTATAATACCAGCCCAGATGCATATTTTATCAGTTTGGTTCTGATATCTCAACAAACAAAAATTTTTTCCATACTAAAACTTCATTTTCGATGCACCGTTCCTATGGCAGCTATATGATATAGTTAACCGAATCTAACCTAATTTGGCCAGGATGTATAATAACAGCCCAGATGCATATTCTATCAGTTTGGTTCTGATATCTCAACAAACAAAAATTTTTTCCATACTAAAACTTCATTTTCGATGCACCGTTCCTATGGCAGCTATATGATAAAGTCAACCGATTCTAACCAAATTTGGTCAGGATGTATAATATCCGCCCAGATGCATATTCCATCAGTTTGGTTCTGATATCTCAACAAACAAAAACTTTTTCCATACTAAAACTTTATTTTCGATGCACTGTTCCTATGGAAGCTATATGATATAGTTAACCGATTCTAACCAAATTTGGTCAGGATGTATAATACCAGCCCAGATGCATATTTTATCAGTTTGGTTCTGATATCTCAACAAACAAAAATTTTTTCCATACTAAAACTTCATTTTCGATGCACCGTTTCTATGGCAGCTATATGATAAAGTCAACCGATTCTAACCAAATTTGGTGAGGATGTATAATATTAGCCCAGATGCATATTCTATCAGTTTGGTTCTGATATCTCAAAAAACAAAAATTTTTTCTATACTTAAACTTCATTTTCGATGCACCGTTCCTATGGCAGCTATATGATAAAGTCAACCGATTCTAACCAAATTTGGTCAGGATGTATAATACCAGCCCAGATGCATATTTTATCAGTTTGGTTCTGATATCTCAACAAACAAAAATCTTTTCCATACTAAATATAATTTTCGATATATCGTTCCTATGGCAGCTATAGGATATAGTTGACCGATCCAAAAACTAAAACAAACTTCATCTACCTATGGTATTCAGGAACCTACGTACCAAGTTTGAAGTCTTTAGCTTTTTTTGTTTCTGAGATCGACGCGTTCAAACATACGGCGGGATGATGGACAGACGGACGGACAGACAGACGGACAAGGCTCAATCGACTCGACTGTTGATCCCGATCAAGAGTATATATACTTTTGGGGGTCTGCCACGCACCCTTTTTCCTGTTACATACATTCTGCCAAACACATTATACCATTTTTTACCCATTTTTAATGGGCTCAGTGTCTAATAAATAAATACATAAATAAATTAAAAAAATCATCTATACTAACCTTAAAAATATTTGCATTCCCATTACTCAGCAGGTTACCTTGTCTATTGAACACATCAAGGATTCTATTCCAGGGAATATAATGATGTTCACGTGGCAAATACTCCAGTAAACTAAATGCCAGTTCATAACTATGCATATTTTTCCAGGCCAATGCCATAAGATCATCCATCAACTGTGCTCGATTTAGCACATGAATTCCTCCAAAGTTTTCCGTTGAATTTAATGTGTTTATAATCAAACGCCAATTGCGGTCATCGTAGTTCACTCTATAAATGGTATTTATTTGAGGATTAAGTAAAATCCATTCGTCGGCTGTCGGTTTGTGGAGCAGCTCAAAAATCTGATCAATGTTGGGGCACTCCAGCCAAAACTGCGGTTGCGTTATATTAAAGTTTGCCTGTTGCTGGGTGACAAAAGTAAGCGGAATCCACCAACAACTGGCCGGATGATCATCATCATCGACAAGCCAAAATCGAGTCTGATTAACTGTGACACTAGCTGTTGTGTAATTCCTATTCACGCTAACAATTGGATAACCCGCTTGGAGTGTCCAGGAATTCATTACAGTAGATACGCGTATTTTATTAGTCATAGCACTTTTTGAGTGCAAAGCCTCCTCCATATCCTGCCAGAGATCAGACTGAACAACGCTATCATAAGCATGTTTCTCCACATAGCTTCGAATGCCCGTAAAGAATACATCATCTCCTAATAGCTTATGAAGCATGCGCACTGTAAGCGATCCCTTCTTATAAACGTACTCCGAAAACTGTTTCAGAATACCTTCAGATCCTTGAACATCACGTGAAATGGGAATTGTTGAGTTGATGGTATCCTGGCGAAAAAATATGGCCAAATCATTGGCAAAGTAACGATCTCCACTGCCCCATTCGGGCATCAGAGCATCCAATGTTAAGTAGCCAAAATATGTAGAGGGTCCCTCTTTCAGCCAAAGATCATTCCACCATTTCATGGTCACTAAATTGCCGAACCATTGATGTGCATATTCATGTGCCATTGTGGATGATTTACTTTCCAAACTTTCCACCATCTCCTCGCGATCGTTGTGCACAAATCTGCTCTCCTTGAATGTAATAAGACCCCAGTTTTCCATTGCAGAAAATTTATGGGTTGGCACCGCCAACTGATCGACTTTTCGCAATGGAAAACTGTACTCCAACAGCTTTTCCAAATAACTTAACACTTTTGGTGCCAAATTGCTAAGAAAGTGAGCTTCATTCACAACCTTTGGTTGCATCCAGCTGCTTATTGTGACATTATTAATCGTTTCACTTGACTGGGTGGCAACCCTGGTTAAATTATGCACTGCGTAGGCAACAAGATAAGTTGAAGTGCGGAAAATTGCTTCATGCTCGCACCAAATATAATTCGCAAGGGTTTCGCTGTAATGACAAAATGTGATTAAAATTGGGCTGAAATTATGAGATCAGTTAAGATCACTTACTGATTTACACATTTGACAATTGGTGTGCTGCTGAATCCTGTGTAGTCCCGATAATATCCCAGAGTAACCTTAAAGGTCGCTTTTAAATGTGGCTCATCGAAGCAGGGAAATGCCAATCTGGCAAAGGTCGGTGAAAATTGTGTTACGGCCAAGTAACTGAAACACGAGAGAAAACATTTTAAAACAAAATTAAAGCAAGTATAAATCACAGCATATTCACCTTGTTTGATTAGTTAATGATTCATGAAAAGAGCTCCAATAATAGCCAGTATCATTGCTATTCAAGGGACCCTTGAAGGCAATATTCAGCTCATATTTAACAGTCTGCTGAAGAACCTCGCATAGGTGGAGTATGTAGAACTCCTTATCCTCATTTAATTCCGCGTTAACTATGCACTTGTTGCCACTTTGAGAGGACAAAGTAACTCGGCTTTGATCTATAGTTAGATTCTTGGCATTCAACGTAATATTCCTAGTCTGATCGAGCACATGAAAATGGATCTTCACTTGTCCCTCAAAACGCAGCTGATCAGGCCCATTTAAATGGGTTAGTACACGCAAATCGTAATGTTCTGGCTTAAAGAGATCTGGCAAGCGATATGGATCATTAATAGACAGCACACCAACTGTCATCAGAAGCAGTAGGAACAATCCAATTATCTGCATGCTGAACTGAAGCTAAAAATAAAGAAGCAGAGATTCTATTTAAATAAATCACGAGTGCTTTCAAACAATTTTCGGTCCTAGTCAGTGAATTTAAGTATGTTGAAAAAATGTTTATCAAGTTCATGTGCTCGCATCTTTCCGGTTCAAGTCCAAGAAAATTCTACTGTTTAATAAGATGTCCGGACACGTCAGTGATCCAGCAAAGAAATCTAAGCTACCAGGGACAACGTCGCCGGGGATTTCGTTTGACATTGCTGCAGTGGCTCAGTGGAGTTCGTTCCCAGTATTGCATGTGGAAGCTACGTCGTCTACTCGCCCCAGACTTCGATGAGTTTGATTTTCTGATTGGAGCTCGACAGGCAGCCATCTCGATAATCGAGGCAGTGCGTCAATCGGACTGGAATCGTATACATAGCTGCTGCACCGATGAGGGAGCCTGTGCCATTTACAGTCTTTGCCAAAGTCAGAAAAACATTCACTATTCGAAACTTCTGCGCTTCGAGAGTCAACATCTCTGCCAAGTGTCCCCGAAGTCTGTGAGAAGACACCGTGAGGATGGTCGCACCTATGTCTATGTGAACTTGGCTTTTGTGGGACTACGCAACATGCGAGACTTTGCCACATTCGATGAGCAACAAGAAATGTTGCAACTAACGAGGCAAGTGCTGGAACAATCTCAGATTCCTGAACAGAATTTGGCAATCCAGCAGCGAATTGTGCTGAGTGAATTTCTATTGACACTGCGAAAAGAAATAACTGAATCCGAGACTCATGAATGGCTTGTCGACTTCTACAAAGTGTTTAGATTTAAACTTGTTAACTATAGTCCGGTGACGTTGGAATATCGTATCATTGAAATTCTAAAACCCGTTTAACTTCTTTGTCAACACACCGTGTTTTTTTTCTTTTTGTCAATAATTTAAACTCACTGTCAATTACGTGCAGCTTTAACGTTCGTGGAACACATTCAAAGTAGGTACGCGATACTCTTAGTGCTACCAAATGACACGTCTGGTTCCCGATCGAAACAGAAGCTAACTGAGCACTGCATACAATAACCATCACCTTATGTGGTTGAGTGTCTTTAACGATTCAAGACAACTGAATATCTTCTACCTGTACTTAACACTTGCTTGAAATATATATCGAACTTCACAAATTGCACAGCATTTACCACAAATATCTTCTACCTAAGCAGATGCTATCGCTAAGCCCTCTAGTAAGCTAAGTCGCTTGGCAAAGTTCCGTAATGATAGAAATTACCACATATGGCTAAACGTACTAAGGATTAACTGATCCTCTTGTAGGATACAAATACTAGCCCCTGACATTTTTCCAAAAACTTTGAACGCTCATAACTTTGTTAAAACTCAACCGATTTCTATGCAGAATGTCATTTTGATCATGATTTGGTCTGTAAATTAATTCAGCATTTAAATTTTCTTTACTTGTAAATTTTAATTTTTTTTCAACTATAAGCCGTCCATTGTCCATAATTTAATACCAACGTCTTAAGATTTTGTCAAAAACTTTAAACTCTCATAACTTTGTCAAAACTCAACTGATTTTTATGCAGAATTACCTGTCATTTTGATCCTGATTTGGCCTCAAAATGAATTTAGCATTTAAATATTCTTTACTTAATAAATGTGATATTTTTCGTCCATAAGCCGCTCATCATCCATATTTTATTACTACAGATTTACATTTTAATTTGTAACATTAACGCGACTTTAATTTGATCATAAATTTTATTTTTAGACCCCGTACTTAAAAAAAGTACAGGGGTCTATTGGGTTTGTTTTACAGGTCGAGTAGGGACTGGGAGCGGGGTCTGGGAGCGGGACTGGGAGAGGGACTGGGAGTGGGATTGGGAGAGGGACTGGGAGTGGGACTGGGAGAGGAACTGGGAGAGGGACTGGGAGAGGGACTGGGAGAGGAACTGGGAGAGGGACTGGGAGTGGGACTGGGAGAGGGACTGGGAGTGAGACTGGGAGAGGGAGAGGGACTGGGAGAGGGACTGGGAGAGGGACTGGGAGTGGGACTGGGAGAGGAACTGGGAGTGGGACTGGGAGAGGAACTGGGAGAGGGACTGGGAGAGGGACTGGGAGTGGGACTGGGAGAGGAACTGGGAGCGGGGCCTGGGAGAGGAACTGGGAGAGGGACTGGGAGCGGGGCCTGGGAGAGGAACTGGGAGAGGGACTGGGAGCGGGGCCTGGGAGAGGAACTGGGAGAGGAACTGGGAGTGGGACTGGGAGAGGGACTGGGAGAGGGACTGGGAGTGGGACTGGGAGAGGAACTGGGAGAGGGACTGGGAGCGGGGCCTGGGAGAGGAACTGGGAGCGAGACTGGGAGAGGGGCCTGGGAGAGGGACTGGGAAAGGGCCTGGGAGAGGGACTAGGAGCGGCGCCTGGGAGAGAGAGAGAGAGCAAAGACGTAAACGCAAACGACAACGACAGGATAATATCGACTCGAGACTGACACCCATAAGTTAGTCTTATACATCCTTACCAAAGTTGGTTCAAATCTGAGCACTATAACATATAGCTGCCTTAGTATGTAAAACATTTTTGTTTTATGAGATATCGTAACCAATCTGATAACATTTGCATTTAAGTTAACTAAATTATTTTTAGTTTTTTTCTAATTTAAGTTTTTCCATAGTAAGTACGGGGTCTCCGACTGTCGAGTATGCTCGACTGTAGCACCGGCCGACTAGTTTTTACTTACCCCCGTTGCCGTTAAAATTATATAAGTTTATACTTTATTCGTTTGATTTTTGTAAAATGTATTTGAAGTAGTTCAATCCTACTTAGCGGCTTGCATGTTCAGTCCTTTGCCCTTCAATTAGACCCTTTTAAAAGTTTCGGCACGCTCTTTACATTCTCATTTGGCCAACAAGGCCAGAGTTAACAGTTGTATTTTTTGCCTCTCTCTCTCTCTCTTTTTCTCTCTGTGCCTCTTTTTCACGCACTTTATTTTTTGCCATTCTGCACTTTGCACTTTTGCCTGAGGGCTCTGCTGGAAAATAAACTATTCTCGCACTTCTCGCACGGAATCACGCCGTGTCGCTTTCGAAAGGCATATAAAAAATGGAGGGCTTAATTAAAAAGCAAAAATGTACTGCGATTTTCCGCTTTTTTAACGCCAACTGCAACAACATGTCGTGCCCTCCAATTCAGTACGTTACAAACTATCAACACTGCTCGACTAAAGGGATACCCTATAAACGGAAGTAAGGTATATCAAGTGTTCAGTTAATTAACGAATAAGCTTCTTTTTAAATACGAAAAACTAAATCCAAAGTATTTGTACCTAAATGTATAAACTTAAACGGGACTAGCAATACATACTGAAAGAATAAAAAATTCACTATTATTTCATTAATTAAATTTATTGTTAAAACATTATTATTCCCCTTAAAGCTCGCTCTATGAACACAGGGTATAAAGTAAAGAAAAGAATTGGACAACATTTACAAAAAGAAAACACTACTTAGTGGCGACATTTTATTTGCTGTTGTGTCTTCACAGTGACAACAGACATTTCAAATGTTCCTCGGCACAGGACTCATGTGTCTTCTTAGTCTTTCAGCACTTTTCCACAGAAGGTTTGCATTTGGTGTTCTTTTCTTGCTTTTCATTATTTTCTTTACATGCTTTTTTTAGAGGAACTCATTTGTGTTAATTAAAGCAACAGCGAAAAATGAGAAACTCTCAAGAGCTCATTAAAACTGAAAAGTCGCTGTACACAAGGGATAAGAATGGTGTTACAACTGGAAAATTGTGAAGAAGCGTCTGAACTATTCTAAAATAATATCTATTGATCTGTTAAAAACGAGCAATCTTTATATTTGAAACCATATTATAGGAATAAAATTGAAATCGATGAGTCAAGTAATTCAGTCAGTAGAAGTTTCATACACAGCACTCACTTGATGGGGTAATTGTTATTCATCAGTGTGCATACTAATCTATATGTAAGCGTATGTGCATGTATATATATATGTACATATGTATTCATGGTTATACGTTAAAACTATACGGGCCAAATGGCGGAGATCCATCACAATTTACAGCGCAAACGGACCAAAGTTGGCAATAAAATTTAATTTATATCCTGACAGTATTGCTCCTGTTTGTTGCTCTCATTGTTGTTATTGTTGTTGTGTTAGCTCCAGCAAGGCAAACGCGTCCAAGTGTTTGCAAAACATTTAATTCCATTTTCGATTACTGTGAGAAGAGAGGAAGAGAAGTTGGAAGGCTGGATAGAATTCGCCACATGGGCCACAGTCTGGCATATTAATGCTATGGTTTTGCCCGAGTTGAGGCTGAGGCAAAAATGCAATTGCAAATTCCCGACAAATGTGAATTTTGAATTGGCAAAACTACCTGCCAGACAGACCAAAAGTCTGGCAGAGGAATGCACATTGAAGGTGGCATTTGGCAGAGAGGCTCGACTAGTGTCATTTGTAAGCGTTGTCCAACATCCACTCGAGGAGCATTTGTTTGGGTTAGAAAGCGAATACTCCTCACAGTCACAGTCACCGCTTCAGCTTCAGCTTCCACCTCGTGTGAATCAGGGCAATTGAAGTGCTTTAAAGTGCTCTATGGCTGGCACATAAATAAATGTTTGCACATTTACTTTACCTTCTCTGGCCAAGTTGCCTCTGGCTTCGATTCGTTGCGCTTCCTGTTCCCATCACGTTCATAACTCAACTCTGGCTCTATGTTCTAGCTGCTGGATGGGGCGTTGTTGGACGCTTTATTTACTTGTAATTTGAAGCTCACTCTGCTGCAATCTCGATACAAATCCTCCTACAACTCTGCTAGATACAAACCTGGCCAGGTCAGCTCTGCAGTGAAATCCCCCCGAGAAACATTGCCATAACTTTGTATATTGTAATGGCAATGCGATTGACCGAATCTGCCAAAAAAAAAAAAAAAATACTTATATATATCACATAGATTTTCTGAGTATCTTCCACATCAAAAAGTAGCCAACTGTCAGACTCAATTGCTCCCACTCAGGAACCCAACTCGGATGCAGAAATTCGATAACTTGTGGTCGTTGGCCTCCGATTAACGCCCATCACTGTCAAAGCCAATTCGAATGAAGCCTCACGTTTTCAATGGGACTGGAATAACCCATAAGTTGAAACCAGGGAGAAGTGAAAAAGTCACATCTTTTCACTTCTTCTTACAGATCTAAAAGTAGGAACTCTAACAGTTAAATTTTTTGTTAATATAAAGTTAAATAATATAAAAATAAATAATTTAATTTTAATTAAAAAAGTATATTTATATAATGGAAAAAAATTAAAAATAATTTAGTTATCTTAAATGCATATTCTATCAGGTTGATTACGTCTCATGAAACATTAAAGATTTTCATACTAAGAATTGATTTTCGCCCGATCGGTTCTATGAGAGCTATATGATATAGTGGTCCAATTTGAACCAACTTTGGTCAGGATATATGAAACCAAGTTATGAGAGTTGGAAGTTTTAAGTAAGGGTTAAGGGACAAGTCAAGGGACAAGTACGGATAAAAAAGACAGTGATAGGGAAAAAATCTAATTTTTTTAATAAATAATATTTTGATGCAGAATCAAATTCTACTATTCCTAATATATAAATCACGTCTAGCTGTGATCACAGTTGATGCTGTTCTATAACGTAAGCAGCTCTAAAAAGTTTTCGTACTTGCTCGTCTTCTCATGACGAAACAGAAGTGGAAGTAGGAGAGTGTGGAGAAAGGGGAGCAAAAGTAGGAGAAGAACGATGAGGAGGCTGCATTTGCAGTTGACAATGCTTTGGCTCTCTCTCTTTTCGGGCAGTTAGCAAAATGTCACGTAGCAAATGTGACAGCGTGGTCAACATAATGAATGGTTGCCACCCCGGAAAGGAGCAGTGAAAAGTGCAGCATGACACAGGTGCATGTGTTGTTCCACTGTGTGCATTTGTGCATGTGTGTGTGTGTGTGTGTATGTGTGTGTATGAGCTTTTGTGTGCGAGTATAACACATGCACTTTGGGAGTTCATGTCTCCGACATTGATTGCCTTGGCGGCGATTGCAATAACCTTAGCTCTTGTGAGGCCAAGCGCGCCCAAATGTCACGACATTTCGGATACTAAAAGCCAACGACAGCGACATTGGTAGCGGCATCGGTTCTCTGGCAACGTCCCCAAAAATGTGTCCATGCACGTGACACTTGCTTGCAATTTGCAATTTGATTTTCTCTTCCAGCGAGCGGCCGGCAACAAAGTTTCAGTTGTTGGCTGCATAAGTTCATAGATCCAATTGATTCCATCGTCGGAGCTATGCTTTTGTGTAGGTGACAACTAGAGCAGTGGTTGGTGTGTGTGTGTGTGAGTATTGGGTGTGTGTATGTTTTTTATGCTTGGTATCCAAAGAGTACATGAGCGTAATAATTTAGTGATAATGTTTGTTACAGGTTCTATTTTTATTCATAATTGCAAGAGTTACTTTAAAGCTGCTTTTGGTAAATAGCGTCAGAGAGACGCATAAGCACTCGAGCAAACATGTGGCGATCTTAAAAGAGCTTACAATAACAAAATAAATACATGCAGTGTCGGCGCCATCCAGACGCACAAGCACACTTCTGCACAAGCAAATAGCTCGAGATGACTCTAACGCTGATTTGTGTTGTAGATGTTATTGTAATGCTCTCGACTAAAGATATATCTCCAATTATACAGTGTGAAGAAAGAAGAGGTTCTGCTCCTTCTGTAGGTATGCTTTCAAGTTACAACTACTAAGCATCTCACTGTCGAGCTCGCTCTAACTTATTTCTATTGCTTTTGCTGTCGGTGTTCTGTCACTGCATTGGCGTCTTTACATTGTTACACTTGACCAAGTCGAATTGCAATTACACACCTGAGTGTCCCCCTCATCCCCCTCCACACTCGCCCATCTCTCGCACATGACTTTTGTGTGTAGCAATTGGCGAGCAACGATTTGTGTTGGCTTTTCATTGTTTGCCAATTGCAACTTTACTATCATACCTCACCTTTTAGCCAGTCCAGTCGAGTCCTTTAGCCAGCTTTGTCGTAATAGACTGCTTAATGAAAAGTCTTGGTAGTTCCTAAGAGCTGCAGTTATCTAATTCCAAATATACTCCACACAAATGCCAATAGGGTTGATTGCCAAACGAGTGTTTGCACTTAAAAGCCCGCAAAATACGCAAACATTTGATTAAATTGAAGCGCTTGTAACCGGACACAGCCCAATGAGTTTGCTCCCAAAGCGAGATGCCACATTTTTCCGGCAAGGTCGGCTAAGTGAGAATTCTACTCCACATCAGACGACTTCCTTCCGACCGTATCACATAAGTGGAAGTCCATGTTTTAAATGAATGTTATGTTTCGTATTAAATTATTGTTTAAACACTCACTAACATGGAGAACAGTTTGCCGGAAAAGCACAGATAATTATTATAAATATTTTGATTATAACACAGTTCATTTTGAATTTTCTGTTACTTGTTAGACTTATTAAATATTTAAAGCGTTATTTGTTTATTGTTTCTTTGTTGTTGTTACGTTGTTTGTTTTTACGTTGTTGTTAACACTCTAAAATGCGGTCTGATTTGTAAGTAGTTTCCCCAAGGCTGTAAGATACCTTCAAGCATCTATATCTAAGGTTAAAATTTTAAATCTTGATTAATTAATTAATTTAATTAAGGAAAAAAATAAGATTATATTTTTTCAATCACTATAATTTTTTGAATTGGTTTAAAATCTTTAAGCAATTTTAATTTATTACATTATTTTTTTTTGTTAAATTCTCAAATAATTAAACTAGTTGATTTTTGAGTGAGCCGAATATTTTTGTAAAGGAAGTTATACTTTAATTCCCATTAGGCTCACATTGGTCGCCAAACGCGACTATACGAAGGTGGCAAGTGGCGGTTCCATGCTTCATTGTCTGCTGAAGCCGATGACCTTCGAACTGAAGACGGGACAGGCGTTGATAATTCGAATGCGACAGGAATGCTTGCGGGAACTGCTGGAAAACGAATTTGCCCAACAACAAAAGGAGTTTAAACGGCTGCATACACAAGTACAAAAGATTGGAAGATAGGAATATCCCTTACAAAATCTTTTTAAATAGCAGGCAACATTTTTGGGGCACAATTGTTGTTTGTCACTCTGCAATTGTTTCTCAAAAATTATGTTTGTCTAATAAACAATCGAGTGCAGAAATAAAACTTATTTTAATCTTAACTTGTACACTCCTTTAAAGAATGCGCAAATATTTTACTAACTTTTGCAGTCAGTGTATTAAATTGATTTAGTCAGCTTTGAGCTTTGCCTTCGACCATTAATCTATTTTGTTTTGGCCCAAAAAGCTGCCACGCCCCTTGCAGCATTTTGTGTTTATTGTTTAATGAATGAATGAGAAATTTCAATGGGGCGTTTCTTGTGCCAAAAAACCTTTGAGAGAAATGTTCCTTGCTTTTGTCGCTGTCTGTCTTTTATTTTTGGTCATGCAGTTTGCAAATTCGCTTGGGTTTTTTGTGGACACAAATATAGACAATGGCGAATAAAGCAAATACAAACTGACTATCATGGCATGGCTCAAAAGCCTTTGTTTTTGTGTGCTGCGGTTCATTCCAATAAAAACGCCACTTGTAATATTAATTGAAAGCTAAAGATAAACTTTGGTAGGCTGCCACATTTATTTTTTTTTTTAAGAGTGGTTTCACTTCATCATCATTTGTCAATGTCTGCGCTGGCAGGCGGTTAACGAAGTGTGATTCCCCCTTCTTTATCATTTCGCCATTTGCATGTTCAATAGGTAGATGAGATAAGGTTTTAGAATGGACTGCAGTTTCATAGCCTGAATGCACTCAGTTGCACTTCCGTTAACTTTTGAACGCCTCCATTTTGCTGGCAGGTTGGTGCTTCCCCCCCTTTTTGCAGCTTTTCCGCTCTTTTCCAGATGTGCAGTCAGCGATGTGCTAATCAAATTATAAATTGTGCCCCATTGGGGGAAGTCGTTCAAAGCAGAGCCAAGCCAACAGGACACCAAGCTGACATTGTCATCATCAGCCTAGCGATGGAGATGCCATCATAATTCTTGTTCGATGGTGTGCACAAAAAATGAGTTGTGCCTGCAATTCCTTTTGCCCCCATCTCTTCCCTCTTCTAAAATCATAATGGAAATCGCCATCAGATGGCAGCTGACATTGCATCTGGGTCGCGGGTCCATTTGCAATTGCTGCCCTTTTCCAGTTATTTTCCATTTTAATTTTCTTTTTTTTTGTGTGTGTGTATTATGTTTTGTGCGTGTAATTGAGCGAGGGTCGGAACTGGAGCTGGTCTATTGAGAGTCATACACAGGTGTTGGAGCATGTGATCCACGAGGGGCACATTAAACAATCCATTCCTTTAATTAACAATTTGCATTTGAGTGTGCATATACACATGTGAGTGACTGTGTGCAATGCTTTTGTTTCACTTAATTGCTATTTGCATTGCCAGCCGTTGTTATACCTTTAAAAAAAATGGGTATTACTTATTTTTTCAATATCATATTCATTTTACTAGCGCAAGAATGAGCTATTTTTTTAGCTAGGGTATTTAATCTTCAACACGGCAAAAATTGAAGAGAAATACTTGAATAAGGTGCATAGTAAAGCGCTTACAGGAATTTGGATATTTTGGTAGATTTATAAATTTAAGATGAAAGTATTTAACAATTTATTTATTTGATTTCAAAATATATATTATTAACATTAACATTAAAAATAAAAAAATTACATATAAATTATTAATATTTAGATAGTTATTTACAAATTAATAAGTCTGCAACTGCATCAGCTGCATGCAACGCATTCCAAAAATAATAATACAATATGGAATTTTTGTGATGCTGTGTTGCACTTGGTATTCATTTCTCTAAAATTGAAATCCATTAACACAAATCTTTTGGTATTTCCGAACATACTACGAATGTTTTTTCAAGTTTTCCTATTTCTCTCTATCCCTCTTTCTGTGTTCGTTTGTTTTGGCATGGCATACAGTCTGTCTTCCATTTAGCAAGGGAAAAATTGCAATCACCTTTGTGATTGTGCTTTGCTTTTCAGCTTTATCGCAATTCCATTCAACTATTTTCGCTTTGTGCACTAAAAGTATTAAATTTCTTCAAATACTATTCTGAAATAATCCCAAGCACTTCCGTCTGAGCGGAAGATTCCAACAACAGCCAGCAGAGAGAGCGGTCGGCCTTTCAGGGGGATTCCCCCTTTTTATTTCTTTGGTCAGCAGTGTGCCACAGTCATCCTCTCTCTTTCGCTCTCTGGCTACCCATCTAAGCCAACATGGAATGCTTTTAATGGTTTCGCAACCATTTCTTATCATTATCAAGGCAAGCGTTTAACTTTAAACGACTTTTGTACTATTGTGGTTACTGTTGCCTTTCGCTATTGTTGTTGTTGTACTATTGTAACTTCTGCATCCATAACAACAACAGCGTTGGATTTTGCACTTTTGGCGCATTTCCGTCAACTGGATTTCATTTAGTAAGAACATTCGTTTATACATACTTATTTACATCTGTACATTTATTCTCCATTTTTTCTTGAAACTTGTACAACAATATTTTGAATATGAGAACGTTCGTTATAAAGAGAACTGTACACAAGGCAATACAAACGCTCTACACTTTTGCAGTGCTTAACGTACAGTTAGTTAAGAGATTATTTTGACAATTACGAAAAATTCAAATTATATTTCATAAAAGATCCTTTTCTTGGCTCTACTTCTTTTATAGTTTTTTATGGACCTTTTTTAAAAAATATAATTCAAATACTTACATTTGTAAATTGTTTGTCCTGTCCAAAACATTACTTGATATACTGTATCTAAACACGCATTATTGACGCCGTACCAAATAAGAGGTGATCACGTGAAAATAATATGCATTCGTTGAAATAAATTGTGTAATTTAATATATGTATTACTTTATTAATATATTTCGCAGTGTTTATTTTTAAATAACTTTTTTTTTAAATATATATGATAATAGTTAATATTTCAAAATTTTAAGTATGCAAGACAGAGTTTGTGGTACTAAAATTTCCAGACAGCTCAAACCACTCGTTCATCTCTAGAATATCGGCTGCCAAATCGAATACACACATACGCTCATAAAAATTATTGGCCTGCGTTCGTTTTCTGCCATCATTCTCGGAGAGTCAGGCAATCGCATCAGACGTCGCGACGCACAAGAAAGTGGAGTTAATTTTGTGAGCGAAATAAACATATTTTCATATATTCGGAGGATCGTATTTAAGTAAGTGCCTAAATGAGTTGCGGGTCGTTGTGTATTAGTATCATGCTAGTCGACAAAAGTATGTACATATGTATGTATGTATATATAATTGAATGTATACATACAGTCGATCATGTAATTGTTTTCACAAAATAATAAAATGCTATACAGTTAAGAGGAAGTGTTTTTTTTTGTGGATTTTTAATTTATTCCTTATACACATTTTTTCACCATATTTAACTACAATATTTTTAATACCATTTATTAATGTAAAGACGTTTTTAAATAAAGAACAACAGAAATTTTTGTGTCAAAACAATTACTGGACCAAGTGTATGTACAAAAGTATATACATACATACATATGTACATGAAATTGATCTCGCTGAATAAGTAGAAATATTTTATACTACAGTTGCTTATTTTTGATTTAGGTACATAAATAAACAACGAAGTATTAAATATGCGTCTGAAATATAGAGCTGCACTGCAGCTGATAATTTTGCTATCGACAATGATGTCACTTGAGCCGATCGGCGCCATACCCTTTGTTGAGGATGCGGTGGACATAATAAAACTGATCCAAGAGGTGAGCGAGGGTGTACTGACAGTATGGCACTTGATTGATAAGACACCCATGGATCATCAAAAACTACCCTTTATGCTGGATAAACAAAGTCAAATAATGGGACGTATAGAGGAGCTTAATGATCAAATTCAGCATGCAGAGGAACTGCAATCCGAATATTATAAATTGACAATTGAAACGTTAAAACGTGATTTTCATTCTGAATCTTTGCTGGCACACAAGATGAGCGAAGTCAGCGATGTGACAAAAATGATTAAAAAGCGCTACAGAGAAATGATTGAATATCAGAAATCGAAGGAAGAGATTGAGAAATACACATTAATCGGATTTGCCGAGTGGTGTGTAAAGCCTGGTTCCAATTCGTTAACCTATTTGATTGAAAGTTTGCACGATACCATTTTTGGCGAGTCCGAAGATAATGGCAATAACTCCTTATTCTCCCAGCTGGTGGTCCAATTTGAGGCAGATGAGGATCAGATTTGTGCTGCACATTCATCGCCACAGCAATTCGCCTATGATCTGTACACGAAGATAACGCTGACCGAGGTAAAGGCCTATATGATGATGGAGTTCTCATGGATGACACTGCGTGACTCTGGCAAGGGTAACTTCACATTGGAGATGTCCCTAATGCGTCGAAACTATCATCAGCGCATTGAGCACTCCAAAAAAGTAATGAGTGAAATCATGACTCACACATCACGTGTCTACTGGCGCTGTGATCCCAAGAGCTGGCAGTCCCAGGTGGGTGTAACTTACGACCAAGTTACTCGCCTGCTGCAGGGCTACGTGGAAAACGAAGTCAATCTAAACGCAGAGTCAAAGTGCTTCCAATCTTGCGAGGATTACGTTGATGTGCGCACCGAAGGATGTCTGGAGAACGAACTCTGCAATAAACAGCCCAAATGCTCTGGTCGTCTTCATAGCTGTCGCTTCATTGACGCCCACATGACGGTGTGTCAGTCCAATGCGACGACCAACAATTTGAGACGCTACGATTACATTGAGTTCGATGATGGTCGTGTGCTCGGCATAGATTGCGGTAACCAGGATAAGAACTGTCCAACAGGTAGGCTTCTCAATCAAATATTTTTCATTAAAATACAGATACTTTTAGCCTATAATATATTTCTTAGTGATAGTTATTCTGACGTTAATATCTTATCATATTTTACAGTACGATATGTTTATTTTGATTTTTAAATATATTGTTTTTGTTGCGAACTTTATCTGTGTCTCGGGTTATTTAACCAGGGCTTTGAAAGCGAATATATATTTTATTAAAATATTATCTTTAGTTATATTAATTCATAAAATATTAACACTTTTACCAACAGGTGGAGATCGGGCAGAGTCCTGGTCACGTTGGATTTTCTGGCGTTGCAACTACTGCTTCTGTCTCTGCGATGAGGAGGGTCCGCAGTCTGATCGCTTCTTTAATTTACGCGACACAATCTCGGACTACAATAATAACATGATCGTCACTGGAGCACGTTTCGTCAAATATCAACGCGTCTTTCATCTGCAGTTGCAGCAGGGCGAACTGTTGCCAAATGGCTTGATCAACCAATCATCTCTGGCATGGATACCATTGGAATCGTATGATGTAAACCACGTGGACATACGCAATGGATATGACTATCATAAGCTCACCTATGATAGCCGCTCATTGGATCTGGACGAGATTTCTGTTGAAAATGATACGCTTGTGGTTACTGGCGCACGTTTTCGCGTCGTGGACAAACATCTCAATTTGGAGGTGCGATTTAGCACATTTAACTTTACCACAGGTCGCATACTTCAACCGGAAGTCAATAGTTTCTGGCTTGGCAATGATAAGCCTGGCCAGAAACTGATGCTATTCGATCCTCAAGTGTCAACCAAATCGCCGCTTAGTTCTCTGCCCTTGTCGAAGGATAACCAATATATGGAATTTGTTAGCTCCAGTGTGGACAAAGACGCTGCACAGAGCACTGTGCCTTTTATCGATATTCAGGACGTTGTACCCAATCCGGCTGTTCCACTCTCCGGTCTGGGCATCTATCACAAGGGACGTAAGGGTTTTGGTGGCTTCTTTGCTCCAAAGATCGTAACATACTACAATTTTTGGAAGAAGCTATTAAATGCACAGGGCTAAGACTCACTATTTGCCATAAGTACATTTGTAATAAATAATAATGTAATGTAATGTATGAAGATAATAAACAAAACAAAGCTATTAGCCAGAGCTGCGCGCACAAATTAAAAATAAACAAACCCCGAATTTGAGAATAGAACATGTGTATTCATTGATATGGCAACAAAGCAAATGGCAACGCTATTATTAGCACTGCTAAACTCACTTTGGCACCGCTAGAGTGCCTGGGAGCGGGGCCTGGGAGAGGGACCCGTTTTCAGTCCCTCTCCCAGGCCCGCTCTCAGTCCCTCTCTTAGACCCCGCTCCCAGTCCCTCTCTTAGGCCCCGCTCCCGGTGCCTCTCTTAGGCCCCGCTCCCAGTCTCTCTTCCAGGTCCCGCTCCCAGTCCCTCTCTTAGGCCCCGCTCCCAGTCCCTCTCTTAGGCCCCGCTCCCAGTCCCTCTCCTAGGCCCCGCTCCCAGTCCCTCTTCCAGGTCCCGCTCCCAGTCCCTCTCTTAGGCCCCGCTCCCAGTCCCTCTCTTAGGCCCCGCTCCCAGTCCCTCTCCTAGGCCCCGCTCCCAGTCCCTCTCCCAGGTCCCGCTCCCAGTCCCTCTCTTAGGCCCCGCTCCCAGTCCCTCTCTTAGGCCCCGCTCCCAGTCCCTCTCTTAGACCCCGCTCCCAGTCCCTCTTCCAGGTCCCGCTCCCAGTCCCTCTCTTAGGCCCCGCTCCCAGTCCCTCTCTTAGACCCCGCTCATAGTCCCTCTCTTAGGCCCCGCTCCCAGTCCCTCTCTTAGGCCCCGCTCCCAGTCCCTCTCTTAGGCCCCGCTCCCAGTCCCAGAGTTCTGCTAACCGACCACTCACGCAGCATATAAAAGGCGGCCTCCTCGCAGTATGCAGGCAGTTAGTGTTCGGCGCTTGCGGAGGACGGATCAACGGGTGACAAGTGATCAAGTGAAAAGAAGTAGTAATTAGAACCTAGTAAATAAGTAACTAGTAATAAATATAATTTAGTAATATATATAATATAGTAATATATATATATAGTAATATATATACAGTAATATATATAATATAGTAATATAAATAATATAGTAATATACATACATAGTAAATAAGCTTTCTACTAAGACCCGTCCTTTCTTGGTGTGGCACTAGTGATCTTGTCATTGTAGTGGACGGGATCGCATTCCTCCGTGCCCACGTATGGAAATATCTCTCTGAAGTGTGTGTGGGTGAGTGACACTTCTCTGAATCTGAGCCGGCATTGTATTCCACTCAACCAATTGTCTCTGAGCATGAGCCGGAATTATATTCATCTTACCAACTTTTCTGAATCTGAGCCGGAATTGTATTCCTCTTAACCAAGAAGGAATGATATTTCGCTGGAGCACCCGTTTATTGAGATCCACGCAGCCACAGGAGGAGTAGGTTTTCGGTCCGATCTCGCACGCCAATACTCTAAGCTGGATGACATCACGAAACACCCCGAGTGTCGAACCCAGCTGTTGCGCACTTTCAGGGAATCGTTTGTATCTACATTTATTTCTTAGTTCGAATTTAAATGTTCCCTCCAACAATCCGTAAGTTAGTTTTTAACAGTTGGCAACGCGGACTTCATTCGATATTCTGTGCTGTAGCTATCGATAGAAAGTATCGCTTATTGGCTTTGCAGCTGAGTCTGTCATATCGAATTTAATAAACTAATTGCATGAGCTGAAAGAAAGATTGTCAAATTTTAGAATTAATATAAACAATAGATAAAATACAAAACACGTTTTAAATACATAACTTTAAATCATATTTCATTGTATAGTATGTAAGTACACAGCTTAACTATAAAATCCCGTATTCAAGAATTCATTTGCAACTCGTGTCATTAGTGCATAATTTTCAAGCTGCTTGCCGGGTGACATTGAAGTTGAACAGAAAGAAGCACATGTTGAAGCCGTTGTTACAATACCGAGGTTGCCTTACACCGCACTTACCACATTTAATCCCAATTGGAATTAAATCCGCCATCAACTCACAATCATCATCGACATTTCGACATCGCACATTTTGCAAAATGGATGATAAAATTGCACTCGACAAAGCTAAAAATCTAGCAGCTCAAGCGGCTGTCGATCAATGGGTGACCGAGGAGACGAAGGTGGTGGGCATTGGCAGCGGATCCACCATTGTGTTCGCCGTGGAGCGTCTCGCGGAGCGCGTATGGAAGGAGGGAGCTCTGGCGGACATGATTTGTGTGCCATCATCGTATCAAGCGCGCAAACTTATTCTCGATCATAATCTGACGTTGGGCGATTTGGATCGAAATCCCAAAATTGATGTGTACATTGATGGGGCCGATGAGGTGGACAGCCACATGGTGCTCATTAAAGGCGGCGGCGGTTGCCTAATGCAGGAGAAGATTGTCGCCTCGTGTGCCAAGAAGATCATCATTATTGCCGACTATACGAAGAAGTCACTGCGCCTGGGAGAGCAATGGTGCAACGGCATTCCCATTGAGGTGGCGCCCATGGCCCATGTACCGGTCAAGCTGAAGATTGAGGAGCTCTTTGGAGGTCAGGCTATGCTGCGCATTGCCCTAAAGAAGGCTGGACCAATTGTCACCGACAATGGCAACTTTTTGCTGGACTGGAAGTTCTTGGCCAAGCGGGAATACAACTGGGATGAGGTGAACCGAGCCATCAGCATGATACCAGGTGTCTTGGAGACGGGTTTGTTTGTGGACATGGCATCGAAATGTTACTTTGGCATGGCTGATGGAACTGTCAAGGCGCAGAACAAATAAGTTCCCATTTACGAGCATAATTTCAAAATGTTCTTATTAAAAAATAAATAACTATACGATCGTTGTCCTTTTAAAAGTAACATTTCCAAATGATAAATTGGTTTGATTGCTTATAACGTTTGGCGTCTAAAACGCTTTCTTGCTGCGTCCTGGCAGCAATGTCTCCTTAATGTAGTTGAACAGCGATAAGAGTCCCATTTTCTTGTTGCGCGAAAAGTAATTGCTGACCACATCCGGATTATTGATGCCCAGTCGTCGCTCATTGCTGCTCACTGTGGTGGGCAGCACATTGTCATTGGCGTTGACCGAAACGAACAGTGCAAAGGGAACCATCCACATGCAGATGGTGAAGTAAGCGAGCACCTACAAATTAAATATTATAGACTATGATTTACAGTAGTGTAGTATGCTTTTTTGCTTACCTGTGTGAAGGGCACGTAGACACTTGTGAAATACTGAAAGGCAAGCAGATGATTAACTACCAGCATGACCAGGGAGCCAATAAATGGCACCGACAACAATCGTATGAATGGAAAATTCGTCATTATGCTGAAGTGAAATCCCTGTGCTGTTAAGCCGCATAGCACAATGGTCCAGGAGAAGTCCTCGAAGAATATTAACAATATATACACGAAAATTGTGAAGCTTATCATAAATAATATAAATCGACGTGTCGACGTTGTATATTCCTCCGCTAGTTCAGCCAAATAGTAAAGTCCGGCCACTGAAAAAATATAATAACGTCGATAAGTAGACAAGTCAGCGTAATTATTTCAACTCGTTACTTACCTATAGACAGCGTTATGAAAATGATCTGTATGGCTAGTGAGATCCAACTGAGTATGAGTAGGAAACCCATAATTTATTCCTAAATATTATTAATACAGTGGGTTTAATTGATGAGGTGCCAAAACAAAACAATGACGCGACGCATCGAAACTGTTATCGATTAGCGGCTTTTGTCGAGAGCGTTGCCACACAAAATGTATTATGTGTGCATCGATTATGTCGTTAATAAATCGGCGAACTTTTTAAATTTAAGCAACAAACAATTGTTTAATAAAACAATGAGCACAATTATGACAAAACCATGTAAATTAGAAAATAGATAAAAAATTTTACTCACATTAAGAATACGCGCCAATACTTGCAGTAACCGTCGTTTTAGCTCAATATCTTATCGACATTCCCCATTCCTACAGGCTTATCGATAGTATCGATATTTTCTCGATATAATCCCAACACTAATTTCGTTTGCCAAAAAAAGAGAAGCGCGTGGTTGGTTTATTTTAGCGGCACGGAATTTACCATAATAGTAAGCAAATTATCCAAAATTGTGTTTATACATTTAAGCAAAGTTACAGAGTGTGTGTTTAATCGAAATTGAGAAATTGGCGCGCTCCGCATCGAGCTAGTGTAGAAACGCTTGCCTCGTGGGCCGCTCTCTGAGTATGTCGAATCCGAATGACAATGAAAATGCTGCGGCGCAGGAAGAGGATGATGTTGAGTTGCCGAGCCTAAATGATACAGAATTGGACAATGCTGTGTTTGCTGCTGCCTACCAGAGTGACGATAGTCTCGCGGATGCATTGGACAACGCAGGCGATGCCGAACTGGAAGCAGATGCCGATGCACAAAGCGAAGACAATGATGAAGATGCAGTTGCTGAGGTTGAAGGAGAGGGTGAAGGTGACGTCGAAGGTGACGGCGAAGGTGAGGGTGATGGAGACGGTGATGGCGATGCCGATGGTGATGGCGAGGCTGCCGCAGAGGATGAAGACGAAGACAATGCTGAGGACGCGGGCGACGCTGACAATGCCAATGCTGAAGATGATCCCGCTGCTGATAGGCGCTCGGCCACCAAAAAGGAGCTCACCCAAATCATAGATAAATGGGAGCAGGAGCAAACACAGAGTGGCTATGATCCAGTACCCACGCTAAGAAGGTAAGCATTACAAAAATCAGAGAAAATGAGTTAGAAAGATATACAGTGGGTCAAAGAATTGTGTCGAATGGTATGAAAAAAAAAAATAAATGAATATAAATAATTCCTAATAAAATTAGATCGATTCAATTTAACTATTGTTTGAAATAACAAAAAATGTATTATTTTATTTTTGTCATAACAATTACATAAAGAACTGTACATATCTCTAAGCTTTGATCATAAGCATTTAATATATATATTATTAATTGAGTGATTCATTTGCAGTCTGGCTGAGATATTTGAACGAGAAAAGGATGCATATATGCGCAAGGATCCCGATCCGCTGGACTTAAGGCATCCCTATAGAACTGATCCCAGTTGCCAGTATGGACTATTGCTCAAGCTGCTGTTTCGCAAGGATCAGTTCATGGGCAAGGTAAACCTGTACTCATTTTTATATTTTATGATTTACATTTAATTAAATTTGTATTTCCAGTTGCTCAATGAATATCTGCGGGAGAACTACTTTAGTCGGCAGAGTGTAAGTCGCAGCTCACTGGAGCTGAACATCATTGCCTGTCGTCTTATACTAGTGGTAATGCCGGGTCTGGAGACAACGGCGGTGTTTCAGACCGCCGAGGAGGACGGCATCATTAATCGACTCTACAACTGGGCAGAGGATAGCATTGAACCGTTGCAGAGCTATGCAACAGGTCTTTTGGCTGCTGCGATGGAGGTTAGCGATATTGCCATCAGTTGCCGGGATCAAAATCTGCGTCTGGTGCCCAAGATGATCAATCGCTTACACTTGCTACTCGCCTGCAGTTGTATGAGCAAAAACTCGACAACTGAAGCGACTACCTCACACAATAACTCCGCGGACAGCACATTCTCCCAGGGAATGCTCAGCTGGATGGCTTGTGGCGCTGCCTCTGCCCCACAGTCTCCGCAGCATAATGGCGCCAGCGGCAGTGCGTCCAACATGTCCATTCTGTTTGAGAACAGCCGAGACGCATTTCCCGTGTCGCGGTACTATAAGCGCATGTATATACCACTGCATCCGCCCACAGCGGACACCAGCCAGATGCTCATCATGCGCTTCCTAACCAGCCTGGGCGAGTACCAGGAATTCCTCGGCATGGCCTTTGCCAACAATGTAATGATGCTTATCTTCGGTCACCTGGAGGAGCTCGACAGACGTGACACATGCCTGGCCTACGAGGTGCTCAAGTATCTGGCATCCTTGCTCTGTCACAAGAAGTTTGCATTGGAATTCATTTCAACTGGTGGACTGGAGGTGAGTTGCAGGGTAATTGTATAATTACATATTTATCTTCATACTTGTTAATTTCTACAGCTCTTGTTGAACGTTCCACGGCCAAGTCTGGCCACGACAGGAGTATCAATTGCCATTTACTATTTGGCCTACTGTGAGGATGCCATGGAGCGCATCTGTAGCATGCCGCGTCCGTTGATTTCAAATCTGGTTCGCTATGCGCTATGGATACTGGGACGATGTCATGACTCTTCCAAATGCCATGCCACTATGTTCTTTAGCTTAAGCTTTCAGTTTAAGGTCATACTGGATGAGTTTGATGCACAAGATGGTCTGCGCAAGCTCTACAATGTTGTAAGTAGAAATTGTTAAGGCAATGAAACAATTTTCCGTTCTCGTAATTCACATTTATTAATCATCTCTATTAACTCACAGATTTCGGTGCTAAAAATTCTGGATCCCAGCCATAATGACAGCGACAACGCATCGGATATTAACGAGGATGTGGAGTGCGCCTCCCGCCAAATGGTTCGCCACGTGTGCGTTGCTCTCAAGCGTTATATGGAGGCACATTTCTTCTACAAGTACAACAACTTTTTATGCCAACACTACGCTACCTCCTCCTCCTCATCGCACTACTTCAGCCAGCATCCGACGGTGGCAGCCAAGCTCACCTTTGATCAGTTGCATGAACAGATTCGTACGCTCCAAGAGCATACGTCAGTGCGTGCACACTGGGAACCCGTGGATCAGCTGCTGAAACTGGGTGGCATTACGATGTTGTTGCGTATCATTGCCTTCAGCTATGAGTGGGTGAATAGTGGACGCTCGGAGACAGTGCGATCAGCTTTGGATGTGCTCAGCGTATGCTGTGTGATACCACGTGTTTATCTGGTGCTCTGCGAGCGTCTGCAGATGCTGGACAAGACGACAACATCGGGCATCTGTTCAGTACTCGGAGCTGCTGCCGGCGAGATCACAGCCGATGCGGAGGTGTTGAAATCCGCACTGGCCGTGCTCTGTCATTGTGTCTGTTCGCCCATTATACGCAAGGACAGCGGCACCAGCCTCATGAAGTTCACCAACTCCTCGAGGAAGAACAAAGCGAATCAGAAATATGCTGAGGAACTTATCGAGAAGGTGTGGGAATCTGTGTGCTCCAACAATGGCATTGTGGTGCTGCTGTCACTGATGCAAACCAAGGGACCCATCACGGATGCCGACTGCATTCGAGGCATGGCCTGTCGGGCTTTAGCCGGCTTGTCCCGATCCGATCGAGTGCGTCAAATTGTTGGCAAGCTGCCGTTGTTTGCCAGCGGACAGCTGCAGGCTCTCATGCGCGATCCCATATTGCAGGAGAAGCGTGCCGAGCATGTCATCTTCCAGAAGTATGCCCTGGAGTTGCTCGAGCGCATTTCGGGCAAGACAAATCCCCTCAACAATCCGCTGGATCCCTCTTTGACCAACATGCACAAGGCGAATGTAATTGCCCAGACGCGCATTCAATACAACGAACAGCAATTGTATCAGCTCATCTTTGAGCATCTGGAAAGCAAGGGTCTGGGACAAACTGCCCAAATGCTGCAACGTGAGGTGGGATTACCCTTGCAGACGACGACGATCCGCAATTTCCATCAGTCGCCCTTTGACTATAAGGGCTTCTCTGGCGTCAGCTCAATAACACGCAGTCGTCTGCGAAGTCGGATGCAGGACGTCAATGCGGCCATTATGTCAAGCGGAGATCAAGGTCGCAGTCAGGGAGATGATTCATCGCCACACTGCAGCACCAGCGGAAGTGCCTTCAATTCATCCATGGGCGCAACTTCAGCTGCTCCAGGTGTGCCAAATTTTAGCCACATTAGCGCACAGACACCCATTAAGTTGCGCAAGACAGAACGTGCCACATCCTCGCTCAATCGTTCGCTGCAGAAGCAAATCAGTTTGGGCACCGCAGAGTCTAGTGCAGTGGGATTACCTGATGAGTTGGCCAACTCCCCACCATTGTATCCCAAGCGTGTCACACTCAACAGCATTGTGACAGAGTATCTAACGAATCAGCATTCGTTGTGCAACAATCCAGTGACGACATGTCCACAGTTCGATCTTTATGAGCCACACAAATGTCCAGATCCGCGACCCAGCCGTCTACTCAGCTCCAACTACAATCTGACCTCCAGACACTTTCGCACCCAAGCAGGATTCAATACCGCCCACTTTGATCGCCGTCATGTGCACACACACTTTGCACCCTGGCGAACAATACGTTCCGCGGACTACGATGAACTGGAGTTTACGTGCTGTGACGTTGTGGGCAACTACCTGATCGTTGGCACCCACCAGGGCGAGAGCAAAGTGTTCAATATGAACGATGGCGTCGAACAATGCGCCTCCATATGCCACACATACGGCGTGGATGCGATTCAGGCGAATCGTGCCGGAGATCTCGTGCTGACCACGAGTCTTTGGCGCTTACAGACCACAATTCTCTGGTCCATCACCGACAACGAGTTCCGCTCCAAGTTGCGTCTGCCCGAGGTTGGTTACTGCGAGTTCAGCCAGACGACGCAGGATCGATTGCTTGGCACACACAGCGATGTAAGTTGAATATATGAATATTAATATTGTTTTGAATGATTTACTCACAGTCTTACCTTTCTACAGAGTGCGGTTCTGTATGACATCAACACGGGCTCCAAGATCTCCACGTTTACCCCCACCATACCCAATCAGTACACCAAGAACCGTGCAACACTCTGTCGCACAGACGAACTGCTCTTGTCAGGTGAGTCAACAATCAACCCAATTGTTACTTATTAAACTTCAATTGATATTTTTCAATTCTGTTTGATTAGATGGCGTGCTTTGGGATGTGCGATCTGGCAAAGAGATTCACAAGTTTGACAAGTTCAATCAGTGCATATCGGGTGTATTTCATCCCAACTGTCTAGAGGTGAGCACATCTAAATGTCGAATATAATTTGTTAATTTATGCCGGAATATAATAATTTAAAAAAATCAAAAATTTACCCAGTTATAGGCTTTGATTTTAATGCAGTCTCTGTTTGTTAAGTTTTTTAAGAAACACTTTATCCTTTCAATATTTATTTATATTTCCTATCAACTATCTTATTATCACACTATTTGAGGGGGTAAAATTAACCATTTAAAATATAGTTATGGGAAAATTCCAAATTTTATTATATAAACTTGTTGAAACATTTGACCAACAATATCAAATAATTTTTAATTGCTGAAGTAAAAAAGTAGTTTACAATTTACTGTAGGTCGTGATAAAAATATATTCAATATTAATAACCAATTCCGTTGGATTGCCTTACAGATCATAGCCAACACGGAAGTATGGGATTTACGCACGTTTCATCTGTTGCAAACTGTGCCGGTCCTCGATCAGAGGAACTGCACCTTCTCGCCCATGCATGTGATATATGGCGCCAGTTTGGGAGCCGATAGAGACCACGATGTGGAGACGACTACCTACGATACCAGCTTTAATGTATTGGATGCATACGATTACTCGAGCATTGCCACAATCGATGTGAAGCGGAACATCAACGATCTGAGTGTTAGTGCCAATGGCAGCCTGATTGCCGTTGTGGAGGATCATAGCGGCTACGATTCGAAGCAGGAGACTTGTGTGAAGATTTATGCCGTTGGTGTTAAAAAGAGCGAGCGCTCGGAAGAGGTGCGTGCGGTTAAGGACTTGGCCGTCGATGAGGGCGTCGTTAGAAACGGCGCGTCCGAGGAACCGCCACCGCCCGTCAATGCACCAAGCGGTGATTCGGCGCTAATTCGCATCGTCGAAGAGGCGGCACGCCCCCATACGCCAGCGCCAAACTTTGCTTTGATCAATGCCGATGCCGATGCCGATGCTGATGCTAATGCAGATGGCATTGGTGTTGGTATCGGTGTAGGTGTAGGTGTAGTTGGTGGTGCTGACGACGGCAACGAGGCACGGCCCCGTCGTCCGAGCCGGCTAAGGCAATCGTTATATGCCAATTCAAATCTGGCTCGCCAGCATGCTCCCAACAGCTCAATTGTTGGTGTGCGACGGCGAGCACGTACACTGGGCGGTGCCGGTGCGCCCATCGATCTCAGAACGCTCATGCGGCAGATGGATGATATTGAATTTAATATTATGTCTATGCTTGCAGGAAGATGATGAGGAGGTGCCCGAATCCAATGAGGAGGGCTCCGATACGGGATCGGATACGGGCTCCGAAAATGGTAACTATCTATTTTGTTGTTATAGTCGGCAACATTTTGAAAATTAAATCCCATCTAATCCCATGAATTTTATCTTCTAACAGCATTTTCAATTGGTCCGAATTTCATGGGATTCCCGTTACGCAGCCACCGCAATCACAATTTTATTGATATTGAGTCCTCCAGCGATGACGATAACGATAGCGACTTGGATGATGGTGATGATGATGACGATGACGACATTGAAATCATTTCTGACGGCGACAATTTCGACTTTGAAGGCGATGGCAGCAGTGATGGTAATAGGAATGCAAATTCTTTAGCTTCCGTACGCATTCGTCTTGACTTTTCTTCGCCCCCAGATTAAAACCCCAGTTCAGACCAGTCCTGTCAACTGTCCTACCTTATCCTCTGCTGCATTGGCTCCAGAGCTCGAAGTCTTCTGTGTGCCAGTCCATCTTATCCTTGTTTTTCAGCACGTCACAGATCGGAACTCAGCTCTCCTCTCTACCCAGCAATAGCTCTAATTTCAATTAGTTTTTGTAAGCTGTTATCTAAAGTTATATTTTATGTTGAAAAAGTTTGTACAAAAAAATACACAAAACTAAAATGTAAAAACACATAAGCACACGAAACAAAAACACTGAGCTGTTAAAAGCAATTTATACAAAAGATAAAAAAAGTTGTTGAACAATTTAAAAATGTACAAAGTGGATTAAATTGATATATAGTATATTAATACAAAATGCAGTAAGTGTCGACACTTCTTTATGCATATTACACAATTCATTTATTTTAGAGTACAGAATTATGAAGATCGATCACATTGGATCAGTATACATAAAACTCTTTATATGCACAATGTCTGGACCAGAGGCAGTAACGATTATGGTTATTGAAATATCAAATTATTATTTGACGTTTATCAAAATATATCCTATTAATAATATTTTCAATCTTTATTATAAAAAGTAAACGGATTTTTATTAATACATAATATTATTATTTTATTTTAAATTGTAACTGTACGATTTTGTTTTTATCAAATCAGATTTTCAGGAAATCCTGTTCAAAATTAGTATATCCAAGATTCTTCCAGGTACTTATATCCCGTTTGATTTTTTTAAACTCAGCTCTTGTTTGCGGTACCTGATGTCATTAATCTGTTCAAACAGTTTGGTAGCATTCTGATACTGATATTAGTAATAGACGCCAAGGTGTTTGCGTAGTTTTTGTGTTTAGTTTTTATCTTATCTCGAAATATGGGTTGCTATGAATTAGGAAATGACGAGCAGGTACGTTCGTAGTGTTAATATTAATCAGTTCAGTTGAGTTGTTTGGCTATTTGCATTGGTCGCGTTCACCTTATGCCCGTGTTTCTTCAATCAAATCTCTCAAGTTTATCCTTCAGCAATAGATAAATATGGTTATATGGCTTGGTTCGCCGTTTATCGACTATTTTTGCGGTCAAGTTGAATGTGTTTGATTGAGCGACGGACGAGTACCAAAATAGCTGTCTATTTAGAATTGCGAATTTCAGTTACGATTTGTCATCGACAGTGCGCGTATCGGCGACGGATAACTTCACTTAAAATTACAACAAAATGAATATTTCCAAGTTATCGACTCTCGTTGCATTGGGAGTGCTTATTCCCATATGCTGCTGCCAGGCTTTTGTAGAGCGTTCCGATTTCTGCATAGACACAGATCCAACACTCCTCATCGATATGGATCGCCATGTGGTTTATCCCAGTGAGAAGCAGAAAAAGTGTCTCATCACAGCCACAACACTGACGAAGAAGGAGAAGGTTGGTCAATCTGAGAAACTCTTTGTAATATAATACCAGCTTAGCAGATTTATGTAAATATTGTCTTGATAAATAAAAGATTTGTCGAGTAATTTGCTGACAGCAACAGAGTTGAGATTTGTTCGGATTTCAAGTGCGATTAATCAAAGTTCAAGCATTGGATTATTAATAGTAAAACATTACAAAATGACAAACTATATTCTGCAAATGATGTTTGGTCGCGCATTTCATTAAACTAGAAACCTTTTTGAACTTTGCTTATCTAATTAAGTTATATATATAAAACGTTTCCGTCTTTTTCAATATTTTTCTCCTTTTATGGCGTTCGAACAATCAGTTTATAGTTGATTTTGAGGTGATGTCAAGGGAAACGGGTTGCTTGCCACGAAATCCTTAAACGACAACACCAAGGCACTTGAATTATAGCCACATATGGGAACAGATAATAGTCTGTAAATCACACAGATTGTTGAGAATGAAGTTAAGTGGATCGCACGCCATATACTCAATTGAATTAGGCTGAGATAAAGAAAGCTTGGAAACGTGGAAAGTGTCTATAGTTATAGATAGATAATGTAGAGCAGCCAGATAATGAAATTATTTATGCGATTGCTAAATCAAATCAAGTATTTTCCGCTGATTAATTTGCTTGACTAATCCCAGGATAGCTTTATTGATACTATGTGCACGGATCACGGTTCCACGACTATGAAAAAGAGCATTCATCATTTCTTCAAACTGCACAATGGAGAACTGAGTGGTCGAGGTGTGCATCAGGAGATTTGCAGTGGAAATGCCCGCTCTATGCTCGCCTGGGTGCCATATAACATCATGATCCAGAACTACGCAGCCGAATTGAATCCGAAAGAGCGTCTTAGCTATATAGCCAAGGCAACCAATTTGGAGCGGGAAAAGACCGAGCTGTGCCATTTTAGACACACGGATCTGGTCAATGGCGTCTTGGACAATCTGTTCACATGCGTGGTCATGATCTTTGAGGATAACTTTGTAAGTGAATGCAATTGAAGTCATAGTAATCAGTAATAATCCATAAATGTTTTTATAGTACGGCGTGGAGGATAACATCAATGTGCTCGTGGAGTTGCAACCATTGATGTATCAGCTGCGCAATGTCACGTACTTGCCCTGGCGTAATGTGACCAATAGCTACAAGATGCACTTGGGTAACGGAATGCTCAAGAATCCAAGTGGACAACGCAAGCCCATCTACGGTAGCATTAACTATGCGTACGTAGAGAAGATTCGTCTCAACACGAGCAGCATTTACAAGCAGGAGAATCATCTGGAGAAGCTGCCGCTCCTCCTTGAGCATCGTGGCTCTGTGCTGGAACTGGATGAGGCGGGCGAGGGAGGACTCGATGTGCACGAGCAGGCGTACTTCGGACGCACAATGGATGCCAAAAGCGATGTGAAAGTCCAGATCACTGGACAGTGGGTGGATCAGCATCGTGAGTTCAATGCCGACATATATGAGTATTATGGCAATGGACTCATACGATTCAAACTGCCAATAACTGGAGCGAGACTCACATTTGTGCGCATCGACGGCACTGAGCCCGTGTTTGAGGCTCCAGAGTCGAGTAATCTGGCCAAGGCATCATTGTTCCGGGATATGGACGCAGCACCTGCCAAACTGACTGTAAATGGTACAACGCAGTTCAACGAATGGGAGGAAGAGCAGGGATCCTCTTTTTATCCCTGGTTCGTCATTAGTTGCTTGCTAATTGGCATTGTATTGGTTATTGTTATCTACGG